>CM059603.1:165114443-166386943 GCA_030412105.1 Cyclura pinguis | reverse complement strand
AGCTGTAAGGGGTAAGAGCAAAGAAGGAAGTTCCACTAGGGTGGCACTACAGTGACAGAACCATGTTGGATTTGGGCCAAAACATCTGGAACAAAATATAGAATGCAAAGCACCTTGGGAAACTATGTCTGTCTATTTGGCACCATCCATCTATCTATCTATCTGTCACCTATCGAATTGGGTAGATCTTTACATATATGGCCACTGGTGATTGAAGAACTATAATTTGCAATATAGTTCTAACAAAACTGTGAAATATTTACTAAGCAATTCTAAACATAGTTCCTCAGATGTAAGTTCCACTATGTTCACCGGACCTTTCACCCAGATAACTGTGCATAGGATCACAGCCTAAAACATCAATTGGTACATTCTGTATGAGACAAACTGAATTTTCACAATGAGAATTTTTCAAGGTCAGAAGAGCAATAACACAAGTAACAAGCAACAGAAAGTCAATGCCATTTTAGTCTCTGACTCTTTGTTCTTTTTAGATACCAGAAATTAATATGTAGAAACTACATTTTTCAAAAAAGATTATCTAACAGTGAAAATACAGATTACTCAGGTGATTTCAACCCTTTCTTTTAAAAAAG
Organism: Cyclura pinguis; assembly: GCA_030412105.1. NCBI lineage: Eukaryota > Metazoa > Chordata > Lepidosauria > Squamata > Iguanidae > Cyclura > Cyclura pinguis. Next base: position 166,386,347 of record CM059603.1, on the reverse strand, counting down.
TTACTGCACAGCAAATGTGTACTTAGACATTAAGAAGAAGAAAGCTTAAAAAATCTAGGGACTGTCACATCAGTTTTGAAGTCCATGAGATTATGTGAGTAACAAGGGAAGTGGATTCTTTCAGACAGGTAATCTGTAGAATTTAATTATGGTATTTGGTCATTTCTGAATTGATAACTGATCATTGTGGTTTATAATTAGCAAGAAACCCAGAATTTGACATCATGGTTTGAATCATGCTTTCATACTTCATGTTATCTATGTGTCTGTACATTTAGAATCACTCTTCCACTTCTGGATGCCCCCATGCACCACAGCCACACTCCCACACATTGCGGCCACGCCCCCCCACACAGTGGCCATGCCCCTCGTGCTGTAGTCCTGGCCCCTCCCGCCCCCCCCTCCACACAGTTCAAGCACTGCCACTGTATTCAACTGAAGCTCAACTAGGTTAGTGCTAGCAATGGTTTGGGGTGATGTTCAAATATAGCTGTTATAGCGACCAACAAGATTCCACAATGATTTCAACCAGTTCTCTCACAACAGTTTCGTTTTTGAAGTGTTAACAAAACACTATGAAATTACCAGAACAAAAATCTACATGTAAACCCGCTTTTAAACTAAAAGCTTTTAACAGATCCTCTGTAACTCCATCTGCAAAGTTTCATGCCCAGCAAAAATTGCACAGATGTGCCACATTAAGTCGTCTTCTTTCCCCATTACCAATACTTGCCTTTTTACCAAACACTGGGACAAAATTCAACTTAAAGATATAATGAAGCAGACACCACTCAGAAGACTTTTTAAATATGTAATGCATCTGAGTTTTTCCTTCCTCTTTTCCAAACCTAAGTGATTATCTGCCTGGAATCCACTCTTATTCAATATTTTGTTTTGGGTTTTTTTGTCTCAGCAAGACCATTCAATGGGATCTTGCAGAGGAATCTTTGGAGAAGGTCTGCCAAACTGGAAAGAGTGCAGCAACTTCAGTTTCCACCATTCCTATTGTGTGTTTATTTGGCACCAACCCAAATTAAGATGGAATTTATTTCTGAAATACAGCTGTTGCTGAAACATCAGTGGATAAATGGCTTGTATGAGGTGGCCTGAACAAAATATTGCTATTCAGACTATTAGCAAGTATAACTTGCTCATTTGCAACAGATACTGTTCTCAAGTGTATATGAGCATCAAGGAGTGATGAGACACTGAGATAATTCACATGTTTTGTGTTTCCTTTTAAAACGAGCTGCTGACATGGATGAAATATCACATGAATGTATTAACAGCAGCTACTTTTTTTGCAGAAATGGACGCCAGTGAAATAAGGGGAGTCAATTTTAAAGCTAGACCTTTTCATTCTATAATTTGTGGCAGATTTCTTCTAATTGCTGAATTAACTCTCAGGCTTGGCCAACATTTTTCTCTCTATGATACAGCAGAACATGGTATTTCCCATTTTATGTCAATGTACACAATATCCTGGTCAAGTTATTTGGCATCCAACAGAAAACCCCTACAGGGCACTTCTTCCATCTATGGCAGTAGAAGTACAGATATAATAAACATCTAACAATTTGCTTCCCTTTAACATGCCTGGCCTGAGACATTTTGCTAGCTTAAATGAAGGACAAGATGAACCTTTCCCCATTCCTTGGACTGAGAGCTGACTCTTGATTCAATATTAGAAGTAGAATAATATCCTAGACCTTTTCTTATTGTGTTTTAAGCTGAACTGTTTCAAGAGTTCCCATGGCCCACTCTTCGGAAATATAGGTTTTGTTATGGCAGAAAGCTGTCAAATTGAACTCTTTAATGTTCTTTAGTAGCTAAACCATTCCTCGAAGCCATCCTCATCTTTGTAAGCTGTAAACAGTGCTACAAGTCTCAAAGTGTGAATCAGAGAAGTCTTTCTGTTAATGGCTGGAGACACACCAACATTTTGTTGCAGGTTCTCACAAGTTTGCTCTTATCAAGGCTAAGGGAACTTTTGGGCTTTCCTACAATCCTTTTGAAAGTCTAAAATCTTGATAACTTGATAACTTGAAAGTCTTCCAGCCTTGATAACGGCAGAATTTCCTACAATCCTTTGGAGTACAAACACCCTAAAGGCACCAGATCCTGTCTGATCCTCGGACCTAAGAAGGGTCATCCCTGGTTTGTATCTGGGTGGAGACCACCAACGGATACCAGGTATTGTACACTATCTTTCAGAGGAAGGAACTGGTAAACCCACCTCTAAGTATTCCTTGCCTTAAAAAAAACAACAAAAAAACAAAAGCAACTATGAAATTAATGTAGTCATCCTAAGTCAACAAGAAACCTGAAGGTACAAACACGCTTTCATGCACAATCTACTGCCATTGGTCATGATTGTTGTAGGTGAAAGTATCTGAAAGGCCAATCATTATGCACTATGCACTGATATCTATCTATCTATCTATCTATCTATCTATCTATCTATCTATCTATCTAATATCCTGCCTTTCTCCTCATACAGGATCTAAGGCATCTTGTAACAATTAAAAACAGTGTACAGCTAAAAATTTGTATCAAAGCCTCTAAAAAATAAACGACAGCTTAATTAAAAACACAAAGTTAAAACAATTTACAGCACATTTAAAAAACAGCACAACCTGATTAAAAACTCTATCTGCCACATGAATTATAAGCCAAATGCTTGCCTGAATAAAAAGGACTTTGCCTACCAAGAGAAGGAACAGAGAAATGGAGTCAACCAAAGTTTCCATGGGAGGAAATTCCACAACTGGGGAGCAGCTATTGAGAAGGCTCTCTCCCATATTCGCACCAAAATACTTTCTTAAGTGATACCTCTATATCTTGTATAATGTAACAGTGCTTCATAAGCTGTGTAATGTTGAGAACCAGCAACCACAATGGAAAATATTGTTATTAATATAGGGTACAAGTTCAGGTTGAGGGTATCAAAACGAGCCCTCCATGTTTTACCGCTGCAAGGTATCCTTTCCAAAGTATCAAATATGAGGTGGAACAGAAGAGATGAAAGCTTCCTGAACCACATATTAACCCTCTTCTGCAAAGGAGGAGGTTGTTCAGTTGTTTTGCATCTTAAGCAAAATGTGGAGTAACATCCTTCTACCTAGCCTTACAGCAGATACCATATTGTCCATTCATAAGGTGTAATCAAAACAGAAACAGATTTTACAAGATTTAGCTTACTAGAGAAGGGAACTATGTGTAGAACTGAATATAGAAAAGAGATCAAACAAATTGAAAACAATGTCATATATAAAGAGAAATTTGTTCTATTACTTCAGTAACAGTGTAATATCAAATATGAATTCTGTATTTGTATATAACACTAAGTATTTTTGAATTATTAACTCAATGAAATGTGTTCCCTTCCAGGCTATCATTAAAAAGACAAAGAAATCCATGGAGAAACAAAAACATACCACCTGACAAACGCAAATTCTCATCAGCACTACACATTTTAGTAAATAGAACAAGTTCTTGTGTTCTTCTATAAGATCTTTTGCACTTGACCTTTAACCTTCAGTTTAAAATCTGGACTAAAAAATGCCACCCAGGGAAATCTTCCAAAGCTCCTGAATAAGACTTAGAAAAATGAAAGCTTAAAACCTCAATAGCAAACAAAAGTCAACCAATGACAATGTCTGACAGCCACCTTCAATTCTGAAGTGATGCTTCTGTCATCCAACGACTCAAAGTATTGATTTCTTTCAGCATGAGAAAGCCTAAGCCAATGAAATAGATACAGCAGCATACCCCTTCCTCCTCCCCCGATAATAGCCATCAAGGTTAAAACAGGCAGAACACTTATCAAGGTATCTTTTCTATTTCTTCTTGTTTTAATGGACTGGATACAATGTATTGGTTTTTCATCTCTGCAACTTGCAGCCTCTACCTCCCCTTCATCATTTATCCAGGCTTTAAGGGACCTGGAGATTTAGAATCTGCATACAAATTAACTGTCTTTTAAGCTATTTGTTACAAAAAATGTTGTGGTTTCATTGCACTGCCATTCCTAGAAGATCCTGGATATTGTTAGCATAACAAAAGTACTCACCCTCAAAAGGGTCTTTTGAAAAAGAAAATGTTAGAAAGGCTAGAATTATAGGTCAACTTAACTAAACTTTCAATGGTGGGAATGATATATAAAAATACAGATTTTTACACAATATCAAGAACATATTCACAAAGCTTCTTATCTGTAAAATGAATGAGACAAGCATACTGATCATTCCTTCTTATTTCTGATTCAAATATTTCCATGCCTGGGGATCTATAGCCAGAATGCCACACATACCATCCATCACAGGTAGGTACTTTCAGTAACTCTGAATTTTCAGGTACTTAAAAACTCCTGCCCAAACAAAACAGCCTAATAAAAAATTAAATGGCACAACTGAGTTGGAAAAAATTAACAACTATGGAATGGAATGGAGTCACTGGAAAGAGAGGAGGGACATATCTTTGTCTGGACCAGTCACTTCCTGGTTTCATATTGAAAAGCTACTGAAGTATCTGCATCGGTGCAAAGACCTGTCCACAGACATCAATTGGGACATTTTTTTAAATTATTTATTTATGAATATTTATATCCCACCCTATATCCAAAGATCTCAGAGTGGAGCACTGCATCAGTTTAAGACAACAAAGAAAAACAATTTAAAAGATTAAAATATATCTTAGATCATTTATCACTTAAAACCAGACAATTTAAAGCCAGGTAAAACAATACAAAAAATAATGCCTACCACAGTACATCTGTGAATTGGATAAAATTCAAATAGACTCTATTCATTTCAATGGATCTACTTTAGGTTCAAGTAAAATTTGATTTAGCTTGTGGGAGGGGAATTCCTTTATTAGTACTAATATCACAAACAGGTTGATTCTGGGCTCCCAAAGTACATATTTGTGTTTGGGAAAGGCTTAAGATCTAGTACTGGGTGCCAGACAATTTCAGAATTTCAGAAGCTGCAGGAAGAAATACATGACAATGGTTATACCTCCAGTAATCCAAAAATATAAATGGTACCAACAGCTTGGATCTGTCATACTGTAAGATAATATAGTATGCAACTACAAGATATACCAAAAAAAGAAACTTAAGTTTGCCCTTGCTAAAGTACTGTAGAACATAACAGTAACCATCTCTTTTCTGTAGACAAAGCACTCACCGTAGTCAAAGCCCTCTGAATCCTAACTAAGGATCCAAACAAATTATCAGAGTATATTATGACAGGGATTTCTGCATCATCGTTGTTGGCATATCACTGTACTAACATTGATACTTTTCTCCCAAATCCAATAATCTTTTTGTTAACTACTACTCTCTTGTGTGGGAGTACAACACCCACCTACTTTTAGAAATTCTCCAACTATGTTAGAAATCCTCCAACTATGTATGTATCCCAACTATGTCTGGGGATCATTGCCTAACATTGCTTTTTCCCTAAATGAAGTCTCACATCCCTTTCAAAAGATTTTATAGATGAATCTTAAGCCTTCAAAAGATTAAATCCAGAGAGTAACTAAAACCCAAGGTCAGATACTAGCTCACCTGTGCTTTTCTGTGAATAAGTAACCATAATGGCTTAGCTGCATGTTAAGAATGTGTTGTTTAACCTTTAAAAATGGCATAATTTTATCTCAAATTTGCATGCTAGCAGCAGAGGTATGGTGACCCTTTAGTTGTCTCAATGGACTATATTTCCCACAGTCCCTTGCCACTGATAATACTGGGTGGGCAGATAAGAGTTGTGGGCCAAACATTTAGAAGCCTAAAGATTTTAAGTGCTTCAGCCTTCTGCTTAAGAGGGAACGAGATGTTCATCCTTATATTGTTTACTTCCATGTTGCGTAAACAAACCTGGTTATTTCATAGATTACTTATAAATATTAGATATACACCAGATTAGACAACAAAGTATCTCAGTGCTTGTGCAAACAAAATAGAAACCTATCTAATAGGCCAAATCTCTAGGGGTGGTTTCAAGAATGTCACAAATAGGAAATCAAAAAATAACGACAACTTAGCTTGTATCTAGCTGCATTATGCCTTAAACTCTCATTCATTCTCAATCAAGCCCCTGAGCAAATAGTTCAAACTGACAAATAATCTGTTTCAGATTCTGTGCTCTTTTCAGTGGCTTTTGCCAATAACATTGCCACTTTCCCTTACACATATCATACAATAAATGCATCTATCATATAAAATGAATGGTAACCATAAAAGGGAATACGGCCGTAAAACTGGCATATTTCTCTCTTTATGCTAAAAAGCATGAAACACCTAATATAAAGCTGGGTGGGAAACTAAGATTTTGTTTGCTTGCTTGCTTGTTTTTGCTTTCGCTGAGAATACACTAACTTGAGCCACATGAGGCTCTTCCAAGATAGTGGTTGTTGTTGGTATTGTTTTCTTTTTTCTTTTTTGGGGAGCAGGGGCACCCAGAAACAGTGCTCCCCCCCCTGCTTTTAAAAGTGGATGGAAGTGACAAAAATATATCAATTTAGGTCTGCCAAAGGAATTCCACTGAAGTTCTCCAGAACCTCAGGAGCCACAATGATGACATGCAATCCTGGGCTTCAAAACATACCAACTTTGATTTAAACAAAGATACTGTACCTGCTTCTATTGCTACTTAAATCCTTGTTTATGAGGCCTATGACTATGCAATCCAGACTAAGTGGCTACGTCTACAAAAGTTTTTCTGAAGTCAACAATATAATCTTATCACAACAAAACTGATTATTTAAAAAAATACTGAAAGGACTATCGGAAGAAGTTCTAACATCTTCCCCACATAGACAAAATTAGAACATGTGGGGAAGAAAGGCTACAACTGCAGCATTTTCAAAAATAAAACTAACTCAGCTTTCAAAATTGCACATCCTTTTTTTAAAAAAGAAAAAGAATATTTGCATCTAAGACACAAAAACAGATTTTGTACACATCATGGTTGTACATCAATAAAACTGAAAAACCATGTTTACTGCCACTGGTGGTCAGTATCATCAATATTTTTTCCTGTTCAAGTACATAGAGAGTATCTGGGAAAAGAAAACTATGTTAGCTACAAAATCAAATTGTAAATGTGTTTACAATAATTAAATTACAGATAATCATATTAACTGCTTCTCCCTTGCAGTAGATCACTCTTTCATGAAATCAGTCAAGCTAGAAATATATTTTTATAGCATTATTCTTCCTTGTACCATTATTTTCTGTTTCTGAACTGGCTATAGTACTGATCCATGTATACACACAACTCAGAATCTAGAAAGAAAATTTATCATGACTGAAGACTAATCTAGATCAAGTGAAAGCCATGTCACAAAATCTTTACAAAGATTATACCTCTGTATAGGAAGTAGCATGCCACCCATAGTTAAAAGGCATGCATTTTCTGAAGTACAAAGAGTTGCAGTTTCCCTGTTCATGCTTACCATATGCAGAAATAGGCAAAATGCCTATGTAAACTATCACAACATGTGACATTTACTCCTGGGTTGAATGTTATTAACTGGTATAATTTTCTGTGTGGGAATTTAAGAAATGAGAAGGTAGTCTGGGCATAAGCTACTGGAGTTATTCCAACTTAGAGATACAAAAAGGGTAAGGGGTAAGATGTTCACTTAAAAAAAAGCTTTCCACTCACTATGCTACAACTGCTCTCTGAAGAACAGCATTACCACAGACCACAGGAAGAAGCAAGCAGATACCCTGCACCAACAGATCTGAACCAAGATAAGCTACCTATAAGAATATACTCCTTGTAGTACGTCCACGACCAAGTTCTTCCCATTTTTATCTTCTAACAACCTGATTTAAGCATCTAAAGCCATTTCTGCATTAAACTGTTATAATGCTATTATTTCACTTTCACCATCCTATGGAATCTTGGGCCTCAGCCCCTCCCTAAACTGCAAACCCCAGGATTCTACAGGATGTTGAAAGTGCAATAATAGCGCTATAACAGCCTAGTGTGGAAATTGCCTAAATAAAAGTAAATCATTGGTGTACATTTGATCTTCATTACCTGTGTCTGTGAGTCAAAACATGTGGTATTCTTAAAGCCTGTTTTTTTAAAAAAAAATGTAAAGAAAAAGATTTTCTGTTTTGTTTCGGTGTCTTTGTCCCTGGTTGTATATGTCGTTGTTCCACTCTTTGGTGTAAAGGGTATTATAAATAAACATTATATTATTATTATTATTATTATTATTATTATTATTATTATTATTCTACTCCTACTCCTACTCCTACTCCTCCTCCTACTCCTCATTTGGGTAATAATTTGCAAAATCTACCTGATTTAGGTTTTCATATACATAGCAAACATTTAATTGCACAAAACTGTGCTTCTTGCAAAGGTAGCTGAATCAAGAACCAGCTTCAGATTCACTGCTGAACTAGGAAGTACTGGTATGAGGTTTTATCTAGAAAAGTAAGCAAGGGAATACAATAGAATGGTAGCAGTCCATACCTTTTATTTCATGATTTCCTATAACACCAATGAAGCACCTCATTTAAAAAATATTATTTTTTAAAATAAAAGAAGATGTGATCTATCACGGAAAACAGTTTCCTCTAATCCTTGAAATACAATGCAACACTAAGAAACAGTCAAATGTTTTATTCCTGATGAAGGCCTGGAAAAGAGAGTTCACTTTATTCTGGAGACGCGTATCAAAGTAGATCTCACCAAACAACAGAGGCGCATCATCTAAGGATCTTTTTCACATTAAGAATCCTATTAGAAGGAAAACACTAAAAGGTAATTGAATTTCCCTCAGTTATCTTCATCTCTGTCAGCTCCTGCTACAATAACTTACTCTCCAGAGCACAGATAACTCAATTCTGTCCAGCAAGCATATGTTATGAATCTCCAAAGCAAACTTGTCTAAATCATTCTGGTCTTCTATCAAGGTTGGCTGTGGATATGAACTCTGACAGAAAGCAAACAAATTTATTTTTATCTTTTCAATAATTCACTTTTTCATGGCTTGATAGAAGAATCTAAAGACATTTATGTTTCTAGTAATTTTGGCATTATAAATACTCACCAAACACTGACTGGAATTAAAGCCTTTTTAGCCTGCCATTTTGTTGTTTACACTTTTAAGTTGAAAAATAATTTGATGCGCACTGCAAAGACTACCTACAGATTTCTACCAAGTAAGCCATTCCTTTCAGTTACATTTATACAGTTTGTCAGATCGGTATATTTATTTCACCTTTAATTAAAAATAACCTTATGAACTCATTGTTTGCTGTAACTGTGAACAGGTTCTCAAATGAAAGGCTTCAGTATTCTGTTTATTTAGGTTAAACAAATGGAAAAAACACAGATTGGTAGATTATGATTTTATATTCATATTCTAAACTACGGGGAAACTGAAATAATTTTAAAATATATTGTCTTGAGAAAAAACACAGCAAAAGTAAAACCAGTGCCTATGAGAACTGAATTGTGAGAGTTAAACAGTTGTCAACTGTACTGTCAACTGTAGACAAGGATACAACTAAATGTAAGACAGGCAAAGAGGCAGATACACAGTAGCTCCCTTGCCTTCTACTTCACAGTGCTAGTGGCCTTGTGCAACAAAACTTACACAAAATTACATTCAAATCATAATATATGGCTCTAGTTCTGACTGCTCTTGCAACTACATTTGTTCTCCTGCTAACAACTATATCCTATGGGCTTTTCACACAGCAATGGCTCTTAAAATGGTTGTTTGGACAAATAAGAGACCTGTTGTATCACATCCAAGCATATCCGAACCATACTGTACTTGACAATTCCAGGCCAGTCTCCAACAGCCTATTCACAGGCAAAGTTCTGAACTGTGTTGTACTTCCTTGGGCAATATTCTGCAATGTAGCTTCACAGCCCCAGGTGCTCCTAGATGAGATAGATTATCTAGACTCATTTCAATCCAAGTTTAGACCTGGTTATGAGATGAAGACAATTTTGGTCCCTTTAGGAGATGACCTGTGCCAAGAGCAGGAAAGGGTGTGTGTGTCCTGACTAGACCTCTCCGTGGCTTTCAGAACCACTGACTATGTTATCCTTCTGGGTTGTCTATCTGAGATGGGACGTAGGGGAATTATTATTTTACAGGGGCTCTGGTCCTTCTTGTATAGGTGAGCTCAGAATGTAGTGCTGGGAGACTCAACACCACGGCGAGTAGCCTGTAGCTACTCAAGGCTCAGGTTTCTCCAGTTGTTGTTTAATAGACACATGAAATCATTATGTGAGGTTGCCTGGAGTTTGGGATTTAGTGTCACCACTAGGCTGAATACACCCAGCTCTATCTTCCCTTTCCACCCAATTCCAAGGAAGCTACTTCAGTGATAAAGCAGTGTCTGCTCTAAATACTGATTTGGATGGAACAAACTGAAGCTTAATCCAAACAAGACAGAGGTGTCCCTGGTCAGTAAAAGGCAGACCAGGGAATAGGGATTGAAACCTATGCTGAACGGGGTTACACTTCGATTGAATTCAGGTTCATTGCTTAGATGTACTCTCGAACTGGCTGAAACAAAAGGTTCTTCACCTGCCTCTGAAAGGATAGCAAAGAAGGTACCAGTGTCATCTCTACAGGAAGGAAGTTTCAGAGCCTGGAAGCAGCCAAGAGAAGACCCTTACCCATATTCCTAAATGAACATGTAAGGGTAGTGAGAGAGAGAAGGATCTCCCCAGAAGACACCAGCAGGGTCATGCAGGAAGATACAGTCCTTCAGATAACTGCACCTGAGTCATACAGGACTTCGTAGGTCACAAACAGCACATTGAATCATGCTTGGAAACAGACCAGGAGCTAGTAAAGCTATTGCAACAAGGGCCTGGTTAACAGTTTGGCTGCAAGTCTTTGGACTAGCTGATGGTTCTGAATACTCTTCAAAGCTAGCCACACACAAAACACATTACAGTTATCCAAATGGGATGCAATTAAGGCATGTGCAACCACGGTAAAATCCAAGGAATGGGTTTGGCTGGCACACAAGCTTCAGTTGTGCAAATGAACTCCTGACCACCACTGAAACCTGAGTTTTCCGGGAGCTATAATTCCCATCCAGCATAGGATGAATCCCTATTTCTTGATCTGTTTTCAAATGACTTTGTCTTATCAGGATTAAGTTTCAACTTATTCACTCTCATCTGGCCCACTACTGTTTAGAAACAAGACAGTTTCTCTCAACTGAGGTGGAAAGTAGTAGTACAGCTGGGTTTCATCCACGTACTGATGACACCACACTTCAAAACTCTGGACAACCTCTCCCAGTGGTTTCATATACACATTAAATAACATGGGAGACAAAACAGAACCCTTAGGAACTTCACAGGCCAATGGCCAAGGAGATAAATGGAACCCCCAACACCACCTTCTGGATCTTCCCTTCCAGGAAAGAATAGATCACTGTAAAATGTTGTCTCCATGTCCCATTCCAGCCAGGTAGCCCGTAAGGTCAACGTTACTGAAAGCTGACAAGAGGTCCAGCTGAACCAACAGGGACATACTCCCCCTATCCAGTTCCCCATGTAGATTATCCACCAAGGTGACCAAAGCTATCTCTGCCCCACAGCAAAAACTGAAATCAGATTGAAATGAATCTATATAATCCATCTTAGCCAGACAGATTGTCCACCCTGGATCTGGGTGGCTCCAATGTTTCTGTCAGGATCACTCTAGTCATCATGCCCAACACTCTGGTAAACAAGGGGTGATTTGGCTCCATTATGTGATAGGGGACACTCAAGTGCAGTTGTGTCCACAATCTTGGCCATTTATCAATTCCAAAAGTAGAACAGATTTGATAGAATCACCTGCTGAGGTAGCAGGAAATTCCCCAAGAGCTGTCAGGAAACCATTGGGTGCACAGGTCTCCTGGCATAGCCCATCTTAATTAGTTGCCCATCTCTGCAAGTCTAAATTGCACCAAGTAGTGAGTCTGACCAAGCTCTGTGATCTTCACAAGAAGGTTTTATCTCAGTCTCACCACTTGCAGAGGCAGAGAGATCTTTCTTGATAGCTCCTTCCAGTCTGTGGCACCCTCTTCTACAGACTTCTCTAGCCCTCTCTCTTCCCTCCTCCCACTGGCAGGCAAAGACCTCTTTGTTCAGAAAGGCATTTCGGCATTAAGTGGCTCTTTTAGAAGTGTCTTTTAATGATGGGTGCCCCACTCTTTCCTGATATGTTTTTAAATGATCCCATGTTTAAATTTTGTGCTTGGTTTTAATGTTATAGTTATTTAAAGTCAAGACTTATGGGGTTTTAGATGCATTCTTTTCAAATTCACATTATAAAATGCCTATGCATTGCAGTACATTAAAAATGCCCTTACAGGAGTCTGAAATAAATCACTGTCTTCCTACTTTCACACTACACTGGCTCAGTTTTGTCACAGAATGCCAAATTTTCCCAGCTCTTTTCTGACTCATTTGAAAAGTGATGCATCCCCTTTCCTATGCTTGCATTACAAAGGAATGAGTTCTCCCTTTAAACAAAAAGTGAGCAAATGATGCCCATTTTTTTCAAGTCATAGATGCTAGCTAACAATATTTGAAAATGATCATACACAAAAGAATCCATTTCTAGTTTCTTCAGAAGAGAATTTAAGGCAGCAGAAAAGTATTATAAAAGGCAGTGATACCAACGTATTGGTTCTCAAGCACCGTCATCTCTTTGAGAATATTCAGGAATGAAACAGAGGCAAACTCATTTTTTTAAAAGGAAGAGATCAATTAAATAAAGGTTCTTTCCTTATTCCCTGATCAAATAACTCAGTGTGAGTTCTCCTTCATCAATTACTCCTCCACATTCTTCTCAGCTGCTAATGAGAAACAAAAGCCCAAATGAAGACAATATGTTTTCATTTATTTCCTTTCCAACTACTCCTCCTTACATTCACACTTTCCAGAAGACAAGGATATTTGGACTGTTCTTGCTATTAGCTCTCAGAACCTGGGGAGTGGTGGTGGTGTCTGCTGACTGAGAACAGGAAAGAATGTGCTTTCCATAGGAAACAAGCACCTGCAAACAAAAAGTATAGCCTACCTAGTACTGAAAAGAGATGATTCTCAAGAAGAGCCCTTCTGGGAACAGAAATATGCCTTCTCAGACATTAATATACATGTAACTTCTCCAGAACACTGGAATAGGGACAAATATATGAATAAATAATACCCCATGTATGCCAACAGCAACTCTGTTCTCCAAGTGCATTCTACATACAAGCAGATGGCATCAACAGATTTTAGGGGACCTAAAGGTCTGCAAAGGGACAACTACACACATGGGGCAATACTGACTCGTTGTAGCAGGCATGTAAAATCAGAATAGAAAGTAGGCTCCAAAACAAGAGCACTCTATGCTAAAATATTTCATTTCAAATCCCTCGTTTTGCACAATCTCCATTAAACACTAGCACATTTTAGTTTTAAAGGATGGTGCAAACAATTACAAATTTGTAAGGGCTAGACGGCCCTATTCAGACCATGATCTACCCCTGTTCTTCTACCCTCAATGCCACTACCTCTTTTAATATTCTGTATGCATAATGTTGGCAAAACAAACCTCTAAAAATGCAACAGCATTTTTGTATCAGAATACAAAGCAAAAAAAAAAAAAATCAAAATTAATAAAAACGTGTACAAAAAAAGCGATGAAAGGCAAGAAAAAGTACTCATACGCTGTTATGCAATACCCAATCCCATTATCTGATGCTTTGCACTTATGTATTTATTTGTTAAATATCTGTTCGGGCTCTCCTCCAGGCATCTTAAGGTAGTGAGCATGGCTTTTCTCTTCCCTATACATTAACTTCACAACAACCTAGAGATTGGCAAAAATAAATTTTATAAAATTGTTTGTTACTGTTATAATTCTAACATGATCTCAGATAGTTCACAGAATCAGAGGGCTGGAAGAGACCACAGGGGCCATCCAGTCCAACCCCCTGCCATGCAGGAACCCACATCAAAACACTCCCAATAGATGGCCATCCAGCCTCTGCTTAAAAACCTCCAAAGAAGGAGACTCCACCACACTCTGAGACAGCTCTGACCATCAGGAAGTTCTTTCTGATGTTCAGGTGGAATCTCCTTTCCTGCAGCTTGAATCAATTGCCCCTTGTCCTAGTCTCTAGCTCCTTGTCCAAGCACACTCCCTCCTCGACATGATTTAACATTTAAACATGGCTACCATGTCCTCTCTTAACCTTCACTTCTGTAGACTAAACATACGCAGCTCCCTAAGCCACTCCTCATAGGGCATGGCTTCCAGACCCTTTACCACTTTGATCACCCTCCTCTGGACATACTCCAGCTTGTCAATATCCTTCTTGAAATGAGGTGCACAGAACTGGACACAGTACTCCAGATGAGGTCTAATCAAAGCAGAATAGAGTGGTACCATTACCTCCTTTGATCTGGACACCATACTCCTATTGATGCAACCAAGAATCGCACTGGCTTTCTTAATTGCCGCGTCACACTGCTGACTCATGTTCAACTTGTGGTCCACCAAGACTCCTAGATCCCTTTCACACATACTGTTATCCAGCCATGTGTCCCCCATCCTATATTTGTGCATTCCATTTTTTCTGTCTAAGTATAGGAACCTACATTTCTCTCTGTTGAAATTCATTCTGTTAGCTTTGGCCCAGCTCTCCAGTTCCATTCTTCAAAATTAAATTATTACTTTTTGTTTCTTTTAAAAATATCTGACTGCTACAACCATTCCTGTGATACAAACCATTATTTCCTCTCTGCGATGCAAGTATGGTTCATGCTTACAACATAGCAAGAGGCAGCAGTACAAGGGACAGCATGAACCAGTGTTTCACCCTGTGATGTTCCTTCCCCACTATTCAGTAAGGTCACATTCCTGTAACTTTAAAATTAACTGCCTCTGTTGCACAGCTGAAAGAAGGACACCTCTTAAGTCATAACTGTAACGTACCATAGTTACACCTAAGTTATTGGGGATACAAATTAATTACAACTAGTTATTATAACTGGTTATTTTTCAAGTCTGCAATGATCCTGTGATTAATTCTGGCTGATATAAGGTCACTGGCACAAGACACCCCAGGGAGTTTTATGGTTCTGAGGGGATCTTGGAACTTGAATCTTCCAAGTCCCAGCCCAGCACTCTCACACTACAGTACAATGTATCTTTGTTCAATCTGTGGCTTACAAATGATACTAAAATAAAATAATAAAACTACAAAGCCCCTAGAAGTTATAACAAATTAAACACAGGTTATAAAAACACAGAAGGAGGGAGAAAGACTAATCCCTATGGCATTAATAAGACCAGGAAATTAAAAGCACCAAGAAACCAGTAAGATAGGCCTCAGATGAACATCTCAGAGGACAGCATTTCAAAGAAGAAACACTGCTACTGAAAATGCTGTTTCCCCTGTCAACACTTGTGAAACAGCTGCTGGCAGGAAAACCCACAGTTAGTCTACAAGCAGATCTCAATCAACAGAACACATCATAGGCCAAAAGACAGTGGGGGTGTTTCCCAAATTACTATATCACCACACTGTTCTGTGCAACATAACGTCTCTTTCTGCTACAAGAAGCAACGTTGTGAAGAACTCTGCTATTAAAGATTTTGCTAACTAGTATTTATTGTAGGATGACTATAATACTTTCAAAAACTGATACAATCCATATCAGTGTACAAGTCCTAAAGATCTAATTCCAAAGACCACTGTCCTGAAGATAAAATGCTTGGATTTATTTCTGTGTTTTCCACCAGGTATCTAGAACCCAGTGAATATTTATACACTTCTTACATATACTCCAGATGTCCTAATTTAGAAGAGACAACTCATCCCACTTTTTCAGCTGCTTTTACAATCTCCCAGTTTCTCTCTTCTCTTCTTCCCAATTTCCTCTTTTGTCTTTAGCATATATCACATGCTGCAAACTGAGTTCAAAACACAAAAGTAGTTTGCACTCAATTAAATCAGGGAGAGGAGAGAAAAATCTTGCCCTTCCCAGTAAGGTCAGGCAAAAGCAAATGGCTGCAATCTCTTCCAACTTGTCTGTTCTTTTTCATTAATTTTTGCTACCTTGACTACACTCTGATGTTGCTTAGCCACACATGTCTGAGATGTTGGAGAGTATGCTCTTAGACTGTAGCTTATATGACCGTTGCTCTATTTTATTTTGGTTTATTTTATTTTACTAGCTAGGATAACTAATTTCTTTTTGCTGCATTTTTGATGCATTACTATTTA
The DNA here is from genome assembly GCA_030412105.1 of Cyclura pinguis. Classification (NCBI taxonomy): domain Eukaryota; kingdom Metazoa; phylum Chordata; class Lepidosauria; order Squamata; family Iguanidae; genus Cyclura; species Cyclura pinguis. Next base: position 166,370,071 of record CM059603.1, on the reverse strand, counting down.
ACTACTTGGAATACCTATAGCAAGGCCAAAGTAGTCTTGAAATTTAGAGCTGGAAGTTACATTGGAAACCTCCCTAGTCATTACAAGATTATCTAAATAGTGAAAGTAATGTGACAGAGACATTTTATACCATTAACACGCAATGATACCACTTTCTACTCAACAAAGAAGAGTGGTATCATATTCTGGATGCAATGTCTCACAGTGACACTACTAGACTGGGATCATAATCCCATCTAGAATATAAATTACAGATCCATCTCTTTTCTACAGAATTAGTACATAAATCACTCCAAACCCTCAGCTTTCAGACATATGTCTCCTACTGTTGCCTGAGGATTTTCCAGAGTCTTCTTTCATTTGCTAGCAAACCCCTTAATTTCTGGAATTGAGTAGTCAAAGTGCCTCTAAAGTACATTCAATTTGCCGAAATCACGGCCTGTGTTCATTGCCTCACATGTATGTGCTGCAGTATTACTCATCCCACAGTACTGGTTCAGGACTGTCCTGGATGATTCTCATGAAAGTACTGTTTTGCTGTAATTTTCAGATTATTTTGCCATTGGAAAAAAAACCTAGAGAGACTGAAGAGGATGTGAGAAGGGGGAAGAAAGAGAACTGAGCATATGTGCGTGCATGCATGACATAATAAATATGTTCCAAGGGAATTCGGTATCTGAGTTTTAAATAGATGAAAAGTATACCTGCTGTTCAGATGAAAGAAAAGCAAGGATAACAGAAGAGGGAATCATTTTTTTGCACATGAACGAGAAATGAACTAGAAACTACATGTGCCTTTTGAGTAAAGCAAGACCACATTTGCATTGATATTCATATTCATATTCAACACAAGCCATAAAACAAAACATGTACACTTTATTGCTAAACTACAGCCTATAAATCGGCACAGGGTGAAAATTAAAGCTACAGAGAAGTCCAAGTTATACGCATGAAGAAACATAACCAAAGGGAAAGGGCAGCAAATTTTACAGCAGCTGGAAACGTGAGATTTAATTATTGGAGGGAAATCATGCAGAGAAGTTAGCTGCCTAACATAATTTACAACAAAGAAGAAAAGTCAGATGAATATCCCAGTTAAATCGACAAACTGTCGATAATCAAAACATGGACTATTGCAATTTGTGAGAGATATATGATTTGCTACTACAATTAAAAAAAAAAAGCACACTTAATATTCATTAAACATAGAAAACTCAATCTCCAAATGTAGGGTGGAGGATTACCGTAATTAAAAATAGCAGCTATTAGTATAATTGTGAAGTGATTAACAAATTAGTATTATAACTATATGCTTCAAAGTGTTTTTTTTAATATTCCTTATTAGTCCTCAACCTCTGGTTCTTTTAGATATTTTGAACCTCGCTTCCCAGAAGCCTCAGCCCAAATAACTAATGGCTAGGCATTCTGGGAGTTGAATCATAAACAATTGGAGGACCAAAGATTGCGAATCACTGAGTTATAAAAATGTGTATATATTTTAGAGTGTTTTATATTGCTCTTCGTGTTTTGAACCTCTTTCTGTCTGTTTACCACCCTGAGATCACATGGTAAAGGAAGGAGAGGAATATTTTAAATAAATAACATGAAGTTATCAATATACTCATAAAGCTGGTAGATTTCAATATACAATCTATAATAGTTTTGTTTATCACATTATTCTGAGTACATGCTTGTATTTTAACCACTGCCACAACATGGCAAAACAGGCTTACAAATTAATGTGCACATTTCATACCAAAAAAAGATTATTTAAGTTGCATAATAAAACATATCTTCAAATAAATAATTGACAAACATGGCCCAATTTAGATACTTCTGCTTGGGAAACATAGGAATCAACTTACTTGGAAGCTCTTTGTGGCTGGACTGTTCATTCACGAAAGAAAGGGATGATGCCTCATAATTTCTGCTGCTGGGATGCCTAGGCATACACTATCTTGTCAATCTATACTGTCAAGCTAAACTAACTCTATGGGAGTTTCTCTACGTGAAAACTCTTTATAGAAGACATGAGTTGCTTTATACTTTGGATTAAAAGTATAAGGATCCAAAGGATCCAGAGCAAGAATTCTTGCCTTGTTCAATATTGTAGTCTAATGATAAATCAACCTGTGGATGGTATATGACAATATTTATGACTGTGACACCCTTTGCTCTATACATACATATATATATATATGTGTGTGTGTGTGTGTGTGTGTGTGTGTGTGTCCTGTAATGTTATAAGAATTAATTATATTCCAGAAACAGAAATCAACAACTCTGCTGTGACAAAGCTGTTTGGGGGGGTTAGCTACTTGGAATGTCAGTGCAATAGGAACAGCACCTCAAGAATGAAACACGGCACAGTTGTATGCATGGGAGGGGGGCTTATAAATGAGAAAAATTCTATATGAGGCAAAATTTCTGTGTGTGTTGTGAGGCTTCAGTGAGAAGTAGCCAGAGAAAGGGTGGTTTTGGTTTGTGATTAAGCAGTTGACGAAAAGATAAAAGGGAACTGGTACCTGAAGCAGAGATTGATTGTCCAAAGTCTGTCTGAAGTTTAAACTGCTTATGTATCAACACTGTAGTACAACTCAACTTTAACAAGATACTTTATTTCCACTGTTAATATAATAAATGTTACACTCTGTTTATAACTGCTGAGCTGGTCTGACTTATCTAAAGTCACTGGTAACAAATAGAACATGCAACATTAAATGAACAATTTGATTCTGAGGAACAATTAAAACTCCAGCCCTATTACACAAAGGTTGTGATAAAAGGGTGCAGTCAGGGCAAAGTGACATTGAGAGGGCATATTTTTGGACAGGAACTGCCACTCCAATCTGAGGGAGAATAAAGGGCCTGCCACATCTATTTTATAAATGTTCATGAAAAAGCACTAAATATTACATTAATGAAGTTAAAATTTGAGTGAAATAAAGTGTTAGACTGACCTGATAAATTAACCAATAGAACAAAGCCCTCATTTTAATATCTAAAGCCACTTTTGATGTAAAACTTCATTTTGTCAAATAAAATTTGATTTTTTTGGTTATACTAGATACTATTACTACTTACTATTACTACTTTTTTTAAAATAAAGACAATTCTACTTCAACAAAATGTTGACAAAATAATGCAAATAATGCTTCCTTATGGCACATTATTTGGGCCTGTTCAGTGGTTATCTTTTTGTGATTGGATGTACTGTAAGTGTTAATTTTCCATTACAAAAATCTTTTGTAATAGATTTACATGTTTTTAGCAACTGAACTCCCCTCTGAAGTGAATTCAATGAAGGATCAATGTGGTTGGATCCTACATGCTTTTACCATTTCAAAAAGACTCGAGTTGAAAAGATGAGTCATCACCATCAATCTTTCAGTGGTCAGAAGATCTTAATGCTTAGCTATTCATGAATGTGCATTTTATAGATGGTAGCTTTGAAAAAATGTATTTTTGGACATATATTCACCTCTTACTGAGCTCTGAGTTCAGGCCTGGTTATGGGACAAAAATGGGCTTGACTGCCTTGATGAATGACTTCACCAGGTGTTGGACAGAGGAAGTGAGTCTCTTTTGATCCTCCTGGATCTTTCACCAGGATTTGAAACTATTAATCATGGTATCCTTCCGGACTGTCTGGGTGATATGGGACTTGAGGGCATTGCTTTGCAGTGGTTATGGTCTTTCTTGACTGAATGTTGCCAGATGGCAGTGTTGTGGGACTGTTGTTCAACCTTTTGACCATTAGCCTGTGGGGTCAATACTATCCCCTATGTTTTTCAGCATCTACATGAAGCTGCTGGGAGAGGTCATCTGGAATTTGGGGTTGGGTGTCAGCAGTATGCTGATGATACGCAACTCTACCTCTCGCCTACAAGTGGTGCCATGGAGGCTGTGGTAATACTGAATCATTGTCTGGATGTAGTAAAGAACTAGATGCAGGTGAATAAACTGTGACTTAATCAAGACTAGACAGAAGTGCTGACTGGGATCACAGCCTGTTCTGGATGGAGTTGTTTTCTTTTCTGAAAGATCAGGTTCGCAGCTTCCTCTTGGATCCAGCACTGCTCTTGGAAAGCCAGGTTGCTACAGTAGCCAGGAGTGCCTTTGCCCAGTTTCAGCTGGTGCCCCAGCTGCACCCTTTCTTGAGGAAGGCAGATCTGATCACGGTGGTTCATTCCTGAGTTACCTCCTGATTAGACTTCAGAAATGTGCTGTATGTGAGGTGATCTTGCAAAGCTCTTGAAAAGACTGCTTCCTACCATATGAGCCTGCCAGAAATCTGAGGTCTTCAGAGGAGACCATGTCCCAATACCTTGTGAAATGGGCTTTCTCTGTAGCAATGCCTTGACTGTGGAACTCTTTACCCAAGGAAGTTTGACTGGCCTGATAACTTTTAAGCTTCTGGAAGGTAGCCAAAACAGTGCTGTTCTACATGACATTTAGTGTTTATGTTTTAACTTTCAAAATAGAATTCTAAGATTGTTTTAAGACAGCTTTTAGGCGTTTTTAATATGTTTTCAAAATGTTTTTATCTTTGTATTGTTTTAATTGGTCTGAATTTGTTCATTGCCTCAGGAGCTCTCTTGGCCTGGGAGGCGATACAGAAATACCATAAGTAAGTAAGTAAACAGATAAATAAACAAAATTTCTGTATATGCCATTTGCATGTTCTGGGTGGTTACATTTTCTCTATTCTTTTTGTCCCCCACTTCTTTCTCTTCCTTTCTTTGTAATCATATTTTAAAAATCCAGTGCCAAAAAGTAAACAATAGAGGGCATTTTTCATAGCAAAACGCACAAGCTCCAAATATATGTGCAAGACACAGGGAGAACAGGGACAGAAGGGACACAACAATATAGAGAGACTACGCTGGAACTAAAATGGCCACATTTGAAATTAATTATTAGAGCCTTGGCATGACATAATAGATCCAGGCACTGGCTGACATACCTGCCAAGTAATGGATCTCTCACCCCAGCCTATCTACCGGTGGCATGCTAGCAAATGGAATCCACACTGCCAAAAACCACCACATTGTCAAAAATATTGCTCCTTCTTCCTATAGACTATTTCTGGGTTGATGCTGCAATTCCTTCCGTTCTGAAATATACACTGTAAAAAGATCCATGGGAATCATATATCCTGAAGGTAAGACATCATGCCTTCAGAAGTGGAGGCAGAAACCTTTCAAAATTCTGTCCTTGCCATTCTTGTAATATCGTTTCTGCGAACTGAAATATTGCTGGTTTTATACCCCATGGGGCCCATAATTTAAGATATTTTTGCATTTATAAAAATGATGATCTGAAGACATATTGACTGTGCTTTGTTTATAGCAGTCCCCCATTTATTCAACAGGTTAGGGACTACAGCACTATCAAAATTATAAATTGTCGAAAACTGGAACTTGCAAATGCTGACTAAGCAAAGGGAAATGCAGAGGGGACACCAAATTGGCCTCTCTAACAGTCCCCGTCTCCTCTGTACTGAGGTTGGCATGGCCTCCCCAGACCCCTGACGGTACTGACAGCCAGCAAGAGGTGAAGGGAACCAGCTTTACAACAGGGTGTGAGCATCCGGATGAGCTGCAGCCGTCACCAAACTCCACTGACACCAGAGGGCTGGAAGAGGAGTATTTGCAACGGCACTGTGGGCATAGGATGCCCAAGGCACCTCTCCCTGCCTGGCCAGCTTGGAAACCCCACTGACACTACTCTTTTCTCTTCCAGAAATGAATCTGCCGAGACTGTGAGCCCATGGTTGCTTTCCAACGACCTGCTCTTTCAACCCTTTTCAATTAGTACACATGGTTGAAAGAGTGGACCGTGTGTCAAATAACTGAAAAGGGCTAAAAGAGCAGATTGTTTAAAAGCAAACAATCAAAAAATGAGGGATGCCTATAGTTCATTTCCTTTGTATTAAAAGGTGAAAAATAATTTCCAGCAATTACTTGCTCACATATTAAAGTCTGAAGTCAATTATACTTACTTATTTTGAAATGTGTAGAGAAATAAAAAATTATATGGGTTTGAAGGAAATGGAAATGAACTGGATGTATTGATGAAAGGGGACCAGAAAAAGAGAATTCCCAGATTTTATAAAATATTGTTACAAAGAGAGATGGAACCAGAAATGGTTAAAAACAACATGGTTAGATGGGCTCAAAATATAGGACATCCAATTCAGTTGGATACATGGATGAGGGCATGGAAGACAGATGTAAAATTTACACCAAGTTTGAATTTAAGAGAAATTTTTTATAAAATGTTATATAGATGGTACATGACGCAGTAAAACTGAAAAAAATAACAGGAAATGGGAATGGAAAATGTTGGAAATGTGATGAGAAAGAGGGATCTTTTTTTCATATGTGGTGGACCTGCAAAATAGTAAAAAAGTTTTGGAAAGAAATACATGATGAAATTCAAAGAATGTATGGTTTTAACTTTGAAATGAAGCTAGAACTTTATTTGTTGAATATGTTAGGGCAACAAAGAGAAATAAGATCGCATCAAAAGACATTGTTATATATAATAACTGCAGCAAGATTGACTTATGCTCAACATTGGAAAGAAGGAAAATATATTGATATAAGACAACGGAAATTCAAAGTCCTGGATATGGTAGCGACAGAAAAGCTAATTTTTTCACTTAAAAATAAGCCAATCCAGGGCTTTGAAAGAGAATGGCGAGAGGTATTGAATTGGATAAAAGAATGAAATAGGGGAAAAGAAAGAAGGTTGTGAGAAAGGAGGAAGACAAAATGAGGTGATAAAAGATAAAATGTAAATAGTTAAATATAAGCTAAAAGTAATAGTTTACGATTGTTGTAAAATAGAGATAATGTACGGAACTGAATGTTTATACGGAATGGAATGTTAAACTCAGATTTGACTGGGAAAAAATTGATGTCTGGAAGCAGGGAGGAGAGTTTTTTATTGTTTTTTCATTGAAAATTTTAATAAAAATTAATTAAAAAAAGAAAATGTGTAGAGAAAAAGATTACAAAACAAATGGTTTATTGAATTAACTTATGACAACGCTACAAGTCTTATATTCTCATTTTTTTAGTTAAACACCATGATAAATTACTCTCATGAAGAGCAAATGTGGTTTCTGTACAAATTCATTCCATCACAGATTTAAAACACCACTTTAAAGGTAATTCATAAGTTGTTTCATACACCCACCAGATTATTGCATTTTTATAAAGAGAACTCACCACTCTGTTGGAAGGGGTGTGGTCAAAATGTACACTAATCCACATTTGATCCACTGACCAGCATTCTATATCCAGGTTCTCAAAATCATGAATAAAGTAACTGACCATCCCATTGAATTTTGCAGAAGTCTTCTTACTCTACCAATTTTTAAAATTTCTGGTCAAAATTAAAATCTCTGCTTCTTAAACCATTGATCCACTTGTTAGGGTAGCAACAAGACTGGAAATTGCTGTCCAGTGAAGATTGCTTCTGAACTATCTCTTCAATGATGATTGGACAGGATCTTAAAGCTTGCTCAAAAAGAATTCTCAAAAGAAATCAGAGATCACCTGAAATTTATAGCATGCTTTTTTTCTTTCTCTCCCTCCCTCTCTTTTTTTAAGAAAGATCACTTTACAAGAGAGCTGGTCTTTTTCTAAACTCTATATGTAATTTGAGCTGTCTATTCCATTGTCTTCCTTTAAAGTTGTTGCTTTAAACAAATTCTACGGATTTTAATTTCATTTTATTAACTAACTCTTTCTGTTTCATTCAAATACTCCACATTTTACATGATACATTTTTAATAACTCATATCTTTGATGTATATGTTGTACTGCTAATACCTTTAGAAAACATTTCCTTGCTTATTCCCTTTCACAGTAACATCAAAATAGGATCAAAACTGAAATAAGAATGTTTTTAATTCTCAGCAGTACTGTTTGAAGTACCCTAATGAAAACTGGCCTATGCTTATTTATCTGCTCAAATACATTGATTAACTTAGTTACTAAAATTTGGTCTGAAAAGCAATTGCACAAGCTGTGTTATTTAACATTGTTACATCAGTAGCCATTAAGTCATTTCCTCTGCAGAGTTTGTAAATAATTATCTAAACATTAATTGATCATCTCTAATTTATGCCAGAACAACAGCGTATCATTGATAGAAAGGAGTGCATCTCTGTCCACATAAAAACTATGCAATTAGATATGCAATTAGCTGAATTAACTTATAAAGAGATATAGCAGTATAACTACAATAAATTTTTACAAGATTTCAATTAGACATTTTATGTCATCAGATCTATCTACATACAGCATGTTTAAGGTCTCCTGACAGTTATGAGCAATTTTGGGGTGAGGGCAAAGTTGTACACACCCTTGAATATTTCTATTTCATTTAGATTTGTGGTGCATCCCTCTTTGTTCATGATCAGTTCAAGCTAGCAAAATAGCTCTCCATCCTACTTTTTCTTTCAAACCAGCTTCTTTCAAATACTTGTTATTCTGCACTTCCCAAAACTAAGGTGTGCTTAGGAATACATTGAAATCTTGTGAGTTCAAGAAGAGTAAACCTTGGTCCACAGAGAAACTATTGGTGCCTTCTTCAATTTGAAATACAGAAGTGCTGTCTTTCCTGCAACCTAGCTTCTCTGTACATTCAAGACGATGTGAATTAAACCTCTTGAGCCATCACACTGAGACATAACAGAGCCAAGACAGCGTCAGATCAAGAAGTGTCAGGCAACACCTGCCTTAGATGGTTCAAAGACATAAGCAACGTACTGATAGAAACAGTGCTTTGAAATGGACTTTAAAAAAAAACCTTATTTCCTTAGTTTAACTGATACTGTGTGAAAAGGGAACAGTTAAAGGGGAAAAAAATATTATTAGCAGCAGGAAAAGAGGAGCTATCCACCTAATCAATGAGGCCATGTCACTCATGGTGTCTCTGCATAAAACCAGAGTATAAGTTGTTACCTTTGTCACACTCCAATGATTATCAGGCAATGAACTAAAAAAGATGTATATTTCATCTCCACAGGACTGTCTACAAACCCTTGATTCTTTGATGTAACAAATGAAACCTGCCTGCTATTTCACAAGCACAAAATGACACTGTAGATATCTGACAACATCTCTGTTTGCAGGAGCGGGTAACTAGCTCTAGATGAAGTGCAGACAGCTTATTAAACAATGCACAGCATGAATCCCAAGGCCAATACAGATGATCTTTAAAACATTCCCACTGCCCAAGACAAATATGCTTTCAACTTCTTATGTGTTTTAAAGCAGAAATGTATAGATGTGTTAAAAAAAATAAGCAGGATGTTTGGAGCAGTTTGTTTAAAAAACATAACAGTCAATTTAAATCAAAAACATGTTTTGTATAATTCAATAAGAAACATTTTTTTCTTCTATTATATTTCCTTTTTCTTCTGTACTGCTTTGGATAGCTGTCATATATGTTTTAGAGCATAAATTCACAATAGAAATCAATATAGTTTAATGAGCGTTTACGTTGATAAATTAATACTATTGTACATATTAACATATTACGTTTTAATATATTATGCTTCACTTTAGTTTTAAATGTTTTGAAGGAGATAGGTTTTATGTCCCAGCAGAAGAAAACTTTTTAGAATGCATGCTTGTAATATGAACATTTGGGTTGCACATTTGGGTTGCACAAGCCAGACCATTAATGCCTGTAAGGTAATTTATGCCTATGTGTACATTTTTATGTAGCAGTAATGACATCACTGTATTACACATACAAGCATTTATTTGTGTGGAAAGTTTTCATAACTTCTGTACCATCATGTTAACAAATCTCTTGTTACTCTAATTTTACCTAGAAAAATGTGAATATGAGTAATAAAAGATGTAACAGGAGACGACCTAAATTTTAATTGTTTAATTGTCAAAAGATCCAAAGTAATCAATCTATATCTATGAGTAGACAGTTAGCTGCTCCAATCTCCTTATTGATTAACATTGCAGCAACTCTGTCTCAGCGGCAAACTCTATTTCTGTCGTTCACAGTGTCTTCACCAAAGAAACCCCACTAAAGTCACTTGGAAAAACACAGACAAACTGTTGTTAAGTCAAAAGAATTCCTTTTGATTTAATGCAGCTCTCCAGATCATTGCAGACAGTAGAAAAACTGCTGAACTAAATTCATACAAAGGTCAGTGTGATCCATACAGATTGAAGGATTTCATCCCAACAATATGTTGTTATTGCTGTTTTATCAAACAGTTAAAAATTCCTCTAGAGGAAAAAAAGGAATATAAGCCATGCCCACAAGGACAGTCACAGGCAATATCCTTAAAAGCTTTATGTATTGAGAGGATTAAGGAATCATACTGATAAGGTTATAGTTCAGTAGATTTGTTTGCAGTACTAAGTCAGAAAAGATAATGTGATCATGCGATGCATGAAGAGGGAAATAATTTGTTATGTGCACATCAACAATCGTGTGTGAGAGGCATCACTAATATCATTATTAGAATGCACCAGATTAAATTCTGAATTCTGAAATATTATCTATATTCGACCAAAGCAAGAGAATATTTTACACGGAAAGGCAGGAGCTCTTATTTAACAGAAGGAAGGAATAAGGAAACTGCAATCATGTGAGTCACTACATAAGAGAAGAAATCTAAAAGGTATCTTAACAATATTTTGACATATTAAACAGAAGAAAATTGAGCCACCAAAGAGTATTTCACCCCTGTTGACAGTAAACAGTACTGTAAAAATAGTGCTATATTTAACCACAACTGGAAACTTTGATCTATATTATACCAGATATTGTTGTTCTTGTATGTCTTCACCTTGTTTCTGATTTATCATGAACCTGTCAAAGAGTTTTCTTGGATAAATTAGTTCACAGAGGGTATGCCACTGCTGTCCTCTGAGGCTGAGAGAGTGTGACTTACCAGAGGCCACCCAGTAGGTTTCCAAAGCTGAGCAGGTATTTGAACCTTAGTCTCCCAGAGTCAAATTGCTACACTATACTGGCTCCCACACTAAACATTACAGCAGATTAATTTATGGTGCAATGCCATTCAAGTTTAATCAGAAATATGCCACACTTGCTTCAATTCAACTTATTCTCGGGAAAGTGTGTACAAGATGGCAGCCTCAGTTGCCAACTACGATGGTTAAAATTTGACAGGACATTACACGTATCTTGTAGGAATCAAGAGAAATGGGTGAATTTTACATCATATTATAATTTATTGTGAATCTACCACTCTCAGAAGGTTGAGTCACACTAAATTTTAAAATGATGCTGTCCAATTACTATTAATAGTAGGAGCTGCAGCAGCAACGCTGCCATTTCCTAAAAACTGGGGCTCAAGATTTAGAAATTAAAAAAAAAATAGTTAAAATATACAAAAGGTCAACATTAAAACAGGATTAAAAAATAAAATGTGAGCAACCTTAAAATAATTTAGAACATATGATTAAAAATATTAAAAACAGTTTAAAACAGTACATTTAAAAGGACTATAATATCCCAACTAAAAGCATTTTCTTTCTCAAATATTCAGTTCTCAAAAGCTTGTCAGATTCTTTTTTAAAAAAACCTTTGCATGATAAAAGGACAGCAAGGATTTTCATTCTAGCCCATAGAAAGGGATTTCTAGAGCCTAGAGGCAGCAATTGAGAAGGTGCTGTCAGTATTCTTAAGCACAGTACCTGCAAAAAATTTCCCTAGAGAAAGTATCAAACAGGAGTGGGAGACGGAAAAAAGGGGAAAAAATCCTCAAATATAGTAAGCGCTAAAGGCCACCCTATGCTGCTTGCAAACCAGTACAATTTTTAAAGACAAAATTTTTTATATATCCAAGGTACTTGCATTTTTAACCAGGAAGAGCTCTGATGCCTGTGCTTCAGATTAAAATTATAACAGGTATTGATCAGGCTGCAGAGCATACTGCAAGAACTGCATTTTACCTCAAATTCAGCATGTCTGTGAATATCTTCAGCTCTTTGTCGACTCAAGATAAATTCTGCTTCATTTGCTACTCTCACCAGATGATCCTTCATTGTTTGGCTCAGCAACCTGTAAACAGAAATCAGGAACAAATCAATGGTTAAGGACTGCAAAAATAAATCATGTTGAGCATTTTCGAATTAATCACACAAATGAATTAGATCCAGTTGTATAATCCAAGAAGGAAGTTAAAATATAACACAGAGTTCCCTTGTTGTTGTGTGCCTTCAAGTAGTTTCAAACCTGCGGTGACCCTAAGGCAAACCTATCATGGAGTTTTCTGGGGTTGGAGTGTGGTCACTTAGTGGATTTCTGTGGCCAGGTGGAGAATCAAACCCTAGACTCCAGGATCGCCAGAGCTGTAGTCCAACATTCTACACCATGCTGGCCCTTTACAGTTCCCTTACCTGGAAGGAATTCCTTGTTAATTCCAAGACATGGACTTCATTTATATATATTGACTAACAGATGCAGAGTGGTTGCCTTCATTGAGGTGAATGGTGACCATAACGCAAGTAACAGATTTATTTTCAGACAGAAATATGCAGCAGTTATTCATGCCAGGTACGATTCTGACTTTAACTGATGCAGGCTACTTACTAGGTGACGATTAACATGCAAAACACCAATAGCAACAAGAATTTGGAAATATTTCTGTCAAAATCTTTATGTTAATTCAAAAAATATTCTATACCAACTGTAAAATTTGTTATTTTAATTTTAAGAGGCCAACAAATTTTTTAAAAAGTAATGGTTAACTTACCACATGATTCATTATTTTGGGAAAGAATTTGGAGGGCTTTGCCATTTCGCCCATTTGTAATAGTTTCTATTGAATTTTAAATTATTAATTTAATGATTAATGATCTTATTAAAGAATTTATATTCTGCCTTTCTCCCAAGGTGGGATTCAGCAAATTAACAAATTAGCATCATAGTTCTCCCTTAATGGCTTAGTGAACTCATTTCCCTGATGATTTAACATTAGTATGTTAAGTACTATTGTGAATTTTTCCAAGCTGTGACTCTGATGCAGTGTTTTCTAATACACTGTTAGGTATGTAAGTACTGCATGATATAAGAAAGAACAGTTAATGAAATTCAGCCTTTAAATAAATTTGACCCCATATTCAATTATCATCTTTACGTCTTGACAAAGTATAGAATACATAGGTATTATTTACTTACAGTAATTAATACAAAGATTTGCTTCCCTAGATATAATTTATTGCCAACTAATACTGAATGTTTCAGGTTTCAGTCGGTAATACTGGTTGAACTGTTTGTCTGTTGTTTTCATTGTAAACTATCCAAGAAATTAACCCTTTTCCTATGCACAAATATGTCCCTTTCAGGTTTCTAACATGCCCTCCAGAAATCTTGAAGTTTTAGCCTGACCCATAAAGCACTTTACTAACATAGGCCTCAACAGAATGAGCAGAACTTACATTAGTTATAAACAAGATCCTTAGTCATCTGCAAACAACTCTGAGATTTTCTATTAAGTTTACAAACACACATGTTCCCAATTTACACAATGATATTTAAATGCCTGCAGAAATGATCAAACAGAACTCAAAGCAATAAAAGCCAAACTTTTAAAACTATACTTTTTTAAGTAGGTGAACACTTTAACACAAAATGCAAAATCACCATGTGGTCTTCAAAACACTAGCATAATTCTTCTTTCAATCCTTTCAGAAAAACATCAGATACAATTTTTATTTACACCACGATTTTAATCCTGCTTGCTGTTCCTTTCAGTTATGTATTTCAGTTTTATCGGGTATGTTCTTAAGGCTGTATCTTTAAAGCCCTCAGAATATTAACATGAATTTGTTGATTTTAAAAGCATGAATTGTAGATTACAATCACAACAGAAAAACATTTAGATTAAATTGAACAATTCAGTAGTCCGGCATTTTAAATTATGTTTTTAAACGTGTATGAAGATTCTAAATTTTCAAAAGGAAAAAGTATAAACCATAATAATACCTTAGATTTCCCCTCCTAATTTTTAAAAGCTACTTAAAAGAAGTTGTCTTTTAGAATATTGCAGGCAAGGAGAAATCCAGTCAGAGTTCTGTCCAGATGAGAGGAATATAAACCCAGAAATGAAAATTACTGCTAATATGAGAGCCATTATGACACAGTGGTTTGAGTGCTGGACTACAGCTCTGGAGACCAGTATTCAAGTTCCCCCTCAACCATGGAAACCTACTAAGTGAACTTGAGCAAGTCACACTCTCCCAACCTAAGGGGAGGGAAAGGCAAACCCCCTTTGAACAAGTATGTTGGGAATTAGAGTTTCCCAGGGTGTTATCCCTTTTTGGAAAAAAATATTAAAGCTAAAACTGTTAGGAATCAGTTTCCTTTTAACAGAGTAGCAGATAAGCATGCCTCAATCTCATGTTGTTTCCCTCAACTGAAACTGACTCCAAATACACTAAGTAGGCAGTTCCAGGTTACAAACTTAGAACAAGTTTACTAGTAGCTTTTACATTTATGTATGAACTGAGAGCCAACATCCTAACTATCTAATGAAAAGAATAGGTAAAGGGAAGAACTTTATTCTTCGTTCATCATTTTGTTAATGGAGAAGCGAAGCATGGCTGAAGGAGAGGAGAGGAAGATGAGTAGAAACCAGAAGTGAAATGATACATACTGAAAAGATGTTTTATTTGACTGATGACACAAGGAACTTCCCCGGGTCATATGGTCTATTTACTTGGATATACAACATATTTAAGACCATATATTTCAACGGATAAGTAGGGCAAATGGGGAACTTGAGAAAACAGAAAGGTTTCACATGCAGGAAATTCTGCACTATCTAAACTCCAATTGCTCTGATAGAAAAAGAGTGGTGAGAGAGGATACTGGAATTTTCATATATATGAATATATATATATTGCCAGGAAAATTCCATTATAGATTAATCTGAGTCACCATAAGTCAGAAATGACTTGAATGCTCACCACCAACAACAACTGCTAATAAAATCAATTCTAAGATTTGGGAACAAAAGATTATTTTTTGGATAATAATTATTAGGGACTATGATATTAATTGGTAGGTTAATGAACTGGACTGTTTCCTTAATATCTGGCACTGAGAATTAAGGACAGACCCATATCTTTCTTTTTTAACAGCTATATTGAACCCATTGTGTTACAGAAAAGGTTAAGTGGACCTTTCCCTTAAACAATTATCACTGTGCATTACCCTGCCAAGTTGTATGCTTTTTGATTTCCTTCAGTGTCCCAGAAAGGCATCTATTGAACATATTATTATAGAACTATCAACGATCTACATGGCAGTTTTCAAAACAAACAAAAAGTCAGGTCTTTATCTTAAGGAGCTCAAAAATTTCAGCACACAGGTGGAGAGAAGTAAGAAAACAGAAGCAAGGATAGCAAGGGAGCAAAAGTTTTGCATCCTTAAGGTTTAGCCGCAGAAGAGGTTAAGCCTGACTTAAGCAGGAAACAGTAGGTTTTGTGAACCAAGACAAGGTACCAAGCAGGAGTTCTAAGATGCAAATATATGCATACGGGTCGTCAAAAGAGATTGTGTAGAGTTACTTAAGTAAGAAAATCTTCAAGGGGGTATGGAAATAAAAGTCACAGGTGGGAATATAATGACGAAGATATTTTACTTAAATATATACTTGGCTAGTTAAAGGTATATAATTAACAAATTAAAAATTCTTTCACTCAAGGGTTTTTTGCTGATTTATACTCTGCCATAATTTCCATGGAAATACATAAACTCTGATGAATTTATAAACTATTATAAGTACAAGCATCTGAAAGAATGTCTCTTCCTGCATCAGTTTTTCATGCTCTTAGATCTGGGAAAGAGATCTGTCTCATGGTTCCACCACTGTGGAAAAAGTACATTGGGATGATGATAAAAAAAACAGGCGACATCTTGACTCTTAAGTTGCCCTTTCCCAGGAGGTATGATACCTAATGATGGCCCAGCAGTTTGGTGGGAATCTCCTAGTCACTATTGTCCCCAAAAGGCAGAAACATTAAGGCTAGCTGCAAGCCTACTATCTCTGGAGTTACCTAGTGATTTTCTGACTATGACCTGGCTATGCCAAGGGGAAGTTTCTGACCTAATTCACAGTGTATGTGTTCAGCCAGTCTTTTCCTCTTGTCCAGCTCAACCATACAGCCACAGCAGGGCATGTTTTATATCACAGCCAACTGACGTATCTTGCCAATTAAACCATATTTCACCAATTAAATCATATCAAAATGTGGGGTGTATGGCCTGGTAACAATAAAAACTACCCAAAACAAAAAGAACAACAACAGGAACAACAAAAACAGAATGGACAGCTAGAAGTAGGTTTTCAATCATTTTGGCAACTGAATTTCAGGCAAAAATCTTCAGAAGGAGTTGACCCTACCACCGGTGCTCACTTCTGACATAAGACCTGTTTGGACATAATAAAAACAATGTAGTAATACTAAACATACAAGAAGGACAGTTCACTAAAGATATCTCTCTCTGCAGCCACTTCTTTCACAATCCTCACACAGAGATCATGGGTCTGAAGAAGAAAGCCTTCTCCTAATGATTTTCCATGGATTCTAATCATGTAGAGAATTTCCAGACTGTTATTCCCAACATAGGGAGAATAACAACTGAAGAGATGAGACCAGCACACTCCCTCCCTCACACGTTTACTTTTATTACATTGTAAAATTCCTGAACAGAGTTTTATGTTTTTATGTAAAGCCCGCAATATTACGATCTGTAGCAAATTTTAAGAAGCAAACAATGGAATGAAAAACATATTAAGCATATTAAATTTCATATAACGTTGTGCTACCTATGCAGGAAAACCTTACAGTTCTCCCTCTACATTCATGGGTTTGACATTCGTGGATTTGATTATTCATGGTACCGCTTGCCTCCCTTGCTCCTGCCGGGAAGCTGCCAGCGTGATTGCCCCCCTCCTGCCGGAAGCCGCCAGCACCACCTGAGACAGCCAAGCGGGGAAGATCTTTCCCCGCTGACTCTGCCTCCACTGCCCCCACCTGTACGATCATGATTGAACGGGTGGGGGTGGCCAGACAGCCAAGCGGGGAAGATCCTTCCCTGTTAGCTCTCTCCCCCACCGCAACTGCACGGGTGGGGGCAGTGAGACAGCCAAGTGGGGAAGGTCTTTCCCCACTGGCTCTCTCCCACACCACATCCATGGGATCACCATCATAGGGGTGAGGTCTGCAGTTACTCGCATTCTTTTTCACTTTCGCAGGGGTTCTGTTTCCCTATCCCCTGTAAATGTGGAGGGCCTACTGTATTTTCAAAATATGACCTTTTTTATGATTTTCAAATATACAAACTATACATCAGTCTTACTCTATTATTTTCCATTATTATATTGTAGAAGATAGAACTTTCGCTATAGTTCTGAATTGAGGAAACTAAAGGAAACTAAACTAAAAGGTACTGGGCTGGAATGCTACGACTAGTCCAAGTTACATCTGATCACACACACACACACACACATACGTTTTGACCTAAATTATACAGTAGTTGCTATAAAGTTGGCCTCTGGAAAAAAATACTTTAGATAACATAGTGCTCACTTACACTGAGGCAACATGCAAGATGATTATCATTCACAAATTAATTGTTGAAGTTGTTATATTTTCCTACTAATAGTTTTCAGAAGTGATTGTAAGTATGTTTATTTTTAAAAAATCCAATCTATTTTAATATTACTGTCTGAAATCTATAGCTTATATTCATAACATATGTGCGTAGTAAAGCAATGTACTACATACAATGAACCATTAAAAGAAGGAAACTAGTACCTACTATATAGTTCCCTAAAATTGTTGAAGCAAGAATTAATGCAGTACTGTAAGTATCTGTACATTCTGTAGTAACTCTTTTGCAAGATGTTGCAAAAGCACAAGAATATGCGTTTTACTCTGGTGCAGCGGGTGGCAAAGTGCAGCTGAGAGGCTCTATGTGAGCACACATCACTCTTTTTATGACCTTTGACTCCTTCAGACTCCCTGAACCATCCTTTTTCTGGGCAAAAAAGAGAAATGCCTTACCTGGAAAGTTCCAGGAGTAGCTATTTACTTGTCATATCCCTTGCAGGCCAATCCTGCATTATTCACAAAAATTAAACATGGTCCAAAACCAGAAGTTGGTTTCAGACAATTCTGTCCTTCCATTTTTTTTTCCTTTTCCTTTTTTCATTTTTGCATTTTTAGCAATCAGATACATGGAGGGTTCTGACGCAGAAAACTGGTACCCACCCCAGCTGCAGTTGTCAAGGGCAAGATGTAACAGCCTACTGTCATATCATATCATATCATGGATATCTGCTCAACTCTTCAATTTAATGACTGAGCCAGAAATGCAGAATAAAAGCAATGAGGAAGACTGTTAACCAGATCTTTAATATTTGATTATCTTGGACACTGATGTATAAATATTATATCTGTCAGTCTCCTAATTATGATTTCAGAGTAGGTTTACAAGCTGGTCTGATAAACTAGACATACAGCCATATTGTGAATTACTGGAAAGAGAGAAGTATTTTAAAAACATTGGGCTCAATCCACAGATGCTGTGAGCAGAGTTTAACATACAGAGTACTCTGACTCAGCAGCACAACAAGGAGGAAATTCTTCCCAGTCTTCCTGGAGCTCCTGGCTGTCCCTGAATCTGTTCTGGAACAGCTGGAAAGTAACGAAGAAGTTTACAAAATCTGCCTCCATTTCCAGGAGCAAGAGGCTCCTATGAACTGCAGTAAATGGAAGAGGTAAATGGAGGAAATTAGTCTGCATCTAAGACAGCATCAGTGGCATATAGCCTGATGTACCTACCAGTTTACCAGAAGATCCATGCAACCAAGTTAACTCCATATTTTGATAACTAAGAACAAAGAAATATGAGTGGGACAGAATAGAGCACCATGAAGAGAAATAAACATAACTTTTTTCTACAGTGTTTCTTTTAAAATACCAGCAGCATGTAACCTCAATAACCTTTCACTGATAGGAGCACACTATCCTTCTGGAATATAAGACAGAAAGAAGACAGACTTTTAACAGAGCAGAAAGAGCAGAGTGAAGAGTAGTCTTCTTAACTGCCAGAACACGGCCCTGGGGTCCTAACCTGGGGTTGGAGGAGTGTCAACCAGTCTTGGATGGAGTTACACTGCCCCTGAAAAACTGTTCACAGTTTAGGGGCACTTCTGGATCCATTGCTCTAAATGACAGCCCAGATAGATACAATAGCCAGGAGTGCATACTATCAGCTTCAGTTGATAACACCAGCTGCACCCCTTCCTAGAGCTTGAAGATGGTAGTGCATGTATTGGTAACCTCAAAGCTGGACTTCTGTAATATGCTGTACATTGGGCTATTACCATAGCAAATTCAGAAATTTCAATTAGTTCAAAACATGGCAGCCAGATTAGAAGTGTTCATATTAAACCCATATTAAAATCACTCCACTAGCTACCAATTTATTTTCGAGCAAGGTACAAAGTGTTGGTTGTTACAGAGAAAGCCCTACATGGTTACCTACAGGATTGCTTTCTCTCATATAATCTGTCTTGCACATTCAGGTCTTCTGGGGACATTTATCTCAGACATCCAGGACCAGGCTAGCAACTGTTAACCAGAGGACTTTTTTAATCAGCTTCCCCTAATTTGTAGAACGAGCTGCCAAAAAAGATCCTAAAGTTTATATGCTGTCTATTTTCAAACAGCAGTAAAGACCAAGTTCTTCTGTCAGGCCTACCCAGATGGTTTCTAAAGTATGTATTTTTAAAATATAACTTGATAATTTTTAATATGTAAGTTTTTTAAACTGATGTTATGTCCTTTTGACTATGTATTTTTAATTGGTGTTTGTGCTTTTAACTGTGTTATGTGTTGATCTGTTGCTGTATTTTAATCTGTTTTCCTGGCCTTGATCCAGAGGCAGAGGCAAATAAGAAATAATAGTAGTAGTATTAATAATAACAACAATAATTATTGTTGTTGTTGTCATTATTATCACAAAACATGGGGTCTTGTACTTCACCTCCTGCTGTTTCTTTGAAATACAGCTCAAAGTCAAGGATAATTCAGCAGGGCCACCAGAAGTTTCTTGGCTGCCTTTGCACCTACCAGGTTGCACAGAGATAAGGTATTTTTAAATGTATACTGCACTGAAGCAACATACAAAGAATACAGTTGGCCCTCCACTTTTGTGGAATGAGCATTCACAGCATTGATTATTCATTTATTCACTTATTTTAAAAATTCTTACTATATTTGTCCCTGCCACAGATAAAAAAAAAATATTCTCTTTAGAAAACTCTATGGGCTCCAGCACAATTCTATGGTCCACTTTCACCAGAAGTGGACCATGGAGCTAGGCTGCAGGACCTAGAGATTTCTAGAGAGAACATTTCTCTGGGCATTGCTAGGTCATTCAGTGTGACTCTATGGCCCACTTCTGCCGGAAGTTGACCTTAGAATCATGCTGAAGGACTTAGAGATTCTTAGAGAAGTGTTCTCTCTATGAAATCTCTAGGTTCTGCATCCCAGCAATATGGTTCACTTCTGATGGAAATGGACAACAGAATTGCAGACTTAGAGATTCCTTGAAAGGATATATTTTTTCTGGTCCTCCAGTGTGACTCTATGGACCACTTCCACTGAAGTTGATCAAGGAACTGTGCTAGAGATTCCTAGAGAAGTGTTCTCAGACAAAAAAATAAATTAAAATAAAATAAAATAAATTCATAATTTTTATCCTTATTTGTGGTTTTTCCACTTTCATGGGGGCACTGAACCCCTAACCCCTGTGAAAGTGGGGGGCTGACTGTACAATGAAACATTACAAAATTGGTCATAGAAAGGGTGGATTGGGCTGGTTGTCATGACTTTCACCAAAAAACAGCATTCAGCAACTAGATGGAGCTGTACAAAAATATTCGGAAGAGCAATCATAAGGAATGCAACAGCACTCTGGGTGGCAAAATCCATTCTGCAGACAGAAATTTGGTAAAGTTTGGAGAGATGGGAAAATGTAAAACTTCTGCATTATTATTGAAGAAAGATGAATTAATTGTTTAGAATGAACAGAAAAGAAAACAATGTCCACTTACTATAGGGCAATGTCAATAAACAAACAAACAAGAAATAGATAAAACTGAAGCAATTAGAGCAATGGTGGTGCATTGCCTGGTATTCCACTATCTTTCTTCCCTACTCTGAAGTTGTAATTTTTGAAAAGATAATCTTTAAAAGCAGAATCAACAGAAGCTAGCCAGTGGCAGCACTTGCACTGGTGATAATGCTGGCTCAATGGTTCTGGGAGTTGTAGCCTAAAGACCACCACCTCCAAATTCTCGTCTCTATTTTTGTTGCTATTGTGTGCCTTCAAGTCATTTGTGATTTATGGCAACCCTAGGGCAATGCTATACTGGGGTTTTCTTGGTAAGATTTGTTCACAGGTGGCTTGCCTTTGCCTTCCATTGAGGTTGGGAGAGTGTGACTTGCCCAAGGTCAGCCATGGGCTTCCTCAGACTCAAAGTCTGTTCTCCAGAGTCATAATCCAATACCCAAACCACTACATAATGCTGGCTCCCCTTGCCTCTATTCCTTACTCCAATACAAGTCCCAGGAAACTGGAGAAGGTGCTTGCCCCAGTATAAACATAAATTATGTTCATTTCAATAATGCAGTTCACACCATTAAATGGTTCTTATGCATAGTGACGTAAGTTTTAGTTTTAATGTAACAGTTTTATTCAGAGACAGCATGCTGTAGTGGTTTGAGAACTGCACTGATTCAATCTCTGCTTGGCGATCTTGGGCAAGCCACACTCGCTCAGACTCAGAAGAAGCCAACACCAAACGTCCTCTGAACTAGTTTTGCCATTAAAACTCAGTGATAGGTTTGCCTTAAGATAGTCATCTGTCAAAAAAAAACATGAAGGAACAAAGTTTTTATCCTATTTTAATTGTTGCTTTAATCTGAATTTTGAATATTGCCTTATATACCCAGTGGATAGAAGGATAATTAATAAATATGCCAAATAAAGAAACATCTTAAAATATGCTGTATGCAACACTGGTAATGTGTAAAATCCTCCCTTTACAAAGCTCACATTAGAGATACAAAAACTGTGCTAGGAATGAAATACTTAAACTTACACTGTACATCAGTAACAAACACATTAATAAGCTATTTGTCACACATTTGCACTTGTAAATATTGCCAATGGGGTCTTGCTTAGAGAGGTGGTATAAAATAACTTATATAAGTAATAAAATAATGATCTATTACATTTATTTCACCAGAAGTGCTAAAATATTACAAGTAAATCTAAACCTACTTTAACTGAGAAACCAGTATTACATCCAAAATTTTAACAACATGAAAGAAAGATGTGTCCTCACTCACATTATCCCTGTATCCTCTTGTAATATTAGCTGCTATTTCCACACATCCTGCTATCTAACTGTGTAACATAGTGATTCTTTTTTTAAAAAATGAAGGTTTTGGGGGGTTTTTTTGCTTTACTTCTTAGGAAACATTTGTAAAGCCAAGGGGGGTTAATGTTTCTGAAGCCCCTGCCTGTATAGAAAATGCCGAATAAAATGTAACCGGCCATGTCTTCAATTTCACTATCTCCAGGGATTCATCTGAATCATAGTTCATCCACAGAAATCTGTGCAGAGAACTTAATCTCAAATATTAGAAATTAAAGAGGAAAAAGAATCATAGTTCTGGGGTTTGGCTTTCAACTCTGAAAAAAAATCCCAAACACTATTTTTTTATAAATTATGAACTATAACTAAAAGGGCGTCATCTGCATTTCTAACCAGTGCCCTTAAATCTGTTCTCTACTTTTATATTATATGCCTTAAAATATCTTTAAATTAAATTATCTTTAAATGAACACAATTGTTCAGGAAATAATTTATCATTTGTTCTAACATGTGGGTTAAATCTATACAGATCTACTCTACATTACTACCTGGTTCCAAAAAAATTAGATCCATTGAATTAATTGCTGAACTCTTGGATTTATATTTATCAAAGTAAATCCCATGGATTTAATGGATCCACTTTAGTTGTCATTAACCATTCAGTTTAGCCCACAGTTTGAGAAGCTTAATTATGATATGTTTTGGTAATGAGATCACATTCAGAATCCTTTTAGACATGCCTTTATATTGTAATGATGTAAACCCCTGTTATTACTAATTTTTTCGTGATATTGAACCCAATACCTGTTTGTCTAGCGTGCAGTCTTTACCCTCTAGATAATCTTAAATAACGATTGAACGAATGGCTTGCCAGCTTTTCACCTAATCAAAAAAAGTAATTTTAAACCAGAAGAACCACTATTGCCCTAGAGTCTTTATTGTGAAGAGGACTTCAAAGAAGACAGTCTTCATCACTGTTACAAAACTATTAGAATCCTGCTCAGTATACAGAAGGAAGCAACAGACCTTTGGGCCCAGAAACACTGGTTACTCAGTAGAGATAGTTGCCTCCATGTTTTAAAATGCTACATTTTAGATGAAACTTCTCTGTTACTGAAAAAGGCTAAAACAAGGTGCTTTTTAAAAAATTTGTAACATATTTTCATTCAATTGAACAAAAGCATTGTCATTTTTACTTATCTTGGGGGAAAAAATTTTTCCTATTAAATGAAAAAGAAAGATCAAAATTCTATGAAATGTCAGTGTACACCAAAAGACCACAGTTCTGACAACATCTTTTGTCATTTTTATTTTGTATGTCTATTGACAGGTCACTGTACCAAGTGCACAATTTATAACATATACAGTATACATTCAAATGCCTTCTGTATTTCTGTAAAATGATGGAGTAAATTTTACATCCAACAAAAAGCCAAGCCCTTATGCAGTTCTAGTTCAATGTTGATTGTGCACTACTGTGTACCATGACTAGGCCCAGATGCATATGAAAGGCCCTCCGTCCCTCCCAACTGTCACTAGCTTGGAGGGGAAGAAGAAGAGGGAGGCACAGCTCCATTACGCCCATGCCCAAAAGCAGATGAAAGGCCTCCCCTCTGTCCCAGCTAATACTGCCGTGGCCTCAAAGGGAGAGAAGAAGAGGCAGTATCTGCTGGACTTAATCCCCTCCCTCCCACACTGTCATCCCTTTTTCCTTTTGTGTCATGTCTTAATTAGACCATAAGCTTGAGGGCAGGGAACTGTTTTGTTGTTCTATTACCTGTAAAGTGCAATGTATAGTTGTAGACACACACACACACACACACACACACACAACATACAATTTTTAAAAAATCTACTGTGAATGTTTGTTCAGGTTTAATCCAAAATACTTTATGAATGGAATTTTGAAAAGTATGCTTATAAAAACCTATTGCTATATGCAAATTTTTTTTAACACTTAAAATTGCAAGTTCTGGAAGTTTCACAGTTATCAATGTAAGTAATTACTTTTCCGTATGGCTCATCTGAGACAGGAGAACGGCCTTCTATAATGTTTAAAACACCATACTGCTAGGTAGCTGACAAAATCCCAGATAAGTAGAACAAACATAACTTAGCAGGTAGGCAGAAAACAGTGCTTGTTGCAAAATATATACTATGTGATTATGGCTACAAACAAGAAAAAACACTAAATCTGGGCAATTTAGGAATTGAATCAGATCTGTAAGATTATCTAACCAAAATAATATGTAGACTATTTCTGTAAGAATGCAAACATTTGCTTTCAAATCCAAAATAAATGATTTGAAATTGAAGTTCTTTAGAAGTCACCAATAAGGCAAATTAATCTGGATTTGCTCATTCTAAATCATAACCATTATTGAAACTAGCATAAACTAGGATAATATTAAATAGGAGGAAGTTACCTTCCTTCATTGACAAGCTCAATGAAAGCTAGGCCTGCATTCTTCTGTATTGAGTTCTGCCACTCCTACAATACAAAAATGACAAAAATTAAAGGAAAATTAGGTTATGAAAAATACATTAAAGACAACAAATATACTCAAGTTTAAAGTAATAAAAAAGAATTAAAGTTTGTGACAGACGCTGGAAGATCCAACAGAATATTGCAAGATATCAGAGCTTTTTACCCAAGGCCCATATACACCACATTAATAAAAAGAGACTAGGTGTGCTAACTATATCCATCACTTGCAATATATGTGATCAGCAAATGATCATCACCATGGGCTCCATACAGGTAACAAGACACTATTAAAAGAATGATAGATTCTACAACTTAAAGCACTGCAACATTTACTTCACTGTTAGTTATCTGACTCCAGGTAAATGATATAAATTCCCTCACAATCAATTAAATTTCAGAACAAAATATTATTTTTTCCTTGAGTTTTGCAGCTTAATTTCAAGAAGTTGCTTCTATTTAATTGTGTACCACAACTTTTTAATCTACTATATTTTCATCTGATGAAGCTGGACTGCTAAGGAAGCACTAGAATAGACACCAGCAGATACTGGCCCAAGATCTTGCTTTTTATAGCTGTCAAGACAATGGAGGTAACTGGGGGCAATTTGGGCCTTTATAAAGCAGTGTCCAACATCTTCAGCTCCTGTGCCAACTCTATGCCAATGCTATCCCTATCATCCATATGCCAACACTATCTTATTACACACCAGAGCCCCCAACATGTATGGTTTTCTGTAAGAGGCGGCAGCAGGGCCACCAACAGCAAGTATCGTCCAAGTGGTTCTGCTGCTGCTATGGTAATACTATAAAATGAACAATGGTCATAGTCAACAACTGGATGCTAGGGAAGACAATTCGTGGTATTCCTAAAGGAATGTCCTTCATTTCTCAACAATTTTCATTTAGATAGCTAGAATTAGATGCAGAGTCTAGCAGGTAAATAGTAAGATACTTTCATTTGTTTGTTGTTATTTTGACACTAAATCACAGACCTATAAAGCAATCAGTCATAATTATGTTAACATACATTTTGGCAGTGTAATGTATTATCGCAACACTGAGCACTAACGCAACTATTACCCCTGCCTAGATGCTGCTTTTCTTCTCCTGATATGCCTCTTTATTATTTTACCAGTCCTTCATGAAATATTGGCAGAAGCAATTTGGAGAGTGGGGGGAATAAATAGAACGACCAAGAATTTTCTTTCGGTGACACCACTGAAAGACACATGTTTGTGTCTACAAACAATGGCTTTCATCTTGAATTACACTTACTAGACTGCTTCAAAAGTTAATTACTGAAGACAGAAGTTGCCAAAACTAAAAATAAAAGGCATTCATCATCACCCCTTCCACATGACTCTGTGTATCATAGACAAATATCAAAAAAGGCATTAGTCTAAACAAATTTTTATAAGCCACAAGTGAATGTTTCCCTAAGCATGCTTTAATAGTCAGGGGGGAGGGGAGCGAGAATGTAACAGCCATTGTCTTTCATGTTTAATTCAATGTTTCAGCACAGCACATATACCCCCTACTGCAATTACACTCAGAGAGTTGGCTGCGTTGTTATGTCAAGATCTTAGTTATTCTTCTCCCTTAGGTGCTGATGAAAAACATGTTAAAAGCCTCAAAGGCAACCACTAATGTAGCTGAATAACTGCAGAATGCATTTCAGCACTTTCAAAAGGAAAGGTTGCAAGAGGAGATCGACCAAGTCAATAATTTCATACCTGCTGTAATTGACTACCATTTCCTATGTCTATAAAATGTTTACAGTTTAGAAATTGTCCTAATGTACACAGCCATTATGCATTGTGAAATCTATACCAAATCTATAACACATTAGTGATAAAATAATAAATATCTGCTAAAGTGGAAACAGTCATAAAGTGCTAAAAAAAAATCTTGCTTGTGGGCAGATTAGGAACAATACAAGGATCTAGTCCTGCAGAGTGAGTTCTCCATATCATACTCTTCGAGCTCAGTTCTTAGAAACTGGAGTTGAAATAAGGTAGATACCTAAGAGACAAGGGCAGAAAGCTGTATCTCTATTATTTGTGCCAGATCTAGCCTGTCCAGAAAGTTCGTACTTCCTGAAAAAACGCCAACACAATACACACGTATTCTTTGATTCTTCTGAAGAAGACCATAGTCTAAACCGACGTAGAATTACAGAAGTTTAGAGTGAGAAGGGACCTTGGAAGTCAAGTAGCCCAACCGCCTACTCAGTGTAAAAAACTGCAACATCCCAATAGATGGCCATCCTGTACCTACCTACTCCAGTGAATTAGAAACCCCACCAACTCATTTTCTAAGGCAATGTGTTTCACTACTTTGACATTAACATCTCTAAATGGCCAACCAAAGATCACTTCCTTGCAGTCTCTATCATTATATTTAATTCAGCCCTCTGAGGGATCACAGCACATGTGATAACTTTTCAAATATCTTCAGAAAACTAACCTATATTGCCCTAAAGTCCTCTTTTCCAAACAAGTATTCATCATGCTTGGTCCCAGCTTCAAAACCTTTATCAATCTATATTGCGAATTCAAGTTAGAAATAACCCCAAATAAATCAAGTCATTATTCATTAGGCAGACATTGTGCCATTCAACTGGAGTTAATATCCTTAAAATGGACGCACTAAAAAGTATGCACACTGAACAAAACAAAGGCAGTGCAGCTGGAGTAAAGGCCTGGACTCTACCAGTCTCCGTTAGAAAATCAGCCAAAAATTCCTCCTCATCTCAATTCAGACAAATCACCAGCACCCCAGTATAGTCCCCACACGAAACTATCTCTTCATTTGCTTTGACTGAGCCAACAACTGTACACATGTATTCTGAAAATATTCTGAAGGAAGCAAGAAAGCTACCAAGTTCCTGCATAGGAGGAAAATTTTATTCTTCTGTGATGGGTTGGAGTGCTGCTTTACATGGAGGGACAATATATACAAAGTTCTGCATGTTCTCAATTACACATAAAGGTAACTTTGCACAGAGATTTGGAATATTCAGACCTTCAAGACTGTTTATATTTATAGGAAAATCACGCTTAAAGCAAATACTGAATGAATATAACAATCTGTACGTGCTTCTCTAAAGAAACAGCATGGTTTAGCCAGGCCAAATTTTTTCAGGAATGAACGAGGATTTGATTTCAAAAAAGAGGTGATAAAAATTGTCCACAGTTTACCCAACTACAAATTCTCAACAGATGATCACCATTAAGCTTATATCAAGCTTCTATATATTGAATTGTACAAATGTGTTCTATTAGTACATGGTCTGACTGCTTGGCAACTTCAGTCCTCAAGACAAATGGCAGTTGCTGCCCTCTGAGGTCTGAAGTCAAGTCTTCAGGGAATCTCAAAGCCCAAATGGAAAAAAAAGAGCCTGTTCATTAGAGACTGCTCTAGGCTAAAACTTTCAAGGCTGCCATTAAAGGTATATAAGAGCTAATTATTTTTATGAGGCTTTAAAACTACAGAGTTTAGATGTAAGCATAAGAAAGTTTTCATTTTATTATATTTAAATGAATATTGTAATTTTGTCACAATGTTATTGACTGAAGATACAAAGAAATTCATATTTCTGTTTAGATTATGCTAAAATGAGAGTGTTGACATTTCTACCAACCCACAAAGAAGAGCATTGTTGTGTTCACCTTTATTTCACATGAAAAAGGTCCAGAAACAATACATTAAGATATAATCCATTTTTGTGTTCTCCATGTGCTTATTGTACCTACAGTGCATTCTATGTGGGATCAGTGTGCAACAAAAGGGAAGGTGAGGATTTGGTGGATCACTGGAAAAAGTAAACACCATAGAAATTCTCTTTTCAGTGACACTTGTGGTTGGGGGGAGGACTAAAAACAGTATTAGAAAAAATAATGTATGAGGGAGGCTGTTAGTTCTGGTGACAGATAAATATCTGCTTAACATACAAACTCATATCTTTAATATATAAAAAAACTGATCAGATATTGATATTTATCAATGTCGCTTTCAGATTTTGATGATGCACGTGAAACAATGATTAGAATAATTGATTCCTAAAACTCCATTTAGAAAAATGATTATAACTTTACCTCTCTTAGAAAAAGCATTTGAAAACAGCTATGCTAACTCAGAAAAAGGAAAATGCAAAGAAAACAGATTGAGAATGATTTATATGAATGCATAGTGCTGAAGTTAATTACAACTAACCCAATAAAATAGTGCCTTTATTATTGTACAGCAAGTAATAGCCTTAGACATAGAAAGCAGAGCTCTTTCTGTTCTTTTTTTGCATGCTCAGTCCCACAGCACACTACATTAAGAATTAAATAAGTTGTAAATATGCCATACAGAAACAGCAGTTTTTAACTAAAAGCAGAAGACTCCCCTGCTGTTTAACTATTCAGTGTATTCCACTCTGAGCAGACTTCCTATAAACTGGTGTTATATTGTTGTGTAGTAAATACCTGAAATTACTTTATAATGAGAATTTAATTTCAATACTTAAAGGAGAGTTTACTTCACAACAAAGTTTGCAGACATTGAAAACATGAGGTAATAGTTTATCTTTTAAAGGCAATAAACCATAAGTTTCATAGTGCCATAGTGCTACATACTGAAAAATGGACATGTCCTAAATATTAACATTAATCATTCCTGTATGAAGGATTTCTGAAAACCCTATAGTACCCAATATATTTATAAATCATGCAACATTTAGTGGGCACAACATTCAATTCACCTCAGGATTTTTGGAATGACTATTGGTTCTAATACAGCAGCAGTCTGAATACCTTTGGCTGACATCATAAACTTGTATTTTTTTCATCTCTGGGTAAGAATTATAGAACACATCAAAACCTAAATAATCAGATCATGTGGATACAGAAATTGGCATCAGGGTCCTTGTCACATCAGTGAACACATAAGATTGATTAAGCCCAATATCATGAATATTGGGTTAGGACCGTGAAACACTGGCCCATATGAAAGACTTCTAATATCGATCACAGTTACTTGTACAGATCCAGAAGGCAAGGCTATGACAAATATATTCTAAGTTTTAGTTAATGATCAAGGGAAGCAGTCTGCACAGCAGATGGAGAAAAGAGAAACAAGACTATTTTATTGCCTCTGCTAAGAGACTAGCCCTTGTGGTCTTCTTCAACTGTCAGATGAAGTTCCAGCAGACTGCAGAGCTGAGAGGGAAAAGAGAAACAGGGCTATGTTGCTAGGTCTTCAGGGTAAACAAATTGCCTTTGGCCTTCCCTCAACTGTCACCTAGAAACAGCAATTTCAGCAGATTGCCTGAACTGGTTCATCCCAGGGGGTTATTATAAGAACTGTTATTTAGATTTGCTTTTTCCCTCTCCAAACCTTATTCTTTTGTGTGTCTTGCCCTAAACTCTGACTAGAAGTCTGATTCTGTTTGTCTTTCAAAGTTTTGTAAGCTGCTTTCAGTCCCAGACTGGAATGAAGCAGGATACAAATAAATAAATACAGTTGTTCCTCCACATTCATGGGGTTAGGGGCATAGGACCCTCGTGAAAGTGGAAAAGCCACAAATATCTATCGCCCCTCGCAATCATGTTTAACACATACAAAAAAAGTACATTCTCCCACCGATTCAAATGTACAGTACACAATACATTAGTGGGGAGCACGTCAGCTGGCTGGTTCTGTCTTCAAGGGCGTGGAGCTCCTTCACAAGGCAGAAGTGGGCAGCTGGTGTGGCTTGCCTCTGACTCAGCTGCTGCCCTATGCCATTTTTAATAGGAAATTATAAGCCTCTCCTCATGTTCACAGTCTCTCACAGTTTCTCTCAGTCTTGTAAGGCTTTCAGAAAGATTGTGAACGTGAGGCAAGACTTATAAATTCCTATTAGAAATAGGACAGCAGTGAAGGTGGCAGCAAATAATCCATGAATAATCAAATCCATGAATATAAAATCTGTGGATGTGGAGAGCTGACTGTAATCCTGAGAACTGTCTCAGAGGGACTGTTACTGTCTTTGTATGTTGTTCTGGGCTAAAAGCAAAATAGAAATGCTTTAAATAAGTAAATATGTGATAAATAGTTCTGGATATGGTTTTTTAAAAAAGTTATAGACTCTAAGAGATAAAATACACATGATACACCTGCAGCAAGTACATGTGTAATCATAATTTACCTAAACCATAGCTAGAACTTCCTCTGCAACAAAGTGAAGCAACCTGATTAAAATAATGTGGTGGTGGAATACCATCTTGCCTTGTCTGGTCACCCATATCTCTACTAGAGCATCCTCCATGAGCTGTCATGGTACCAATATGGCTTTGTCCAAACTCCATACAATTTCAAGTATCCATCTGCTATGACAATAACAACCAAAATATTATACAGAGGAACTAAGGTTGTTGTGTTGTTGCTGTGTGACTTCAAGTCATTTCTGACCTATGGTGACCCTAAGGTGAACCTATCATGGGATTTTCTAGGGCAGAAAGTGTGTGATGTGCCCACAGAAACCAGTGATGTGCCCATAGAAACCAGTGATGTGCCCATAGAAACCAGTGATGTGCCATAGAAACCAGTAAGTTTCTATGGCTGAGCAGGGAATCAAACTTTGGTTTGTAGTCCAATGCTCAAACCATTACGCCACACTGGCAACTCAAATTAATTATGGAATCATATACCTAGAAGTGATAATTTTCAGATGCCACAATTTTGTGTTTTATATTTTGTTGCATTTTGGTTTATGACCAACATGGTTAGTCTTGAATATGTTTCCACAATTTTGTGTCTTTCCCAATGTTTTCTTGGGGCAAAAGATAACATTCCAGCATACCATACCAACAGCACTCTATATATTCAAAAAAATGACTATGAATGGGAAATCTGCATCCCACTACAAGCTTTGGCTGCCCCAAATCATTCACATTAATCACTAAATGAGTAAATAGCAGTCCATCAGATTCAGCTTTTCAGTTGAATGCAGGCAGATTCAAATATTGTGCCCCTATGTCTATACCCATTTCAGCGCAAGATGAATGGCTGTGAACTGTTGTGACTATTCTCACTTGTAAGGCCTGTGACATACAATTCATTTGCCCATGATAGTGGCCTGCATTACCAGTGTTAGGTTTAAAAGGCACATATAACACACTCTGTCTCTCATAAGCATAAACAGGCCAACATGAATCAGACCCAGACTATCAATGGAGTGATTATGACACAACTAGCCAACTCTCTATACACATAGGCCAGTGTGTTCTGTAAGTGCCTTTTAAATCTAACTATCCATGTGGAAATCTTATACAATAAATGATTTTATATATCACAATGTTGGGTTCAGACTTCCTAGTATAAAATTAGATGTCTGCTTAAAATAACTTGAAATCACTGTTCCAGTATTTCCCATTACAAAATCTGTGCTATACATTAAGACTTCCTACTCTTATATAGCCAAAATTCAGCTTATACTCTCTCCCTTAGTCTAGCCCCTTTTGCTAACCTTTCAAATTAAACAGAAAAGCTGTAAAACAGCAGGTTCTCAAATTAAAGCATACTTTATTTTCAAGGGTCTCCACACTTATAGGTTGACTTCCTGTCAGGAAGAGCTCTATTTCACTGCCTAGCCCAATCAGCAGGGAGCTCACAGAATTAAGTGCCAGTTGATATTACTTTGTTTTACATTTACCACCCATGAGAATATTTTTCAAAGATTCAGTTAGAAAACCAGCATGGTATCATCCTTCTGACTAGACTGCCAAACCACAGGGTGTGCTCTCTTAGCACAAAATTCACCTTAAATGGTTGGTTTTTTTTAAGTCCTAGTGTGCGGGTGAAGCAACAGTATGCCTTAAAGTTTGTGGGAAGAGGGAACCTCTTACTTTTGTAGCTAAATTATGGCCCTTTAGTTCTTAACATCTGCAGTGGGATACTTTGACTTAGAATTGCTGAATTGGCTTTGCTTTAAAAAAAAAAGCCCTCTTAGCAAGCTCTTAAATTTTTATACATTGGAATAATACAATTTTATTAATCCAAGGACAGTCACTAAAAGAAAATATAAATCTGAAGCAAACACGCACACAACAGATAGGGGATTAAAAAGTCAAACAGTATATAAACAGACAAAGAAACTCTAATATCTAACCTGCTTAACTTCCAAAATCAGAAGGAATCTGGTGCCTTTAGGGTATTTTGGGGTGCACATAGGGCTACTCTAGAAGCATCTACTGAATTCAAATGTACCTTTCCTAATCAAGCTCTGGAAGGGGGCAAAAGTCTGTGAGTCTGAAGAAGAAGCCATCTTTAATAAGCTAACTGGCTCCATGATGTCAACAATAAAACTCCCTCACACAGGCTGATTTTGCACTTTACTAAATTTAGTTTTCTGTTTAATATGGTGATGAATAAACATGTATACAGACACATGAAGCAGGAATATTAAAGCAGCATTTCCCCATCATGGGGACTTTGCCATTTTAATAGGGAAACTAAACACAAACTAGATTCACAGCACATACTGAGAATTCCCTAAGAATTTCATTGTCATATTGCAATAGCCTTCATCCAGACATACTAGATGCATGCTATTTCACAGTGACTTTCACTGAGTTCTATGGAACAAAACACGCTGTGTGATATATAATACCACTTTACAATTTAGGAGGATTTCCAATGTTAATGAATAACTCAGTATTAATTAATTAAGATGAATAAATATACACAAAGATGAATAAATATACACAAAGACAAGTTCTGCAATTACCAGGCTACAGTCCTGAGATATCCAAAAGACACAAGCCTAGAGGAAAGATCAAGCCTTAGCAAGTCTTGCTATGTCCTTTAACAAAGTGATCTGATACATTTTGGTAGTTCAGCCTGTCAGTAGGAAAACCTTTATACAATCAGGGAGGTAAGGAGGACTAACAGAGAATTGGGACATGTCAGTTTGAAAGTGACAATTAGCTTGAGAGAGAGAGATAGTGGTATGCTTTAAGTCCTTATGCTTCCCTGATTGCATGGGAAGGCTCTACATGTAATAGAAGTTACTTTCAGTGCAAGGAGAGCAAGGGAGTATCAAACAGAGAAGGATAGGACTAGTACTTCCCTCTTTACAGGTTACTTGAACATGCTTCCTAAAGGAAGAAGGGACAGGTTTCGTGTCCCACACATATTTACTCGTACTATTCTTTCCATTTTCATTTATTTGTACTACCCTTTAAATGACCTCAGGGTGAGAATGAGGGAGGACTGGAAATAACTCCACGTAAAGGATGTCAGTTGGCCAGCATACATTTTGGCCAACAGACATCCTTCATGTGAGGTTATTCTCAGTCCTGCCTACCATACCTAAGTTTATAAAGGCAATGGCTGTTTCTGTCTTGCCCAGGGGCTATGACAAACAGAAAGAGATGGAAGTGGTGCTACCTGAACAGACTTTGTGTCTTATTCAGAATTTAGCCATAAAGGGAAACGTAAATTTGAATTTCATCCTCCAAAAATACCTTGAAAGCACCATACTTGCCTTAAATGTTATGTTTGTGCTCACTTCCCACAGCCTTCCTTGGAATTGATGGCAGTCTGTGAGGAACCCTAGAAACTATTACATACTTGTAACTAGGTGGAACCATTGTTCAATGTTGAATGAACTATTCTGACCATGTTCTAAAAGATGTTCTTCAGCAACGTGAGCAGCAACACAAAGCTTTTTACTATAGGATCTCCCATTATGTTTTCAAGGTATACTGATCTAATTTACAGGCTCAATCTACCAAAGGAAATTATAAATTGGTAGAGATTATTTGCAGTATGCATGAGAGAAGATGACAAGAATGGCACATGCCCTGATTGCCTGATTTTGCTCCTCCTTCTGCAGGTTGGAATTAAGATTTGCCTGTAGAAATCAATGGGGCAATTGAGGATTTTGCTGTACTTGATTTGGTAGGAGGTGCATGACCCAACCTTCCAAAAGTGCCTCCAAAAGGTAGCAGCAGAGACAAGCAATACTCAATGCAACAGAAAAGTACCTTCTATTAGCAACAGAAAAGTGACTTTCTTTGAGATCCAGGCTGTCTATACAGGCTGCCCTAATTACATTCATGCATGATGTCCCATCTCCAGGGGCCAGAGACTATCCCCTTCCTCCCCCAGCTGCACCAAATGGCCACTTTGCTCTTCCTCAGCACCTTCGTTGCTGCTGGGAACACTGAGGTCATGTCCACTAGAATGCCTTCCAGCAGCAGGTCTATGAGTTTCTTCCCAACTCACAGAAAGCTAAGGCAGTGACAGAAGGAGGGAGGAGAAGAAGAAGAACCACCACTTTCTCAAATCTTTATGCACAGCTGAGACCCCTTTCCTGTTGGACTCAAAGCCACCATCCACGACTAGAAGTGCTTATCCAGTCAGCCTGTGGTCATCCACCATCAGCCCACTGTGCAGATCTCAGGACACATACGCCATTTTTAGAAGGCTACTGAACAACAGTTTACAGAGATCACAGAGTCAGTCCAGAATTTTACAGTCATTACCTCTAAACATGAGCAAGAGATTTCTGATAATTCAAGGGGAATTACTATTTTACAACAGGATTTGGAAAATGCCCAGCACACCATTACACTGATTGATTTAAGATCAAGGCAAACACAAATCAGACTAAGAGGTGCGTCAGAGTAGCTGACTGGTTTCAAACAGATGATTCTAAAAGCTTTGGTGGATCTTACAAATAGCTATCCTGAACAGCTTTGTAAGGAGACTGAAGCAACATATAGGCAAAACTATACGCACAGAGAAGAAAAAAAACTTCTTGAAGATGTAGAAATTCCTTTCACACAGAAAAATCTCACAGATGAAATACTGAGATCACATTTTAAGAAAAGGCCTAAAATGAATTACAGTGAAATAACTATGTTTAAATAAATTCCAGAAAGGGTGTTGAAAAAGTAAGGATGTTGATGAGGTATTAGGAAAAGTACAGATGCCAGATTCTTGGAGAAATGCCTATAGTACAGTGATTCATAAGCAAGACATGGATGAGACATTAACAAAGAATTATAGATCTACTAGATTACTAAACAATGACTATAAGATATTTACCACTATTCTGGTTGACAAGACATATTGCTCAAAATATCCATGAGAATCAGGCAATATCTTCCGCTCTAAAAGACCAGATTTTAGTAAATGGAAATGCAACACCAACTGAGATAAAAAAGGGAACCAGAGACAGTTGTCATCTCTCACCTTTTCTGTTTATTTTGGCATTGGAGACTTTACTGAATGACATTTGACAATAATTTGATAGAATTTGTGTGAAAGTTTTAAAAAAAACAGTATAAGTTGAGGACTTATGTGGATGATCTTGCGATGATGATACAGAATCCACTGAACTCAATGAAGATTCTTCTGGAAACAAATCAAGTGTCTGGGTCATGCTCTGGGTTTAAAGCGAACTGTGATAAAACAAAACTGTTGACTAAGACCATGATTTTTGTGGGAGGAAAATGAATAATTGCTCTTTCCAACTTTAAAATGGAAAAAGGGGGTTATAAATATCTGGGAGTTACAATTATGAAGACTAACAGTTTACTTTTTCACAACAATGAAAAAGTCTAGAAAGTCTAGAAAGAAATTAAAAGAGACCTAGAAAATGGGGAAAGGTACATTTATCTCTTTTGGGAAGAATCACAGTGATAGAGCAAACATTTGATAGAGCAAACATTTTCCCAAGACTTCAATTTTACTTCTGAGTGATTACTTCCAAGTTTACTTCCAAGTGCACCCCAAACCCTCATGAATGTAGAGGGGCCACTGTATAAAACTGTATTATGAAGCTTGCTGTTTTGTGTGCTTGAAGGAATGCATATTGCTTAGAGATGAAAGATTTTTGGAACTTGAAGGTCATGATTTAAGATCTGGGTGGCATAGTTAATCTTTGGTATGATAAAGTTAGGACTCATTCTGAATATACAAGTAATTGTATTAAAAAAGGCTCTTTCATGACTGTGGTAAAAATATAAGCAAAGACTTTTTTCCTAAGATAATATTAGCTACTTTACCACAGTAAGCCTTTTTCAGGTAAGAATGGATTAAAAATCAAAGATGGTTGTTTTATGATGACCTTTTGTTACTTTGAACAGGATACTTGAGAGGTTAAATCAAGTGAGATACTTCTTAAGGAAGTTTAAGATGTTAATCAGTTTGCGTGTATGCAAATTAAGGATGCATTTAAGGATAAGAAAGATACAGCAATAGAGGTTGGAGACAATGAGTTTTATTTAGAGTTGTGTAAAGATGATGACCGTGTAATCAAAAAGTGTACAAATGTCTTTGAAACTAGAGACGGAAGATGAACTTACCAAAAATGGAGCATAATGTTCTAATGGGGAAAAATGTGGTCTGAAGATATAAAATTTATCCTGTTCAGTAATTTAAAAGAGAACATGTGTAAGATGATGTATAGATGGTATTAAACTCCAAATAAGTTGTCAAAAATGTCTAAGAATGTCAAGATAAGGAGGACTCCATTTTCATATGTGATAGACTTGTAAGAAAGTGAACAGGTAATGGTCTAAGATTCACATGTTAATTTTTTATATATATTTTTACTGAATTATAATTGAAAGAAATTAAAAACATACATACAATGACTAAATGGATGAATCAATAATGTGAAAAATGAAATATGAAAAATAACATATATTATACATACAAATATAACCAAAATCTAGTATTCCATATAAGAAATAGAAGATAAGACTTAACTAGACAATACAAAAAAAAAACATACAACAAAACATCAGAGAACGAAGGGGGGTTCCTTACCATACTTCCCTTCCTCTTTCTGTATAAGATTCACATGTTAATTTAAAAAATTTAAGCTGGATGTTTTAATGTCACCAGAAATGTTTTCACTGGGCATTATGGATAAATTATTAGAGAGTAAATATGGACTACTTCACCGATATATGATAATTGCAAAATTATTGTTTGTTCAAACCTGGAAATGGACTGAAGCACTCACGATGGTACAGTGGACTGCCAGACTGCCAAACTAATGTGCATTTTAAAGGATAAGCTAACTGAAGATTTTTTGAAAGATTGGTAGTCATTTATGGGCTTTCTGAGCAATCAGAAATCTAACGATACAATAATTTGTGGCTATGATTAAATAGTTAGTTGGATCTGTAATAGTAGAATAACCTATTTTCTCTTTTAATTTTTTTTCTTCATTACAGTTCAGAGCCCTTCTATGTATGTTTCAGTAAGTTAGAGTAGTGTTTTACTAAGTTAGTGGTAAATATATTAATTTAATGTGTTAGTATTATGTTTTAGTTATTTTTTCTTTTCCTTTTTTCACCCCCTTCTTTTCTTAATGTATTTCCTTTTGACTATGAATAGGATTGTTTAAAACTAATAAAAAAAATATAAAAAAAGAATCTCACAACCTTTTCTGGATGTGTCACACCTGCTGCCTGATTTCTTACTTGAGGGGAAGATTTAAAATGCAAATGCACATGAAATGTTCCAGACAGCTATTTTAGTGCAGACTGTATTTCAAAATATTGCATTTTAATAACCTTCTGCAGAGTTAATTCAAGGATACAGCTCAGTTAACAGATCTGATAAATAAATAATTGTACACAAGGGAATGTTCACTTACACAACATTGAAATCTACACATGCAATCTTACAAATTTTTGTTTTTATTCTAAATAGGGTTTGACCATATATTATAAAAGGATGGCATAATAGCACAGCACAAAAGGCTCTACATATATTCTGTACATGTTACATTCAAAGATGAAGATCAGACTGTGCATTTCATTCTTTTGGCTGGTTTAATTACTTGGACAGGAAGCTGGGCCAGACTAGATGGTGCTTCTAGTTTCAATGTACTGTATGCATTTCTGATAAATGGGAAAAGAATAGATGACCTGGCAGAAGGCTCAGACAATAACATGTGATTTACAGGACATAAATGCAGCTACTATAAGATTTATCTGACAGCGCTCTACGATAGTGGACTGTTGAGTATCCGATGGAATGATTTCTAGTCTTGAAAGTCTACTACTGAGTAGCCATACACATTATTTATTTATTAGATGTTTTGGGTTGAAACCATTTTTAAATGATGCACTTCACAATACTCAGCCATAAATTTAGCTTTAAACTCTGTAGGGGAGGTAGTGTTATTGGAATGTATGTCAGACTGAATTAGGATGAGCAACACAATGCTTTTATAAAGTGGCCTTGAATGCAAAGCTGATTCCTTCAAAAATGCTATTAACCTCAAATAAGCAGGAAGACTTTTCTGTTAATATGAAATGCAGAATTTCTTTATGTTTTTATAGATTTTTATGAAGATAAACATTCAGTCTTAGAATTTGGTATCAATTCAAAATTGCTTTAGGATTCTACGAGACTTTTGCAAATACAGCTGTGTACTAGGCTGAATTAGCAATACTGTCTTAAACAACTTGACAATTTGAACACAGTAAGGGGTAAAGAATGAAGACACTCTCCCAAGATACTATATATAGGTGGCAGTAAATATTGCTGAACTAAATGGACTTTTGGTGCAGTAGAAGAAAGAAAAATCTTGCACAAAAGTTGTTTTTTAAAAAAGAGATGAGCTTTCCCTCCGCTTGCAATTTGGCCATTTGGAAAAAGAATACTTCAGATACAACTTAACAGTAAAGCAAGAATAACATATGTGAGTAAAGAATATTGTAAGTGAGCATTTTTAATGACTAGGTAGGTATCACAAAAGAAATTAATCATGCAGTGCTATAATTTAACACCATGTCTGACAAATTTGTAAAGTTCTAAATCATACTTACAGATGCTTACTTGTAACTATACTATATTATTTATGTGATTAAAAACTAGTTTTTGACCTGATCTTTCAATCTTTGGCACTCTATCCTCTCCATCTCTTTTTTAAAAATTAATTAAAATTTTAGCAAGAGGGTCACTTCACTTCCCACCCTGTCCTAGTCCCACAAAAAGAAAAAAATCAATCAAACTCAACCCCCTCCTCCCAGTATCTATAAAATGTCGAGCTGAAATTCAATTTCATATCTCTCAAGCTTTTATGTAGGAACAGACAGTTTACCTCTTAAGAAAATAAATCACTCATGTGATTGCCATGCTGACCTCTTTGAATTAGGAAAATTCAAAGTGAAAAATGTAATTATCACCCTAGATCAGATTTTTATACATCTGGAGCTAATTTCAGTTTTACTTCTTACACAATGTTTACATCATCTGAAAAAATGTAACAACTATTCTGACACAATGTTATGAGTTCTGTTTTACCATATTGGTTTAGTTCAAATGTTTCATGTAAAAGAATGAACTTGATTGCTAATAGATCAGCCAATCCAACACCATATTCTCTATTTGATTAGATTTCCATTAAACAGCATTGTGACATGTATGACAAATAGGCACATTAGAGCATGTCATTTACTCTGTTTTAGATCACATCACCACCTACACTGTGAAGAGTTCTAACACGAGCAATTCACAATTTGTACTTGGTTTTGTCTTTTTAAAAGCCCAAAACGAAAAAGAACTCCAAACATTATTGAAGTACATAATAAAGTTTTTAAAAGGGAGCCACAATTTTAATTCAAGCAGGTTTCACATATTCAGACCTAATGTTCAATAGAAGGCTTTAACTACATTCATCTAGTATGTCTGCATTTCCTCTGACAATAGAAATATTAAAAATACTGTACTAGAAAACAACTGTAATAAAGCATAAATTATAGTTATTTACTACCTTAAGTAGATGCTAAGAAGCTTGTATGTATTTTGAGAAGAAGCAAAAATACTGTTAAGATTGTCCAGACTACAACACTGTATAATAAGCTACAAATATAACTGCTCTTCACTAGTTCATTGTAAAAATCCATTAGGTGTAATCTCTAGAAGTAATTGTTTTTATTGCGCTTTATTGTCAATGCAGGTTATTGATTTTTCACACCTTCTATGATTCTTTCATTTGTATTCATGAAATGTCCATCAGCACAGTCTAAATACATTTGGCAATATAGGCACTAAAACGAATAAATCGATGTAAAAAAAAACATTAATTTTGCATTATCCTTATTCGTCAGGCAAGTAAACCATAAGGGCTTTAAATGAAGGTCAAAGGTTTTGAAATGGGTCGAAACCCTTGACCTCTAGACCAATAACCTTCCCATTAAAAAAGGCTATTTTAAAGTTTTAAGTAGGGGAATTTACTACCAGGAAGGTATCATTTTTAAAAGGCCAAAATGAAAAGCTCAATAGAAGCCTCCTGTGTAACTACAATGGACAAAAATAGGGGATGAGTAAAGTGTGCTTATATGATCTACTACATTCGAGTATTTGTTGACAACTCTAATTTTTCAGATTAGATTTTCTGTTAATCATAGTGATGTGAAACACAGTTTCCAGAGCAGCAGACATTTCACAGATCTGAAAACAATTCAAATAGCTGGCAATTGTAGTTTACTCTTTCTCTTCAAACAGTGTGGATATGTCAAGGACAATTGGTAAGGAGCAGCATATATTTATAGACTTGCTTAACGATAAAAAGGGATTAAACCCCATTAACTAGAATGGGTTTAATCCAGATGTCATCATGCTCAGAGAAGGTTCAATAAAATTAGGTGGACTTGAGTCACTAACCTAAGTCACATTTATTGCAGTAGACCTATTTTAAGTGTAAATTAAGGCTGTACACAGCGGTTATTGTCGTTGTAACACTGTGATACTATGTCCATGTCAGAATCTCTATTACATAACTTTTCCTACTAAATATAAAGTTTTTTAAAAAAGGAAATAATTCTAGAACATTTACCTTAGCTGTTTACATGCAATGGAACTCCTTCTTTGCAAAGGGTGGTAATCATGCAGGCCTTCAGATTTGCTATAACGCAAATCCCAACATTCTCACCATTGGCTATGCTGAACAGGGCTCCTGTAATTTGAAGCCTAACAACATCTGGACATCCACATGATTCCCACCCCTAATGTGAATCATCCAGCTTGGTGCTGTCTAGATCTCTTGGATTACAACGGAAATTCATCCTTAGCCAGTGGATTACAACTAAAATATCTATGGCCAGCATGATCATTGGCTAGGGACAATCAAAAATGTATTCCAACACATCAGAAAGATGTCATGTTTGGTAAATCTGCTGGAAAACACTCATCTTCAGCAGGCAGAAGACCTCCAAATAGGCTTACCAGCACCAGCATGACCACTAAGTTTTCTCCGAATTTTTCTTTAAATAAAGCCACAGCAGGGACAATTATAGGAGGTCATGAAAAGAGACATATATGTGGAGGGGGTATTGGAAAAGAATAAAGGTAGGTAGCATCTTCCACGGTAGGGCTAAGGGTGCATCCAAAAAAGTTAAACACCTGCTATGAACAGAATAGAACTCCTCCCACTTTTTACAATGCCAATAAAATTTCAAGCCAGCTGTAACTCACCTGAGAGCAAAGCAGCATAACCAATTCCACAACAGAACTGCTAGATTTCATGCACACAAGACCTAAAGTGGGGGAAAAAGAACTCAGTGATCTACTTGTATCTATTCTGCCAATCATATATTTATTACCTTTTGGTATTTCCTGAAAAGGCACATATTCAGATATTCTGTTTGGTTAGTACTATTATTGTGATGTAGATTAACAGAGCAAGAAATTTTAAGGCTTTACTGTACTTTAGCATCCAAATGCTCATATATCAGTGTAAAATGTGCTAAAAGCAGGCACAATTTGTATCATTGCCATGGAGAAATCTGATATAAAAAGATGTCCTGAAGCTATTTAACTGACATTACCTAAATATTTGTGTTTCAAGTTAATAAAAGCTTACATAGCATATGGTATATTGATTTATAGCACTTACATTTCTTCACCTTGGAGTGGATTGATCATTATATATGCAGAGAAGGGAAATGGCTCTATGACCTTTGCTTTCTCCATTGAGCTCTCTCCCTTCAGCCCTCCAGCTATCAATCAAGTTTCCATTTTGTTTCATGGCAGCAGACATCCCAAACACTCTTATTAGTACTTTGACCCTTGACCCTCACCTAAACCTTGGGGGGAGGGGAATGCAAGCTGTAAACTATACATTTGTGATTAGTTTATGAACTAATTTGGTTATTACTAGCAATTCGCACTTCATGTGATTTCCCTATTATAACATTAAAAAGTGTTTTCATGGCCTAAAATGGTGGAGGTTCTTTTCACTAATCTGTGCTTCAACATGGAAAAAAACCATGGGTTTTGTACTTTTGCTTCTCTTTGGAATCAATTAATAATAAAACTAGGAAACCTACAAAAAAAGTCAAATCAGAAATTTAGTAGATTACAACAATCTTCAGGTGGTGGAAACGAAACTTTAAGTAGATCTTTTATTCATTCCGCTAGAGAAATACAATAACACAGCTTCTCTATGGCCATCATGTCTAAAAACACTGCCCGCAAATATGATGATTCCAAGTGCTATGCAGTATTATCTGTTTATGCATCTGTTTTACCATGTTACTGCTTTATACTTAATTATTTTTAGAAAGTGATGGATCTAACATTCTCTATAGAATGTTAAAAATAATTGTTGAAATGTATATGACAGCATAATATTTATCCTTTCAATCCACGTAGTATGTAATTAACATGGCTTCAAAAATTTTAAATGAATGTGCAACCTAGAAAAGACTTTCTAAAAATTCACTTTATAAGTTATCTTATAGCTGAGTCATCCAGGGCAACACAAATGATTACAAAATAAAGCACAAACAAAAAAATTAGCTTGTCTTTCAAAATTGTCAAACACATTAACATTCACAGGAAAGTTGTTCCTTCAAAATGGTTCTCTGCTTCTACTTTTTCCACAATCCATTTCTGTACTCCTTTAGTTAAATCATTACCTATTATCTGAAATGCCAAATGAATGCCCATCCGTCATTTCTCTAAAATGCCCAATGAACAGAAAAGATGACAGAATCATCTTCATAATCAGATTTTGTTATCAAACTTTTGAAACGCCAGGAATACTACATTATTCTGTCAGAGTTGTATACGGAAAGCCTTCTCTCAAAAACAATGATGCTCAGTGTATTAGGGTGAAATATACTCTTATTCAGGACCCAGACATTTGTTACTGTTATTTAATCTTTTCTAATGGACCTCCAGTTGTCTTGAGACACTGTTCCTTCAAACAAGTGCTAGTCAGGTGTTCCAAACTGATAAACAAATGAAGAGGTGGAGTATACTGCTCTCCCCACTTTATTGTCATTCATATCCCCCTCCATACAGGAAGAATGTCTTTCTTACAGGGAAAACCTTCTGGTTATATAGAAGATTGCAACACGATCAGAACACTGATTTTCTGTAATGGAGTGGCTGGGACTACCATGCTGTTCCCTTTCCTGCATTTTAGAATGCTTAAATAATGTGGCCATTGTTCCCATAAATACATCACAAAAGCCAGTGCCATTCACTATACTCCTATGGAAGTCTAATTTTGATGCACTGTATCTAGGAGAGTAACAGAAATTGGACAGCTAAGCAAAAAACTGACATCAAAGGTGGCAATACAAAAGGAATAGATTGAGTCCTTACATTATTTTTTAAAAAAATCACTGAGGTGGTACAAACCTTTTAAACCTGATTGTCTAGTTCACAAATCATTTCTGCCTCCTAAGGCAATACTTGTGTTCTGCCCTGCAAAAGACCACCATCTGCCCACTTTGTTGTAAGCTAAGTCTCTCTCTAAATCATTCTCAGATGTTCAAGGATACTGCGTGTTTCCTGCTCTCCTGTTTCTCTAGAAAATGCCTTCCCCTTTCATGTTTTTCTGCTCTATAAACTGCTTCTCCTGAACTCTGGCACTAAGATTTCCCCTCATTCTTTCATTCTGTAAAATATTCAAGTCAGCCCGCTCTCAACTATTTGGTATCAAAACTATACTGAAACTTAAGTTCACCTTGATACAACCAGTAGTCTCAGCCTAG
The DNA here is from genome assembly GCA_030412105.1 of Cyclura pinguis. NCBI lineage: Eukaryota > Metazoa > Chordata > Lepidosauria > Squamata > Iguanidae > Cyclura > Cyclura pinguis. The sequence continues at coordinate 166,325,094 of CM059603.1, read as the reverse complement.
TACTGATAATTCATCCGTACCATACAGACATTCTGCTACTAAATGTATTTGTTCTGTTTAACAGATCAGAACAAAACCTATCTTATTAGATGCCAGAAAACAAGTGAACTAAAATTATTCTTAAGCATTTCCTTTGAGTGAAGCATTGTACCCTTGCCAATACTATAAACAGAGCATTAGAATATCTGTCTAAGAAACATTTAAAATGATAGGCACTCGTGAATTAAGTTGTCTGGTGCCACCCATTAGTAAGCTGATCTCTTCTTCCTATAGCACAGTGATTCTAACAAGCCTTGAACAATGAAAAGGGCATCCCAGTCTTAAACAGTGAAGAGTACAGTCTCTTTGGAGTCCAAAGAGCCATTCAGTGAAATTGGTGAATATGAAAGGACCTTCTGCATCCATAAGGACCATAAAATGAAGGCAATGAAACTATGCTAGACCCATATTTGATAGCAGAGTTAACAGCATCTTCTACGCAGGCTAGAGGAGGGAGGAGAAATGATGGAATTACATGAAGAAAGAGAAAAGGGGAAAGAGAAATATAATTAGAGAGTGGCTCATTAGGTGGCTCTAAAGCATTTAAGTGGAAAGGACCAAACTTCAGTGGTACTGAACATACAATGGGTTTTCAACCCTCTCTCTCATCACCTTGCAGTCTATCAAAGGCTACATCTAAAGGCTAGAGACTGTCTGAAGCAATATCTGATACAGCATGAGCATCTGCAGCAGGTTCAACCACTCTTATATTACATGGAAACACCTGATTCATGCAGGGGGTTCTATGGAACCCAGCCATAGCAGTGAAAAAGCAGTATCATGATTATAATAGAACCCTTAACACTAGGTTTCTAGACATGTTCTCATGTGGTCTCAACATTAAATCATCCACACTAACTAAAAAATAATGAAAATACTGATGCCAGCTTCCAGGGTCAAATTTTGTGGGCTATTTTTTTTCCATTTTAAAATTAAACTTTAGAAAGCATTAAAAAGGGAAACTTACTTGTACCTTCTATCAGTAGCTCTTGCCCATGGCTACCCAAAAGCGTACGAGAAAGAAAAGGAGCAAAATCCACAAATATCTCCCTCAGAAGAGGGGCAGGCTTTTCCAAAGCATGCTCAAGCCTCTCTGTAATACTAAGAGAAAGTCAAGATTAAAAGAGAGAATCTAAAATTCTGTAAAGAGGAAAAAATGTAGCGTATAAAATGCATCAATGAGAGTGCCTAAGCCAGTGGGCTAATCACCACTGGGTTTAATTTTTTTATTCAAGTTACAGTAGTAGTGATAGAGATCTAAAACTTCCTACTGACCTCAGAAGAAAGCGCACAATCCAGCCAGAAGTGTTAAGTGAATCCCATAATTACTTAAATAAATAGGAAAGTGATAACCCCGGTTATGTTATTTAAAAAAAAAATACCTCATGTTTGAAGCCGAATCTTCAGGCACAGAAGACACTGTAGGAACAGATGGTAATCTTGCATTCGATGATCCACTGCCTGCAAAATTACTTTTGTTAATAATTTACATAGCACATGAACATATGAAGCTGTTCTAAACCATGTCAGACCACTGATCCATCTTGTTCAGTATTGTCTACTCTGAGTGATAGGAGCTTTTCATAGCCACTGGCAAAGATCTTTATCAGACTGACTATCCAAGATACTTTTAACTGGAGATGCCAGAAACTGAAACATGGGACTGGTTACATAGAAAGCATATTTTCTATTATAGTGAGCTATGGTTCTGCCTGTATACGCAGAGGATACACATAAGATATGCACATTTAGGCAAAACAATCGCTATTAATTTTCACATTTTTCTTAAAACATTTCACCTGCTCCCTTCCAGTCTTTCGATATTCATTGAGAAGATTTGTGCATCACAAAATTATCCCTGCATCAAGGACTTAGAAGGCAGTGGGGGGACAAAAAACACAGATTGCACACAAAGTTCATTTATGTGAATTCCAACATTTATGTGAATTCTAAATAAAAAAAACCTTCAATCAATCAACATACAGCCTTGCCTTGGAATGTTGGTAAGCAAGTCAAAATCTTTACATTTATTTTAAGAAGTTTTTATATTTGTGAAAGAGACAGAATCAAACAAGCCCTGAAATATGTTTTCTTGCTTTTAAGTTGTTCCCAGCCCTGATACTCCAGGATGAGGCAAGCTATAAATCTAAAGGAACTATATTAAGTTTATTTGAGATATCAGCTCCTGATTCTGGACATTCAGAAAAAGCAACACAGTTTTGGGTTACCTAACTAGATAGAGAACTCAGTTTATGCTACAAAACTTGGCTCTCTTCCAGTTAAAAAGAAGGTTTTTTTTATTGTAGCACATGCTGCTTGAAGTCACATTTCCCATACAGAATCAGCAGAATATAAGCAGCTGTGTAACAATTTGTTTAATGCCTCAGAGAAAAGGGAGGAAAGTCCAAACAGTGGTTCTATCTCCAACGGAAAGCCCTGGTCAAATAAATTAAACATTCATCTTAGTGATAACCTCCAATGATTGTCCCTTAAATACTAATCACCTCAAACACTGATTTGCCTAGGAATGTTTAAACAGCACCTGTGGGAGAAGGAACACTACCACTACCATCCAGGAAGGGAAAACACTTGCTTTTGCCTGTTTCTGCTCTGTCTCTCTCCTTGTGGACTTCTGCCTACCAGCCAGACCATCTTCTGCATTCAGACACAAGCCCTCAAGTACTGGGTCAGCTGCTGGCAAGTTGACCAGTTTCTACTTTTTCCATCCCCAGAAGACAAATAAAAGCTGAGAGAGTGCGGATCCAGGCTTGCTACCCATAGGGTTGCTGCTGAGAAAGGTGACACCCTTTGTGGAAGTGACTTCATGGATGGTAAGAGCTAGTCTTTCTGCTCTCTAGGTGAAGAGGTTATTTCTACCTGCCAAAGTAGTATCAGTTTTCTCTTTTTAAACTGGTCTGCTGCTTGTAAGGAAGGATTTCACAAAGAGTGCAGAGAGCAAAGGAGCAGCCACTACAACTGCAACAGGCAGCAGGAAATATAGACTGGAGAGGCAGTTCTGTCTGTGAGAGAAAGGGCAACCAAAAGATGTTGACTCTTCCAAACATCCTCTCCACTACAAAAAGCCTGGAAAGTCTCGAGTCTACAGAGCTTGGATCTTCTTATATTTTATCCAACACTGCTCTGATCTGATCTGATTTGGCTGCTGTAATTGGCCAAGTCCAGGGGATGTAACTTTGGTCCTTCCTTGTCCTTGTTATTGAATATACTGTCCTGCCTCCATATCTGCGACCTTTGCGAATTTGTTTATTCATGAGGCCTATGCTTGCCCCTCTCCATTTTTCTCCTCCCATTCTTTTGCATTCCTTACCCTGGTTTGTGAGGCTCATGTTTAAAATAGACTTTTTTCCTTTCGGGTGAGCAAAGCCTCCTCCCACTGCTGGAAGTGTGTCTTCTTGGCCAGGTGCCTACACATCCTACTATGTAATGGCTGCTGATTGGTCAGGTGCTCTCTTCCCTCCTACCCCTCCTTTCTCAAGATGGCGACCGGAAGTAGCTACAACCACAGAAGTGCGCTCTTCTCTGTCTGAGGGGAAAGTACCAGTAAGCCTTCTACATTTTCTTTTTTTTCCCTCCATCCTCCAATGCCAAGGCTGGAGGCATACGAATGGGAGGGAGGAAGCTCCAGAGGGGAATGGGAAGGGAGTTAGTCACATTTTTTTCCATTTTCATAAAACTTCTGTGCCCTGAACCCTCAAACATGTGGAGAGGCTATTGTATTTCAAGTTGTGCTATCTGAGGAAATGGTCAGGATCCTTGGAAAGGGGTAAGCCATCACATATCTTTTATTTCCTTTCCCTTCTTGGCTTTCAATCAAGTTAAAGTCAATCTCTTGTTATAGCAAGTGAGGCTTCCAGCCTGTCTAAAAGAAGCATTGATAAGGTTTTTACTTTAAAAAAAAAGTCCGGCCAAATCCTAACATACTCAATAATTACTAGCCAATATCCAGTAATCTATTCCAGTTGTCTTTCATCTCCAGGAGTTCCTGAATGATGGATTACTGAGATCCATCATCTCCTGCTCCTGGACTTGTTACGGGACAGATACGGCTTTAGTCTCTGTGTGGGGCTGCCTTTCGAAAGTGTTCAAAGTTCAGTGGACTCAAAATACTGGGAACAAACTGTTGAGCAAGGCTAGTACCAAGAATAAGTATGGCTCCCCCGTTACAACATCTTTATTGGCCACTGGACACAACTTAAACTGCTGCTTACAACTTATAAAGCTGTATATGGCTTGGGTCTAGACTATGTGAAAGACTATATCTCTCCAAATAAGCCTGTCTTGAGTTCTGAGACTCATGTTTTGGGACAAAGCTTTTTCTCAGATCCATTTGCAAAACAGGCATATTTAGTGAAAACACAAGAGAAAGCCTTCTCAGTGACTGCCTCCAGACTGTGCAATGGCCTCCCACAAGAGACTAAGTTGGCCCCTTCCCTGTCAGTGGACAGAGATCTTTTTATATGGACAAGCATTTGGCCATGAGCTTGTTATTGTGGAACTTTTTTAAAAGGGTAGTTGACTTCTTTAAAAAAAAATCTGTTATGTTTTACATTATCTAAATTGCTTTTAACTCCATTCTGGTATGATATTTATTAAACTGTATTTACTATTAAAATTTATTTTAGCTATATTCTGTTTTAACCTGTGTTATAAGCCACCTTAAGTCTTATAGTTACAGGATATAAATTAAATTGGTATTTTTTTTAAAAAAACCTGTCTGTTTTAAATATATGAGAATGACAAAAATATTGAGCTTAATATGAGGAAAATGCCGTACAAAACTGAAAATGCGCACACACGCATGCACACACACACACACACACACACACACACACACAGATTTTCTGTGAAAATACAATACTGTTTCAAGTCATGTGTTACTGCTGAATGGAACTCTTTAGGGTTTCACCACTGATACATAACATTTTCAATTTTACACACAAAGCACTCCTGTAGAACAAAATACTGTGATAGGGCCATCATCTCAGCCTCTTTAGAAACTATAATCCAAAATAATGAATTTCTTTCTACCAAGCGAAATAGCTTAAAACAAGTCAGAGCACCAAAATGCTAGTTGCACACTACTCTTTAAGTGACTTCAGAGCACTATTTCATGTAAATGCTGCTCTGGATAAATGCATGAAGTACAGTTTCAAATTGAGTTTTCATTAAAGGAATGGCTTTTGTACATTTAGGAAAAAAATAGACTTTCAGAAGCATGTTTTCATCTAAAGCACACATGCAAGTAAGTGCAGTAGCTACTTCAAACATGTGGAACCAAAGTGACTTATCTCTCTTATCCTTTCACTGATAAACTGGCTCCTTCAAACTGACAGTTTTACAGACATTCGCAAGGACATAAAAGAAAATGCAAATAGATCATCTGTCTAGCACCCTTCTAGTGAAAGCTTATTGTTTATTCAAGGTCCCCAAGGGTCTAAACAAATAATGTCTCTAGTAATAAACTGTCCTTAAAAGGAAGTGCTTCTCCCCAAACACTTGGATGTCTTTGAATGTACATATGCAAAGAAAGTGATACCTACTGTGCACTTTAATGACAAGACTGTAGCTACTAGAAAACAGGTTTTATTCCCTCTTCCCTAACAAAGTCCAGGTTCAGAAACAAAGGATTTTTTTTTAAAGGAAACATCTTTTTTAAAGGAACATCTAATTAAGTAATGAATTAGTTCAGTTACTGGGTCAAAAAGGATTCTAAAATGAAATGCTTATACAAGAAATTCTAAAGGATTTTTAAGTCTAAAAATAATTTGTTGCATGCTACATAATTTCAGATTTGTCTGAACTATACTATATTGTGCGCAAGAAAAGGTGGGGAGACTGAAAACTGCCCACCATTATTTTGCTGCAAAACCCAAGCAAGCAATGAACACCAGTTTTCTGCCAATTCTTCCATCAACATCGCCAAAAAACCATGACTTTCCAGCCTAGCTCCGCAGGCACACTATTGACTCTGCTTGCCATAAAAGTTCTGTTATTCCACATTTGCTCAGAGGCAGCACGATGTAGTGGTTGGAGTGTTGGGGTACTACTCTGGAGACCCAGAGTTTGAATCTCTGCTCAGCCATGAAAATCCAGTGGGTGACCTTGGACAACTCACACTCTCTCAGCCTCAGAAGAAGGTATAGGCAAACCCCCTTTGAACAAATCTTGCCAAGAAAAGCCCATGATATGGCAGCTCTAAGTCAGAAACAATTTGAAAGTATACAACAACAACAACAACAACAAGTTGCCAAGGCATCTCCACTTCACCTTACACTTCTGTTGTGGGGATATCTTACCTCTTCATCACTGGTTGCTCCTTATTTTGTGTCAGGGGAAATGCTATTGTTTCTTTGGGGAAGACCATTGCTACTATGATTGCCATGGAATATGGCTGCAAAAGCAGGCAATGAGGCAAGGTCATAACTTCGTGGCAGAGCACCTGCCTTGCACACAGACACTTCTGTTCCAATAACCAACATTGCAGAGATGTCTTCCTGAGATGCTAGAGAATTCTTCTGAACAGGAAACACCAGGCAGAAGGGCCAACAGTCAAACTCAGAAAGGCAACTTCACAGGGCCCTACTAAAGGCAGCTACTAACTATTTTGTGATGTGACTATTGACAAATGACTTATCTGTCCCTGCCTAAAATATCCCAACACCATTCTGAAGCTTCTGTTTCAAATGCTTGTAGAAAAAGAGTCGCTTTTCTGCTCTACTATCATCAACAGGTTGCTGCTCACCAGTAGTTTTTAACAAAAGAGAGTAAACTCGCATACACCTACTCTTATAATCCACAGTAATGACCTTCTGTTTCATGTTTTCCTAACAATGCCACACTATTTCAATTTCCAAATGTGAGGTCATGTTAGTCTATAATAGGAACTGAACAAAGAGTTCTGGGTCAAAGGTTTAAAAAGGAATACATGTTAAAATGTAAATATAGATATGTTAGGCTTTATGGTGCCATGGTACTCTAGAATTCACATAACTGAAGAAAACTGAACACAACCTAAGTGAGCAGAAAGTGTCCAAGCTGTTTTGCAATCTCTTTGGCTATTTAAGCTAACTCTTAAGACTGTAACCATGTATTTTGTAGCCATGCCTCTTTCACTGAGACTCAAATAATTTATTACAAATTGAAAATGACTAAGTTAATTTGTATCCCAGCTTTTTGCTGCATTAACTATGATCTTCACTGAAGAAGGAAATGCTAGCTGCATGGGATTCTGCATTTTCCTTCATAAAGTTCAAATGAATTCTGGGTTTTAGCTGAGCCATGCATGACTTTAGAGCCCCAGATTGTTTGGGGGGTTTTTTTTGTTACCTATTTGAAGAAAACTAGAACTCATAAAGGAATTCCAGCCGCCCCCCCCCCTTTTGTGGGTGGTTCATGATATGTTCAAAAAAGTGTGTCCTGGAGGGGAGCTGTTCAAGTTGGTTCTAGACAAAGAACGTGAACTTCTTCCCCCTACTCCACCCACAATGATTGCTCCTGATATTATGTCAATAGTATAAAATGAGGAAATGGCTCATGTGTTCTAGATAATATTGTATAAATATACTTCAAATGAAGGCATTTACTTCCTCTGGAAGAGTAGCTGATCTTACAGTCAGTTTGGACATTGCAAATAAACTGAATGCAGAAACTTTAACTACTTATGCTTCTTTCTGGTGTTTTTTTATCTAAAGCGTCCCAACCTTACTTTCTCCAGTGGGAGGGATGCAGCGACTGGCTACAGTGAACTGTAAATATGAACTACAGTGTCTTTCTTTGCTATTTTATTTTGCACAACTTGTCTGTGTTTCTTACCAGGAGATCCTCCGATTACATCTGGAGCTTGGGTGGAATCCAAAGAAGAAACCACACTGACAGCATTTGTGGGGATGTTAACTGCAGCTTTAGATGAAGCCACTGACTTCTTTGGTGCCACACCTACACTCCTACGAGGGGAACAACACATCAAACATCTTTTAGTGTCAGAGTAGCCAACTGTATCTTTTAAAAGTTTTCAGATTCTTGTAGCTATTTAGGTTTAATAGTTTATACACCACTCTTTGCTTTTGACAGATTACTATTCAGAAAACCATGGCATACATTCTATAAATACCAAAATTAATGATAAAAATTAATTGGTCCAAATAAAAAGTAAGCCATCATGGGAGACAATAATATTTTTGCTTGAAAAGTTTACTTCAAGTAAAGCTTTAAGTTCAAAATGATGTTGAACTGGATAAATATAATAATGTGAACTTAGAACCTTTGGTTCTTAAGTAACTTGTAAAAAAACCTGCTTAAATGGTATAACTCACATATTACTATACATACGATTATTTAGAACAGAGCTGAATGTTTTAGGCAGCAGGGAAAACAACTTATCTTTTACATTACTAAGACATCATTATGACAACTACTTTCAATTAAACAGTAATGCTTTACACTGAATACCTAAAAGGTCCAGTTAAACATACACTAAAGACACTTTTAATTGCAAGTTACCTCCATAAATATGCAAAAACCAAGCTAATGAGCTAAAGAGTACAGCTGATATATTGTGAGCTCCCAAAGCAGCGCTTCCTTTTAATTACCTGGTGTTAACTATAAGCCAAAAGTCTTCAACATTCAATTTATTTAATCACATCTTATGTTGACAGTAGTGTATGTACAGGTTTAAAGTATTCCCTTAATAGCATTAAAGTATTCAGTTTCTAAATAACCTGTTAAAACCAGCTCCAAACTCCAGTAAGATAATATAAAAACTTTCAAAACCTTTATAAATTTAACTTAAAGTGTTTTTTCTTGGTTTGTTCACATTTTAAGGCTTAGCAGTTATTATAACACTAAACCACATCCCTGAATAACTAGCAATTCTGAATGCTAAGAGTAGATCTTCTCCATTGTGTTGCATAACATACTACATCATTATGTGGGTGAACAGTAATCTTAACTACACTAAAATATGGAAGCACATAGCTACCTGAGCCCCCAAGGTAAGAGCTTATGGTTGAACTGCAAACTATTCTTATTTGTTCATATACAATCATACTCCAACACTGCAGTAGAAAAGACATTATGTGAGTATATGAACTTTGCTTCTGATACTAAATACAAGCATTCAAGAAAAAGTACTGCTTATTTTAAATAAAATATACTCATAAGACTGAGATCATTCCTAACCTAATTCAATATCTGGATACTTAGAAATAATGCATTAATGTACCGTATTTGCCAGCATATATATACATCCCATTTTTCAAGGAGTATTTTTAAGGAGAAAAATTTTTTAGTACCCTGACAAGGCAAAATGCACAGGAAAGGAGGGGAATGAAAGGACTGCTGCACCAGGCTTCCCCTACCTCCTCCCTTTCTCTTTTGCACTGCAGGGAGAACTCTCAGCAAAGTCAAAATGCAAAGGAGAGGAGGGGGAAGTAAGGAGTGCTAACACCAGGTTTCCCCCACCTTGTCCCTTCCTGTTTTACCTCAGCAGGGAGAACTTCTTTTGCTCCCCCTCACTTCCCTATGCATTTAGCATTACCCGTATTTGCCAGTGTATAAGATGCATCCCATTTTCAGAGGGTATTTTTAGGGGAAAAAGTACATCTTATATGCCAGTAATGATCAAGAATTAAGAATGATCAAATAAAAATGCAAACAATCGCAGTATTTTCAGCATATTGAGAAATGAAAACTGGCAGGAGGTAGGCAGATACCTATGTAGATAGTGGTATGTCCTAATGTGTGAGTTGATTTCTTCTATCAATTTCAGTTTGTTTTTGGAACAGGATATACTTCTGAGCAGAATTATGATGTCGGTGGATAACCTGCACCAACAATTAAACAGGGGGAAGAAGACCCTGTTGATTCCCAGCAGCTTTTGATTATTTTGGTATCAACAGATAACTGATGAGTATCACTGTTATTGCTTTACCGTGGCACTGAGTGTATCTAACAGGCAATCCCAAATGCAATTTTTCCATCACATGGGAGCCATCGTATGAGGTGCCACAGGATATATTCTTTTACTGTATATGTGAACCCCCCTGGGAAGATGGCTAGAGATTTCAAATGGGAATGTCAAGCAACTCTACTGTCCAGGTTGGGATCATATGTTCTAAACTGTTGCAAAGAACCTGCTATGTGCTGAATTGTCCTGATGTATAACCTAAACTCAGGACAAGAGGCTACCACCAGGGCAGAATACGGAGAAATTCAATAGTTTCCAATTGGCAAGGGGGTCAGGCACAGTTGCTCTTTATTATTCAGTCTGTTTAACTTGTACTCTGAACTTATCAAATATAAAGCAAGATTAGACTGGGAGGAAGAAGGCATGAAAACTGGAGGAAGGAATATCAACAACTGAAGATATGCAGATGGGACCATACTACTAGCAGAAAATAGTGAACATTTGGAACGATTACTGAAGAAAGTCAAGGAAGAAAGTGCAGCTGAACATTACGAAAACAAAAATAATGACCACAGATGATTTATGTAACTTTAAAGAAGACAACAAAGATGTGGAAACAAAGATTTTTCATACTTCGGCTCAGTCATTAATCAGAATGGAGACTGCAGTCAAGAAATCAGAAGAAGACTAAGACTGGAAGGGCAGCTCTGAAGGAACTAGACAAAATCCTGAAGTGTAAAAATACATCTTTGAATACTAAGTTAAGATGGTCTGTGCCATCATATTTCCAATTTCTAAGTATGTTTGTGAAAGCTGGACAGTGAAGAAAACTGATAGGAAGAAAATCACCTCATTTTAAAGGCGGTGCTAGAGAACTGTTCTACAGATACCCTGGACTGCTAAAAAGACCAATAAATGGGTCCTAGAGCAAATCAAGGCTGAACTCTCCTTAGAAGCCAAGATGACTAAACTGAGATTGTTGAACTTTGGACATATTCTGAGAAGGCATGACTCACCAGAAAAGATAATAATGCTTAGTAAGATAGAAGACAGTATAAAAAGAGCAAGACTGTTATTACAGATGGATGGATTCAACCAAGGAAGCCCTGAGTTTGTGGGACCTGAACAAGGCTGCTGATAGCAGGGTGATTGGAGGCCTCTCTTTCACAGGGCTGCCATAAGTTGAAGTTGACTTGACAGGTACTTAACAGCAACAGCAAATATTACTTAGCTCCTGTTGAAATCAATAAGGTACATTATATATGACTTAAGTTCAACTGACCTTTCCTATGTCCAACACATTACAAATCATCCTAGAATAATTCTCTCTCATTTTTATTCCTAATCAATTAATTGTGCTAACAAATTACAAAACGCTTCAAGACTGAAATTCTATGCACATTCAATTGTGTACAAAGTCCTTTGCATTCAGTGGAATTTACTTCTCTAAATAAACATGTACATGTACAAGTTGCTCTATAAGCAACTGAAGTAAATTCTATTTATATTTAGTTCCTAGCTCATAACACTGTACTTCAAACAGGGTGCCTTACATACTTGATACTTCTCGATATACATATATTTAAAGGCAACTTCTAAAATATGAAATATATGGACTAAACAAACATCACAGACAGTATTAAAAAGCCACCAAGATACATCGTAGCCTGAAGTTCAGAGCTGTGTTAATCCTAATTATGCTAAAGTGGAAGATGACATTATGGTGAGGACATATTATTTACTCCTGAATGAGCACAGATTGCCTTCCAGGGAAAAAGAAATTACAATGACCCACTTCAAAAAATTTTTGAAAATATTCAAATAACCAAAGAGTTCTACCTGGTTTTAAAGAACATTTATTTTGATCTTCAAAACAAAGTCAGCTGCAGCTATATAATGGAATTCACTAATCTATTATCTAGATGTAATATCATATAATATTAAATTACTCAGTGTGTCCAATGCTGATAACCATTTTTTTAAGAAAAACAAGAACAAAAGCATAACTTTGGACAAATCACAGAAAGACTATCAGAATATCTAAAGAAAGAAACCATTTTTGTCCCATTGGAGCTTGGTATTGGAACTAAGATCAGTAATTGGAAAGTTCCTGAATTTCTCCAGTTCTCATTAACATACTAAATAGGAATGGGGAGAAGACCAATGAAACTCATTTTTTCACAGAACACCACAGATGGCTTTATGTGACTCCTCCAAAATTAAAATGCTGATGGAGGAATAGCAAGATTATGCGCAACACCAATTTTGCATGAATGGAAAAGAAATTCATGCTGAAAATGCTTCAGAGTCTAAAACTTTCCAAAACAATATCAGGCTGCTTAGAAGGGCAATGACTACCACTACTGAAACAACAATACAACCTACAATAATTAAGACAAGGAGAGAAAGAGTGATTGGCCCAGTCCTTGACCTGAAAGCATTCTAAGTCTCGTGAACAATACACATATAAGCCTCTGCTTGGAACACCACACAACTTGCAGAGGTGGACACCATCCCATTTTCCCCCTCCATAAATTGGTTGTTCACTGGGTTGTTATTTCAACAATGTTAGAACATCCAAGGTATTTGTCATGTTTTGTAAGATCTCTTTATTTACAAATATACAAAATTACTAGGTAGAAAATAAGGATGATGTAGGCAGATACTCCTGCTTCCAAACCATTGCTCCTGAAGCTCTCCCTGCCATTCAGTCAGCAAAATTCTCCAATAAGGGCCAAACTAAGACTGTTGGCTTTCTGATTGAACTGACTAAAGAAACCAAACACAAAAGAAAAGAAATCCCACCTTTCTTCACTCTATGACAAGACAAATTTTTTGATACTACTACTACTAATAATAAAGGTACAACCACTGTACTGAATAGTTTGATGACTAGAATAGTCTTAGAATGGCTTAGGTCCAGAGTGTCAGAAAGCCTGTATCCCCCATATGAGCCTGCCAAATCTTACAGTCTTTGGAAGAGGCCCTTCACCCATCCCTCCACTATCTCAGATTTGTATAATGAGGATATGGGAAAAAACCTTCTGCATGGCTGCGTCGAGGCAGAAATTCCCCATGGATCCCATAAAAGGGGGAGGGGGGTCAGGCCCCCCAAGACTAGGCTGAGAGGGCTGAGTCCTACTCCTATGATCTGGCAAAACTGGACTCTCGTATATAACTAAGCCTCCCCAGGAATTATCAGACATCTACTAAATGATCAAGCACTAAGAAATAAGATAGCTCTTGTCACTGAGCCCTCCCAGTAGCAATAAAGGCTGCCTGAAGTCTGTCCTGGGCACACGGACTTCAGAATAAGCAACACTGTACACATGGAGGGACTTCCAAATATACATTGTGCTGGTTAGAGTCTATATCTAAAGATATTTTAGTAATGACGGATGGGAAAAGTAGTTTTCCTTCCCCCCGCAAGTAACTGCACGTAAGCAAAATTAAAAACAAATTGATGCTGAGGGCCCCCTACCCTAAAAACAGTTCCAAGGTCCCTGGAACTCCCTCCCAAGGGAAGCTCAACTGCCCCACTCCACTCCCTGCCACTGTCTTTCCACCAGTAGGCAAATATTTTCCTATTGAAGAATGTCTTCAGCCTTAACTGGTTGGGATAGATAGATGTGCAATGCATGTGCTGATTTTTCGTATGAAAGTTTAGATTTGATTGACTAAATTTTTTAAAAAACTTTTGTACCATGTACTGTTTTACACATTGTTTTAACTTACAGTGTAACCTGCTTTGGGTTCCATATTCAGAGAAAGTTGTTATTGTGTGCCTATAATCATTTCTGACTTATGGCAACCTTAAGATGGATTTATCATGGGGTTTTCTGAATCTTATCATGGGATTTTCTATCATGTTTTTTTTTTCTGGCTGAGAGAGCGTGATGTGTACAAGGTCACTCCATGGATTTCCATGGCCAATTAAGAAATTGAACCCTGGTCTCCAGAGCCATAGTCCAACCCTCAAACCAACAGACCACACTGGCTCTCATTGGGAGAAAGGCAGGATATAAACCAAATAGATAGATAGCGGAGAGGAGAGGAGAGGAGAGGAGAGGAGAGGAGAGGAGAGGAGAGGAAGCTCGGGTAAGTATAGATCTTTTCATTTTTGTTTTCTTTAATCTGCTTTCTGTCTGTTTAAATTATTTTTTAAATTTTAAATTGTTTTAACTTGCATAGCTGATTTTATCTGTACAGTGCCCTGAATTTTTAAGATAAAAAAGCAAGATATAAATATTTTAATAAATAAATTTTAATAAAGAAATAATAACTAATTCTCCTAGGTTATAGAGTAAGAGGATTTGATCTGTACCTTGAAACACCTACTAGTGAGTCAGTCCAAATATATTCATAGGACTTTGCTAAAGGACTAAATATATTCATAGGACTTTGCTGCATCAGAAACAGAGATCAAGAAAAAGCCTAATGATGCCAGTGAAAAGGATAGGTTACTTACTTCTAACTGCAGTTCTTAAAGTGGTCATCAGTCCCCTCACACAATGAGTTCTTCCCATCTGTGCAGAAGCCTGACTAGGCTTCTGTCTAGGCCTGAAGAACTCATTGCATGAGGCATGGAAAACATGAAGAACAACAAAACAAACAAGTTTAAAGGAAGGGAGCCACAGTAGAAAGAAAGAAAAAATAAAATGTGATTGTCTTCTATAATCGAACCATGTAACAATGAGAAATGGGAGGAGGACAACTCTGAAGAACTAATGATAAAATGAGAAAGAGTGTGATCGGTGTTGCTTCATCCTACTGACAAATGAAAGAGGGGGAAAATCTCAATGTAAGCATCCATTACACCAAGGATTTGATGTAACGTGACATCTGCATCTTATGAACAAGTCCCTCAGCCACCCTGAGGGTTCTAAAGAAATCTAGAAACAAAAATGTACAGTAAGGGGGTGGGAACCTTTATGATTAGGAACTGTACCAGCATGGGGTAACATTTAAAGAACCCCTGACTTTGACCTTTTCCTTTGCTCTGAAATTTAGTTCTTTCAAATTAGTTTGTCAGCACTCAACATACGCCAAGAACATCTGCATGTGGGCTCAAACAGGATACAGAGTGTTCTTTGGAATGGAGAATTTCAGGTAAAGTTTATCTGAAAGCGAAAGATCAGTCATAGATTATGGACACTCAGTGCACCTCCTGAGTTTTGAGGAAAACAGATATTTCTTCTATGTTAGCCCACTAATGTTAGAAGAGTTAGCAAAACATTTGGCTTCAAGCTTCCAAGAGCAGTTTTATACAATAATAAGACACATCTGAAACCTGTTGAATTGTTAACAAGTCATGTGTAACATAAGTAGAGAGGAAAGAATACTTAAAATCATTTCTATTTATCTTATCAGTTTTCTGTTCCTAAAGTTACATGGCAAAATGAACAGAAGATCCCTGTCATAGATTTATGCATTTGTCAGAGACTTGTTTGACAATATTTCTGAAGGCAAAACATGTTTTTACCACGCAATTTTAATCCTTACCTTAAAAATGAAAGTTCTAAAATACCTTAATTGGAATGATCAGGTGCTTTCAAAACAAGTTAATAGTGTAATATCCTCTGGGGTTTTTTTAAAGGACAGTATTATATGTTATTCTTAGTACTAACCATTCAAGTTATGGGTTCAATTTGTTTAATATAACAGAATTGGCTTATTTATCATGGATCATCTTTACAGTAATAAAAAAGAGTGTGTGTGTATTTGTTCCTAAAAGGTTACAGAGGACAAATGCTGCAAATAGACTGCTAATTCAGTGTCTCTCCCGGCTTAATGAAAGAGTCAGTTCAAGCCTTGAACTTTTATCAAGATAAATCCTTGGCACCCACTAATCACCAGACTGAATCTTTGCATAAGATAAAAGAGAAATTTTTTGGCATGGGAACAAGCTCACACACCTTGCTGTTTGCAAAAACCCACAAACTGGCAGTCTTTCAGCAAGGTTTCACTCACATAGCTGTTACTGTATACTCTCCAGCTATGGCTGGAGAGTTGATAATCCTTAAGATATGAGGAGAGTTTTGATTTGTGACACAGCATTCCTGAGATAAATGCAGGATCAGAGAGATGCTTTGAAATTCCCAGAGATACTTTGCTGTAAACTGGTACATGGGAAAAACTTTTAACAAGGTGTCTTCACCCCCGCCCCACCACCGAAAAAATTGAAAAACATTAACTCACTGGGCTTTGTGCTCTGCACCAGACAATATATTAAATATAAACCAGACACACTAAGTTCCACTGAGCATCCTGAAGTCTGCTCTTCCAAAGTTTCCCACTGTAATGTTAGTATCTTGGTGTGTCCCTAGAGATAAAAACCTCTTTTCCAGTGCAGCTCCAGTTTCCTGAATAAGAGGTCATAACCTATTCCACCCACCATCACCCCAGAACTACAACAGACTTTTAGACATCATATGAAAGAAAACATGCTTTTGCTTACCTAAGTGTAAAATCTAAAGGTTGAACCACTTTAAAACAGAGAGTTTTTAATAGCTGATTTTTCAACATTTCTCCATTTTTTCCACATTTTTAATGTAGACAATTCTGCACTCACAAATATATGTTAGCTCATGGTTGTTCACTTTCTCTACTGTCCCAAATATCTGAAGTTTAGTAAAGCAAATGCCAGATATGTATCACACAGACAACTGTTTATCCATAATACTAAAATAAAAATTAAGAATAGAACAACTTGTGTGAACAAACTAAAACAGAGAAGTAAAATGACAATTTGTGACATCACTCATGCAAAGATTTTTACAATCTTTTAAGTTTCAGTTCTTCCATGAATACTGATTGAAGACAAGTATCTGCTGGACTATTGCACTAAACTTCCATGCAAGCTAAATGATGCTTAATATTTTACAACCAAGACTGTTACCATATATGGACTGAGAAACAGCAGAAGTCCAAACTGGGCTCAGAAAAGCAAGTGACACCAGAGATCATATTGCAAACATACATGGGAGAATGGAAAGCACTAAAGAATTTCAGAAGAAAATCAGCTGTGCCTTATACATATTATAACAAGCCTATCAGTTGTGTAGATCATAAGATATGATGAGCTCTACAAGAAATGGGTGTACTGCAATATTTGATTGTCCTAATGCATAGTCTGTATACTCTGAATAAGAGGCCACTGTCAGGACAGAATAAGGAGAAAAAGAACAATTTCCAATTGGCTGCATTTTATCACTCTGTATGAATGTATTACTGAGGACATGTCATATGAAAAGTAGGATCAGACTTGGATAAAGAAAGCATGATAGCTGGGGAAAAGAACATAAATAACTTAAGATATGCAGATAACACATTATTACTAGCAAAAAACAGCAAAGACTTGGCAAAATACTATTGAAAGTTAAAGAAAAAAAGATCAGAAACAGGGCCATAACTGACTATTAAGAAAATGGAAACAGTGACCACAGAAGATCTACATAACTTTAAAATGGGTAATGAATATAAAGAAACAAAGATTTTCTATACTTTGGTTCAGTCATTAATCAAAATGGAATCTGTAGTTAAGAAATCAGAAGAAGAGTAAGACTTGGAAAGGCAGCTATGAGAGGACCAGATAAGATTTTCAAGCTGAAGGATATCTGATTAAATACCAAAGTCAGAATCATTCATGCCATATTATTGCTTGTTTCCATGTATGGTTGTAAAAGTCTGACAGTGAAGAAGGCTGACAGGAAGAGAATCATATGAAAACTGGTGCTGGAGGACAGTGCCATGGACTGCCAAAAAGACAAATAAATGTGTCCTAGAGCCTGAACTCTCACTGGTAGCCAAATTACTGAACTGTAGCTATCATACCTTGGAGATACCATGGGACAATATGACTTACTGGAAAAGACAATAATGCTCAAAAAAGTTGAAAGCAGTAGGTAAAGAAGAAAACCTCATCAGAGATGTATTGATTCAATAAAGGACCACATATTCTTATATGAACTTCCCTGAACTTAAAGATCTGCAGAACAGGTACTTCTTTCTGTCCCACCACCTTCAGAGGTATGGCTGGTTGGAAGACAGGAGACAGCCTTCTCTGTAGCTGGGCCCACACTTTGGAACTCCCTCCCTTGGGAAGACAGTATGGCACCTTTTTTTTGTTTTTTCGGCAACAGATTAAGACCTTTCTTTCCAGCAAGCTTTGAGAACTGATTTTAAACAATGTTTTTATGCTGCTGTACTGTTTTTAATCTTTATTTTAAAATAAGATGGCTTAAACAGTTTAATTCTGTTGTTGTTTAACACTGTTTTAGTCTCAATTTTGTGTGTTTTTAACTATATGTGTTTTTGTTGTGATTTTCTACCTTTTTAAAGTCACCTTGAGTCCCAATTTGGGGAGATGACAAGATTTAAATATAAGGACAGATCGGCAGATAGATAGATGGATGGATAGATGGACAGACAGAGGGACAGACGGATAAAGGAAGCCACAGTCTTGAGTCTGCAAGACCTGAGCTGGACTATTGATGAACAGGGCTCACAGAGGTCTTTAATTCATAGGGTTGTCATAAGTCAAAGTCAACTTGACAGCAAATAACACAAATCAGCATTTGTATTCCAGTCTACTCTCATTCACTATAATTGCCTTTTGTTATATTAAGCAACTGAAACTAATTGATGTACTTACTGGTCAAGTTTGCAGAATACAGGTGCAGTATACTCATAAAAAAGGGTACGAGTATGCAAGGAGGAACTGGAAAAACCAATTCTGAATATTCCTTGCTAAGAAAACATTATGAAATTCATATAGCTGCCATAAATCAAAAGGCAACATGAAGGCAAATACATATATACGTGAGTATGCAAACATGATCCCTACAAGTGCTGACTGCAGTCTAAATGCAAGAGGGCAATACACAATTTTAGTGTAAGGCATATAATACAGTATAATTTTAGTGTAGGGAAATAATATAATTAGTGTAAGGCAATAATATAATTAACTGCACTGGATTAGGTGGGTTGCAACCCTGACATCATAAAACACAACATGCACTTCAATAACATTATTTCTATTAATTAAAAACAGAGAAGCAGCACTTTTTATGTATCATAGCTTAGATTATGTAGCTTAGCTTAGCTCCTAAACTTTCCTTCCCATAAACAAAATGATGCCTTCTGTTTAGGGAAGACTTTTGGTTCAATGGAGCACCTCCGCTGACAGAAAATGTGAAAATTCAGTTTTCACTACTCCTCCCTTCCTCTGCAGCTTCCCTGAAAAGAAGTGCAGGACCTTCTAGAACCATGTGGGAGGTAGCCACGCTTCTTTGGAAGCCATAGAATTTCAAGCAGAATTCTATTCAGAGTGGTAGAAACGACTTACTCTGTGTGTGTGTGTGTGTGTGTTACTTTTAAAGAGTCTTATCAACTTTATTTAAAAAAATTGCAAGTTGTATATAAATCTCTTGAACATATATTTACACTGACACAGACAGACAGGTCACTAGCCATAAGATGCAAAGATCCTCCTCCTCCTCCTCCTCCTCCTCCTCCTCCTCCTCATTTTACATTCATATATCATCTCATATCTTGGCAGCAGACAATATAATCAAACTGAAGATTTTAAAACAATATTAAACAGTAAGAATAATTCAACAGAGCAAAAGCATATTAC
The DNA here is from genome assembly GCA_030412105.1 of Cyclura pinguis. Taxonomy (NCBI): domain Eukaryota; kingdom Metazoa; phylum Chordata; class Lepidosauria; order Squamata; family Iguanidae; genus Cyclura; species Cyclura pinguis. The sequence continues at coordinate 166,305,493 of CM059603.1, read as the reverse complement.
ATAATTTGCCAAGTTTAAAAAAAGTCCATTTAAAACAGAATAAAGTAATTTAATAAAATTACATGGACATGTATACGTTTGTCTAAATCAACTGGGTGTTAGTAAAAAGCCATACTTTTATTTGGCACTGGAAAGAAATCAATATTTGAGCCAACTGGGCCTTAAAAACGGGGTATGCACAAACAGGGCTCCACTGTAAAGACCCTCTAGAGGAAATATCAGGTGTGGGAGGTCTGTTATACCTTGATATGAATATGCAACTGTTCTGCAATCTAGTTTACTTTAAGATTATTGTTTAGTAAAATAATGGACAAAAAATGCAAAGCAATCTCCCCAAAATGCCTAACAGTATCTTCATCAGGATGATTCCTACTACTGGGTCACATTTTTTTTTCTGGAATTTTTTGCAGAGGACTTATAACAATTCTTTCCGTAACTCTTTATTTTGCTTGAAAAAGCCACGTTTACTTAGTTTGGCTTGGCTAATGTCAAATGCTGCTACTACATCGGATTTTTTTTTTAATTTATATTATGCACCACATGATACAAGAATAATTCGAAACTGAATGCTGCTTACCTGTCAAATGACTGAAACTGCACAGGTTGCTCAGCAGTACCATCCCCAAGGACACCAAGAAAAGCTGGGGGAAGAACAGCAGGATCAACTATGGCTCCCCCGGCCGGGGCGCTGACCAGGCTTCTTAGGATGTCCTTTACATTGACATTTTTTGCAGCTTGTAAAGAGGCTGTGGTTTTATTATCCACCTCACTTTGCAACTCACTTCTCCTTTCCTGAGATTTATTAACTTCTGAAGAAAGAGTACACAGTACTTCACTGACTGCATCTGGGCCTGCACTGACAGACTGTGTTTCCGCTTCCGTAACAGCCATGGAATCAAGTTCCAAACCAGCATGTGCTTCCTCCTCAATACCTGAATCTCTTCTTTGTACTGACACCGCACTTTCTGATTCCCCAGAAGATACAGGAGTTAAAGAAGTAACAGCTGCAGATGGGGTTTCTGCTTCTGGAAAGAGATGTTAGACACAATATCAGCAGCAGTTTTAATTAAAGAGGCCAAAATATTTAACGTGAAGAATTAATGAAAACTAAAACAAATGATTTCTCAATAGATGACAGTTTACAACTAAGAGATATCTTACTTTTAGTAGTTAGGATGCTGCAGGTTACTATCCCCACGGAAAGTAGGTTACAGTTTGACTTAAGTCATGTTTACTTAAAAAAGCAATGAGACTACATTGTCCTAATAAGACAGTGAGAACAGGGAAAATTCTATACCAAGAACAGTACAGGTATCACACACTTAAATGCCTTTATTTACACCCCATCTTCTCTTGACATGGGATCCATTAACAGGGTGCATCCTGGGGCTTGGAGGCAAATGAAATAAGAGATACACAACATTTCCAAATAGCCAGAGTACCATGACTCCATTATTGTTAAGCCAGTAATAAACACAACAATATGGTCTGCTGAACCATGGCACCAAAGATGCGTGTTAACAATTTTAATACAACAACACACCCACACTCAATTATCCATCTACATGGCTAAAAACTACCTCAGCTAAATGTGCCTCGGCTAAACACACTATTACATCTGAACTGAAAACAGTTATAGTCAGTTGTGTCAATCGGCACCTAATTTTATTAGATACCACTCTATCATTACCCAATATTGTATGACATTTTTAATTGAGAAGCATTTGCTAATATTCTCTCTCCTTTTCTCTACCAAAATTAAATTCTGCTATACCAAGGCACATACAAAATGTTGAATCATGGTTTTCAAAGGCAGAATTATCCTGGAAGATAATCATTAAGACACTTTCTTTACCTATTTAGCTATATACAAGGAAAGCCAACAAAAATATTAAAAATTAATGTTCTGGGAAGGAAGCAACAGCATCTCTGAAAAATAAATTCTGCATGATCGTCCTCAAGTATCCCTTGGGGCTAATAAGCAAACTCAGTATTTAAAAGTAGTAATTACAGAAGGATTCTTATACCTATTTTCAAAACTGGTGGATTAAGTCTAATAAACATTTTGAACCTGTACACTTTTTTTAAAAAAAGAAAAGAACACATTTCATGATATGTGTACCTGTTAGATCTGGTGCTTTCATGAAAGCCAGTACCACAGAGCAGTGCTACTCTAAGAGGTGGTCTCTGGACTGGTGCCAGTCCCCGAAGAATTTCTTGGATAGAAACAACTCTATTGAACGGGCACAAATTTAGTCTCCACCCCGGCACAATGGGGAAAAAAAAGTACTAATGGCCTATATGTAACCCAATATCCAACAAAGTACATATCCAAGCATTAGCGTCACCATGTTCAACACAGCTTACTCCTACCTAAAAATGCAAAAACAAAAACTGTCATTAACCCAAATCACTAACCTGTTATTGCTGTCTTGAGTGACTGAACAGACTGAGGCTGCCTTCGTTCATCCTGAGGTTCCAAGATATCTCTGTATTTTGACACCATGAGGACAGAGATAAAATACACTACAGCCAGTGCCAAGAATTGTGCCTGTTTGCTATCCTCCTATATAAAAACATTTTAAAAATTATAAATAGATATTGATATATATGCACAGTCAAACACACACCTTAATTACACTCTGTCATGCACAACAGCTCTTGCTGTAAGCTAAACTGGTCAAAACATCTAATACTATTGGTCATTTTTTTTAAGTTTTCTAACACAAGGTAATAAAAACAGTTATTATATTCCACTGTAGATTGTTTCCAAGCATATGTATATGATAGCTGTAAAATCTTTATATTACTGCCAGTCAAATCTGGTCTACACATGCAGCACAGTGAATGGCGGAACACTTAGCTGCAGAACATAGTAATGCAGAATGATGTGGATGATTTGCTATAGAAATTTCCTTGCACAAAGAAAACCAATATATCAGTAAGAAAGGTTCTAAACCAGCCTTCCTTATATTGTACTAGATTTCTCCCTAACAGAGTTTGAAAATACACATCTTAATGGTGTATTCATAACTGTGCTCCACAGGCTTTACTGTATAAATCCAGAACCTTCACCACATTCTACAGCATCTGTAGCTCAACCTTCATACTGTACTTATTTGTACCTTCCTCTATTTAGTTCTATTCTTAATTTTGGGATAGAAACAGCCCTTGTCTCCCTGCTGGATGACTTCTGTTGGCAAATGAGGAGGTCTGCTGGTTACTTCTGCTGGACTTCTTTGTGGCATTGAATACCATTGACTCTGGTGTTCTCTGAGGCAAGTGGTTGATAGGGGAACTGGCAAAAACAGTCTTATTTGACTGAAGCCTCCTAGAAGATGATACTGAGGACTACCGAGTGACTCCTTAGGATTGTTTCTCAGGCTGACATGAAACTGTTGGGAGAGATCATCCAGAATTTGTGGGATGTCTCATCGTTATATACCGATGACATCCATCCCCTCTCCCCAACCCTTGAAACTGGTTCTACCTTGATGTAGAAAAAGACTGAATGTTGGAGAACAAACTGAGGCTTAATCCAGACAGGACCTAAATCAGCAGACACCTGCACTAGATAAGGCAGCACTCTCTATGAATAATCAGCCTTGCAGCTTGGAGATGGTCTTTGGTCCACTACTGCTTCAAGAAAAGTAAGCGGTAGTGGTGGTGCAGAGTGTCTTTATCCTACCTTAGTTGCTTCACAAGCTTACACTCTTTCCAAAGAAAGGAAGATTGCAACTACCTCTTGCCTAAATTACTGTAATAAATTCTATATGTGTCTGTCATTGAAAAGTGCCCCACAGCTACAGAGGGTCTAAAATGGAAGAGCACGCAAATTGTAGATCATTTATCTATTTGTTTTTCAATTCAGTTCAAGGAAGCTGTTTTTTGTCTATAAAAGCCCAAGCCAATCTGGACACAAAATATTTGAAACACCATGTCGTCCTGTACGAACCTGTCTGATTGTTAATGAGAAGTGATGCATCCCACCACCTAAAGAAGCTAGGTTGATAATAAGAGACAGGGCCTCTTCTGTAGCCTGCCTTGATTACAGAACTTCCTCCCTTTGAGGGGTAATTAGCTTGCTCTTTACCATGTTTCAGACAAGTGAATTTTAACACCTTGATGGTTTGTAACATTTGCTCTGTTTTGCCTAGAGAGCCCACCACTTTTCAGAAACAAATGAGCAGCTTTAAGAAATTTGATTATATAAGATTGCAGCTGGAATAAAGGGAGTATATATGTGTGCTGTAAAAGATGAAGTTGTACACTGGAAAATTCATGTATGAAGAACCAAAGAGGGGGCATTGTTTGTGAAGCTGAAGCCACCTGCAGGGACAGCCTTTTATGAAAGCTGAAGTCTTTAATCATAACCCCAAATTCTTGGTCTGCTCTTCCCACTGAGTTTTATGAGTCTCATAGGCAGATTCTGACACCACAGGATTCTTTGGAAATACCAAATTGGTTCAGAACAGTTTGGTAACGTAGAAAACGTTTGGTAACTTACTATATCTCTGAATACAACTGCACGGAGCCGGTTAATATCCATATCCTGCAGAAGTCTGTCAATATCTCTTATTGGAGAAATCCCTCCAGTTACAATATCAACTGGGCTCTGTACAGAATAAAAGAGTGCATATATCATTTTGTTACAGAGTGAAAAGTACCATAGATAGGTCCCAAACCATTATCACTTTCTCAGTATTACAAAAACACTTAATGAAAAAGCATACAATAATATGTATAAATCACATTAAGCAAAGCTATAGGATTTTATAAAAGACTGCACTATGATAGAAAACTTGAAGAAGAAAACAGAAGTTTTTAATACATATTTGGTTCTGTCCTTCCTCTCCCCTCTGAAAAATGACTGCACTTACAAGCTGAAATAGTTACATATACAGCTTAAAATGAATGTTCATACTATTCAAATGCCAGATTTTTCTCTCCAGTGACTACCTTGTTATTTTTTCAACAAAGCTCCAGAGACTTATCCATCAGGTCACAGAGATAACAGTATCAACATCTGCCTGCGTTTAATGTCAGAAGATACTTGCCTTTGCTCCAGACCTTCCTGCTGCTATCAGGCTTTGTACTGTTTTCTGACACTTAACATTTTCTCCACTAGGCTTCATTAGAGCATGCTGCTGCTGACACTCCAAACAATTTCTGACTGCTACTGCACACACTGAAATGAAAGAATACAGAACATGTTTAAAAGGATCATTTAAGGATTTATTGCCAAAAAAGAAGAAGAAGAAGAAGAAGAAGAAGAAGAAGAAGAAGAAGAAGAAGAAGAAGAAGAAGAAGAAGAAGAAGAAGAAGAATTTCAAATCCTCCAGTCCTAATCTAAACAAAACTAAGCAGGGCAGGGTGGGAGGATAACATCTCAAAATGAGTAGAATTCTATCTTCTTCCATTCAAAAATCAAACAACTTATTAGAAATACTGTAAAAACATTCCTGAAACATTTTATTACTTATAAAGCAATGTGAAATTTCACTAGGGTCTGTATAATTTTTTATTCACACTAGATGTAATCTAGATTTTCCATGACTACAGTAGCAATCGTGAGATGCTCCTTCTGGATGGGAGAGGAAAGCAAATTTTGTTCTCTGTCCTTCCCCCTGTAGACCACACATACTCTGCTTGAAAGAGCTATAGAAGGAACGAGTGGGGATTACCTACGCACTTCATCCAGCAATAACAGATTTCTGTGTCTTCAGAAGGGCAAGTCTGAATTCAATCTAATGTGTATATTTATCTGAATGGCAAGCATAACTTGGAAGCTCTCATTAGGTATAGGCAGGGGTTTACTAACAATCTTGGATGTTATGACATAAGACAATGTTTCCTTGTGTTGCTAAAAAGGTATATCATCATCACAGGTAAGTACCCTAGTACAAAAGTTTAGGATCATAATGTTTGCATCTTTATTTCTGCATTTAAAGAAATAATATGTTTGTATTGGTTATATAGGCTGCATATATTTCAGGTTGTTATCTTTAAGTTTGCTCCATAACATACCTTCATTCCAGAGTTTTTTGAGTGGTGTACATAAAAGTTAAACAGAACTCTCCTCCCCACAAAAAATTTAATCATAAAGAGGGGCAAATCTTTCAAAAATATTTATTTAAATATTTATTTATTTTTAAAAACTTGTGTAAACAGAAAAGCTTGGGACTAATATTGATTCATTTTGGCACCAGCAAGCCTTCCATGATAGTGAGTTCCAAAGTTGGGGTCCCATCACAAAGAAGGATGTTTCTTTTGGCATTATGCATGTTTCTCTTATGGAAGCTGCTCTGACAACTTTAAAGCATGAAACAGGTTGACATGGAAGGAGGCGTTCCTTCACTTACTTGGGTCTGATGTTTTCAGGGCATCAAAATGTGAAGTATCAAAGTGATTCCCTGATGTTATATCAAACAATACTTACAGAAGCACCCTAAGATCATTACTATTACTAAATAGCACCTTAAGAATACTACTGAACAACCAATGGCAGATACCTCAGGTTGGCAGATTGTTGACTAACCTAAGGACACCTAGGGGAAAAAAAATTGTTTATGTTGACATCTGATAGAGACCTTCAAGTTTATATTTGTAGTCTGTATCCAGTATCTGATGGAACAAGTATTTAGAATTTAAGTAACAGGAAATTTTATATTGTTTTGCACAACATCTGAGGTTACCTTCATTTAACCAGAAAACATGCATTCTTATAAATGAAATAAATATTCATCAAAATGTGAGGTAAAGCTAGACAATTATTTCTCACCTAGGCGAAGACACTGTCGTAAAATTCCACCAGATGACATGTTTTTCTCTGACTCAATTTCAGTAAATCCAAGGGAGCTTGCAAATATTAATACATCCACAAGGCTAATTAATCTTTGGAGGAATGCCACAGAAGCTTCTATTGACAGTCCTTGAGTTGGCTCAATATTTTCCAATTCATGCTGCATAATGAAACATTAAAAATAGACTTTATTTCTATAGATTTCCCATTAATTAATTATGATAACTTAATAATACTAAGGTAACATTCAGCATGTGTAAACTGGAAGTAGCTTCTTGAACTCTCATATGATATTAGAAATGCCTAAGACCAATATAACCATTCCTATTGTCAATGACTTCCACATGACCATGCAGGAAAGCTTTAGTTAAATGAAGAGCTGTTTCTTTTCTAACACATTAGAATGGATTACCAGAAGGCTCTAGGTATTTTGTTTGGGAGTTGTAACTTTTGTAACTTTCTTTGAACATGATGAGACAAGAGGAATAAAAATCAAGTCAATGGTCCAAATCATAAATTGGAAATGTGAAGACAAAAAGAGTAACATTAAATGTCAGCTAAAAATGCTCCATCAGCTCTATGTTATGTGACTGTACTACACAGCAAATACAGCTACTATCCGCTCAAATAACTCTCTACAAATAATGCAACAAGTCCTTAATTTCTGCCCTCACTATTTTCCATTTTGCTTCTGCAGTATTATGTTTTCCTCTTCTGTATTGACATTTTTAGTTATTTTTTTTAATTATTTCATTGCATTATGATTTTGTTGTATTAAACCAATTTTAGTGGCTCTCAATGTTTTGTAGTTAAGGAAAGTGTAAATGTTTAACATATTCTATGAAGAACTGAGAGAGCTAGTGTGGTGTAGTGATTTGAGTGCTAGATTAGGATACTGGGAAACCAGAGTTTGAATCCCTGTTTGGCCATGGAAACCCACTGAGTGAGATGCACTCTCTCAGTCTCAGAGGAAAACAGGGTAAGCCCCTTCTGCCAACAAATTCTGCCAAAAAAACCCCCGATAGGTTTGCCTTCAGGTCACCATAAGTCAGAAATGACTTGAAGGCACACAATAACAATACCAACAACAACAGCAACAGCAAAAGAACCATACATAAAATTACCAAAGCATGTGATTATAAAATTATAAATTTTAAAACTATACAATTATCAGTGAAAAATATATGTGTCTGTGTCACAGCTCTGGTAAAACTGAGAGGATGAATAAAGTAATTCAATACAACGTTTATAAAAGGAAAATTGTAAGTTAATCGCTGCAAGAAAAAATACAATTATATCGTCTCTTTTTGATAGAAATGGGAAACTACTACGTCAATAGATGTGTAGTCTGAAAAGTATGGAACTGGAACAAATAAGCTTCTGACACATACAGCCAAAACACAGCTTAGCATCACATGTGAAACAGGTCGATGTGTGTAAACTCAAGACGTTTTAATTGTGTCATCTTTGGAAGAAAGGGGAGGACACATAGGCTGAAAGTGAAAGAAGCCATAATTTATTGCACAGTAGCATATTTACCCAGTGCTGCCCAGGATTTCATTTTCTCATAGGTAATACTTGTTAGAAATACCTTAGGAATTACTTTACCTTACCTTAGGAGTTAGATGCGGTTGAAATACACACATTTGAGATCCTCTGTGTACTAATTCCCCAAACTGCCTTGTCCAGTACCTGTAACTTTTCCCCGTATTCCCCAATCCAGTCTGTATTTAGAGTTGTTAACCTACAGAGGTTTGGTTTCTGAGGGAATACATTGGCCTCCTCTTTCTTGCTGCTAGGCCTCATCTCCATAGCAACCGGCCAGGCCCAAGAGGTTTCTGGCTGAGAATTCCAAAGGGCCCTCCCTAAACTGACAACCCCAGGATTCCATAGAATCTTCACAGGAAGTCTGCGATCTTCTTGCCTGACTCAGCCAATCATATGACATCTTTGCTGGCCTGACACAGACAAACTCACAAACTTTGACTTTTATATATTAGATTAAAGTAATTACTTGTTTTGTGAACAAGGTAAGAAAGCTCTGTGAAAATCCACTTTCTGTCATCTAGTGTAGGATGAATTCTCTTGGCCTTAGCCATTCTCACTTACGGCAAAACTCCACATCAGCCACTGACACAGTTAGAATTCCCAGATCTTGAAGAAATGCAACAGAGATTCTTCCCAAGCCTCCTTTAGGGTGATCCATTCTACTTTACACTTTACTCTAAAGCTAAGTTTCTGCCCAAAGCAAAGGCAGCAATTGTATTAAGAAAAGTAACATACTCATTTAGAAAAAATCACTGTGGTTATCGTAAGGAAAAATACAAAATGGACCACTACTGCTAATCTGAGGTTCCAGTCAAAACTTCCTTCTTAGTCTTGTTACAACTGACCAAAAGTCATACATACACCGCCTAAAGATAGGAAGCCCAGCTGGAACACGACTGAAAAGGGTGCAGGCATTTGGGGCAGAGAGGAAAGAGTCCAAATCTAGACTTTTCTCCTCCTAAACAGGGCTGAACTGGACAGGAGGGAGTTCTTCTCACAAATCCAGAAGGACACAGTGATGTTAAGGTCACACAGGCAATTTGCTTGGCTTCATTCCCCAGATAGCTCCTTTTCTTTGTTCAAGAACAGTCATAAACAATTCCATCTGAATATGAGAGTCAAACCATCGTAAGATAAAGCACAACGAAAGGCACTCTCCTACAACACACCACTTCTACATTAGAAACTCCATTTCTTACCGTAGCAGATGTTGCAGCAGAAAGCAAAGGCAATATGCCACCACAAGCCATAATCATATTATCCATTACTTGAGAGATGAGATGAATTGTGTTGTGTACAAAGATAACATTGTCACTGCTATTCACAAAGTCCATCACGGTCTTGGTGGAATGGCTAGCCGAAAAGCAAAACACAACATTAAAAACATAGGACATAGGTAACTTTAGCTGCATTTTTAGAAAGTATTTTTATTTAGCTAAATGAGCCAGAAATGTCTCCTGGAGCCAAGAACCACAGATCAGTATCCTCAACTGTCAATGCACCTTTGTCTTGACCTGCAAATGCCCTTTCCTTATGCTTTTAATCCTCTCCAGAACACCAACTGGCAACTGTGTCTAAGTGTGTGGTGAATAATTATTTATTATTATGAAGTCTGATTATCTAGCACAGCAAAAGACAGTGTATAAATCATCAGCATTAAGTTTCCCTTGAGATATAAACTAGATCTGAACTCAAGTCTCTTAAGAGGAAATCAGTATCATATAAAGAACTCATAAGCTTTGCCTTTTAAACTCAAGTATTTTAAAGATATAAAACAAAAGGAAAATCAATGTCTGTTTTAACACATCAACACATCAACTTCTATCCATGGCTTTGTTTCCTCTGTGGCACCTGTAGCATGTCTGATTTACTATCAACAACCTGTACATTTTATAACTTACCAAAGGATGGTTTATACTTAAAAGATAGAGCAACAAACAAAGGGAGATTAGATAACTTTATAGCTTCTGCTCCCAGAATCTGCAGTGCACAGGAAATTAATTTTGTATATTCTGAACTGTGATTTTTTTTTAAATAGCACCCTTTATGCATTATGGGTTGAAGAACTAAATTTAATACTAGTCTCAACTTGAGCAGACCCATGGAAATGACTGTGACTTGTTAGTCACTACTTCAGTAGGTCCTATTCCTTTCAATGTATCTACTTTACTACAATTGAAACTAACATCACACTTAGACCAAAGCAATTCCTATTAATTTCAATAATACATTAGTATATAGGCTTATTGTACATATGCTTATATGTGTACACATGTATACATATACAAACTCACAAGATTGATTATTCCCAGTGAAACTGAGTACTTGAACAAACGACCTTGTACAATTAACTGCTTAAAGTATTGCTTGTAATTTGAAATTACTTTTGGGAGGCTTGTATTTTATATATCCCTAGATTCAGTCAAAGACATTTGACGGTAAGAGAATGGTGGCCCTTGCTGCATAATTATTAGCTTTATTCATTCTGGACAGCTCTTGATCTTCCCTATGGTGACAACCAAACTTAACATGGGGATGGTGGGGTAGGTGGAACTGCAGAATAAGCAAAGTGCCAAGGAAGTCAGGAAAAAATCGCCAGAAAAGCAGTATCTTGCAGGTGCTTCTGAGTATTGATAAATCTGAGAGTGGACAGAAGCAATCTTCTCAGATTCCATGTACACATAAGTCGGTTTTCATAGAGCACATTACCTTCTCCACATCTGTACATCTGTTTCTATTGAAAAGAGCAGGTCTGTGAGTAACCGTTGATGCATTGGTGACCATCGGAATTCAGGAATACGAAACATGGTAGACCTAGAATCACTTCTTTGTCCATCTGACACAGCTCCTGTGCTTTGACCTGATTGCTCGTGTGGCCTAGGTGTCTTCATAAATAATATATACATTAAAAACCAAGTTGAATTTCAAATCGACACACTCTGAACTGGGACCTAACATAAATCTAAGATCAGGAGAATTGGACATACCTAAAAAAAAGTTGTATTGCAAATTACTAATTCTAGTGAAGGCAATAAAGTCTGACTACATCAAAATGGTGATTAATTACACCAGTTCTACACACTACAGAGCAATTATGCCACCATCTCTGCAAGCCAAAACATGAATAAGCAGCAGCTAGACCTTACCACGTAGGGTGCATATATTGCTGCTGAATGTGATCTACCTCCTTTGAGGAAGTATGGTGTAGGATGATGGTAATCCATTGGAAGATGTCTCTGCAGGAAGGAAGCACTTAAATACATCACATTTTAACTCTCAAATCATCTAGCATCACTGACCTGGATGTTAAAGGATAATGGGTAACTGACACACATCTTTTGTCAGTTGTAGTTTCAATGTCCTAGTGAACATTATTACATTCATATTTATGTGATACTTCATTTTCAATGTGGTATTTTCAACGTGTCACTTTCACTTAATAATCTGGTGTATTTTTATAAAATTTTAAGCTCTGATTAGGCCAGTCCTTTTGCAACTTAGCAATGGTAGTCATTATGAAGCACATACCAACTGAGGAAAGATTTTTTGGGGACAAAAGAATGCCATAAAATAAAATAATCAAACCTTAGAATTTGACTAACAGTTTAAGAAAACTAAAACATGATTTGATTAACATCTTTAATTTAGTTTTAGCACTTTTAGTGGTGAAAACCTACCTCAGGAATTGACCTAACAGGCTGATTTACTTCCAGACTTGTGCTTGACTTTAACTCCAATCTTTCAGTATCTGATGCAACACTGGAAACATCAAGTTTGGCAATTTTCTTGTCTGAAGCCATCAACACTTCTGAAGTATGGAGTGGCATACTATCTGTAGCTGTTTTAGTTTGGGGATGATCAGTATTTTCTCCACCTGACTTCTCTGCAGCATTTGAACTTAGCTGTGCTTTTCCATCACTTATTTCAGAAGCACTGGTTCCTGGCAACGAATCTGGCCCTTGTTGTGTTTCCGTTGATGCCTCAACACTTTTGGATTCTGAATCTATTAAAACAGGTTCTTTCAGTGGTGGTATTGCTTGTGCTACTTGGCTTTCCTCTATGGTATGTTCTTCACTGGGTTTAGGAACACATTCCTCTGAGGTAAATGGTAGGTTGCTCTCCTCTTTTAAATCAACAAAATCTTCCTCCTCCTCCTCCTCCACTTCTGGGGTTGGCTTTTCTAATATCTCTGGGCTTTCAAGTGTCTCTCCACCTGCATTTTCTGAAGGTGACTGTGCTTCAGTAGCAGTTACAACTTCCTCCTTGTGATTTGTTTCAACTGTTCCATTTGAAGTGATTTCTGAACTCTGTTTCACTATTTCAGACTCTAGGGGAGCTTCTAAATGAGGGGTTTTATTTAAGTCTGGGGATGTCTGACCATTTTCTCTCTCTCTTATTCTTTCTTCATTCACTTCTGAGTTAGTTTGTCCTGTAAAATCAGATGGTCCTTCTTCACCTCTTAGAGAACTGTTTTTGACATCATCATGCCCAACATCATTCCTAGAAACACCAATCTCTTTTATTTCCAGATGTTGGTGCCTTGCTGTAACTTCAGCTTCTTTACTAGTGCCTGAGACAGTTCTAAGTATGGTGGATGGACCAACAGCAAAATCTTCATCTCCTTTTTCCTGATATTCCTTGAACATTTGAGAAAGGTTTTCTTTGTGAATTTCAAAGGACACCTTTAAAAGAGAACAGTTTCAAATTGGTAAACAAAAAATTAAAGGATCCTATAAGTTTCATCATGAAGTTTTTTTTCCAACTTTCCAATTTTTCCAACTGTACATGTTCAAGAGCAACCTTAAACATAGGTCATTATCACAGTGTACCACAAAACTACTTAATGTTGTCTCATATTATCCACAGACTGAATCCCTAAAAATCATTGTATAAGCTTTTGAATTTTAAATTGTCAATTCACATGAACAAAGATCCCATACTTTTTGCCACAGAGGCTAAGCTTAAGACTAGAATTGGGAATCAGTCTTGAAGGTAGCCTTGAAATATGAGCAACACAGGCCCAAATGGGTCACTCAAATAACACAACTGCAAATCAGACTTAAGCAAGAATGCAAGGCCATCACTATCAGACCATTTTGCCCTGGTCAGCCTCATCCCTCACATGTTGGACCAGGAATGATGGTCTACATGTGGAAAATGTAGCTCTATAGATGTCCCCCCTTCATAAATGTGGAAGAACCAGTTACATAGCTGAATAATGGAGGTTGCGCATATGTTAATACAAAGACCCTCAACCATGTGGGTCAAATGTAGAGGCTGTTAAGATAAAGCTGTTCCATTACAGCTCAAGAACTTTAATGTAAGTGCTAAGTTGTCATGAAACAAACTGATTGATATTAGACTCTCACAAGACAGCTTTTATGTTGTAAAGTTTCCCAAGAAAATACAGCTAGTTACCTCATTAGGAATAAGAAGCATATCATACCCATATCATAATGTGCAAATTCTAGACTTGACACCTTGGATGTTAATTTCAGATTTGTCATTATTAGTCCATTATTAGGCTAAGAATATTTAAGCACATACTAGCTCTGTCTCAAAACTAGAATCTCACATTTCAATTTTATATGATTTCTGTAAACCTTACGCTGATAAACCAAAATAAACTTCCCTGAAATCAACTAAAGATTTTTTTTAATATAAATGCACTATTTATTTGTAAACACAAAATACTAAAAGAATTCAAGAGACATGATAATATCAACATAGTATCAAGAACCTCCCTGAGAAAAATCTGAGTTCTTCATATTGAATATGCAGTTGCCAACATCAGAGAAAACAAATGCGGTGAAAGTAAACTAAAATCTCTACATAGTTAGATACCTATCTCTCTCAATTGAACAAAAGGAAATGGTTGTTTGTTAAACAAAAGTGCATCAGTATTTTGTTCCTAGCTGCTATCAGGTATTCAAGCACTCTGTTTAGCTCAGGCTATCTTTTCTATGTCAGTAATATATTTTTCCATTCATTTTGCCAAAGGTGTGATGAGTTGAGAGATTTATAGTTCAAGTTTCCAAGATTCATTTCCCAAAGAAATGTCCTAAGCCCTGTAGAGTTTTTCATCAGCTAACTTGGTAGCTGCAGCATTAAATATTCTTTTAGGAAAACCAGTCTCAGGGCAGTAAGTGTTTGGCAAAGAAATACATGAACACCTCTTCATGAAGTAACATATTTCACATCCTTAACTTGAATCTTAATAAGAAAGCATTGTTCCAGCTCTGCCTTCCCTAATCTAGTGCTCTCCAGATGTGTAGATGTCCTCTTCAGACTCTGCAGGTGGGCAGACTAGAGTGAGGATGATGGGCACTGTAGCCCAACCCACTGGAAGGCAACATGTTCGAGAAGGCTGATTTAACTGGTGCATGAATCGGAAATGAATCGGAAATATGTACTACATATAACACAGGAAATGAAAAAGATCTGGACAAACTTTTTGAAATAAAACTAGTCTCCAATTATCACATGTTTATATATCAAGTCATTCATACTCCAGATTTTCACTAAAAACTAAAAGATTAAGTGTAGTAATCAAAACCATCCTTTTACTCATTTGCAAATGTGGTAAAAGAAAAGCCAATGTTTTCATGAGAAGCCGCATTATGCTGAGTCCAGCCATTGGTAAACATTGGCATCCTGACTGGCAGAAGCTCACAATGAACAGCTTCTTCTAGAAAGAATTTTACCTACTTACAAGACTTAAATATTTTGTGAATAGACATGTTACAGATTGCCTCATCAGTGTGTGTGTGTATATGTGTACATACATACATATATACATATATGTATATACACACATACATACATACACACACTTTCAGTGAACATTTTTAAAAGCCATTGTTTACCGTGTGGTCCTCTGATCCAGGTTGAGAATCAATACTGTTCTCAACTATGAACTCCTAAAGGAGAAGGCACTGAAGGTTAAAAAGAACCATAATGTCTGCTTGGGAAAATCTAACTTGGAAATAATCTCAGCAATAAAATACAAATACATAAGGATAGGATTAGGAAATGAATGGAAAGGGAGGGGTTAACCATAGTGGTTTTCAAGCACTCGCTATCCCTACTCCTGGAAGTTATTATCTCTATTGCTCAACAGACGTATACAGCTCCTTCAGTAATCGTAATGGAAGGTATCAGGCCTTAGAAGTTGTTTTATATAAAGTATACATTTGCTATTGAATCATAACTTGTTTCTTGTTTGAACCATAACTAGCTTCTTGTTTCTTCTGACAGATTTCTGCTACCATGATATCAGAGAGGAGGTCTTCCAAGCCCTACTTAGAGGTACAAGGGACTGAAATTGGCATCTTTTTGTATGCAAAGGATATGCGCTGAGCCAAACTCCATTGAGGGTCATATAATTCTTAGTGACCAACCTAGATTATAAGCCATTTCCCTGAGGGTGATCTGAGGACTTGCTTCAAAGAAGAATGCTGGAAAGATGACAATAAGCTGCCTTTCTCATCTAAAACATACTTTTATTTTCTAAAAGAAAATAATTTTGAACTAGATAGCCAACACCTGGACAAATGTCAAGCAGAAGACGAAAAAGGAGTTCAAATTTCAACAACACATTTACGAAGTTTAGCTGATTAGTTCCCAAATGAAACAGACTGTAATTTGCTAGTCAAATTATTATTGTTTCCAGAAACAAAACAAATTTAGCTTTCTCTGTGAAACAGTACACATACCAAACTCCAGAAAAAGTTATGTTCTTCTTCTATGTGTCCTAACAGTCTGATTCTTACAGCTCTTAAAAATTAACAGGTTATGTTGTAGCATAAGCATCGGTAGAACAGAGCTCAATTCATCAGTTAATTTAGCACTTAAACAAAGCCTGTGCCATAGTTTATCCATTTATCTTTAAGCTCCCTTTATAGTGTTGATACATCTTGAGACGGTAGCCACAGAACCTCTTAAATATAGGCACTCATTTGGAAGATGAGTGTCTAATATTCTATGAAATCTGCTCAACTTGATGCTTCATAGTTCTTATGGAGAATTATAGTTGTTATTGATAAGGAAACACCACAGTAGATAATTATGTACTAAGGGAGTATTATGGAAGTAACTCTGATATTTTAGTATGGACCTACAGTTGTAAAATCACAGGAAAAACACCAGCTGAAGGCTTTGGTATTAGACACGTGCTCAGTTGCTGTCATGACAGTGCCAAAATGGTGATGATCAAAGTTTATAAATGTATAGTAGTGAATATACACCTTCCTTATTACTGATTTCTATAATCAATGAGTTTTACTGTTGCCTTATCACTGTTCGCAACAGTTTTCAATTCATTATCTACTCTCTGGAAAGCTTACACAGGGCATCTTTTTTAACCCTTTCCTTTATTTTCTATGTCCAGAACTAGCTTTCTCAAGAGGAAGGCATTTGTTCTTATGGAGAAAAAAATTCAAGAAAATTTTAAAAGCCAACAAAACATGAGATGGGTTTCTGTGGTAAATTTGCAATAACTTGAAAACTATAAAGGGTAGCCAAGTGAATTTTGCATATACCTGTATCTGGTCATTTTATATTTCCCTCCAGGTGTTTGCAACTGTTAACCTGGTAACTCACAATTAATTACCAGATATTGCTTTAAATTAGCAAGCAAGAAGGGCCATTCATTAATCTTCACAATCATTTGATGCCTAATCTATAGCCATTTGCAGTATTTGGAAAGCTCCTCTATGCACTAGTAGTTAAGGACTGTTGCAAGCTAATAAATATGAGACATTCCCTTTTCCCATTCATTTTAACTTAATTTGACATTTAACATTTACTAATTGCTAAACAGGAAGATTACAATGCATTATACAAAAAGGTTATGGTGACATACTTGGCACTAGAAGCACAATATGTAGTGTGAATATTTAGCTGTTTACAAAGACTTAACATTAATTATTCCTCATATCTTGTGCACATTATATAGAGAATGAAACCAAAGCTCAGTGAGAAAGGCAACATAGCACCTTTTTAAAAATGTTACAAGATTTCCTGGAAATTAGCTTCTGTGCTGCTAAACTCCATCAATAAGCTATTCATAATTCCAGCAAACGTTACTATTTTTTATCCTAATGAGAGCTTTATTGACCTGTTTTTCCACCCTCCTAGGAGCAATGCTAACAGTTCAGGCCTGGAAACTCTCCATGCCATTCAGAAAACAAATCAACTTTGACTGGAGGCACCAATACCTGCTGATATCAATCCCAGGGAAATGAATCAGTCAAAGAGGAACAGAGGTACTGTACACACAAAAGCCTTTGCACATTCTGGCACTTTCCCCAACATAACAAATCATTTGGCCCCCATACTGGCAAGCTTCTTACAACACAGATCAAAAGACTTTATTAAGTCCAAGCAATTTAGTTTAACTGAGAAAAGATAAATGAAGCTGTATTTTAATATTCTGTTAAAGGTTTTATTTTATGATGACTATGCTATATCTTAGATTGTTGGTGGATAGTATTTTTCAAGGGCTATAAAGTCAATCATGCCCGCCAACTGTGTTTTCACTGCAATCATTGGAGGAATGTATTTTCTGAACAATGCCAAAGTAATAAAATACAGGAACAAATATTGATAATTTATCAGTGCCACATTTCCTGAAGTAAAAAAGTCTGTTCTTTAAAGATAGAAATCTTTCCCTCTCATCCTTGATTTTGTCTGCATATTTTAGAGGCATGTGCACAATAACTGCATTTCTCAACCAGTGCACTGTACCCATCTCTTTGTATCAAAATCTTATGCTTTAGTTAGGCTTACCTATATGAGAAAATTAAAAATCCCAGTTAATTTGCGTCAAGCTGAGATGTATATATTCCTAATATTTTATCTATGTACTTGCCTCATTCTACTCTGGAGGGTTCAAAATGGGTTACTATCTAAAAATTAAATCCCAGAGCCATAACACAGTATCACAACCAACATCTAAAACTATGTTCTGGGGCAAGGGTAGGCAGCTTTGGTGAGTCTGGAGGCCAATTTTCTGCCCCAGGAGCTAAGAAGAATGTCCCTCGCCCCAATTTTTTAAATGGGAATGACTGGAATTCCCTCTTTTGGTTTTGAAAGCTAAACATTCTGTATGCTAAGTAGTGCAGAATATGTGTGCAACAACTTTAAGAGATAATGACTACCCGTGGAACATTCAGGGGTCGCAAACCACCTATTGTTTTGTTTGTGAGTAAAAGGGCAGTGCAGGACAACTGAGCACTGCATAATCAACTTTGCAGTAGCACAGCCTGGAGTGAGCGGAGGGGAGCGGGAGGGGGGCACAGCCGTCCTGCATGGGGGCATGACCATGGTGTGTAGGGGTATGGCCGCAGCGCACGGGGGCATGGTTACAAGCCAGGACACCCCAAAAACATTGCCATCAGGGGTGAACTGCCCCCATTGTCCCCCCATCCCTACATGGCTGAACTCTGGCCCTAGTAAAAGAGTATTATTATCATTGTGTGTGCACACGCCTTCAAGTCACCCATTGACTTACAGTGACCCAATGAATTTTATCGGGTTTTCTTAGGCAGGGAATATTCAGAAGTGGTTTTGCCATTTCCTTCCTCTGAAATATAGCCTACAGCACCTAGTATTCATTGGTGGTCTCCCATCCAAGTACTATCCAGGGCTGACCCAGCTTAATTTCCAAGATCATATGAGATCTGGTGCCTTTAGTAATACTACTCTTTATTTATATCCCACCTTTTTCGCAGTCTGGAAGTTAAGGCACCTTACACCAGTTAAAATAAACATAGCTCAAAACTGACCTCATGCAAAAGTTTAAAATGTACTTAAATTAGACAGAAACATAGATATTAAAAACAACACATAGCTCTTACAGCACATTATGCAAGGCCGACTGCCCTTGAGTGCTTCGTCTTCAAAAGCCTAGTGGGAAAAAAGAGATAGCACATATAGCAGGGACAACCTTAGTTTAACCTTGTCAGGGAGGGAGTTCCAGAGCCTGGGAGCAGCCAGCAAGAAGGCCCTCTCCCATGTTGTGCCCAGATGAACCTATGATGAGTCTATGGTGAACAGACAAGCCTATGGTGAACACAGGGAAACGTCTGTCCCAGAAGATCTCAAAAGATGGGTGGGCTTGTAAGTGAGAACACAGCCCTTCAGATAATCTGGACCTCTTGTACAGGGATTTATAGTACATGATGCATCAAGCTTACTGAAGCTAAGCAGATCTAGGATTGGTTTGTGCCTTGATGGGAGACATCTAAGAAGTCTAAGCATACTACCTTGAAGCCTGTTACAAAAGAAGGTAAGAAATAAATGAATAATTATACACAGACACACACACACACACCACTAAATACTCCCAAACCTAAAAACCGTACAATGTGTATCTAGAATTCCAAAGGCATATTCCTAAGCATCTGTAAGTGCCTATGCTGACTGACAAGCGAGTCTCTAATAGTGTCACAGACCTTTTGCATGTCACTCATAAGCCTTCTTACTTTGTCTCAGTTGAGGCGGTGGCCTTCATGTCACAGAAGTGGTGAATCTATTCCAGGCTTTTATCTGAACTTTAAAGGAGCTATCCAAGGTGCTCAACCTATCTCCCAAAGTAAGTTCAGCAACTTTCTATTTTTTTTCCATTTTACATAAAACAACATGCCAGCATAACAGAAGAAAGCAATTAAGACATCTGAAGGGAACCGGACATTAAATGGAGGACTTACAGCTTTTGAAACAAAAGTGGTAGAAACATCCCAAGAATCCAAGGCAGTATCTATTACTGAACTTCCATTGTCAAAACTACAGAACTGTGAGAAGGGAGCAATCATCCATTCCCACTGCAGTTCTTCCCTCCACACACCCTAAAACTTTTTCTGTTCCAGAGGACTGAAAAGGAAGGGCTGGGGATTAAAAAAAAAATGTAGCATTACCATTGCAGTGTGAGAATTATTTTGAACCTATGTCTAAGTTGTCTAGGTCTTTCAGACAGGAAGCAGTTCTACATTGCCTAGTAGGATGCCTTTTTCCTTGCTGACCTGATGGCTGTATGGTCTTTGGTTCAACATTACAACTTAAATATATATGGGATTCAACATTACAACTTAAATATATGTGGGATTCATTGTTCAATCAAGCTAAACTTTACTGGGGCAGTGAAATCTTTCCTGTTCATTAAATCACATTCAACACCCACCTAGTCTATCAGAGGCAAATAGCTTTCATTACACTTTCTACTTGGAGAGGTACTGCCTGAACCCAAAAAATACACTGTGCTGTTCATGTACTGCCATATTGTCCATAATATCTTTTAACATATAAGTGAATGGCAGTCTTACCCAGTCATAAAAAGAAAAAGAAGCACACTAAATGTTCTGGTAGTCACTGATGATCCAGTCACACTTTGTGACAGAATGCTAGAGAAGTGACCCCACCAATACTGCCCATTCTGGAAATTTAGCTGCACTCTAAGAATGGGTTAAACCTGGGAATAGAGGATATCATTAAATACTAAAGTCAGAATCATCCAGGCTGCAGCATTTCCTATTTCTATGCATTTGTGAAAACCGTGCAGTGACGAATGCTGATAGGAATATCATCAATTCATGTCAAGTACGGTACTGGAGAAGTGTTCTATGGATACCATGGACTTCTAAAAAGACAAATGAATAGATCTTAGAGCAAACCAAGCCTTAACTCTCACTAGAAGTAAAGATGACTACACTAAAACTGAATACTTTGTAGATATCATGAGATGACGTGACTTACTGGGAAAGATGCAAATGTGAAGGCAGTAGAAAAAGAGAGTGACCACACAACAGCTGGACTGAGTCAATCAAGGAAGCCATGGCTCAGCCTGCAAGACCTAAGGCAGGGCAACTGATGACTGAGGATCTCAGAGGTCTCCCATTCATAGGGTTGCAATAAGTCAAAGTCAATTTGACAGCAAGTAAGCCAGTGTAGTGTAGTGGTTTGAGTGCTGGACTATGGCCTTAGAGATCAGGGTTCCATTCCCACATGGCCATGGAAATCCACTGGATGATCTTGGGCACATCACATACTCTCAGCCCCAGAAAACTCCATGAAAGGGTCACCTTAGGGTTCCCATAAGTTGAAAATTACTTGGTGGAACACAACAACAACATGTGCATTATCTATCCTTTACCAAAATATTTTGCTTTAACTGTTGCATGTATACGTATGTGCCTTCATGCTGTCAATCAGCTTACGGCAACCTCATTAATTTCATAGGATTTTCTTAAGCAAGGAATACTCAGAGGTGTTTTTGCCAGTTACTTCCTCTGAAATATCATTTACAGCACCTGGTATTTGTTGGTGGTCTCTCATCCAAGTGCTAAACAGGGCTAACCTTGCTTAGCTTCCAAGATCAGACAGGATCTGGTACCTTTAGTACCTTCAGTATTTAGGACTATGCTTTAACTATTATTAGATGATAATTCAATTAACCTGCTGGCTCATGTTCAATAAACATAAAATTATTATTGGAACATACAGTTTTCACATAGTTCTCTGTCTTAATTCCCCCCCATAAATTTAATTTTTACTCATTTTTCTTCTAGCTCAGTGCTTCTTTTCTTATGCAACACCTCTACACCGTACATCTTCACTGACTCCTTGTTTTCATATCTGGTTAAGTTACAGATTCTTACTTTTTAAGCACTCTATCTGGCCTCTCTGCGTTTGTAATCTCTGATCTTTTGTTGCCTCTTATCTCATGATCTCCATTCTTCCCATTCCTTTATACTTCTAAGACCCCCAGAGATCCTGCTCTCCCATCTCCACTAATTAGTTTGCTGAGTTTCTATCATTTGTTAGAAATTCTATTTGTATTAAATAACCATAATTCTTCAGCTATTTTTTAAAATTATTATTTTTCTTTTTCTTTTCACCTCCTTTCTTTATCCTTTTATTTTTGATCTCCTACTTCTCTGATACATGCCCCAAGTGCTGTGGTATTATTCTGATGATACACTCCCTTGTGATCTAAATTGTCCTTTGACTATTACATTTTCACAAAGTGTTTTGTATATTTCACCTTGCAATATAATAAAGAATATTCTAACAAAGATCAGTAGTGATCAGTAATGAGCTGTATATCATCCTGAGCACATACATGGTACATCTAGCAGCTGTTTAGGATCTGTTGTTGTGCCTTAAATGTTATCATGTTCATCCATTGTCTCAGCTTTTATCTCAAGGTTCTGCTTTTTTGTTTTACATAACCCAGAAGCAGCATTCAAATCTTACTTTTTTTCCTAAGTATTTTGAAACAGAAGAACAAACTATTTTTGAATGCAAACATTAGTGCTATTATTTACATTCCCAACTTTTACTAGTGTGAAGGAAACAAAAATTGCAGTCTCTCAAAGATCAACTTTCCAGCCTTCTGAGGTAAATCTAGTATTGAAGCTGCCCACTAAGTGGTACAATCACCCCTTTTTCACACTTTAAACTCTTCAATTGTTCCCCATAAATCAATCTTACCTAACAAATAATTATTGCTCATCTTCTATTTTCAATCTGTCTGCATCTGCAAGGCACAGTAAGTCAAGCAAATAGCTATATAACTCAACCTAATTTTATGGATATTGGTTCTACTGAGTGATACTACCAGGAATATTATATCTTTCTCTAATATTAAGTAGAATAAAATCAGATT
The DNA here is from genome assembly GCA_030412105.1 of Cyclura pinguis. Taxonomy (NCBI): domain Eukaryota; kingdom Metazoa; phylum Chordata; class Lepidosauria; order Squamata; family Iguanidae; genus Cyclura; species Cyclura pinguis. The sequence goes on along the minus strand of CM059603.1, from coordinate 166,282,478 downwards.
CACTTCTTTCAGTTTACAGCAAACTAAACATCAATTTACAGTTTATTTCAAAAATAAAGCGCCCTAGAGTTAAATATCACAAAAGTGGATTAATATATTAGATGAGTAATGAAATAATATTTTAAACATACTCTGGTATACAATCTAAATAGATATACAGTGCATATAAATAGAATTTAATAGATACTTCATAGCTTCTCTCTAATGACAACATGCTTTAGATAATAAACATACACTCTAGAATGTATTTTGTAAATATCTTTTAAATATTCCACACTTCAAAAAAAGGAAAACTTAATAAATGTAAATAAGACAAACATCTCAACTTTAAGAGCATTTTATAAAGCATTACTGCAGCAGTAAAAGCAGCCTCCTTTGTTTGTTTCGTATTAACTACTTGCTAAAACAACGTTCTAAATGCACAGTGGTATGCTGATACAGCTATATGATACATGGCAGAATCCAGAAAAACCTGATTGTAACATTTAGAAAGAACATGTTTACTGAAACATTCAGATTAAACCAATTTTTTTTTGTCTTGTATAAGTAATCTGGAGGGTGAAGTGAGGGAGCTATGCAATAAAAAAGGGTGGTTTTAAGAAAAAAAACCCAAGCCATCACAAAGGAATTTAGCTTTAAGAGGATTATGCACACCTTCAGTTCCTGAAAGCAAAAGAAACCAATGTAGTGCAATTACGCCACAAAAGCTATCACTGCTTATAAAGCGTAGTGCAGCTGTTGGAGAAGAGGGCTACAGTGACAAACAGCTTCCCTGCTACAAAGGTGGCAGGAAATCTATCAAACTGGACAATAAAATTGCAATTGAGTTTCTTTGGCTTTTTATAGCAGCTGCATGTATCTTGATGTGCAGCTCTGCAAAACCTATCCAATTTTGCAGTGCTAGTTCCCTACAAACTTGTTCTTTATCAGAATGTGATGTTACACATTAACAGCATATGTATAAACAGAAATAATCCTATTCAGTCAGCAATAGGCATTGAGATACATGAAAACAAATTTAAAAATCTCTTCCTGCAACTAGGTCTAACAAAACATTGCCTTAGCAATTTCATGTCCCACAATATTTTGAAATTAATACAGCTCTTTTTCTGATTAAGAGAAGATGTAAAGAAATCTTGCTAAATTATTCATTCTCCACAAGACAAGTTGTTTCAACACTTTGAAAAGGCCTGCTGACTGTTCATTAATCCCTGCAAGCTTTCTTGTCTCTGAAAACAAGACTGAGCACTTTTTCATGGAGGCATCTACAATCTACACAAAATTACTTTCCACAAAATTCACGCCTTTTTCCCTTTGTGAAGCAAAGCCCCAAACATACATAGCAAGCACAGACTAGATCAGTGATCAAAAACACACAAACAGCTGATCAGAAGCTTGCACTTTTTAAAAGTCCATGAAACAAGGGAACAGCTACCATAGTTTGGCTTTGCAGTTTGCACCATTTGCATTAAGATAGTACTTGCAAACTGACAATTCTCTTGAAGTCAACAGAAAATATCTCACCATCTCACAGTCAAGAGAAAAATGTTGTGTTTTATTTTTTATCATGACTGTGAGGCAAGAGAAGATTTCTATCCCCAATACAAATCATACTCTTAAAGACTTATGTGAATTCCAACAAAAACATCTAAGAAATATTAAATATTTTTATGAAGAAAAATGGGGAAATTCTCAATTTTAGGACATTTGTCCTCATAATGTCAACGAAGGCATTTAACTGAGAATTCTACTGCGTTTCAGGAATATTGGAATAAGATAAATTCGAGATCAGGCTGAACCAACCACCTCAATACAGTAATCTTTTACATTCTTATTTCTTTACTCATCATATTTCAGCACAGCAGTTCCAGGTTCCATCTGGCTCCTATGTTCATGTAACTTCTAAGGTAACAAAAGCCTATGAAATGCTAAGAAAGAGAAGCAGCAAAGCTAGCTAGGGCAAGAATAATAGTATCCTTGCAGCCACAGTACCACTTAGGTGGTGGGTGGGTGGATAAGTGGCCAGGCAATTAAATTTTATTTGAAACTAGAGACAGGACAGCACATATGACGAGGGCTGGACAGCTTGCAGCAGCCAGTTCACACTACCTAATTGTAGGGGCAAGGCAATGGGAAGGAGGAAAGGTAGCAGTCTAACTAGAAAAATGGGAAGAACCTGAGTCTTACAGGAAGAATGGCCACATCATAAACCTGCTCTGCTCCTGTTTCATCTTTCTCCAGGACCAAAGGGTGACACAGTTTACACATTCTATTCTCAAGCTGTTCCTAGAAATCTCAAATTTATGAGTTACCAGCAGAATATACAGCACACGAATTAATGAGAAGGACAAAATAGTGATATTGGACACAGAGTTAAACTACTTGTATATGTGATGGCAGAAGGACACTTTGAAAGAGGCACAAGTTTAAACTATCAAAAGTATCTGCAGGAAGTGGAGGGCAGGCAGGGGAATTTAAAGAAAAAAGCCCATGTCCTTAAGAAAGCTGAATCTTCTCCTCCTGTTATTTTCTTTCCTGCAGCCCATTTCCCACCATCCCATCCCTCAAGAGGAATTCTTCTCCTACTAAATTTATTTCCAGTGTCAGAGCTTGGCCAGGGGTAGTGGGGGAAGAATTTCTGGCAACAGACTGCAGGGAAGAAAGCTGTGTGAGGATGTTCCATTTCACCACACCTGCAGCCTCTCTGTGCTCTTAAAATCCATTCTCACCTGTCTCTCTATACATGACCAAGGAAGATCCAGGTTCAGATAAATGGATCTATGCCTATCATGAATAGACAGTCTCAAATGAACAGAGCTATTAGACAAAAGCCCAGAAGGAAGCTAGTCACAAAATAAATAATGGCATGTCCAGTTAGTCATGAAAAATTAAACAGAAAACAGTGAAATCTTTGACAGCAGAAATCTCAAAATTATAGAAAACATATACATTTTACAAACTCAGAGTGACAAACAATAATTACTTATTGAAGCATTTAGTAATATCAAATAATATCTTGATGAATATGAGGCTACTAACATGTTTTAGTTACAAACAGTCTTCAAAGTTTGTCTTCTGTTTTTTGAAAACACTATTTAAACTGGACAATACTATTGGGAGTTTTACCTTGTGAAAAATCCACATCTGTTTAAATGACTAACAAGCCTATTTCTAGGCTTGGACAGTGTAGCCCAAGATTCAACCTCCAGAATTTACTGATCCATTTCAATTTTTAGTGGAACTTGTACCAACTCATATTTTCGTGTTCATGTCAGTCACGTGATTATGCACCCCTCTTTCTTAAACAATGTAAGGAACCCTCGGATTAACACTGAACGAGTTCCAACACAAATTAACAGAAAGATGATTCTTCAGTTGCAGAAACCCATGTAAGCTTCACAGAGCCAGAAGGACTGGCTGATTAAACAACACCAGCACACAGGATTAAATGAGTTCAAACTATGCATGGTTTAAGTTTTGTTGCTTCATCACATGACAAAAGCATAATCTTTATGTTTTAACTGTTACTATTAATGACAGTCCTCTGAAATTTAGAACATTAAATCTAAATCCAAATCTCACCAGATTATTTCACATGAGCTACAAACTATCACAAGGCACTTTTAAAAATTATCAAATATTTGAAACTAGATGCTATTTTATCAATTGTAGATTCACTGTAGAGCAGTTCTTTTGTCACACCTAAAATACAATCACAATCTTAGAAAAGTAAACCTGTTGATTCACTTTTGCTGTTACTATCCCTGTGTTTACTAGTCTCATCTGGCACTAGCTTTCACACAACAATACAGCCAACAGAATAATTTTTACACCTAAACTATGCTGTGTACATACCAGACTGCCTACAATCCATACATTGCTAGACTAGGAAAAAAACATAACTTAATTAGGTTCTATGTCTTCATCTAGGAAGTCACCCAGAATTATATGAAAATATTTGGGGGAACAAAAAGGAAGGCAGAAAACAAAATACAACTTCATTCTAAAATGTGATGCTCAACTGAAGGAAGGTTATCATCATTACAAAAACTCTTTCCCTCAAAATTTTTGTGGTCACAGAAAACTAGTGCGCTAGAAGGAAAGCTGATTTATTCCTTTACTCACGGAAAAAAATATACCCAGCTTCTTTCTTCTCTTTGTTGGGAAAGAAAGCAGATTTTTCTCTAGTTTCTTCATTATACTTTAGCAATTCGTTGCACAGCCACTTGGTCTTTCTGAAAAGACATCATTTTGGCCTAGAAACAGACTAGGTGCGCCACCTTGTGTCCCGAATTCACAGAAATCCACAGAATATACAATAAAGTGTCATGGAGCACAAAGGTACTCCTGAACATCAGACTTGCCATCCTACTACCAAAATGTCACATCACCCACATTGTCACTGAACCTGAAGCTATACAAGATTAGTATGCTTTGATAACTTTCAGTTTTCAGGAAAAGTAATATCTTCCCTCATTCTTTTGTAACGATTCATATAATCTCATTTTGGCATAGCCCTTTTTTCAAGGCTCAACACAATTTGAGAATTCTTTGAAATTATAAAGAATTCATAAATATGTTTTGGTTATCTCAACACACTTACCTTTGAGTGTGTGATTGCTAGAGTATCTACCCAAACACGCCAGCCACCCCATTCATATTTGACTGCATGATAAAGTAAAATTCGAAAAATGGCATACACCATTTCAGTTATCTTCTGTTCATCAGAATTTTTGGGATTAAAATAGCAGAGGGAAAGCATCCATTCCTGCCACACAGAGCACTGCAGTAGACTCCTGAAAAATTATTAACACAACATCAAATTAAGTATTAGAAACATACTACTTATTATTATTATTATTATTATTGTTATTGTTGTTGTTATTATTATTATTATTAATTATATCTCCTTTCTCTCAGACTTGGGGCTCAAGACAAAAACAAACAAGCAAGCTACAAGCTAGAGACAACTGAAGTTTCAAAGGCCATAAAAATGATGAATTAAGATGGACTAGAAATGTTTTCAGCAAGTTCATGTGGCATTTTAACCAGAAATCAGTGACAGCATTTGAAACATATTGCCTGTTTCAACAATTACCTTAGAGTTTTTTAAGGTATATTGTATGTAAAGATATGTATTATCTACTTACCGCCTATTGTCTCTGCTGCTATTAAAAAGCTTAATCATATCAGAGAGGAAAACTCGGTGGACTTCCATAGTTTCTGGGCACCGTGGAGAGTTACGCAGCAAGGTTGCAATAACTTTCAGAACCTCTGCAAAAAAAAAAAGTTAAAATAAAACATCTAATAATTCGAGAAGTAGACCTAGAGTCTCTCATTCCAGTTTCTTCAAGTTAAACAAGGGCTACTCAATGATGCAATGAGAAACTAGATAAGAAACAAAGAAGGGCTTGTACTGTTGCTTGTACAATATTCATGCCAGCACAGCTGTACAGTGTACACTGGTTTATGACGTGATATGAAAACCTATGCCTATTAGGGAATGGGAGAAATCATTCAGTACTTTCAATACTGAGTCAGGATTGTCCAGGCATGGCCCCTTCTCAGAGGTTTGTGGAAATTCCATATAAAATTGATTCCTACTATCATGGAAAGTCTGGAGAGTCAAATGAACCAGGATAATAACTTGAGAGTTTAGAGTAATGGTAGTGTACCTTTCCTATACATTTAGTAATCTTGTCCTGTTCAGAATTTCTGGAGATACACTTTGAGAAATACAGCAAGTCAGATTTATTTATTAAAAGATCCATCAAAAGATCAATTTGAATTGTGGGGGAAGACAGTATTTGAAAAAAAAATCAGATATATTTGTTGCCACTGACATTTAAAACACATCTTATTTAGATACGTATATAAAACTTAGTGTATGTTCTATAAAATATTAATTGAACTTAGTATTGAATAGAACAATTCTTGAATAAAACAAACAAAACTATACAAGAACTAGTACAGAACTGAACAAGTAGAAAAACGAATAAATTTAATACAAATGAGAAAAGCATAACTAAACATTTTTGTTATTATTCCAAACTAGTCTCATTAACACATATCTTCAGCAGCTCTGTAATTCCACTCGGTTCCACTACTTCTGTATAATGAAGGGAGCACTTCCTCTCACAGTGCTCTGAAAACCTGCTTAGGGACCAGGAAACTCTCTGAGGGGTATAAGGAGGAGAGACAGCAAATAAAAGTCATAGTGGAAGCTCACTGTTGGATCCTGACTAGGTACATCCCCCATTCACAAACTCCCAAAGAATCTGTCACTTTTGTCCAAGAACATACAGAGATCTCCTTCTTTTGAACATTCTAACTCAAGTTAATACGAGCATTTAAGCCATTATTTGCCTTAAAAAAAAAAACTGGTCACTACGAATCTAGATTTCTTTACCCTGACATTTTGAGATGGTATCTACTAAACAGGTAATCAAAATGATCTGGTCAAGAACAATGTGAAGAACATGAGAAAACACAAACACCAAATTTCTGGCGGAAAAGACTTAGGCCAAAACAACATGGGTAGGAGGAATCCTGCTTCCACACAATTGTCACTATTTAGTAAAATTGGCACGGCAGTGCTATAAGACAATTTTCTAAGAACTCGTCATTCTAATTCAAAAGACATATTACATTTCTTATGCACAGTTCTTCAACAGCAAGTCTATCAAACATTTGTCTGTAATGCAAAATATATAGCTTTCCCCAACAAATTAAAGGAGCTCCAAGTCTAATAAACATTTAAACCAGAGGTGGGGAAAGTGCAGCTCTCTGCAAATTGTTGGGCTGCAACTCCCAGTATTCCTCGCTGTTGTTATGCTTATTAGGACTGATGGTAATTTCAACCCAATATAAGCTGCACGGCTATACCTTGCCCTAATTTGATTTAAATAAATATTGATATGAAGTAAAGAAATTATCTACCACTGCTCTGGTCCTATGCTGATAAGGCAGGGTTCTGGATCATAGGAAGGCAGTTAACTTGTAATCTGCTTGCCAAGCTTAGTGCTATGCATACAGAGATATTTAGAGATACCTGTGCACCTCCGGATACTGGAGATCAAGCTTGCATGTAGAGCCATACTCTAACCATCCTTTGAACCCTCATGCATAAAAGGTGAATTGCATGCACAGGGCTGCTACTGCTAACAGTAACGATACTAATTTTGCTTTTCACTGAATTTTTTAAAGATATCCTATAAACTGAGTTATCAAGCTAGAAGAGAAAGGTTCGGATCCAGCTTCCGTTGGTGAATTGCTTATTCCCCTTCCTTTTCTGTCTCTGGTGCCATGTACTCCTTGTCCCAGAGGGTCTCACATCTCTACAGGCTGACAGGAGATAGAGGAATAGGAGGAGGGGAGAGAGAGAGAAACATTGATAACGTCCTCTCCCATCTGTGAACTGAAGAGCTTTACCATCCATAAGGAAGATCCTGAATTCAAACCAAAGAGAAGATTCTTCTTTCCAGCCATTTGTATACTAAAGACAGTTTACCACAATGGTTTCACAGACAGTTTGCATTAATTTGCAGTGTCAGACCAAATGGACTTAGAAATACAAACAAAAGAAAAAGGAGAGTCAAGATTCCTTGCCAAGTCTTATCCTCTTTTCATATAGATGACTGCACACAGCTGATTTATAGTTGTATCTTAAAGAAACATAATGCTTACGAGGATTTTGTATTTTCACTGTTGAATCTGGGTCAGGATGCTGCTTATGTATCACTTGAGTGCAAATCTGTTCAATAAGAATCTGAGGAGAAGATATAAGAGCAAAATGTTACATTTGTTTAACAAGGCATTATTCTAATGGCTGTTACATGGATGTTTTTTTAAAAGCTAAAGGTCAGCCATCTTTGTTAAATTATGATCTCCAAAATAATTATTTCCATACATAACGGTCTAATCTACTGCACTTATGCGTATGGCTTAACTAAGAAGAGAAAGAAGTAGAATGAACTTTACACACAGTACAAAGCAAAAAGAAATCCAAACTTATTTGGAGAACAAGTAAGGGCTATTCAATATCTCTTGCTGTAATGGTAGGAACAATTATTTCCCTATATCCAGCAATAGCATAGATTTAAAACAATGGACATATAAGCTCTTTCCACTCTCTCCTGGGAAACGAGGAGACCAAAAAAGTAAAAAGATTTTTAAAATATGTCAAAGCTAAACACAGTCTGTTCCTGTGAACATTATGTTCTGAAATAACACACTATGGATTATTTCTAATTAGTGGGATTAATATTAGCAGTACTTTATGCACCACTCCTCCTTCATGAAGAGATCTGCAGCTTAATTCCAGAACACCAGTCCTCTGAAGCTAATTATACATGCAACAGAAAATAATGTGATAGGCCACTTTGTCACAGAAACTCAAGAGCTGTGCCATGAACAAAAGTTAGAATTATACTGAGACTTTGCACATTGTGTCTATGAGTTCATTTCTAACAGTGCAGTTGCAATAGACTTTCATAGAAATTTATACACAATTTCATTTTTGAAGGTGCTTCTCATCTTAAAATATGTTCTTGCCTAATATTTCTGCTTCTGAAATCAAAGGACACTCTTGTTTGTTAACCTGAAGGGTTTTGTGGTCAAATTAATTCTGTATGACTACATAACGCAAGTTGTTGTTTTTTACCAGATGAAGATGTATCAGCACACTTCATTTCACTAATATTCACAAAACTTGCAGACAATATAGTGTGATTTTTCTCCCAATTAGGCACATTATTTATGTAAATTAATGGTAGCAATTACTTGATTTCAAGTCAAGAAATCTGAACTAAACTTATCAGCTGGAACATATCAGTACAAACATGCAACTAATTTGCAATAATTTCTATGCAATTAGAAAGATTAGTACCTCAAATAGCACATTGTATGTTGTCATGGTAATTAAGCTTGTTTGAAGTGTTAACCTCTCAGCCAGCAAAGAGAACAATCCATGTCCTAGCATGATTTCAGCTTTCCTCCTAAAATTACATAACAGATTAAATACAAACAACACATTATGAAAATAGTTAACAGAAATTGATATATACCTGTTATCTCTGTTTCTCCTGGAAATCTGACATCTATAAATTGCTGTATTCATGCAACTAAATCTGAGATGTTCAAGAGTTTTATATATCTACATAAAACCCCTTTGTTTCTCCTTTGATTTTCCTTTAGACTATGTAGTGTTAACAACTTCTCATAACATCCTAACTAGCAATTATAGTTGTGGTAAATTGATTTCTAAACAAGCAAGGTACAAAACCAAATCTAAAACTATGATTTCACATTCTGGCTTTTTTGGAAGCTATCCACTGTGGTTTCCTGGTTAGGATATAACAGAAATCCAGAGTTATTTGCAACTTCCTGACTTGTTTCGCTGCTTACACAAATGGAAGAATGAAGAGGAAAGGGTTGCATGAAGAATGAAAGGCTGTAGGCAAATTAATTAAACTGTTCCACTTCAAGAACAAGATGCAATTTTTGAAACACAACCAATATCTAATATCAGCAAGAAGTTTCTACACTAGTGATGAAAGGATAACGTTGAAATTCTATCAGCTTTAAAATATAGAACAAAAAAATTACAATTTAGATAAATAGGTAAGTACTTAAAGTACGAATATGATTTTAATATTTATTTCTATAATGTTTTGCTATAAAGTACTTTGTAGTTTAGGTACTTAACTCCATTGTCGATGGCTTAGTTGTTTTTGTGGCTCAAGTTTATAGGAAGTCTACCAAATACTTACTTGGGAGCCAAATGCTTCAAGAAATAACCCATAACCTTTAGGGCTTGCACCCTGATTCCCTCACTTTTCGATGCAAGAAGTTTGTAGACAACACTATATGAAAGAGAAAAGAACATTTTAAAAAAAATAATATATAAAAGTTAATAGAATATCTAGGTTCTGATTCAACTACTTCTCATTCAACCTTTGTTCCATGGTTTATGACACCATGCAAATCCAGGTATGCCTTCCACCTAGATTTATTATTTTCCCAGCAAATGAGATACAGAATCCCCTGTTTACTGTTGTGTTGTTTGTGGAATCCCTTGTATCCTTTTATTGATTTCATCAGTAATGGTGGAAAGATGCTCTGGCTGAATGATAGGGTGCCACCCATTTACTGATTTATTTGTATTTTCACATAGCGTGAATCTGAACTGAAGAATCTGCATTACACTGAACATCTTGGGGTTTTTGAGAAAAAACCTGCAACAGCTGGTATGTTTCTTTTTTTTTTTCTGTAAAAAATTGGCTTTGTTATATACATACATAATAACGTAAAAAAAAACCTCAATAAAAAAAAGTTGTTTATGGATTCCATCTCTGAATTGCTGAGAGAGAGGCAAACTGGTGTGACACCTTTCCCTGGATTTACATGACACAGTGAACAAACCACTGGCCAAAGGTCCATTGTTCGTATAGCTGCAAGCAGATAGAATGTACCCATACACTGACATAATGAATAAGCCAGTGGTCCCCCAGTTCCCTGGCTTATCATGTCATAGGAATCAGGCCCCTGAACCAATGGGACAACTTAATTATTAGCAACTGAAATTAGATTGCTGTCAATGGGAACCACAAGCAGGCAATGTACAAATTGGTCTTCATACAAAATGAAAAGATACATATTAACAAAAATAGACGGAAGCTGTTCTTTACTATTTTAGTGACCATTTTGTAATTATTTACAGAATATCACTAAAATAATAAAGAATAGCTTCCCCAAACATCACTTTATAGAGTACACAATCTGTAGGGGAAACAGCATAATTGCTATGAATTCCTTTCAAATGCTGTCCTTTTACCCAGTTCATAGTGTAAGAAAACACATTTATTAGCATTCCTATATTCCAAGTGACAGACTAAAATTTCCTAAAAGCTTCAGTCTCTGGTGAAGGAGAAACGTATGCTAACAGTAATATTTGACATGTGTCCCTTGCTAGTCATTTATGACAGCTGTAAGAAGAGAGGGGGAAACGAATGCTGTCATCTGACATCCTTTTCATTTCACTGGCACACTGTGCTTAAAATTATTACACAAAAAACGCAAAGTTAATTCTATACATATTAGAATCTTAATAGTGCAATCTTGCATGTAACATTGTAGAAGTGCATGTATTACCCTCCTGTCTACATCATGTTTGCTTTTTGTCTTCCTATTAACAGTTTCCTACTCAGATTTTGAAAGCTGTTCTCTAAGAACGTGTAAAAAACAATATATTTACAGCATATTATGGTTACCACCAAACATCCTTTTCTCACTATAATTAAGAGAAAATCCAGAGAAATTCAACTGAATGCCCTATACATCCAATGTTAGCAAATATTAGACAAAAAGAACTACTTAAATGAACTGTTCATTCTCAGAAGTTTTACAATAAACTGCCAAACTGTTCTATCAAAGTTCCATTACGGCAAACTGTGTAAAATGTTGAATATGGCTGTCTTCCCTCAAAGACATTATTATTCAGTACCAGCTAAACGCTTCTGAACCCAGAGCAACCCTAGCACAAGCAGAAAGTACTTGGATCCCCTTGGAGGCGAGGAAGTGCCAAGATTCCTTATAACCCCCCACATCTCCATCAGCCCACGCCCTGATGCATGCTGCTCCTGAGAGCCCTCCAACCATTGCACTAGCTTTTCAATAAGAGCAGGAAATCTGTTTCAAGAGCAGCATTCATTTGCAGTTCTTAGAACTGATCCTGTAACTTTTGTAGGATGGAGGTTTTGCCCATCTGGTTTGTTTCATACTACCAGTTATGAAGAGGTTAATCAGAATCATCTAGGTGACACGGCAATCATTTCCACTACTTGTGGGGGCACGCAAAGCAACTTAACCCCAAACAAAACATTTATTTTTAAAATCTATGCTAAGCTAGGCAACTCTGGCATAGCACAGGACTAAATTTTTACTCTCAGAACCTACTTCAGGCTGTGCCAGACCCAACAACAGTCTTTTTAAGAAAGTAAACCAAACTGGTTGTGAAAGGTATACACTTCTGGATTTCAACTTTGGCTTTTCAGAAGTGGAAGATTCAGGCTTATGCTTTTCCATACACACAATTAGTATACAAGCTGTTCAAACACAAAATCATCACTCATGGAGGACTCCGAAAGCAAAAAGCGCTTGTTGTCTATTTTTTGGTGGGGACTGGAGAGCATGTGAGGAGTGTAGGCCACAAAATAGGCCTTGGGGACCTTGTGTGGCCTACCCAACCCTGATTTATATGCATTACTCAAAGACTATGAAAGTGAAACATTCAGATACAACAGAGGCAATATTGAAACTGGGCCACGGATGATCTTCTAAGGAAACCAGCTGATTCAATTAAAACTCCTGTATTGTTCCTGTTATTTTGTATTTAGTTAACTGGCACATCAGCATGAACACATGAACATTCACTGAAAATTGTAATGGAGTTCACTGTAGACTCCCATTTCTGCTTTGTATAGTAGTGCCTAGTTGGCACTTTTCAACACCATTTTCTTTCCTGTGCGAGAGAAACCTGCTGTTTCCTTCTTGCCAATAGGAAGTACAAACCACCAACCAAAATTTCAGTCTTTCATACTATTCAAATGAAAAGTCCCTGTAAAAATGTGAAAAATGAATCTGTTTCCTCTTTCTACAACATGTCAAGTTGGATTCTAAAACACATGGACAAAGGTGGTACTCTCAAAGAAACAGTTGAATTAATAACTGGGCACACAACACTTTGTCCAGTTACAAATCTATCCAATTGCTTTTCTGTTCAGGAAACCAAGGCATGGTCTATCTTGATGGCCTGCTTCAGCCCAGCAGGACTTATTAAGTAAGGAAGAATCCTGATCCACCACAGTAGCTCCATCATATAAATAATGACCATTAGAAGTCACCACCTTTTCAGACTACATACTTGCTCATGTACTTATTAGACTGCGTAAACAGAAGAAGAAGAAGAAGAAGACACAGTCAAAACGAGCTCACTCACTATTCAGATCAAATTATTCAAGTGGCTTTCATCAAGCAATGACTCACTGAGCTAGGAAGCTGATAAAAGCAGCACCAGTCTATCTCAAAATTCTTCCAAAGCTATGATGACTATCTCATTTGATTATTTAAAACATAAAATTCTATCTTAATGATCATACTGCTAGATGACAAAAGGAGGCAAATTCTTGGTCAAACCAACATGCAGGCAAAGCAATTTATTCATTTTCTATAAGAAGAAGTATCAACAGATTAACTTTCTGCAATAAGCAGTATCTACAATACCTCTGAAATCCTTGGAAAATTAGCAATTTACAGACCGCACTGGCACATCCTATACAGATGAGCAATTTGGACAGATATGGGCATACATATTACACATTTTTCTTTGATTCTGTGCTTCTTTACAGACACTAGAAAATCTTCCCTGGCCTAAGGAGTGTCCTGCACTAAGCAGAGAAAGAACAGACAGAAGCCATAAAATATTCACCATCGCCAGTTGTAAACTAACCCAGTCTTTGCAGTAGTGTTTTAAGAATGATGCAAAGATTGTGCCTGCTCTCATGACAGTTGCTTTCAAGACTGATCAACCAGGCCTGCATGTGATAATGCTACTTTTAATCTCAAAGACTGCAGACAGGCAATCTGAGCAAGCCAAGGCTAACCAGATAAAGGAATGTACATTCTCCAGTAGGGCAACATGAAAGATAGTCCATGGTATCTATAACATTTAGAATTGTGTAGGTTTTTAGTATCTCATAAAAGCATGGTTTGCATATTAAATATAGAAAAATATGCTTTGTGTACATATTTTGGATATCAAACCTTACTTAACTGTCAATATTATACACATAAACACACACACACACATATATATCTACATACATACAGGAAGCAGACTTGTCATAGGGCAGTTACAACAAGGCTATATTGAAATAAGTTAAACATACAATAGAAAATGAGAGGTATCTCACAGTAGACTATTTACACATGCACATTTGGCCTGTGCTAAGTAATAAAAAGGGGTATGCCTTTTGCCACTTAAGTAAAAACAAGGTAATGCATGAGAGACTTCATATGATATTCATTATTCTGAGTGTTTTTATTAGTTTTCCCCACATACCATATTACCATACAAATGATCACAACAGCCAGCACCAAAAAAGTAGCTGGAAAGAGAGGGGGAAAGCAATTATGAACAAGATCAGGTGACTCTGGAGGCTGGAAAACTTGTAATGTGTAATACAATACAACCCAAGGTTAACCATTAGTTGTGACAAGACATATGAAATGAGAACGTATTTTATACAGCAAATGAATTACTGCTCCCAAATCTGTTCTAACAATAACTCTTTTACTTGACTGCATGTTTGCGTTGTCTCCTGGCATCAACTTTGAATTCATTTTAAGTGGGAAAAGGTATGACACTGTGGCCACCCATGGTGCTGTAAACTAAGTGATGACATTTTTCAAACCTAACTGGAGTACAAACCCCCAACTAGTATGAATAGCTGTTATGTACAAATGGGAGACGAGAAAGAGTCAACATGCTGTTCTGGCTGAAGCAGGGTGCATTTCTAATAATGTACAGGAAGCTCTGTCTTTTGATGCCATGTTATCTGATGACTTTCTCTTTGGATGCTTCCAAATGAAGGACAATTTCATTAATGTGATGGAGGTTTTGCTCTTTCATCAGTTCTTCTTGCCTAGGGAGGCTTGCTCGGGACCACTTGCAAGTGTGCATTGCTTGAAAAGCAAGCTGAGAGGAGAAAAAAGGCCACAAGCCAGGTAAGAGACTTTGCAGCAGCGCACACACGGGTGGTTCCAACTAAGCCTCCGTAAATTCTTCATGCTCCATATAATATATGGGTTCCACTTTTCCACCAGTTCTGTTTTCTGACAGTATTCTGGTCCCTAACCTGTCAGATACGTTGGGGAAGCCTGTACACGAAAGCAACAAAAACAGCGTGGTATTTAGTGAGCAGGGACTCAAACGTAACAGGACAAGCTTAGGTGGAACCCAATCAGTCTACCAAACTGGAGTTTAGGGACAGGAATAGCACCAAGCATTTTGCTGGAAAAGAGAAACTGAAGCATATATTCAAATGTATGGAATCCAAGGATTTGCATTCAAAATTATTTAATGCTAATTGATTACTTGTATTTAAATCACCCTCTTGTACTTACAGTCGAAGTAGACAAAAGACTAAATGTTCAGCCATTTCAAATTCATGTGCATAGTGGCTGCAGGAATTCGAATACACCCTAATGAAAGTATTCTCAAATTAAACATGAGTAAAAGGATGGAGAGAGCCAGCATGGTATAGTGGTTTGAGTGTTGGACTACAGCCCTGGAGACCAGAGTTTGATTACTGCTCAGCTATGGAAGCCCACTGGGTAACCTCAGATGCTGATCAAATTTGCAGATGATACCAAATTGAGAGGGGTTGCTAATACACCAGAGGACAGGATCAAATTCAAAATGACCTTGACAGATTGGAGAGGCAGACCAAAGCTAACAAAATGAATTTCAACAGAGACAAATGTAAGGTCCTACACCTAAGCAGAAAAAATGGAATGCACAAATATAGGATGGGGGACACGTGGCTGGATAGCAGTAAATGTGAAAGGGATCTAGGAGTCTTCGAGGACCACAAGCTAAAGATGGGTCAGCAATGTGATGCGGCAGCCAAGAAAGCCAGTTCTTGGTTGCATTAATAGGAGCATGGTGTCTAGATCAAGGGAGGTAACAGTACCACTCTATTCTGCTTTGGTTAGACCTCATCTGGAATACTGTGTCCAGCACCTCAATTCAAGAAGGATATCGACAAGCTGGAGCATGTGCAGAGGAGCGTGACCAAAATGGTGAAGGGTCTGGAAGCCATGCCCTATGAGGAGTGGCTTAGGGAGCTGGGTATGTTTAGTCTGCAGAAGAGAAGGCTCAGAAGGGACACGATAGCCATGTTTAAATATCTGATGTCATGTCGAGGAGGGAGCAGGCTTGTTTTCCACTGCTCCAGAGACTAGGACAATGGATTCAAGCTGCTGGAAAGGAGATTCCACTTGAACCTCAGGAACAACTTCCTGACAGTCAGAGCCATACGGCAGTGGAATATGCTGCCTTAGAGTGTGGTGGAGTCTCCTTCCTTGGAGGTTTTTAAGCAGAGGCTGGATGGCCATCTGTTGGGAGTGCTTAGATGTGGGTTCCTGCATGGCAGGGGGATGGACAGCCCCTGTAGTCTCTTCCAACCCTATGATTCTATGGATCCGTCACACACTCTCAGCCCCAGAGAATTCCATGATAGGTTTGTTTTAGGGTCACCATAATTTGGAAATGATTTGAAGACACATCACAACAAAAGGATAGAACTCTGTTTATAGCACAGTAATGGCTATGGGATGGGTTACAAGCCCATATATAGTTAACTAAAAATTCCACAGAAACAGATGCTTGAAACCAGACTTTTTAATACACCACAATGTATTAAATGTGTTAACGAATATATCCCTTCTGGTTCAAGAGACTAAATCTTCAAGTTTTAGGAACAATATGTTTCAGATGGCTCTGTCTACTGAGCTCAGCAAATGTGGTAACAGCATTTGAAGCACATACAACATGGTACAGACTTAACATTTAATGCATGTGCCTCACAGTTTAAAGTGATTAAGTATTCACCAATAGTAAGTCTACATTTTCAACAGCAGGTCTAAAAAATTAATGTATAAGAAGAGAAACTGAAGGGCACTCTTCTGGAGCAGGAAATCGGGCAAAACGTCCAGCAACACAGGTGATCAATTGCAAACTGAAATATTCCTTTTGCCACACCACTTCTCGTTCAACAAAAAGTTTACTCTTACCGTAATCCATTTTTCTGATCAAAGGCAGGGATCATAGAACTGGGGTGCTCTGACATGAGAGCAACAAGCAGCTGTAGGACATCCATTAAATTGTCATCCTGTTAAATATAAAGAAAAATTCACCTTCAAATTGACATCCCATTCTAATGTTGTGTTTTAGGTTCAACTGCTTCTTCATTTCGGTATGTCTCCCCTGTCATTCTAGATTCAATGTAACAGACACAGTAATTCTAAGGCCATTTCCGCACTCGGCTGTTATAGCACTATTATTCCACTTCCAACATCCTATGGAATCATGGGGTTTGTAGTTTTGGGAGGGGCCTCATGGCCCCTCCCAAAACTACAAACCCCATGATTCCATAGGATGTTGAAAGTGGAATATTAGCGCTATAACAGCCAAGTGTGGAAATGGCCTAACTCAAAGTTGTACCAGGTGTAAGGGTTTAGGAATAGGCAGAAGCCTTGTGCATTGGCTGAACTACCCTTAAGTCAGCATAACCCCTTCTGAGGAGATCAGCCAGCAAAATAGACAAGGGCCAAAGAAAGGAGCAAAATAAAACCTAATTTATGACTTATTCAATTAATCACAGAGTTGGGAGGGCCCTATGGGCCATCAGGTACAATCCTCTGCTCAGTGCAGGATCTCCAGGTACAGCATCCCCAGCTGATGGCTTTCCAGTCGCTTTTTGAAATACATTCAGAAAAGGACCCCTATCCCCTCTCTACGCAATTTGTTTCATTGTTAAACTCTTATGCTCTCACTGTCAAAAAGTTTCTGTATTCATTTAATTGTTATCCTGTTTTTCACCTATCCAGGAACACAAAGACACTACATTGATCTGAACAAAGCTAGGCCACAGTCATCCTATGTATTGCTGGGAGAGGTTTGGATTCAGTCCAACTTTTTTATCGCCTCAGCTGGCCTTCAGCCATCTTGGTGAGTTCAAACTGCACTCTATATCAATTCGTTAGAGCAAAGACAGCAACCGCTCACATGTTGGCTCTTCTTTGCAGATGGCCATGTTAACACGTAAGTATCTAGATAACAGGCTGTGAACCAAGTGCCAGGGATTACAGCCAAGAATGTGGCTACATCTTTCAGAACTTGCATGATGCAAATGAATTCATGCGAATGAAACTCAAAATCATGGGGGGAAATGCCAAAGAAATGTGATCTGAAGAGGCCAAGACCAAGAAATTCCATGTCAGGCCAGCTTAACTTGGGGAAAAAATGTGAATAAGAATAATATGAACCAGAAAGTTGTGTAATGCTTGAAAACACCACTAGACTTCAAACATGGGAAACAGCACCTTTTATTTTGCAGACACATTTAAAAAAAATAACTGCATAAATAGTTTCTGTTTTAGATTGTATATATTTACATATATAAACACATAGACCAGGCAACTGGTTGCATTTGCCCCAAAGAAATTTTGGGCACTTTCACACATAAACCATCATTTTTTTTTCTTCTAAACAGCAAACCATTCTTGAAACTGAAGGAACTTTTAAAAGCAAACCTATGGCACAAACAACCGCTTCTGAGGAAGAAAGGTTGTTTTTTAAATACATATTAAAAGCCCATATATACATCTCTCTCTCTCTCTCTCTCTCTCTCAATCACTGGGAATAAACAAAGCTCTTAGGTATGCCTAAAGTAGCTCTTTGGATCCCAGCCATTATATACCAGCTTAAGGGCCCACCAAGTTTGATGGATAGTGAAAAAGGAAAGGAGCACTGAAAAAGTTTACCCAAAAATCTGTAGCCATGCTTCTATAAATTCCACATATGTCAATGAGTCAGCCATGAATAACTGGGTGTAAGATTGCTGCTGCTGACTGTAACCCTAACCCTGAAACCACTTACTGGTAAAATGTCCCAGTGGACAATCAGTGAAACAATCTGCAGTTAAGCTATTTCAGGTTTTAATCCTTTATTTGCAAGGGGGCTCTTTTTAGGATTTTTTTAAAATATGTTTTTCTTAAAAATAGAGCAATCACAGTTACATCTTGTACTTTTTATAGGACATACTGAAAACATAATTTAAAAGATGAAGGCATTCGTGTGCAAAGACACAATACGTAAGCCACTGCTAGAAACTGAAATGGTAACTCCATTATAGAAATATTACAATCCTGAAATACGTTTATTAAAATGAAAAAGAACCAAAAGATGTCCCAAATGGTAACAATGACATGGCTGATTGCTTACTTTGTATAAAGACAAAATTAAACGTCCACATTTCATGCTGTAATTTGACTGAATGAAAATTCTCAAGATTTTTTTAATGTTTACGTGCTGCCTAGGGCATCTGATACTGTATTTTAAGCAGTTTTCAAGTGCGGTCTCTCAGCAAGAAGGTATAGGTGAATGCTTTAAGGTAGAATCTATATTTCTTGAGGAGAAATTCAATTAATTCTTTATTCTACCCATTTAAAGCACCCTGAAAGAAAATTAGTTCGGTTAGATTTATGTCCTAGTTTTCCAACTCTTTGATGTTACATCTGGCATCAAGCATTTGCCTGGTGCTAAAATATGAAGATGTAGATATCCCAACGGTAACCAACATTTATTTCCAATTATGTTTACAAGCTTTGCTTTGAGTTCATTAACATCTTTATTTTTAAATTCACACTGAGAAAACATTACTTTACTTAAAAGGCAAAATAAGAGGAAAATTACTTGAGCCATACAAAATAATAGTTTATAAATGCAGCTTTACCATCTGTTCTTTTCTTACTACTCCCAGTCATGCATCAGCTCAATGAACTGAGTAGGAAACTATCAAAACTCACTGTGTTAATGAACTTCAGTGCACTATTGAGCAGGGTTCTTAAATCACTCACTAGTGGTGAGGTTTTAGCAATAGTAGAATTTTGTGCTTTGTTTTTCTTACTTCAGAGCCATCTTGTGGCAGGAGGAGATATTTTAATTAAAAGCTTTTTCTAAGCAAAACCATTAAATTTAGATTACCTCATGAATGGTGAGGAGATAGTTGAGGATACCCTGGAGTTCATCTTCTTTCACTCCATGATCCTGAAAAAATAAAGAGTGGTATAACACAAACAACTCTCAGGCAGACAAACAAATCATGCACACAAACAGTAGACTCTGAACTAGATGAAGTGACTGTGAAATAAATAGGATTCATAAATCTACATTTCCAGGCTTTTATCCAAAAAGTACAGGTCTACCAAGAACAGTTGCTGTGTATCCTCCATGATTTCTATACAGCCCTATTATCCCTTTGTATACAACCCTATACAAGCCCTTTCATAAATGAATCCTTACTTAACCGTAAACTGGTTTACAGAAATGACAGCAGAAGGGCTGTTTGCTTCTTTAAACAAGACAATTATACAGAGTGCAATCAACCAACATTCTGAAAAAAGATGGAAACAACCACTTGCCAAAAGGGACCTGGAGGAGTAAGAGGAAAAGCTGAAAAACAGTCAAGATTTCTTTCTACGTGTTTTGAAGAGAAGGTGCTCTCCTTGACCTTAACATGGCAAATACACAGAACACACCACTTCAAAAAAGTCTTAGCCAGAAAAATATAAGATTCTTTGTGTACAAATCATATTGTTAATTTAGTAACACACTACAAATCAGCTTCCAGCCCCCAGCCCCTCAAAATTTGCAGGTGTTCTTCTTTGATACCTCCTCCAAAGCTTCCCCAAAGCTAGATAAAGTCCAAATATCTCTAGCTGGGTGAAACATCTTTAAGGATTGTGGGTACTTTGCTATTTCTCAACTAATCTGCTTCTATCTGGAGGCACCTTTATCACTTTCTAGACGCCTAGACATCTGACATGTAATGGTGGTTAAAACCAAACAAGTAGAGTTAACATCAACATTCCACTTAAGCATTCTTATGTTATGGAATTGAACGATATTTATATGGGATAATGAGCATGCTCTTTGATAAGCATTTAGGGTATTTATTAGATATAATATAACTAATTATTAGATATAATATATCTTATATAAGAACAAACATACAAATTCTCCTTAGGGAGAAACACAAATACGGCAACGTCTGGGCACTTGGAATATACTGCATTCCAGTGGTGTCATGCAGAATAGCACACATTTTATAACATCACCAGGTTCTTTCATACTTTCCATAAGATGTATTATGAGTTTCACTACATTACATTATATGGTGAGTCAGCAGTTATACATTCATTTTAAACCATATAGCTCTCGCCATTTGACCCTTTTATCATAGCAAGAACTTTATCTCTTTAACATAACCTAATTAAGCTTACCAGCAATAGCTATCAGCATGTCTGGGCAGCTATTTAATAGAACAGCATTATTGGCTGGGAAGCTTCAGGGTAGCAGTCCTTTTGTATGCTGGAGACTGGCATAACCAGTCTAATTACTAGTTCCATTTTATACTTTTTATTCTCTCCCTAGTCTCTGCCCAACCTATCAACTGGTCTAAAGAGACAAGAGGTCTCTAGTGGACCGTGCTTGTATCAACAATCCTCTCCTCCTATAAGATTCTTGGACATAATATAAACAGGTTGTACATAGTTATATCTTCACTTTTGGCTGCTGTCTAGCTTGACCACATCAACTAATCAACTGCATCAGCCAACACAGCACCTGTCATGGGTTTATTCTCAGTCCCATCTGGAATATCTTGTTGTCACTTAACAGATACACTGGTATAATTAGCCACTGGACTCTCAACAGAACACACATGCACATTTTAATACATCAAGCTTTCTGCTCTATATCTTATACTTTGTATTTCACACCCTATAGGTTATATTCTATACGTTATTTCTAAACTGCAGTGCTGGTAACCAAAATAAGCCTTCCCAGTAAAACAGAAAAAGCTCTTCTTCAACTGTTGCCAATGAGTTTTATTACCTTAACTTTATCCAGCCAGAGGAGACAGGAAAAAAAAAGGGTATTGCAACCACAGTGGAAAAAAGCTAAAGTACCAAGATTGATGGCTCAAAGTTTGCTACACACAACACACTGGTGTAATTCATGACATTTCCATCTTACTGGGTTCACAGTATAAACAACCACTATCCAAGGTTAGTACTCTTTTTTATAGTAATATATGTCTTCATCAATTTGCAGAAGGAAAATCAGCTCAAAAACATGGAAGTTATTTTTAAGAATTTGAATATGACATGCTGAAGCCATCTTTAATTTGGCAGTGATAGGTGCCACAAAATGATTCTATCACCGCTGCATCATGGATGGCTTTAACATGTCACTATATTCAGTCTTCTTAGAAGTAACATGGAAAGCTCTTAAAATCTGTGAACAAATAAGGATGCAGCACCACTCAGATGAGGTAATTTTAAAATGCCACCATGAACACCCTCTTCCTTCATCCCACTCAATCTCAACTAATCAGAAAAGGCACCTTTCTTCCTTTTCTGAAGTATATACTCTCCAGATAGAAGTATTGCCACTAGAAGTACAATACAAAACGTTCTGCAGAGAAAGTGACAGTGATACAGCGATACTTTGATTTTCAGATATCTTACCTTCATCACCAGCTGCTTAACAAACATTAGTAAAAAGGCTCGTAGAGAAAGAATCTCTTTCTGATTAGGCCGGGGTCCATCTTGATAAAGAAAAGACATCATATTTTACATAAAATCCACAGCTTCATATCCTTTTGATCCAATTAGAATACATTTCCTGTTCCCCCACCACCACATACACACAGGAAAAGTCAGTTCACATTCTTAGCTACCTAGAACATTTAACCATTTCTTATCTCATTTTAGTTTAGTTTTTAAATGTTAATGAAAACCAAACTATTCCACAAATATTTTTACACAAATTAGCTCCAGTATAAGCAGTGCATTGCCAAACAATGTTTATTGGCTACATGGAAATCCTTTCAAATTCAAAATCTAGGAAAGAAGGACAGAAAGTATACTAAGTTCATAACCAATCTTAACTCAGGCATATAGAGTTAATCTGCAGAATCCATGCGCACTTCACATTCTATTGTATATTTTCATGTGGATTTTCTGACATGACATGAAGACAAACACTGAACCCAAATAAATTGGTTTACAGCACATTGTTCCACAGTTGTCCAATTTTATCATTTTATTCGGAAGTGTCATGAGAGCTACAAAATATATTAACCAGAAAGTCTGTAAAGGCAATTGTTTCCCTAAAATCACCATATAGGTTACCTGGGTGTTGATCCAAAAATATCTTCTATCAAGAGAAATGATACTTCTACTCATGCAAGACAGCCCCTCTGAATTCTGAAAAATTCTCTACTTGTACTATAGCTCCCAGCACTCCATTCCATAAGATGCTTCTTCACCCAGAAGCTGCTTGCATGGGAGCACAAAGGGATACACTGTGAAGGAGAATCTGTGGAAAGCTCTATTTTGCCTTGTGAATTCAGCTTATGCTTCTTTGTATCCAACCCTCAATTCTATACAGCCCACAAAGGTTGCAGAAAGACATTTATTCTGGTCGATCCACCTGTCTGTTGGGTGAATAATGGAGCAAGCACCTCATCTTCTTGGTTCTCACCCTCTAGCTTTAGTGATCTGGCTACTCCACAGTTCTTTTTAAATATTGCTGAAGTAAGCACGCAGCACCAACAATGTCACGTTGCTCAGGAAACAGAGGTGCTTGTTTTAGGGACCCGTGATGAGCATAAGGAACTGTGCAGGAAACATTGCTTAGGGATAATCATGACAGCAGCCAGCAGCAGCAAACCGTTCAGGCCTTGTCTACATATGCAAGTTTCTCCTCATATTAAAAACACGACAAACTACAACTCTGCTAACTGCAGTGTCTTCAAAAATTAGAAGTGTTCATCTGACAAAGTGGAGCCTGGACAAGAAAACCTTATGGCATAATAAATCTGTCCATTCCTATGATGGCATAAGATTCTTTGTTGTCTTTTATTTATAGCTATCCCTCTTATCTGACAGAAAGGCACAAGCCTCTACATACAGTACTCCCTCTACATTCACGGGTTTGACCTTCAAAAATTTGATTATTTGCGAGGCACTTGCCTGCCTCTGCCCGCCATTTTCCTCCTCCCATTCCCTTGCATTCCTCACCCCAGGCCTATTAGGCTTGTGTTTCAAATGGACATTTTTTCCTTTTGGGTGAGCAAAGTCCCCCTTCCACTGCTGGAGGCATGTCCTCTCTCCTATGTGACTGCACTTTCTGCTGTGTAATGGCAGCTGACTTGTCATGAATCTCTTTGTTCCCACTCCTCCCTTTTCAAGATGGCAAAGTAACTGGAAGGGAAGAACTGTGCACTTCTCTCTTTGAGGGGAAAATACCGTTAAGCCCTTTACTGTATCATTTTTCTCCCCCACCCGCCAACATTGGTGGAAAACAGCTTTACACTTACCTAAACCTTTTGGAATTATTCCACTGCGATCCTGAGGATTCACTACCCAGTAGTAGTACTTCAAAGTATGCATTGCCAATAGAACTGTCCCAACTCGTCGAATTGCATTATATATGTTAGCTGTCCCAATGAACTCAGTAGACAAGTAAGTGTACAGCGTCAGCTGAATCTGCATTACCCAATCAAGAAAGGAAGAGCTTAATCAAAACATTTTTTCATTTATTATTATTTCAGTTATTATTATTATTATTATTACTTATTATTACTGTTGTTGTTGTTGTTATATGAGAAAAAACAAGTAACAAAACAAGTTACACAAACAATAACCCAGCAGATAACAAACTGAAAAGGCATCCAGAGACCATTTAAGCATAAACTTCTATAAAAGATGACCCAATAACCAAGCATGCACTCACATGAGAAAATCAAATGCCACAGACAAGGTGAGCCTGAGTAATTATAAATCCAAAGGCTGCAACTGTACACGTGCTTATCACAGGATTCTATGTAGGTTACCTGTGAGTAAATACTATAGGACTGCACCCCACATATCTCTTATTTGAGAGCTACAGTGTGCTGGTATACCTTTGCAATTGTATACCATTAATTCACATCATGTTTGTCCATGATATAGCATTTATTAAACATGTTCAAGCACAGAGAAAGACACATTCACACATTAATTATGCATTCCCTTAAAAGTAGGCTTTTCACAACTCTCATGCCTACAGTCATTAATGAGGGTTAATGTACATCAAGTATTTTTTTGCCATATAAATGGAAAATGTTTTACCTTGGTTGGAGCATGAATCCATATTGCAGGGTTAAGGAGAATGTGATCACAAAGCTGCTTCAGCAAGGGTGCACCATGGTGCAAATTGCTCAGATACTTAGCAAAAGCAAGGCAAAGTTCTAGAACAGCTCTGCTAATGTGTGCTTTGGAAGACTGTAGAAAAAGGGGAAAAAATGTGTTCAAGCAAAATACAGGCAACATTTAGCATGGCCAAAACACAGGTAGAGTCAAAAAAGGAAGTGGAAAGGGGAGAAGGAAGCATTTACCTTTTCAAGACTGTACCCTATGACAAGGAAGCCCTTACAAGAAAGCATTTGTTCTTGCATAGCAATTGAGTTCTTCAGCAACTCCATGATGAAAGTCAACAAAATGGAACTGAAAAATACATGGTATGAAATATTGTATTACAGTGAGTTAATAGTAGAGTTCCACAGTATTAGGTTTCAATCTAACCTCTCAATCTAGCAACACATTAAAAGCAGATCCAATTAATTTTACACTTCCATTAACAATTTCACAAGCTATTACAATTTCTGTCCAGATAACCAGAGCTCCCTGTGTTCATTCTTCTCATACAGTAATTTTTAACTAAGTTAGAAACTTGGCATTGTCAAGGAAGACTACAAGGAACTCAGATAAATTGTATGATATCAAGGGAGAGAAACTTCTCTCTACTTGTACACCATATATAGAACACTACCATATATACCCAGCATTGTCCAAGATTTTATTTTCTCTTAGGTAATACTTGTTAGAAAGATTTGAGATCCTGTGTCTCTAATTCCTCAAACTGTCTTGTCCAATACTTGTAACTTTTGCCCATATTCCCCCTTCTAATCTGTATTCAGAGTTGTTAACACACAGAGGTTGGGTTCCTGAGGGGAACTGGCCTTTTCCTTGCTGTTAGGTCTCATCTCCATAGCAACCAGCCTGAGACCCAAGAGCTCTCTGGCTAAGAATTCTAAAGGCCCCTCCCTAAACTGCAAATCCCAGGCAGCCAATCATATGAGGTCTTCTCACCTGACACAGCCAATCACATGAGATTTTCGCTTGCCTGACGCAGACAAACTCACAAACTTTGACTTTTATATATTAAATGATCCCCAGGAAAGGGCATATGATACCAACTTTGCTATTTTTTGTGATACAAGCTTATTTCCCATAGTGATGGTTCTGTACCGATGTTACAATTTTATTTGATATTATAAATTTCATCACATTTTTGTATTTTGGTATCTATAAAGGATGAAGTTTGGTTTAAACATATGTTAATAATAACGATATAAACAAATCCACAGTTCTCTCGAGTAGTTATGATACAGCACCCCTGGATATAAACTGATTATCACCACTCAAAGTACCATCATGAATAATTCACTCTGGGCTTATTAATTCCCACCTAAAAGTAAGCTGAAACCTGGACAGAAAGTGGGGAATGCAGAAACCCAAATGCCTCAGATATTTCAAGTACACTCTTGATCTGTAACAAATAAAGTGAGGTTCACACTTGCAATGGCTTTACGAGACTGTGGAAACAGGTATCTTGGTTCAGATGTTCCAACAGAAGTGGAAGATCAGAAACATAAATTATCTACCCACCCATCACTTTATTTATACACTGCCATCTTCCCAGATTGGAACTCAAGACAGTTTACAAAACACAGAAACTTACAATGAAAACACATATAGTTAGAAACATATAAAGTTGAGATTAAAACAATATTATACTAACAACAGAATTGAAACCATTCAAAATATGACTTTAAATCTACCATTAAATATAGTAAAGCCCTTTTCTTGTTAACATTACTGTTGACACTCTTGTTAAATTCTATACTGGCATGCAATGGCAGCATTAAAAGAAGGCTAGGATGAGGGACTGTATTGCTGCATTATTTAGGACTGTTAAGTTACATTCCATACACTTCCTATGGTTTCCTTAAAACACTCCCACTGAAACAGCAGAAGCTATGAACTGCTTTAGAAAGCTGTAGTACTAAGAACTTGCTATGGTTTTCACAAGCCTGTACTACAGAATATCATCAATGATTGTCTGAAAACATCTAGCTTTGTTTTTGAGAGTCCCATAGTGAAGCTGAAGTAGTTTGGATACAGAAGACATCTTTCACTGATCATATACTGAGTCAGGAAGACAAATTCTCCTTAGTAAAACTAGTACCTCTGTAAAAAAAAACCCCCACACACTTTGACAGGAAGGAATTCATCCCTGAGAAAGAGATTTTCCATCCCCCCCACCCCATAAATTACATAGCTACTGAATGATGTACACATTTGTGTAGAAGACTTGGTGCCAGTAATCTTGACTTCATCTCAAGGTCTTCTCTGTACAAGAGATTTAACATGATCTAACCTTGAAAATATAAATAATGTTCCCAACGCTGCAATATAATTGCATTATTCGGAGATAATTTTTTTTCCATAGAGCTAAACTGGCTGTCATGACATCTTCACCTTGGCTATATTTAGATGTGCATGTCAATCATTTAATGTGGATTTTTTTTTTAATTCAGCTGGCAGCTGTTTATCTAAGCAAACATCTCCCAACTTCACCTGGTCACAGTTGTTTCTTGGTTAGAAAGGGGATTTTTTTTCTCCTGAAAGGCAAAACAAACTGGGAATTTAAAATAAAGATAAAAGCTCTTACCAAACAGTTGTGTCAGGTTGATCCAATGAATATTGCCTATAGTCCAGCTGTGCAAAGAGAGGAAAAAGCACCTGCACGCCTCCAATTGAATGCATTGCACTTTGGATAGAATGGGTTATGACAGCTTTTACATCCTGTCAATGCCAAATATGAACAGATTATAAATGGATATGCTATTGTGGGATAACTTCTAAGCTTCAAAATACACCCCAGATGCTTCAGAAGGAATCTCTAAAAGTTATATTGTTACTGATTTAGAATATAAGGGAGCATGAACATGAGTGACTACAAGAAGGTTCAAGGAAAAGCAGTTAAATTAATTGTGGGAATGGAAAATCTATCAGGCAATAAACATGCCTTGCCTAACGTGGTTAGAGAAAAGATGGAGAGCTTGCATAACACCCCACAAAACAACTGGATTTAGGTATGGAGCAGGCAGGTTATAAATCAAGATGGCAACCAACAGTCAAATCAGAATATAAAAAGTAAAGGGGACAAAATGCAAAGAAAATCCCTATCCTCTTGAATCTGAAAATAGGCACATCAAAATACCTGTAACATGAGGGCGTGTGGTGAATGGACAAAAATTGAAGGGTTGTCCTTGGGTGAGGATTCCAAGCAGAGTTGCGCATCTGTAGCCCTTGGATTGTATGTAAAGGCAACAGCAGTAGAAAGCTTGCCATCATACAGTAACTGCTTGTGATGGTCAGCAAGGAAGAGATCACTTTCTCCCTTGAATTTAAAAGTTCCCTGCAATGGAAGCAAGTTGTGGAGACAAATCAACATTCTCAGACAGAACTGAATTGGAAGGAACAACTTTTAACTACAAACAACTATCTAAAGATAATTTAACCTTGGAAGTTCAAGATGCATTTTTGAAATAGTTTTTATTGAAATGTGATATAAGAACAGTATGGAGAAGGAGTGTCTGCTTTTAGATTTTCCTACAAACATGTCTGAAACAGTGGTTCCTGTTTTAAAATGGGTAAGAGTGGCGGAAAATATTAAAAGAAACATGTCTGCATGTTTTTAATTACTGTTTAGACTCTAAGCTATAATTTAATATTACAAATATTAGCCCCAGCAATCTTCAGGCTTGTGTGCAAGTTCTTCCCTTTCATCAGAGATATCAAACAGAGTCTGGTGCTTTCAGTTTCTCTTTTTAATTAAATGTGTTTTTCATGTACCTCAAACCAAGGAAGTAAAGTTAATCTTAACTATGGTTTGTTAAAACAATCTGAATCAGGTCTTAGATTATGAATCTGGCTTGCCTGAATGAGAATGAGTTAAGATTAATCAACACTTACAGCGCAACATGCAAAGATGTGATTAATCTAATTATTCTGATGTCCATACTGCCATGACATAGGAGCAGAAGATAAGGATGGTTATATATGCACTGTGGCTCATTCTAATACTGCTAAACTTTGATTTATTCTTATACGTGAATCAGATTCAGACTCCTCATAGCAAGATCTGAATGTCTGGGAAAAATAAACTGTTGAAACGCTAATCTGTATCACAAAAGTATCCCAAAACAAATGAGACTTAGAAATCAAATCCAAGAAAGATATACATTTTACAGTTATGATACAATTATACAAAGGATAAATAAATCACTGTTGCCATTTTTATTTTCATAATTATTCTCTTCTACTGAAAATGTATACTCAAGTATCTACATAAAAACAAGTTAGTACAAATTTATTGGTTACATTTTGGGGCTGTATAAAACAAAATTTTCCAAAGCACTCTTTTTATACTGCAAAAATTTCATGGCTATTTTTCATTCCTGCATTGCAGTGTAGTTAGATATTCTGTAGATATCTGATGCCAGAACAGAGTAGAACAGCTGAAATTCTGTACATTGTTTTAGAACCCTTTTGAAAAAAAAAACAATTACATGTTTGCCATTTACATTCCAATCCAGAAATACCTGAATGCTTTTAAGACTATAAATACCTTGTATCCCAAACCAAGTTGATAAATAGCAAAAATCTGAGCAGCATTGAGAGCTTCACTGAAAAGGTAAACAGCTGTCATCTGGCCACAAAACACTCTGTTAGCATCTGCTGTTTCTGAAGAGCCCAGGAAACATTTATCAAAGGTCTAAGAAAGAATACAAAATATTCAGGTAAGTGATAATAAAAATTAAGTCAAGGTTAATAAAAGCATGTTTAGAAAAGAAAAAAAATACATCCAACTCAAAACTTATAGCACACACACAAACTGGATTTGGTAGCATGTTAATTAGAATTCATTTTAGTATCAGACAGGCACTATGAGCAGTTCATTTCAGAACTTTACTGACGCTGATGAGAATGGGGAATCCTCATGTTCCTATTATACTTCATGTACATAGCTGACATCTACCCTTTTTCGGGGGAGGGGGACTAAGGGAATAGAATGCAGAATTCTATGTGAGCATAGTGAACCATTTTTTAAATATTCTATTTCCATTTTCCATATGCCTGCAACAACATATAGAAGGTCTACTGCTCAGTGATACGAAAAATGTTACAAATCTATCCTTGATATTTTCATTTTAAAAAATACAAGGAAGTATGGGGGAAAGACATTTACCTGAAGCTTTGGAGAGACACTTTCACTTGGAATAGTTTGCACTGGGATAATTAGATTAGTGGCCTGGTTTCATATAAGGTTACTATGTACATTTAAACTAGAAATGAGGAAGAAATCCACACAGATCGAATTTTCATACAAAGGGAGTTAACTTCCATCTTCCAAAACAAGCTGAATTAAACGGGCACGTGCCTGAAATTTGCACTTGAATTATCGAACAGAAAAAAAAAAGAACACACTGGGGAAGTTTAAAAATGTTTATATTGCTGGAAAGTGCTTTTATGTAAAGGAAAACTGCTTGAAATAAAGATGAACAATATGCCTATGTGTACATAAATATGCATAATGTGTACACATATATGTACATATTAGAAAATTGTTGTAAATTTTACATGGAATTAGTAACAACATTCACACAGAATTAGGACAGGATGGACTTAAAAGAGAAATGAAACTGCACCAAAAGTGATAGATCCATCCATTCATGAATCCAAAAAAATCTTAAGAAAATTTCTTTTTAAGTATAACCTGTGAAACCTGTAATATCACAGAGACTGTACTCAAAATGTTACAAGGTTGTGTCAAAGGCTTGAGATCAGTTAAACACACATTAGTTACTCGTCACTTAATGTTTCAGAACCACCCTGTTATAAATGAATTCTGACGATATAAGGAAGTATCTTTTTACATGTTGTCAGCATATGGTCAGAAAAAGTAACCAATTTGGATGAAAGTATAGTTGGCCCTCCATATTTGCTACAGTTAGGGTTGCAGGAACCCTGCAAAAGTGGAAAAACCACAACTATCAAAGTATGTGTGTGCATATCTGTGGGAAAGAGGCTGAGGCATGGCAGGCAAGCAGGCAGCCAGGGTGCAAATCAGGTCAAAAAAAGTAGAAGGAAACGGGGTGGGTCAGCATGGTGGTACTTTCTCTCATTCACCCATCTCCTTCCTTGGGTGAGCAAAGAGCATCAGGAGAGGGTTTGGGTGCTGAGAAATTGAGCTGTGATCCATTCTTAGCTGGCAAGGCAGTGGTTGGTGGAGGAAGAAGACGACCAGAGGTGGAGTTTTGAAGGGCTGCTCAGTCTGATTGGAGGTGCCAAGAGGAAAAGAAGAACTTGAGGTGGAGGGGCAAGGATTGAAGAAACCTTCAAATAAACTTGTGAAAGTTAAACCTGCAAATGTAAAGGGCTGACTGTATAATGACAGAATTTGTGTTCATTTAAAGTAGGAGTCAGGTAAGTGCAGGTCACAGGTCCCACAAAGGCCCAGGACCATTTTTGTAGCTCCAGGAACGCCAATTTAAAAAAAGATTGAAAAATATTTTTCACCTCAAACATCGCATAGCAATTGTGATAACTTTTTGGTCTTCCCTGTTTTGGTCACTCATTTTAGGCCCAGGAAAGACTTTTTTTTTTCTTATTGGAAATAGCAAGGAATGCCACTTCTGAATCACTTTGTGTTACAAAAGAGGCATCTCATCAGTCTAAAATGGCCCACATGGTGAAATTTTGGGGCAAAAAATCTTTTCAAAAATTTTCAGGGCAGGCAGTCTTCCAACATCTCGGGGGGGGGTTGGCCCCCAATCCTGGACAGTTGCTCATCCCAATTTACATATACTGTAAGCTCCTGCTCCATACTCTTTGGTACAGAACTAACACCCATTTAATACTACCTACAATGAGGTAGTCATAATAAGAAAAACAATGGGAATGTTAAAGGGATTTTTTTTTCATTCCTGTTTACCCATTTCAACTGCAACAAAAGCAACAAGAGAAAAAGAAAGGCATACAATACTTTAACTCATTTGACATAGTTACTTACTTACATCACAAGTACTGACAAATACTTACATCACTAGTATTGACAAACCATGTTATCTCTCCATAAGATGCCAGTTCTCCATTCACATAACATCTGAGCTCACTGTTCTTCCATCGGTTATAGATATGCACTATCGTAACCATGTACCACTACATAAGAAAGGTAGATGAATTAGACTACATCTATCGTGTTATCTTCATAAACTGTTCCTTGCTCAGAAGCAGCAGAAGTATGGGCTTATTAAAATACAACCACCATAAATCAAATCCAAACAAATTTTATTTTGGTAAGTACAAACAAGAGAAATTGGAAGCTTGAATATTTTCAGCAGTCTAACTTGCTGGACTATAATGTTTGGAAGTCACACTGAAACCTTGCCTCTAACCTGAACAATCTAGTTTTATCAACTGAGGGGAAATGCTTAACATTCTTTGAACTTAACTACCATCTATACAGAGATGCACTGAAATCTCATTAGAAAAAATGTAAATTCACTGGAAAGAAGTGACATAATAAATAGAACCTAAGCAATATCTTCATACTGGGTTTAGAGAATACTTTTTATTCTTTCTTTATTATTATTTATTAAAGCATTCTTAAAAGAAACTTCATCCTTAGATATACATCAGGTAGCACACAAATATAGTTTAAACAATGAAATATAATTAAACAGTAAGAAAGCTAATTTATGACATCAGAACAAAGTAAAAACTGTTAAACGGGTGAAAAATCAGAGAATATATATTCCTTGGCAAATAAAATGCTTTTGAGCTAGTGCTAAAGCAATTGCTGTGTTTGTGCCAACTACATATCCACATTGAGGAAATATTCCATAGGTGGGACACAACAAATGAGAAGGCTCTCTCCCTTAATAAAAAATAATTTACTTAGAGACCCTTCTAAAGATCTCAGACATTTTCAGCCATAAATCAAATTCATATGCCAGTATTTTTTCTCTCCCTCTTTTTTAAAAAAACAAATTATTTCAGATTAGATAGGTTATGACAGCAAATATCAATGGCTGTTAATTTCTTGGTAGAAAAAAACACCACAAAAATAATGAAGAGATAGTAGTACTTTTCTTATTCAGATCTTTGCAAAATCAAAAATTCAAAATCATCTGAATACAAAACTCACCTTTTGTGGCTTGAAATCAAATTTCACACAGTGCTGGAAGCCTTTCCCTTTTGATTTAATTGAGGTCACAACCAAACAGCCTCCAACAAAATGTGCAGAATAACCAAGTCCTTTGCTTGTTCGAAAACTGTAACAAGACATTTAAAATGACAAGATTCCTCATTAATTTACATGGAATTGTTATATATAATATAGTTTATTATTCACAAAGAATGAAAAAAAATTTAAATAAGTTACAGTGTAGTTTATTATGCACAATAAATTGGTGAAAGCCATCTTTAAAAGCAGACCTACTTAAACACATTCAGGAGATATAAAAGAATATATACATACCAATATAAGTAAGGCTTATCCTTGTCTACATTGATATTATTTACAGGGTCCATTCTTAACCAAGTATGAAAGGTAAATCCATTCTGATAGGGCCACTTGGCTATTGGAGGTAAGGCAATTGCCTAGAAAAAAGAAGTTAATATAAAGCAATTTATCATCATGAAACAAGGAACTTGGAGCAAGGAAGGTACAGAAGTCAGGGATTTACATGGTTAAAGTGAGTGGAACGGATATGGAAGTTTGCTTCTTCATACTGACGTCATAATGAGGGGCTCTATTAAAACAATCTAAAAATGATCATACCTATGATATCTAACCTAAAACACTACTAAAATGGAAGTTATAAAAAACCCGAAGTCTTCTTTCGTCCTAAGACTTCTTGCAAATTTCTGTTTTTTTCAGCCTGACAAATAGACATTTGAATGTAAAAAGGCATTTGCTTTCCTTAACCTTATGAAAGCTAAATACAATGGAATATTTTTGTTTCCCAGATACATTTTCATCTCGCAAAATATACAGAGAAGTAAACCTACAGTGTAAAGCATCTGTCAAAGTGCAGGCAGGGCCAGCCCTGGTTAGTACGTGGATGGGGGACTGTCAAAGAATACCAGGTTCTGTAAACTATGGCCATTTCTATACTACACTGTTATCGTGCTATTATTCCACTTTCAACCTCCTGTAGAATTCTGCGGTTTGTAGTTTACTGAGGCCAAACAGCAATCTGGCTGAGAATTCTAAATGACCCTCCCTAAACTGCAACATCCATAGGATGTTAAAATTGTAATAATAGCACTATAACAATGTAGGCCAGAAATGGCCTAAATTTCAGAGGAAGGAAAGCGGCAAAACCACTTATGAGTATTTCTTGACTAAGAAAACCCAATGAAATTTATGGAGTCACTGCAAACTGACAGGTGACTCAAAAGTACATATGCACACAAAAATAAGGTCCTAATAAAGAAAAAAATGGCTGGGGCAAAAATATGCCTCAACAATGTAATATAACGAAATAAAATTATCCCAGGGTTTTGCTTTTGTTTTGACATCTCACAATGGAGGATGTAATGTGTTCCATTTGTCAATAGGTTGGCCTCATTTGGCAGAAGCTGAATTTCTTCCAAGCAGAGGGGTGGTTCCCACCAGAATTCACCGTGGTCAATAGCTATCTCGCAATACAAGAAGTGTATGCTTAATTCAATTTTATTTTCTCTAATTTATTTTACAATTATTTTCTCTTATATTTTCTGGCTCTTGGTGTTTGAGTAAAACTTATCTGATTATACAAACAAAACATTTCTTTGGACACCGACTATTCTTACACCCTGCAATACAGTGGAATTCTCACTGGGATTCGAAACTGTCCCATAATCTCACTGGGATCAGAAAATGTCTCACAATTCACACAATACAATACTGTTTACCCTAAAGGTTTACCTAGAGGTTAAGCAAAAATGTAAATGCTCATATTTAAGACAGAGTACATTTTGAAAGATATATTGCTTCTGAGAACTTTTAAAATTACAAAACATATGCATTTACAATCAGACCAACTGTCTTTACGAGCATTTGTTCTTTGTTCAAATATTTAATACTGCATAGCAAACAATTTGCTTCCCGCTGTTGAACTTCAGAGTTACAACATAAATCTCAACTGGGATTTCTGTAATCCTGAAGTCAAAGACACTGTCCAGATGATCAATAGCAATGAACAAAAACATCAAAGAACTTGAGTGTCAGCATATTCCTCATTACGCTTGCTAAACTCTGCAGCTATCCTTGTCCATGCACAATGCCATAAATTCTTCCAAAGAGAATCTATCAGTAATCAGCTTGTATCTCTGAACAGAACACTCTAAGGAAAATGTTATGTGAAATAAATTTTCAACTAACATTATTCCTTAATATCTCATCCCTTTGATATTGTAGCTATCATTTTGATATTGTAGCTATTTAAATATCTACCCAATACTTAAATACCTATTCTAGTTAAAGGAGTGTGCATATTTTTTGATCATATTCTTTTCAGTTAACACAATGGCTTCCTTAAAAGAAAATGGAACAGAAATTGGGCTAGAAAAATACTCATAAACTCAAAGAATCAGTAGGGAATCCAAAGACCACCCCATAATCCTTCTCTAAAAACTAAGTATTTCTATTTTTGCTTTTCTAAACAAAACTATGTTGACTTCATAAAATCAGAAAACTAGAAGGGGATAGCAAGAGCCATCCAGTACAACCCCAGAGCAATAGCAATCAAACTGTTGCTTAAAGACCTTAAGAGAAAGCACTCTACTTCAAGGCAGTCTATTGTACTTCTGAACAGCAGTTACCATCAGGAAGTTCTTCCTAACATTTAAGTGGATTTTTTTATGTAATTTGAATTCACTGATTCATATCCTAGTTCCTGGAGCAGCAAAATAACAAGCTTGCTCCATCTTGTACACGACACTCCTTCAGATATTACTTGGAGTGACTACTGAGGAAAGTCAAGGAAGAAAGTGAGAAAGCAGAGCTACAGAGGAACATTCAGAAAATAAAAATAATGGCCACAGATGATTTACATAACATTAAAGTGGATGATAAAGAAGCCAAAAGCTTTCAGATTACTTTCTATGCTTTGGCTCAATCATTAAATAAAAATGAAGACTGTTAATTTGGAAGGTCAACCACGAAGAAAGATCAAAATTTGGGACTATCCATGGCATGTCCATGTATGGTTCTTAAAGCTGAACAGTGAAGAAAGCTGACAGGAAGAGAATCAACTCATTTGTAAAGTCATGATGAAGTAGAGTTCTGTGGATACCATGGACTGCCAGAATGACCAATAAATGAGTCCTAGAGCAAATCAAGTCCAAACTCTCCCTAGAAGCCAAAATGACCACTGACACTATCCTATCTTGAACATGTCATGAAACAACATGACTCAGTAGAAAAGAAAAGAACACTTGATAAGGTGGGAGGCAGTAGGAAAAGAACACCACATTACAGGCTGGATAAACTTAATCAAGGAAGCCACAGCCGTGAGTTTTCAAGCCCTGAGAAAGGCTGTTGACAACAGGGTATCTTGAAGGTCTCTCTTTCATAGAGTCACCATAAATTGATGCCTACTTGATGGCAATTAATGAATTATATCACCTCTGCTGAGGTGTACACCTTAATGAAACGAAGGGGGTGAATGTATCAGAGAGGTCGAGAGCAACCTCAGAATGCTAAGTGCCATCCTCTGACTTGTACATAACAAGAAACAGAACCATTACAATAATCAGTGCGATAAAAACAGAAGACAACAACAACATAGAACAAGATTTCTTTTGATTTGATTTTTTGATTTGATTTTGACATCTTGATTTAAGAAACCAAAGGGAAATTTAAAACAGGAGTAGGGACACTAAATACTAATGGGGATACATCATGTGACCATAAAAAAATAACAGAAGCAATCCAATGAAAAACAATATAAAAGAGATGAAGAGATAAAAGAATGGCAGATTCCTTAGAGGTTCAAATGAATCCAGTTTTAAAAAATGAAGCAGAAGCTGCTCTCAAAGCACTTGGAAAAATAAATAATCAGAAACAGATGTATACTCACAAAACTACTTCAAGCTATTTCAAATTCTAACAAAAATATTTCAAAAAGATATAGAAAACAAAACAATATACCACAGATTGAAAACACTCCATACACATTCCAGTCCCCAAGTAAGGAGACACTAGGGACTGCAGTAATAAGCAGACCACTTCATTAATCTTCCATGCTAGCAAAGTGATGCTTATGATTGTACAACAAAGACTTTTACCACATATGGAACTATAACTACCAAACATCCAAGCTGGGTTCAGAAAAGGAAGCAACACCAGAAATTATACTGCAAGCATATATTGACTAAGAAGAAAATCAGCCTGACTTTGTAGATGATAACAACACTTTTCACTGCAAGAATCATAAAAATCTCTTTATAAGACATGGCCATGTGTGCCACAAACATTTGATTATGTACTGGGAAACAGGCCATTGTCAGGATAGAATATGGACAACAGAATGATTTCCCATTGTTGGTTGTTGTTGTTGATGTGTGCTTTTAAGTTATTTCTGACTTAATGGAGACCCTAAGGTGAACCTATCACAGAAGTTTCTTGGCAAGGTTTGCATTTGCCCTCCTCTGAGGCTACGGGAGTGTGACTTGTCCAAGGTCACCCAGTGAGCTTCCATGACTAAGTAGGGATCTCAACCCCGGTCTTCAGAGTCACAATTCAATGCTCCAACCACTACATCACAATGGCTCTTGTTTGCCATTGGCAAAGGAGTTAGTCAAAGGTTTACAAAAGTGAAACCATATTGCTAAACAGAAAATAGCAAATATTTGGAATGACTACAGATGAAACTTAAGGAAGAAAGTACAAGAGAACAGTTACAATTAAACATTCAGAAAACAAAAATAATGACCACAGACGATTTACATAACATTCAAGTGGATGGTGAAAACATTAAAATTGTTGAAAACTAGTCACTGATCAGTTAATTAATTAGTAATTAATTAATCAAAATGGAGACTGTAGTCGGCAAATCAAAAGCAGGCTAAGATTTGGAAGGGCACCTACAAAGCAACTAGATAAGATTGTCAAGTGTAAAGATACATCATAGAATCAACAATGCCACAGTATTTTTTATTTCTATTGATGGATATGAAAGCTGGACAATGAGGAAAGCTGACAGGAAGACAATTAACTCCTTTGAAATGTGCTGCAGAGAAGAATTCTATGGATACCATGGACTGCCAAAAAGACAAATAAATGGTTCTGAGAGCAAATTAAGCTTTTCACTAGAAGCCTAAAAGACTCCAAACATTTGAGTCAATATGACATGACATGACTTGTTGGAAAATACAATAATGTTTGGAAAAGCTGAAGACAATAGGAAAAAGAAAGACCCTAATAGGGATGAAATCTTTGCTAATTTTAGTTTTGAAGACGGCAACGAGTAATTTCACCAATTTTCTTCCTGCTGCAAAAAAGCTTTCAAAAGATTTTTTGCTCTTTGAGACTGATTCTGCAATTTTTCATGCTTTTCTTTTTTTTTTCATAGATGACAACATTCTTCTGTAGAAGAAACATGTCCTGCACAGAATATAATAGTTCTGTGCAGAATAAAACCATGTGTGAATTTTACAAAAACTTCCACAACAAAATCTCATTCTGAAAACAAAAATATCACAGGACAATGAAGTCCTATACCATGCTGACAATCAGAATTTGTACCTAAATTTATGGAGTTATAACAACATGGACATCTATTTTTGTAGATTATCTTTAAGAGGTGACTCTACTTTCTTAAAAGGTAGATGGTAATATTCCAGGTGAGGCTATTTTAACCCTCACCTGGAATATTACCATCAAATTTCCAATATCAAAGGTTTTAAAAGAAATAGGAATAGCACTTGAAAGGAATTCATTTAGTCAGGAAACCACTGATAAACTTTAATAAGAATGGGACAGAAGCATAAGGAAGAAAGGTACTTACTGCAGCACTTTTTCCTGGAAAATTGAAGAAGGCATCAGGTCCATATTTCTGAGGCATATGTTTTAATACAGACAACAGCTTTCCCGCATGTGGTGGCTATTCAAAGAATGATTTCACATGTAAGATAGTTCAACACTTTAATATAAAATAATTGGACTTCAGCATTTTTACAGACTTACACATTGCAATAATGCTATTGAGCATAAATGGTCATATACAGCCTTAATATTAGTGTAGGGGATGTCTAGGACTATCCCTATGATATCCCAGTCATAGTGGTAAATGTTAATATAGTCTGCACTGCAGAAGCACATCAACACAGAACAGATATAACCTTAAGTTGACTTACAACCACCAGGTGACAACATTCCACAGTTTCTTTCTATGTCCATTTTTTTCCCTATTAACCTTACAAACAATACATACATCTGTATGAAAATTCAATGAAATCTTTTTCACTGATGTCAGAATCACTGCTTTTTGCTCATGGACAATTCTACTCACCCATTTTCCTTTGTCTCCTTGAAGTTTACTGAAGTACAGCTTTAACTCTCGAACTGTCACACTGTAGCTTGCTAACACTCCAAGCATATCAACTAGGAGATCTGAGGAAAATGAGTTATTAGATTTAGATTAACCACCAATAACATTTTATTGAACCAATAAAAATCATAATGCAAAAAATTGTGTCAATGAAACACAACCACAGTTACTTGCAATTCAAAGGCCTGTTAAGAAATCATACCTGCAATCATATTGTCAGCTTTATCAATTCTCTCAAGCACTTGCTCAACGAGACCCACTTCTGTGCAAATTTGCAGATTTCGTATACTTTTCTTCAGGATGGCTGTAAACATGCTCCATATCTCAGCCTGGCAAGTGACATCACATTTATCCAACAAGTCCACCATGCAAGTAATACTCTCTCCTTCTTGTATAATAAAATTCATTTCCAGATCAAAGTGACCTCCTACAAGCTTCAATTTAAAAAGAATCAATATTAGTACTTTTATCTGTCCAGAATTAGTTTTGCAAGTTTACAATATTTAGCAGGAACATTTCTTTCTTGGGGCTACATTCTGAAAAAATTTAAGTCAGGATAGAATTGATAAACTACAAAAGTTATATTAGGCTCCATAATTTACAAACTATGGAAAAGACAATACAGGTCGATAGACAAAAATAAATATTATTTAGTTCAGTGTAGATTGAGAGACAAACTGCTTTCTGAAGCAGAGAGTCCTAACACTGCAAACCTGGCAGCCTCTATAAGTTGAGACGTCCACCAGGCCTGACAGCATGACAACACTATGCTCCATTAGGAAGTAACTTAGTGTTGCTGCTGTGGAAAGGCAACTCTGAGCCACCTGACTAGAACCTGCTATCACCCACAGTAGAGCATAAAGCTGCAAAGCTTTTCCTGACCCACCTGCTAAAGGCAAGTTAATGCCTAAAAGATGTGATCAGAAATCTGTCACTCAAACAAAGAAGACAGATTATAACTGCCCAAAGATGCTTACTTTCTTCCTCAACAAGGGCATTTGTGGGGAAAAGGCAATCTGTGAGTTCAGGGCTCAAGAGTATGACCACAGAGACAAACAACTGCATCATCACCACCACCAGCATAAACAACAATTTTTTAAAAAAAATATTGGCAATACAGAAAGACCGAGAGCAAACAAGATAAAAGAATAAAGAAAAAACTTTTTTTTTTATTAGCTAAGGCTGAAGTTCCCTGAAAGCTATTGCTATGGTGGAAGAGGAATGACCAAGGTTGGGTAGGTCTTCAACCAAAACTATTGCCTGGTGACAAACATTCCTGAATAAAACTCTGTGCATGTGCAGAATCCACACACAGTAATCTTACTAACTTACTTATTTACTAACCATCTCTTGCCCTCATGATGATACTTCTCATTTACGTAACTATATTTCTTAATTAGAAAACTTACACTGATGAACACAGATTGTGCCTCAGTCTACAACCTGTAATACCACCTGTCAGCTGTTCTGACCAGGTTTATCATAGCAAGGGCTGTACTGAATTCAGTGAATTACATGCACTGGTATCATGATGGTGATAGAGAAACTAATCAGATAAGGTTTTTTTTTCATTAAAATAGATTCATTCTGATATAAGATTTACCAAAGACAGATACTCCTCTTTGCTTTTCCATGAATCCCAGCAGTTACCACTCATTACTCAAGGTCTGAAGTGTTCGAGAAATATATAAGTTGAGAAGCACATTTTTCAGCATGCTCAGCATAAATCAGGAGTGATGTCAAACACCTCAGATTAGAAAGCTATAGTAAAATGTATCATAGATTCATAAAGAAAATACATAGATAATTAAAATGAATAAACAAGCATCCCTTTCAGTCTTTACAATTTCACTGATGTAATGAAGGAAGAATGGAACAGGGAACAATTTATAATAACTACACCTTTATTTAGTCTCTGTGCATTTGTGGATGGAAGTCAATGGAAGAAAAATGTATTGGTAGAAGTTTTTTTAAAAAATGGTTGCAAGAGGTTGGCCGAGGGAAGTGTTTTAAAGCTGCTGGCAGGACAGGTTTCCTAGCAGAGCTGGGCACTATAGGTATATTAGGAACTGCTTCCTGGCACAGTATGAACTTTCTTAAAACTATGAATTCTAGGAGGTCTTCTACTATATCTAAAATGGCTGTGTCTTCTCCCTCTTATTACAGTACAAAGATCAGAGAATAACTTCTTGGCTGACATATTTTCTGCCATATGTGATGAATAAATAACACAAGATTTCTAGCTGGAATAACTATCCTTACAGTTTGATACAGGGAAGGGCAGTAGTGGTCGAGCAGTGATTCAAAAGCGATTCAGGCTCAAACACAAATAATAGCCTGCATATTAGAAACAACTTTTATTTTACTTTACTTTATTAGAAGCAATCTATTTTTACTGTCGCCTTCAGTCTCAGTCTTGGAGGAAAAGTAGGATAAAAATAAAGATGACGACAACAACAGCAGCAGCAGCAGCAATGGTATTCATGAACTGCTTATCATAGAATCAATCTGTAACTAATACAGAGCACAAATGAAGTTGCAAGTAAGTTTTTTGAAGCAAATAGTTTACATAAGTACCCAGAAACCCCAAAAATGTGTAATGTACATTTCCTAATGATTACTGCTCTGGGATTTAACAAAGTGTCTGCTGAGCCCTATTCTTAGCCACTACTAACAAAACATCCAGTATCTTAAGCACCAAAGGGCCACATCTTAAAACATGTTAGGTATTCTAGTTCAGAGTTATTTAATGTTTTGTAGGCAAGTATCACAACCTAAAACTATTACACAAAGCAGTACCAGAAGTACTATAGAAAGAATGTATGCGTACAAAACTTATGAGTTCAAGTGCATGAATCATGCTTATTAACCAATAATGGAATTAATCAACTTCTCTTCCAGTGTAAAATTATTGCAGAAGAAAATCTGGCTCAGTGTCTTCTTAAACGTCATTTCTATGAGTTAATGTATTGGTCTTAACTGACCAACTACCATACCAATACTTTATAGACCATGCATTTTGCTGTTAACTAAAGTGACCTTACCTTCACCTCAATTCTCCACCACCCATCTTTCACTTTTGGCTACATGTACCATTGTCAGTAACCACCCATCCAAGAAGTTGACAAATTAGTTTTCCTACCTAATCTGCAAAACACAAATAATTCACTAGCCATTAGAAATAGTACATTCTTAGGATCCAATATCAGATATAAGGCTTAAATATCTCCCATTTAAGTGTTTTATTAAATTACTTTTAAGAAAATATTGGAAACACTTACACGCAATTTGTAGTGAATTTGATATATTGTTAATATGCAAACATATTATAGATGCACATAACTGCACACATCTACAGTATGTCATATTAACCCTTTCTAATGGCAATTTGAAGCTGATCAACCTTCAAGACACAAATTTGCTGCCAAAGACAGGGATCACATAATCCAGGCCTGTACACAGGCTAGTTATTATCTGAGCTGCAGTAATGGCTGTGCACGGCAAAATGTAATCTCGGGAAATGTCACAGTAAGTTATGAATATCTGAGCAGCCTAATGCACCTTACTAGCCATGAAGTGTGAGAATGTAATCTTATTACCTTTTTTATGGTTGTATTTTTTTGAATAATGTAGCCTTTGAACTGATGTATAGTCTTTCCCTGCACTTTAGCATGATTTGGTCTCCCGTGTCATGCAGTTCATTTTTCAGAACTCCCCAATTCAATGTATTTTAAGTCTTAGGCTCAACTTCATAAACAATCTTTATAACAACCCACTGGGTGATATAATATTTTCCATCACTAGATTGTGGTATAATGCGTAAGCATACAGCAATGATTTTAAAGCAACGCATTTGAAGCATTCAAATACATCTTCATAAGTTTTACATTTCATTTTAATATTTGCCTTGGCTATTCGTAAATTTAAATAAATCATAAATATATCAATATCTGGGCGAATTCAAGAAGAAATGGCAATCTTTTGTAGTTGACATTTGTGGATTACATGTCTTGATCTCAATTCTGCCCCCTCCAACATCTTTAGTATCTACTCGGGGGGGGGGGTCTATACATTAAAGGGTATCTGTAAAAGATAATTTTGATGTCCCCTGGGATTAGCCAAGATAAATGGAATCGTTATTTACCTGCATAATAAAATACTAGTCATACACTTTCAAAAGTGAATTCGGCCTTAACTTGAAAAATTACCAAGTACACCAGCACCTTGAGGAAAATGAGTGCACCATCCAGCGTTGAGTACGAGGATGTGCTGCGAGTGATCTTTCTGCCTGTTTGCTGCTACTTCTCGCCCCTGCCCCCAACAACTTCTGCCCATAGAACATCTCCCCACAGGACTAGGTACTCAAGTAGCAAGTTTTACCAATATCATCTGTTTCCTGCCCTGACTTTTTGGGCAGCCATTAAAGAGGAAAATAGCTTGGGCATGCCCCTGGTGGCATTGCTGTCAATGGGGCAACACTAAAGGTGAGTTACTCCTTTAGCAGAACACTTTGGGGTAATGCAAGGGTATGGTGGTATCTCTGCTCAAAGAGGAAAATAGGCTGTTTAGACTTCATAAAGCAGTGGGGGGGTTTTAGGACCTGGCCTGCTGCTAGTAAGGAAGGATGTGTTTCACAGGGGTTGAAGAAATAAGTCACAGAGCTACCACTGGAAATGCAACAGACAGAAGGAAATACAGATAAGGACACAGTTGTAATGCCATAGGATAGCCAAAGAATGTCCCCAGACTGTACAGGCCTATACAGACAGAAACTCTAGCTTATAAATGCAGCTTCTGAAACCCAGTTTGGCAAATAGCCAAGTCAACAAATATGATTGATCCAGTGTATCCACTTCTGTGCAGTAAAGTCAAGTTAGCTTCCCAGTTTAGCAGGGAGATGGTTACAAGGAAATGAGTGGCACAGAAATACATTTCAGTGGTGGAAAAACTTGGAGTAGGTCTGAGCAAACATAGGTTAGAGCTCTGTGGAAGGTCTACTCTGTGGGAGTGGTGGTGGTGAAGAAACCGTAGGTTGCCACAGGGTTATCCAGTGGAGCTGGCTTGAGAGGTCAAGCATTTATTCCTCTCTGTCCCATAAGGACAGAACACAGATCACTTTACAGCTGCTGTGAAAAACCTGCCTAACATTTAGCAGAAAAAAACACTCACATACACTGACTTGGATATTATATTTTATACAGGTCCAC
Organism: Cyclura pinguis; assembly: GCA_030412105.1. Classification (NCBI taxonomy): domain Eukaryota; kingdom Metazoa; phylum Chordata; class Lepidosauria; order Squamata; family Iguanidae; genus Cyclura; species Cyclura pinguis. Next base: position 166,237,645 of record CM059603.1, on the reverse strand, counting down.
TGAACGTAACTTTGGTCTCTTAGTCCCACATCACCACACAAATTTCAAATTGTATAGTCTGTGAACATGATCCTTGGAGAACTGAGAGTATCACATGTGTTTTGGTTTCCTGCTTTTTCTAGCTCATAAAAGTGGTCAAGAGGATACTAACTGAATGAGTAATGCGAGTGGCTAATGCATTGTTACAGCAAGGCATAGTTCCAACCAGATTAAAAGACTACTTGAAAAGCTCTCCATGAACCCCAGTGTACTAGCCAATCTCCAATATCCCATTATTAGGCAAGGTACTATAATATGTGGTGGCCTCCCAAGTCTTGCGGTTCCTCAGTTAGATAAATTATTTAGATGTTTTCTGTTTGGCTTCAGGCCTGGTTATGAGACAAAAGACAACTTGGCTTGCCTTGCTGAAGTAGGGGGAATATGTCCCTGTTGATTCTCCTGGACCTCCAGGAGCTTTCAGAACCATCAATTATGGTATCCTTCTGGATCTCCTCACTGGGATGGGACTTGGAGGCACTGTTTCATGCAGTCCTTCTTAGAGAATAAATCTCAGAAAGTGTTCTCAGGAGTTCCTGTCATGGGCCAGGACTCGGCTTCCCCAGGTGAACAGCAGTCTCAAAGGATAAGCAGACGCAAGTGCACCAGGAGCTAATCAGGCTGAATGAGAGCCAGCTGGTTCCAGCTTTCTTAAGGAAGGCAGACGATGGTGGCTGGACGTCAGAAACAACGTGTGTTTGCTGGCCCTTGTATACTTTAGATTCCCGCTCCCAGACTGTCTGATGGTGTTGCCTACCAGATTCCTGGACCTTTGGATTGATTCTTGACTATGTTTTCTGCTCCACCCTGAACAGGTAAGTGTTATTGACCGTGAACAGCTTCCTGATATCCCAGCACTTTGTGCTGGGTAATGAACAGCTAGTGCCTTGACAATTCCGTCTTGATCTCCTGGCTGTTGGCCTGTAGAGTCTCTTAAGTTGGTCTCCCATGCTATTTAACATACACATGAATCTGTTAGAAGAGATGGCTTGGAATTTAAGAACTCAGTGCCATTAATGTGCTGACAATAACTCATTCTCTCTCTCCTTTCCATCTAACTGAAAATGAAGGGTTCCCCCCACCCTCAAAGCAGTGTCTGCTGTTTGTAAGAGACCAGATGAAATCTAGCTGAAGCTTCATTCATATAAAATGTTGCTCCTGGTCATTCTAAAGGCAGACCAAGGTATTCAGCTTGTACTGAAAATTCTCCAAAAGCTTAGGTTCATAGCTTGGGTGTACTCCTGGACTTACTGCACTTATGTCTCGAGATGTTGATTTGGCCATAGTGACATATAGCATTCCGAACATGTCATGACAATGTTTTTCATTCATTTACTGTGATATTCTTATGAGTTGCCACCTTTGAAAAGAACTCAGAAACCTCAGCAGATCCAAAATGAGGAAGACAGAGTGCTGACCAAGACTGGTTACAACGAACATATAATTGCCCACTTACAGCAGTTTCACTGGCTACCAGTCCACTTCTGAGCATAGCTCAGTGCTGCTGATGCCTATAAACCCCTTCTAAATTAAAATAAAACAATTAAATAATGTTTGACTACAACAATTAAAACAAGTATGTTTCGTATAAAGACGACACGACTAACAATTTATAAATGTATAAAACATAACAAGTACGAAAAAACTACAATGTTCCCTTCGCCCATTAAAAGACCCTTCTGCAACAACCACGTAATGGCTGAAAGCCTGAACACCTGATATAAATGAAAATTTACTCTCTTACAATTCAGACTTGAAAGGGAAACTATGCATTGGAAATATGCAACATGGAAATGAACCCAGTTCTCACAATGTCTATCACTTGCTCCTCTCATCAGGTTCTCCAGATTCTTCTCTCATTTATAACTGTTAAACAGTTGAATATGGGCAAACCTATTTGTTGGACATGAGAACAACTCTGAACTTCTAACTGCTTAGCCCCAAACAGTATCAGCCTTGCACGGCTACTCACTTGACTCTACTGTTTTTGTTGCAACTAAAAAAGGCTGGTAACCTTCGAAAGCAGCTTTTTAAAGGGTACTTGGCACTGCAATACAATGTGGGAATAAAAAAAAATTGCTGTTGTATAAACAGTCCAATCCATAAAGTATCCATTACAATCTTTTCCTGTCTGAACTGAGACTGTATGTCTTTCTAGACTAATTTCTAGAAGTGCTGCCTTTCAGCTTCGGAATGATATGTTGATGGTATAATATTAAAAAATAAATTGAAAAAATCAACTTAGAAGAATCTACACTCCACATTACAAAGGCATAATTAAGGCTACATTTGGAAAGCAGTATAGAATATACACTGATGAACTTCATCCTTGCAGAAATATAGGAACTGGGTCATTGATTTATGTTCATTTCCATATGCATATCGAATAGGTAAACAAAATCATATAACCAGCATCTTTATAACTGATTTTTATTCCTGATCAGTTGAAATGTACTGAATAAAAGGCTTTGGAAGGTGTGCAAGGAAAAGAAGACACCATTATTTCTTTGGGATGATGTTAAAAGTAACTGTTTTACTCATGACAACATCTCAATAATTATGAGGCCCAATTTATCCAAAAATCAAAGACAAATGGTGGAAATATCGTGTGGAAGATTCTGTGATTAAGCTTGGAAATTTGACCATTGTTTTTTTTTTTTAATCAGCAAAGTTATTGGTCAGTAACTGAAGATTAGCTAGACTGCCCAAAGCTACTAAAAAAAAACCAAGAAACTTGGGATTGAAATTACTTGATAAGTCCCAATGTCATTCTCTAACTCAAAGCACAGTGGATAACCTAATTCATCTTCCCTACTAAAATAGCTAATGAAATATTTTTTATGTTCATCCTTGGAATATTTACTGCCCAACTTTTCTATAGATCAGTACACAAAACTGATACACCATACAGCAAAAGCAGACTATTTACTCTGATGCAATTCTAGTTTTAAAATCCTACTGAAAGTTATTATATGAAAACAAATTTTTAATACTTGAATTCGAATGTCCACCATGAATTGCACTGTGTATAACCACCTCTTGCAAAATAACCAACTTTCAACTACAATTTAATCCAGACATCAAGGTAAAATTCCAGCCTAAAGCCGTATGCAAAGTATGTGTCTTCCTATATGAAATGAGATTTCCAAAATCCATTACATCACAGATTCATATATGAGCACTGAAAGCCAATAAATCACTTAAATCATGATACAGAGGTCCTTTTAAAATTTGCATTTACCTATAGTAAATACTGCCATGTTCTTTAATAGCTTGCTAGTGCAATCTTCGCAAACTACTGATTTATGGTTGTGACAACTTTTCAGAATCAGAAATCCATCACTGTATGACATCCACTAGAAAGTCAGTTCAAGTTGCATTACTCTAAATTTAAACTGTGTGTAATACGGAAGTCACAAAGCAAAAGAAACCAAACAAACCTATGCTGTGTTGGTCATTTTTCGTTTCCTTACAATTCATCTCACTCTAGAGATATATACAGTACCTATTTCTGAACACACCAATGTACAGCATTATTTGAAGAGATTTCCTGACATTTCATTAGAAACACAATTATAACAGCTAGCAAAACATCCCTAAGATGAATGGCAATTTTCCAACATTAAAAAAGCTCCAAAACAGTGGGCATCAGAACTACTGCCCTATATTTTTAGCAATTTTGGTATAAGAAAGGCAACTCCATTTATCTGATCTTCAGAAATACTGTTAAACAGAAACAAAATTGTTTTATCAACACTTCAGAATATAACTTCATAATTAATTCAAATTGAAGTGACTTTATCAAAAGAGCATGAGCCTGAAAAACTTCAAAGATCTTTAAAAATGACATACACATTTACAGGTTTGACCTTCATGAATTTGATTATTCATGAGGCAAGTGCTTGCCTCCCCCTCCATTTCCTCCTCCCATCCCTTGCATTCCTCACCCCAGGCTGGGAAGCTTGTGTTTAAAATGGCCATTTCTTTTCTTTTTGGGTGAGCAAAACCCCCCTCCCACTGCCTCCTCTCTGCCATATGGCTGCACTTTCTGCTGCATAACGGCTGATGATTGGTCAGGTACTCTCCTGGCTCCTACTCCTTCCTTTTCAAGATGGCCCCAGAAGTAACTAGGATCCAAGAACTCTACTTCTCTCTTTGAGAGGAAAGTACTGGTAAGTCCTTTATTGTGTCTTTTTTCTCCCCTACCCTCCAATGCTGGGGCCAGAGGCAAAGGAATGGGAGGGAGCGCTGTGGAGAGGAATTGTGGGAGGGGGGAGGTATTTGCAATTTTTCCACTTTCATGAGGGTTCTGTGCCCCTAACCCTTGTGAATGTGGAGATACTACTGTATTTCATAAGATACTAGAGTGGAATTAATTGCCCTCTAAGTCAGAGATACCAGCAAATACAATATTTACACTGAAATCTTCCTTCGCCATTAACAGGACTGTTTATCTATCTATCTATCTATCTATCTATCTATCTATCTATCTATCTATCTATCTATCTATCTATCGGTATCTATCAGAATAGCCCAAATGCAAAAATAAGAAATGTTTTGCTTAGCTTTTATCATGCCAAGAGACCATGTCACGTTTAAACTATTTAGACATTGTCTCCTACAGTGGTTCTTAACCTGTGGTCCACCCACCCCCAGGGGTCTGTGATGTCCTCACATGGGATCTCCAAAGGCTCAAAGGCCACTCAGACCATTTTCTCCCCACAACAGAGTGGCCACATGAGAGGTTCCAAAGCAAAGGGAAGGAGGCAAGCAGGCTTGGCGTGCATGTTGCCTGTCAAGTGGCTGCTCTGCTGCTGAGTCGTGGCGGCACTGACAGCCAGTCAATCAGCCAATCAGAATTTGCCCTTCTGTTTCTCTTTCTCTCCCATCCTTTCCTGCAAAGAGCAGTCTAGTCTACTACCAGAAACACTCCTAACCCCCCCTCTTTTTGCACTTTCTTTATCAAGAGGGGAGGAGACCAAGATGGGTGAAACAGAGAAGGAAGAAAAAAGGTGAAAAAGGTAAAACAAACAAACAAAAAATGGAAGTTGAAGGCAAAAGGGGGGATTGAAGCAATCCCTCCATAAAAGACCTAGCATGTGCCTCATCATTTATATTAATAAGCTGTGCACATTTTCATATGAATCAAGTGGCAGCTTATTTTTTCAACAGTGATCCAACACTCCAATTTCCAATTTCTTGCCAGGCAATGGCACCTGCTGCAGCAGTGCCCCCTCTTCTCATCTGGTCCTGCTCCTCCACACTACAGTCCTCCCTCTGCATCCACAAGTTTGACCTTCACGAATTTGATTATTTATGAGGCACATGATTGCTTCCTCCCCCAGTCTCCTCCTCCCATTCCCCTGCATTCCTCACCCCAGGCTTGTGAGGCTTGTGTTTAAAGTGGACATGCTATTTCTTTTGGGTGAGCAAAGGCCTCTCCTGCTGGAGGTGTGTCCTCTCTGCCATGTGGCTGCACATTCTGCTGATTGGTCAGGTGTTCTCTTTGGTCCTACCCTCCATTCTAGGAGAAAGCTCCTCCTCAAGGTGACAACCAGAAGTACCAAGAATGCTGAAACTCAGCACTCTGCTCTTCGCCATCTGAGGGAAACTACCAGTAAGTCCTTTACTTTGTCTTTTTTCTTCCCCCTGAGAGTGCCAACGCCAGAGGCAAAGGAAGGGGAGGGGGATCACGAGGAGGGGAGTTATTTGCAGTTTTTTCACATTTGCAAGGGTTCTGCACCCAAACTCTCGTGAACATGGAAGACCACTGTCTTCTTTTTCAGAGCTGATCGCCATAGTGTGTCACTCTATTCAGACAAAAGCGCATGCAGCTTATGAATGGAAATGGCAAGGCATTCTTAGGGTCTTTTATGAAGGGATCACTTCAGCCCAATTTTTTTCTTCAACCGCATCTTCTCCCCTTTTCCCCTCCTCCTCCTTCACCTATCTTGGTCTCCTTCTCTCCCGATGAAGAAAACAGAAGAAAAAAGTGAGTGTAAGAACTTTCTAAAAGTACACTAGACGGTTGGAAAGAGGGGAGGGAGAAAGAGAAGGGTAAATGAGGTCTGGCTTGCCAGCTAGACCTGCTTGCTGCCCTTCAATCTGCTCCAGCCTCAAAGGAACTGAAGTGGAAGAGAAGATTTTTCTCCTGCTTCTTCCTGCCAGTTTGCAGCTGGAGCGGACTGAACGGACATGTGCAGGCCCAGCCAACCTTACAGCCAGCCTTTACCTTGGCAATTGTCACATGGCCACTGTGGAGAGGAGGCAGACTGAGCAGCTGAGCAACAGCAGAGCAGCCACATGAAAGAAGCCAAGGCAAAGGCTGGATGGAAGCTGTGTCTGTCCACTGCCATTCAATCCACTTCAGCGGTGAACTGGTGGGAAGAAGCAGGAGAAAAGTCTTCCCTCACTCTCCAGTGCCTCTGAGGGAAGATTTAACCTAACAGATGGTATAACATTCTTAACAGGAGCTGCAGTCTCTGCCAGATGTCCAGGTCAAGGCTTCTAAGTGAAATGTAGTACCAATCTTTTCATTAATTACTTACTTACTTAAAATAAACAAATAACATTAGGCCATTGGTCAGTATTCAGATGCTATTGTTGTTGTTTTAAATTTGTATGGGACCATTCAAATACACATATTACAATAGGAGTGTGTGCATTTACTTATTTCTCCCTTCTCTCCCAATTTGAAGACCTCTGACGAGCAATTTTAGGGTTTTAAATCTTAAGTCTTGAGGATCTGTGGCAACAAAAATATTTAAAGGGAGTCCTTGGTAAAGAAAAGGCTGAGAACCACTGATCTACTGAATTAACAATAGAGTTATTTAAAAACTTCACCACCACCACTACTTTTAAAAGACATTATATTCTTTCTACAAATTTTCCCTCTCTTGAATTGTCAGATGACAAGAAATAGCACAAACTGTTTTTCTTCCTATACTTTTTCTAGTGAGGGATGTTCATATCTCCCATTTGGAATGAAGTACTACTACTATCTCACTTTGGCATACACTCCAATGTTCCGTTCTTTGACAAAGGCAACATAACAACACCTGGCATGCAATACAATAATTGATTAGCAGGTTCTCTGTTAGGTTGTGATGTATAACCCCACAGATCAATATACTACTAGAGCAGTCTTCCACAGCGTGGAATCTAAAGATGTTTTCAACTTCATTTCCCATAAGGCCCAGCCAGCACAGCCAAAGATAAAGGATGTTGGAGTTGCAGCCAAAATTCCTGGATGGCAACAGGCTGGGACAGAACATCTTCAATCTTTATCAAAATCCTCAACACCAAGCATACAAAGGACTAAGAGGAAGACAGACTGATGAGGCTCCAGAGGAAGATGTCCGCTGCTCATCATAATTGTGTCTTCATAGACTTTTAGCAACCCACACAAAACATTTATTATCTACACATCATGTCTGGACAACTTGTGATCCAACAAATGAAGCACAGACCACTGTACAGTTACTATGAATTGCCTGGATAACCCCCTCCCCTGCATTTTTTATTACTTACTTATGCGCACCCAGTCATACAGTAAGAATTGGAGGTTTACTGAGCCTTTAGTGTTCACCATATATGAACAGTAGACTGTGGGTGACAGGTTGTTCAGATCTGACATATGAATTTTATATGTACATAACTGAAAATAGCCTAACTCTCTGATTTACAATCTCAAAAATAATAAATTAATTTTGCTGATACACACTGTTTTTCAGCTACATTTATCCTTCTTACACATATCTGAATAATTAACATGTTCTTCCACAGTTGTCTACTTTAGCTCACCCAGTCCAAATGCTGCAATTTTATTTATGTCTTCCATTTTTTGTTTTACTATGTCTAGCTTCCCCTGATAGTGCTTCTGACATTCCATGTTCGAATAATATGTGTTGAGTAGCTTCAAGCTTTCCTTTCACCTCTGAGCGCATCAACAGCTGAATGTCCTTTTGGCTTGAGTCCAATTGTGTCCTCTGCTGTACCTGTCCTCTGCTGTACACCAGTAGCCTGCTGAATGCCTTTGACATGAGAGTTGCAATTTCTGGGACCATCTCTTGTTTTATATTGGATTATCTCATTATAGGGTTTTCATGGTAAAAGACATTCAAAAGGGGTTTATTGTGTTTCTTTCTGTGCAGTACTAATAAATGTTAGCTATGATGTCACTGCCACTTTCTCTGAGGAATCCCAACCAGTATCACCACCGGCTGCTGCCCAGTAGCTATCAGCACATGTATCCTGGTTCCACAGCAAAAGCCTGTTTGACACAGGAGATCCTATGAGAAGCACTTTAAAGTATTTTTATTTTTAAAGACTACAGGTGGTTTTGATTTACTGTTGTGTGCCTTCAAGTCATTTCCAACTTATGGTTACCCTATGGTGAACCAGTTATGTGGCTTTTTTGGCAAGATTTATTCAGAGGAGGTTTGCCATTGCCTTCTACTGAGGCTGACAGTGTGATCTCCCTAAGGTCATGTAGCAGACATCCGTGGCCCAGTAGAGATTCAAACCCTGCTGTCCTAGTCCAGCATTCAAACCACTACACAATGCTGGCTCTCTCTAACAAGTACTATATAACTCAAATTTCAAGGAACAATTTCTGTATATTAAAGTGATAAAAAAAGGCAGGGGTTTGTGCTGCTAAATCCATTTTGAACCATGTAATAGTGAACATTGGAAGTGGAGTGCCTTGCTTTGTGATCTCACGAGGTATGGTGTTGTGATCCTAATCCATTAAGCCACTAAAAATAACAGTACTCTAACGGGGGCCAGAAACGGACTAACAGCTGATACAATAAGAGTGATATGGTTCCCAACCCTGGCATCAGTATAACCTCACATCAGCATTTTGCCCCAGCTGAAGTTTCTGAACATTTTCCACATATAGCCCACATGCAGTGCTAAAGCTAATCCAATCTATATGTGATTAGGTTGTGTGCAACTAGCCAGGTCCATTCTTCTCTCAGAACAGGCTCAGATGGCACACTACCTCAAGCCGGGCAAAGGTTTAATTGGTCATAGCCACCACCTGATCAACAGAGTGTGAACTTGATCTTTTAAATGAAGTGAAAACAGAACAACCAATGATATTCAGTGTTTTTGCAAAGATTTCTTTTAAGAATGGGATTACTGTAATTAGATTTTTTAAAGTTCTAACTAATTAATTTTATCCAACTTCTTTTTCAAGAGAAAAAAAAACTTTTATATAAAAACTGTTAACTGTAATACTTTTAAAAAATGAAAAGAGCCCTACCCGAGCAGAATTGCCATTTTGTGGTTAATATATAAATGAAGTCTACTTATTGCTTAAAGAGAATATCAAAGATTACTACATATGCATATATGTGTGAGAGAGATACAACACTAGCATATGTGCTGGTTTCTGGAGCTGTAGCAAAGGAATATTTACTGCATTTATTGGCACCATTAAAAAGCAACGACAGGAAGTTTGATTTAGCATCCTGATTTAATATCAATATCAAAGGCTAGAGGCAATACTCTAAGAATAAATCAATAATGGCAGACTCTTCAGTGGAAAATAAGCAATAGCATTGTTTAACTATTAAAGGCAAGAAAATGAAATTTTAGTAATTCTGGATCAAGGATTAGCCCAGTCACCTTAGGATACATTGCAATGCTTACTACCAGCTAGGTAGGAAAGCATGAAATTGCAGCTTCATTCGTACTATTGAAGTCATGGAGTCTTCGTCTCTCACACATGCACTGCTTTTGTTATAGATGTCCCTTATGCTTATGTTCCAAATGTTTAGTTCTAAAACTCCTCTTATTCCTTGCTATTGGCCATGCTGGGTAGGAATGATAAGAGTTCAAAGTCCAAAACATTTAGAAGGCACCGGGCTAAGGAAGGCTGCTCTAAGAGTGTATTAAAAAGCAACGTGCTGAAAGAGGGACCCAAGTTGGAGAAAGCTGGTTTGCACATTTTATGCATGCACACTGTATTTATAGATAAGCGCATATGACCAGTATCCCAGGTGAATATTTTCAAAATAGGACAAGGGTGATATCTAGGATTGAATTTTTTTGGTAGTATATTCTAGTGTACCCCTCTCCTCATTGAAGCTGCTTAAGCAAATATGCCATGTTAAAATGCTAACAAAATCAATATGTTTTGATAGAGTCTTATACTTGCTTAGTGCAGCACATGATTCAAACTTAATAATTGTTTCCCACTTCCTGAGAGGCTTATGGCAATTCCTCCTCATCTGTTTTTCTAACTGTTTTGGGCAATAAAAATAGCTCTGCATAATCACTGTTAAGGTTTATCACTGATGTCTTCATGCAGTACCTCAAAAACCTGCAAGCTCGTTAACACTTTGCCAAGATTCCATCTCCAGCTGCAGAGCAGTTGCAGTGAATATACTGTAGAATCAACAAAGAAAGTGAAAGGAGACAGTAAAAAAATTCATGCTAGACTCTTTTCTAGAAGTTCACATTCAAAAGGCAGTAGTGCAAGCTGTACTCTCATTATTGCACTAACTTCCCACATAGATGTGCTAAGATTCAAAAGCAATTCTAGTTAACTGAAGAAGAAAAATGATCATTATAATAACTTGTATCTTAGTAAAGGGCAATTAAGAATATATTGTTCAGGATAAAAACACATAGCTAGTTTGCAGTTGTTGTTGTTGTTGTGTGCCTTCAAGTTATTTCCGACTTATGGGAAACCTTAGGGTTTTCTCAGCAAGATCTGTTCAGGGGGAGGAAGTTGCCTTTGCCTTCCTCTGAGGCTGAGAGAATATGACTTGCCCAAGATCACCCAGTAGGTTTCCATGGCTAAGCAGGGATTCTTAAAATACATTATTTACACAATGTTTATCATTAGATACATAAATCACTATAAAACAAGGACTCTATTCCATTACAGACTATGTAATAATATAGTTAACCATATTTAAGGTTTGTTTTGGCAACAAGCTAACACAACTATCCCTCTTGGAACTGTTCTTCTCTGAAGATACCTATAGCCAGTGAACCATGCAATCTGAAACCTGTACAGGAAAAAAAAAAAATCTCAGAATTGGAGGTCAGTTCAAAGGTTATCTAGTCCAGCTAGCGATTCATGCAAGCAACCCTCTACCACAACATCACCAATTGGTAGGACTTCCTAGAAGATTTATGGGATCTTGATACTGGATTATAAAGACCCGTCCATGTGTGGGGCTCTGGTGAGCAGTGTGCAAGGGACAGAGCACCTTTCGTTTCGCTTATGGTTAATCAAAATTCTCTTTCTTCTTCTTCATGAATTCAAGTCCGACCCCCTAAAACCACATGGTCAAATTTGGTCCAGCTACAGCCTTTTTATTTGAAAATAGCTATTTTATCACCACACAATTGCCTCCTCCCTGGTTAGCCACTGCCTTTAAACTTTCTTTGTAAGACTCTGTCCTTAAGTCCCACCCTCCATCAACGTTGTTATCCTCCTTTGGATGCAGTTTCCTAATATCCTTCTTAAACTTCAGTGTCCAGATTGGATACAGTACTTCAGATATAAGTGTCTATCTTGAAGAATGCCCTGCATAGGCCAAAAGAAAACAAGGAAGCTTTTTAAGGTCAATCACATTCCCCACAAGTTGAGAGATGTTACTTGCTCCTGGGGGGCAAGAACAAAAAACTCCCGATTTACAGGACAATTTTTGGGGTTTGTAAAAATGTACAGTGGTATCACTCCTTTGGATTTATACTCTAGATCTCTTTTGATGCAGCTCAGAAACTCATTGAGCCTTTCAGCTGCTGCACAAATTGCTGGATCTTTTCAACTGTGATCTACTAAAAGTCCTAGATGAGAACTTTTTCCCATGTACCACCGTCAAGGTAAATATTAATTGTCTTGTTTTTGTGCATTTGTTTTTACCTACCTAAACAGAACGCTTTACATTTATCTACTGGAATTCATGTTAACTGCTTTGGTCAAATTCTACATACTCTCTAGAATATCACACTGAATCCTGTTGCTGTCTGCTAAAGAAAAGTGGACGTAAAGTAGGTCTGGAGGTACTGCTAGATAGTTGGGTAATTTGTAGTAGATAAGCAAGAGTCCATGTTATTTTATAAAATGTCCTTTGTCCATGTTATTTTATAAAAATACACAAGGAGTGCTTCGTGTTTTTCAATACTGGAACCAGGATGGAACTATGTAACACTCCAAATGTAACTTTGTTTTTCCAGGCTGTAAAGAACCACTGAGGCAGATTCTTTAGATACACATACTCCGCGGATACAGTCCATCAGCTGGTTGCCAATCTCCCTAACTGTAGGGAAATCTGTTTCAGCAGACTGACAATTAAAATACTGTGGGGGTGTCTTGTTAAAAAAAACCTTACTGAAATCAAGATATACTCTGTCAGCAGCATTCCTTTACCAAGCATGTAACAGCAACTAAATTGCTACCAAAGAAAAAGAGGCCAGGGCCTAAATCCAATTGCTGTTCCCAACTGCAGCAGACCCAACGAATCAGTCAAATTTATGTACTTATTAGGTCTACCCTAGTTAGCTAGAAGAATTAGATTTAGGCCTAGGTTAGTCAGGATTTTTTCTTGAGCAGCTGGTATTGGCTATATACCTACAGTTGGACCGCATAATTATCTGTTCCAGAACATTTCTATACACTGATGCCAAGCTTAAAGTTGGTAGGTATCTGGGACTGTTCGGTAGCTTCATAGATCCTCTCTATATATACTGTTCAATATCATTATGCACAGACCTCATAGCATAATCCACAATATTTTCTAATTAATGTACAGTAACAATATTGATATTGCATTCATGTTTCAATAGTTTCCACGAGTATCATTAGTAATATATTATTGTAACCTAACTATTTAGACAGCAGTATTTATTCTTCTGTCTAAAACAGAGATACAACAGAGTTAAATGATGTTTTCACGCATTCTGTTATTAACTTGATAATATAACTTTTATTATCATAAAGCAAAACCATTTCTTCCTACCTTAAGTTAAAATGATTTGATGTATATGATTACATAGATCTTGCAATATGCATGTTTCACTGAAAATGAAAGAGATGAGCGCCATCTCATGGGCATTAAAGATAATGTGCTGAAAATAAAATTCCTGTGTTAGTCTCCTCTTTGCAAAATCAGAGGTTTTCATGTAATTCTCCATAATCTCTGAAAATTATACACAGTGTATATTTTGGGCTGTAGGAAAAGAGGAAGACATTACAGATGGATAGACTCAATCAAGAAAAACATGTTCCTGAATCTGCAAGATCTAAGCAGGGTAATTGAGGATAAGGTGACCTGGAAATCTCTCATTCATAGGGTTGGCATAAGCCAAAGTTGATGACAGTTAACAATGTACTTTTGGCCACGTCATAATTTTAGAAGTGTATAATGTCTCTCTATCGCTAAGCTACACTTACACAGGTAAACAGTTTAAAATTTACTCAAGCAAATCCTATTGAAAATGCTATATAGGGTTCAAATTATTACACCTGTAATCTTATTTGCACTTTCTTCGGAATGGCACTACTGAATTCAATTGGGTTTATGTCTGAAATAACACCCTACTCTGTCATAAAATCAAGCACTCTTTCCTGGAAGCAAACATTGTAGATCTCATTTTTGTATAAATATGTATACATTTGCACTGTAGGTCACTTGTTTAAGGGAGAAAATACAAATATGCCATTGAAGACACAGTCTTAATGTTGCTGTAACGTAAGATTTGCTTTGTTTATTTTTGATTACTTGCGTAGAAGTGAAATCGCTTTGCAACTTCATTACGCATTTTCACAGCATTTTTAATTTTGTACAGATACAGCACAGTGGCAAAAGATTAAATAACTCAGATAAAAGAAAATCCTTAATTCCAGAAAAAAATTAGTCCGCTGTGACAGAGAGGACTTTCAACTTCCTCTAAGTGCCTGTTTTACCTCAACTAAGATACTTGATACCCTTAGTATAGTTACCTGCTGACCTGAAATTTTACCCATTCACAGAGAACTTCTGCATGTTTCTCTGCCAGTTCAAGTTACAAATACTTGTGTGCTGCCATGCATCATTTTGGTCACACGTTCTTAAATATAACTGGTAAAACAGTGCATCAGACTAAGAGTACAATCTTAATTAGCCAACTGTGTACTAAATGGTCAACCTACTGAATCCATATGCCTCTCTAGACAAGGAGTCCTGAAAATTTCTTATGACTAATGCCTAATTTTGATCTGTACTCTGGCTGGAGTTTGGACCTGATGTAACTGAATTCCTCTCCCCTTCTCCACCCATGTTTTGCTCTTGTGCTGGGAGATCTTAGCTAGCAGAGCAGTTCGGTTGGCAATTTGCTTTCTCAGCTGATTGGTGGCAGAACAGGGTGCTGCTGACAGAATATTTCTGAGACCAGAAGAAGATTTCGGAAGCATGCACCTAATCTTACCCCCTACAGCCAGAGTCAGAATTGTGCTGATATACTATTGTATATGATTAACACTGAAAGTATTAACAGAAGGAAAACATACCCAAATTGCTAGAGAAATACCCCAAAATATTAAGTACCAATCATTAAGATTAGTAACTTATGCCTTTGTATAAAATCTTTTAAGTATTTCTGAAGAGTACTATTTACTTTTAACTGACATAATTAAATTTGTACAAATATACCAACATTGTGTAGACACCAAGTATTGCTGTGCCCTGTGTCACATAGGAGGAACAATGTCCCAGGTTTTATATTATCTACATTATTTTCTAATGTCTTGATGAAAGTTTAACCAATTATAATATGACAAATTAAAACATTTCTGCTGAATTCACACATTTGGTAGCTCTTTATACAAGCTGGGATTCTCTACTTCAAAGAGGGAAAAAGGATTTCAGATGGCTAGCTATAAAATCAAGTCCATACAACCATGAACTTACATAAGTTCTACAGACATTCATTCAGTTCAATAGATCAACATACACTAACATTGCTGTTAGAGGCACTATCTGTCTTTAATTAAGCATCTGTTATTGAAATTGGAAATGCTATAAAATAACAGATACCAGTTTGGTTCAAATCTGTTCTGTTTTGCTTAATAAAACAGATTCCATCAGTTTATTGTCATTCAGATGTTAAAAACTTAGTGCTTTTAATACCTTCATTCACTTGTTAAATTTATCTTCAGTTGTAAATGATTTTTGAATCCCAGAGTTCTGATATTTTACTACTTACAGAATGTGAATACCTGTCTTTCTATTCAGTTTTGATATCTCTAAATGGTTGAAGCTTTCTAAGCATCTTACAAACAAACAAACAAAAAGTAAAAGCATGTAACATGCAACATACAGTGGCCCATCCACTTTTGCAAGGGTTCAGGGAGCAAAACCTTCATGAAACTGTAAAAAAGGCAAATAACTCCCCCTGCGCTCCCCTCCCATTCCCTTCCAGGGCTCCCCCCTCCCACTCCCTTGCCATTTGCCCCAGCATGTGTTCCTTCCTTCCCTCCACCTGGGCAAAAGGTAAGTGAATTGGGGGGAGGGTGCATTCCTTCCCTCCCTTCCCTCCATGTCTAGGCAAAAGGCAAGGGAATGGGGATGAGGCTCATCCACCTCTACCCATTCCTTTGCCTTTTTCCTGGGTTTGGAGAAGGAAGGCATTTTAGCCCAGGCAAAAGGCAAGGGAATGGAGGAAAGGAGAAAGCACCTGCTTTCTCTGTGCATGGTGCTTCCCCTTCCATTCTCTTGCCTTTTGCCCAGGCGCGGAGAGGGAAGGCATGCAGACCAGGGCAAAAGGCAAGGGAAAGGGGGGAAGGCACATGTGCATACCTTCTTTCTCCATGCACGGTGCTCTCCCCTCCTCTTCCTTTTTGCCCAGGCATGGAGAAGGAAGGGCACAGCACAGCCAGGGAAATGACAAAGAAATGAGAGGGGAAGTATGGGGAGAAGGCACACACTCACCTCATGAATAATCAAATAATCAAAACCCATGAATGTGGAGGGAGGATGGTAATTCATGATGTCAATACCTCAATATTAAAGCAGAATAAAAACAAAATGAAATATTGTGTAGTTTATGAAGCATAATAATATGATTGAATGGTGTGAGCAATCCTACCAGTCCTATCTTGGACCATATGAAATTTTTGGAGCATTTTCAAAGGCAGCTCCTCATATACTAAACTGTATTAACCCAATTTAGAAGCTGCTAGGCAGTTCGGATAACTGTAGCTCATCAGTTTCTTTCTAGGTAGAATTATAATTAGTATTCTATAATCCTCATCTGATAAGATTCATGTTGGTGCCACCTGCATCACTAATGACAATACTGGACTCAAGAACAAACCCCTCTCAACATCCTGATCTTTTGGTAGTAATATATGAACCTGATCATCTTGTGCTGATACATGAAGTTTTGCTGGTCTGTTTCCCTGCCTTATGTCACTCCCTGTGAAGAGGTTGAACAACACTCAATTGGGCAAATAAATCACACATTAATAGGACCTCCATTTTGTCTGGGTCAGGTGGTAAGACCATACAATTTGTAGCCACACTCTAATACTGGTTCAAAATATTCGCTGCCTTGTCTAAGCAACTGAAAGCTGCCATTCACGCACATTTGTTTTATCTCAGCGTGCATAAACGACCCACAATCAGAAGATATCTGAATATTACTGAATAACGTCTCATTTTAAGGAGACAGCTGACTGACAAAGGAGAGGCGTCATAGTAATGGTTTGAGCACTGGACTATGACTCTGGAGACCAGAGTTCAAATCTCCACTTGGCAACAGAAACCCTCTAGGTGACCTTGAGGAAGTCACACTCTCTCAGCCTCAGAAGGCAGCAAAGGCAAAATCTCTCCGAACAAATCTTGCCAAGAAAATCTTATGATAGCTTTGCCTTAGGGTCGCCATAATCACAACAACTTGAAGACACAGAACAACAATGAATTAAGAAATTTAAAAGAGCCCCAAACAATACAAATTGAAATATCTTTGGATAGCTGGAGATGGTTGAATAGGGGAACTGTAACTTGCCCATGGGAGGTATATTGAGAAGCCTGACACAACCAAAATCCAAAAGTTTTTGACCACCTGTGCTTTGCTGAAGTTGGGGGTGGGGAAAGATACTAGCAAGAAACTAATATGCTATTCACCAGCAGACCTAAATCATTTGAGATGTACTGGCCTGTACAGACTGAGACAGACAACTAATTAGAAAAAAGCCAGTTAATTTCTGTGTCATTTTATGCACTGCTGTCTCATTTCTAGAGAGGCACTCTAGCAGAAAGAGTTGTGAACAATTAAGCTGTTTAAGAAGGTCTTTGATAACTACAAGCCACTTCATTACAACAAGCTGGACAATTTATTGACAAGATGTCTTGTTCCAGTCCATACAATTGTAACAGAAAAACAACTAAGAGGGTTGAAAGTCACACTGAACATGAGAAAGAAAAAGACTTTTCTGAAAATGGTTAATTGAGATCAGATGCAGGGAAACAAGACAGTCAAATCAATTTTGACAAGACATTGTTTCATTGTTAGAAGTCGGAAACTAGTTATAAGCAGTAAGAGGCCAAACAAAAACTCACCCAATTATCATGTCAAACAATCACAGCTGCCAAAGACCCTACTTCTTATCAATAAAAAATGGAAGATCAGTATTATCATTTATTTGATTGTCTTATAGTTCTGTATCTGATCTAGCTGAAAAAGATTTTTCTGAAAATGTTCAAGTTGCCTTTCAACGCCTTTCAAGTTTATACCATCAGTTAGAAAATAAATGTAAAAGTTATATGCTTTCACCAAATTGATTAAAAACTGTTAAAATGCACAAAATTTGGACATTCCTCACTATTTTTCATTTGAACTAATTGAACCCAGAACCTATACCCCACAGATGCAAAATTTTCACGGGGGGCTTTTGATCCCAACAGGGAATCCCAACCTGCCACCAGTCCCATCTGGGAGACTGAAAAACTTTTGACTAAATGATATGAATCTCGTATTCAGTTATTGATCTTTGCAGCTCCACAGAACATGCTTCACAAGCTCATCTTGGGTGACTAGATACTCGCTGTGCTTCTATTTTAGCAAGACACATTGCTGTTGAGATCGTTATCTGCTTATCCTTTCACAGTGAAAATAATTTTTTTAACAACAAAAACAAAAGTAAGATATCCAGGTAATACAGTATAATTTACGTGTCCTCAAAGAGACTAGCAACTTAACAGCAACAGATTAGGGTGCTGGAGTTCTTTTGATGAAAGCCATAGCTGTGGTGAACATCTAGGATTCTAAAAATGATGAATGAATAAGCTCCTCTACGCCTTGCCTGATTCTTCATGTAATTGTTGAAAAAGAAATAAAACAATGTATATAAAAACTTGACAAAGAATGTAGAAATGTCCTAATGCCAAGGCAATGCACTACCATGCTTGCAGGATGAAATGTATTATTTATTAAAATACTTTTATTCTGCCCTTTTCTTATGAGATCTCAGAGTGGCAAACAGATAGAACAATATAAATAATTTAAACAATTCTAATTAAAACCAATGAATTTAAACAAGAGAAAATAAAGTAACACTTAAAAGTAAAACAGGTCCCAAATTCTTTAATAAAAAGCCACAACATGAATTGGTGCTAAAAATAAGCCAATACAGGCACCAGTCTGACCTCCAGATTGGGTGCACTTCATAAATGGGCAACCACAGCATACAGTGATTTTCATCAGCATACAGATGGCACTTCACCCCAAAACTCTTTCAAAAAATTTCATATAGATATTACAACAAGAGGGACAAGATGGAACTCTGTGGGACTCAACAGTTTAATGGTCGTGGGACTGAACAGGAATCTCCCAATGCTACTTTCTGAAACCAGTGCTCAAAGATGGGAGCAGAGCCACTCTAACCCAGTGCATCCCATTCCTATCTGATCAAGCTGGTCCAGCAAGATCACATGATCAGAGGTGTCAGGGATCACTGAAATACCCAGGAAGATAATTCCCCACGAATGTAAAAAAATCAGATTCAAGGAGATTTATGTGACCATAGCCACCCTGTTTTTGCCTTCCACCATAATGAGATTATGACAGCAGCTATAAATGTCTTGAACCTCACAGAAGATGTTTTGTGGGACCTTAGTTTACAATTTAAGGCAGCAGCAATATATTCTTATGGCAGAGATTTATCAGATACCTAATTGCATATTAAGGAGTCTCCTGTCTGAAATGAACTCAGTCTCAGTCAATAGTGTTTTGTTTATTTAAACTGCATTAGTTCTACCTGTCCAATTAAAATGTCACTTTACCATCAGGTGAGAAACTCAAGTTCAGAAGCAAAAAGAAAAAAAGTCAATTCTAAAAATTTATAGGCCCACTCCTATAAAACGAAGGAGGGATAAAAGCACCTCCTTCTATCTATCTCTAAGATGCTGCATCATCATGGCCAAACATCTGTCTGGAACAAACTGTGTCAGAACTCAGCTAACAGGCGCATACATTGACATACTTTGCTGTTACATACTAGAGATCTATGAACTATCATCACCTCCCTAGGTACAACTACCTGATTGTGACACAAGTGAAAAAAATAACACATTTTAAGGCTGAAACCAAAATTAAAGCCTTATATTTACTGTTAAGATTAGCAGATCTTATTATGTACCCTGAAGCCGTGCTACTTAAAGTGATTGTCTAAGGACCAGTGACAGTCCATCCTTCACCAGCCAGGGTAGCCAGTAGATACAATTATGATGCTTGTCCCTGTCATACTGAGAAAAAAGGCAGGTCTCCCACATCATCCCAGGAGGAGTGAATGGTAGAAGCAGGACAGTTCACAGTTGGTGGTCACTGGACAGCAAATGCCCCTTGGCAAAGTCCCACACTACTACTTCTAAACAGAGGTGGAGTATGATACAAAGGTGGCTGCATAAAAAAAAAAAGACTTCTATTTGGAGGGAGGAGACAGAGGTGAAAATTGTTGTGAAAATAAATTGGGAAGGGAAAGCAAAGGGAAATTTAAAAGAAGAGATGATTTTATGTGATATTAAACCATAGAAAGAGAAAACGCTTTCAGTACACCTGGCACTGAAATGTTGAAACACAGTACAGTATTAGCAGAGTCTGATTGTTGCCTAACAACATAAGAGGATTCCTGCTCAGGCAGATCAAGGTTCATTTAGTCAAGCACTGTTTCTAACAGTGGCCAGCTAGATAACTTGACAAGTTCACAAACAGAGCATGGAGGTAATGGCCTTATTTCTGTTTGTCAAAATACTGACTTTCTGAAGTGTATCTGAGTTTGAAGACTGTGTCATCTACCAATTTGTCCATATTTCCTTTTTCCAACTCAACTGAACTACTAAGTACCACCACATACATACATACATACATACATACATACATATAAAATTGAGGGGAGTGGGTTGGGAGTTGGGTTGGCTTTGTTAACCTGAAAAGTGTGCATGGTAAGTCAATTCAAAAGAGAAGAAATTCAGATACAGGTATATCATGCTGCTACAATAAATATGGGGAAAAGGTATGTAAGTCTAGTGTTTTGGTTCAGATCACAACTTTGGATTGTACCGTAGCCCAACTTTAAGGGTGCTATTATAGAGCAGTATTTTTGACTTTGCACCATAAAGCTGCCTACTTTCAGCAAAACACAGCCATTAAAAAAACCTGCTCAATAGCTGGTAGCCAAATAACTCTAAATCCATGACTTGTACAGCAACAAAGTTCTGGAGAAGTATGGATTATTACAGCAAGGTTCCAGAAGAGATCAAAATGTTTATATCCTCGCGGCCTTCTTTCTGTCTTGGTCATCTGCAGAGGTAAAAATGTTGAGAAAGTCTGGCATCAAGGTTTAAAACTATTCAAAGCTCTGAGTACTAGTGAAAGAAGGAACTGTGCTTCATTTAAAATTGTAAGTAGAAGCTTTCTGTTTATTTTGATTGCCTAAGGAGAGGAGACTGTATAGGTACAGAAGATAGAACCAAACAGGCATGAATTTAAAAATCTTACCAAAAGTGTGGGGGGGGGATTAATTCTGCTTGTAAACCACTTGCACTAGTGCTTCATTACAGCTGAATACTTCATTAGAGATGACAGCTGGACGGTGAATTTGTTAAATGAGGAGTCACCTCTGAGAGAGGAAAGTTTGATAAACTAAGTAGAGTGATATGTCATAACTCCTGATTAAAAACTGAGCTATAGAAGTGAATGGTTAAATGAACTTGCCATCTGCTTCTGAATACTTGCATTTTGTGTTTGGTGGGTGGAAACATTTTTTTAAATGTACCTTTTTACATTGCTATTCACTACATTGCTAATATAAAAGTTAGGTTTCAGCCAGTATCATATAGTAGTCTTGGAGAGGAGAGTGTCCTATGAAACAAGTCTGTCCTTGTGTTTCCACTGTGTTCCTCTTTCATGCAATGAAAAGTTGAATAGGATTTTGCTGATTAAGTCATTAATTGGCTTTTTAATAAGGAAGCTTAATTATCTCAAATCATCAAATGATTATCTGTGAACAGCAGAGCTTTTGGATTTCTGAATTTAGCTGTTAAATTAGATGTTTGCATATGGAAGTTACTTTAGTTCATTTCTGAAAAATAGCAGTATGGAAATATAGGAAAATGCTCCTAAAATATTTTTTCTCAAGGTGATTTTTATGAATGCATATTAAGGCCAAGGGGTGAATCAACAATTTGAATATGTATCCCCCAAGCTTGTCACTGAATTAAGTCAGTTTTTAAAAATGGTTGTATTTCACTCAAAGCAGAAAGAGCCTATTTTAATTTTATGATGTAGGCAATATGAAGGTGATAAAAATATCACTTGATAGTAACACTCTTAAGGAGTCTGGCAAAATCTGATAGCTTCTTTCCATTCAACAGTTGGTAGTTACATGGTGTTATCTCATAAATGGCTTTCACCAGGAAACTTGTTGATTTTCACCTGCTCTGTATTACTACTTTTGATGTATCTTATTCTTGCCATAGCACACCTTCCTGTATCATAACAACATCTTTGCTGTTTTTGCAAAGAAATTTTTGTGCCTTTCTCTGAGACATACCATCATGTCTGTGTAAATGGTATGCTCAAGAAAGGTCTGAAATAATGGAATGTGGCAGATGGCTCTTCAAGGAAATGGTGGTGGTACCTGTGCTACCTATCTTTTCTGAGGTACTCCCAACAAGCTGTCTTTGAGCTCTGCCAGCTCTGCTCTGTTAGTAAAATAGAAGTACCACATTACGGTGCAGTATATCACTGAATATTGGATAATGTAGCTTTAAGTATCCTGGAGGAACGCTTGAAACAGTTTTCAAGTCTGAGGGAAACCCTGCATATAAATTACTGTATCTTCAGCTTAAAAAAAATGTTTATGTTTACCCTGATCACAATCTCACATGAAACCTCTAGCAACTTCTCATGGAACCATAGAGTTTCTACACTGATTGAGAAACTCAGCTATAGACAGTTCACAAGTCAGTTCGCTGACCACAAACTATGGTGGTGTCATAACTTGTTCAAACTAGAGGTTAAAAATATAGGTTCCCAAACCGAAATGGAATGAGTAATTATGAATAGTTTTGAAATCAAAAGCAATCTCTGTGGCTTGTAAGCAAGGAGGATAGCACAGAAGCACAACCCACGCATATAGGGGGAAAGCTTAGTTCCCGGTTATGTCTCAACTGACATGTTGATTATCTAAGAACATACTGATTCTACAAGATGGCACTCAGGTGAAACTGAAAACAAAACAACTTACTTACACAAAACCACTCCACATAGATTAGCTGATTAGCTAAGGTTTAATATTTTTATAGAATAATTTACTCAGACATCCCACTGAGTTCAATGGAACTTATTTTCAGGACATATGTGTAGCTTTGTTGCCTTTGCTGTATTTGATAAAGAATGAATAATTATAATAGTTCTATCCCTTGCCATGTCAAATAAAGCATTCAGAACACTGATTATTGTCACTGCTCAAGTTTTTTTTTAGTTTGCAGCCTGGGAAAACATTAAAACATTTGTACTTTTCTACTGTTCACTTTCAACTAAATTGGGAAACAGGTGGCTCTTATTATTCTCCTTGTGAGCTTCACAGGTATAACTACAAAGCAGCATTAGAGGCAATTTCTTCTTAAAATGGGTGGGGACATTCTTTGGACATTCATGGTCTTCATTTAATTCACATCAAGTATATCTTCACTGTGTTTTATCTTCTTGTATGTGAGGCCACAAATTTACCTTAACACTAGATAGCACAACAAACTAATGTTTGTTGGCAGCAGGCAAACAACAATATCCAGTGATATCCATATATATGCAAATCATAAAGTTATAGACAAAAAAAAATAGAGGAGAACTCATACATACACAATTCTGAGCAAATTAGGTGGACCACAATGCCCTAAAGGCAGCAGCTCTCTTATGATTTGGGAAGCTAAACAGTGTCATTCCTGGTTAGTACTTGGATGGGAGACTTCCAACAAATACCAGGTGCTGTAGGCTATATTTTAGAGGATGGAACTGCCAAAACCACTTCTGAGTATTTTTTGCCCAAGAAATCCCTATCAATTTCATGGGGTCTCCATAAGTCAGCAGGTGACATGAAGGTACATACACACCAGCAAAACCAGACCATGGTCAGAATAAAGTTTAAAAGGTCCTCTAGCTCTGAATTGATAATGAGGGATAGACAATAGCATATAAAACAAAATCTGCAAAACATAAGTCCAAGAACAATGGAATTCATACTAGATGCAATACTACGTAAATACAATAGCTCTTCGTAGCTCAAGGACAAGACTAGTACTGCCCATGGCCCAACATCCTCCCTAAAAGTAATGTTTGCTCCCTAGGTAAAGAAACGCATTGTACTAGAGGTTCCCTCCTCCAACATTTTGGGGCAGGTGGACACATTTCAAATGTATAGAGGATGGTGGAGAAAAGGTGAAATTATGTACCTTCAGTAGGTAACTTGCCAGATGGCCACCAGAAAGGTGTCAAGCTTTATTGTCATGAACGATAGAAGAATAAGACTCAGCATTTTGCTAACTGAAAAACGTTCAGCATATGACAGATCTGAACATGCATTTTAATCCCAGGAGCTCTGCCCCAATACTTACATAAATACTGTATAAACTAATTAAATCACCAAAAACACTCTGTTCTTCTACCGTTCTTTTTCTTCCTCAATCCACCTTTGCCCCTTCTTAAACCACCGGTGGAGGTTAGCAGGAAAAATGAAAGATGAGGCCAGAAGAAGTTCCTATTGTACCTGTAACCAGCTCCAAGCTCTGCCACCTTAAACTGGTGTACTTCCATTCCCCACTTTCCCTCCTTTCCAAGCTCTGCCATCCTCCCTACCCACACCAGTTCATACCTGCCCACCACTGACCATTTTTACTATGTGACCTACATGGAAGTCAGAAGCAGTTTGGAAAAATAAAAATGCCAGGCAGCAGAAGAATAGTGGTCCTTTTTTCAGAGTCCTCAACCCAGACGGACAATAAAATAAATCACAACAACAGTTATTTAAATAGAGTAACTGAGGTTGTTTTAATACAAAGTCTAGTTTCCACTAAAATAAAAAAAAAAAGCTGGGTAAAAAAGCTCCTTTTATACTATTAATATTTCAATACCAAGAACAAATAACTGAGAACCATAATATTCAGTGACTTCTAATGCCCTCAAAGCAGCATTCATAAGTATTGTGGTACACAGAACTATCTGTCCTCGGTGTTAAACAAAGCCTCGCTCCTCTCCCAACATTTGAACTTTATTTATTTTATCTCCCGCCTTTTTCCCAGCACAAGACATAAGGGGGGGTTTGTATCAAATCTAAACAAAATACTGCTAAATTAATAACCTGAAAATTTAAAAATATTTAAAAAACCATTTTGTTAAAAGCAAAAAAACTAAAAACAGTTTTAAACACTGTAAAAACATAGTTTAAAAAAATGTAACAGCACACACCATTAAAAGGCCTTTCTGCCATAGGAGTTAAGAGCCAAAGACCTATTAAATAAGAAAGTCTTTGCCTGCTGGTAAAAAGAGAAGAGATAGAAAGCCACCAGAACCCATTGTGAAAGGAAATTCGACAGCCTTGGAGCAACCACTGAGAAGGTCCTTTCCTGCATCCTCACCAGAAAGGCGCATGATGTTGGTGGCTCAACAGGGAGATGCAATCTTTCAAACAGTCTGGCCTCCACATACTGAACAAATGGACAATTTAGTGAATGGACAGACCTCCCATGTCAACCATTTTATGGCAGAACCCACCACACTCTGCCCACTAGAATCTATTTCCTGGAGAAAAGTTCAGATAGAATTAAAAGTATAAGAATAATAAGAAATATTGAAGGATGCTTAGTATAATTTCAATGAGCTATTGTAAATATATTGGTAATTAACAACCTCCCCTAGATGCGCTTACAGAGATAAGGTGCTACTTGACATAAAGGCTTTCGAATGTGTTTGGCTGGACTTCTTGCAACTATTCTGGGAAATGTCAATAGGATGTCAAGAGGCTCTTGGATTATTATTAAATAATTAACACTGCCATATATGGAAAGTGCGCTATCATTCATAGAATCTACACCATGACATATAGATATTTCACCCAAAACATTGGTCCATGGTATATTCCACAAATCATGCAAAAATACATCCTTAAGGCAATTGCAAATTATTTTGAAGGCCTTTATTACAGCAGAAAAAGTAAGGCAATTTTTAGTTGCTGCAGCTGAGCCATTCAGTATTTTATAACACAGTCCTATCCATCTCTACCCACATGTAAGATCCATGCAATCTTACAAATAAGGGAGGAACTGCCACATTGGGCGGCTGCAGCAATTTAACCAGCAATTTATAATTTTATTTCCTTTGAGGAAATGTTTGAACTTTCCTTACATTGTAATTAATCTGTTTTATTTTCAATGGATTTAATAGTTTTATATGGTTTTGTTATTGGCTGCCTTGAATCTAATTTTAGAGGAGGGGAGAAACGGTGGGACAAAATTGTATAAGACAACAAATAAACAATAAAACTGATCTTGAGGCAGCTTACTCCCAGGTAATGGATACCAGACACCAGCCTTTAGTTACTATGTTAAAAACATACTCGTGTCACTAAAATACCAACAGTATAAAGTTGGCCGTCCACATTTGCTAGGGATGGGGCACAAGACTCCCACAAAAGTGGACAAACCACAAATACAAAAATGCGTGTGTATGTCTCTGGGAGGGGAGCCAAGGAATGGCGGGGAATGGGCAGACAGGGTCCAAACCATGTCATGAAAAGGTCAAGATGGAGGTCCTATAATTCCTCTCTTTTGCCCATCTCCTTCCTTGGATGTGTGTAGGGCATCAGGAAAGGATTTCTGGTGCTGAGAAATGGGGCTGTGAGCCATCCTTAGCTGGCTAGACAGTGGCTGGAGGAGGAAGAGCACCAGAGGCGTGTTTTTAAAGGGCTGCGCAGCCTGATGGGAGCCACAGACAAGGAATGTTCCCCCGGAAAAGAAGCCCTTAAAGTGTGAGGCAGGGGATGGAAAAACTTGCAAACAATCAAAGCTGTGAAAGTGAAATGCACAAATGCAGATGGCCAACTGTAATCCTATCCATATTTACTCATAAATCATCTACTTTCATAAACAGACTAAGAATATCATTCAGAAAGAATGTAAATTATAATCTATGTACACCATATGCAAATAATCAGACTGACTTCAATGAGATTGAAGTCTGAATAGATATATACAGGATTGCACTATTGGTTATCAGAAATGGATTGGATTAGTTTGTTAAAAGCATTTCACTTACAAACTGGTCAAGATTAATTTTTCTACAACACACAACAGTTCAGTTCCATTTCTTCAGTTTTTAAAGTAACCATACCACCTTAACCACATGAGTGAGTATTTGGGTCTCATTTACACACTTTCCTCAAGAGACTACTACAATTCTTTAGGTCACTAGAGAAAAAAAGATAACAAGAGCAATTATGTTTCTTAATTCAGTACTCCAAGAAGAACAGAGACACCCGATAAGAAAAATTACAACAAAAGACAGCTATACCCTGTACTGGATATGTTTTTTCGAAACAGTGTAAGAAAATATCTGCTCTTTCAATTGTAATCCCCTCGTCCCCTCAAATACCTAAATGCCACAAAACCTTCATGGCCTGGTTTTTGGGCAGGTCCTAGGATTGTGATGGGGAAGAGAAAGGAAAGAAATTCTATTACATTTGCCAGCTCTGCTGGATTTAGCCCAGAATGAACTACATTGAGCAAACAGTACAATTAAAAGCATCACCTTCATTTTAAAGAGTTCAAGACACTGTAGAAATAAAGCCATAACCTAACCTTATACTAAGCCATGGGAGAAAAAGAAAGCCATAGAACATAAAGTAGCATTGAAAAAAGAAAAAGTGGAAAAGCACATTCCTTATTAAGATACATGCCATCAGCTTCATTACTTAATGACAGCATAATTATTTTTGTCTATTTACTGTTTCGATCTAGCTTAAAATCATACATTTGTTACATATGGTACCACAGATGGTGACAAGTAGCCAAAGGAAGAATGAAGTATGTTTCTGAAAACAGCAAGGCAATGCAGGGCAGAGGAAGACTATGTTGTTACTTTCCTACCCCAATTCCCTCCAGATTTAGAACAAGTTTTAATACAGGATTTTTGTTAACAGTACTTAAAAAAATGTAGTGCATGAGAATGCCACACCCATCTCAGATACACAGCTTCAAAAAGGTGTTATTTTAAAAAGGAAGAAGGGATAGAATTATATGCCAGCTGCCAGCTTAAACAAACGTTTTATCCAAAACAAATTCAAGGACTACAAATTCTTGTTACTTTCACTATTATGAGAAAAATATAACACCTCTCCACTCAAAAAGTAGACCTGTGCTTGGACTGAGTACACAGAGTGAACTGATTTTCCTTACCCAAAATTTAAAAAAAAAAATCAAGGAGAGGAGGGGAGCAACACTAGTATTACATAAAATGGTGACAATTCTGAAATCTTAATATGGCAGTATGAAGATGTTCCATCAGCAGAGATTTTATTTCCTCTTTTAAAGGCAGACAGTTTAGTTACAAACAGTAATCTCCTATTTGTATTGCATAATATCACTGGATTGTTGTTGTTGTATGCCTTCAACTTCTTTCCAATGTATGGCAACCCTAAGGTGAGCCTATCACAGTGTTTTCTGGGGCTGAGAATGTGTGACATGCCTGAAGTCATGCAGTCGGTTTCCATGGCTGAGCGGGGAACTGAACCCCAGTCTCAACCGTCTTAGTTCAACGCTCAAAACTACACCACACTGGCTCAGCCAGGACACACAAGGCAAAATTATAAAACATATCACAGGACTTTAGTCAAGCATTTTAAGTTTTCAGGTTTCAGGCTCTCTCAGGAACATTGTTGCTATAACACCAAATAACCTTTTCAAACCACTCCTAAGTGCAAAATAAAAATAAGGTACCCCCAAGACCTTTGTACATGTATTTCTATTTTCTCTAAATTAACCAGGCTAAACTTATATTTTTACCTTTTATTTTGACATCAGCAGCACAATGAATAGTCTTACAACTTTCACAAAGTTTTTTTGGTTACCATCACATGCATTGTTTCATAAGCAAGAAGAAACAAATAGAGTTTGAAAGGCTGTCCTACTTCATTTGCTTTTTTTTTTCATATGCACTTTGCCTTATTTCTGACTCACTTCTCAAAACAGAACACCAAAAGGAAGGACGTACGTTTTGCTTACACTAGTTAATTGCCATTTTATTGTTAATTTGCCTTCTTCTTTCTCCTAAATAAAATAGTACCAACAGTATACAAGCCACCAGGTAGCAACATCATGGTTGCTGTTCTAGAAAGATTATCTACATTATACAAGTGAGAGCAGAAACAAAACTTTCCAAAGTATTTTTGCCTCCAACAGGTGTGTTCCTATACAAACCAGCATGCTATGCCTTCAGTTATGTCTCTGCAGCAGGCGTACTACCAATTTTCCTTTTTCTTTCTGAAACTCACTATCACAAGGCCACTAAGTCCACATTGTGTTCCCAGTGAAATATTTTGGGAGGTGGAGGTGCCTTCTTTAGATTTTAAAAGATTTTTAAAAACCAAAGAGTTCCTCCAAATGTGATTATACTTCCATGATTATCAGCTGTCTTATTTTGGCTTCCACTCTGATAATGTTCAACCACTGGAATTTGTGATTAAAGGGCATGACTGGGTTGCTCAGGAGTTGGTAGTATGCAGAAAGACAGTACACCAGAGCACTTCAAGGCAGTAAAAAAGTACAGTTTAAGTGAAGGCAGCTCCCAAGCCTGTATAATTACTTTCAGAACTAATTAAAGCAAATTCCAAGAACCAAAAAATAGCTGTCATGTTGGTTGCAACTTTTAAAAGGTAATTACAGTAGCCCCTCCACATTTGCGAGGATTGGGGCACAGAACCCTCACAAAAGTGGAAAAAACATGAATAACTCCCCCACCCCCACAATTCCCCTCTCAAGCTTCCCCCCTCCCATTCCTTTGTCTCTAGTCCAGCATATTGAGGGGGGCGGGGGGGGGAGACAACCTAAAAGCCTTACCAGTACTTTTCCCTAAGATAGAGAAGACGGGAGTTCTGGAGTTCTAATTACTTCTGGTGGCCAACTTGAGAAAGGAGCATCTGACCAATCAGCAGTCAATATACAGCAGAATGCGCAACCACATGGCTGAGAGGCCATACCCTCAGCAGTGGAAGGGGGGCTTTGCTCACCCAAAAGGAAAAAAAAACTCCATTTTGAACACAAGCCTCACAAGCCTAGGGTGAGCAATGCAATGGCTGGAAGGAGAAAAATGGGTGAGGTGGCAATTACTTGCCTTGCAAAGGATCAAATTTGTGAAGGTCAAACCCATAAATGTGGAGGGAGGACTGTACTTACTTTTCTTTTTCTCAAAAATAATTTCATAAAAGTAATTTTAATGCAAAAGAAGTAGAGTTACTCCTGGTTAAGTTACAATCACAATTCCCAACAAATGATAAGGCTGGATATTCTTTAGAGTCATAAAGAGCAACACGACAGAAGACAAAAAGATAGGAATAAGAAAGACAATCAACTAAGATAAACCTGCAAGGTCCATAAAATACATTAAGTTGAGGAAGGCAATACAAAAGCCAAAACTTGTCTATTATTAGGGTTTTTTTTAACTGTGTCAGCTTGTTCAATCTTCCAAACATGGGTTTTAATCAACTATATTTTCCTATACCTCTTCTAGAAGATACATTCATGGAGATATAAGCATTCACATTATCCTGCGCTAGTAGTATTTAATAAAAAGAGAGTTTCGTATTTCTGAAAAAAGAATTATGGAAACTGTTAAATGTTTCTGAGATTCCCTTCAGGTTTAATTCATATATTTAATTCATTTCCACTGTGTGTCTGCAAGCACAAGTCACTACAAAAACCAGCCCACTGTAATTTCATAGTAGAAACCTAATCTAGTTCAAACCAGCATTACTTTATCATGGACACAATACACAGAATGAAGTGACAGAACTAGGATAAGCAGAGCTAGAGGTGTATTCACCAATGACCTAGAAGAAATTACACAATGACAGTTATGCACACTTTCACTCAATGCAAAGTGAGTGTCCCTATACTACCTGATTTTCCTCACTTGGTGCCTTTAGAAAGTTCCATTAACACAGTGAAAAAATATAAGTTACACAAAGTTTTACCAAACAAAGGATGGCAAAATCTTGAAGAACTGGTAGGTTTGTTGGAAGATGGAGGGGATTAATAGAATTTTTTAAATAGGAAGACCACAATTCCACAGCAGTTTTGGATCTCCCACTGCTGCAACCAAACACTCTCACTTTTTGTTTTAGTTAGCTTAGCATTAACACTGAAGACATTAAAGCCAATGTTAGCCCACTCAGAGTAACCCACTGAAATTAATGGCAGTTAGTAAGTAGTTCATGAATCCCATTGACTTTAGCAAGCCAAATTCTAACTGGGACTATCAGTGGACTCATCCCAAAGTATGTAGCTAAATATGAGGTTTTACTGCATACAGAAATGGCCTCCTTTATCCAGAAATCCATAATCCATCCATCCCCCCCTCCCCAAACCCAAAACCTTTGAAAAGAGAAACTCAGTCTTCTTGTAGGGAACATGAGGGAATTATGGAGGCTAAGGGAGAAGAAAAAGGCACCAAGCTGATTGAGAGACTTTTCAAGCAGTGCATGTGTGCATGGTCCAAAAAGCCTCTGTAATTTTCTCACGTTCCTTACAGGAAGAAATCAAGAGGATATATATGTGGATACATCTTAGTTAACAAAGTACACGTGTTCCTAGGTTTTACTTCTTTGGTATCAGAGGTGGAAATAATGTAGAAAGATTAGGGATAGGTTCCTGTATCACAAAAAATAAGATACGTATAACACATTTTGGCAAACTTTTTATTAAACAGTAACATTATGCACACATGAAAAGAAACAACTAGGTCTGGTAAGCCTTGCAAAAGTAAACAGTAACATTTCTTCTAGAGACCACTTGAACTTCTTCCAAAATGCATGATTTTCTTTTTCTTTCAACAGCCTTCACTTCTCGCCTAACTTCTATTCTGACGGTAAAACATATAGATCAATGCTTTTCCAATCTGCCAGGGTAGCTGGTGAAGAAGACTAACCAGCTTTCTCCTTTTCTTTCTGTTTTGCTTTTCACACATGCTCAGTAAGTTACTCTGGAAGCAGCTGTTTGTTTTACAGAAGTAGTATATATACAATAACACAATTACAGTAGGATGACCTAGAATAGAATCCCATTTTTCCTCAGGTCAAGCTTTATTGCATTGTTTACTGCAGACTGCTGCTGCAACCCAACATTGACAGTCATCCTTCACCATCCTTTCAGTATTAATGCTGCAAAAAAACTTCAGCTAGACAGAGAACAGGATACTTTACAAAATGACAGGCATATGCCTTACAGTGGGCCTGAATTTGTGAATTCAACCTTACATGAGTTGAAAAGAAAAAAAATATGAATATTTTTAAAAGGTCTCACGAGCAACCAGGATTGTAACAAAGTTCTTAACCACTGTAGGGCAGGCAGCACTTCTGTGAAGAAGCTACCTTCCACCTTGCAGTGACTGAGTGTAGTGGCAGTCTTGATCCCAGCTGTTTGGATGCTTGTAACCAGGATTGGAACAAAGCCTCCAACCCATTTGGTTCAACAGGCTCATTCCAATAGGGGTGTGTGTTTGTGAAACAAGAGAAACCGTAAAATGAAATGCACACCTCTTTTGCCTCTACCTTCCCCACTCTGCTCCTGAAGCCTGGGCTGATTCCTAGAAACACGAGAATCTGTGAAATGGCAAGAATACATGCCACACACTATTTCACAGATCCTTGTATCTTCTGCCCCCATTCTCCAAGCTTCTGGTTGATTCCTAGAAACATGAGGGATCCAAGGATAGCGCTTGCTGTGAATCCACACCGCCTTCATTTCACAGATCTTAGCATCTTTTGTGGTGCCTCTACAGCCTCACATCTGGTTCATTTGCTACTGTATTGTACAGCTTGTGTTGTTTAGTGTATTGTTGTGTGCACCCTTTTATTGCTCTGGAAAAAATTAAGCTCCTAAAAAGCAATTAAGTGAATAAAGCAATCCCTTGAAGCCTAAGAGGAAGTATAAAGTGCTAATCCTAAATGAGAAAATAAAAATCTTAGCACTTTTGAAAAGTGGCATATCCGATTCCAAAGTGGCCAATAAAGTTGGTAAGAATGAATCCAGCATTCGCACAATATAGCAAAAGAAGCTGAAATTTGTGGGTGTGGATGTGTTGAACCTACAATGACAAAAATGGACTTTACGGTTTGTGATAAAGTGCCTGCAAAGACTGACGGGGTTGAGGAGAACAAGAGAAAGGAGTTTAAGGTTAATAAGGAATGGCTGGCTACTTGAGTGAAACACTAAAGCCTCAAGAATTTAAAAATCACTGGAGAATCAATATCAGCTAATCAGCATCAGTCTTCTCTCTACGTCACCAACAAGAACATGGAAGTGATATTTCTATCTTCTAACATTACACCAATGTTGCAGTCACTCAATCAAGGCATCATCTAGTGCATTAAGAAGATTTACCTTCCTAATCTTCAGGAGGATCTGGGCTACACTTGATGTTAACCCTGACTTCAGCATCATGGTTTTATGGAAGAGCTTCACAAGTGCAGATGCTATTGTGCTTATTGCAGCGGCTGTAGATGCCATTAAGCCTGAGACAATCAATGCCTGTCAGAACCCATTATAGGCTGAGACAGTCAATGATTTCAAGGGATTCCCCATTGTTGATGCAAAAGTCAGGAATATCTTGAATGTTGCAAGGAAACATGATGGGGATGGCTTATCTGATATGATCAAGGAAGACATTGAGGAACACACAGAAGAGCATGGAAAAACCCTTATCAATGAGGAACTAGAAGATCTGCTGAAATCCTCAGCAGATGATTATAATGATGATGTAAAGGCGGCACAGACATCATTTTGGACACTTGAAAAATTTGCAGAAGTTTTTCAACTAGTGCAAGTATTAAAGAATAGGATAGTAAATAGTAAATAGAATAGTAAGATCCTTCTATAGAATGAAGTTCCCCTATTACCCAAGGAATAACAACATGCCTACAACTACTTCAAAATTTGTTTGATGATGCAAAGAAAAAGAAGAAATGGCTTTCTATAACAATGGTTCTGACGAAAGCACTTGCAATTAAGCCTCAACCTTCAAACCTTGAAGATCCTCAGCCTCCACAGATCCTGACCTCACTGAGCCTCTTCCAAAGCATCAACATACTGTAGCTGATCCTGCTGACACCTAAACTGTACTGTATAGATAGCTAAAGTATTTTCAATGATTACAGCATTTCTCTGTGGGTTTTGCAGATCCAGTCTTTCATAGAATTTCCTTGATGAATCTACAAAAGCTGAGTCTTTTGAGTCTACAAAAGCACATGCTATAATTTCTTTCTCTCAGTGCATCTCATAGCTGCTACAAGTTCCTTTTATTAGCAGAATCAGTCAAATGTAAATGTGCACAAATACACACATAGAGAAACATACAATTCTCTGAAAGAAGTTTACAAGTAATAAACAAAATCACAGATTAAACAAATGGGTTCAATCCAGCTTTAGCCTGACCTTGGAAAAGTTTCTGGACTCCAGCCCCTAGGGTACCTCAGCCAGCATGGCCACTGGCTTAGAGGGCACATTATGAACTCAATGGAACTTTGTGTGGGCATTACCAACTTGTCCCACTTACTTTGATTACTCTTAGCAATCACAACTTAGTTTAGATTCAAGACAGTCATAAACATCACAGTAAGCAGGCATGAACAACTCTGCTGCCTCCCAGGCAAAAGGAAGTTCAGTTAAGAGAAGCAGGGCCAGCCCTGCCATGCAGCAAGGTAAAGCAATCAGCTTCAGGCAATACTATGAGGAAGGACAGCTGAAGGCCAACTGTTGGCACCCTTTCACTCCACAGAAATAGAGCACTATGGTTCCACTTCAACTGCCATGGCTGCAACCTAGGGAACCCTCAGGTTTGTACTTTGGTGCTGCATTAGAGCTCTCTGGCCAAGACAGTATTCCTCCCTAAATTACAAATCCCAAGGTTCCAAAGGATGTTGCCACAGAAGCATCCAAATGGTGTGAGTTCCAGCCATTTCACGGATTCTCCCATTTGTATGAATCAGCTCAATCTTCAAGGGAGGGCAGCGGCAGTAAAGGTAAAAGAGGCCAGGATCTGTGAAATAGTGGGAGGCATGTGTTCTCGTCATTCCAAAGAGCCTCCTGTTTCACACAGGAACATTCATTCTGGAATGAGCCAGCTGAACAGAATGGGGACTGCTTCTCAGTCAACTGAATAGAATTGAATTAAAATTCAAGCAAGCAATCAGGATTGGGACTGGTGACGCTGCCAGACATTGCAGAGTGGGGAGCAGCTTCTTCCTAGGGGTGCTGCCTGCCCTGCAATGGTTGAGGGCTTCATTCCAATCCAGGTCACTTGTGAGCAACACGGATCAGGACCACCATCACTTCCAGCCATCACTGGGGGTGGGGTAGCTTCCTCTCAGAGATGACCCCCCTGCAATCCCAGTTGCTCATGAGCAAACGAGATCAGGATCACCACCACAGCCAGCCATCACAGGGTAGGGAGTAGCTTCCTCCCAGAGGTGCTGCCTGCCCTGCGAGGATTGAGGGCTTTGTTCCAACTGTGGTTGCTCACAAGCAACTGAATGAACAGGATCAAACTGTCACTGCTACCAGTCATCACAGGGTGGGGAGTACCTTCCTCCTGGATGTGATGCCCACCCTGGGGCTTCAACAGAGACATGGTTGCCATACTCACTGCTGTCCTGCCCCATGTTTTGATAGGGTTTCAAGCATGCACAATTTCTGGTATTCATGAGGGGCCCTAGAACCAATCCCTTATGAACAACACAGGCCTACTGTACTCAACCATAAATCTGATCTTTTAGGAGGGATTACTTTGTGGTGAGAACCAGAGTGCTATAATGGTCTGAGCATTGAACGATGACACTGGAGACCAGGGTTTGAATCTCTGTTCGGTCATGGGAACCTACTGGGTGACCATAGGCAAATTGTACCCTCTCAGCTTCACAGAGAGGCAAAGGCAACCACGCCTCCAAACAAATCTTGCCAAGGAAACAAGTGACAGGTTCATCTCAGGGTCGCCATAGGCTGGGAATGACTTGAAGGCACACAACAAAAATAACAGCCTCAGAATGATAGTTCATGTATGTATTTCTGCATGTCTTCGACTTACCTGTTGATTTATGTTCACCCTATGAATTTCATAGGGTTTTCTGAGGCAAGAAATACTCAAGAGGTGGTTTTGCATAGTTCCTTCCTCTGAAATACAGCCTACAGGAGATGGTATCCACTGGTGGTATTCACTGGTGGTCTCCCATCCAAGTACTAACCAGAGTTGGTTCTGCTTAGCTTCCAAGATCAGGTGGGATCTGGTGCCTTAAGGACATTTAGGCCACAGTTCATCCACCATTACCTTAATGTACAGGTTAACTAACATACTTATAGAAAACTGCTTGGACTCAATTAGAAAAATGTTGAGACTACATATTTGTATTTCATGTATTTTATTTATTTTTATTTATTTATTTATTTATTTATAAAAAAATACAGATTTTGAAGATTTGAAGATATAGAAAAGTAAAAATTACTGGTTTCCTTCATTTTTAAAATGTTTCAGTAAACCATTTTCAAGAAAACCTACATATTTGTTGCTGCTGCGTGCCTTCAAGTTGGTTCTGACTTATTGTCAAAACCTTAATGTGAACCTGTTATGGGGTTTTCTGGGCCTGGAGAGTGTGTGACACTTTCCAAGGGGAAATCACCCAGTGGGATTCCACAGCCAAGCAGGGAATAAAAACCTGGTCTCCAGAGTCACAGTCCAACATTCAAACCACTACACCACACTGACTGTCAAACACTTACACATACAATACACAAAAAAGACAAGCCTCAGATCAAATTTTAGAAGCGAAGTATAATTAGTGAGTTAATTGTTCAATAGACTTCTAGTATGGAAATAAAACTTGTTTCTTACAACTCATGCAGACTGACCTTTGGAATAGTCCGACAAATTAATTTTAACATTCACTTTCACACTCAATTCCCCATACTTAGTGCTATAAATGACCAGGGGCTTGTACCTATGCATTTGTTGTATGCTAGAGGAGGCACTAGCTCTGACTGTAGAACTATATACAGAAGTAACTTAAATGAAGGCTAGAGAGTAACATAATCTTGTATAACAAGAAGGTTTTCCTCCAGAGAAGCATCTATACACCAGTCTTAAAGCAGTTTGTCCAACAGTCTAAATTAGGAAGTAGTTCTGGATGTAAAAGTGGGATAATCTTTCCTTTCCTCTGTCTCAGAAAACCACAGTCACATTAGTCTACTCCAGTAATGACACGAATTCCATCTCTTCCTGAAGCAAACAGGGGAAGAAGATGGGAAAGTAAATGGCTGGGATAGTGAAAGAAAAATGCAACTTCTTATATCTCCATGCAGCTTCAAATTATTGCATGATCCTTTTATAAAATATAAAGTAAAGCATTAACATTTATAGTGTTTTAACATCTTCAATCTCAGCTTTTCTGATTTTTTTAAACACAATCTACGTTTAAAACACTTTTCTCATTATATCTTAGCAGCAGAGTATATGATTTCCTCCAAATGTTTTGGACTACAACTCCCATAATCCCTGTCCAATGACAATGCTTGCCAGACCTAATGAGAACTATGGTTCAAGGATAGTTTTCCATTAGCACAACAGACTCTTTTCATAGGAAATGGTTCAAGAAATGTAGAGTAGCCGGAAAGTATGCCAGAACATGACATACCTTAGGATCATCCAGTGCTAGGATCACTCTCACAATTTCTTAAGCATAACAGTACTTAATCTGAAGGGAAACATCTCTTCCACCACCATCCTATGCACAACTACCTGAGACCAAGACCCATTTCATTTAGGTATGCATAGGTCTGTTAAAAGAATACAAATATTCTTTGTTCTTACAATGTTAAGCATTTACCACTTCAAAGGAATGGACAGGCCATTTCAATAAAGAAAAAGTGCAATGCTTGGCAAGGATCCAGTCTTCTTCACTTGACATAACCTTTGGGCAAGTGATCTCAGAACAATGGCATTTTTCATAATTACTCTGCAGTACACACATTCTAGAAGTAATACACTATATAATCCTATCAATTCACCTTACAGATTTACAGATGACTTTTCAGAAACATAAAAAGGCACTACAGTGGCCCAACATTCTCACCTTTCAATGCTACAATACTGTATGACCTGGACTACTAGCAGTGATGCTTTCTACACATTGTTCTCACAGAAACGTCCACTCTATGTGGAATACCCCAATTTTGCAATATAAGTGAAGCTATCAATAATACAGAACTGACACAACTTTGGAACTAATCATCTTATTTTCAAATCCTGTATAAGTGGCAAGCCACTTTTGCAACCAAGCAGAGGGTAAAGGGGCAATAAACCTTTTCGATCTCTGTTCAGTTGTCTTCCGTCTACCTTTTAGCAATCGTAAACTTGTTCAAGGCTAAATACAAGCAGTGGGTGGCATCCTGTTAGTTAGCAAAGTGTGTATGTCTATTAAAGGACATGTGAAGCTGGTATCTCTTCCTCCGACCAATGACCGAAGCACCACACACACACCACCATACCTATCACAGAGCTGCTGAAGCCTCCTTCAGCAGTGATATATTTGAGTCTTTCATTCCAAGTCTCAAGTGAAGTCTCTACTTCAAGATGAATCTCAAGTCCTTGTAAGATATTTTCAAGTCCAGTCTCAAGTCAGGGAGCCAACTTATACGCAACCAATATTCCAGAATTCCTGGACAGAGTTGAACAAAGTCAGTTTTAACAATTTAAGTAGAGTTGGCCATCCAGATTTATGATTTTCCCACCTGCAGCTTCAGAAGTGAGGAGTGAGAGACTTCCCTGGGGTCTCTTTCAACTCTTTATGTTTCTGTGATTCTATATGTGTGTTCCTGCATAGCAGGGGGTTGGACCCAATGGCCCCTAGGGTCTCTTCCAACTCTATGATTCTATGAATAGGGTCCTTCTTAGTCCTTCAAAGCTGGAGGCTTTTGTTTCAACAGTCATAAAAGAGTCTGCTGCAGCTTCTAGAGTGGGTAACAGAATCTTTCTCACTTCCCATTAATGAAGCGTCAAGAGCTTTAGAAGGAAGAAAACTTCCATTGTCTAACACACTTGCCATTTTTTTCTGAGAAACATGCCCTGCTCACTGAGGTGAGTCTTGCCTTCTGCTCTTAGGAAAAGTTTTAGAAGGCTCCTCTGATATGCAGCAGACACAGGTGGCTGAGCAGATCTCAATCCTGCCTCAAGCTTGTTGCCTAACCCACTTGCTAACCCACGCTTTGGGCTTGAGACAGATCATCATATGACCAGTCTGCAAAAAGAGATGGAAGTGTTGTTCAAACTTGTAAGGTTCCTGTATGCATATGTTATGTTACTGAATCAAGGGCAGTAAGCTGGTCACTAAAAATATGCAAGTCATGAGTTGAGTTGAGTCAATGCATCATTTATTGCTGAGATGAGCCCAAGTTGAGTCACTGAAGCAACTTAAGTCTGACTTGAGTCCAAGTCAATCAACTCAAGTCAACATCACTGCCTTCTGGCCATACCATGCCTGGTGGGGAGTGGGCGTGCGATTAGAGAAATTTATGGCTATGTCCTCCTAGCCAAACACTAGATGATTACATCAGCTGATATGACCTCCAGAAGTCCCTGGTGAACCCCAATGGAGGATGTAATTGCTCTGCATACAGCTACACGGTCATAGCCAGATGCTTCTGCAATCTCTCTTCCACTCTCTACCAGGCACAGAACAGCTGTTGGGGAACCTTCAGCAGTAGGTTTGGGATAGTGATAAATGGCTCAGTATAGCTACGCTTACCCACACAGGATTCAGGCTAGTGTCTCCTATTTTTCCAAAGGCTTCTTAAGTAGCAAGAAACCATGCAGTTTTCCTGGCAGATACACTAGTATATGATTTAAAGAAAAAATTAACTTCCAGAACTCTAATTACAGCTTAACCACAGAAAGTGAAACACGTCAATCTTGATATTTTTCTTGACAAAATCTTAGCTCATCCTCCACCAACTGGTTCACTTTTCAGTTGAATAGAGAGGAAGCATGCCTGCTTTAAAAACACTGACAACATTTTAATCTGTGTTCAAATTTTTTTTTCAAAGGACCAAAACTTCATATCTGTGTTACCTCATAATACTTTGACTAAAAGTCAGCCTTGTCTAATTTCACTTGCTAAACATTAGGTTCAAATAGCTTAGAATTATCAACTTGCTTCAGAAGAGTGAAGATTCTTCTGCACGGAATCAAAATATAATTGGGTTTGAATAGGCACTGAGAAATATTAAGACCATCTCTTAAAATTCAGGAGAATAAAACTTGATGCCAGAATAATCTTGTTTATGATTTTAATATTCTTGCCCTGTGCATTATGGGCAAGTTGGATGAATTGAATTCCACCATTATAATCGGAAAGCTGGGGGACAGTAGTTGGAAACAATAATGGTAACAAACCACTTACACTACCATTTGCTTAAAGAACTGTGCTATCTGTCATGCATAAGTGCTTGTCCATTTAACTTTTATCTTTATCAAATCAATTTTTTTATCTCCAATGGATTTGTTTTAAATGGTTTTAACTCTATGGATAGCATTTTAATGACTTTTTTATATGGTTTTACTTTATTATTGTTTGCACTTTTGTAAGCTATTTTGGTTCTCAGTTTGGGGAAAAGAAGGGATATAAAACCACAAATAATAACAGTAGTATTAATAATGTTTATTTGTTGATATCCCTTCTTCCCCCAAACTGAGAATCAAAGTACCTTCAAAAGTGAAAGCAAATACAGTCAAAAGCGCTAATAAAAGATAAAGCAATTTTATTTTTTAAATCTTGGCAAGCAGTCTAAACAGCCCCCCCCCCACCGCTGACTCCACCTTCCCCCATGCCAGAAAAGCCTACCTGGTGGTACAGTGGTTATATGCCAGTACTGCAGCCACAGTGTTGTGAGTTCGATCCTGCCGGGCTCCAGGTTGACTCAGCCTTCCATCCTTCCACAGGTTGGTAAAATGAGTACTGAGCTTGTTGGGGGCAATTAGCTAACACATTGTAAACTGCTTAGTGAGCACTTAGCTGATAAGCAGTATAGAAATATACATGCTATTGTTATTGTTACCTTTTCTCTTTCTTTAAAACCAAATTCACTGACAACCTCTGTAAAAAGCAGTGGTGCTATGGGAAGTCTCCTGGAGGCACTAACGTTGTTATTAATAAGGCAGCCCAAGCACAAGAAGCAAGGTGATACTCCACATACCTAGTATCCTATTGGTACTTTCAGGAGGCTTCCCAAAGTGCTCTTTGCTTTTACAGAAGCCACAATGCAACTAAAGTTTGGTTTCACAGAAGCAGAAAGGGGAAAAAAGGTGGGTGCAGTCAGAAATCAGCAGTGAGGGAGATTCTTTGTGGTTGCTTTCACACCACTGTGACAAAGAACTTAGCAAACATTCGAAGAGGTATTAATTATCAGTATAGAATTATGTCAGTAACAGCCCGTTTAACATTAACACCGCAGTCTGGCCCCATGTGGTTACGGGTTCCACACTTTCTCCAGCATTTTTTTTAACAGCTGACCTTCAGCTAACAAGACTCTAATGACAGAAAGATTGAGAATACTTGCTTAAAGATCATAAGTTCACTCCTCATACAGCCCAAAAGTTAGTTTATATTTTAAAATTTAAAGTTAGACTTCAAGTTAAAACTCTAGCTTTTCCAGAGTTTTCTATGACATAGCCGCTTTACAATTCTCTTTATTTTATTCAGGACTCTCTATATTATATTTCTTTGTTGCCCAAATACAATGTTTGTCGCAGGAATGGCCCTTAACAATGGCAATTTCATGACATTTTGGAACTTAAGAAAAGACAGAAAGCCATTACCACAACACATTAACAAAACTGAAAGGTTTTGTTATGGGATATTACATATAGTGTGACCCAAGCAACAACTGACCCTGCCAGGTGCTCCCAAAAATACTCATTCTCTCTCTTACACTTACACACACACTCTAGAAATGTTTAAAATATGCTTACTTAACTGAAAGCCAATGCCTGTCACCACAAGCAGGATGAGTAGAGGAGAAAAGACTACAAAAACTCCTTGGGAATGGGTGCAATTTATGCGTAACAATCTGCGTCTAACAAATATAATCCAATTTGTGTGTAATGAATTCCTAGATCTCTCAGAGTGGAAAAAATTAGTACTTATTCTAACACTGTCATGAATGGCAACACTTCACATTTCCTCAGAGTAGGGACTGTCAACCACATAGACATGTCTAGACTGAAGACTCAGCATATCGCTCAAATAAAGGTTTGTGTGGACAACGTCTTAAGATTTGAAGCAGAAACCTTTTGGTTTCCGTCTCTCAGCTGCTATTCTATATTAAGGCTTCAATCCTAGGCTGTTATCCTCTGTGCATTTACCTACAGTGTGAAGATACTTTTTTTTATTAAACATTCATAGGATTGTAAGGATACTGGCTGTAGCCAGAATATTCTTCTTAGTGTGATGCAGTTTAAGAAGTTTTATAACATAATAGGTCAGACAGTA
This sequence comes from Cyclura pinguis, assembly GCA_030412105.1. Lineage (NCBI taxonomy): Eukaryota > Metazoa > Chordata > Lepidosauria > Squamata > Iguanidae > Cyclura > Cyclura pinguis. The sequence goes on along the minus strand of CM059603.1, from coordinate 166,195,311 downwards.
CATAAGTAAGAGAGTCTGCAAATACCCCTGAACACAGTCCCCTCGCTCTCCATACTCTTCTCTTCATGGGCAAGGAACCACTGTCCCAGGTTCAGGTTCTGCCATTCTCTGTTACAAGGATCCTAGGCAGCAGAGCTGGGAAAGATCTGTATCTCTCAATACACACGCTGTTGTGTGTCTTCAAGTCATATCCAATTTATGACACTCCTAAGGCGAACCTATCACGGGGCTTTCTGGGGGCTGAGAGTATATGACACGTTCAAGATCACCCAGTGGGTTTTCCTGGCTGAACTGAGGATCAAACCCCTACCTCCAGGGTCATATTCAACACTCAGACCACTACACCATTCTACCTTTCTCTCCATACACACACACCACAAAATATTATACAGCTGCATTCTGTTTAGATTAAGTTTAATTCTAAAGGAAACTGTGTTTTTCCTATACATTTCCTTTTGAAGCCTCTGTTCACTGCTAGGAAATGCTGAGCGCCCCAAAAATAAACACCAGTGATGCACAAAGTTTGTAGCTGCACCTCTAGCCTACAGACAAAAATCTGCAAAGGAACAGTTGTACTGCCACAGTTAGTGAAAACTCACTTGTCTGTTCACAGTAAAGGCAGGTAAGCACGCCTGTCTTACATCATAACTTTTAAGTTTCCTGTACTAATAATTATACATTTACAGTGGTATGCTGTAACTGCTGTAGTAGGCTAATATCACAAAACACTATTTCGGAACTGCCAGCAGATACAACAGCATGTGTATCTGGAACCACACTGCAAGTATATAGTAGCCAAGCACTCTCAATTTACTTTTATGAAGTTGCAAGTTACAGGAAAGTACTTCGATAGCAGCTGTACCTTGGAATCAGTCCATTTCAGAACACGCAAGGAAAGAGAATTGCAAGAGAGAAAGTAACACAGCCTCAAAGGCGTTAATCTGTAAGGATCTCTTCCAGGAAAACAGCTTACTACTCTCCACCCTGTGACAGGCAAGTGAATTTCTACTTTAACCCTAAGGATGAGGCAATGAAATCATGGGCAGAACTTAAAACTTGCTCCTCTTACATTTCGTCACATGCCCTTCCTCTCCTTAGAATGGTTAGAAAGATGACTTACCAGATTAAACACAGTTTCCACAATATCCCTGTTGGACACTTCACCAACTTCCACCAGTCCTGTCAGAACAGCAAATTTCATCCTGATGCCACGAATAGGGATGGCTGGATTCAAAGGCTGCAACTTGCTCTCCATTTCCGACGTGCTTCCTTCTTTTCCCCCTTCAGCACCACCACCTCCTCCCCCTCCTCCATCATCACCTGTTGGCCGGGGAGAGGAAACCTGTTTGTCCTCACTAGCCATAGCCAGTCAACCTCCAAGCTGCCAGCAGGGGCCGGCCCTCTAGAAATAAGCAGTTCAGTCTGCAGCTCAGGTCTTCAAGTCCACAGTTTCCGAAGCACCTGGAACACGGTTCGGCGCACTCCTGACTGCTAAGTATCTCTGTCTTCCTCCCTCGGCACCAGAATATGCACAGCGGGCTCTTCAATCTGAAATACTGCAGAAATAATAAACATCAGTGTGCCTGTGGATACTTTAAGAGAAGGCTACCGTCTTTCTAACTGTATCCACTTTCTTTTTTGACCCAGCTCCCCAGGAAATAAACCGCAACCACGCCAGAAAGAGCCTCCCCTGCCGCATTCTCGTCCAGACGTTCCACTTGCCGGCCAAGAAGAAGAGAGGTGGTTTCCCCCAAGAGAACGTAGCGGAGGGAAGGCGAGACCCGACTCTTCCCCTCTGCCCGGCTCTTTCTGCAGCGTCTCCCGTTGCTGTCCTCGTATTTCAGCAACTAAGGTAACCCCGCCAGCGCGCTGCCGCTCCTTCCCCCTCAGTCACTCCCCTCTCGCGCCGTCACAGGTACAAGGGCGAAGTAGGGCCGAGCCACGAAGTTCGCGCTCACCTGGCCCTGCTCCTCGTCCCTGCCGCCGACGGGGCCAAGCGGGAGGGAAGAGCCGCTTCTCACGCCGGGAGGCGTCTCCTATGTCCCCCCCTCCCCACCACCACCGCCACCACCTTGAAGGGGGGGCTCCTGCCTGCCAGCCGGGGCGAGGAAGTAGAGTAAGGGAGGAGCTCCCACCTTAAGAACGGAACTGAAGTTTTCACTCCGCAGCGAGCACAGTTCTGTCCTCCTCCATCGCTTCCTGCCCGCCTTAGCAGTACTCGCCGCCGCTGCTGCTCTCTGCCGCCATGACAGCACTGAGCCGAGCCCCAGGAGTGTTGCCGGGCGAGTGGCAGTGCGCCTGCGCGGTCCAGGCGCGGGCGGGGCAGGGAAGGGAGAGAGGGACCGGAGGGCGGGAGAGGGCGGCCCCCGCGCAGGCTCAGGTACGCTCAGGTGCGTCCAGGTGAGCCTCGGGCGGCGCCTGGAAGGAAGGGGGAAAGAAAGAAAGAGAGAGAGGGAGAGAGGGCCCTCCTTTGCGTATGCTTGCGATAAGGGACGGGTCTTTCAGTAAAAACTGCTCCTAAAAAGAAACCTTCGTAATGTTTTCTAGTTTCGGGCTTTCGGTCCCCCTGGGATTGTTCAGACAGTTCCGTGTTGGTGAAAAAGAGGATAAAAGGAGACTGGTAGCGACAGAAGGAAGCTATCGTCACTAGCTCGAAGTGCAGTCCTATGGAAGACCACTTTAGTAGCCCCGCTGAGTTCCGGAATATTTAGTCCTGGGAAAACATACAAAGGATTGCCCAATTAATCCCATGAGGGTGGACTAATTGGTCCATGCTTTGTATGTTTTCCTGGAAGTGCCAGATGTTTGAAGAAAGTGCGTTTTGCACGTAAAATTATGAAGGGTTTGTATCAGCATCTCAACATACGAATATTGTATATGATTTTTTTTTCACGCTTGCAATCTACACTTTTTATTTTCTAATTTCAATTTGCATTAAAGTGAGAGCTAACAGAGGTTTAAAACACTCTAAACTGATTAGTCATATGCGTTTTGATTGGTTAAGTGTACATAAAGTTGCATTTCACCAAACCATTTTAAACAGAGGGTGAATGGGCGGGAATAGATAGATTATGGTTTACCCATCGGAAAACCATCTTAGAAGAGGCATTCCCACCAGTGCAAATGTGGAATATCTCTTCAAAGATGGCACCTGCTTAGATGAAACTTCTAATGAACTGGATTGTTTTAAAATTAATTTCAATTTTAAAACATTGATGCATTTCCCAATTAATTGGGGGTTCCTTTTTCAATTGGTCAGAAGTTTACTTTACTGGAACGACTGAAAGCACCTTTAAGGAGTGATTATGTGCATCCTGGAAGGGTATCATGGGGGCAATACAAATTGCTTTGGACTTCCCCCTCTGTGGATGAAAAAGGAGAAATCTAGTCAAAGGAATCCCTGGTGAGGCACCAAAAATCTTCTAGAGTGATCAGTGACTAGACCAGAGTTCACAAAAGGGCATTCCTGGTTCATTGGGCCCTCAGTGTCCTCTCGGGTTTGGTTCCAAGATCTCTCGTAGTTACCAAAATCCATGGATGCTCAAGTCCCATTATATATAGTAGTATGCTAAAATGTTGTCCTTTATACAAAATGGTGAACAACTCAAAGGCTTGTTTTTTTGGATTTTTTAAAACATTTTTGAGCCATGGTTGGTTGAATCTGTGGATACAAAGAGCCAACTATAAATGTGAAGAAATCATGGACCTACTGGATCCAAAGCCACCCCTTCCACAAAATGCTTCCAAATGGGTCCTAGAACTGTGTTAACCATGGAACTGTTGGAATGGTTTGTTCATTGGCTTCAGTTGGTGCGAGATTTGGTTTAATTGCTGCCAAGGAAACCAGTGGAGAGCTTAGACACTTTGAAGGAGCAGTTTAACATACAAGAGAATTCCTCCCACCCCTGGTACTGCAGATTCTTAGGCCCAGTGGTATACTAACATGCACCCCAATAGCACCTATTCTTAAAATGTTGTTGTTACTATTATTTCGTAATTTCTGGGTTTATATGCCCCCTGTCACCATTTGCTCTCTGAGCAGCTCCAAGAAGCAAGGAATACAGTATTTAAAACCAAAATACAACAATTACAATTGTGCCTTGAAGTCTGCAGAACCAATAATTGCAGCATAAAATTTTTCCTTCTGGCACAGAAGACTAAAATCAAGCATAGGCCTGTGCATCATTAAAATGATTATGCATTAAAATGCTGAAAATTGGTTCAAATGGTTGGTTCTGATAGGTCTCAAACTACTTCCACTTTTAGTCTCACAATTCTGCTGTAAGCTTATAATTAGGTTTATACAATATTAGGTTATATGTATTGTTTGCAGAGATATCACAAGTATTAAGTGCTCAAGGTGAACTGTTCTGAATCTGCTTGTGTTTTCAGTATTTCCAAGGCCAATTTCACAAATTAAAAGTTTTCCATACAGGGAGCTTTCTCCTAGTAGAAAACTGCATTTGTGGTAACAAATGAAGACAACTGGAAGTAATTTTTTGAATCATGAGCATATGGCTTTTGTCAGTATGTGGTTCTTGTGTTCTCTTGGCACAAGATATACTCAGACATAATTACACTACCAAATGTAGGAATGACTTTTTTTAAAAAAAAATTACACCGCAGTTCATCAGCCCCAAGATATCTGTTGTCACCCAACAACTGTTTTGTGAATAGCCACTGATAATAGGAAAATAACCACTGTCTGCACTTTCATTTCCCCCTGACTTCATTGTTTATATTTATATACATATAGCACTGTGCATATTGGACCAGTGGGGCAGAGTGCTGGACTGGGATATGGGAAACTCAAATTTTGAGTCTTCACTGAGCTATGAAACTCACTGAGAGACCTTGGGCCAATTATTATTTATCTTAGTCCTACCTAATTCACAGAGTTGTAATGAGGAAGAAGAGAGTCAGGTATACTGTCTTGAGCTTATTGGAGGAAAAACTAGCTATTAATGTAACTAATTTTTTTTTGCATATTAATTTGTTCTATGCCTTCAAGGCCATTTCCGCATTAGACTGTTATAGTGCTATTATTCCATTTTTAACACCCTATAGAATCCTGGGGTTTGCAGTTTTTGACTCCGCTCCCTAAACTGCAAACCCTAGGATTCCATAGGATGTTGAAAGTGGAATAATAGCACTATAACAGTCTAGTGCGGAAATAGCGCAAGTCTGACTTCGGGCAAATCATGGGGTTTTCTGGGCAATATTTGTTTAGAAGGGATTTGCCATTGCCTTCCTCTGCAACTAAGAGAGCATGGCTTGTCCAATATCACCCAGCAGGTTTTCATGGTTAAACAGGGATTCAAACCATCAGTCCTACTTCAACACTCAAACCACTACGTCATACTGGCTTTCGTGTAATATTAGTGTAATAATATATAATATTATATACTATAGTAATAGTATAGTATAATTAATATTATGCACTATTAGTAGCAAAAGTATAGAATAACAACCTTGTTGTTGTAGTGTGCCTTCAAGTTGTTTCTGACCTATGGTGACTGTAAGGCAAGCCTATCACATGGTTTTCTGGGGGTGACAGTGTGTGAAGAGCCCAAGGTCATCCTTTGGGTTTCCATGACAAAGCGGGGAACTGAACCCTCGTCTCTGGGGTTGTAGTCCAATGCTCAAACCACTACACTGGGTCTCTTACAGGATTCTAATCTTAAAAGGCTATGCCATAATAAATTTGTTAGTCTTTAAGATGCCATAAGACTCTTTGTTTTACAAAAAATGTAGTAATTTTTTAAGGGTGTAATATGGTCTTAAAAGCTTTAAGTGGAAACAAAATCAAAGAAAGCAAATTTTGAAACATCTAGTTCATTCTAATTATTTTTCTTCTTTTACTTCCCCCTCATAGATTTCTTGGCTCTCTAAATCCTGTAGGTCAATTGTTTAAAGATGTATATGGGGAGATATGGTTCTCAAAAACTCCCAAACTGGCAGCCTCATTTTTAGTTCCTTCAAACATCTAGCTCTTCTTCATATATTGTGCTACTCATGGTTCATCTCATCAAAGATTTATAGAAAGTTGTCTTCTTCCCTTTTAATTCCAGTGAGGAAGTACTTAAAAGGGAGAAGCTAACAGAATATTCTGCAATACGTGATGTCTCCTAGAATGAAAAATATAGGAGTCTGCAATATGAAAGGGTCCAAAATTAAGCCAAATTGCAGTAAAATGGTTTGTGTTGTTACTGAAATATATTTATTGCTTCTATATTTGCTTTATTAATTTGTTTTATCTCTCATATATAATAAATTAGTTGCAGTAATTTAGCCTCTTTTGTGCTATGCAAAAAAGATTAATTTGGTTTCATCTGTTATAATCATCACTGCTAATTCTTAATTTGTTTCTCCTCCCAAAGTCTTTTATCCATGGGTAAGAACTCAGGTTCAAGCTTGCCCAGAAAAGTCAAAGAATCACATTGAATTGTGGCAGGGCAGAAAATCATCCCAGAAAGATAAACAATGCATATTTAATAAGTCTAATTGGGAGATGGAGGTCTGTGAATTGCAAATAAGTTATGTACAGTATCTTGATTCTGTGTAAGTTTTTATCCTCCTCTATTTCATATGTGAATAAACTGCATGAATGTGCAAAACCACATACTTTGCCTTTTCAGGTCACATTGAATTTCCTGTTGTTATTTTTTTCCGGTGTTCAAAAGTCTGCAGATGTACAACAAATACACAGGATACGATCTGCCACAGCTCACTAGTGTTGAGACAGTGTATTCGTTTATTTCTGGTGCAGAATGGCCTTTATGAATTGTAATAGCGTTTACATCATTAAAGCAAGTTAAATATGCTAGTCTGGTTTTTTTTTAAGAAAAAAGGTAAAAGATAAGCATCACATAACCCAAAGAAGTCTCAGCCTTAATATGGCATACTGTGTGTTTGTGAGCTAACTTTTCTAACAGAACAATACCCTGCTGATGGAGTGTTATGTTATAGTGATCTAACCACACCTGGGAGTGCCCCGCTGAAGTCAGTGAGAGTTACTTCTGAATGTAGTGTTGCCAGATTTTTAACACAGCAATAAGAGTCAGCCAAAATTCATGAAAATCAGGCTTAATAATTTGGAGATAGGTAATAACACATGTGTGTTCTACATAACTACCAAATTCAAGTACTGATTTCAGTTTACTTAGCCATGTAGTTCTCTGTAAAATTATCACATTGTCCACATTCATACATTACATGATGCACACATTTGTCTATATGGAGGGCCCACGCCCAAAACTACAGGGTTTTGTTTTGTTTCAGTCTATCTAAAAGGAAAAGTTTTCCAATCCTCAAATAGGGGACATCCTTTATAACACACAGGACACCTGCCAGCCCTATAAGGGACAAGCTTTCTGGTTCTCAAATAAGGTATACCTGGTAAGCCTTCTGAGTAAACATATATACAACTCCACTGTAAGAAATTATCTAGGACCTGCAACCAGTAGTGTAGTCTCACTGATGGCAATCCCCTGTCCCCAATGCCCAAGCCTGTTCTACAGGGTATGAAAACCTGTGGAGCAGGTTTTCTGGCATCACAGCAGACAGCAAGGAGGAGGAAAAGAAAGCATCATCATGCCAGCAATTAGGCACTAGTTTGACTTTGGATTTAGGCCTAGATTTGTGAACAGATTTTGTGGACAGAGATAAGCTGTGTCAAAACATGTTCTTACCACTCCAAAATAATTATTTAGACTGGAAGTAGTTCCTTGTTATAAAACTCCTCCAATCTAACCCTTGATTAACACCTCCATTAGGAGACCTTATCTGAAAATGTGAGGTATTATGTGGCGATATCACCTAATTTTATCCCTCTTTTTCAGCAGAGTCAAGTAAAGTAGAAATTCTGAAATGCTGTTTGAAGTCAGTAGTTCACTGGAAGAAGGTGAATCAATTGAACCTCCATCAAGATTTGCTGGGCATTCTTGTTGATTGATTTAATCTCTTCATGGACAGATGGCAGCTGTTAGATGTGACACAAAGCGCTTTTAATTAGCTAAAGCTGGTATATCAGTTGTGACTTCTAATTAGACATAGTCCAAATTATCAACTTTGTAGCATCCACATTAGACCACTCCAATATATCCTGTAGAGTGCTATTCTTGAAGACCACATGGAAACTTCAACTGGTACAGAATATGCTAGGTTAGGGACCAGATCTAGACTCATGGAATTCATCTCCCCAGTATAAAAACAATGACTTCCTCTGCATTGGAGCAGAAAGTAGAATTCCCAGCAATAGTGTTGACCATTACACCCATAATGATCTGAGATCTTGATATCTAAAGAATGCCTTTCCCTGTTTGATCCTTGCTGTTTGTTAACCTTCAGAAGCAATTTTCCAGGTGATCTTTTGAAGTAAGGTGAGTAGCAGAAGAGATAGCATTTTAAGTGGCAGTTCCAGTTATAGAACAGTCCCCTAGAGATACTCACTTAACAGTCACTCCATGTCTAGAATCTTGTTGGTGCCTATGCTGACACTATGCAGTAGTGTAATCTGTGTGTGTATCTGTCTTCGAGTAACCTGTTGACTTACGGCAACCTCATGAATTTCATAGGGTTTTCTTAGGCAAAGAATAATCTGAGGTGGTTTTACCACAGTTCCTTCCTCTAAAATATAGCCTACAAAATCTGGTATTTATTGGCAGTCTCTGATCCAAGTAATAACCAGAGCTGACCCTGATTAGCATCCAAGATCATATGGGATCTGGTACCTTTAGGGTATTTACACCAGCATATTTACTTTTGGTGACACTGTGGGAAAAGATATCCAATATCACTTTTTACAGTGCCTTTGCCCTACATGCGCAGCCACAACTGGGGGATTCCCAGCTGCTGACTGACTATAGGGGTGCACCCAACTATGTTCAGGCAGCCCTTGAGCACCCAGGAAAAAAGAACAACCTTATGCTGGGTTCAGAGGCTGTTCTTTCTTCCCTAAGTATGCAAGAGCAACCAGACTGCACCTAGCTGCACCCCTACAGCTGATCAGTGGAAGCCCTCCACCTGTTGTTGCATGCCCAGGGAAGAACCAAGGAAGGAGAAGCAACTTCTGTCCCCTGGACACCTCATGTAATTATACCTGTGGAAACGTACACTACATTAGCCTGCCAGCTGGGTATCAACGTGTATTCGTTTTCAGCACTCAGGCAAACCTTCTGATTTCTTCAAATTTTTAAGGAAATCTGAGGCAGCATTTGATTTTTATTTTAAAAATTATTTGATTGGTTTCTAATCTTTGCTATGATAAACTATTTTTATTGAGTCAGTAATTAGAAATTTATATTTTTAAAAAATGCTTTTTGTCCAATAGCAGATTGGGGGTAATAAAAAAGGTAAATTATTTATATGTTACATAATGAAGATTCTTTCTTAAACGTCCCCTTGACTAGAGAAACCATGGAATTCTTTTATTTCTCCTGCCGAATACTTCAAATGTATGTGATGCAGCTATGTATTTATCACTAGCTCTGTAACTTAAACCATTGTAGGAAAATATAGTTATAAAAATGCTGACCAACAGCAGCTTCCCAATGATCATGCTGCCAGCCCAGAATTATGTACTATTTCCCCTGTAAAACATCTATTAGATGTTTATTGTAGAGTTCTCTCTACCCATGAATCAGTAGTTGCTGAGAGATGCTACAATCAAAGAGGAATCTTGTTTGGTTTCAGCCTCCTCCCCTTTAGTGTAGGAATTTTCCATATGGAGAGAATGAACACCTTCACATGAGTCTTGGTAAACTCTGGTGGACATCTGTCAGGGAAGGGGAACAGATTAGGTAGTTCTGGATGTAGCTAGTCCATGCAGAACCAATTATTCCCCTTTTTCTTTTCCTTTAATTACATTCAGAATGGATTACTTTCTCCAGAGCTTTATTTAATTCAAGATGAAATTAAAGATAACAAAACTTACAGTATAAAGCAAACATCTAACATTATAACAGGAATCATCCAAAGTCACACTTTTCAATGTGTTGGTGGTGCTTTCTTCACAGTATTACACTTGCTGGCTTGGATTTTTGGAGCATGCCATGTCCCAGACTTTATATACCAACAGGAAGGAGGACTCTGTTTTCTAACGCTGTGCAAGCTGCAGTATAACTGCTAAGATATACAGACATCTGTGTTTAAAACCAGGTCTTTCTGTAGAATGCCTGTTTTACAATTAACAAAGATACTCAGCAGAGCTAGCCTGAGAGTCAAAACAATGAATAGCACTGTGTTGCTCCTAATCTGCAACTGAATTACCTGCCAAGATCTGTATGAATGATGTACCTATTTTCTGTAATCAACCAAATAATATCTATTCCCATTTTATTGTATTTTTAGTCAGTTTCTGGTACCTTTACTTTGTCTGCATTTCAGTCCCATTGCGTTGTGACTGTATAGCATCTCACACTTTTCTATACAGTATATAGGACAGTGTGATAAATAGATTATTGCTAATAATATTTGGAGGCTAAATGTCAGCAGAGTTTCCAGCAAAGAAAAAAAAAACTTTGCTCAAGAGTCAGTACTCAACAATGGTTTCCTATGGACTTTGGAGAGTTTTTAATCTTTTAACCTCATTTGTCGATCTGTAAAATGAGTGTTGCTGTTGTTTGCCTTCAAATAGTTTCTGATTCATGACTCCCTAAGGCAGAGCTTTCCAAACTTTTCATATTAGTGACACACTTTTTAGAAATGCATCATTTCGCAACACAGTAATTTCAGTTTTACTAGCAAACCAGAAGTTAAACTAACCCCTTATAAGAGATACAGACACATACATAAATTATAATAACAAAATGTATCCCCGTAACACACAACATATCTCATGAAAAGCTCTTATAGGATTTTAAAAATATATGATTTATAAATAATACATTTCCAAGATTGTAGGCGACACACCTACACACTTCAGGTGACACACTAACATGTCACGGCACACCATTTGGAAAGCCCTGCCCTAAGATAAACTTATCACAGAGTTTTCTTGGGAAAATTGGTTCAAAAGGGGTTTGCCTTTGCTTTCCTCTGAGGCTGGGAGAGTGTGACTTGCCCAAGGTCACCCATTGGGTCTCCAAATGAGTATACTAATGACTAATACAATAAATTCTTCACAAATACTTAAGAGCAAAAACACAATAAAATCTGTAAAGTCCACTGAAGAGGCCATGCATTGGAAATAGTAGTATTGTTCCATGATTCATAGCACTTAGTTGTGCTGATATTCAAAAAAAAAATCCCACCCTCCTATACATTATTTATAAACTTTTGCTTATAAGGATAATTACTCAGAACATGGTTTAGAGATCATATTCCAGGAAAACTAGGTATTTTAAAGATTATCTTGGTAAGGTTAACCTGATTTTCTTGTAGAAAATCCAGATTTTCTGGCTATCAGTATTTGAAAACAAGATGCTTTCTATAAATAAGTCTGGAAATGGAGGTAGAGCAATTTGGAAGTGATGGTATAGCACAATAGCTCTGTTAACACCACTTGTTAACACAGCAGTTTATCCGTAATTTTACCATCTAGAACAAAAACTAGAAACATGTGGCTCTCCAGATGTGGCAGGATTGTAATTCCTGGAGTCATCTATGTTGGCTACAGCTCATGGGATCTGCAGTCTGAAAACAACTGCCATACATTACCCATCCCTGGAATGAATACACTTTCAGCTAGCCACATGCATGAAAGAAAGAAAGGAAAAGGCAGGGAGAAATGGTTTTAAAAAAACAATTTAGATACAAGTAAAAGCATACTTAACTGTGTATCCAGGAAAGCTGAAATGTTCTGCAAATAGTTTTTGGATATTACCACTGCTAATGTCAAATTTGTGACCATTAATCCTCTTGCATAGAGACTGTCCTGTTTTTCCAACATATAGTGTAGAGGGGCATTGCTGGAGTAGGGTGGCAAATATCACATTGGAGGAAGAGCAAGTATATGTAACTTTGATCAACACACAGTAGGAGATTTACAGGTTGCAGTCCTTGAACAAGGAAATTACAAAGGAAGACTAGAAAGAGAAACTGCTGAATTGAATTCACAAATTCTTTAACAGAGGTATAAACAAAAACAGTGGCTTCATGGCACACTACATATATTAGTACAAGACTCCTCACTACTTGACATCTCCTTGGAGAGAGTTTTGAACTCTAGAAAACACTTTTGCTAAGCAGATTTATTGCTCTCACACATCAACATCAACTGATCACTGTAAAGTGTTCTGTATCATATTATGCAGCCCTTTAAAAATGTAGGGCAAGAGTCATGATTTGCATCTCTCTGGATCCTATTATATTCTATCTCACTCCACAACTGTATAAATATGCTTTATATTTCAGGTCTTAATATCACTTGGTATTCCATCTGAAGAAATGGGTTTATATCCATAAAAGCTCATGAAAAAAAAATAAAAAGTTCATTCACATACTGTTGCAGGCAATCAACCAGAGCAGATTTTAAAAGGCTCTTCAGATCCCTGCAGTCCCTTGAACCACTAATGGTACTGCTTGGTCAATAAATATGCTTACACCACAATGTTGATCTCAAGAAATAGTATCACCTCATATAAAATAGACTGAATGTCATTCAACTGGTAATACAATGTCTTGTCTGAACTGAGGACCATTGCAAACTACACAATTACAGTACTATGATTGCACTTTAGCTGCCATGGCCACATCCTGTGGCACCCTGGGGTTTGTCCTTTGGTGAGGAACTGGAACTCTATGGCAAAGGATTCTAAACATCTCTGCCTAAACTCCAAACCCCCAGAGTCCATAGGATGGAACCATGGCAGTTAAAGAGAAATAATTGTACTATATTTGTGGAACATGAAATGGCCCAAAGTCTCAGTGTGTTACCTTTAATCCAGTCCATTACGGCTCTTAAAGATAGCCTCACGACAGTCACACACTCTGAAGACAGAGCTAGATGTTATCTTCATACCAGTAATATCTCAGGCCAGATAAATGGAACTATCCCAGCAGTTTCTTGTAGATCAGTAGTTCTCAAATGCTGGTTCTCCAGGTATTTTGCACTTCAGTTCTCAGAAGTCCTACCCAGAATAGTCAATGGTCAGGGATTAAGGGAGCTGAAATCCCAATCAGCTGCAGGACCACTGACATGGATGTTAAACAACATAGGAGAAAGAATAGAACCATGGTTGGCAAAAGATCATGTAGTAATTTTCCAGTACTGCCTACTGGAAACAGCCACACAAGAAGGCAATAAAGCACTCCTACTCATATAATATATTCCATATCCAGTCCAGGCTGAATCTATACAGGGTGGAAAAAGCAGCTTCGTACCAGCTCTAAATATGACAAGGTACACAGCATTCCTGGTAAAGCACCAGATTTTTTTAAACAGCCTGACAACTATGATGCATATTAAAACTAACTCACTTTTAATCCTGTCTTTTTTAAAAAAAAAACTTTATATTAAAAAAACCCTTTATGTAAAATAAACCCAGTGTGGATGTACCCTTAGACTGATTAAAAAGACCAAGAAGTCCCAGATTTTGATCCTGTTCTTTCTGATTTTATTTTGGAGATCCATACATGTTTACCCTACACCAGGTCCTGGTGTGATGAGAGACTTTCAGTCTGTATGTGCCTTAAATGTACTTGTCCGTGCTTGCTTTCCAGACTCCACCTTTCAGCTGCAGCTGTCCCCTCCCAAAACAGCTATTGCTTTGTCAGTGGAGAGTGAGGGAGGGGCCGTGGAGGCACTGGCAACATAAGCAGAGCTGGATGATCTTACATGCCCCCCCCTGCTCTGCAGTAGAGAGGCAAGAGCCATGTTGGGAGGGTATGGCTGCAGTTGAAAGTTGGAATTTGGAGGGTAAGAGAGGGCAGGTACCTTTGTCCTGCTCAACAGAATTTTATGGCACAACCTGGCAACCCTAATTCCAGGTCATCAGGACACATAGGTGTCTAATGTATCACAACACACTATCAATGGTTCTATCATAACTCCCTGTTTCAAAAGGCCCCATATCACCCAGAAAAACTGAACTGGACATCAATGAAAGAATGCAATAGCCTAGGGGGAAACTGTTTTTTCACCTCCACCACCACTAAAGAATAGGGCCATAGTGGTTTTTCAGCTGTGTTCAACTGGATTCATCATGAGTTTTTTTTCCACTTTCCTTCCAAACAGTTCCCAACTTGTATTGCTGCTGCAAGCTCAAGTAAATACTAAGGAGATAAATTTATAGCCTAAATGTTAAGTGGAAGTAATTCCACCATGATAAGAGAATGAGTGTCAAAACTCTCACTTTGAGATTTCTACCTGCGTGTCCAGTTGAGAAATCAATCTAGAATACATCTTCATTCCTGTGGTGGCATGATGACATATTGGAACAGCTATATGAACTTCTGAGCTGCCCCACAGAAGGTAGTCCCAACATGAAACTTTCAGGACAATCACTCTAGGAGTCTTGAACACCAAATCTGAAACCACCTCCAACAGGTCAGGCAGTGTTTTTTTCTGGGCAATTGGGTGGATAATACACCAGCTGCTCAAGGTGTGCATTGTAAGGCAAGTACAAACACTCAGAACTGCTACTTGATTGGACTAGAGGCTGAAAAGAAAGGTGAGAGATTTATAGATAACAGCAAGTCACGCTCCCCAGCTATTCAGCCTATGTTAATAGTGTGCTAAATGCTGGCACAGTCATAGCTGAGAGAGATCAAACTCACCCACCCCCAGCTGCCCTTGATAAAAAATCAGATCAGAGTCTTCATCCAGAATTAAATTATGGAAGACTGAAATTTTGTTTTGAACTGACCCTGCTGTTCACCAGCAGTGCCTGGAGGCAAGAGAACAGCATGATAACCAGTAAGCTTCCTCTTGGGGTAACAGCTATAAGAGGGAATAGATGTTGGACCCTGATGAAATCTCCTTCTGAGGGAACACACCATTTGTTTCTGTGCACAGCCTTTGTTTATTCTTAGCTGCACTTAAAATGCTTATTTTTAATCAGGCAAATATGTTAAGTAAAGCTTTGTACTGCATATTTTAACTAAAGGGTTAGGATGTCTGGCACCTTATTCAAGACAAAGCTTGAATACCAGTTGCCGCAGCTGACATTGTCTGTGGCTGTTATTCACATCATTCCCATCATTTGCTAATAAAATATATTTGCAGTAAAACATTGGGTAGAAGAAAAGTGCACTCCGCAAGCATCCACAGCCTCTTACAGAGCCCATATTGAAGAATTCTGGAAGCTATAAATAGTGCTGAGGAGTGGTAAGTCTGGATTAGTACATCTGCAGTCAGAATTTGTCATGAGAGTGGGAAATAAGGAAGCTGCAATTTCAATGGTGTCTGTGGAAAGACAAACAGTGTATATGGAAATATATTTTCACTCTAGAGGACAAAGTAATGTACCATGAGTACTGTTGTGTTGACAATTTGCCATAATTTTATTTAGGTCTGACATAAATTTTCCCCATAAAGCCTGGTGAAGAGTGTCCCAATGTGCAAAGCTGATTTAAAATGTATGTGTAGGCAGCATTGTTTCATTTATCCAGATCTTCCCTGTCCAGATCTTATTACATGCCAACATACTTTATGTTCTTTGACACATCAATATTGGGATAGTATTGTTCTACAGGAGTCATAATGTTCTTCCTAGAACTCCCCTCTGTAATAAATGTGACAGTAATCAGACAGTTTCCCATGGACCTCAGGAGATACATATTTAGCTTTCTTCCTGAGTGTTCTTCTTTGAAGTAAATACAATTTCTTACAGTGCTGAAGTTAAACATGGAGTACTGTTGCCCTTGTTCAATATTTTATTGATACACTTTTCCTACTACTGCTGTGTCATTCTGTTGACTCTTAAATCAACAGTTCAGTCCTGATAGATAACCCCTCATGTGTTCCATTCCTCCTTGAAAGTAAAATAGTGTGTGTTGTGGACATAAATCCATGCAAAGTTGAGATAGAAGACACAGTATTCTGATGTGAGAAATTACTGTATTACATGATTACATACTGTATTAAACACAACAAGACAGGGCTAGGCAAAATTTCAACATTCAAACGTATCTTCAATACACCTATAGGTGTATCTATAGGTAAGAGAATGTTGGCAGGTATAAACTGCAGATGTTAAGTTTATTCATGGCAAATAAAATTGTTATTGTCTACAGTAGGGATTTGCTTTATACAATTACTAGACAGCACAGTGTAAAAACCAAGAATTACTTAATTTGATACTACAATTGTCTCTATTAAATGATCTGGATACAAATCTTACTACAATATGGTGAAATACCAGACAAGTAAATGTAACCCTCATCGTACTGCATAGATTAAAACTGCTGAAACAGTATTCATCTAAAATATTGCATCACTTTTATTTCAATTTTAATATTTTTATTAGCAAAAAAAAAAAAAAAGGCCAGAGTAGCTTGCAAGATCAGTAACAAGAAGGGTGCTGCCCTCAAGCTTACTACCTAAAAGCAGCACCACAAGATGAAAAGAGAGAGGGGATGGAATCATATTCAAGCACTAGTGTCTAGTGTACCTTAATGCCCCCACTTGCTTTGTGTTGATTCCCCAATCCCACTACAGCCCCCTTGAACTGCATCCTACAATTTTCCAGGAGTTAAGACATCCCTCTGGAATAGCTTTGAAAGCATTTCAGTAGGATGAACAGATGAGTGGGGCTTGCATTCAGACTACAGTCATCCCTCCAGATTCTCTCGGGTTAGGGGCACAGGACCCTCGTGAAAATGGAAAAACCATGAATAACTCTAGACCTTCCCAAACCATATTTAACACACACAAACAGTATGATCACCATATTCAATCCACCATGGATTCCTTTGAGGCATCTGGGTCCCTTCACAAGGCAGAAGTGGGTGGGTGGTGGGGCCTACTTCCATCTCCACTGCTGCCCCACACCATTTTTCATAGAGACTTACTAGCCATGTTCGCAGTTTCTCAGTCTCACAAGGCTTGCAGTTCCTATTAAAAATGGCATAGGGAGGCAGCAGAAGTGACAGTAAATAATCCGTGAATAATCAAATCTGCAAAAGTGAAACCTGCAAATGTGGAGGGCTGACTATACTATGGATTATTTCAACAACTATTTTCAAACCAGCATGAAAAAAAAAAAACCGTACAGCAACAATTCAAGGACTACAAAAGACTGACTTTCTTACACATAAAGCAGTAATGTGGGTGGATAGGGGAAAGAGGGCTTTAGTTGTTTTTACTTTAACACTGAATTCCTAGATGTGATGGAACACTTGCTGACTTTTGGATGGCTGAAATTCTACCTTTTCTCATCCTTTGTTTCATTGCAAAGTATTGGACTACTGCACTCCACAAGGAAAAGAAAATAGCCATTCATTTTACGTCAAACACTTCAAAATTAAGTGGTTTCAACAGTGTGTATCCAGATTAAGCATCTACAAAACGTTTTGTTGTAAGGGACAAAACCCAAATGAGAAACATTAATGATGGGACTATATATTTTTTTCATATGTTACAGTTTCATAACTATTCTAGAGAAATTTCCAATTAAAATTTGCTGTTGAGAAAGGGATTTTTGAATTTGTTTCTGATCATAAATCATACATGCAGCCATTTCATTCATTTTTCCTGAATAGTAGCAGTAAGCAGTTAAATTATGGAAATGCCTGTAACTTGAAATACAAAGCAATCTTCTATTTGTTGTTGTAGAAGAGCCACAGAGTTGACATTATCAAGTCTCTGGTTTGTGTGCTTGGCATTTTAATATTAGAAGGTCACCCAGATTCATGTTTCTATTTATATATTTTGAATGTTTGATATTTTCCCCCATGACTTGTTTTCCATTTATTCAGTTTAGTTCACTGCTGATATTGTTGTCTCCTGGTTCCTCATTGGCAAAGATGTGTGGCCAGACCTTGGAAATGTTGGTCCTGCTGATCAGCAGTTCCTGGGAGCTGTCATCTCAAAAGTCACATTTCCAAGTTCTGCATGTGTGCTTCCAGCCAGTAAATAATAGTGATGTTAACTATGGTGTGAGAATTTCACTATCAAGACTCTTTTGTCTGAAGACTCTCTCTGTATTCAGCCAAGGTTAGTGCACCCTTTCAGATGCTGCTGGAGTGCAACTTATTATTTATTAATTTATATACTGTCTCCTTCTTCCCAAACTGGGACTTACGGTGGCTTTAAGACATTAAAACACTTGCAAAGTTATAAATAAAAACATACAAACAATGATTACAGGCATATCTCAGTCAACAAAGTTTCTGAGACTGAAACTCCTTTTTACAAAATCTTTTTATGTCTGCCCTGCCACTTCTGCCTTCTGTCTATCCTTGAAATTTTTTAGCAGCATCAACATTGGGAGGATTGTGAGGGAAAAGTGGAGAAACACAAATATTCAGTATTGGAATGCAACAGCATGTCTTCAGTAAACAATGCAATGAAGCTTGAGCTGGGGAATAATGGGATTCCACTCTGGCCAATTCTACTGCTATTGTGTGTGCCTGCCTACAGCAGGCAAGAAAACAGTACCTGCCTCCAAAATCCTTTACTGAGCATGCATAAACAGCAAAAAAAAAAAAAAAAGGAGGGCAGATAATCTTGTGTCACCAGCTACCCCTAGCATTTTTTTTTTTCAATAGCACAGATCTATGAATCTGGCCACCAAAATGGAAATCAACAGAAAAGTGAAGGCTGGTGTTAAGAAAAAGTCATTCCTGGATGCATTTTGCAAGAAGCCTTCAAGCGATCTCTAGAAAATTCAAAAATGTTTTTTTCTGCTGATACAAGATTCACTTGGGCTGATTGGTTCATTTCTCAATTTGGAATAAAATGCTGGCTGAAACTTGTTGAACTACTCTTTTTTTGTAGTGTAAGAACTTATCTCTATTCTTTCTATGTTATTTCTGCCTCTAATACCAAAGTTTCTATTTAAGAAGCTATGTCTGATTTGTTAACTGAGTTACAGCTCTATTCAAACACAATTAAATTATCCATAGCTATTAAAACCAGTTGAAATGAATCTGGAGGAACTGGGAGCAAAACAAACCACACTTGGCACACCTTGTTTTAAATGAGAAATTGCCACTTTGGGAAGCTTGCAGAAGTAGCCATTCTTTTCCTGGGCAGAACGTTTTCGGAAGTGAGGGCTCACACAAACAGCACGTTTCCAACCTTCATATGAGACCTCTGCCCATGGCAGGCTAATGGGCACATAGCTGGTACATGCATTAGTGGGGAGGCATGGCTAAGTCAACATTTTCCAGGTGTGAGAGGGAGTACATGAATTGGCCAATATTGTACATGATTTTCCATAAAGCTGAACTATTAAAATGAGTTACAAAAAGATAATATGACTGTATTTCAGGTGCTTTTCTACTACCATCGTCCAAGCTTCATAGTTCAATAGTCAGCTAATACAGCTTACCTTTTTAGACAGCAATGTCAGCTTCCATTCTATCATCTTTTGTGGATTTCTTAGAGCTAAATAAACGCTTCCTTACCAAGTCTGATCCACTAAAGGCAGCAGGCTTGTGAAGCAGGCACTGGAAGGTGCTAACAGAGTGGCAAGATGGATTTTTGTTCTAAAGCCAATATAGGAAGGCACTGTGAAAGTTGAACCCAGGCACATCAAGCATAGCTATTTTTGCAAGTGAATTTCTGTTTTAACAGTGAGAGATTAACAACAAGCACTGTAGAATTTAGTCTGTATTGCTGAGTTGAAACACCACTTGGTCAATCAGAGGTTAAAGTTAATACTAGCCTATGGCCATAACTACGTACATAATAGATTTTTGTGAAATGAATGGCTAAGGAATAAATGGAGACTTTTACCTATTCTGCAACATTTTCAAAGCTATTGTGACTAATTTTTCACCATTAATTATTTTAGCATAAGTGGAAAGAGCTATACTGACAATCAAAGAAGACACAGAGAGGCAAGAATATTTCAATTGCGAGACTTTAAATGCCCTGATCTAGTTCATAGTAAGTAGCCACTGGGCAAGACTGCACTAAGAAGAGGTCCTTGTGTGCAATTTGCCTTTGACTGTGTCTGGGGCCAGACTGCAACATTTTATGTTCTGACAGCTACATCCAATACCAGACTGAGGTGGCTAGAGCCCTGGAGCAGTTCCCAAAACAGGGCCCCCTTAGCATGCATGCACGAGCTATTCTTGGAGTGGCAGAACAATAACTGAACAAATGAAGAAACAGTAAATAAAATGCAAAGTACAGTGGATAACAACACAAAAATCTCATTATTAGATCTGAAACTTCAGTGAGATTAACATCCCAATTCCATGTGTTATCACAGTTACTTCATTAACACATAAAATGTTGATTACAACAAACACAGCTCATTACAATCTACTTCAATAAGGAATACAGCAACATGTATGCAAAGTTGAGTGTTGGGGTGGAGGGCAATATCCTCAAAGCTACACCATACCATCCAACTGTCCCTATTTGGCAGTGGCAGTCCCAATCAATCCTCTGCTGTCCCACTTGTTCATCTGCTTGTAAAATGTCTTAGTTTCTCTCTCCTTCTCCACTTTTCTCCATTTGTCCTTGGCTTACATCAACTAGTGTAAAATAATTTAAATTAACTCAGCAGGGGAAGAGGAGAAGGTGGAATCCTACCCTTCCCAGGTGGCTCAGACAAAAGCAAATTGCTGCAGCGTCTCTTTGCTCATGCATTCTTCCTCATTATTAACTTTTGCCTTCTTGACCACACTCTGATGTTGCTTGTCCATATATGTCCCAGGTTTCATCTGTGAAATATGGGAAGGCATGTTCTGCTGTTCAACCAACACCCAACATTGCACAGTAAATCAAATGACCTCAAATCTTTGGGTCTGGAGGGGAATGAACAATCCACTCACCCAAGCAGAAATCTATTTATAATCATTGCCAAGGCAGAAATCTATTTCTTCTGGGAAAAAATCCACATATCCCACACTCATATGCCCTGCTACACTATTCAGAATGAAACACATAATCAGACCCTCTAAAGGTATATGAGGATTCACCCACTCCCACAAGGAACAAACACAAGCAAAACACTGCCTACTTGTTTTAGCTTCTACTGATCTTTCCTGTCTGTTTTGCTCTTACTCTCTCTTTCAACCTATTGGTGATGCTCCTTACTGCTTCTCTAATGAGTATCTTTTAAAAAAATTAAAAGCTTTGCCAAAATTGATGGGCAGGCTCAGTGGCTTCCCTTTGACAAAATAAAATTCTGAGTCCTTATCGATTTATGAAAGAAAGGTCCAGCAATTTCCCCAATACTTTCCTTGTCCTCTCTTCTGTCTTTGGGATGTGGTTGGAAAGCTGGAGGAATCTTCCAAGTATGTCCAGTATTCACCCAGAATGCAATGGCAGACTCTAAGGCCACTTCTGCACTACACTGTTTATAGTGCTATTATTCCACTTTCAACATCCTATGGAATCCTGGGATTTGCAGTTTATGGAGGGACATCCAGAATTCTCAACCAGAGAGCTCTTTAGCCTCAGTAAACTACAAACAGAATTCCGCAGGATGTTGAAAGTAGAATAATAGCACCATGACAGTGTAGTGTGGAAAGGCCCTGAGATTTAGGAAAGTGACTTAGGGAAGATGCTGCACTTTTTTCACCAAGCAGTGGGCCCTTAAACAGTGAGGAACATGAATCAATTGCAGCCATTGAACCATTGATAACCTGGCCCTGGCCCCTCCATGAAAAGGGGCCTGTCAATGCCTAGCATTCTGTCAGCTCTCCCCAGCTCATGCTGGTTATGCTGCCTGAATTGGTGCAACAGTTTCTTGGATTGTGAAACCCTTGATGGAGAGCATGCTGGCATCTGCACAGACCTGAGCTTCAGGACTGCAGCATCTGGTCCAAGTGCAAGAATCTTAGGCTCCAGGTTTTCCAGTTTCCAAACCTCTGATATGTCAGTGGTTTCCTGGCACCTTGAGCACTAACGTTTCTGATTCTGCATTGATGCTCAGGCCTAGTGCCTTTGCACTAGGTTCTTCAACTTCTCTGGCTGTGTCCAGATCAGTGCTGGAATCTGGGTCACTGAATCATAGGAACCAAGGGCTACAGATGGAAAGCGATAATTCCCACCTCCTGAGTTTATTCCTGTGTCCATACAGATTAGTGGTTGAGCTTTTAATTAAATCTGGATGCCTGTTTTGAGGCTTATGCCATTTTATGAGCAACAGTTTGAAAGTTCAAGTCTCACAGCACAGTATCAAAGGCTGCAAAACTTTGCATATTTACTGTACAATGGGACTTTCTTCAGAG
This sequence comes from Cyclura pinguis, assembly GCA_030412105.1. Classification (NCBI taxonomy): domain Eukaryota; kingdom Metazoa; phylum Chordata; class Lepidosauria; order Squamata; family Iguanidae; genus Cyclura; species Cyclura pinguis. Next base: position 166,173,015 of record CM059603.1, on the reverse strand, counting down.
TGGTTATGCTTAGGATTTAGCTACAAATACCCTAAAAGTACCAGATCCCACTTGATCTTGGAAGCTAAGCAGGTTCAGCCCTCATTAGTACTTGCATGAGAGACCACCAACAAGTACTAGGTGCTGTAGGCTATATTTCAGAGAAGGGAATTGGCAAAACTACCTCAGAGTAGTCCTTGCCTAAGAAAACCCTATGAAATTCGTGGGGTTGTCATAAGTCAATAGACCACTTGAAGGCGCGCACATACATATATACACACACCTGGGTTAGAAAACAAGGTAATCTAGTTGTTGCTGGACTGGAAGTCCCATTATACCTCACCATTGGTTGTTCTGGCTGAGAATTACAGTTCAAGAACATCTCAAGGATAACATTTTAAAACTGAAGCAGAAATCATACAGCCTTCCAGATCATGGTGAACTGCAATTCTCAACAGCCATTGGCAGCATGGTCAATTGTAATGAACGATGGGAGCTACAGTCCAACAACTGGAGGGCTGTATGATTCTCATTCCTGCTTTACAAGGGCCTTCATATTTTATCCAGAATAGGGCAAGGGGAAGTGTCCCTTAGAATGCAATCCTATAAATTTGTCCTCAGATGTTCGCCCAACTTAGTTCATTTGGCCTTACTTCCAGGAAAGTTTGTATGGGATTTCAGCCATAATGAAATGAAGATAATAAATATAAAGTTTTTAGAAAACTTCCAATTTATATCAGAAAAAAAGTGGGGTGGGGGGAAAGACTGCAAAGCATATATGTTTTACTGTGTTCAGCTTTAGATCTGTGGAGTGAAGTGGTTTATTATAGTATCAGCTTCGGCTGTTCTGAGCTAACTTACAAAAGTTCATGTTATAGTAAACCCACTTCTAATATGCTATATTGCACTTTGTGAAATTTTCATAGTGTCACTTTTTACAGTCGAACTGCTTTCAGGAACAAAATCAAACATAATAACATTAGAAAGAGCAAGTGGCTCCTCTAGAAAGATGTGGCATCCTGCCTTTGGGAAAAATCTATGTCCTGTGTCAGGCAGTACACTCAGTACAAAATAATTTGTAAGTGGAAAATTTCTCTCTGCTTGGGCCTGGTCAAGGTGATTCAATAGCTCAAATGATAGACTCTCAAGCCATTTCTGCACTAGACTGTTATCGTACTATTATTCTACTTTCAACATCCTATGGAATCCTGGGGTTTGCAATTTAAACTGCAAATCCCAGGATTCCATAGGATGTTGAAAGTGGAATAATAGCGTGATAATGGTCTAGTGCAGAAATGGCCTCAGTTTGGTGGTCAAAATGAAAATAAATCTGCTGTGGAATAAATATTCTTCATGTGCATGTACTTCTACATGTACTTACTGGGATTAAGCTTCACTTAATCTGGTGGAATTTACTTTCAAGTAGACATGTTAAAACTCTCACAGCATGTATAAGCAGGCTGTACAGGGCTTTCTGCTATTTTCAATATGGCTCATCTGGTTACAAGTTGCTTTACTGTAGTTTTCTGCTGATCAGACATTGGCTGGGTGGTAAGGAACAAAACAGTGCGAGAAGAAAAAAGATTTTAATCTTGCCCACCCAACAGTGTTGCCAAATCAGGAGCATTCCAACAATTTTGGGGTGGCCGCTGAGGATACAATAAAGTAAACTCTAGACACACACCAAATATCCCTAGCTATAGTTTACTATATGGGATGGGATGATGAGACTTGTAATGCAAGAAATGAAACTTTTCCAAGCTTTGTATAGCCTAATATGTTACAGATGTGGTATAGTTGCAGTTCTTCCACATCTGGATCTGGATCCCATGGTAGTCTCTGATTAAAAAGAGCACATGAGATGGATGGAACATATTGGAAATCCTCATGTAAGCTCCAACAGCTTCTGGGATTCTATCATTTAATTATTACCAGTGTGATGTAGAATCTATGACAGAAGCAGCAATTACATTATACATTCATAACCAGCTATTAGGTATTTGACTTTTTTTTTTAAGAATTAAGAGTCCCAAAGATAGTTATATCAGCCAGAATTCTACATATGGTACTTAGTTATATAACTACTTCAGCTGAGTAGCTTCTCCTGGTCCAACTTCCCCAATCCTGACTTACCGGACAGCAGTCACTGTGAGCAACAGGGGTCTCTTCTCCTGTCAATCGGGATGCAGCAGAATTATGTTTCCATTCTTCTCCTTCCAGCTGTCTCTGATGCAATAGGCAGAAGCAGAACCCTGTTGTGATTTTTCCTCTCACTGAGGACCACTCATGGGAAAGGAGTGGACACATCAGTCTGCTGCATCCTAATTGACATCCTAATTGACATCATTCACAGTAGCTGCTGCCTGGTAAGTCAGCACTGGGGGACTTTTATGATCCCTACATTTTCCCTGCCCTACTGAATATGTAGGGATCATAAACATGAATCAACTACCAATGTATATCTCTAGGTTACACATTCATAATTCCTATTGTGAATTCCAGCCATCATTTTTCAAATCTAATTATTTATATTGGCATAACTATCCTATACACTGCTAACACTTTGATTTACCCAAAGAAATCACCACCCATGGAATTAATCCATCTCTTTATTAAGCATGGAACTTTATGATTTGTGTGGGCCCGGTTTTCTGATCCACCTTGTTCTCTCTACATTCTGGTAAGTTTAAGATTGCTTCAAAATATACAAAATTTATGTGAAAAACACATGTATATCATCACATATAGCATAAAAACTAACTTTGCTGCAAGTATGCTGCTGTGGTCTGTATAACAACAGCTGTAAAATGGTGAAAACTGAATTACTATGGCCAACATTAAATTACAGAAATCATAGGTCATTAGACATTTTTAAAATTATTTAAGTTTATATCCTGCTTTCCCTCTATAGTTATCCTCTTATTTACTTAATTTTTTCAACTCGGTAATTATGTTAGGTTGAATGGGAACAATTGGCCCAAAGTCATTCAGAGACTTTTATAGTTCAGCGGTAAAATATATCCAGATCTCTACAATATTCTAAACACAACTAAAAGTGTTTCTGCTCTACTTTGATGTGAGACTTACACAAGTTCAATTCATCTGAACTTAAGACTATGCAAGGGGGAAATATCTCCCCCTCCTCTCTCTCTCTCTCTCTCATACACACACACAACTTTAAGAGAAAGCAGAGCAAGGAATGGATGATCAACAGGGCCAAGTTTCTCTTCCCACATTACAAACACACACCTCCACTTCGCTAGGACATAATTTTTTAATCCCTCCCCACCTACTCCTCCCACACCTTCTGGGTTGCCCCATCTCCCAACTACAAATGGGGCAGCTGCAGCAAACAAATATGCTCTTTTGGTTACTGTAGGAAGATAGGGAGGGGGCAGTTCCAAAACTTTGGGGCTAGACTCATCTCTGCTCCCACTGTTTCTTTCAAAAAGCAGGAGAAAGGCTCCCCTTCAGTATGAGGAGTAATAGCAACAACACTTTTCTTTCAGTTCTTACTCTTAGGAGGGAGAGAAAAGGAGAAAGTAACAGCAGCTGAAAATGGAGAGCAATCCAGATTCACCTCATCAACACAGACACACACTACAGTAATTATTAAAGGCACAGTGCTAATTTAAAATGTGTTTTGCAAAATTTAAGCCCTGGAGGCCTAAATAATAAAGCAATGAGCATGTCTATTTAAATTAAAAACTAAAATGTTGTGTGTTAAACAGCATAATACTCAGAGCACAGGCAAAGCCTAGCTCCAGGTATCAGAATCATAGAAATGTAGAGTTGGAAGAGACCACACGGGCCACCCAGTCCAACCCCCTGCCATGCAGGAACACCCTCAAAGCACTCCCGACAGATGGCCATCCAGCCTCTGCCTAAAAACCTCCAAAGAAGGAGACTCCACCACACTCCAAGGCAGCATATTCCACTGCCGGACAGCCCTGACTGTCAGGAAGTTCTTCCTGAGGTTCAGGTAGAATCTCCTTTCCTGCAGCTTGAATCATTGCTCCTTGTCCTGGTCTCTGGAGCAGCAGAAAACAAGCCCTCTCCTTCCTCTACATGGCATCCCTTCAAATATTTAGACATGGCTATCATGTCCCCTCTTAACCTTCTCTTCTGCAGACTATTTTTTTTTTATAATATTAAATTTATTTAAATTTATGCATTAAAACACATTACATCACACTACAAACCATACAGACACCCCAATACATCTTTACAACACGTTAAACATCCCATTAAACCCATACCCCCCACATTTACATCACATTACACCCATACCACACTTTCTCCCACATTCAGTTTAACATTTCCACCCGAAGTAATTTATATTTCTTATATTCTTATGTTCTTATGTTCTTCCCTTCTATCATTCCAACATCCTTCTTACTTACTTTCAACTATCTTTCTTCTTCAATTCCATTCTACCCTTCATTTCCTTCACTCATTTCTTTATGATCTACTTCCTCTTCTAAAAAGAACAAAGATTCCCAAAATTTACTTCCTGGACTTCACTAGGTCCCATTCTTCCTGTCCCAATCAAGTTTCTCTTATTAAAATCCCCTTTTGGAGTAAAACCTTTACCTATTTCCTACTTTCTTTTTCCATTATTGTAATGTTTATTCTTTCCCTCTTGTCGGCCTGTTTTATATTCTTATAAACCTTCCATCGTTATTCGTAAATTTTAAGAATCCTTATCCCTTATTCATCAGTCTTATATCCCTCTTTTATTATATACTCCTCTACTATTTTCCAAACTTCTTCATGTTCACCTTGCATTCTACCTTGTACTCTTCTGCAGACTTAACATACCCAGCTCTGTAAGTCTATCCTCATAGGGCATGTCTTCCAGGCCTCTCACCATTTTGATTGCCCTCCTCTGGACCTGCTCCAGCCTGACCATGTCCTTCTTGAATTGGGGTGCCCAGAACTGGACACAGGATTCAAGATGAGGTCTAACCAAAGCAGAGTAGAGTGGTACCAGTACCTCCCTCGATCTAGACACCATACTCCTATTGATGCAGCCCAGAATTGCATTGTCTTTCTTGGCTGCTGCATCACACTGCTGACTCATGTTCAGCTTGCGGTCTATTAAGACTCCTAGATCCCTTTCACACGTACTGCTATCCAGCCACGTGTCCCCCATCCTATATTTCTGCATTCCATTTTTTCTACCTAAGTGTAGGACCTTACACTTCTCTCTGTTGAATTTCATTTTGTTAGCTTTGGCCCAGCTCTCCAATCTATCCAGGTCATTTTGAATTTTGATCCTATCCTCTGGCGTATTAGCAACCCCTCCCAATTTGGTGTCATCTGCAAATTTGATCAGCATGCCCTCTATTCCTTCATCCAAGTCGTTGATGAAGATATTGAACAGCACTGGGCCCAGGACAGAACCCTGTGGCACCCCGCTAGTCCCTTTCTCCAGGATGAAAAGCAGCCATTCGTGATCACCCTTTGGGTTCGGTCAGTCAACCAATTACAAATCCAACTAATAGTAGCCCTGTCCAGCCCGCATTTTACTAGCTTCTTTGCAAGAATGTCATGGGGAACTTTGTCAAAGGCCTTACTGAAATCGAGATATGCTACATCCACAGCATTCCCTTCATCTATCAAGCTAGTAACTCTATCATAAAAAGAGATAAGGTTAGTCTGGCATGACTTATTTTTGAGAAATCCATGTTGACTTCTCGTGATTACTGCCTTGCTTTCTAAGTGATTAGAAACTGACTGCTTAATGATCTGCTCCAGGATCTTTCCGGGTACTGATGTCAGGCTGACTGGGCGATAATTATTTGGGTCCTCTTTTTTTCCCTTCTTGAAGATGGGGACAACATTTGCCCTCTTCCAGTCTGCTGGAACTTCTCCTGTCCTCCAAGATTTCTCAAAGATTATAGCAAGCGGTTCCAAAATGACCTCTGCCAGTTCTTTTAATATCCTAGGATGCAATTCATCTGGCCCTGGAGACTTGAATTCATCCAGTGTGGCCAGGTATTCCTGTACCACCTCTCTACCTATTATGTGCCGCATTTCCCCTGCTACCTCACCTGCTCCCCAACCGCCAGGTTGAGTGCTTGTATCCTTCTGGGAAAAAACTGAGGCAAAGAAGGTGTTGAGTAGTTCTGCCTTTTCTCTTCCCCCTGTTAGTAATTCGCCATCTTCTCTGTGCAGTGACCCTCTCGTCTCCTTCTTTTTCCTTTTGCTGCGGACATATTTAAAAAAGCCCTTTTTATTGTTTTTAATGTTTCTGGCAAGCCTAAGTTCGTTCTGTGCTTTAGCCTTTCTGACCTTCTCCCTACATCTCCTCGCTACTTGCTTAAATTCTTCTTTGGTGGTTTCCCCCTTCTTCCATTTCCTGTACATGTTTCTCTTAACACTTAGCTCAACTGAGAGTTCTTTAGTCAACCATTCTGGTTTCTTCAGATGCCTTCCATTTTTCCTCCTCATTGACACAGTTTTGGACTGTGCCTTCAGTATCTCCCTTTTAAGGAACTCCCATGCCTCCTGAACCTTCCCTTTCACTATTCTTGACCACTGAATTCCAGCCAGCAGCTCCCTAAGTTTACAGAAGTCCGCTTTTTTAAAATCTAAGATGAGTGTCTGGCTACACTTATCTTCTCCTTCCCACTGAATGTCAAATTCCAATAGGGCATGGTCACTCCCCCCTAAGGATCCAACCACTTCTACCTCATTAACAAGGTCATCCCTGTTGGTCAGGATCAGATCTGGAATATTTGATCCCCTTGTGGCCTCTTCTACCTTCTGGACCATGAAATTGTCTGCAAGAGAAGCAAGAAACTTGCTGGACCTTGCTGTCTTGGCAGAGTTTGACTGCCAACATATATCCGGGTAATTGAAATCTCCTATTATTACTGTATCTCTCCTTTTTGAATGTGCAGTCATTTGGTTGAGGAAGGCATCATCAAAGTTCTCAGTCTGGGTTGGAGGTCTGTAGTAAACCCCCACCAGAATATCGCTATTGTTTCTCGCTCCCTTAATTCTTACCCAGATGCTCTCGGCCTGGCTTTCTGGGTTTAAGTCACGGATCTCTTCACAGGTGAAAACATCCTTGACAAACAAGGCTACTCCTCCTCCTTTCTTGTTTGGTCTATTTTTACAAAATAGGCTATACCCCTCTATTCCTACATTCCAATCATGAGACTCATCCCACCAGGTCTCAGTGATGCCTATCAAATTGTATTTATTTTGTTGTACTAGGAGTTCAAGTTCATCTTGCTTGTATGAAGACAACCTAACCAAAATCAAAGTGATAAAGGAAGATAGAAGGTAAGCAAATAGCCAGGGTATAGTGAACCTTAGAAAATGTACTGCATTAGTATAAAAGAGTCAGGCAGCCAGGAAATAGTGGACGGACAAGTGATTAGTCACTGATAAAGCGCCAGTAAGATCCCACGTATTGGTCATTTCTGCACTACACTGTTATAATGCTATTATTCCACTTTCAACATCCTGTGGAATTCTGGGATTTGCAGTTTAGGGAGGGGCATTTAGAATTCTCAGCCAGAGAGCTCTTTGTCCTCAATAAACTACAAACTCCAGAATTCCATAGGATGTTGAAAAAGGAATAATAGCACTATAACAGTGTAGTGCAGAAATGGCCTACAATTGTAGAGGAAAATAATTGTTTACTGAAGGCCAGTGAACAGCTGCTTCTGATTGGACAGATAGACACTGGAAGATGCTATAAAAGCTAGCTTTTGAGAGAGAAAAGTCAGGCTGACAAGTGTCAGTCTCCAATGTGGATATAGCTGCTTACAACAACTCTGAAGCTGATGATACTGATCTTGGTTGATAAGTACCCCAGACAATATTGGTAGAGAAAGAGGAAGTGAAAACCTCTGCTTCCAAATAGGCTATATTAATATATAAATCTTATCTGAATAAATCTCATCTGGCTATTGCAATTTTAAAGGATGCTGTGATCAATCGCAATGCCCATAGAAGATGGGGCAGGGGTGTGCAAAGGAGGGAGCAGTTTGGGCAGACGCGTGCCTTCCGTTTTGTTCTTTTTGTCAGGGACACGGCAGCAGGGTGTGTGAGCACTGAGGGCATAGGTACAGGTCTGTGCACATGCCCAAACTGCTCCCTCATTTGCAAACAAGGGACCAACTTTGGAATCTGTCCCCCTGCCTCCGCTGCCATGTCCCTGACATTTGCAAGTAAGGGAGCAGTTTGAGTGTGTGCAAAAATCCCTGTCAAAAGGGATACAGCAGCAGGTGTGTGCACACATCCAACCTATGACTCTGGAGACCAGCGTTTGAATCCACACTCGGCCATTGAAACCCACTGGGAAAACTCAGACAAGTCACATACTCTCAGCCTCAGAGAAAGGCCAAGGCAACAAATGTTGCCAAGAAATGATAGGTTCACCTTAGTGTTGCCGTAAGTCAGTTTTCAAAGGGGCGAGACACGATGGCTAGAGAGAACCTCTACCTGTCACCGGCACTTTACTGCTGTGTGCCTTCAAGTCACTTCTGACTTATGGCCACTCTATGGTGAATCTATCACATGTTTGTTTGTGGGTTTTTTGGCAAAATTTGTTCAGATGGAGTATGCCTTTGCCTTCCACTGCGAGAATGTGACTTGCCCAAGATCAGCCAGTGTCTGAACAGGGAACTGAATCCTTGTTTTCAGAAGCTTTTAATAAATAAATATTTGAAAATTTAAATATAAATTAAAATATTTAAATCTTGAGTTATGTCTTAAGAGACTCCAACAACAAATTATGTTTATAGGGGGTCCATAGTAAAGAAAATATTAAGAACCACTGCCCTACAGCACCTGGTATTCATTGGTGGTCTCCTACCCAAGTACTAACCAGGGCTAACCCTGCCAAGCTTCCAAGATCAGATGGGATCTGGTGCGTTTAGGGTATTTAAGCCGCATAACATAAACTATGTTTATATATGAATGTTTGTACTGTGGGTCCTCCTTATATGCTAACCCTGTATTCAAAGATTCAACCAAATATGGATCAAAAATAATAAGAAAAAGCAAATATTAAAAAAAAATCCAGAAATAAATAAAATTAAAAACATATTTTTAAAAAAGCAGTGTGGCATGTCTCATCTCTCTCCTGACTCATTTGGTGGCCTTGCAAGAAGACTATGACAGAAGCTATTTTGCAACACTCCCCTGCTGAGGAAGAAGAAGCTATTGAAGTGAGGCAGGGGAGAGTCAGAGGGAGGAAGACTGGTTGTTGGATGGGGAGGGAAAGCTAGGGCAGTGCATGGCAGTGGCTGTCTTCGCGAGATGCATCAGAGGGGGAGAAGAGATCAGGTGGTAAGGGAGAGTGTGAAGGGAGAGACTGGTTGTTGAGGTGGGAAGAGAAAGCAAGGGTTCACATGTGGCAATGGCTGTCTTCACAGAGTCATGGATGGGGTGGAAGGATTGGGTGGCACATGAATTCCCTTCCCATCCCCCTCTTGTTCTAGGACAAATGGGGTTTTGATAGGATCGGGTTAATTTTCCTTTGAATGTAAAAGCCCTGCCTGGCCTCACAGCTAAAGTCTCAATTGTTGTTCTGTGTTATTTTAAAATGATTGGCTATGGTATCCAGACCAATTGACCCAGGATACTTTCTGGTGTCAGATACTGTTCATCTTTAGAAGGCCACCTCTCTCTTTCTCCCCCATCCTTCCTTTAGCAATCTTGCTTCTAGCAACTCCTCTCTTTATGCTAGCCTCTTCACCAAGAAGTTGGTGAATTTAAAAATCTTCCCAAATCCTTTTATTAGTTAGTTAGGATCTAGTCTCTCTAATGGATATGCAATTATAAAGTTTGTTAGTAAATTTTTAAAATTTGGAACCTGAAGCTGCCTGCCTTGTTCTTTGCTTTCAAGTCAGCCTCCAGTTCAAGGAAGACACACAGAGATTAGGACATGCTTTGCCTGCAACTCTGCTAAAAGAAGGCTAATTCCTCATAGCTTTAGTTTTCACAGACCTTCCCAAAGGGCTAACACCCTGGGAAACTCTAACTCCCAACAATAAGGGACTGATCATCTGTGTTTTTTGGTATCCACAGGAAGTCCTGTAACCAATCCCTCCCAGATACCAAAGGCCCACTGCAATAAAATAGCCTGGGAGAATAATAGAGGGTCTGCTCATTCTCACATATAAATATAGTGATTGTAGTTCTTAGGAATGCTTAAGTGGAGTGTTGATGCTAATTCCACCTGGTCACAATTTGGGAGCCCACGTGACTGGATGGTGATGAGAGGGACCTCAAAACAGATACAGATTAGCTGACAAGCCACAAAGAATCATCAATCCCTCAGCCTAAAAAGATTGGCCGGAGGTCCACGTCTGTTTCACAATACTATCAGATCAGGATTTGTTTTGCATACCACATTATACTAGCTAATACTCAGGCATCAGTCCCAACAGAACAGTTTGCCAGCAGTAAGAACAAAGATATCTTGATTACCAACCAAATCATCAGATCAAATAAAGCCAACTGAGCTTTCTTTCTGGTAAACTGTTTGAGAACAAAGTGGCAGAACTACAGCCAGCAAAATTCTTGAACTCTCTCTCCCCCCGAACTCAAAGCAGCAAGTTTGATCTGTTGGCTCTGAGAAGATCAGCAGATGCCCAAGAAAGGATTAAGCAGCCTGGAGAGTGATGGCGAGATAATGAATTACAAATGGAGAGAGAGAGATTATTTACTGGATAAATCCTGCTTTCATTTTTGAGGCAGCAACACTGCAGGCCTGAGAGCTGCTTATTTTCTGCATACTGTATCACGCTGGCAAACTATCTACTGTTCTTAAAGATTCACATGTGCTTTCACCGCTCCAGCTCTACTTTTTTCATCTGAGAACTAGAAACCTGCCGTGGACAATTTCTGACAGCCAACCAGTCAGGATTTCCAGCAACATAACAAATTAAAAGGATGCAAGGGGGATTGGCTTAAGGAGACCAGTTCCCCAGACTGAGTTTCCTGACCTCACCTGGAGCCCAAGGGGTTCAGCTTGATTCCTGGAAACTTTGGGAGGCATCTGGAAACCTAAAACTCTATATACTACCCCAGTGTTCCTGATTAAGATCACTTGTGAAGACCTCAATTAGCAGAACTACAATTTGCAGGGGGATGTCCCCCACAGTGGGAGCAAATTTGGCATTGTAGTGAATGTATCAGTATTTTTTTTTTATCAAGGAGATAATACAATTAAACAAAGACCCTCCAAGAGCATTATTATTTTTACTACACATGCTAATGTTTTTATAATGTACATACAGAGGAATGCAAGCTCACTGAACATGATACAGGACAGAGACAGAGGACAATAGCAATTCCAATGAGAATTCTTTCTCTGTCCTAAGAACCCAGGACACAGTCTATCCAAACGACCATTTCTTGTTGACTGGGATTTAAGGCTGTAATCTTAAGCACACTTTACTTGGGAGTGAATCCCATTTAAATCAATTAGTGCTTCTTCTCCACTGACATGCATAGAATTCTATTAAATATCTGTGTAACTATATTTTGTTAAAACTATGGAGTTCACAAATGCCTAGCTTGCTAGTTTACATAAAAGTTATTTATTTTTGTCCAGCTTTGAAATGATTTTTATCCTTAGAACAAAATGGGACAACTTTTCCATATCAAGATATATATGTTTAATAGGTTTTTAAAATATTTAAGCAGTGCAGAGTGCCTAAGTCCCCTAAAGGCACCAGATCCTGAATGATCTTGGAAGATAAGCAGGGTGAGCCCTGGTTAGTACTTGAATGGGAGACTGCCAATGAATACCAGGTACCATAGTCTATATTTCAGAGGAAGGAACCTTGTCTAAGAAAACTCTATGAAAAATTCATGGAGTCACCATAAGTTGACAGTAAACTTGAAAGCACATACATACACATGCAATCAGTGTACACAAAAGTTAAGCCATATTTACTCTTTATTACCCTATATTGCCTGTGGTGTTAGTTCTTCTGAATAAATCATGAATCATGTTGCATCTTCAAACACTCTCCAGAATTTCTGGTATCTTAAGTGTGAAAAACTTATTAGACCTACATCTCCTAGTCCTTCCCTTTTTCCTTTCTCTTTAAAGATACAGTTTGATGGTGTCATACCAAATGGCAGGTACACATCAGTGAATCCATATGGAACCTTTGTTTGTTGGAAGTTATGGAATCTGAATCTGAATCTCACTGTGTGTCAAATATGTAGAATATCACCAGTGGAAACAGTTTTGGGGGCCTTTGAAATTTCTGAATGTTATAGGGAAAACTTTGGAAATGTTTCTTTTCATTTTCTCAAAGAAGTAAATGAAGCATGTATAAATTAAAGTTTATCCACTTTGGAGGGTGAGAATACTTAATTGACTAGAATTTCAGTTTGCATTGACAAGCTCTATGCATATGTACAATGTATGCACAAGCACAGCCCTCCTAATGGGTTTCCAAACTCTCAGCCTGGGATGTCTAGGCTAGACTGTAATATTTCTATGTTCTTTGAACACATAGTGTAGAGGGGATGCCTTACTCTCCTCCTCTCTTTCCCTGATTATGATACTTCTGTTTTAACATGGCCAAAGCCATGTTCTTTATTGGCTGTGTTCTTTATTGGCTCTGCAATAAAGAACTTTTGTGACAGCTTAAAAGGTATGTTTTATTTGGCATTAATTCTCATGTACTCCATGAAAAATACATCTGAAGTGGACTGCTCGTCACAAAGGCTCATGCCAAATAAAACATAGTAGTCTTCAAGATACCCCAAGACCACATTTTTAAAAGAATTCGAAGTGATTGATTACATCCTTGGAATGGAAAACAGACTAGGAAACCATTCTCTTCCCCCTTCCCCTTTTTCTAAGCTTGTCACTTCTCCAAAGCTGAAATCTTATGTGCATATATGATATATATATATCAGAAAATACATCCCAGTGAATTCTGAGGGGCTTACTTCTGAATAGACACATTTAGGATTGAACTGTACATGTGTGGGTAGTGATGAATGAGCAATTCTATGTAGGCATTTCTCTTAGGTTAAGCTTAGATCTGTGGATCCGATGGTTTGCCTATGTCCTGAAACATGAAAACTGTAGCACCATCTTCACTGTCAAAAGAGAAAAGAAATCTAGATTCTCTAGTATTGCTGGTGATTATGACCTGATTATGATTGAGTCTCATGGGTATTTCTATTTTTTACTGGTTGGTCTTGGGAATCAAACGAGTACTTGTTCTCTCCAGGCGGAGGAAGCTTAAGGAACTAATATAATTGTCATTATATGGCATTCTCTGGAATCTTGAAAAAAGTTATAAAAAGACCACATCTATCTGTGTTTGTCAGTCTTCTGTCTCTACAGAAGAATAAGAGTTCACAGTCATGATCTGAAATAAGTCTAATGTGAAGTGATGAACCAGAAGTGAACTAGTCTTACATGCAGTTCCTCCATATAGTTTGTTTAATCATATGAGTGCTTCAGTTATGTTTCTTCCATTTGGACTGGCAGCTTCTTGACCTGAGAGGAAGAAACCACATGTCCAGCTCCAAGACAGAGGTGGATCGTATGTTCCAGGATGACCACTAAAGGTTACCGTTCTTTACTCAGCTACTGTAATCCTGACAGGCTTTCATTAGCAATTTTGTAGTTATTAAGATGTCCATGATGTTTATGACTGTGATTTGGAAACCATCTATTTTTAAAGAAGATTCCAAGTAATTGCCTTGAGCATCTCAAATTCTGACCCTGACATCATAATTACTTTCATCCTAGCAAGCCTTGGTTGAGAAAGGCTGTGATTTTGTAGTCATTATGCAGCAAGAGCGGGACAATGCATCTGTTGGAAAAGCTCCTTTAGAGTACATTGTTTTTACTGAGAGCACTGCTCTTATGGTCTTACAGAATTCTGATTTTCTTAAAGTATCTTTTAAAAAAGGAGAGGGTGCTGTGCTTTGAAAACTTCTAAAATATACGTACAGTACAATTCTGAACTAGTCTTATGAGAAATAACTCCACTGAATGCAATGTACCTTACAGTTTAAGTGTGTATAGGGCTGCAAAGTCAAAAACATTCAGAAGTAGTCATATTGATCTGTTACTTTTTAAAAAATATTTTTTATTAATTATAAAAGAAAAAAACAAAAAAATACATAATGTGATAAACATGAAGTTGAAAAAGAAGTTACAACACAAAAAGGCTTGCATTTCTATTTCTCTCCAAGTTATTAACATAATATACTTATTCAACATATTATAAATCATACTGATTAAATATTTTTGTTGTATGTATCTGAATCTCATTCTTATTATACCCATTGTTGTTATTTATTCTCCTAATTAGCATTTTAAAAAATATAAACAATTTCATTCTTATTTCTATCCTTTTCAAACTAAATTTAACCTATTGCTATTACTGAACGTAACCTTATTACTAAGATGCTATTACTATGTTTACCCTAAGTGTACACCATTCTCAGAGCCAATTATATCTCAAGTTACTTCACCTTCCAAAATTGTAACTCTTCTTGTGGAGGTATGACACCTTCTCCTTTTATTAACACCTTTTCCACAAATATCTTCCATATTGCTTCAAAATCAATTCCTTTCATTATTCTTTTTTGACCTTAATTCCACATTTAACTTATCATTAATCACAATTTTCCACACTTGTGTATACCAAAACTCTATTTGAAAATCTCCTTGAATTTTCCCTTTTCTTGATATAATTAACCTTGCTACTTATACATTTACAAGAAAAACTACAGACTTCCTAAAAAGCACAATGAAAAAACTTTGTATTATGCACACATTTTCACAGACTAAACCCCAGCATGTTAAAACTAAGAAATTTATCAGCCACAATTAAATTATCAGCACATGAAATGTTCTCCAGGATTACATGTGTGTTCATTAATTGTTGTTGTTGTTGTTACCTTTCTGCCAAGAAGCTCAAGTGCATAGTCCTCCCCTTTTTTATCCTGACAATATACCTTTGCACTGGGTCAAACTGACAGTGACTGGCCCAAAGCCAAAGAGCATATGGTGTAGTGGTCTGGATCACCAATCCAGCATTTTCAATGTGTGATGAATAAATAAATAAATTTGATTCTTCAACTGGAAGCAGACTGATTTTGACTTACCTTCCCATTTTTCTCGATATAGGCAATTTCTGCACTACATTATTATAATGCTTTTTTTTTTTTAAGTCCAAAGAGCTCTCTGGCTGAGAATTCTAAAGGCCCCTCCCTAAACTGCACACCCCAGGATTCCACAAGATGTTGAAAGTGGAATAATAGCACCGTAACAGTGTCGTGCGGAAAGGCCCTAAGACCCTGAAGGCCAGGTTTCAAATTCCCACCCGGCCGTGGAAACCCACTGGCTGACCCTGGGCAAGCCACACTCTCGGCTTCAGAGGGAGCCAAAGGCAAAGCCCCCTCTGCACAAATCTTGCCACGAAAACCCCCTGATAGATTCGCCTTGGGGTCACCCTAAGACCATTTCTGCACCAGGCTGTTATAGCGCTATTATTCCACTTTCAACATCCTATGGAATCCTGGGGTTTGCAGTTTCGGGAGGGGCCGGCCGGCCCCTCCCGAAACTGCAAACCCCAGGATTCCATAGGATGTTGAAAGTGGAATAATAGCGCTATAACAGCCTGGTGCAGAAATGGCCCAAGTCTGAAGCGACCTGAAGGCACAGGGCAATAACAGAAACAAGGGCCAAGGGGAGTTTTGAACCCAGTTCTTCCTGTCCTAGTCCAAGACTCGAACCGCTGTGTGTTTCCGTTCCTGACAACAACAATTTTTCTAAAGAGCCACTGTTAATGATGTGTGTGAAAGTGTTACTTCTCCGTCTGCATCCCTCTCAGACCTGTTTTCCATCCCTTTGTTGTACTTCCTAAAACGCTGGGTAACACGCTAACGCAGCTGCTGGGGCGGGCTAAAGTTTCAGTCCTACAAGAAACCTTACAAGCTTTTCAAAGGCAAAAGGCAAAACTTCTCCTAGAGAAGTTCCCGAGGATTAAAAAACGCCTCTTTCGAGGAAGGCACATGACATTTCTATACGAATGCTTTCTGTTTTCCCTCCTGTTCTAGATAGAAACGGCGGGCTCTTTCCTTCAAAAATAAAACCATTGACTCCAAGCAAGAGCCGCTCAACATACCATCGACCGCCAGAGGCCGCTGTTTCCACCCCTCCGCTCCATTTCGGCCGAAGCCACTCCGAGTTTGCTAATCTCGCGGTATCCGCAAGCACTCGGAACTCTCGCGGGAAGCCGACTCTTGTATAATCTCGCGTGCTTTTGAAGTTCCGGCCTCTTTGGTTCCCGGCTGGGCGGTATGGCGGTAGGCAAGAACAAGCGCCTCACGAAAGGAGGCAAGAAGGGCGCTAAGAAAAAAGTGTAAGTCGGGCGGGGCAGGAGCGTTGGAATGACGGGAAGGCGGCGGAGCGGGAGCTGCCCGCCGGAAATGTCGGATGCCTCCGATATTGGTTGGATTGAGGAAGGTGGCGGGGGGGGTGCTGGAGGGAAAGCGCTGCTGACATGGCGGCTGTTTAGGAAAGGAGGAAGAAACGGCTTGGCGAAAAGCCATTAGGTGAGGACGAAGAGCTGGCCAGGCCCGATTAAGGACCCTGCGGAATTTGTTCCGAGAGGCTCGCAGTCTGTCCTGGAGTTGAGGCTTCGGCCATTTCCGCACTAGACTGCTATAGCGCTATTATTCCACTTGCAACATCCTATGGAATCCTGGGGTTTGCAGTTTCGGGAGGGGCCTGCCGGCCCCTCCCGAAACTGCAAACCCCAGGATTCCATAGGATGTTGCAAGTGGAATAATAGCGCTATAGCAACCTAGTGCGGAAATGGCCTTCGTACGGGGAAGGCCGGACTGCGGCCTTCCCCAGCAATGGGGCTTGAGGCTCAAGGGGGCAATTGTGCAGCGTGTATCTCGTCCCTGCTTTTGCAGCCGGGTTTCTGTAGCGGGTGTCTCTGCAGAGGTAATTTCCTGCCATTTCCCCTCTGCTCGTGCAGAGGAGGAAAGGTTTTTTGAGGGGGGGGAGAGGAGATGTTGCACGCTTTAGTCCTTGTGCTTGGAAGTTCAGCGACTCATTCGGCTGATTTGATACTGAGGCATTCCCACACCAATATAGGGGAAACACAGAGAGAACGCTACAGTATCATCCAGGTAACTATTGTGTTCTTCTGGATTCTCAAGCAGTGTTGTAGAGTTACTAGTCATTTTGTGTGTATGTGCCTTCAAGTTGCTTGTTCGCTTATGGCGACCCCGTGAATAGGGTTTTCTTAGGTGAGGAATACTGTGAGGAGGTTTTGCCAGTTCCTCCCTCTGAAATCCAGCCTAGGACCCCTGGGGGTCTCCTGTCCAAGTACCAGAGCTGACTCTGCTTAGCTCCTAGGATCAGATGGGATCTGGTGATTTTAAGGCAGTTAGGCAGGACTGGTCATTAGCAATGTGAAACTACGTTTTGGCTAAAAAAAAAACAAAAACCAGAGTATGGTCATTTCTTGCTTGAATTAGAAAACTTGAAAATTGGAGGCAGGGATTCTAAGAGTTTGCAGCCCAGTCCATCCTATAAGTAGAGGGGTTGCTGGTCTAGTGAGGAAATTAGTGTTTTGGGAATTATTAGAAAATTGTGAGTTTAAATTGCTAAAGGGGTGATCTTAAAAGTTTTTCTCTTTCTTGAAAATCAGGGTTGATCCCTTTTCAAAGAAGGACTGGTACGATGTCAAGGCTCCAGCAATGTTTAATATTCGAAACATTGGGAAGACATTAGTCACCAGGACTCAGGGAACAAGTAAGTTGCATAGTATGAAGCTTCTGCGATTTAATTCTGCTAGAGTACTTCAGGATCTGTTAGTTCATCAAGCATTATCTGACTTGCGGCTACTGCTCTTTTCATATAGTACTTAATGTTTATTGAGTATTGAATGTATACATACGTATACCTAAAGTATATAGGAAAATATTTAAAACAAGATTTTGTCTAGCCAACTAAAGACAGTAATGCAGTGTAGAACAAAGCTACAGTTTGTAAAAGATAGAGGTTAATCTGATGGTTAGTGCAAATAAAGTAGACTCGTTACATGAATGTTCACATTGATTTAGATTTCATTGATTTATTGGGTTTATCTGGAACTAACAATTGGACATAGCTTTTGACATTAAAATTAGACTATGCAGTGATTCTTTGCATGTTTACTTTTTATGGTTTTTAGTAATTTATAGCAAAGTGAGACACTTCTGAGAAACATCTTAGTATTCCAGCATTAGCTTAGCAATGGCTTTTATGAAATACTAACACTATTTAATATTTATAGAAATTGCCTCTGATGGACTTAAAGGCCGTGTATTTGAAGTAAGTCTTGCTGACCTACAGAATGATGAAGTTGCCTTCCGTAAATTCAAACTGATCACAGAGGATGTGCAGGGAAAAAATTGTCTGACAAATTTCCATGGCATGGACCTTACGCGTGACAAAATGTGTTCGATGGTCAAAAAGTGGCAGGTTAGTGAAACTAGCAAGTAATTATACTACGTTTTAAATTTTCTGTTTGTTTGCTCTTTGTGGAATTTGTAGACTCTGTATGATGGATTAAATATAGCAGTATATCTTCTATGCCAGATGGTGAATTAGAAATGCTTCCTACAAATGGTAAAAGAAAACTATTTACAAGGGGTTCTTTTGATTTATAGCAACATGAGCAGTTGAACGAATTATGCTGGTTTCTTAAGCCTGCTTCATGGCAGTTGTATTGAGCTCATTTAATTGTGTTGATTTGTAATGTTTCAGTATTAGATCCTTCTGTGTAAGTATAATCTTATTTGTTAAGAAACAGTGTTAGAAGTCTTGTGTTAAATTTTTCCAGACAATGATTGAAGCCCATGTTGATGTTAGAACTACAGATGGATACCTTCTACGCCTTTTCTGTGTTGGCTTCACTAAGAAGCGTACTAACCAGATTCGCAAGACTTCCTATGCCCAGCACCAGCAGGTCCGCCAAATCCGGAAGAAAATGGTGGAAATCATGACACGAGAAGTACAAACAAATGACCTGAAAGAAGTTGTCAATAAACTGTAAGTTGATAAATTTTGTAAGAAAGGTGGTATTTATTCCATTTTGCTTTAAGTTAAATTTGTTAATGGTATGTAGTGTATAATATAATGTAAACCAGTTTTCTCAGATCTGCCATTAACTCCACTTTTAATTCTTATTTTATTGTTGCAGTGCTCAAACAATTTTGACGCCATTAGTGTGGCTCAACTTTATGCAATTCAACCTTGTATAAAACTAGCATCATTTTATCTTGCCGAGATTGCAAATTGCCCAACAAGGCATTTTCATTTGTAGCTTTTATGGATCCAGACTTGCTTGTACTTAAGAGTAGCCCTCTTAAGTTTGATTCAGTATTGGTTGATAGTTTCTTTAGCCAAACTTGTGATTAAGGTTTTCTTACAGACTTTAGTGTTGCATGTGTGAGAGGTTAAGCAGGATTTTTTTTTAATGAAGAGAAGAAAAACAGGGTTCAGTTGATGTAAGAAGGCACTATTCTATTTTACAGAGGGGGAACTCTGTGCTAGTTAGTGTCCCCTGTTCCAGCCTCGAGTTACTCTACTTCACTTTTCCTGTGCTGTGTTGCAGTCACCTCATTTACCAGCACCGAAGGTTTTTCTCTACCATTTGAAGCACATTTTGAAGCAATTGTTCTAGCTTGAAATGTCTTTGTTAAGTACTGTGTGTACTTAACATACATACATACGTAAAAGATAGGACATCAGACTGCCATCATAAAATACCATTGGTTTTCAGGATCTAGCCGTAGTAGCAACTTGTTGACAGAGGCGGAAGCAGTAATATTTTCTTCAGTTCTCTATTTTCTGTTTTGTAATATTTTCTTCAATTCTTCAGTTTCTGTTATGGTTGGTAATTTAGAAGGCTGCTAAGTCAATAATTGCTTTCTTATAATTTTAGGATTCCAGACAGCATTGGTAAAGATATAGAAAAGGCATGTCAATCAATCTATCCCCTTCATGATGTCTACGTTCGTAAAGTCAAGATGCTTAAGAAGCCCAAGTTTGAATGTAAGCATTCTTTTATTTATCAAAAGATTAACATTCAGTTAACTCATTTGGTATGGGAATGAATGATGACAACTTGTTTCGGTCCCATATGAGTCAGTGATTATTCTTTTCTAATGCTGACATTCCCATAAATCACAAAAGGGCAATTTTTAATAGAGTTCAAAAGGCTTCTAACAAGTATCTAAGTAGTTTGATATGAAATGTGGTTGGATTCCTTTGAAACTCATAAACTTAATGTTGTTCAAAATTTAGAACCTTAGTACAAATGTTTTGATGAAATAATTGAAACTTGCTTTTTTTTTTCCTTTGTAGTGGGCAAGCTGATGGAACTGCATGGTGAAGGTGGTGGTGCTGGAAAGCCATCTGGTGATGAAACTGGTGCCAAGGTAGAACGGGCTGATGGGTATGAGCCCCCTGTTCAAGAGTCTGTCTAAAATCAGTTAACAATAAAAATAAAACATTTAATATAAATGCTGGTAATGTGCTTTTGTATGCGACATTTGATTATATTTTATTGTGGCTTGCTAAAAGCGACTTAACCAGTTGGGAGTTTTCTGTTTTGAATTTTGGAAGCAAAATTGGCGAAAGTGTTTCTACCAGCTTGAAACTAACTATTCGGTATACAGACAAGACTGCAAGTACTTTGGTTGCAGCTGGTACTATTTTGACACAGTAAATTTGTGGTTCAGTGAAATCTGGGACCATACCTACAGATCGTTCAACTACCTGAAGAATACTCTTTAAAATGTATGCTGAGGTCTAGGTTTTTTCCAAAAACCTTTCCAAATATTTGGAAAAAATATAGTTGGTTTCATCTAGACTTAACTGCATGGAATGACACAAAAAGCTGGATGGCAGGGCTCTGCAGAGTTTCAGCACGTAATTCTTGCCTAGGCCTGTTTGGAGGTCCATGGTATTCCCTAGGTGTATCCTGTTCAAGTACTAACTAGGCAAATACCAGTTAGCTTACAAAGTCAAGCTGAGTTCAGGATGGTAAGTTGGTATAACCCTGATATCCTTAACTTCAAGCTTTAAGTACATAATAACTATTTTTTTTTACTGGCAGTGTATTAAGAGCCCTTTAGGTGGCACTGTTGGAATGCGGTTAGTGCATTTGGCAATCATGGTATGCAAAATAAGATTACTCAGCCAGATGCTTATTTTAAATGTATGAAATGCTAATAGATACAATAGCACCCATTTACTGTCTGACAAAATAATAATTAATGCATTTTCATTAACAAAGCTAAAAAACCCACACAGGAATTTGAAGTGCCCTTAAATAGCTGAATTACCACTTGCTCAAAATATGAGTGTTTGTTGTTCTAATGTTTTCATTCAAACATGTAAACATTGCGCTTAGTCTGTTTAGAATTGGTTTCCAGTAAACACCTCAAGTGACCCTCCATAACTGATGCCATAATGTACGTAAGAGTTGCACTGGCTGTAGTACATGTCAGGTTCTATTTTTTCTTTACAGCAAAAATGGAAGTGTTCTATTTGCAAAATGGGACGTGCCCATATTGCTGTGTACATAGTTTTTACATTCCATCTTATGTCATTCAATCATTATGCTGTTATCAGGCTATCTAATATTAAATGCAATTAAAATCATTTTCTTACCTTTCCTCTTTGTATTGGTAGAATGACAGTGTTGGCCATGTAGCCATTTTCTGTTGCTGTCAGAATGACTAGCTAGTCAGCTTATCTTACTGGAGAAGATAAGAAGATTCCGTACTTTGAAATAAAGTTTCTTTACAGAGGTTAATCTCCTGAGTCTGGCAGAAAACTTAACATCTTTGGCTTTTCACTTGCCCCTATATAGGAAGAAGTATGAGCTTGAGAGACAGTGGTAACAAGCAGACACTTGATGAAGTTCTACCTTAATGGCTAAGTGTGAGCACTTGCTGTTGATTCAGATGTGAATTTCATTGCTGTATCTCAACAGAGCTCACCAGCTTAGCAGCAGTGCATGACTACTTTAAAAATATATGTATTTCTAATGTATTCTTAGTTAATTTTTTAAAAAAAAAAGGCTTGAAACTTCCATAGATCTTAACATGCAGAAGCTTAATTCCCTAATCAAAGCCAAAATGCAGCATGTGTAGATTGAGGTATGAGAGGAATTCCAGTGTAAGTCAAAATACTAACATGTCCTATTTCCATAGAAATACTTCTAAGTATAGAATGCAGGCTGTTTCCCAATAGTCAAATGTTGGTAGAGCCATTTTCACTTGAGATAGAATCTTTTCTGGAAAAATTCCAATTTCAACTATTATATACAAATGTTATTTTCAAATAAAAAAAAAGTATTAAAAACCCCAATAATGAGGAAATTGGTATAAAATCTGAAGAAAAACAACTGTTTTGACTGATCTGTAGGAAAACCTAGCAATAATATGAAGAGGTATTTTTTTAACCTTAATATTAAAATACGTCTTATTGATGGATAGGTTTATGAAAGAAGGGCCATTATTTGACAGCCACTCTATAGACAACCAAAATATGGCACTTGCTGCTGCACTGATCATTGGAAACAATTTTTTTGTATTCAGTGCACTCATTTTCTTATTCACTGCCCTCATGCACAAGGTTGTAGGGATATGTCTCACTCTATTGAATGGTGTCAGCATATGTTAAATTGTAACTAGTGGTGTCAACACTGTTTCCAAGCTGCATGCCCAGATAAATGTCTGTAACCAGGGAATGCATCTCAGCATTGCAGCATTAACCTATGTGATGTGTTCCTGATTTACCTGGCATATTTTGCCAGAATGGAAATAATCTCTCGGCTCAACCTCAGTGACTAGATTTGTCCCAGGTGTCTGTCATGCCAAAGCTGCCCAATACAATCTACACTTCCCAAAGGACAGGCAGTTCATCACTCTTGTTACCTTGTTGTAGCACTAAAAACATTTTAAGCACAGAAAAGTTTTTCAGGTTCATAATTTCTTTGGAGTGGTAGGGACCTGAGAACTGGATGCCAGCTCCTCCAAATTCCCATGATACAGCCCTGACAGAAGCAGTGGACAATGTGTGTTCACCTCAGTGATACCAAGGAGCTTCCACCTTTTTGCTTTGATAGGATTCCTCTCTTTCCAAGCTGCTTGTTTCACAGACTGTGGAAGAGAATGCCTTCTGTGAGTAACACTTCAAAAGTTTTCAGCTCTGACTAAAGGTTAGTCTCTGGCTGCTGTGTGGTAAAATATCAGGATGTCTGCACCAGATCCTCTCATCTGTTTCTCATGAAATCAGATCTACAGTTGATTTTTTTTTCCTGATAAGTTACATTATTTGGGCCAAAAAACCACCCCAGTAAAATAGGACACATTTCTTCTGCCTGTTTGTCCCAGAGGTATTTTGTCCTTTTAAAAAATGGCAGCTGGCTGAAACACAGGAATATTGTTTATACATTTTTGAGGTAACATCCAAAAGTTGTGGATCTAGTTCTGAATGAATTCTGCAATAGAACTAGGATACTAAAATGACCAGTTTGGCACGATGACAGTTATAAACCACGTTTTACTAACTTTATGAAACGTAGTTTCCAAATTTCACATTTGTTGGTAAACTACTGAGTTATGGGAAACTGCCAATGGATACTAGGTGCTGTAGGCTATATTTCAGAGGAAGGAACTGGCAAAACCACCTCTTGAGTATTCACTGCCTAAGAAAACCGTAAAAGATTCATGGGGTTGCCATAAACCAACAGGCAACTTGCAAGGCACGGGTGCACACGCACACTACACATGCCAGTGTCTTAACGTGCTATGAAGGAGTCAGAATTTCCTAGAAAGCTGTGGGAAAAGACTGTCCTGTCTATAAAACCTTACAAGGCTATGAATTCATGAACTTTTTTAGATAAAATGTTTTCTTGCTTTCACATAGCAAACATTACCAACAAGATGATAACACTGTAATCCCAGCTTACTCAGTTTATGTAATTGTTTTTGGCTTTTCATTGTTTCTTGATCAAGTTAGACTTACAATGCTAATGCATTGTAATTATGTGCTGTTTCCTAGACTAATTTCAAGTGTGTAAGGAGAAATACTCAACACAGCTACAGATTAGAAACATGGGCTAAATATACATCACTCTTTTAGTTGCTGCGTTTCTTTTATCTTGGCAAGCTTCGCTTGTATGGGAAAAGCAGGAAAAGCCAAATTTTGCTTGATTCTTTCCATACCTTTGAGGTGTTTGGGTGTTACATGTAAATTATTTTTGAAGATGCAGAGAAAATCTATTGAATAGAAAAGGAAAAACAAACTATGATACACTTTTGTAGGAATGATGTCATGCAAATTATTTCTGATAAGAATAAACAGCTGTAGCAATGAGACATAGTTTCACATATGCATATTCTTTTTGAACATTAAGTACCACATACTTTCTAATACAACATGGTTCTTGAAAACAGGCTTGGTGAAAAGAAGACAAGTGACTACATGATTTGGAAAAATCTAAAATGATAAAGAATGAAAGATACAAGAAACATGAATATATACAAAAGCCTTTTGGATATAAAAACATACAATTAATAGATAGTGGAACTCATTGCTCAAATAGACCTTTCCTTGACAGTTACCTGGTTAAATGAACAGGATGGGAAGAGGGCCATAAGCCAGTTCACTGACAGAATATATGTCTTGCACATAGTTCATTTCAAGTTCAATCCCCTTCATGTTTAATTGAAGGGATTAGCTAGCAGATGACAGACCCCAGAGAACCACTATCAGTCAGGGTAGATAATAAGCGGCTAAACAGACAAAAATGTCCTGATCCACTGTAAGGTATTGTCTGTTCAGATAATTATGTAACTAATTCCAGAGAATCCTGCTGCTTCAGAATATTTTAATCCCTTCTGTCATAAAATAAATGATGCATTAAGCAATGGGTAATTTACTTGGTCTGAGTAAAAAAGTAAAACCCCAAACCCTGTATTTTACACCAATTATACTATACATGAGGATTTATTGCTTTCACACAGTGGTTGTTAAGAATTTACTGAGAAAATGTGCCCTATTATTTGTATTGGAAATGAAGAGGTGCAATGCAAGCAATATTTGAATATGCAGCTGTACTTGAGAGTGCTAAAATGGCTAAAATGCAGGCAGCTTAAACAGATATTGTACCAAATTTTGTTTCTTGGAAAATGAATTGGAGGAGGGTTTCTAAGTATCAACTGGAAAATAAAAGTATTTTACATTCTAATGATTTTTATATAAAAATAGTGCAAAAATGCATTTGATAGTCAAAGTTTCGATCAAATGATCATAAATGGCAACCTCTGCTGCCCAGCGTATAATGTGCTTTTCTGCTAGTAAGGTATTTGCTTGTACAGGCAGATTGTTCAGAACTGTTTCATCCTTAGGAAAGTTGTAGAATCTGGACAAAGTTTTTTGGAAATATTCCCGATCTGCCATGTAGTTTTCCACTCAACCATTCTTTGTCTACAGATTCCAGTTCTGTTATAATATCACCAACCTGTTGGGAAAGGAAAACTGAAATCAGTTACTCTGTATACATTTCACACACAGTTGTTTTCAGTACTGTCTAATACTATAAACCCCCCTCCCCTTGATATTTTATTCCACAGTGTTTTTTATTAGCATTTCAGTATGAAGATCAGGAACAAAAGTAGACTACAGTGGCCTTCAAAATTGCAAGTGGCAAATTTTGAAGGGAGGTCTTTCATTTTGTTTATGAAGAAGTTCTTTCAGTTAGTTACATAACAACATTTTTACTGTGCAGTAAATCATATTCCATAGCAGTAAACAACAAAGCAAGGCTCAGCACAGAACAAAACACGTAACATGATAAAATATGATCATTAGATTTTAGAAAGCAGATTGAGGGATTGCCTAAATCTAAAATGGTTTGGGAAATAAAAATGTCTTTACACTGAGAAGACTGTAGAGTTAGAAAGTATGCTAGGGTAGATGTCTCAAAGCTGGGATGCCACCACTGAGAAAAGCCCTTTCAATTATTATGTATGTACTTGTAATAGGGAAGGCACTTGTAGTAAGACGGAGGTGGAAATCAGATAGCTTTCCAGATGCTGTTGAGCTGAATTCACAGCATTCCTCACCACTGGCTGCTAGACAGGTTTTCTATGAGTTGCAGTCCTACAACATCTGAAAGCCCACAAAATTTCCACCACAGAGTATGGCCTCAATAGAATTCCTTAAAACACAAGCAGGCTGGTAGTCCTGAACTGTAATCCAGTTCAGAGCTGAGATTAAGTTAGACTGAATTCACTGGGGGTTTACTTCTCAGAAGAAATGTGTAGGGTTAAACTGCCAGTGAAACAGAATTACATTTTGTCATGCTAGCTGATAACTGGAGTAGTTACAATGGATCATCACTATGTCCCTTTGGCTGTATTTAGCTCACTGCATGAACAAAGACTTGTCAAGTGATTGGTGAAACTAGTTCAGCATTGTTTACATTAACCAGCAACAATTCTGATATTTCAGGCGGGATTAAGGTTTTAACCTCTTACAAGCAACACAAATATTGTACTACTGAACTACAGCATGTGACTACTAGCCCTAGGATTAATTTAGGAAAGGCTTGACATTTCAGTCATAAACTGTAGATTAAGTAATTTATCGACTCATATCAGGCAACAATAAGAAAGTTGGTATTAGAAGCAATAATACATGAGAAGTAACTATCAAATTGCAATTAAAACCTCTTCCTGGATACATTTATTCAGGATGTTCTCTAGTGATATGATGCTATCTCCCAACCACAGCATTGCAGCAAACACAAATGAAAAATGCTCACTTTGAAGGAGAGTTCGTCTATGTTCTCAGCATGAAAGTCATACATGGCCTTGGCTTTTCCTTTCTTTCCATTTTGAGCTTGTGAGACTTGCACTCCTCCTGTAAAATAAATAATTTAAATGCTGTTTTTGGTCAAAACTTGGAAAGAGCTAGTTGATTTTTAATTTTTTTCCCCTGGTCATGGGGTTAACTCACATTTCCTAATTAGCACTTAAAGTTAATTCCATGTGTTAGTGCACTGATTAAGACGGTAGAATTAATTAGAATGGCTGGCCCCCACCCTAGCTGAGACTACAACAGGAAGACCTAAAGAGAAGGAGAACTAGGATTGGAGGAACAGAATTCTGTGGCTCTGCAGCAGAATCCAGCAGAAGAATGGGAAGCAGTTGAAGAGCTTGGATTGTGAAGAAGTCAAAGAAGAATTGCCTCTCATTGCTTCCCTCCACCCTATATTCTGCTTTTTATCCAACTCCTGATTCTGTAGGTCATATACTTTGAGGGTTAGGGAAGCTGGAGCTATACGAAGCCAAAAGATTCATTTAGTCCATGTCTACTCAAAAGTAAATTTCACTGAACCCCTTTGTGTGTTCAGTGTGTTACTGTTCACGAGGTGCGAGGTACTTCAATAATTAAGTGGAAAATTTTCCTCACCCACGCACCTATCTCTGAGCAGACATGGATATTGCTGCCAAACAAATAGTTCCAATATCACCAAATCCTCTTTGCCTTTTTCTTCTCACCTCTCATTCTGATTTTTACATATAATGTTCTCCCAGCGTACCATACATTTTGAGGGGCTTGGTAATGTTGGGTCCAAAAGATATGATAGGTAAATTCATGCCCTCCCCAGTGTCTTTGAAAAATCTACTCGCAATTCAGTCCCATTCAGTTAAGTGAACAAAACATGTGCTCTACCCCAATCACTGTGAATCACAATATAAATATATAAAATACGGAGTTGGGAATCATGACCCTCAATTCCTTGAAAGTACAACAAATGGTGAATGCTGGAATCTACAATAACATCTGAATGGATATATTATTCCCATCCCTGCATTAACACCACTCCTTGTAAGGTTAAGCACACAGCATACATGTTGATTGAAGTGGAAGAGGTAGGAAAAAAGAGGAGAGGTGCACATGAAGAACTTGGCTGAATAGCTTGCAAGATGAGGTCCCATATCTTAAGGTGATTATTTCCAAACTGATAATTTCCAGATGTGCTGAAGTCTCACCATCCCCATGCAACAATTGTACTAAGAGCTTCCCAATCCATCTGGGTAAAAAATTTCAGGTTGACAGAAGGCAACTTTAAATGAGGGGAAAAAGGCATTTTTGATAGTAGCAAGAACAATATGTGTCCATGGGGTCAAAGGTAAAAACCTGTAATATCCTCTATAAATCTCAGGGTCTGGGCCCCAAACAAACATTTTAGATAATGAGCTTAACTGACAATAGCTCAGTTAATTAAACAATTCCCATTATCAGCATTGAGTGGTAATGAAACAATTTTCCATTTCTAAAATGGAAATGGAAACATTCTAAAATGGAAACATTATTAAACTCATTTCCAAATGTAACATTTCAAGCTCTTGTTTTGGACATAAACGAGCCCACTCATCATATTTATTTTTCTCGCTTAACATTACACTGGGGAAGGGAAAGGAGGGCATGATCCTTGTTCATTACAAATAAAAGAAACATTCACATTTTTAAAAAAGTTTCATCTCCCATCCCCCATTTCTTTAAATCACTTAAGTCTTGTTAACTCTCGAGTACAACTAGAAATGCTGCTACTTCTATAAACCCTGAATTGAGATACTACAGTTCTGTTACATTTTGTGATGAGAAATTAATGGCTATACCAGCATATTTTACTACAGATTTTCTTCGTTGTAAACTGTCATCTGTCTTTCTCAGAGACTGGTGTTATGTTCTAGTACAGAAACTGCAACGCAGGAATAACACAGGAATTAGAATATTCAGCTTTAAATCTCTTCTGTTACTGTTACAGCATCAATTGGAATGCGAAATTACTCCCTTCAACTGCAAGTCATGATTTGAAAACATCATCACCACTCTGAAATATAATTTTAGCTCTGATAAGAATTAAGTACACTGATAAAATACATAATAATAAATTTGTGCTGTATACTGGGCATATCAGCACAGATAATCGTGTGTACTATTGCAATAATTTCTAGACAATTTTTGACAGATGGTGTTGCTAGAATGTAATCACTACTAGTTGTACTTCTGAAATGTCAGTGAAATACTTGGAACATAGACTTTTTCTGTGAAACACCTTCCCTCCATTGCAATTGGCACTGCTGTGGCCTACTAGGGAGAGAAAAATAGGGAGGCACAGCACCATTGTGCTAGGCCCAGCAGCTGATGAAAGGTATGCCCTCCATCACATCTGCCACTGCTGTGGCCTTGGAGGAAGAGAACAGCAGCCAGCATCTGCTAGACTTAATTCTCTCCTCCACTGCCATCCCCTTTTGCTTGTGTGTTGTCTTTTTTAACTGTAAACCTGAAGGAAGGAACTGTCAAATTAACAGATGTAAACTGCTAATGTAAAGCAGTGTACACTAAATAAACTAGACAACAGCTTTGTATACGTTGAATATGGAATAACCCAAGGCCTTAGCATCCAGGTCCTGATTCTCTAGAAGGACCTCTAGTCAGAACATAGTGGCCCTAGCAATGCTGATCTGGTAGAAGAGGCTCCAAGGACTGAGGCATCACAAGCACACGTGAAGGCAGTGTCTGCCCTTTTTTTTTCATTCAAATCCCTAAGGAAGAAGTCACCTTCCTGAGGGGCAAAGGAGCCTGAAGGACGGGCAGAGCTGAAAGCATCCACCAAAGGTTTTCTAAGCATCTCCACAGCCACAGATATGAAGTTTTTGAATTGGAGACCTATTCAGCTTATGAAAGCTGGAAGGGAAGGGAGCCTTCTTAGAGGAAACTTTTGCCACTGAAAACTTGAAGGCACCCCACAAAGCAGCAGCAGAAGGAGTGGTGGAGGCTGAAAACTGATTGTTAGAAGAAGATGGTTCTTGGAGACCCAAAGTCTGCAAGGCTTTAAACAGATGTGGAGGAAAAGTCATTAGAACCATAAAGCCCATCATTAACAGAGTTACTTTGATGAGGACTATCTGACTATTCACCTCCTCTAGATCAGAATAATTACACACAGATGAATAATCTTCAAAATCCTCTTGAGCCAGGTCTAGATCAGGATGTGCCTATCCCGTAGGATGCAGTGAGAGTTAGATTAGGTCTTCATCTGAGGAGTGAAGAGAAGCCTGACTGTCTGAGGAAAGGAACTTGAGCAGGACACTTACAAGGCTTGCAATAATGTGAGGCTGAAGAGTCCTGCTGGAACTGTTTAGCTAGACCAGACTTAATTTTTTTGGACAAGGAAATCTTGATTAATAATCTGCAGGAGTTGACTGGCTGCATAGCTGGATAAGACACACTAAGGCATTAGGAGGAAAATGACCACCTGAAAAAGCAGAATGAATATGGCCACCTGGAAGAGGAGGAGGAGGAGGAGGAGGATGCCCACCTGGGAGATTGTGCAAAACTGCCACTGAAGTATCAGGAAACTGGTGAAAGGAGACTGAGAAAAAGCATGTGAAAGTGGCAATGCTGACACCTGCCACAAAGCTGAGGGAAGAGCAATGGGATTTTGAACTAAGGTGCAGGCTCCAGAGTCCCCCTCCTCCAAACCTTCTTGCACCACAGAGAAGACATCCTGATTTCCTTCTCCTCGCTGCCTTCAAATAAATCTCTCACGAGTCTCACTGAGCTGCAAGGCTGGATGGGCACAGAGACTGTGGGAGGGGTAGGTATCTGGGAAGACCGTATCTCCATGTTGGGAGCTGGTGAAGCTGTGCCAGATGTGGAGGTTTCAGTTACCATGAAAAAAAAGAAGGGATTTCCACATGGAACTGACTAGCTCCCAAGAGAGATGGTAGCTTCTGTGCAGTGCTGCAAACCAGGCAATTGTCCCTCATGCACCACAACACAGGGAGTATTGCTGGACTTGCCTGTTGCCTTTCTCATGCCAGTTAGGATTGGGGTGGGGAGATAAGAAAGGAAAAGAATGGTGAAGTAAAGCTAAAGTGAAAAGGGGCCTATAGAACGAGGAGGAGGAAGAGGAACAGAGCAGAAAAGGCCGGAAAAGTTAAGAATTCTGATTTTTTTAAAGGAGTTTAGAAGGGCAGAAGAACAGACAGAGAGAGAAAAGGGAAACTAAGTTCAGTGAGCCCTATACTATTTTTCCTATCACATGATGCTTGCATACTCTAGGTGGCAACAGGAGATAACCTAATACAGGATGTCTCCTGTTCATAAAAAGAAATGGGTTATTCTGTCTTTACCATGAGGTAACTCAGGAGGATATTATGCTGAAATTGTTACATAGGTCTATACTTCTGCTGTCTCTAAATGTAGCTTTGGGATGACAAATGTAAAGCAACAGCATAGTGGTATGGCTGTAATTACCAGCGCAAGAGGAAAAACTGATCACTGCATTGCCAATAGTACAAACAAAAGCATATTAATATTAGTTTTGTATCTATTTTATATGTAGAACTGAATGGCTTTATCCTATTTATATGGCATATAATTTTTGCAACGTCAGAATCTCAACACAAAATTAAACATGGAAGGCTGCTTATGTTTTGTGCACTGCCAATGTGTGACATAACAGTCTAATTCTTTTAATCCATCTCTGCCACTGGCTAATCATTTTCTCTTTAAGGAAATAGCTCTCCTTCTAGTGCACTGCTTGTTTTCAAGATACCAAGTTTTGTGGGCCAAGAGTGATGATTTTATTTTAGTAATGGATAAACTGTTAGATCCATGGTAGAATATTTATTGCTTCAAGGACCAATGAAGGCTGTCAGCTAGGGTAATCTGAATCATCTGCAGATTCGCTGCAATGAGACTTATTTGCCTTTTGGATACCTGCTTTACAATGTGAAGCTGTTTTCCAAAGTGTGGAATCTGCATCGGTGGGGTGCAGAGCACAGTGAGCTAGCAACAGCATTGTCTAGGAGTATTCATTTATAACTTTACACTATTCAGCTACAATAGAAGCCTTGGAAATTTTTTATCTAGAAACTTCACGGGCAGAAAAACACTGAAAGGAATGTACCAGTGCTAAACTGCATGACGTTTTTGTATCAGTTTATAGCCTGCTTATCATAAAAATGCCACATTGGAGTGCAAACATTTTTTAAGAAGAGAATAGAAATAAAATGATCACTTCAAAAATACACAGAAAAAGCCTAAATTAATGGACACATTGTGAGTAGGTATCTAAAACACCAAATTATCTGCACCTGACTAATGTTAATGAAGAGGAAGTTCCACAGGGCAAGCACTGCAGAAGTACAACAGTTCTGTTATTGTCATCCATCAGACAGATCTCAGGAAAATAAGGCATCACCATAAATGTGTCTCCTGAGGATTGGAACACAACAGTGTTGTAATGATCTTTGAGGCTATCTGGTCCCTAGTGGTTTACAGCTTTATGAGCCAATAACAGCTGAGCCTGAGACAGTATTATTGGTAGTCAATATGATGCTGAATAAACCAGTAGAATATACAGGCTTCCCCACAAGAATCTATTTCAAAGGAATGCTGTTTACGATTACTGAAACTTGAGACTCAGACCAACACCTCTGCACCTTGAAATAGCTGACAGAAGATACCAGAAAGACCTAGATACAGAGTGTGTCCAAGCCTTTTGCATATCATGGACCTGAGTTTCATTCATTCATTCATTCATTCCATTCACCTGATGGGTTACCCTAGAGCTGACGCTCTTTGGTCAGAATTCAGACAGAGGCATAAACACATGTAAGTAGACGTGCTTTTTCAGGCACTGTGGGTGTTGATATTCCTTGGCTTCTGTGCATTGCCCAAAGCCCTTCTTCCAACTTACTGAAAAGCCCCAAAGACAGCCGCGGATGTCACTACTGGGCATCTGGCTATGGGGAAGCAAAATCTTCTCCAATCCTACCTGCTTGCCATGGGGCACGGAATGGCCATGCAAGTGGCTTTGGAGCTTTACAGTAAAGTGCTATATGGCTCAGCACAGCATAGGTCTGTACGCAGATATTTATACTATGCTAGGAGATGTTGACTTGAGGCCAGTGGGTGACCTACATAAATACAAAAGAATTACATTGAACATAGGGACAGGTTCTTGGACAAGTCACACAAGATTTAATGAATCCCAACCAACAGAAGCATCCTGGTGAAGCATGAGGAGGGACGCTTTGTGGAACTGTGGTTCATAAGCACCTGCCACAGTCCATCCACAGCTCCCTCAATGCACTATGCAAATTATTTATGCTTTGGACCTGTACCACATGTACTATACTCATGACTGGATTAATTCTTAGGGTACTGCCTTTTGTTATGACTTGTATGTATTTACCCAGAATGGGATGAGGAAACTCATTTTCCTTTCAGTACTGTACCTGAGCAAACACGGACAAACACTGCAGGGAAAATCCCTTCCTTTCCATTTAGTCTTCCTCTGTACCATTCTGAGTCCAAGCGCTCCAATATCAAGATGTGGTCTCCTTTTTTAAAAGATAAATCTTCCTGGGTTTCTGCTGCAAAATCATGAAGTGCATCACACCACTCTCCAGCATGTCCTTCCGACTGCATAAATGAAAATTAGTCTGAGGTCAATGTATTATGTGAGAGAGAACTTTTCTAATGCTGTTTAGAAAGCAATCCTGCCCCATTAATTTTACACACATCATTTAATAGGCTTAAAAAGGATTAGGGGCTTGAGGTTAAATGTGAGAAAAGCTTTATATCAATCCTGCCCTGTGAGGCACAATGGAAAAGACAGTGAATCTTTTGGCTCAGTTTAAGTAGCATGGCTGCAGTGGGCTTATTTCTTTGTGTGCTCTTTCTAGCAAGAGGAACTTGTTAAATTACTTTGGGGTCCAGATCTAATTTCATTGATTTTTATGGAGAAAGGAAAAGAGTCTGCCATCAGAGAATCCAGTAAGTGGCAGAACAGACATTCTCACAAATGAGACCTTCCTCTTCTTTAGGTACACAGCAATGGGACTCTGTGCCCCTCTATCAAAAGGTTTTCTGCTTAATTCCAGATTTTGGAAAGTTGCTTCTAAAAAGGAATTAGTTAGTATTAAAATTAGAGTAGCTAGCTACTGTTTTCATTACTGTTTTTGAAAAACAACTTCCTATTTTACAAATTAATTAAGTAATTTTAGTTACTTTCTTTTTTGGAAAAAAAAATCTGGCTCCTACTATTCACTGGCCTATGGTTAAAAAAAATCCCCATTCTCCAACTGTTCAGCTTGTTGTTGCCTCAGCACTCACAATGGAGCATCATGTGCAGTGTGAGCCTGCATTCAAGTTTGTGATATTCCTCATCGTCCACTGAAGTCACAATCTTGTAAGCAGGAGGAGCTGCATCAAAAAAGAGAGAGATACTATCTCTCCTTATGTTACAATCATAATATGGCTTAGTTGTGCCTTTTTACTAGAAAAAGGAATTACAAGTAACTTTTTAAAAATTATTACTCCCAAGCTCTACTTTTTCCTTCAGAAATCTACCCATCTCTTCCTCCAATTCAACTGTCAGTTTTCCATTCTTAAGACTTGATGGTAACATTTTAGAAACAGCCTATTACTGGTACCCTGTAATCCCAAACTTTCTTACAACAATTTTTGTAACACCTTCTTTGAGCTCCTTCCATTTAGAGAGTGTAAACACTGGCTATCACTCATATTAACTAAATGTATATTTACTGGCATATTTACATAGCATATTTATTTTGCAAAATGTCTTAAGTTGACTACAATACTATCAAAACTATGATTCTACCTCTTTGACAGATGCAGAATTCTTATTTTTCAATGGTGCTCCACCACCTATATAAAAAGATGGTACAGTATTGTTATTCATCACTTACAAAACATCTAAAATTTTCTAATTGCTACACAGATTAAATGATAAAACAGTCAATCGCTCCCTATAAGATATAGAAGCAAAAAGGTAGAGGAAAGCAAACAAATTTTCTCATTTCAAGTATCAACAGTGGGCTTTTTCTTGAAAAGATTTTCCATAAGCAAACATGTAGATGCCAGATGCTACTGTTATTAACATACATCATGGCATAGCACTGTGGATTTTGATACTGAACTTATATTGTTTGTCCTAAGTAGATTTCCCAAGATACAAGTGTTTGTATATAAATCAGATGTTAGTAAGATTAGACTATAAAACTATAGACTATAGACTATTGTTTTTCCATCCCCATAGTACTTTTGTATGCTTTTTTAAATATGAAGAAACAACTTTTCCTAAATGCTTCCTGTTGTCTATTGCTAAATCACATACTTTTAGAAAATGTGAGTGACTTGCTCATGAAGAATTGCCTTCCTGCTTTTTTACCTGGTTCAGGTAGATCTTCAATGATTTCTACAAAGTTCAAGGGAAATATTCCTGAGGTGCCTTTCAGTTCTCCTTTGGCCCATTCTTCATTGACATATTCCTTCAAAATTATGATTTCACCTTCTGAAAAACTTAACTCGTCTTTCTGGTCTCCAATGTATTCAAATTGAGCTATACACCTAGGTCCTCTAAAATAACATAGATCAATCAATGCAAGGAATATCATGGTTAATTTTTAAACAATATTTTCCAGTTTCTCAGTCCAAATCATTACTACACTAACTGGGGCAGGCTCTGAGAACTAAGAAATAGGTTTACTCACAGGAATGCATTGTTAATCCAAAGCAATGAACATCTCTTTCCATCAACATTAAATTTATCTTAGCGAATACTTGCCACAAAAGGCAGTGCTTTAGTTGTGACAGGCACAAAAGCCAGTGACAAAGCAGCTGTTGAACTGTCCAGAGGTGGTTTCACATAATGCAAATTTGCATCATTTTACCCCTATGCAGAAATTTATTGATGTAAAATGATACAAAGAACTGCTGCATTTCTCCAAGTAACCACAGTTGTAAAAACTGATTAAACTACATGTAAACTACCCCTAACAAAAGAACTAGTTTTGAATCTTCCCTTTGGTTCAAAATTTGAAACCAATATTGCTTCTCCTTTGTGTAGCAGCTACTGTGATTAGCTGAACCTAAAATTAGGCTTATAATGGATTTTAGAAAACAATACTTCTATTAATGTAGCAGAATTAGGTATGGAAGGCGAATTCCTGCTGCTTAGCCCTCAGCCAGCAGCCAAACAAGGGACCTGAGGGGAACTGGGAAAAGTGTTTGCAAAAAAAGGAAATGGGAAGTGAAGAGAATATGAATTTTTTGCCACAGAATAAAATCTGAGCTGGAAAAGAATTATAAAGTCACAATGTTTGTCTCATTTCCAAAAAAAATGTTTTAAGCTTTAGATGTTCATATTTCTCAAATCAGGGATAAGAGTTGTATCACTAGTTCTTGTACAACACAAGTCAATGGGACAGGTATAGATCTTTTAATTTTGGACACAAAATCAGGCTGAACAAAACAAGACATCTGTAAAGTGAGAACAGAAAAAGAACATGCAAGCAGTACAGTGATTTCTGCTGTAGTAAGTTGCTATTCCAACAATGTTAAGAACAAGTCACTGTGACTTCCAAGGAGTACCTTCATGGTTTAGCAAAGAAAAGTTTGTCTTTGTTTTGCTATTTCTCCACAGAATATTCTCAACCTTTCCACTATGGCAGAAATTCTGATACTTAATAAGAAGTACCATAAAGAAACTTTCATCCTGTTGAATTATTATTTTAATTTTCCTGACTCTACCGCAGAAAAAATAAATTATATTTCCAGGGGAGAAAGGAGAAAGGCCTATTGTAAAGCAATCTTAAGTAGTCAGGCTTTCAAAAACTGAATTAATTCAGTTCCTTAACTTCTGTTTTAAAATGCTGTTAACAGTATTTCAAGTGACAAGCTGGTAAGACTGAGTATGTGTGATTGTTTTGATTTAGCAGCTACCTCCCATAAAGATATTTGCAATTGTTGCCTTCCCTACATAACTCAGCCTTTAATGAGAATCTTGATCAAAATTACCATTCTTTACCTCCATATTTTTTTACTGCCTATCTACTGCAGGCATAGACTCCACATTTAGAAGAAATTAACATCAATCCTTGAAAGACTTGTTTGAGAAATGATGCCATCTGGCAGTTCCTTTAATCATTGCAAGTCAAACTGATGTTTAACTTTGAAGCACAAAAAGTCTTGTTCTTTACCTTATGTTGTAACTGATTTTGAATGAGGAAGAAGAAAAGAAACTGAATTTTGAAGTATTTGGCAGAAATCAAGCAATACAAACTTGTGAAGAACAGCTCCCAATTAATAATAGTCACCAGTACATTATTTTACTTGCCATGGCCTCTAACCCTAAATATCTGCAACGAGTGTATCCGCCCAAAATGTTGGATCTAATCAGCTATACAATCAGCAGTATTGCATTCTGCATTTTCTTTTTTCTTGTAATTCAGAAAGTCTTAGGATCATATTGAAGGTTTCCCAGCTTCTTGTGGGTAGCTGCTAGAAAAATCTGTGTGTGTCTTTGTGGAACCTGCTAGAGGTTGGTCTTAGAGTCTTATTACTCTAGTTGATAATTCAAGCTACAGCAACCTGTACATCCTCATGTCATTACACAGAGTTTCCTGAACTACAGAAGCAACTTTTTAGGGTGGTACAAGGGGGTACAGCAGGGAAGTCTTGTTACCGAAGTGAAATTTTGCTCATGACTCCCTCAGTCCCATTAACAGATATTTACTTTTAATACTATCTTAAGATGAACATCTGCTATCAAAACATACACGATACTTGACGATGAAGAGGGTACTTTTCTCCTGCTGTTTTCCCCTGGAATATCAACCTAAGAAAGAAAGAAAAAGGTATTTTAAATAGCTCAGCTATATTCTTCATTTGACTTTAAAAGGATATCCTTTATAACAATTTGCTTGATAAAAACTGCAGTTCCAACTATGGCCTTTATGTGGCAATGCTCAGTTGTTCACATGTTTTGGTCAGTGTTCAAAACTGAATAGACTTTTTTTGTTATCACTTTTTATTCAGTATTCTGGAAGACACACCATGTTCTGTACTTTGTTGTTGTTGGTCTTAATAGCACAGTTTAACTCTTGCTTGCATGCATGAATGGCAGAAATCAGCACAGAGTGTAATTACATGCTGTTGCCTTTGGCTCATGCTCCTAATTGATATTTCCTTCTATTATCTGCTTGTTCATGTCGCAACAGTCAGAATTATTATTCAGAATTTTCCATTCCAGGACTTTGATCTACTACATCTCACCATCCGCAAGCCAAAACATGTAAACATATCTCGCAAATCCTATTTTATTCCTACAAAAGTAGAATTTTAAGAGGCTCAGTGTAATAATAAATTACCTAGAGGCTCTCTCACAATATGCTTTTCTCTGGCACTATATTCTGGAAATATATCCTTTTAAACACAGCTATGGAAATTCTAGGATGACTGTTAGAAATCTTTATTACAAAATACCAGATGTGGCAAGTACCAGATTTCTTATCAAATGGCAGAGCTGCTACTGTGCTTTGTTATACACCCACATACAAGCCATTCCTTCTGTGCTAACTTCTATATTAAAGTAACATTTGATTGCCTAATGAAAATACGTTGGGAGTTAATGAAACTGATTACTGTAATCGCAATAGTTGGAAATAGTCAAGGACATATATCCCCCAAAAGATTTTCTTATTATTGATGTCAAAGAAGCTATGTTTACTTTTCAGGTGTGTTCAACCTTTCACCTGGGTTGCTATGCCCAGGTGAAAGTCTACATGCTGTACTAAGACTGACATATGAACAACAACTCTCTTAGGCCATTGTCATTATCTGTAACTAATCATTTCTAGGCCATAATGCAATATAGATTCTCAGGGTGGTTCACACAATAAATAATTAGATCTGCCTCAAGCTGCTGCAGATGCACAGCAATATGGCATCAGGTTAACAACATGTCTTGCAAAACCCTGTAAAAGAGGTGTTTTGTTTTGTTTTTTAAAGCAGCCCTTGGCACTCTCCTTCACAACTTGCAAAGGACAGAATGGATAAGCCTCCAATCTGCCTCCATTCTAACTGATGCTCAGGTATTTGGAAGGCTGTTTTACAGATTTTTCAAGAAGCACTACAGCACATGTAAATGAAGCTCCTTAAATTCCTCATAATTTCTCATTGATTTCCTACATGACATACAGTGTGGCACCTTCTGCAGTCTGGCTCCATACAACCAGAACATCTTGATGGGCTGGCAAAACACTTAAGAGCGGCAATGGAAGATAATCTTATCTGATACACCAAGGAGAAATCCAAAAAGGAAACTGCTGTGGCACATGTTATAGCATGATTTATGAACATCCTTGAATTAAGTAGAAGATGTGTACTCACTTAACTTGAAATTATCATGAGAATGATGCCCATAAACAGTCAGGCAGAACCACAAGATTAAACAGACTTGCTGCACCTCACAAACAACTTGCTATCTGCTTTGGGCACTCAAGCAAGATTTATCTACATGGCATGCTCAATAACAAGTACAGGGGAGAACTTAAATTAGAATCAGGATGTGTACACAGATGGAATGCACTATATTTCACTCGAAGTGGCCTACTTACAATAACTTTGACAAAGCTAGCAGGAAAAATCCCTGTGCGATTCCTGCATTTTCCTCTGTACCACTCATCATCTATTTTTTCTAGAAGGTAAACAGTCTCTCCAGAGTTGAGGTCCAAATCACCAGTTTGTTCTGTGGAAGGGAACACACATGGTGCAATGAATCTTGCTAAATATAATATCATTTAAAACAAATATTATGTGTAAAAACAAATCGAAGCTTACAAAATACTAAAACATAAACTGTTTTGCAGTTTGGAAATAGATCTCCAGTAGGCAAACGACTGCATTATAGTCACTAGGCATGTGTGGAGAATCCATAAATTCCAGTTTTGAAATTGTGTGAAATGTATGAATGTGTTTTTTTGTAATATAGGCAGAGAATCTGCCTCATGGACGCATAGTATAAAAGTTCCTCATGTGGAATTATACTACATCTCTCTTCTCCCCGCTCCAAACCCTCCTTTTAGCTGCACGAACCCTCCCTCCATTGTCATTTAGTGACAAGTGGCAAGAACAGGGCATCAGAAAAGCATCCGACTATGTTCCCATAACCAGATATTGAACAAAGACATCATCCGTCAAGACCTCCACGAGTCAGAATTTTGTAGCGTAAGCTGGACTCCAGTCCACTTCATCAGATGTATGAACTGGTAATTGATTAAAGAACAGAAAACTGGAATACATGACCAGTCATCAGGAGGTATGTAAGCAATGGGGTCCTCCAAGGATATGTATTAGGACTGGTGCTTGTTCAAAAACATGACTATCACCTTAAAGAATGCCTATCTACTATATAAAAATCAAAGTTTATCTGTTTGTGAATTTGTCAGTTTGTCTGTGTCAGGCAGGTGAAGACCTCATATGATTGGCTGAGGGAAGCGAGAAGACTCATATGATTGGTTGGCTGTGAAAATTCTAGGGAATCTTGGGGTTGGCAGTTTAGGGAGGGCCCTTTAGAATTCTCAGCCAAGAGCTCTTGGGCCTCAGGCGGGTTGCTACGGAGATGAGGCCAACCATCAATAAGGATGCCAGAAAACCTTTGGGAGGCATATGTGAGAAAAATTAAAAATGACATACAGAACATAGCCCATTTCCACACTACACTGTCACTGTGTTATTATTCCACTTTCAACATCCTATGGAATCCTGGGATTTGTAGTTTAAGGAGGGGTGTTTAAGAATTCTCAGTCAGAGAGCTCTTTGGCCTCAGTAAACTGTAAACCCCAGAATTCCACAGGATGTTGAAAGTGGAATAATAGCACTATAACAGTGTAGTGCGAAAATGGCCATAGTTACAAGTCTTCTCGCCCCACACTGTAGATTGTATGAGTTCCACATGTGAGGAATCTTAAAATTGAAATTCAAAACAAAAAATGCTTCCAGAACAATGTAAAGCCATTGCACAAATTCAACAGAAAGCAAAAAAAAAGCCAGTACATCAACGTCACCAGACAACACGGATTGGATTGGGGACTATGGGGAAAAGTAAAGTTACAGGTACTAGAATAGGCTGGTTG
The DNA here is from genome assembly GCA_030412105.1 of Cyclura pinguis. Classification (NCBI taxonomy): domain Eukaryota; kingdom Metazoa; phylum Chordata; class Lepidosauria; order Squamata; family Iguanidae; genus Cyclura; species Cyclura pinguis. The sequence goes on along the minus strand of CM059603.1, from coordinate 166,131,969 downwards.
CTATGGAGATGATGCCTAGCAGCAAGGAGGAGGACAGTGTATTCCCGCAGGAACCCAACCACTGAATGTTAACAACTCTGAATAAAGATTGGGTTGGGAATATGGGTAAAATTTACAGGTACAGAAATAGGCTGGTTGCCTATGGACACAAGGCCTAGCAGCAAGGATGAGGACAATGTACCTCCTCGGGAACCCAAACTGTCTATGTATATAACTCTGAATACAGATTGCATTGGGAAATATGGAGCAAAGTTACAGAAAATGGAGAAGACAGTTTGGTGAGTTCTTAAGAGGAAAATAAAAACCCCAGACAACACTGGGTAAATACACTAATTTTGAAATAAAAATGGAAATCTGCAATAATTCACAATGGGCAGGGGGTACTGTAGTGTGCAAAGGAGACCTCCTACAGCTTTCTTTGCCCTACTATATATCAGTATACCTTTACCATCATGCCCCTCTGCAACCAGTCCTTCAGAAGCCTTGCATGTACATATTGCCCTTTTTAACCACTGGACTGCAGCCTTTGTACTAACTTCGTTAGTCTTGCCCGATTAGTTTATAAACTCATTATGATAGTAATCAGAAAACTATGAACGGAATCTGTCTCAGGCATGTTATTTCTCTAAGATAAGCCAAGGGCTAGAACTTCAATGGTGACACACTAATTCTGGCATGCAGAACAATCTAAGACAGAAAGTCCCATGGATTGCTCAAGAATTCTAAAATATTAGCCAAGAGTTCAGAAAGTAAACTAACATCTGTAAAGGATTCTTGGAAAACAAAGCAGAATTTAAATATCTTTAAACATACATAGTTGTGCATCTGTACTCACCTGCTATAAAATTATGCAGCACTACTGCATGAGGACCAGTTAGATCAGAAACATTCCGCACGTGGTCTGAATCCTTGAAAAACAGTAGATTTGGAAATTATGATGCTTGATCTATTATTTGTTGAGAGACCCAATTTTGGTTTGGAGCACCTACCACTGATTGAAATACATCCTTCACTGAATTATGTTGCTAAATGACACATAAAAACAAGCGATTGGACATAAAATGCAGGGCCTGATTCTTTTTCTCAGCTAATCCGGATTTTAATGCTCCCTGATCTCATTGAAAATCAATGGTCTTAAACCAGCAGACTACATGTCTCAGCAAAAAGCAAATCACCTCTTTGAAAATTGCATGAAGCTGCTCTGTTACTCTAAATGTGCTGTGTGCCTAAGTTGTTGGTTTTTTTTCCCCTTATTTGGGAACTTTTCTAATCAGTTTTTTAGAGAAGAATCCTACAAGAGCACCAGTGAGACTAGGTCCCTTTGGGAAAGTTGAGCAAAAGATTTCAAAACACATCATCCACATTTATCTTTTTAAAAGCAACAGATAAAACCTTCAGGTACGCTTCTGAGAAAAATACCATATATGTAGTCCAAAATTACAAGAAACTAAATAGTACCATACTGTACCAAGAAAATTATGTCTTTGAGTGTGATGTATTGACTACTTTTCTGTTTCAATGTTAAACAAGGATGTTGTCCTGGAGTAATTTTTAAAGACAAACTACTATGCTGAGCACTGTAGAAATGTACAGAAAGTTGGGGTTCTTGTGTGAAAGAACTCTATTATCAGTGCTTCGCAGACTATCTGACATGCAAGACAAGCAGTTATTTTTTTTTCCAGCTTGGCAGGGATTAGCACTGTATCTGTGCCCATTGGCTACAACTGTTTCTTTCTTTTCTGCAATCTTGCCAGGAGCCAATACCAATCCAGGGACTACCACTTTGAGTAGCACTGCTCTATATTGTACATCAAGAGTAAGCAACTTCCAGAAGTCTGGGGGTAAAATGAAAATATCCAAAACTAAACTGAAATAAAGTGGAAGAGGCCAAAAGCCAATTTCTGATTCTATACAAAAAGAGCGGTGGGGTTGGGTGAAACCGCCTTTAAAGGAAAATATCTGGTTCTGAAAAAGCTCTTTTTACACTTTTTTCCAGCAGGGAGAAGCTTCAGGGGGACTGGAAGGGCCCTGGGTCACAGCATCTACAGTCTTTCTCTATCTAGGCAAAAAAAATTATGGTATTTATTCTCTAGTTCATTTTTGATATGCAACCTTTGATACATATTTGAAATTCATACCTTCTGTCTGCTTTTTAAATTCTCATCCAATGGAGTTATTATCTGCATTTGGGACAATTGAACTTTGCCTTTTTCTTCTCCCTTTTGACATTCAACACAACTGTTGTCAACCTTGTCCACTAGCACAAGCACATCTCCTTGCTTTGCAGTTAAAAAAAAAGAATCATAAAATTAACAATTTAATATCCCACATGAGCATTTGCTCAGATACTCACAGCTGCAAACAGATTTACCTTGCAAGAGAGATGTCCAGTATTCTGGGGAGGAATATCTTCCTTGGCAATTCCATGGGGCACAGGAAGCTTAAGACAAATTAATCTATTAAGTATTGCAGTCAGAATGAATTGCTGTCAATCTGCTAGTCAACTTAATGTTTTGTAATAGATGGTAAAGAAAGAAAACAAGGACCACTTTCTTCCCTTACATTCATATTCTTGCACAAATTTAGAAGGATATTCTGGGAATAAAATGTATCACATGAATTAGGATTTTGGTATGTAATCAGTCCCTCAGATTAATTAACTTCAGTGCTTCATTTGTAAAATGAGAGATGCACAGTTTAAGCTTGTCTGGAAGCCATGCCCTTTAACAGGGATTGATTCCTTTCACTTTTATATGCAAGCAATAGCTTTTGGTTAGAGAAAGGGAAACAATTCAAAGTAACCCAATTCCAAAGGGAAGACCATCTAACTTGAAAGATTCTAGGCATTCATAGGTGGAATGAAGAAAGGCTCTATAATGTACATTATTATTAAACCTGACTCAAATAAGTTCTACTTATCTCCTATCACTTTGGACCTATCCTTGTGCCAACTGCTATGACAGTTGTCCCTCCACATCTGCAGGGCTTAGAGGCACAGAACCTCCACAAAAGTAGGAAAGCTGCAAATATCTATAGGTACCCCAAACCATATATAACACACAAAAAAGTATGATATATTTGGATCCTCAGTGGGGAGCATCTCAGCCACTCAGTTCTGCCTTCAAGGTGGCGGGGTTCCTCCACAAGGCAGAAGTGGGCTGTTGGCGGGGCTTCCCAGTGCCTCCACTACACCATTTTCAATGGGAACTTACAAGCCTTGCCTTGCATTCACAGTCTCTTGAAGTCTCTCGCAGTCTCGTGAGGCTTGCAGAGAGACTGCGAACATGAGGCAAAACTTGTAAGTCCCTATTAAAAATGGTGGAAGGTTGCAGCACAGGGAGTTGGAAATAATCTGTGAATAATCAAATCTGTAAAACATAAACCCATGGATATGGAGGGCCAACTGTAGTCTACAAATGCTCGCAGAATCAACAAGGGCAACTGGGTCACCATTTCACCAAAATGGCAAAAGGCCGATGCCCCTGAATAGAAGCAAAAATATTTGAATGGCTTTCTGGTTAGATATTACTACCACTGTCTGAAGTGATGTCTGGAACTTATCTATCTTGTATTTTATCTGTGGAACTTTTAACACATTTAAAATCATGTGTCTGATAAGTTTCTTTTAAAATCAGAATTCGGATAAACCAAAATATGTTGCTGTTCAACTCACCATGTATTTATTATACAGAGGATGACCTGGTTTGGGTCGAGGAGGTAAAGATGGATCTGGATTTTTAATGACATCACTCTTTGTACGCTTGACTTCTAATCCAAATAGATTAGATTTCTTATGGAGAGCCATGTCCGATATTGAGCGAGAAAATTTGTCAGTTTGTGTTGAGGATTTGGTGGACTTTGGTGGTGGAGGTCTTCCTGGGGCACCCTTAGGTGGAGGAGGTCGAGTTGGTACAATTTTCCCCTCACCAGGTCTAAAGTTACATAAGAAATATAGTGACACAAAGCAGGCCATTTAGTTATGGACAAAAACATTCCTAGAAAAAACAAAAGCCACTGGGCAAGGGGGCAAATCAAGTACAGCCTATTATATTAAATAGAGAACTCAATTTCTGTTGTCAGATTTTAATAACAACCAACTATCAAAGTAAGACAGGCCATCATTAGACTCTCTGTCTAATCCTGCCAAAGGCACTGGATATACCATGTCCAAGCTGTCTTGACTGAAGGCTTGTTGAACCAGCTAGATAGCATGTAAGGAGAATGTGTGATGAGTTAAAAAGAATGTTTCCACAATACCTCTTCAGGACTATGACCATCCTACCAGTATATTATATAGCTTCATTATTTGTGAACATAACACCTTTTCCCACTGAAGCATTCATTATAAAAAGACACTTGCTAAAAAGCTAGCTGGATTGTAGACAGAAAATCACAGTGAGTGTTCAAACTTAGCATACGGTAGAATGAGGAAACCATCTCAAGCAATTTATGTGTTCGGTACTATTATAATAGAGGAGACATCAGAATTTCCTCCCTCAGTCACTAAAATGTGACTGGGTGTGTATATCTTCAGCAGCTCAGAATGTGCTACATTTGAAAAGCATCCTTTCTTAAACCAGTGCTTCCTAGATTACCTGGATTCCAATCATAATGTGTGTGTCCACAACATCACATGATCTTCTGTAGCAAATGGTGTTGAAAGCTGCTGTTGACACATGCATAATGGCATGTGAAAGTTAGAAACAGCAACAACAAGAAGAAAGCCATGCTCATATATAGTGCTTTGCAGAATTATTTACCATTTCTCAGTTTTCCACATTTTGTTGTGTGCTACTTGGAGCTCAAATGGATTTACTTGGCATTGTTACCACTAGATATACACAAGATACTCAACAAGTTTAAGTATTTATATTGTGACACCAAAGCTAAGTAAAGAAACCAAACTGATATTTGCATTTAGGTTCCTCAGTCAATACTTGTTAGAAGAACTTTTGGCAGCAATTGTAGCTGTGAATCTTCTTGGATAAGTTTCTATCAGCTTTCCACACCTGGATCCTGCTATTTTCGCCCATTCTTCTTGGCAAAAGTGCTCTAGTTCTGTCAGGTGGGATGGATGAACTGGTGAACAGAAACCTTCAACTCTCACCACAGATTCTCAATCAGCTTGAAGTCTGGACTTTGGGCAGACATACTAAGACATACAATTTGTTCTTTTAAAACCACTCCAGTATTATGTTGGCTGTTGCCTGAGGCTCATTATTCTGCTGGAAGTGACCCTCTGCCCCAGTTCCAGGTTCCTTGAAGACTGAAAGAGGTTTCCCTCTACAATTGTCTTGTGTTTGGCTTCATTCCTTTTACTCTCAACCCTGAGCAGATTCTCGGTGCCTGCAGGGTAAAGGATTTCTCATGCATATTGCTGTCATAAACATGCTTCACTGTGGCAATGGCATTTTCTGGGCAATAAGTATGTTGACTTTGCATCACATGCAACGTTTTGTGCCAAGGCCAAAAAGTTCAGTTTTGGTCTCATCAGATCAGAGAACATTTTTCCATAGGCGTGCTGTGTTTTTCCCATGCTCTTTTGCAAATTCTGATATGGGCTCTGATATGGGTTTGTCCCATCAACGGCATTCTTCTTGTCACATTTCCATAAAGCCCATCCACGATGTGAAAGATCCAGGTGATAATTGGCCTACAGGTACTTTGTCTCACTTCTTAGATCTCTTCAATTGAGCTATCATTTGTCTCTTGACTGCTTCTCTGACTAATGCCCTCCTTACCTGGTCAATGAATTTTGGGAGAGGACCTTCTCTATAGTCACAGTTGAACCATTTTTTTATTTTATGATAATGAATTTACCAGTGCTTTTGCACAACTTGATCTCGAACTTGTTTGATTAGATGCTTTGTTTTCATAACACTGTTTGATTAGGTACACCCTTCAACAGACTCTGGAAACTTCCAGATAGATGAGTAATTGCTCACAGGTGGACTCCATTCAATTATTTATGTTACTTCTGAAGACAGAACTTATTTAGGCATGTCACACCAATGGAGGTAAATTCTTATGTAACCAAGAAGTGCCCATTTGTTTTTGTTTACATAACGTTTGTGTACCAATAGCACTATTTTGCACCTTCACACTATTGAGTATCTTGCGTACAACAAATGCTAACAATTTAATTAAATTCATTTCAGTTCCAGGGTAACACAACAAAAGTCAAAGAGGAGGTGAAGCTTCTGCAATGTTCTGTAAACAGCAATAATGAATCATCTCCTTTGAGAGTAGGTGAAGCTTGCTGAAACAATACTCTAGAGCTAAGTGCTATCATAACTACTCTCAGAACTAGATTTCTGAAATGAAAAAGAGTTCTGTCTTCTTGCTAAGTTAGACTTGACTTTTCAAATTCCATGATCCATTCAAGATGTTTAACATAGTATAACTGTGTAAGAAGACCAGAAATATAATTTCCAGTTTACTTCTCTAAGGCTCAGTTAGTACATTACACAAACATCTTAATAACCCATTGAAAATGGAATCATACAAACACTGTCCTGGATAGAAAGATCTTTGACTGAAACAGCTCCCAACACGGCTGTGGCAAGGGTAGCAGTGTGCAGCACAATCTTCTTGAAATAGATTATTTCTGCTGGTTTGGTTAAAACTCAGGATTATAACAGGTATCACTTCCCATGTGAAATAACAGTGCCTGTAAGTGTTTGTTTCCTAGAGTCTATCAGATCACTAGCATAAAAAATTGGCCATGAAATGCACATTAGAAGTGCTGTAATGACTAACTGTTGAAAGAGACACTATGAACAATTCTACCACAAGGTATAATTAGTCCTGCTACCCTTCCAGTCTAAAACAGTTTGATAGACAGGATTGTCATGTCCCTTCACAGAAATGTTTGGGTGGAGACATGGGAGAGGGCCTTCTACGTGGCAGCTCCTAAGCTGGAGACCGTTCCCTGACATCTTTCTGCCAGAAGGCAAAGACTTGTTTATTCAGAGGGACTTTCAACAATTGAATGAATGCTGTGAAAGATGTTTTTAATGGTGCTATATTTTTAATTGATGTGTCTTAATATTATTATTTTAATATTATGCATTTTGTTTGTTTTTATCTGAATAGTAGACCCTCTTTGTCTGTGTGGGTTCCATGCAACTCATGCAAATAAGAAAAAATGTGAATGCTTGTGTCCCATAAAACTAAATGGCAGCAATGTGGACACTTCACAACATCCACATTGCCACCATTTTAGGTACAGGATGCAATGTGGTCACAGTAGCGCAAACTCACACATCCAGAGACCGCAGGTAAGGAGGGCCCACTAGATCTACTTCGAATCTTTTAAGAACTCTGTTTGTAAAGAACTCTGTTCCTAATTTTAAAGTTGGGGTCTGAGTCTCCATTTGGGGAGAAAGGCAGGCTATATGTCAAAGAGCCAATCAAACAAACAAACATTAGATATCTAAAGACAAAATAGAAAGGAACAACCCAGAAAAAAAGCTGGGAAAAGGACTACAAAAGGTAAGCGCCTTATCACTGAAATTAATAATCTAATAAACTACTAGTATGTAGCAACAAAAGTTTAAAGAGACTATGACGAAGTGTGTGAACTACATCAAACCCTATAAATAATTAGCCTGAACAATATGGTAGCAACACAATTTGTTCATGCTAAGATTTCTTACAACCTTTTTTCCATACTGTTGTTGGTGACAAGAACATTTTACTCACCTTGGGGGCATAAGAGGTTCATTCTTGTACAACTGTGTCATATTGGAATAATCAGACTCCTATCAAGGAATAAAAAGCTGGTTTTAGTATTTATAAGAGACATTTTAAATATTCAGCATTATTAAATGTGCCAAAAAGAAAATGTTCATTGATTCCTTCCCTCAAAATAATTAGATGAATACCCCCTCCAAATATATATTTTATTTATTTGTATCCTACCTTTTCTCCCCAGGTTCTAAAACAATATTTTAAAATATTTTAATAAAACACAGTAAATTAAAAATATTTAATTATGTATTAATTTACAATATCCACTAAAACATTTTTCAAAGACACATTAATAAACAACAGTAAAAGATTTAAAATCCACAACTCCACTAAGATCCAGTTAGTTGCTGAAGACCTGCCTAAATAAAAAGGTCTGTCTGCCTGTCTGTCATAGAAGAGACAACAGGGACAGGGTTAACGTATTCTCCTTGGAAAGGGTATTCCCCAGTCCAGTTTGACTTTCAAAAAAGTCATCCTATGCTTCCACTGTTGGATTCTCAACATGCCTCCCAGCAGAATTATTCCAAGTGGTGAGGAGTCTGTTGGGATCAGACCCAGATAAACTAGTGGCAGAGCCCTTGGTTCCATACTGTGACAAGCTTGTTAGGTACTCTGAGGAGAAAGTAGCTCATATTTGCTAGGAACCTGGTGGTATGATTATTGCAGAATCTGAGGGCGTTCTGTGCCACATTTGGGCAGGTTTCTTACAAGCAGTTTGAGTTGTTGCAGCCTGATGATGTGAATATGACACTTTAGTGTATCCCATCACATATAAGTTTGATCTTTCTGCATCTTGGCTAATACAACAGAGGCAGATTGTTCAGGTAGGTTTAAAGGGTTTTAGACGCCACATTGTACTAGGTGATGTGCCTGCTGTTTTGGAGGATTGGTGGCACACACTTTCCTGAAGAGGACTTTTCAAGAGGCATGTGTCATCTACCACCCTATTGCTAATATCCCCTTTGGGGTCAAGGTGCTTAAGCATGTGGTAGCTGGACAAATTCAGATGTTCTTACAAGAGAGAGATTATTTGGACTCATTTCAGTTTGGTTTCAGGGCAGGGTACAGCACTGAAATAGGCTTAGTCACTTTGAATGATGACCTGTTCCAGGGAAAGACAAGAGGAATACTATCCTGTTGTTATTTCTGGATCTCTCAGCAGCTTTTGATAGAATTGATAATGGTATCTTGCTGAACTAACTCTATTGGATGGATGTAGGAGATATTGTGCTACAGCGATTCTGTTCTTGTATGTGGGACTAGCTCTTGAGTGTAGCATTAAAAGATCCCTGTTAACTTTCTCACCCCTTGTCCTTTGGGGTGCCACAGGGTTCAACTTCATCTTTCATTCTGTTCAACATCTATGTGAAGCCACTGGAGAAGGTCATATGGGATTTTGAGGTAGGTTGCCACCAGTATGCTGATGATTCTTAGCTCTACTTCTTGTCACCAGAGTTGGCTGACACTGTGCAGCAGCTTGATCAGTGCATACATGCTGTAAAGGGCTGAATGATGGCCAATAAACTGAAACTAAATCCTGATAAGTTGCAGACTCTGTGGATTGGTCATTCTCAATTCTGGAAATTGGCTAAGTGATTGAGCCTGGAAGTGGTTGCACTCCACTTGAAGGAGCAAGTACATAGCTTATAGGATTCCAAGACCCATCTTTGTCCTTGGAGGCCCAAGACTCCATGGCTCAGAGTGCTCTACAGCAGCTCTGATTGGTCAGCTAGCCCTTCCTGGACTTAGTCACGGTATTCCATACACTGGTAACTTCCTGTTTAGACTCTTGCAATGTACTGTATGTGGGACTCCCCTTGAAGAAACTTTGGAAGCTACTTCAAATCTGCTGACTGGAGTACCATTAGAGACAACACAGAATATTGGCCTTAAAGGAGTTGTGCTGGCTGCCAATTTACTTCTGGTCTGAATTTAAGATGCCAGTGATGACATTTAAAGTCTTAAACAGTCTGAAACATCAGCCCTTAAAGGAGTGCCTCTCCTATATATACCTGCCTGAGAACACAGGTCTGTTGGAGAGATCCTCCTCTGTGTTTCATTAGCAGGGGTAATACAAAGAGGGAGGGCAAGGAAGGGACCCTTCTCAATTGTGGCACACCAATTGTGGAATGCTCTCCCACTAGAAGTCTGGTTGGCGGCAGTGTTGGTTTCTTTCCAGCAGCAAGTGAAAACATGGCTTTTTGTTAAAGCCTTTGGGACTAATTTATTTCAAAGTGTACATGTACATGGTTTTAGACTGTCGTAGCTTTTAAAACAGTTTTAACTGCTGCTTTAATCTTTTTTAATTCTTGTTCAAATTTTTCATGGTTTTAATCTGATAATGTTTTAAATTGTTTTTATATTGTGTGCCACCCCAAGACCCCACGATAAATGGCAGGAAAGAAGTATCTGAATACATTAAATGAAGGAATTGATAAATAATAGTCTAGGAACAGCCACAGAGAAGGGTTTCTCCTGAATTCCTACCAAATATATCTCTGAAGGTTGTAGGACTGAGAAACAATCCTCTGTTGTATATCTTAAAATCCAGGTAGACTCATACGGGCAAGTAAAGATCTTCAAATAGCCTGGACCCAAGCCATAGACGGATTTAGAACCAGCATGTTGATTTGAACCCAGGAATTGAAGAGTAGTCTGCAGAGCTCCTGTTATAGGTGTGTTATATTTCTGTGTAACCAGCCTCAGTCAACATTCTTGTTGGAGTATTTGGAACCAGCTGCAGTTGCTGAATACTCTTCAAAATCAGCCCTTTTGGAGCATGTTACAGCAATCCAAATGGAATGCCCACATCACCTTGGTCATATCAGACATCTCTAGAAACAGATGCAGCTGGCACACTAACTTTAACTGATAAATCGATATATTTAGCTATAATTGCAGGTAATATCTATAGCACTTTCTACTTGTGAAATTCTTAATGATGTCCCTCACTTCTACAAAAACACAGAGCTAAAACCAATGTGGAAATTAGTGGACTTCCACATGTACAACAGGATTTTCTTCTTCTCTTTCCCTCTGCAGTTTCTTGAATGCTTTCCAGACATGCCCAAGAACAGGTTCCAATGCTCTGGAGCAATTTCAAGGAACCTGCAACAAGAAAGCAGTACAGAGAGGGGGACATTCATTTTCCCAATGGCTTCTGCTCCACTAGAAAGGGCAGATTTTTTTCCCCACATGATCTTGGAACATGAGATAAATTAAGCTGCAAAAGAACAGCGGTCTGCTGCCCAGATGGAACCTAAATGAAGATTACAAGATCATAGAATCATAGAAATGTAGAGTTGGAAGAGACCACACGGGCCATCCAGTCCAACCTCTTACCATGCAGGAATACCCTCAAAGCACTCCTGACAGATGGCCATCCAGCCTCTGCTTAAAAACCTCCAAGGAAGGAGACTCCACTACACTCCGAGGCAGCATATTCCACTGCCGGACAGCCCTGACTATCAGGAAGTTTCTCCTGAGGTTCAGGTGGAATCTCCTTTCCTGCAGCTTGAACCCATTGCTCCTTGTCCTAGTCTCTGGAGCAGCAGAAAACAAGCCCTCTCCTTCCTCTACATGGCATCCCTTCAAATATTTAAACATAGCTATCATGTCCCCTCTTAACCTTCTCTTCTGCAGACTGAACATACCCAGCTCTCTAAGTCTATCCTCATAGGGCATGTCTTCCAGGCCCTTCACCATTTTGGTCGCCCTCCTCTGGACCTGCTCCAGCTTGACCATGTCCTTCTTGAATTGGGGTGCCCAGAACTGGACACAGGATTCAAGATGAGGTCTAACCAAAGCAGAGTAGAGTGGTACCAGTACCTCCCTCGATCTAGACACCATACTCCTATTGATGCAGCCGAGAATTGCATTGGCTTTCTTGGCTGCCGCATCACACTGCTGACTCATGTTCAGCTTGTGGTCTATTAAGACTCCTAGATCCCTTTCACACGTACTGCCATCCAGCCACGTGTCCCCCATCCTATATTTCTGCACTCCATTTTTTCTACCTAAGTGTAGGACCTTACACTTCCCTCTGTTGAATTTCATTTTGTTAGCTTTGGCCCAGCTCTCCAATCTATCCAGGTCATATTGAATTTTGATCCTGTCCTCTGGCATATTAGCAACCCCTCCCAATTTGGTGTCATCTGCAAATTTGATGAGCATGCCCTCTATTCCTTCATCCAAGTCATTGATGAAAATATTGAACAGCACTGGGCCCAGGACAGAACCCTGTGGCACCCCGCTAGTCACTTCTCTCCAGGATGAAAAGCAGCCATTGCTGAGCACCCTTTGGGAACGGTCAGTCAACCAGTTACAGATCCACCTGACAGTAGCTCTGTCCAGCCCACATTTTACTAGCTTCTTTGCAAGAATATCATGGGGAACTTTGTCAAAGGCCTTACTGAAATTGAGATATGCTACATCCACAGCATTCCCTTCATCTATCAAGCTAGTAACTCTATCATAAAAAGAGAGAAGATTAGTCTGGCATGACTTATTTTTGAGAAATCCATGTTGACTTCTCGTGATTACCACGTTGCTTTCTAAGTGATTAGAAACTGACTGCTTAATGATCTGCTCCAGGATCTTTCCGGGTACTGATGTCAGGCTGACTGGGTGATAATTATTTGGGTCCTCTTTTTTTCCCTTCTTGAAGATGGGGACAACATTTGCCCTCCTCCAGTCTGCTGGAACTTCTCCTGTCCTCCAAGATTTCTCAAAGATTATAGCAAGCGGTTCCAAAATGACCTCTGCCAGTTCTTTTAATGTCCTAGGATGCAATTCGTCTGGCCCTGGAGACTTGAATTCATCCAGTGTGGCCAGGTATTCCTGTACCACCTCTCTACCTATTATGTGCCTCATTTCCCCTGCTTCCTCACCTGCTCCCCAACCGCCAGGTTCATTGCTTGTATCCTTCTGGGAAAAAACTGAGGCAAAGAAGGTGTTAAGTAATTCTGCCTTTTCTCTTCCCCCTGTTAGTAATTCGCCATCTTCTCTCCGCAGCGACCCTATCGCCTCTTTCTTTTTCCTTTTGCTGCGGACATATTTAAAAAAGCCCTTTTTATTGTTTTTAATGTCTCTGGCCAGCCTAAGTTCGTTCTGTGCTTTAACCTTTCTGACCTTCTCCCTACATCTCCTGGCTACTTGCTTAAATTCTTCTTCGGTGGTTTCCCCCCTCTTCCATTTCCTGTACATGTTTCTCTTAACGCTTAGCTCAGCTGAGAGTTCTTTACTCAACCATTCTGGTTTCTTCAGATGCCTTCCATTTTTCATCCTTATTGGCACAGTTTTAGACTGTGCCTTCAGTATCTCCCTTTTAAGGGACTCCCATGCCTCCTGAACTCCTTTCTCTTTCACTATTCAGCCAGCAGCTCCTTAAGTTTACAGAAGTCTGCTTTTTTAAAATCTAAGATGAGTGTCTGGCTACACTTATCTTCTCCTTCCCACTGAATGTCAAATTCCAACAGGGCATGGTCTAGGGCAATGTTCAGTCTAAGCAAAGTTGGACACCCCACAAATGAAATGCTACATTCCTCGTAAGTGGCTCCAGTGGGCTCCCAAATTCTCACACTGAAAAAAGGTTAATATTACACTTACAACACTAGAATCAGAACAAAAAGCAACTGTGCTGTATATTCCCATAAACATTTCTTTCTTTTATCCCCAATGCATTTCAAGACTGAAAAAAAGAACCTCTTTATTTTCTAGTAACAGGAAATATTCACATTATTTTTAAAATATTTACTTGAAAAAAATATTTTCTCTTGAAACATTTGCATGCCTTCAAGTTGTTTCTATATTATGGCAACCCTAAGGCAAACCTATCATGGGGTTTTCTGGGGGCTGAGAGTGTGTGATGAACACAAGGTCACTGCTGAGTTTCCATGGCCAAGTGGGGAATCGAAACCTGATCTCCAGGGTCATAATCCAATGCTGAAACCACTACACAATGCTGGAAACATGAAACGTGCATGGAACGGGAAAAAAAAAGGAGATATGTTTGGGAGTATACTTGTGAAGCTATGCTTTTGGTTGGATTGCCCAATCAGCCAGGGCAGCTTCAGAAGTGGTCCTGTGAGCTACATGAAGAATCAGAGAAAACCACAACCATACCCACTTCCTCTACTTCCAGCAGAATTCCTACAATTGCATGTCTTGATCCAACCCACAGATACCACTACAGCTATGAGAGATCTGCCTGTGCTATATTTAGTAGAAAGTCCCCATGTGTCTTCTGTATATCTGTACCTGAAAGTTAAATGAAAGCTCAGACTCTCAAGATATCCTAAGAATTTTCTGTAGGTTCATTCTTCTGTAGCATAAATAGATTTAGATTTCTAAGCCCCATGAATATATATACAGTGCAGCTACAAAGCACAGTTGCTGCAAAACTTTCACTCATTTCAAAAGACTTTGTGTAAGGAAATCATGGGAGGTTGTACATGCAGCAGTACTTGCTAAATTGCTCCTATGAAATTTCTTCTGAATAAAGAATGAAACATTCTATGTTCTTTACACAGTTTTAGGAAAACTCTTCCATTTCTTGGTCTAACTTATGCTTACTACTCTTCTAACCATTACTTTATGTAATAGCTGACATTTTCTGTAGATAGCATTCTATGATTTCTCACTAATTAGCATTTTAATTAATTGCTTCACTACATTTTCATCTTCTTCTTCCATACATCTTTTTAAAAGTATTTTTTTTTCTTGCTGAAAATGGATACAATATTGCTTAAGATTAATCGTTTGATTGATATAGGGCAATTATTTGAGAATAAAATATTGCTACTCTCCTCAAGAAAAGAAAGCATAGAAAGCTCATTTACTGCAGTCCTGGATTGTCAAGATACAGTCTGACAAAAAAAAACCTTCCAAATTCTTCCCTACTAGAGTAATGGCTACTAAATCCTACTGCCGCAGCATACAAGAAGGAATAAGAGAGGGAAAAGACTAAGAACCTTCTGTCCTAGACAGAGATGACAATTGCTGCATATAAATTATATTACAGATTATAATTAGCATGAAATGATTGCACCTATTGCAATATTGGAAGATCAAGTTATAAATGTCAGAACTGTACTATTCCAGCACACAGAACAACCTTATATATCAAAGTTTCCCCTATTGACAGCTGACATCCTGTTTTTTACCCCCTAAACCAAAACTCAAGTCTTGCTTCAGATTTGTAAGGCTGAAGGCAAGGCATCCCAAGATACAGAGGTATGACGGAAGATAAGGTACTCATGGCACATTCAAACTATGTGAATCTCTCCCCAATGCTCTGAAATAACATCATTCTTGACCAAGGATATACTAAACGCAATAGCGATTGGATTCAAATGATGGCTTTGTTGCTCCACCACTTTGGCTGCTCAGACTTACCTTCAGTGGCAAGGAAAAGAGTCAACTAAGAATGGCAAGAAAAAGGGGTCAACCACCCAGCCTAGTACACAGATGTCATTGGTAGTGGGTCTTGCTCATGGTCTCCAACATTCATGTGACCATGCCACACGTTCATGCAGACCTTGTTGAAGATGGATACACTTTTCACATTCACAATCTGATATAAAAAGTGTGAAAAATGACAATGACTCCTTTGAGGTCTGCCCCCCTCCCGAATACTGGGACTGACAGAATAATCTGGGAACACTCAAAGGAGTAGAACAACTCACCAATAAGGCACTTGAGGCTGTTTAGCTTATTGACAAAGTAAGGAAGACATGACAGATGTATATAAAATTATGCATGGAGTTGATAAAATTGATAGGTAGAAGCTTTTTTCTCTCTCTCTTGCAGACAAAAATCAAGCTGAATGGTGGGAGATTCAGAATAGATAAAAGGAGGTATTTACTCAGCATAAAGCTACTGTGAAACTCACAGCCACAAGATGTAATGACTGCCAGACATTAAAGAAAGGAACAGCAGCAGATACTTTCACAGATGGTAGGGCTATCAATGGCTACAGTCCAGTTGACTCTATTTGACTTCCAGTATTGGAGCCAGTGTGCCTCTATATATCTGTTGCACTCACTGTTTGTGGGTTTCCTGTAGGTAACTGACTGGCCACTATACAAACAGAATGCTGAACTAGATAGGTGTCAGATTTCATGCAACTTGACTCATCTTGTGTTATCAAAGCCAAGTTATGGCAGAATTATTCACCCCAGTGGTAAAGTGTTAGGACAATATGCATCATGCAACTTACTGATCCAGCATAACTGTATGCATTTTCAAGAGAAATTAAACCAAAAAGGAATCACAGAATCAAGGGCACCTTGTGGGCCATTTAATGCAACCCCTGGCTTGGAGCAGGACATCTAAAGCTACAGCATTCACGGCCGATACCTTAGCCCCTACTAAAAGACCACAAAGAGCCACATTAAACAACAAATAGGTTAAAGGTGTAGTTTAATCATTATTTTTATGTTTTCTTGTGTGCAAAAGACCTATTCCAACAAAGGACAATGAAGTTAAACATACCACTTTTTTGATAGCTTTAATGTTGTTGGGCTTTACAGCTGAAATGCCAGATGTGTTCCCAATTGGTTTCTCAGTAGGAAGTGGAGGAGGACTTTCTGCAACTTCATGTAAAGCTGAAAAAATATTTGTCACTTTCAGCAATTATAAAACGAAGATATTAAAGGGAAATAATAATGGAATCTATCAATTAAATAGAATCAAAATGCTTGCTGGTGAGCATACATCCTTCACACTGGTTAGGATGTTTGCCTATTTCTAGGGATACATGCGCATCAGAAGAAAAACATGAAGCAAAGCACATGTGTCTCACTGGAATAAATCTGATGACAGAAAAGTAATCCTTGCAGTTTAGTCTTTATCCAGTTGGTATGAGCATGATCTTAGATATCAGCCATTTCCAAAGCATAACTAGTCCACAATTTAAACTTTTACATCTATATTATTGCATCAAATTTATGCAGATAATTTCTTATTATAATACATGAACTTTAAGAAAGACAGTAGAGAAGCTGTGGAATCTTAGGGTGATATATTATTCAGAGACACTACACAGTATTCCCTTACCACTTACTGATGTTTTACAAGGAGCCTTGGGGAATTAGATTTTATAAACAAAAGATTATCCCAAGTATGTGCCAAGAGGAAATAGTTTTCTTTTTAAAGAATCATTCTCTTCTGCTTCAGTTTGTACTCAAGCCTTAATATACACAATGCTGATTATAGCAGTACTGAAAATTTAGAGATTAATATGATAATCGTTATTGGGGATAACACTCCAATATGTGATAAACCTTCTTACCAAGATTTTGAACATTTAGGGAAAAGCATTTTTAAGAAAAGCATCATCTTTTAGTATTCCTTTTTATTTACAAAGTTTTTTTTAACAAAAGAATGACTAACAGGGCCTAAGAGTGGTATGTGATGGGAGACATATATGGGAGGTGTTTGACAACAAATATCCATGATTGCAGGTTGATATGTCCTATAGCTGTAGCCTTAGTGGTTCTCATTGATAATTACCCATTTTTTTGGATATTTGTTTTATGAAACATGAATGGCTGTATATTTTTTTTCCTACAGTAGATTCACTGAATTGAAAACAGTTTACAATAAAATCAATTTGTCAACGTAATACTTTCCAAAATACAGCTGAAAAAAAATTATAAAACCTTGGGATATTTACCTTTTGCTGGTTTAGATGGGATTCGGATTACAGTTGGCTTCCTGGAAACAGCTGGTTGAGCTACCGGCTCTTTTGCAGGCTCATGTTTAGAAGTCAAATTGAGAAGATCTAAGAAAAACACAGAATTTTGCAGAATGTTTTCAACAGTAGGCGTCAGAAACATTGCATATTATGGGAATGGTGTCTTATATGCTGAATTAATAAATCTAAATGACACAAATGTGAATTGCATTAATGCAGTGCTACAAACATCTTGATTGCAAAGACTTACCCAGTCGGGGTGGTTATCCTTATAAACGATCTTATTCTTTATATCTGAATGTCTAATGTCCTGATCACTTATTGTTTACTTTCCCATTTGAACTATAGCCATTTCATATATGAGGCTCCTCAGTTTAAACTTCATTGCTTTTGTTTTTGTTATTCTAATCAAAAGAGCTGGATTGGTGAGAGCAACTAGCAGGTATATTACTACCAGTGAGACCTGTTGTATACTATTATCTCTCCTAACTTAGCTTAGGTTTAGTTAGGATTCCAGATAACCATTCCAAGTACAGCATTTCACACACAGCGCTTCTGTTTCAACATTCTATGACTACCAAGACTTCTCAGACTTCATTGAACTGTATTTTGGATGGTTTGACATCTTGGCCAAGATCCAAAATGGTAATCAACACCTGAAAAATTGGGACCAACCTGCAATGTATCAAAATAATGCCCTAGCAAGTGTCCTCATCCCCAACAGCAGGTTTTTAGTGTGCATGCAGAGGCTGTAGGAGGAAGAGACATTGCTGACTTTCTCAGAAGCAGAGAATCTAGCAGAAATACATCAATGGAGACATTGTTAGGTGGTATGTGTGTGTGCATGTGTGTATGTGTTTTAGTTAGGACGCCTTCTAAAACACACACCTCTAGGTTCACACTGGAAGATATCAGAGGTATCCTCCTGTACCTACTGTTTCCCATAATTCACTGAATTATGCATTAACTCACAGGCAACCTGCAAATTCAGTTTCAACAAAATTTCACGGTAAGAATCAAAGAGGATGCCTTTCTCCGATGCTTTGCAGCTTCCCTCCACACAGCTTGCTGAATCAATCACACAAAACTAATCATTAGAGCAATATCTACTGTTTGAATTCCACACATAAATTGTGCAGTTATTTGAGTGAATACTTGGTATCACTATTTTGTGTAGTTAAATTAACCAAGGCTTAAGATGACCCAATGATTTGTTAAGACAGAAATCAGTACTTCAACAGAATTTCTACTGTTGTTATCACCAATAGACCAGTAGATTTCACAAGAGTATGCTTCATATAAAAATTGTCAAACATAATGACAGTGCTTCTTGAACTGAAGAACTCCTGCTATTCTAATGTGTTGAATAATTCTCTTTCATTACCGTGTAATGTCACTATTCTAGTTAACACAAATTTATTTAACCTCAAACATCAATATGGTGGCAATTTCTGCTCTAATATATCTCCAGAGCCCAAACATTATCAGCATGTTTCATTTACATTTCTAAAGACAATTATAACAATACACAAATTATTGTCTTTATATTTATATATATAATTTATATACTGGTCATCATACATGACCACAATGCCTCATATTATTATATGCCAGAATCCTATATCAGCTACTTAATTAAGCAAGCTCTCCTGTCCCAACCCCCCTCCCCAACCTTATAGAAAACTCATTCACCTACACTCCAATTACTGGCAGAATCGCTTTCCTTCGCCCCATAAAGTTGATGCCCAGTTGGAGGGGGGGGGTATTATTACGGCAATAATGTCACAACCATAACTAAGCAGCAATTGCAAACATGAAGCAGTTGTTGTGTGTCTTCAAGTCATTTCCAACTTATGGCAACCCTAAGGTGAACTCATCACAGGGCTTCCTGAGGCTGTGTGGGTGTGATGGTTTCCACAGCCAAGCAGAAAATCAAACTTTGGTCTCCAGGGTTGTAGTTCAGTGCTCAAACCACTACACCATGCCAGCTGTAATGAAACAGTTACAGATGACTGACTCTAGATAATTGTTTTCATATTCACAATTACTGCTTAACCACAGTTGGGACACAACTGCGGCACAATTGCTACCACCGTTACTACTTTATGGGGCGTTACCTCCATTAGGAGAAGGTGATCCATTCTGCTGGCAATTAAAGCATAGATGAATAACATGTCCTTTACATTGGTGGAGGAGTTGGGTCAGGAGAGGTTACTTAGTTAAGTATATTAAATTCAGTACTTAACTAAGCAGCTGATGCAGGATTCTGGTCATAATCATCTCTATAACAACTCTTCAAGAGGAAAGATTGCATGCGAGATTTCAAAGAAGAGGCCACAGTCTGCATATACTGTAGTTAATTAACAGATTTAGAAAACCATGCACTAAACAGCTACACCACATCAAGTCTAAATGTTGAGGCAATGTCTTCAGTAATTCTCAGACCCCAAGCTTTCTTCTAATAAATTCTGTAAAAGTACTAAGACAGCCAGTGTGGTGTAGTGATTTGAGCACTGGATTATGACTCTAGAGACCAGAGTTCAAATCCCTATTAAATTGGTGACTTTAGGTGAGTCACACTCTCTCAGCCTCAGAGGAAGGTGAAAGCAAATCTCCCTCTGAACAAATCTAGCTGGAAAAAAACCATGAAAGGTTTGCCTTAGGGTCACCGTAAGTCGGAAAGGATTTGACATCACACAGCAACAACAAAACTATAATGAAAATTTATAGGAATGCTGTGTTAAATACTCAGTGTTAAATCACGAAACCAAATCACAGGCCAGCCTCTATAGACCATTTTTGAACCCTGTTTTTAAAATCAATGTTAATTTTGCCAGCAACTGAATACCTGTGAGCCACAATGAAAAGCAAAGACAGCATCAATTTCATATAAACTTTAGCGAGATTTTTTTTTTTGACAAAGGATAAATACTTCCTTGGGTTTTAACATATAATATCAAATAACAAATCAGGGAACTGGGAAATATTTCAAACACCGCCAAAGGCAAAGATCAATAACTACAAAGCCTGATGGGGAACTCAAATACATTAGGGTAGATTATTACTATACTGATCACGCTTTCAGTTCTTCTACTGGAAATCTTACTAGGCAATCTGACCAAGCTTTAATTCCAGATAACAGACCACTAATAAATAAAGTATAACCGCCAAGCCACTTCTGGCTCCTAAGGCTGCTGCTACACCCTGCTAGTTGCCCCATGTCCTTCCCCCACCCAGCTTTTCAGATGTGCGTGTCAGGTTTTTTTGTTCCCTTCCCCAAATGGCCAATATCATCCCCACAAAACCTCTGGGCCAGTTCTACTGGCCATTTAGAGGCCTCTTAGGGCCCACTCACCTTTTTAAATAGAGCACAGGTCTTCTTTGAGCCTAGAACAGATGAATCTGGGTGCAAAAGGTCCCATCAAACAGAAAAATAGCTAGTAGCCACACCCTGAGTTTTGGAAAGCACTATTAGTCATTCTAGCCAGAAAACAATTGAATAAAAAGACACCCTCTGAAACTGGGAATGCGGCCTTAGAGCCAGGGTGGGAAAAATGCAGCCCATGGGCTACATGTGGAGACCAGGACTTACTTACTTACTTACTTACTTACTTACTTACTTACTTACTTACTTACTTACTTTCTGTCTGTCTGTCTGTCTGTCTGTCTGTCTTTCTTGCCCCTGAGTGCCTTCTATGCTGCCAGAGAACAATTTAAAGCACAGGAGAGGCTTTTTTTTAAAACGGGGAGTGACTTTTTGTTTAAAAGGCTCCTCCTGCCTCTTAAATGGCCCAGGCATACCTTTAAAACATGGTGAAAATGTCCCCCATCCCTTAGAGATAGTTTAGCGACATTTGGGGGCAAAATCTTTTTTAAATTTTTTGTTTGTGGGGGTAGAGTTCTCCAAGGTCTTTGAGGGGGCTACCCTCCCAAGTTGCCCACTCCTGCCCTAGAGGCTGCCATGGGGAACAATGCAGCTCTGCCACACCTGCCAGTCGCCTACCCCACTACAAACACGCTCCTGTATAGGCCACAGTTGAATAAACACTGACCTCCCTTTGATACATTTTCCATACATAGTTATGTCACAATAAAAGCATGCCCATTTGTTTTATACAGTCTGTAACAACTACAAATTGTACAAGTTCTTTTCTCTTTTTTAAATCTCACCTGATTCTGACTGTGTAAGTTCTTGAAGAGTCCCAACCGAGTTAACAGGTAAAACATCATCATCAAAGCTGATCAGATCTCCTTCTTCAGATGGGGTCCTCCGCACTGGGGTGGTTGAGGGGCCACTTGCAGGGGTCTCCACCAAGGATCTGAAGGCACTTGTCTGAGCAGCTATGGAAAGCCTGGGAGTAGCACTTACTGGTTTTAGTGGAAGTAGAGGAGGAACAGGACTTTCAAAAGAGACAGATTTCTTGGGAACAAGTGGTCTAGGAGTAGGGATAGGAGACTTTCTCTGCCCTTCAATATTCTCTGAAGCTGGTCTGCTCCCTGAATTGACCAGCCCATTGCTGCTGCTTTTTACAATGACTGATTTAGGTTTCTTTGGCAACTCAGGCTTGGTTACGATGTTGCTCCCAGTGTCCTGAAGTGGAAGGGGCCTCTCCTGGGAAATGGACTTTAGTTTGGTTTCTGTCCATGAATCCCATTCATCTGAAGTTCTGGTAGTCACCGGCTTTGGTGCCACTACAGGTTTTTTTGCACTTACTATAGGTTTGGGGCCTGAACGTGAAGATACTTCTGGTTTCTTTGTTAATCCTGAAGTTTCCGCACTAGTTTGCATTTCAAAAGCTTTAATGCGTGATACTATACTACTTTGGCTCTTGTCTGTATCCATATTTTCCATCACCATATGACTGTCCCAAAAGTTGTCATCTAGTAGTGAGACCAAGTTAACTGAGGGTGTATCCTTTTCAGTCCCTGGCTGTCTTGTTTCTACTTGATTGCCTTGTGTATTGTTTTCAATATCTCTGACAATAGGTTTCAGATTGCCTTTCGATCTTGGTTTTGGCACAGGATATTTCACAGCATTAGGCTTCTCCCGACATGGCTGGTCTTCCAAGTCAACTAAGAGTTCTGCACTTATGGAATGATTGCTATTCAGCAGAGATGATGAAGGTCTAGGTGGCTTGCGAGGAATTTGCACCACTATTAAAAAAGAGAAGATTTTCAAAACACGTTTTTCTTAAGATTGCAACATTTAATTCATTACTAAGTTATGCTAATCAATTTTTTATTAAGTAACTTAAAGTCCCTCCCTCCAATTAATCACAGAAGTGTGGCATCAGAGATCATACAGTCCAACCTTCTGCTCAATGCAGGATCTGCAGTCAAGGAAAAGATTTTTTTTAAAATGACTTTTAACACAGGAGCTGATTAAAAAAAATGTAGACTTCAAGCATCAGCTAAAAAGCACTCCCCATTTTCTCCCTCATATAGAAAGAAATAAGATGTCTAAGATAATACTTGTTTTCACACATGCATTTCATGAAAACAAAGAACATACACTCCAATTTGTGCTGAAGGGGTTACCAAGAAATTGGCTCCTTTCACGTGTGGTGGGAATGTGAAAGTGTATTGAAATTCTGGAGGTTAGTTTTTACAGAAATAAATAAAATAACTAATCAAAATATACAGTTAGTTCCTAAGTTAGCCTTGTTATCAATATTTGATAAGGAACAAAGTAAGTGGCCAACAAAAGAACTAATTTGCATTTTATTAACTGCAGCAAGACTAAGGATAGCCTAGAATTGGAAAATAAAGCAAGACTCTCATTTAAATGAATGGTATAAAGAAGTATGGGATATAGCTATTAATGATAAATTGACTTGTAATATTAAAGTAAAGAAGAGAGGAATTAAAAAGAGATATTTTTATAGATATTTGAGGTGAATTTATTGATTATATGTTAATAAAGGGAAAAGGAAGTAAACCAACAGAAGAATCATTACAATTCTGGAAGGGGAATGGAACCACATGAACGGAATAGAAGTGGTTATGTCTCTAATGGTCCCGGTAGTGGGGAGCACTTAGGATTTAATTATAGAGTAGACTGAATTTAAGAATTTATGGGTACAAGCGGTTTGTAAGTTTGTGTTTATTATGTATTATATATTGTGTTGTTATGTATCGTTATGCAAGTTTAAATAATTAATAAAAATTATTTAAAAAATACAAGAACATACACATTTTCCTTCAGAACTACTGTTTTTACCCATATTTAAATTTAATTCAGAACTTGGATTAACATGTTTACAAGTCAAGCAGTTGCCTGTAATTATTACTGGGGGGGAGGGGCTGAGTGTACAATGATTCTAATGAGTAGGGATGATGTTGATTTGTGTATGTGTGAAGAATAACATTTTCTAGTTAAGGGTCTTTGAGGGGCATTTAGAGACATTTTGAGCAGAATCAACCAGGTTTTACATCTTTCTCATTAATAACAACTTTTAAAAAGAAGGAATACAAAAGCAGCAATTAATGTAGCAAATCAGTAGAAAAAATCCTGTAATGTTAACAGCAATACATTGAAGAGGGAACTTACATTAGTATTATTTTTTCAAAGTAACATTCCAGACTCCAGCTTAAGCAAGCAACTAAATAAACGAATGTATAAGATCAATCTGTTATGATAACTTTAACTGAGTAACAGCCTTAATTAGGCTCCATCTTTACTAAGTACATTTTCTTAGTTACTTTTTTCTTCTTACATCATCTCAACCAGTTATGGGACCATACGACTTCAGTTAAAGCATTTGTGTAGACAAGTGGTTCTTAACCTGGAGTCCAGGGAACTTGAAGTCTGTGAAGCTCTCACAAGGGGGTCTGTGAAGCCCTACATATTGGACAGCAAAAGCAGCAGCAACACAGGGGTACGGGTGCTGAAACTGTTCCCTTCTTTGCAAATGAGGGAGCAGTTTAGGTGTGCACACATACCTACTGTCATGCCACTTTCATTAGGGATGCGGTAACAAGGGGTGTGGGTGTCAAGGGACACAAAGCCTTTAATAAATAAATAAATAAATATTTGAATATTTAAATAAATATTTGAATTAAGTCTTGGGGATCCCTGGCAAAAAATTATATTTAAAGGGGGTCCCCGGTAAAGAAAAGGTTAAGAATCACTCATGTAGACAATGTTTTGGGTGATGCTTTAAAACATGAATCTGCATGAATCAGTCCCATCACACTGTTCTGGAAAGTTTCACACACAGGGGACAGACAGCATACAACAGCTGTATCCATGTGTACCTGTGTGACTTTGTTTCAGACAAGAAAGTACCTATTAGCTTCAGGAACTGGATACTGGCAAACTATAATGACAGAACATTGTTTTCTTTCCCATTTCTTACACTGGCAATAAAACTAGAAAGAAAATCCAGAAAACAGGTGATTGCTGCACTACCTAGAGATCTTTACTTCAACAGAACACTGCTCATCGTCATGCTAATTAAAAAAAACATAACATTTTTAATTATCAGGCAACATACGAAGCCTTTTTGATGGAAAAATGAGGTGAATGAAATCAGTAAGTATATACATGTAATCCTTATCAAGGACTAGAATTAGTGATAGACAGATGTCTGTTTCCAGTCTGTGTGACTTCAGCATGTATCCATAAATGTGTTGATGTTCCTTCCTGCTTCCTTATGTTTTTTAAAACCTGGAAGTTGGCTACTATGAATGCGCATTTATTTTCACAAAATGTGCATTTTTATGTAATTTTCAACTGAAAATACACATTTTCACATGCATTTTGGTTCCTTTTTCAGTCCAGAACTGCATCACAAAATTCAGAGAAGTGTAAAAACTGAAGGATAACTGGATTTCACTGTGTATTAAGCCTGAGAAGTGTGACTGGTTTAAATCATGAACCAAACGAATTCTTTGATTTGGAATCAAAATTTCTATTAGGTTATCTCAACCAGAAACATGTATCTGCAAATCTGTGTTTTCCTGCCATACTATTCAGTCACTCCCTCTTTTTTATAACCAGTTGAATATTTACTCTTGGGTATCATGACATACTGGAGGTGATGCACAAGAAAGATAATAAGTGCCTATAACAAGAGCAATTGCACTTGGGTTAATTCTCCACCCTCTATCAGCAGCATTCCTCTAGGACAAAAAATGTTTTATTTTCCATTTATACCTTCTTCAAAATGGCAGCCAGAAGCGACAATGTACCACTTCTCTCACCATTCTGAACGAGAAGTGGAGGGAAAACAAGATATTTGAGAGAGGCTGGGAGTTATTGGGGGGGGGGCAAGATTTGGGAAAGAAGTTTTGTGTGTTTGTAGGTGTTTGGCATGGCTTTGGGTTTGATTTCACATAATTTTCACCCAAAAATAGTGCAGAAAAATTTACAGCTCAGGGAACTTTGCAGACTGCTGGGGGGCTTCAAAAGCCATAAACGTGGGATCCAGGGGCCACATGCAGCCTGTGGGCCACACTTCTTGACCCCTACCCTAACAGTAACAATTTTATTTCTTATTATTTACATTTTCAGGAACTTCTGAAAAGCACAGTTGGAATCATACTGCCTTTCTATTCCATCTCTCCCAAGATTTGCACTAAAAGGGTAAGTTGTAAACCTTATGTGGTTCAAAGAGTATTCCCAGGCCAATGCTAGCGTTCATCCCATGACCCAGATAACAATCAAACAGAAACATCTTGAAGCTGCTGAGCAGTGACCATTGTTAACACAAATTCATAACACATCCATTAAAAGAACACCTTTTGTGAACCAGCACAGATCGCTTTTAATCATCATACAATTAGAATTAACAGTCATATACCTGGAGTGCTTTTGCATTCAGAAAGAGCATGCAGATTACTTTTCACATTTATCTCTGGCAAACTGCTGATTATCTCTTCTGGAAAGTCAGTCTGTGTCGAAGATGTAGCAGTATTTCTAGAATAAGCAGCGCTGGCAGCATTATTGTTGCTGGTCGTGTTGACATGTACTTGATTGATTTCTTTGATTACCTGCTCATACGAAGGAGGCTGCAAAACAAAAACGTTATGCTGAATTCTAGAAGGCATAGTACATCTTTAACTGTAACACTTCTGAAAGTACAGAAATTTCTTCCATGTCCTCTGATTTCAGATAGCCAGTTGTATCACCATATTGTATCACCTACATTAAAATCAAACTGAAAACTATGTTTCCTCACCTCTGCTGGAACAAGCTCATTTGTTCTCCAAACAGCCTGTGTATGAGACGATTGAAACACTAGCCCTTGCTGAGGGACATGATTTACACCTGGAAACCAGGAGGCTGGCCCAAGTGGTTCAGCTGCAACTATAGTGATTTCAGGGCGTCTGAAAAGGGAAAAAAAACAAGTATACACCAAGGTTATATACTTGATTACTGAACTACTTGTAGACAGGAAAGGTAAATATTGCCTGACTCATTGGATTTACCTGATCTCTGTTTATTAGACAATACTTTCTATTGTTTGCAAATCATCAGTGCCCCATTAACAGTACACAGTTACAGCAGTATGATTCCACTTTAACTGCCACAGTTCTGTCCTATGGATTCCTGGGACTGGCAGTTTAGGGAAGGCTATTTAGAATTCTCAGTCAGAATGCTCCAGTGCTCCAAAAAAGTCCAAACATCAAAATTCCAGAGGATGGAACCATGGCAGCTAAAATGGAATAATAGCACTATAACTCTGTAGTGTGAATGGTCCCTAGATGCCATAAGTATTTGCAGTATATGTTATATTATACATTTTACTGCTACCTGTACACTCACCAAAGAGAGGCCCATTAGGGAGGGGCCTCAGACACCCCTCTCTAAACTGCAAACTCTAGGATTCCATAGGATGTTGAAAGTGGAATAATAGCACTATAACAGACTAGTGTGGAAATGGCTTAAATAATTCATCTCCAGGATAAGGACTGCCTTTTATTCCGGAAAAAGCTAGACTCAACGATCATTCTCGCTGAGCATGTGAAGAAAGTTTTCCATCCTTGACTTAAAGTTCCTTTATTTTTAAAAAGACAGTGAACGATTTAATCCTAGACATATCTATTTAAACATAAATATCATTGCATTCAGTGGGCCCTACTATTAGGTTAAGTGGCTATAGGACAAATTGTAACCTAAAAAGAGAAAATGACTCTGGAAGAGGACTTCTACTCCCCTTCTCCTAAATCACCAAAATATAAGAAGTAGCCACCATTGAGCCAAGAAAAGGAAGATAGGAAATACCTATAAGAAAACAAAAATTCTCAATTCCTTTGTGTGACTGTTTTGGCCTGTCTCACATACATGTTATAGATATATACAAGTGCACACATTCATAGTTATATATATATATACACACATGAAATCAGAAAAAGGAAACATTCAACATTTAAAATAAAAAGACCTGATGCTGCGAGTACTATTTTAGTCTTCCACAATCATATTAATGCACGCTTGCCAATGTGCTGATTTAGAAACAGATGGAGTTCTTGGTTAATTCCAAGTTATAAATCTGGAATAAAAAATTAGCAAAGGATGCACAAAAAAAACAACAACAACCCAGCTAATATGTTTTGAACTGTGGGAAGCTTTAAAGGAAATTAGCATAAGAAATAGGACTAAATCTTCTATTTTACATTGAAGAGCTCTTTTACTTTTTCAGCCCAGTGTACTCTGTTTTTAGTTATTTATTTATTTATCTATTTATTTATCATATTTATATGCTGCCTTTCTCTCAGAGTGGTACCTAAGGCAGCTTCCAAAGAAGTTTAAAATATTAATAAAACATTTAAAACAATTAGAAATGTTTTAAAAACTTATAAAATTATTAAAAACCTACAAAATTTTAAAAAGATCTTAATAAGTCAACCTGTTCACACGTTAAAATCCTACTTAAAATAAGACTGGTTTTGCCTACTGGCAAAAGGAGAGCAAGGAGGGGGGCATCCTATCTTCTTGAGAGAGTGTTCCAGAGGGTGGGAGCAGCCATGGTTCTTACCAGGCGAGCCTGGGACCAAGAGAAAGCCTTCTGCTGTGGATCTTAAAGCTCTGGCAGGTTTATATAGGAAGATATGGTCTCCTTACACAAACCTGTAGTTAAGACAAGATGGCTTTAAAAATAAATGTTACATAGCTAGTTAACCTGATCATTTTGTCTCAAATGTGTGTGAAAAAAAGAGGTGAATAAAACATGAGCACAGATAAAAAGAGATCAAATGAGAGCCAGTATGGTAGTTTAGCAGCTAGTGGTGTGGACTGGCTTTAGGACATTCAGGTTCAAGTCTCTCCACTCAGCCATGAAATGCATTGGATAAGCTTGCACAAATCACACCCTCTCTATTCATCCTAACTCACAGCATTGTTGGAAGTAAAAAATGGGAAACAGAGCCATACATACCACCCTGTGCTCATTACAGGTACGGTGGGATATAAATATAAATAACATAGTATAAACAAAATGATGTTGATAGTTCTGTTAGATCTGAACTCTTAAACTAGTAGAACAGTGAATGAAATGGCAGTGATTCCATCATACCTTCTGTCTCTCTGTTGTTCACTGTGGCCAGATGTCCGAGAAGCTAGTTTTAAAAAAAAAAGGGGGGGTTAAATTTGGACTGGTGCTAATACAACGCTTACATATCAGTTCCCAAATTCTTGCCAGATCATTCAAAATAAATTAGTTGTTGATGAAATCGAATTATCAGCAAAACAGCTCATTAACAGCATAACTAATTTAAATGCGCAGGATATTTCTTGAGTCTCAGTTGTTGAAGGATATCTCCTTGTAACTGAGATTTTTAAAAAAATCCTCACAAGGCATATTTTATGGCTCAGAAGAAGACATGAAACAGATAGATCCAAAACTGATTGGCTACATAATATTAATGCATAAGCGTATGCGTTTCAACAGGTTAGTAACAATAGAGAAGAAATAATCTGGATGAGAGTGCTTAAGCTTAGAGGATAAACTCATTCATCCCAAAAGCCAAAGAAAACCTGCATGAGCAAATATATGTGCCAATGGAGTTGCTTCTGGCTAAATTAACGGTGCACCTTTTTAAAATCAAGCATCTCTGTTATGTAGTTTGCAGTTCTTTTTAATGCTGTTGCATTACATACTTGCAAATTACAAAAAAATGTGGGGCAACAGTGATGGTTCCTTTGATTTGCCCTGTTCTTTTGAGACCCTGCCTAATGCTCACCGTGTTCACAAAAGACAAAGCGGAGGCTGGGATGGACACTTTCAATTAGTATTGCACTGATTCCATGGGTAATCCTAATAGACTTCAGGCACTATTACCAATATTAAACAATTATGTTTATGTTAGGCAGTTAGGCTTTTAATGTATTTTCATTAAGGTGAATAAGTCCACTACAGCCTCCACTCAGTATATTTTTATTAGCATTATTAAAATTTTATTTGAATGTAACCTTTCACATTTGTCTTACATAATTAAAACAATAAGCAATTAAACTAGGAGGAGTGTTCCTACAGCCAGGTGATTTAGGAAGAAATTCTTGTTTTCTCTGCAGAAGCAAACTAGCCTAATTACACCATCGTGGATCCATAGAAGAAATCAGTAAAGCACCAGCCAGGAAAAGACAGGAGAGACATACCTCTTCCACGGGGCATATTTGATGTGCACTATTCATGAGTGCTGAAGGAAAAAAAGAAGGGGTTACGGCAAAGGAAGAGAAGGGGCAAAGAAAAGGAACAAATGATACAAATAGTAAAGATTCAAGGTTAGTCACACAGAAATATCACAGTATTTTCCCCCACAAGGTAAACTTCAGTAATGACTTTAAATGCTTCCTCTACAATTTAGAACAAATTCCCACCCAGTTTTTGTTTAAAAATCAGCATATTTTTATTTTAAAAAAGAAGACTTGATTTGCCTCAGTTCTTTGTACTTTATAGCAGGGCTATGATGGCCCTTTAGATATTTCTGCCTGACAGCTGCCATCAGTCCTATCCAGCAGAGCCAACGGTGACTGACTGTGGAGTTGGAGATTGTTAACATCTGGAGGGCCACGGTTGCTCATTCCTGCTTTACCGAGTTCCCAGTCCATCCAGACAGCCCATCCAGATTATTCCATGTCACTCTGCTTATGTTCTTGTGCTACTCTTAAGTATCACGCTGTGTGAGTCTATACAACACGAAAATCCTGTTTTTAGTCTTATCTGCAGGAACAATATGGTCAGTCTATCTCTTCATTGTTTTAATAGGTTTTAAGTTTTGTAACAGATCTTCTCCTGTTGGCCTTTTCTCTGGCTGAGGCATTTCTGGATTAAAATAAGTATTTCATCACATTACTTTTATCCTGTCCTACAGTTTTACACTCTGGTACTTGTAAAGTCAGTTTTTTTTATTTTTGCCCTGAAGCATAGCTGGCATTGATGTAGAGAGATAAAGGCTACAAATTCAAGATGTGTCTTAAATGCAGATCTATTCCTTGGTGATTATACAAAGACTCATACTCTACATGGCATATTCTCAGAAAACTGGCCATGATTGAAAGAACTCTGTGCCTTTATTAAAATCACTTCTGTTTGCAAAAGAAGGCATAGTCTCTTTTTCCTTTGTCACTTTAGCTCTTTGTGCTGCTTTGAATCACACAACAGAAAGTTATTTATCTTTCCCGTGACACTTCAAATTATAGGTCGCCTGTTCTTTGGGATTGTTCAGTTAAAGCATTACAGGAGACTGACCAATCTTTGGGGACAATTCACAATACAATATAGGTTTCAAGTAAGCTTAGTTTACTTCCCTGTGAAGATAAACAGGGATGGTTTACACAGCATCTCCCTGGAAATTTGATACAAATAATCTCTGTAACTTCTCAAGATTTATCTGGTGGTTACACAGACATGATATTCAAGCATATTCCAACCTACTCCTCCTGGACATAACAGATGGGGAAAATTTACTCTGATATGGAAATAGTTAACAAGAAGAAATACATTTGTGAAACATGCAAAATATGGTTAGTAAAAGGCAATAAAATATTTAGTGAAACAAAAAAATAAATATAGGTTGGAGGGAGAAAGAAAGACAACCATGTACTTTCAGGGCAGGGCAAAGAAAAGCTGAAATAAAGAATGTGAACATTTGGAAACAGTACTTGAAATGGGAGCAGAAAGGAAATGGAACTGTTGCATTTTCCATTAGGTCGCACAGACTCCACTGACACCATGTGTGGGGAACATGAAACCACATGGTACATTTATACCCCAACTCCCCCTTGGTCCCCACAAAAATCTGAAATGGCCCAAAATGCACTCATATACAGCAAATTTAGCTCTATTTGCCCCTCCCACATCAAAAACATCCCCAAAATGGAAAAAAAATCCCTATAATTGGATGAGAATTGAGCACACACAAAAAAACAGAAGTGACTTCAGGATCACTCACAATACCTGGATGCAGCTTGGAGAAGGGGAATTTGGTCCCTTCCCTTCAGTGTAGTTGCCTACCCCTGATTTAAACAGTGATCCATTTTTATTTTTATTTTATCTTTACAACTATGTAACCTATTTACTAACAAGCCTGAGTTAGTACATTCACACTTGGAAATAGTTATCACAAAAAGAAAACAGTTACTATAAATGAAGTCAAAACCACAGAGCAGCTTCCTACAAAGATGGAATAGGTCCTATCCATCATCTAGGACTAAGTCCTATTCTGTCATCCGGACTTACCTAGATTAGAATTCTTTATGCAACCTGGAAAAGCAGGGTCTAGAACTACAATTTCTACAGGAAAAAGAAGCTGCCTTTGCCAGTATCTGTTTCTGTGTACACCAGCTCTACAAACAGTTCTGAGCCAGATGACTTCTAGCAATACTGACACAACCTTGCTGAGTACCATAACATGATAGTTTTATAGCAACTGAAAAAAGTAAGATGGTTTCAGGATCACTTAAAAAAGAAATGGGATGCCATCCCACCTTGTCCAGCTTTATTTTGCGTATGGAACAGACTAAAAGATAGCCACCAGTACTGAATTTAGCAGAAGGAAAGGAGCAAAGCCTTTTCTATGAGCTTGTTCAACCCTACCACCCACCCACACCCAGTGTCTTCCTGTCGGACTTCAACAGTAGACAACCACACTGGACTGGAGGTATGGCTGGATCCTTCCTTTGGCTTATTTTGACCTATTTGTATTGCATTCTTTATTAAGCTAGTTCAGATTCAATGTTAAACTGTAGGTTTTGGTATAATAACAACAAACAACAGCAAACTTCAAGTTTACACTTTCCTCCTTCTCCCTATGCAGTAACAAAGAGGAGTCCAAACACTTTTATTTCCATTGTATATTAAGCAGAACTTGCAGTGTCATCCCAACAATCTCATAAACCATGGTTAAATCTTAACTAAGGTTAGTGTAAAAAAACCACTTCAAACCATGGTTCATAAAAATGGCCCTGTTCAATAAGCCGTGCTTACTTATGAATTATAGTTTAGGAATCAAGCAGTGTACTATATTACCTACAATGGAAGTTGGTATTGTGATTCCCTTCTTGCACCTGTGCTATAGAGAGAGACACAAGGGGAAGTGCTACCTGAGGTTTGTTGTTGTAGCACACTGAACAACAGCTAAATGCAGCCATTGTTATGAGGACCAAGTTTTCCTGTTTAGGGTAAAAAAATGTACTATATAAAGGAAATAGATAAGTAAATAGATAACATCTTTCTAAAAGGGCCCATTTCTGTATTATTATTATTATTAAAACAGGGAATCAGGGTTTTTACTTATTCAAAACAACAGCTTTGTGTAAAGTATTATATACGTAATATATTTGTATAATGCCTGTTTGTTAGTTGCAATACCTATGTGTGAAGTATCATTAAATGACGCATTACCAGCACATTGAAGTGAAGATTATATACAATTTATCTGATTTTGATGTAAATCTCATGAAATTCAATTTAAAAACAACTCAGACAATGAGGTGTTTTGTTGTTGACTAGTACATGAAAGAGGATCAGCTCAAATATAATTACAACAGAATTCAGGAACTTGAGACACACACAGCACAAAGTGCAGGTAAGAAAAATGTTAGTTTAGCAACAGCTTATCAGCAGCTACAAGATGTGGCTTATAACACTGCAAAACAAATGCATTTACAGTCTGCTTAACGTAGCTATAAACACTTGTCCCATTTCCTGTGATCATAAAAGTTAGATACCTGCTCAAAGGGCGATAAAGCAGTCTGAAAGCATACTTACTTCTCTTGATTGCCGCTTTAATGGACGACAGGGGGCCTTGGCTTCAGGGAAAAAAGAACAAATAAAGTTTGGTACCCATTGTCCAAAAAGAGAAAGACAAAATAGTTTACATTTATGAGGAATTACTTGAAAAGAGATTAGACATTCCTTCATGACCACTAGCATGTTAAATTGTCCATTTTGTTTCTTATAGCTAAGAGAGACTTCTGGTTCTATAAAAAGTAATTCCAAAGTGCTAAGTATAAGTATTCACCTGCATATAATAAAAACCAAGATGTTACCAAGTTGAAAGAATTGCAGTTTAAACTATCTTTGAAAAAACTGATTATTTGCTTTGTATTGTTGAAGTTTTTATTATGCCTTTTGGAAAGAGTTTGGAATGTACAATAAGAATATGTTAACACTACCTGAACAGATACTGATCGAAATACACATGCATGTGACAATGAAATTAAGGTATCACACTGCCTTCAATGTCCTCTTTTTTAAAGTATTTCATCCACACTTACTTGGTTTTCTTGTTTTGGACAAGAAAAGTACGGAAGTAACCAACCATGTGCACTAGAAATAGATCTTATGGAGTTCAATGGGACATGCATCCCAAGAAGAAAAGATAGCCAGTAATTTTAATTCTCTTGATATATTGGCAAATCAACTCAGTTCCCTGCATCTGATTATTTCAGCACAGCTGCAATGCCTGGAGGTTTCTATTCATGCAAAGCACAGTTTTATCAGATCCCACATTGCAGTATATATGAGGAATCAATTTTGGGATTAATCATTTCCCTGGTCCAGTACACACTAAAATCTAACATTAATCGCTGGCCCCAATTGGAGTAAACTCATTCCAGCAGTGGGATTTATGTAAGCATTGATTTACCTTTAGGCATTAGGTTCAATAAGTCTACTGCAGTAGGAACTGGATTTAGGCCTGAAGAGCAAGATTTTGTAGCAAGAATATTTCACTGTACTGAAATTCTTTTTTGTCATGGATTCTAATATGTGGTAAAGATTTTATGCATTAGGAAACAGTAAAGTTTTCCTCATACTAATCATTTAGTAGATGGCTTGATTATACTAATAATCCATAGAAGGTATAATCCATAGTGAGAATCAGCGTGTGGAGAAAATATTCAATTGTGCTATCAAGACCCTTTCAAGTGCTTCCCTCCACATAACTGTAATCATGGGGCCCATGATTTTGGCTTAAAATTCAGGATGTCTGAAGACATTTTTTTCTCAGCAAACAACTACAGTCATATCTCTGTGTGTTACATAGTCAGAGCATCATACGACACAATCTTAATGTCATGATGTAAACCAAAAATTTCAGGCTGCTTCCTCTCCTCCCTTGCTGTTTCAGTGAATGTGTGAGAAATAAAAAGAGACAGATTGGCTGTGGTACAAGTAGGTGCATACATTGCTACTGTTGATACGCATGTGGATTATCTAAAATCATACATGCTAGCCAGTCAAGAGATGATGATGGTGGAAAAGCAAGAGGAAGATGACTTCAAAGGCTTAAATGCAAAGAAGGCTTCTTTTACTTTTAAGTTAGAATTTATTCCTATAAGGAGAGAAACACTCAAGATTAGAGGAAGTGTTTCACTGACCTCGTTGAAACAAGACTTTTGTCATTATAAACAAATTTTTAAGATGGGGAGATTAAACATCTAATTCCCTAAACCTGATGTGGGCATCCTGATGAGGCTGAGGAACTTATTGTCTGTCACTAGGACCCTCAGGGGATCACACTGGACTGCAAAATAAATAAATAAACAAACTGCTATTTATAATTCTCCTTAATTAGTTAGGAAGAACTGAAAAGGACAATTCAAGTTTGGCCCTACTCCTTACTCCTGCCCTATCCCTATTTTATCTGGTAAACTGTTGGGGAGATGTAGGAAAAACCTGGAAGGTGTTGAACAGAAAGGAAAAACTGACTATGTTCTCTGTGGCAAGCTAATGCTAAAAAAAAGGATATACAGCTTGGAGCCCTCTCTCAATTTCCCAGTGTCTCCCTCATACGTGCATGCACACACACCAGGCCCACGGCCCAAGAAAGCCCCATAATACTGGAGGGCAAGCCGTCCCAAATGCCTGCCTGGCCTCCCCTCTCTGAGCAGTAGCAGACTAACCACTGATCTCACTGGTCTATACTTCCCATGCCTATATGTACTTTTCCCCCAAATTGAGATGTGAAGCTTATTTTTAATAACATACAATATTTACAGGTATCCCACCTCACCTCAGTTTCATTTAACCTCACTGTCCACCCTCACTATACTTAGTCCACCCAACTCAAAATGTCTGGTTATAACTCTCACAAACATACCCTTGGGTGGTGACAAAGAATAGATGGTTGCCTTTTTGGGGAGGGAAGATAGACAATTGAGGAGAAATAATGCATTTTATATGGACCCACAAGAATGGACAAATGAAATTTTTGTTAAGGATTATATTCCTGGATTGCAGAATATTGTGGGAGAAGTTCTCCTGAAGGAAAGGCCTACATGGAAAACCATGCCATAACTCCTACCACAATGAGAAGTAACTGTCCAGTAGTGACAAAACATGAACATGGCACTTTTGATTAGCCCAATGAAAGTACTCAAGTTCAGAGGTGATAGGGTTTAATCCTCCTTTGACACAGACTTAGTGGATTAAAATGCCTTGCTAAACCTCATCCCCCAACATCCCTATGACAACCTCTACCATTGCTTCCAAGCCAGATGTGGACAGAGCAGGCTGTTGCCCATCCTTCAGTTTCAAGAAACAGGATATAGCGGAAGGGGAACCTCAGAACATTCAGTGCTTTGTCCAAATTGATCTCCACATACAGCACCAGCCCACCTGAGGTCTCCTTGACCTCCAGATGTAAAATTCTTATAAGAATTATACATCTTCTATTCTTTTTCCCCCCATAAGTGCCTCATGCACTCACCATTTCATAAATACAAATTTTAATTTAATTTTTAAAATTAGGGCCTCTTCAGTACAACTTTCAAGTTATTTTTATTTCAAAACATCTTTGTTTCATGAAGCAATTATGTTTATAGCACAGACAAAGCTTAAAAATATTATGGGGGGGGCTATGAATCTCAGAATCTCCCAGTCAAACTTAATTTCATGCAGTTATGCATATCAAAACACAGAATTCGTATTAAAAAAAAAAATCAGCACCTTGGCCTATCTTCTGAGTGGCTTGGACCATCACAGAATGGACTTCACTGCTTTCGAGTGAAAGGGACAGTCTGCATTTTTGAATGCTTCCATACATTAAAAACCAAATCTACAACTCGTCTACAACTCACAACAAGAAGAAAACCATCACAACAGGGACCAGGCTCTATTTTGTTTGTTTTTCTTACAGGGAGACTTCTTTCTTTCTTTTTGTTTTAAAGGCAGGACAGCTTTGAGAGAGAGAGAGAGAGAGAGAGAGAGAGAGAGATCCACGCCTCTGGTGTGAAATGTCAGAATCTACTGTGAGCAGTTCAGGAGTGCATGTCCTGTTTCCTGCTATATGTGCAGACCAAGCACATATAGCAGCTTTAACCCCTTTAACCCCTTCCACTCCTGTTGTCAGCAGAAACACACACTCCTGTCATTGTCTTTTTTCCCCTCATTTACCTCAGCTGGTCATTCCTCTGCACGAGTCAAGACACATGGGAGAAAACACTGCCAAAACATCTGCTGCTGTTCACACTGTGAGAGAAGGGGGTGAAACAGCCTTCTGCCTGTGTTGGCTTGTGCAGCAATGAGTCACTGGGTGGTTTTCTGGCTCTTCAAGTCTTGCTCTGTTCCATCCGTGACCCCAACTAAACATTAGTTTGCCAAGCAGAGTCATAAGCCATTGTATACCAATATTTCTCTCTTTGTGCATAATGATGCATTATCTCTACATGGGTGATGGCCGTAATCTATCCATATTGGTTTATTCCATTCTCTTAAATACTGGTTCAGGTAGCGGGGCTGATTGCTTTGAGGTTTCAACATAAAACACGGGCCTGCACCCATCTCAACTCTGTAAAACAATAACAGTAATCAGCAAAATAAAAGCTTTCAATTAAAACACCATACGTTACACACCCGCAGCAGTACAAAAGTCAAGAATGCTTGGGCATGTCACTAGACACATCCCAGAAACAGTAAACACATGCTTATTTTTGGTGTTCTTCTCGTTTCAAGCATTGAGAGAAGAGGAGAAAGAAGCCCTCAAATTCTTTGAACAACAAAAAATGTTACAGCGTTACAAAAATATTAATGAATTTGTTACAAACTTTTGTGGTCCACAGCCCAACGTAAGGTGACCTGATCCATAAGCTGGCATCATTAAGCCAACTAACCAGCCACGATTCTACCTTCTACACAGAACTTCACTTTAAGGAGGTACAGGCCTTTGTTCTTTTTGCTTGTTCTTTTAACCTACTTTTACAGTACTCTTCTGGAATTTGTCACTAAAGATACATTTGTCACTAAAGATTAAAAAGTCTGTAGAAAACCAAATTATGTTTCTGAACAGTGACAGATTGTTCCTAGTAGCTTCTGACTCAGTCATGTTACACCCTTTACAACATCAGAAATCCAAACTTGCAATCATGGCCTTTGAAGGCAATGTGTTACACAGACATTCCAAATTCACATAATACAACCACACCTCCTCTAAACTTGCTTTTCCAGATGCAGCAACACAGTAAGTTGTAATAATGAAATGCCAAACTTGCCATGCAGACTCCAAGAGACTACATTTCTACCACACTATCTCACTGAAAAGAACAATGCCTCTAACAAAACAAAACCAAACCAAACCAAACCAAACCAAAACAAAACAAAACCCTCTTACATCTCTATTTGAAATCCAGTAATGAAACACAGTTATCTAAACTCTCACTCTGTTGATTTCTATTTTCTTCATTTCTACATACAACACGCATAAGAAAATCTGCAGGCAGGCTGAAATCTATAGACTGAAGTAGCCCTATGAACCACAGGCACAAGAGGTTAGGCAGCAAGGAAGTAAGAATTCCCATCTTTTAACACTCCTTACAAAGTTCCCATGTCGTAACCTAAACAATCTAACTTCTCATTGTTACAATGAATGCTAAAGATCAGCAATTAAAAAACAAATCCAGAGAAGTCCAGACAGATCTTTAAG
Organism: Cyclura pinguis; assembly: GCA_030412105.1. Classification (NCBI taxonomy): domain Eukaryota; kingdom Metazoa; phylum Chordata; class Lepidosauria; order Squamata; family Iguanidae; genus Cyclura; species Cyclura pinguis. The sequence continues at coordinate 166,093,151 of CM059603.1, read as the reverse complement.
TCTGTATCAATATTCTGATGTCTGGTTTTAATCCACAGTCCACCAACTTACATTTAGGCAACAACATGTAATCTGAGTCTGACATCTTCTGTTACAGGCAAATGCTCAAATTAAGTCAATTTATATTAACTGTATGAATCAGACAACACAAAGCAACGTCCTTTCCAGTGTTTCTCAACCTTTTTCTGACCGTTTTCTTTTCTCAGTCATTTCTCTGTTTTCTCCACTTCTCACTTCCCTCCGCAGCTCTCTAGTCTTATGCTACGGCCCCCCATTTTACGCGATTTTCATCTGTGGCCCCTTTGGAATATCCTGGAATATCCTGGGGGGGCCCCAGGGGGCCATATGGCCCCCAGTTGGGAAACACTGTTTTAGACCATAGGTGACCATGCTAAGGTCACTAGAAGTTTTCATGTTTTCCTTTCCCAGAGTAACTCAAGAAAGACTTCCACCTGTTGCTCCTCCAATGTTGAACTCTTGTTGGAAAAGGGACATTTAGACACATCATGGTGTGTGGGAGTGGGTGCACATGCATGTGCCAGGAGAACTTGTGAATCCATAGAGTTCCCCATTACCTAGTATGCCCAAGAATGGGAGAAGACTACGCCTTTTGAGTTCTGGTCTGTGGCTAAGTCCTTGCAGGATCCAAAATGGTGAAGAACCTAGAAGTCATGCCCTATGAGGAGTGGTTTAAACATTTGAAGAGATATCACGTTGAGGAGGGAGCGGGCTTGTTTTCCGCTGCTCCAGAGACTAGGACAAGGAGCAATGGATTCAAGCTGCAGGAAAGGAGATTCCACTTGAAACTCAGAGCTGTCTGGAAGTGGAATATGCTGCCTTGGAGTGTGGTGGAGTCTCCTTCTTTGGAGGCTTTTAAACAGAGGCTGGATGGCCATCTGTTGGGAGTGCTTTGATGTGTGTTCCTGCCTAGCAGGGGGTTAGACTGGATGGCTCCTGTGGTCTCTTCCAACTCTATCATTCTATGATCCTGCCCAGTACCTCAGACCCAGCTGGCTGCTCTGATGCAGGGCAGCTGGAGCAGCCAGCAGCCAGCTAGATAAGGGCTGGGGTTACTCTGCAGCCTTTGTCATAGCAACATGGTCCTCAGTGCTGTCTGTAGCCTCTCTTGAGTCTCCAGTGTTCCTGACCACTGACCCATGGACTTGGACCCCTGCCTGTTTTCCAGATCAGCCTCTTGCCTCTGGTCCTGTGGATTCTTGTTGCCTGGTAGGCTTCTAGTGCCTTGAACTCTTGTTGTGCCTTGACCTTCTACCTCTTTCTTGGACCTGCCCCTTGCCTCTGGCCCTGTGAATTCTTGCTACCTGCCTTGGATTCTTGTTGTGCTCTGAACCTTGCGTTCCTGACCTAGCCCCTCTCCTTTAGCCCAGCCCTGGCACCTGTTCTAGTCAGCGCTAGCCACCTACGTCCTGGATCCTGACATAACCTGGTCACTTATTTCCCTCCTAGTGAAATGCACAAGAGAATTTTTTAAAAACATTCCCTTAAAAGCAGGGTCAAGGAGGTGGAGGACAAGCATTCACCATGACCTCCTGTTATTTATCATGTTGGTGTTAACCCAACAGGACTTAGGAAAAGATGGTTTTTCCATCTTCACATTCTCTCTTATCATCTCTTAGGACTGTTCTGTTTAATACAATATCAACATAGCCTCTATGCTTTCAAAATCCACCATCCTAAAATGTTAGCTGCTAGAAGTCCTCTTTCTCATGATGTGGAGGGGTGAGTGGGTCATCTAATAATCTGACTTGGAAATTCTCTACCCTTTGTCTTTTTATTTCTGCATGCCTAAACTGCAATTCTTCATTCATTTTAATGATGCTTTTCAAACAAAACAGCAGTTATTTGAATGTCATCTGAACTAGATAATAATATATGTTCTGTATTATAAGCTAAATCACCACACAGGGAATCACAATTCTTCTTTGTTCTGCCAAACAACATGTACCTCAAATAATATGTTGGAAGCAGACAGGAAAATGACTGTAGTATTGTCTAGTGCTCCTTCTTTTTTAAATACATAAAGCTGAATGTATTGAAAGTTATTTCAAATAGCCTTTCTTGAATATTTTTTAAATTCTCAACTGCTTTTTTTTAAAAAACAGATAAGACGAGTGCAAAGTAATCTTATTTTAAATCCATAAAATTACATTCTATACAACTGAGTGAAAATCTCACTTTCTGAAGATACCCTGTTAAAGTCTTCCAAAAGAAAAACTTTTAAAAGGATTTCTGAAAAGAAAGTTAAGCAAAAAGCAAAAAAGGCAATGAGCTTGTCATTCCTATTTTCAAATTTGGCAGTTTTAAAAAGAAATGTTTTGTTTAAAATACTTGCCATTTCTTTAAAATCGTATCATCGTAATCAAGCTCAACACCTATGTAAGATACCAGACAATGAAAATAACTACCTGCAAACCTTGGTGATTAGCTGGAAACTTGAAAGAGACTGAACATGAGCATGTTTAAGAATTAACTATTCATCTTCACTCAACACAGAAGACAGCATATGCGAGCCCCTATCTGTCTAATTCCATGGCTTTCCTGAGCATGGAAGCACGGAGGGTGACAGTGCTGAACTGGAGAACCTTCACTGTCCATGGAGACTTTCCACATCAGTTGGAACCCTGCTTCTCCAAGCTTATCTTCCATGTATAGAAGATAATGGAAATAACAAAAGAATGCGAGGGGAAAACATGCCTTCTCACATGTTCAGTAAACAGACATGATAAATGCCTATAAAGGTTATATATACACATCTGTTTCCAACATCATGTTACACACTAACATGACTAAGAAACAAAATTAAGGAGAAGATTACGAGCAAACTTAATTCTCAGTGGCTGTAGTCATCACTGTGGACAACATATCATTGACTTAATCCTAGTACTTTCTCTCTCATACATGAATGAACAGGATGTAGAATAGTAAAGTTTTTTCTTGAAAACACTGCTACTGTGAGAGCAAAACTTCCTCCTACATCACCCCCAAATTAGCTAATTACTTAAAATTAAATGTTCTTCCCCTCTTTAAAAGGCCTTCATTACTTTTTGACTTGAACAGACTCAGAAGACTTCATTTTTATTATCAGTTTTATGACTGCTCTTAAATTATGACAAGAGAAAATGAAATAGTGTGAATCAAGATTCCTAGCCTAACTGGTAAGACTATTGTGTGACTTTCCTTGCATACCAGCGGTACATTTGACACACTAACCCTTGTGCTACTAAGCATTCATTACACACAGAATCAAGCTGATTGCTGTAGTTGAGAATTGAGAAAAAAAAATCCCAGCCCAAGTCAGACTGGTTCTTTAGAAACCTGGTTTTCTTTATAAACCTGCCACTATAGCTTATTTCTTCTTCTTCTTCTTCTTCTTTTTTTTGCTTTCAATTTATTGTATATACTTGTGTATCAAGGAAAAATTGATCCAAAGATCAAGGTCGACTTGTCGACTTATCCATGGGTCAGTGGAAGTACTGTACCTTAACTCTTTTCAAAAAAGGATCCATCCCCTTCACTGAGTAAAGTGGTGAAAGGTGAGAGCTTAGTCCGTCCCTGGAGAATCCAAAAGAAGTGTCCAAACCCCCACCACCACTCTCTCAGCCACAGCACCACTTCTGGCTTTTTTGTATGCCTGCCTGGGAAAATGGTGGCAGCAGAGGTGGCTTTTTGGCATTTGCCCTCAAAAGAGTACCAAGAGACTAGAGGGGGATGGTGCTTCTCTTAGGTTCTCCTAGAATGGACTAAGCTCTTGCCTTCCACCACTCAGCTCAGAGAAGAAGATGGTTCCCTTTTTTGATAAGAGTTAACAATGTGCCTTAACTTTTTCTAAAAAAAGAACCATCCCCTTCTCTGAGTAGAGTGACAAAAGCCATTTTAGAATGCATGGGTACAAAAATGATGGTGGTCAGGGGCAGCTAGCCCCCTGAGCTGGCACTAGTACTTTTCCCCCTTTGTGGAATGATTCATGATTTATCTCTGGGTCATTTCAAAATCCATAATTTTGGCCCTAAAACCTGCCCTAGACTTGTACATGAGGTCGCCTTATACAAGAGAATATGCAATAATAGTCTGTTTAGTATGGCAAACTGTGTTTGCTCCTCTGTTCTCATGATACGTATGATCAAGATTAATCCTTACAGAATATTACGTATGAAAACATGAGAAGGATGTAGGCAATACCAAGCAGGAAACAGAACAGACACACAGATCTCTTGGCTGCTTCTACCATGCCATTTATTCTTGACACTTGCTTGAAAAAAACAAGAGACTCTGTAGCATGAAGACTACTTGCTCCAAATACTTCATAGATGCTACAGCCAAGATCAAATAAGCATGCTGGTAGAGTTCAAGCCTCTACCAGCATACATATGCCATCAGTTGGGAGGTGGGTGGAACATGCTTTCCTATTTCCATCCTCTCAATGTGAAATAGCAGCTGCAGGGCTCAGGGACACAGTTCCATCCCCTCAGCCACCAAGTGGTGTCTGTGTGCATCTGGGGGAAAAAAAAGGCAGACTCTGCCTCAGTGTAAGGCAGTTCCTTCTTCTGCAGGTCCATGAGAACAGCTGGACCACAGCCTGGTGGCCTCTTGCAGCAGAGCAATTGCTGTGGGGATGGAGCTGTGGTAACGAGCGCCCCTCCCCTGGGCATTGTGTAAGGAATTACAGGATACCTCTTCCCAAAATAACCACCACAATAGGTATACCATATGTATGTCAGCAAAAGGATTCTAGCCTTTGTGTTGGAAATATATGGAGACCCAGGATATCATTTATTATCACAACTTTTGAAATAAAACAGCACTTTTAAAAAAATAGCACTTTTTAAATAAAGCCTGTCCTAAAAATATATCAATCAACAGCTGGGACAGGTAGATGCTATAAGATGAGAGCAAGAAGAATTCATTAGAGACTTTGGGAAGAAGCCAAATTTTACTTGGGTCCAAAATTAAGTAGAAGAAAGGGGCTTGAAAGAGAAGATGTCAACTGACTATTGAGAAAAAAATAACTTTCATAGTGCCATCTTCAGTCTTCCATTTATTCTCATGGCAAGAGCAATTAATGATGAAGATAATGGTATGTGAATGGAATAAAGTGCAAAATTGTTTTTTTGAAAGAAGTCAACTGCTGCAAAATTAAGGACACAAACATCTAGATTAAATTCCAATCTGGACATAATTTTATGACTTATCAGACATAAACAAACAGCTCATATAAGAAACTTTATAAAAGGATCTTAATATCCAAAATCCTCTTCAGGTTTAGTGAATGTATCACTGTTATGGTGGCACACAATGTTGAAAAGCAGTCTCTAAAGACTGGATGCACTGTTAAACTTCACCAGAAGAACTCATTACTTAAAATGTGAAATTATGTAATTTTTTGATCAATAATTGCTAATGCTGTGTATTTTTCAAAGCAAGCCTTTCCAGTTTACTGCAAACGAAAGATTATAGTGGAAACAGGAAATCAAAAGAGAACACACTGGGTTCCATTGAAATAGCCTATTAGGAAAAATAAAGAGGTTCAATGTGATGACCTACATTTCCTTTAATTACTACAGCAGATGTAAGATGCAAGACTTATCTTTTTAATATTTGATCTTTTTCTCAATAACTGTTAACAAAAGAAAATAAATAAATAAAAAAAGGAAGAAAACTCTCACCCTGATGAGCGATGGTCAGACTTACTTCTCTCAGAACGATCTGGAAAACAGAAGACAAACATCCAAAAGACGCATTAGTTTAATTTAGAATAGTTCAAGCATAAACACATCATACCATATTTTACAAAATATTTTTAAGACTAGTCTCTGCTTGTCTTCTTTACGGGGTACTTTGATAGCAAAGTCTGCAGTTTTAAAATTTATTAAGCATGGCTCTTTGAAAACACACCCTTCTCCAGGCTTATTAGGTTTACTTGTTTTTAACCTTAACAGATACTCTTTTTCTAAAAAGCAAACGTCTTTTGTTTTGCAAAGTGAGAAAGCAATGGAAAAGAAAACCACTAGATTAGTCAGCACATAAAAATCATTCCATGATTCACAGCTGGCAGACTTTAGTTAAGGATGAGGATACTGAGAGGTGGCTCCAACAATTCATGCAAACAGACTGCAATTCTATTCTGCATTAACTCTTTCAGTGCAATCCTATACATGTATAGTCAGAAGTAAGTGTCACTGAATTCAATGGAACTTAAACTCTGACAAGTGTGTACCTAATTGCAATCAAAGGCTCCCTTACATTTATAAACATTTAAACTCTTCTTGTTCTTTAATATAGCTTTATTTAAGAAGCTTTTCCGTTTTGATAAAAAAAACAAAAACCAGGCAACCAACCTATGGAGCTAAACTGTTCAGGACAAGATAATTTATACCTTTCTTGCTTTTTTGCTAGAGAAAGCATATATGCTTTTTAGAAATATATATAATGAATGTACTTCATATGTGATCCACTTCGTTATTATTGGTTTTTGTTTTTAAAATAATGTACGATAAAGGTTTCTCAGGGTAAGTTTAGAATAAACTATTCCAAGCAGAAAAGCACGCAAAGATTACAAGATTACAAAGATTACACAGTTTTCTATTGCTACAGATTTTATTACTATGTTTTTGGTTTTTCAAAAAAACTATTGTTCATAGTAAGTATTTTAGCAAGCACTTTAACAACTATTTTTCTACTAACACACAGGATTTCTTTCTAGCTTGTTTGCAGCTTATATAAACAATTATTATTTCATATGTGTGATTATTTATATAAATTTGTTTCAGTTTGCACCTTATTCCTGGACCTGAAAGCATCTCCTTTAAAATAGCTTTCCAAAGTAGGAAATCTTGAACCATAAAAGCTCTCTTATCTTTCTTTACAACCAAATTTAAAATAGTATTTAAGTTCAAGAATTTGCCTTAATGATAGCTGACATCATACACAGACACACACATGATGCATGAGCAGAATGCACTGATCAACATCATCCCTTTTAATGTACAGATGGAGTGTCATTTGGTTCCAGTACTGCTGTAGCTTTCCATTTTTATTTGGTAGCTCTTTTTTATTATTATTTTGCCCTGTTCCCAAGAAACAAATACATTTGCAGTTTATAAACTGCAAAGTATTACGTACTACAGCAGTGCTGTGTTTTACGATGTGCACTCCACTGAATTTCATCAAAGCTAACATACTGAGCAACAACACAATTATTCCTGCAACGATCATAAAGTTTCTCTGGCATACAAGAAAAAGTTTTCTCCTTCTCCTCACAATTCAGTGTGGTGATCACCTTACCTGACCCTACAGAGGAACAGACAGATGTTTCCTTTCAAACTGTTTTCTATTAGATGCTGCAATGAAGGTTTCTTGCAAATTCAAACATGTAACAGCAACAAAGCAAGAGAACTTTCCAAGTTGTACAATGTCAGAATTAAGAAGGAGAAATCACAGAACATGTAAACAGCATCCGAGAACTTCCCTCCAAGGCCTGCTTCTGATTGGCAGCTTCTTCGTGGCCTGTCTCAGAACTGGAATGCTGTCATTCAGGAAGTGAATGTTATTCCTTTTTCCCTTTTATTCTTTATTTAAACAGGAAATGGTTCAGAAGGACTTGCACAATTTTATTGCTCAAAATAGGACGAAGAATAGTGTACAGCATACAACAGTGTCAAAACTTTTTTTTTTAAAGAAAACAAGATTTTTTACAAAAGAATTACTCCACAAATGGAAAACCTATCTAACTTAAAAGTCTCAACTGAGGACAAGCCATACTAACCTCACTTTGGGAAAGACAGCAAGATGTCATTTTTAAAAGACAGCCTCTTATTTGCATTTCCAGCCTACAGACAGGATAATAAATGTGTGAAAACTGAGCTATTACAGTTGTACTTGTCTCACAACTTATTTCTAAATATATAAAGAGAGGACTTGGATAAGGCTCAGGCACAAGAAAATGTGAAGTTGCCACACAAGAATTTTAAACATTTTTCCAGCTCTGGAAAACAAATAACTTTCTTCAACGCAGCGAGAGGAGCAATGGCCAACATTTCTTGAAAATGTGTCATCAGTCAAATCATGAACTAGTGGCACAGCACACACACATATTATAATACATACAGAACCTCTTCCTCTTCCCAATCTTATTACAGTGACTTGTAGAAGCAGGGAACAATACTGCGCTGGATAGCTAGGCAGAAGAGTAACCCTGACTAGGCTATACTGTCCACAGCTAAATAAAACTATTGTGCCTTTTGTAATTCACCATCTATTGATACTACTAGTATCAGGTATTGGGGCACAAGCACAACTGAAATAAGGTTTTGTTTGGGTGTGGAATAGCACATACTGACTCATATATGAAACAAGATGTATTATTAAAGCGTACTGTGCTATATTCAAAGACTGATATAATTCTGATTTGCAGAAAATGTGATATAATGTGTTCATATGTACAAATATTTGAAACAGGTTGAATCCCAGTTTAGTCCTATTTAGAACAGAACAATCTCAGTGAGCTCTAAATTAGTTAGTATATTTGCCAGCACATAAGATACACTTTTTTTACTTTACAAATGTACTAAAAATACCCTCTGAAAATAGGGTGCATCTTATATGTCAGTGCGCCTTATACACCAGCAAATACGTTAATGCTAAATGAATAGAGAGGGGAGAGGGAGTGAAAGGAGTTCTCCCTGCCGAAACAAAATAGGAAGGGAGGGGTGGAGGAAGCCTAGTGCAGCACTCTTTTCACTCCCCTCCTCTCCTGTGCATTTTCACTCTGTTGGGAGTTCTAGCTGCCAAAAGAAAACAGGAAGGGAGGGGGTGGAGGAAGCCTGGTGCAGCACTCTTTTCATTCCCCTGCTTTCTTGTGCAGTTTTTGCCTTGCCAGGGTACTAAAAAAATATTTTACTGAAAAATACCCCTCAAAAAGTGGAGTGCTTCTTATATGCCAGTGCGTCTAATACACCAGCAAATATGGTAGTTGTAACTAACTTAGAATTCTTTTGCTTTCAGAAAGTTTGTTATAAGTAAAAGAAATGCTGTTCTACCTCAATATTCCTACATAAGTGTATACAAAGTATCCTATACACAAGTTTGTGGAAATCAAGCCAAAATATGCATATGCGTTCTTAAAAAGTAAGTTTTGTTTTTAATTTAACCAGCTGTACAACAAACAAGGCTGTTTCAGGTTATGAAATCAACTGCCAGAGCATTCTGGCACAATTCACAGAAGGTAAACTTCCTGCAATAGCAGTTAGCAGTTACATTTCTACACTACTTATAAGCGCGAACCACTCCCTAAGCGCTTTACAATGTTGTAAGCTATGTGCCCCCAACAAGCTGGGTACTCATTTTCCCAAGCTATGGAAGGATGGAAGGCTGAGTCAACCTGGAGCCCTGCAGGATTGAACTCACAATGTTGTGGCTGCAGTTCCAGCATTTAACCACTGTGCCACCAGGGCAACTGCCAAAACGTCTGATAGCCTATCATACAGTCACCACAGGGAAGTTCATAAAAACTCTGGGAATAAATTAGACGACACAGAAATCAAAGAAAGAGAATTTGATAAATTATTAAAACCAAATGTGGAACACGTAACTGGAAGAACATATAAAATATTACTAAAGCTGGAATTGGAAGAAGAAATTGTAAAAGAAAACAAGATCAAATGGGCACAAGATAATAGGATATCCTATTGTGATGGAAAATTGGTAAAAATCATGGAATAATACATTAAAACTGATAAAATCTACAAACTTAAGAGAAAACGATTACAAGATGCTATAAAGATGGCATTTACCACCATTACAAGTATCTAAAATAGTAATGGTAACAGAAACAAAATATGTTGGAAATGCAACCAAAAAGGAATATTTTTTCATGTATGATGGAAGTGCAAACAAGCATATAGATTTTGTGGGGGGAAAATTCATGACAAGATTTCTGATGTATTTAAAATTAATTTTCTAATGGCTCCAGAAATATATTTACTTAATATGATAGAAAATGTGCAATACATAAAAAGTGCAAAGGAAAAATTTATTATATATGATTACTGCCCAATATATGCCCAAAAATGGAAACAAGCATCAATTTCTTCTGGGACTTCACATGGGGCGTGTCCAGTCTTAGCAGTACATTAGTAAATTCTGGCAGGTGATTCCAAATGCAGAGAGCCAGTGTGATGTAGTAGTTGAACACTAAACTATGATTCCGAAGACCACGGTTCGAATTCCTACTCAAATGTGGAAACCCACTGAGTGACCTTAAGCAAGTCACACACTCTCAGCCTCAGAGGAAGGCAAAGGCACACTTCTCTGAACAAATCTCGCCAAGAAAATCCCATTATAAGTTCACCTTAGGGTTGCCATTAAGGAAGAAACAATTTGAAGGCACACAACAACACTTTGAAGGGCACTCAAATGGTATCTTTCCATACAAAGCAAATGCTTATACAACATTACATCCTGAACATTGGAAAGGCCTACAAATTCTAATCTCTAAGGCAGGCAAATGTAAGTGTCCAGATTACAGAAGTTTTATCCAGTCCCAAAGACAATCATAATTCTTCAACAGCTGCTCCACTATTACAAACACTACCATAATAATTGTCTCAACAGTACAAGGTGAAGACCATGTTCTGTAGCACACATGTCTGCTTTTTCATGCCTGTTTGGAGAATATGAATGCAGCTTGGGTTGTGATTCTATTTCTCTCCTGTGACAAATACCTTGTCTTTCTCATAAAAAGTGCTAGGTATTATCTTTGTTGCAATTTACACAAGGGAAGAGCTTCTAATTTTCTGCTAGTGGTGCAGATTTTCTGGTATAACATTACAAATCATTTTACTCTCTCCCCTCTCCTTGAGCTTTTGAGACAATGCCTTGGTATAAAGCAGTTGTATAATGATATATTTCACAGTTGCCCTGAGACATACATATAACTTCTGACACTAGCAGTTCTTTGGATATGCATAACCCTCTTTGTGCAAGATACCCCTATCCAATTTTCACCAAACTGACCTTGCCCCATCAGCCTCTTAACCCCACCTCACAATGTTTAAGATGGTTCACTGAGCAGGAGACAAGAGATGTCCTGGGATGGTAGGAATGGGAAAGTATATTTCCCATGAGTTTTCTTCTGCTTGTTGCTTTGCAGGACTCAACTCATTATATATTAGAGCTTGATCCTTTGGAATTTCCTGTACTGAACCACTCTATGGACACCACAGATTTCCCAGATGAGTGTATACTGGATTGCAGTATTAAGTGACATGATGTAAGCTAAACGGAGTTGATTAATTTACATACAGAAATTAGAATTAATTTAAAAAGGGCAAATAATATTTTATTCTGCATTAAAAGAACACCAAGTTTCCATTATGTACGGTAGGAAGTAACAGGCCCACTATATTCTGTGCTAGTCAGGCCTCATCTATAGCATTACATTCAGTTCTAGATATCTCATTTTAAGAGGGATATAGGCAAGTTGGTGTAGGTGCAGAGAAGGGCAATAAGGATTATTAGAATTATGGAGAACAGAAGGTTGAAGGAGTTGGACATGTTCAGCCTGGTGAAGAGAAGGCTGAGGGGTGACATGATTGCACTCCTTAAATATCTAAAGGGCTATCATAGATAAGACATGCAGGTTTCTTCTCTACTGCCCCAGAGGGTAGGACCAGGTCTAATAGTTTTAAGTCGGAGGAGAGCGGGTTCTAATTAAACATTAGAAGGAACTTCTTGACAGTAAGAGCAGTTCAGCAAAGGAGAAGTGGTAGGGTCTCTTTCTATGGATGTCTTCAAAAAGAGTCTGGAAAGCTTCCTGCTGGGGTGCTCTAGCTGGACTTCCTGCACTGAGTAGTGGTGGGTTGGACTCTGTGGCCTATGGAGTCCCATCCAACCCTATGGTTCTGTGGCTCTATGTCTCTATGATTCTATAATACGGTAATAAAGGGAAAATTGGGCATCAGTACTATTTATTTAGTTGATAGTAATAAACTATTTGGTTGATCTTAATGTTTGACAAGTTATGAAAATAAATTACCTCAAATACAAGAAATTCCATGATGGTACAGTTACAAGAGGTGGGGAGCTGAAATAATAAAGATTCCGTACAACATCAACCAAAACAAACTGTATCCTAACTGCATGGCTCATCTGAACATTTTGCCCTTCAGGTGATTAGCATGTAACAATATTTTATTATAACAGTGTAATTTAAAGGAAAACAGAAGGTTTATACACAACAAAGACAAAGTCATACCAAAGAACCGTTCCCTAGCAGGGGTTTTGCAAAGTCTTAATCTGAACAGTGTAGGCAGGATTAGTTACTTGGCAACTACATGCACAAAGCCTCCCCTGAAGGGAACTTTATAACACACTTCCTTAATACTTCTGATATCATGCTGTGTAAAATGTCCTTTAACCACGTTTCGCCATAACAAAACCTAAGAATTGTTAATCCTACAGGGCACAGTGGCTTGCATCAGTTATCACCTGAAAACAGTTTCTTTTCAAGAATGGAATGAGAACATAGCCTGCTTGCCCAAACCTGCTGGGAAACCAGACTAGGAATAAGCAGAATACCTTTGGGCACTATGAGAGTAATTCTAAATGGTACTGATTTTGTGAACTATGTATCTCACAGTTTTGAACATATTCTCATTGTCCTCTTACGTGAAGATCAATCTCTAGTAGGCTTTTTGCCTTGGAATAGTTTAGTATTGTTTTTCTTCTTCTGTACAGAACTTTCTGACCCATGTTTTTGTTGTGTGTCTTCAAGTTATTTTTGAGTTACGGTGACCCTAAGCCAAATCTATCATGGGGTTTCCTGGGCCTGAGAGTGTGACACACCCAAGGTTACCCAGTGGGTTTCCAGGGCCAAGTGGGGAATCAGGTCTCTGAGGTCGTAGTCTACTGCTCAAACAACTACACCACACCATACTAAGCTATAATATTCAAGTCAAATGTTGGACACATATAGAGGTCATATCTACATTTGACTTTTCTTTCTAGTTTACAGCATACACGATCATTTAGAACAGAGAGATAAGTGGAATGTGCTGTGGGTAGAGCACAGTTTCTGAACTAAGTTTCTGAACTAAGAGCAACTACCACTCCTAGTTATCCTGTTACATGGAAATTAATTGCTGGATATCCCAGGTACACAGGTAATTCTAAATTATGCATCCCAAGCCATCTTTCTATTCTTCCATTCAAAGGAAACACAAGCTAACATTGCCATGTACAAAAGTATGGTCACCCTGAAATAACAACCTACTACTCAGTAAATAGAAAAAAGAAAATATTCATTACTTGCAAGAGCACAGACAGCAATAGAAAACCTGTGGAAAATGAGCCATATGCAAAATGAAAAAAATGACACGAAATATATTTCGGTTTATAATTCAGTGACTGATAGTGGCCCTCCTGTAGTCTCAGCCATCATTGTATGATATTACGTCAAATGTATGTGCTTTTTAAAAATAAGAAAATTAACCCTTTCCTTTACATCTGCAGATGAGACTTCAGAATCTGTTTTTTGTTTTTGTCCCCCCCCCCCCCCCCGGTATCTATAGCTTTAAATCTCCATCACTTCATTCCCTGTCTGTCTGTGTCAGGAAATCGTTTTGAACAGACTGCAGCAACAAAACAGGTAAATTATGAGGTGTTAGAAAACCTCAGTGTTTCACCTGCATACTGAGCATTCTGAAAATGTGACTCTGCCACTGTTTATCAAACTGAGAATGAGAATCATATTCAGTGACTAAACACTCCTTCTATCATCTGTCCTGTCTACCTACTGCATGTGAAGTTTGGTGCAAACTTTCATTTACTCATTAAATTTCTACACCACCTAATTAGCAAATGTCTTCAAAGAGGGTTATAACCATAAAAACACAAGATAATGCAGCAACAAAAGTAATAATAATAATAATATGGACAATTTCCATTAAAAAAAGTAAATATTAATATTAGCCAGAAATAGAACTAGTTATTAAAGCAAATAAAGTCAAGTTACATAGCTTATCATCTAAATGTACATACTGAAGACATCAGATGTTACTTTCCTGTTTTCAGCCAGTCCTCTGCAGCTCTTTGCTGTTCTCAGCTAAATAATATTCCACGGTGCTGAAAGCTTTCAGCCAAAAAAGAAGACAGTACTCTGGACTGGATCAAAGCTGGTCAGTACTTGAACAGGACACCACTAGGGAACAGCAAAGATCTCCTGCCTGAAATCTCAGAGAGTAACTGCCAATCACAGATGACAATAACAGGCTACATGGACCAAAGTTCTGACTCGTTGTAAGTAGTTTCCTATGAACTTTGTTCCTAATCCTGTTTTCTAGGAGCAGTTAAATCAGAGTTTCCCAGTCTGGAAGTAACAGAAATCTCTGTCTTACTACAAGCCATGATCTTTGTACCAAAGCTGGCACATGATGGAAAGATGGGAAGCAAAAAAAAAAAAAAAGCATCTGACAGTTACATTGTTTAGTGAAATAAAATGTTCAGTAAGCTGTACTGAATCCGTTTTTAATCAACTTGAAATGGAGGTGAAACGCAGTACATTGAGTGAGTAAAGCTGAAGGTACTATGGTGGCCCCTCAACTTTTGTGTGGGCTCAGGGAACAGAACCTTCACAAAAGTAAAAAAACAAACAAAAAAAACCCAGAAATAACTTCCCCTTGTCCAAATGAGCACCGCCCCTCCCATTCTCTTCCAGGGCTTCCCCGCCATTCTCTTGCTCTTTGCCCAGGCGCTCTGCCTTCCTTCCAGATGCCCAGACAACAGACAAATGAACTGGAGGGAGTAGTCATGTGTGCAGAGAAGGTATGTGTGTGTGTCTCCTGTGAATAATCAAGTTCTTGAAGATCAAACCACAAATGTGGAGGGAGGACTGAACAATTACATCTCAGTAGCTTAGCAGTTTATTTGTTAGTCTGTTTCTCTGAGAACTAAGGTTCCTCAATGCTTGCCTCCTTAGAAGAGAAATTACAACTTTGTATCCTATATTTAGTCCACCTAACATGATTGACTGCAGTATAACAACCCAAGCAACTATGGATAAATATGCATGGAAAATTTTCCACAGAAAAATATGCAGAATATGTTCAACCCCAAATGTCTGGCCTCAGAGTAACTGCTTGTTGCTACAGAGTTGGAAAGTTGAAAAGTTGCAGCACAACAGATCCCACAGGAAAAAACAAAATGCCCTCCCAAAATATTTTTTTTTCTATATAAAGCCCAATGTTTGGGAAATAAGCTCCTCCTTCAGGCTTACCCGCACTAATTAAACCTGTGAAAAAGACTTGGTTTGACCATGGATGGGAAAGCCTCCTTTTTGGACTACAGCTCCCAGAATCCCTCAAACAGCATGGCTGGATGGTGGATTTTGGGGGTTGTAGTCTAAAAGGTAAATGTTCAAAGTTCTGAGTTTTGTAGCTACATGTAGCCCCCAAAGAAAGGTCTGGGCTGGGAAAAAAAATAAGTTATTTGGCAAGCAAGTCAACTGACCATAGGTCTGTCTAGTTCATCCTGGCAGCACTCTATAAAGCGTTAGGCAGGGGTCTTTCTTTGACTTGCTTCTCATTTAATTGAAAATGCCGGAGTGCCAACCTGGAATCCAAGGCTATAGAGGTAATATACTCAATCTGCAACTCCAAGTTTCACTCTTCCATTTTAATACTGTCCTAGTCCAACTTCTTTGTAAATGGCAAATGTATATTAATTAGTAACAACAAATTTACTGCAGTAAAATTCTAGCACAAAGCATTTCCTCATCACCACATGAACTACCACATGAACCATCAGACTGACAGAACACAAAATATATTTATTTGATTAAAATTTCTGAACATGAAAACTTTTATAAATTCCTTTGAAACTAAATATGCAAAAAACTAGACATTTAATATGATCAATTTTCATTTACACCCACCTCACTTCAACCAAAATTGCTTCCAATTCCACAGTCCTGCTGGGACCTTCTCTCTTTGTCACTGGACTACTGGATGACCCAGGTTCCCAATTATGGTGAACCAATAATATTGCTGCACTTTATTAAACAGAAAACAATGACCAGCAGTATACCATCTTAACCAGTGGTATTTTCATGTATTTCTGAATTGTCATAGCTATGACATCCCTTTGCCAGGCTAGCCCCACAGCTCCAACCCTTGGAATCCTGCCAGTCATCCTGCCCTTGTTCTGTCACTGATCGAGTTCTTAGGGATCAGGGCGACCATTTAAATATGGACCTGTGGCTGTGTTGTTTTGTGGATTCTTTATGTAGGCATGGCCTGACTCTTTATCACGCTTGACAGAGACAGTCAGAGACAGTTTTAAACAAAGGGTAACAAATGTAGGTTATTAAAACCCAGTAATATAATAAATTAACTCTTGAATTCATTCTTACATGGCTCTGTCAATATCAAAGATCACTTCTCTTTCCTAACTGTCCTGTCTCTCTGAATCCACATTCTGTTTACTCCAAAACCCTACCTGTTCTTACAGAGACAGCCTCTGTGTCTTTGTTACATGCTTTTCAACCACAGCCTCCCTTCACAGCACTGAGCTGCAACTGCTTGCCCTCAGCCAGATCAGCCCAGCACCTCCTTCACAACAGTGCAATTCAGTTTTGCTATATGGTCAGCCTTCCACATTTAGGGTTTGACTTTCACAGATTTGATTATTTGCAAGATTTTTCAACCCCAGCCCCTTACCTTATGTACTTCTTTTCCAGGGGGACTTCCCCTCTTGGTGGCTCTGATCAGGCCACACAGCTCTTTAAAAACCCATCCCCAGTCCTCCTCCTCCTGCACTAGCCACAGTCTGATTTCTCAGCACCACAAATCCTCTCCCAATGCACACACACACCTAATGAAGGAGATGGACGAGAGAATCCACCATCCTGACCCATTCTCTTCCCATGCGTTCCACAACCTGATTTGGACTCTGAGTGACTGCTCTCCTCATGTGCCTCAGCCCCTTTCTCACAGACACACAGACACACACACACATATTTTGATAATTGTGATTTTTCCACTTTTGCAAGGGCCCTGTTCCCCAATTCTAGCGAATGTGGAGGGCCAACTAAAATATATCCTAGAATACAATAGACCAGCTAAAAAAGTATAGGCATAGGGAAAAAAATCATTAACACAATGTACCAAATGCTAGTCCTACACAAACTAATAGGGATCAAACAGTTCACACTTAGTGAACTGAATGCTTTAGTCTCACCCACTTACTGTTCTAAACTGTTTTTTAAATTCTGCCAAATAAGTTGATAACAAAACATCATCCAATATTGACCTATTTGACCTATTTGCATTTGACCTATTAATTGAATGAATTAAGATAGTTTACTCTAATAAAAGTTGTTAGCAACTTTTACCTAACCCTACTAAGAAAACAGACTGCCAAGCAAACATTCTATTCCATAGGCTTCCTCCACAGAAAATCTAAATAGTGTGAAAACTGCTTCAGAAGGTCTGTTTGCCTTACTGCTCTGATGTGTGGCACACTGATCAATTTTGTTATTCACTATGGCAAAATAATAAATATATGATTGTATCAGTCAGCAATCCTCTGTTAAGCAAACATACTGGAAGTGGTTGTGTCAAGCTAACACCCACAACATCGAAGTATCACATTAATTTGCTCATGATTACTAAGAATGGAAATCTTAAATCTACGATCAGGATGCTGTTCTGTCAAACGGCTCACATAATAGATGGTTGCACTAGTAGTTTTGACAGTAGTTTCTCCACTTGTGAAACAAAGAGCTCATTAAACATACAAAAGCTAGGATCGCCAAATAGGGACTGCAATACTATGCCGGCAGGGCTTTCTGCTATGCCAGCTAGGCCAGCTCTCATCTGCAATGTGGCCTAAAATTTTGGCAAAAGCTGGTAAATTCATGGAATCACTGGGCTGGAAGGGACACCAGAAGTCATCAGGTCCAACCTCCATGGGATTGTAGGACAACCTGCAAGAACAGCCTCTGAATAAATCTTGCCAAGAGAACATTATATGTAATAGGATTGCTGTAAGTCAGAGTTTACTTGAAGACACATAACAGCAGCAGTAAAATTATAGTTCCACCTTGGAGCAACAGAGAATAAGCATGCTCCATCTACTTCATGAAAGCCCTTCAAATATTTGAAAGCCACTATCATTTCTCTCTCTTTTTCTCCCATCATCTCTTTATCAGTGGAAGCAAAGAGAATCTTTAAACATCACCCTGCTTTGAAGTTCAGTTGGTCAATGTCATTCTTAAAATGTGGCAACCAAATCTTGAAAAATCACTCCAGACACAGCCAGAATGAAGTGATTTCAAAGTATTATATAAACACACATCTTAATATTTCAGAAAGCTGAAAAAGAAAAGAAGGTGTAAAATTGGTTCCTGAAAAACTTACTGAAGTATTAGCAGAACATGACTTTCTACAGGGAGAAATAAACTAGATGAATAAAAATATTTATCGTTTAAAAGATGCTGCACAAGTCCACATTGCACCATCATTTTAACAGCTTATCATTCCCTGACAGTTTCTGCCGTTTAGTATCCCAAACCTCCCATTCAGCTCAAATGAACACACATTAACAACAAGGATTCTTACACCTAAAGGATTTATAAAAGCATTTACTCTGAAGCTGTGAAATCACTCTTTCATAAGACTGTTCCTAAGACTGTATGGCCAACATGAAACAACCTATTGAATAGTCAACATGACACCACAAGGAACGTGCAAGAAAATCTGAGAGAGAGTCTATTTTGTGTCAAGAACAATGGAGATCTCATACTTCTATTCTCCCGAAACCTCCTAGACAAAAGCCTGAGAAAAGCAGAGAATGCCCAATGGTCAAGAGATGAGCACTAAAATAAATATTGGGTTACCAGAACAGTTATTAAACACAGTTTACAGTTACCCAGGGATTGATGTTAAACAGAATCTCACTTAATATTAGGACTGAATATCAAAATGTGGTCAGTACTTGGATGAGACACCATCAATGAATATCAGGTGCAGTATTCCAGAGGAATTGGCAAACTCACCTCTGGGTATTTCTTGCCTAAGAAAACCCTATGAAATTCACAGAGTCACCATTAAGTTGGTAGGTGATTTGAGGGCATGTACACAAACATATCACCTGTACCAAACACTAGTGGCTTGCATTGTTTCTTCACATAATAGCTTTTGTGAATATAAAAACTACAGACCTAAAATTTCTTAGGATTTCAGTAATTTCTTACTGGACGGAATGGAATTCTGACATATATATCTGGAATGAGGAAATGGAGGACATTAAAATAACCACTTCATAACAAAAGCATTTCCCCACACTCTGGAAAGAGATAAAATTTAGATGTGTCTCTTTTCAGTTCAACTCATTTGACTCTTCCTAGATAAACAAATAGCTTTTCCTTATAAAGTTTGGATTTTGTTGTTGCTGCTGTTAAAGACAGTTCTTATCCATGTTTATGACAATTAAATAAGTTTTCTTAAAATTATATTTCATTTTTAAGAATATGTTTTCACAGTTATTCAAAGAATGCAACTTTTTAATGGTTCTATTTGTTGCCTGGTACAAATGCCAGCAAACAAGTACTTTTCTGTAAAATAAAAACAGACTCTATACTTTGTGGTGGCTGGTTCATTTCCAAGGACAAGCTGCGACAGATAACAGCAAAAGAGCCTCTGTTACCGTGCCTAATTTATTCTAACAGTACTTGACCCAGTGCCAGATGACTTCAATGAATTCTTCCTACTGACTTCCTTGGATTTTAGAGTAGTCTCATAAGTGACAATCTTTCAGCTTAGAGGCAATCAAGTATTCACTATGTGCATAATTACTGGTTACCAAAGAAAGTTGTGAATCATAAAATCAAAGAACTGCAAATAATCAAAGGCACAATTAATCCAACTCTGGTGCTAAAACTTGTGAGAATCTACCAAACAGCTCCTCACAAATCAACAGAATCTGATCACAGCTTGCCATGGGACACAAACATTTGAAGTGCAGGAAAGGTAGATGCAGAGCATCTATGAAGGCAGTTTTATGTTTTGCCAAGTTCATATAATTATTTGCATGTATTCTACAACTGTTTCATCCTATTCATTTTTACTATTCCTACAGACAGTACAAAAGACACAGTCTAGACAACTAATCCATATGGTCTTAGTGAAGACCTAAAAACACCAGCTGCAGCACTAACAACAAGCATTCAATACAAAAGAGACTCTAGCTAATGTCATGGTTTTCTCTAATTGGGACTAGCAGACCAGTGACTTAAAAGTCAGCTAGATTGCAAATGCAGATATAATTTACCACAAAACAATTATTTTGCACAATCTCGTATCATTGCTTGTTGTACTTCTTCGGGACAGATTCGTCATCATGATTACAATATACCCTATCCAAAGGATGCGAATGATGTGGCTCTCCAAATGTTGTTGGACTGCAACTCCCAGAATTCCTCACCACTAGCAATGCTGGCTAGGGCTTATGGGAGTTGTAGTTCAACAAAAATATCTGGAGGGTTACACAATTCCTACCCTTTTCCTATGCCATATTTTTGTCAATTATATCTGCCCATTCTACTAAACTTTTACTAAAAATCCACTCTTGGCATATAAAATTATTGCCTTTACCAAACAAGTCTGGGATAAGACAATCCACTCTACAGAATTTGATCATCTGTGTAAGCTCTCATTTTTTAACCTTATGAAGTTCACTGCATTCCCAAATGTTTCCAAGAAAATGACTTATGGGAGATAAACTAAAAGATATTTATTCTCTGTAAATACGCTTGCAGTAGAACAGAACTGTCTGTGGCACAAAGAAAAAAATCAAAACTCAACTGCACAGCCCTCCCAGCTTTATTTTTTCATTGCAAAATGTTTGTGCTTATTTTTTGATCTTTGCACTGCTACTGTCATCTGATGTTGATTTTATTATACATTTGATTTAATCTTAGATTTTTAAAACTGTGTTTACATATTTTATGGCCTTTACATATTTTATGGTATATATGCTAGTTACTTATTAAACACAGTTAATATAATCATGTTAACCAGCAGAACAATACAGATAGCCAGCTTGGTATAGTGGTTTGAGCATTGGACTACGACCCTGGAGAACAGGGTCTGATTCCTTACTTGCCATGAAAACCCACTAGGTAACCTTGGGTGCATCACACGCTCTCAGGCCCAGAAAACCCTGTGATAGGTTCACCTTAGGGTCACCTTAAGTCATACATGACTTGAAGGCACACAACAACAAGAACAGTACATCTGCTAAGTAGCACAGGTAAAAAGCAACACCAACATACACACTATCAGCCTCTCTTTTCCCAGTTAACCGCTGTCAAGTTGACTTCCATTTATGGTGACTCTATGTATTACAGACAGCTAAGTGCATATCCTATCAACAGCCCTGCTCTTGCATATTCAGGTCTGTGGTTTCCTTCATTGGGTCTATTCAACTATAATGTGGGTTTCCTTTTTTCCTACTACCTTCAACCTTATCAAGCATTCTTGTCTATTTTAATGAACCATGTCTTCTCATGCTAGTCTAAAGTATATCCCCATTTTAGTTATCTTGGCTTCTAGAGAGAGTACAGGTTTGATTTGCTCTGGGACCTATTTATTTGTCTTTTTAGCGATCGACAATATTGTTAGAACTGTTCTCCGGCACCACATTTCAAATGAGTCGATTTTCTTCCTATTAGTTTTCTTCACTGTCCAGTTTTCATAATCATACATAGAAATCAGAAAATATAATGGCATGGAAAACTGTGACTCTGAATTCAGTGATTTATACTGTGACTCTGAATTCAGTGATTTATCTTGACACTCACAGCTGCCCTTCTAAGTCCTAGTCTTCTTCTGATTTCTTGACTATAGTCTCCGTTTTATGACAGACACAAGATATAGAAAAACCTTGAACTACTTCAATGTCTTCATTGTCTAGTTTAAAGCTATAGAAATGATCTGTGGTCATTATTTTTGTTTTCTTTATATTCAACTGTAACCCTACTTTGTGCTTTCTTACTTCGGTTTCCTCAATATCTATTTCTACTCTTTACTATTATCCGTGTATCTTAAAATGTTCACACCTCCTTCTACTGAGTCTAATACAGCTTTCTGTACGATATCTACAGAACTATTAACTGGAACCCAACACAATGGCCTACAGTATTACAGAAGACCAGTTCTGTCTGTTAAGCTTGATCCTATATGTGTCTACTGAAAAATATATCTCAATAATTTCTATGGGGCTTAACTTCATGAAAGTGACTACAGGATTGCAAGGACCCATATAAAATGCAATCTTGAGTAAGTATCAATATACGCAAGAAACTCTACCTATATTATTAAACCACAAAAAAAGTACTAACACACTGTACTTCTAAATTCTTTGCTAAAAGTTGCTTTGAGTTCAGTAATTCTGCATATGCAGCTCCAGTGTTCTATAAAGAAATGGGAATCATGTGCTTCCAAAGTAGTGTTTATCTAGAAGTTGTGCTGCTTCTAAAGTCCTCAGTATAGTATAATGAATAGCTTAGAACCAAGAAGTCTGCTATGAAAAAAACGGGTATATGTTGAAACAAAATCAAGTTCAGCTAGCTTATCTCTACCTGTGCAATTCATCCTAACAGTATTTTGTCTGGTGAGTTAATGTTTCTGGTGCATCTTTTGTTGCTATTGTTGTTCTAAATACTGCTAACATTTTAAATATGCAGAACAAGTCAGCACAAGTTTAACGTGGGAGTAAAGAAGAAATAAAGCTGCTGTGAACTGGATGTTGCTTTAGAGGAACATTAGACTCAATGTGGGAAGCACATACATTTTTCCAGTTTTCTAACTTTTGCAAAACTGAAATATAGCAGTGTGGCTGATACATCTGAAAAACAAACAAACAAATGAACATGAAATTTGACAAAAAACAAAACAAAAATTAGAACAATGTATCAGGGAAAATACCAGTTCAGCAAGTACCTGATTTGCAACATTCACGGTCACCACAATATTAGAACTACATCTAGTACACCAACTGAACAGCAGATAGAACCACTTATTCACAGCATATGCCTAAGCATCTTTACTCAGAAATAAATCCCCCAAGTTCCATAGGGGCCATTCCTTAGCAAATATGATTAAGACTAGTTTTTAAGACCACAATTAATGGCATGGTTATGTAGGTAGTATGCGGCTGAAAACACTTTCAGTGGCAATGCTGTCCGTGGTAAAGCTCTCCCGATACATCTGCACAACACAATGAACAGGTTAGTATAACTTTAGACCCATGGGTATACTCCAGAGCTTTTTGACTGCAACACACTGCTATAGCTGGCATTCTAGGAAACCAGAAGTGACACTGAATTGCTCCCAGTTACCTTTGGGTCAATTTAGGGGAAAGTTCTTGATATTTTGGGGTTAGGAAATCCCCTGAACAGGATGTGTAAGTATTTTAAAACTGTTAATAGGTTTTATGCAGAAAAATAGGCAGCTTTGAATGAAAAAAAAAATGAAAATGCTGGAGGTTTAGAGATTCAGTGGGGACCTCAAAGACCACATGCATCCCTCCCTGACCTTGTATATTTTGTTGTTTTAGAAAAACTTGTGGCACCTGCAAATACCCTGCTCTTTGTTAGTTCCTCCTTTACCTGTTAATATCAATAGTATAAGCTGCTCAATACCTGTTACCTATTACTATGGATGAGGTGGTACCACAGAACAAGACATGGCTCTGTGGAAACCCAAGCTTTGAGATTTGCAGGGAAGTGTCTTAGTCCCACTATTCTCAGACATTTGGTGTATATGCCAGTCCTAGACTGTGGAACTCCCTTCCAAGGGAGGCTAGGCTGACTCCCTACCTGGTGTCCTTATAGCAGAAAGCAGAGAACTTTCTATTCAAGAAGGCCTTTGACAACTGATTGTCTACCAAGGACATGGTTTTCAGTAGGAAAATGCAATTGTACATGTGATAAATAAGCAACAAAAACCAGTCCAACTGAATCTTTAGTCAGACTGAGCTGGCTGCCTAAGTTAGTGGATGTCAAGGGACACGTAGTAGCAATCAAGTGCTGGATCTTGAAAACTATCTTGTTGCCCTGTTGCCAGTGTTCAAATCCTATTCAATTGCCAGTCAAATCATACTGCATGGGAGGGCCATATTATTTCCCTTTGCCTCAAGGAAGACAGGTTGGAATCCTGTTGGTGCACTATGCAAGAAGTTGCACTTTTTCCAGCAGTGGAGCATGAAGGCAGATAAAATCTGCTATCTGCCCCCAGCCAGTTTCTCTAATGCAGTACAGTCAGCCCTCCATATTTGTGGGTTTGACTTTCACAGATTTGTTTGCATATTTCTTCAACCTCTCTGTACCCCCCCGCCCCCGCCACCTCAAGTGCTTCTTTTCCAGGGGAACCTTCCCTGGAAGGTTCCAATCAGGCCACACAGTCGTTTAAAAATCCACCTCTGGTCTTCCTCCTCCACCAGCCACTGCCTGGCCAGCTAAGGCTGGGTCACAGCCCAATTTCGCAGCACCACAAACCCTCTCCCAATGCCCCACCCACCCAAGGAAGCAGATAGGCGGGAGAAAGGAAGTATAGAGCCACCAGACCGACCCACTCTCCTTCCCTCTCCTTTCTCAAACCTGGTTTGGACCTTGGGTGCTAATTCCGCCCACCACACCTTGAACTCCCTCCAACAGCCACATACATGCATTTTGATATTTGCAATTTTTCCATTTTTGCAAGGGTCCTGTGCCCCTAACCCTAGTGAATGTGGAGGGCTGACTGTCCTTTCTTTGTAGCTTCTCCACTAGGCTTGAAAAACTAAGGGAAGTTCTGTCTATATCCCACCTGACATGCAAAAGACCCTAAGCCAAACTTCCAGTTGGTGAATTCATTCCTCTCTCTTTCCCTGGGAAACCTGCCTGCCATTCTCTTACAAGTCTGCAAATCTGTAGAGAGAGTATGTACAATTACACTGTTCCAGAATGATGGGAATGTATAACTGTGCACCTTTTACTGAGATTTTTAATAAGTAAGATCCCAGCCAAAGGAATACGGAATGAAAACAACACTTTGGAGGCACCGGATAGTCTACTGCTGTGTAAACATGATAAGTCAGGGAAGTTAGCAAAACTGGCAGGCCGAAGTCAACACTGTGCAAAGCTTGAAATATTATAAGCTACAAAAGAGATGGACAATCAGTGTCCTCTCTTTTTTTTATAAATGGGTTGATAAGATTCATTCTCTTTACTAAGAAAATTACCTTACAAAAGCCTAACCTGTGGTCCATCAAGCTTAGTACTACCTTCACAGACTGGTAACATCTTCAGGTTTTTGGAGAAGCCTGTTCCAACCCAACCAAGAGAGGCCCGAGACTGAAACTGGTACCTTTTAAATGACAAATCCTAATCTTTACCAAAGAGCAAATGATGTTATATAATCCAAGGGTACATTGTGGTGACAGGTATTCATCGTTACTAGCTCAGGAAAGATTCCTCAGGAAGCCAGCAGGCTTCAACAGTGAATGTGAAGAATCTTGCAGTATTGGCTTACCCTAATAAATGTATTACCGCAATATGTACTTTGGATTTTGTTTTATGGTCAAAACGACCAACCTGCATTTTTAATAATTTATATAACAATCCTACTGTGGGTTTGCAACACATAAGTAAGGAAAATAAATATTTCTGAAGCATTTAATAACAAAATACGTACACATGATGCTCAATAAAATTTATGTCTAGATTCTTAAGAGCTAAGTGTAATGTTTATCTTAACACAAGAAAACAAAGTGTGTTGGAATTTGATCCTAGCACCCTTTCACTTAACTGTGGGTGGCTACATATTCTGAGTCACCATGAGATAAGGTACAGCACAGTTCCAGAAAATTCTACCACAGAAATCTAGGACATTTTTCCTTTCTTTGGTAGCCAGCAGGGCAGAATGTTCCCTGATTCAGAAAGCATAACCTTAAAAAAGAGTATCAGTATTCCATGATTCCATCCACAACTCTATGTATCTATAAGTCTCCTGCTCAAACCAGCAACTGGTCAAACTGAAACACGGAATGAAAGGCCAAAAGACTTCCAAAGGATGATGCGGGTAGCACCCATCCTCTATTTTTGATAGCCAAATAGGCTATCCTCTTTTGTCCCACAGAAGGGCAATTGTGAAACTCCCATCCTAAGGCGGTTAGATTATTGGCATTGAGACACCTGGGAAAAACCCATTTATTTTCCTTTAACTTTTAACTTGTAATGCTGTTCTTTGGTTTTAGAACCAAACATCTTTATTGCAAGATACACACTTATACATACACAGGTTTTTTTTTTGTTTTTATTTTATTTTTCCTGAAATTATAGTTTATTCTTTTTTACGGTTCTGTGGTAAGTCACCACACTTAGATACTGAATGGATGGGTAATACAGAAGTCTATAAAATAACAGACCATACCAACCAATCTCCTGACTGAAATCAAACAATGGAACGCACGACGCCTGTTACTCACATGGCGCCCACTCACTATCTTCAAGAAAATTTAAATATAGATGTGGACATCACCTGATGGGACACGGTTGAACACCAGAAGGAGTTGATTTGAGCAGACCTTGTCTTGTGCTTCTTGGTGCCCACCTGCCCTCAGGGAACATCTGTCTCCGAGGAACGGCCCCTACCATTTCCTCAAATTTCAAAATTGGCTCACACCAACACTGCGTGAGAAACTGATTTCCTTAGGGAAAACACACACACGAAAGATCTGAGAGGTCTCCACAGTACTCTCCGCCTCACACGATTCTCGGGACAGGGGCCCTAGTCCTGAGTCTGTTTCCTGAGGAGGAGGAGAACGCTGAAGATCATGGCGTTGCGCGTCTTCAACAGGGCAGGTGCCCTGCCCACGGGGAGAGCTCTCTCAGCCCAGGTTCCTTCAGCCCTCCGACGTCCTGGGCTCTACCTTTCTCAGGTCGCCCCGGGGCTTACCTGTCGCAGGATTCAGGCTGGCTCTCCGATGCCTCCTGCCCAGCTCTTTCAGCTCCTCCTCCTCTTTCTCGAGCCTCCGGGCTTCGGCCATCGGCGACGGGGACAAAGAAGGGCTCCTCACGCCTCCGCCTCCTCCATGATCCGCGCGGCCGGCTCTTCCTCCTCCTCCTCCTTCCCCGCTGCACCTGCACCTCACGCCGCCCGCAGCCTGGAGGCGAGAGAGAGGCGCCCCCGCTCCGGGGCGGCCACTTTTGCTTTCCCTTCTCGCCTTCCCTCCAGCCCAAAGTTTTCAAGGCGCTGCGGCGGAGGCGGGGGCCACAGCAGAGGCCTCTCTCGCTCCTTTCTCTGCCACCGGCCCAGAGGGGCTCCTCCGGGGAATGTCAGAAAAGGGAGAGAGAGAGAAAAACGGATCCCGCCGTGCAGGGAGAGAAGGAAAGGAAGTCGGAGAAGGTGGCGTTTTCCTGCCCATTCACAATATTCCGGTATCAACAGGAAACTGGGCTCCTGCCTGACAGTAAAACAAAAGGAGAAAGGGGGAGGTACCTGGAGCCGCCAGCGGGAATCCGCGCTGCCGAAGGCGAGGGGGACTCTCCACCGAGCTGGGGAAGGAAGTCGGTCCCTCCTAGCTGGGCGCTTCACTCTGGAAGCGGGAGGACCGGGGGCGAGAGAGGGGGTTTCTGTTTCTGAAGGACCCCCTCGCCGCAATGACGCCCTGTTCTCCAGGCCTTCCCACTCCTCGCTTTCGTGATGGGCCATTTCCGCACGACACTCTTATACCGCGGTTATTCCACTTTCAACATCCTATGGAATCCTGCTGGGGTTTGACCCTCCCTAAACTGCAGACCCCAGCAGGATTCCATAGGATGTTCAAAGTGGAATAATCGCGCTATAAGAGTATAGTGCGGAAAAGGCCTTGGACAGAGGTCGTTCTAGGAACGTTCCGCGAAACGAATTGTTTCTTCCAGAAATTGGAAGGTGCCACTTGACAACTTTTTCCTTCCCTTCTTTATATAGACTAACCCGGTAACCGCTTTGAAAATTCCCGTGAACGGTTTGTAGATTGTACTACTCCCAAGTTATAATATTATTTCTGGAATTGTGTTATTCCAGGAGGAGTGAATCGGTTGAAGGGAGAAAAGGCACTTTGGGTGGCTTTTCGGAAATATGCCACAAAGCCCCTCCTTAAACTGCAAACCCCAGGATTCCATAGGGTGTTGAAAGTGGAATAATAGCACTATAACAGTCTAGTGCGGCAATGGCCCATGTGTGTGTTTTTCCCCTGCATTGACACTGTTGTTACACTAGTCCCTGTGCCACTTACATTCCCAATCAAACTTGCACAGTAACAGGTTGGGAGGGATGTTTTAGCTAAGAGGGCCACTACTGATACAAATATTTATTATTTACATCTCACATAAACAGTCATTAATAATAAAGGAATTAATGTGTGGTTGGCAATTAGTACTGTTAGATATATTGTAGCTCTCCAATGTGTTAGAAGTTGTAGAAGTATACCACTTATTCAAGAAAAGGTCACTGAAGGCTTTGGTAATAAGTTACTGGAGACCAGTTTAAACCCTATGCTAGACAGCCAGTGTCCATTATTCCCACACAAAAGTTCTGGAGAGACAACCAGTAACCTTAAGATGTTTTACCGGAGCTGGCCCTACCATTGAGGCAGTTATTGCTGGCAGCAAATTACGGATGTTGTAAGGGGGCAGCAGCGTTAGCCCCTTGGTATTCCTCTATACTGGACAACACAGCTACACGTGCAATATGAACAGCCCTGTATCCCCTAAACAAGTTGGCTGCTTCTCACATGTGTGGGAGGTTGCTGTCTCATTACATGTGTTGAATCTGATTCAACTCTAAGTTTGGTCAGCTTCTGTACAAACCCTGGACAACAGAAGTTCCTCTGCTAAGCTGTTGTTCAACACCACCCAATTTAGTACAGCATTTTTAATGTGTAAAATGTAGAATACATACTTTGCAGAGAACTGCATTAAGTTACATTTCAATCTGCTGCATTCTGCAATCTGGTTGTGATAAGAGCCTCATGAAGACAGAGCATTTTATTACCAGTAGAGCTTCCCAAGGTATTCTCTAGCACCTTTCAGTAGTAACACAATGTTAAGTGGAAAGCTGAACATAAGCTTTACTACTTAACATTTCCATCAACTATATATTTTACTTTTAATTACTATAAATGATGGCAAAATAAGATTCATTGTTATTGGTAGCTTTGATGCTACTTAGACTTTGAAAAGAGGGAAGGAAGGATATACACAAAATTGCATACAAGGCAACTCACAAAAGGCAAAGAAAATGTGGCAAAGCAAACCCCGTTATCACTGCTAGCCACAGAACTAACACAGAACTTGCCAACACCCAGAGTCTGATAAGTAAAACAAATATGTAGAAGTTGTGTCTTCATTCCTAAGATAAAGCATATGAACATAATGATTCTAATAGCCAGAAAAATTCCAAGTGCCTGTGATTACACAAGCCTTATGCTTTGTTTAAATCTAGGTTTTCACTAAGCACAGCTGAAACAAAGAAACTCTCAATTAACTGCAGTTTTAGCTGTGAGTCCTGTGTACTGCAAATGGAACCAAGTCTTGATCATGAAGGATAATGCTTCAAAGTTCAGTCGTATACTGAACATCCATTGGTTGTAGGTTTGGGTGGAAGCTCTGCCACACATGCTGAACAGAATTGTAACATTGCACAGCAACAGAACATGTTGGCATTGCATTCTGTACACCTTCAGCTCATGTCCCTGTCTGTCCTGATTGCAGAACTCTATACTGGCACAAAGATTTTATTCTCATCGACTTCAGCAGGAGGGACTTTTTTTTTAAATAGCCACTATCAATTACCAAAGGTAATTGTTGAGCTGTTGAGCTTTAGGTACAGTATGGTTTTACTAACATATGCTTTCCGGATGGTAGAAGTTTGAGTCCGTGTTGGTCTGCCTTGCAGAGATTCCAGGATCTCTCCTCACTTGTATGCACGCACACACACACATACTATGCGCGCGCGCGCGTGCACACACACACACATTTATGTACAGTTGTGTACCATTGTTCAAAGTTAGTCATAATCTTCAATAATATTTGTCTCAGTGGGGTCCTATCTCTGATTCCCTATCTCTGCCTGGTGCCTTCTGGATCTACCCTCTTAAATGATTTTCCAGCACCCTTTTTCCAAGATGTAGTAATCACCAGCTCCAAGAAACTTGCTAGTACCTGCACAGACTGTTGACACACACACTTTGATTCATAAGGAAGAAGTTTTACTTAGCTCCTGGTCATGCTGATGTTCTTAAGACAAATTGTTAATATGTAATTCTCTGAAGTAATAACATTGAGTTAAGATTGTTCTAGGAAGTTACATTGTTCTAAAAAGAGGGAAAATTTTATAGGTCAGTAGTCACGATCCTATTGGTATGGAACTGAACTGACATTGCAACAAATACTTCTAGGTCTTATAGAAGCTAAGTAAAAACATCTCTGTTAGGTCTTCTTACTGCCACACCTACCCTGGTGGCCTCCAGATATTTTCCACTACATTAATTGACATAAATGAACAACTGTCTGGAAGTTGGCGGGGGGAGTATCAGGACTATAATGGTTAGTCCTGATTAAACTTGCATGGAATTGAGCTGTATGTTGTATGTTTGGTTGGAAAATGTCTAGGTTGGTCACATCTACTTTGCTTTAACTGCTCCTGCTGCTGAGATTCAGACCCTAAGGCCATTTCCGCACTACACTGTTATATTGCTATTATTCCATTTTCAATATCCTATGGAATCCTGAGGTTTGGAGTTGAGGGATGGTCATTTAGAATTCTCAGCCAGAGAGCTCTTTGGCCTTAGTAAACTACAAAGCCCAGAATTCCACAGGATGTTGAAAACTGAATCATTGCACTATAACAGTGTAGTGCAGAAATGGCCTAAGACTCTTGCTTGAAATCTGTAGCTTCTTCCCACTATAGTCACAATACAAGTGGGAGGGGCATGTCCACTAACTGCATGGAGGAACTCCCTTTGGAACACCTCTGAGTTTTCCTTCTGAATACAAAAAACAAGTGCAAGATCCCACTACAGTTTGCAATCGCAATGGTAGGAAAGCAATTAAAACCTTCTACCAATGCCAGTTTCCCAATAGGGATTACAATTGCCATACTTAACAGTTTATTTTTAAAAAGCCATCCATGCAATTACCAGTGTCATCACATTTTCCTGGCCTTAAGTGCTCCCAGTTTTAAATATTTAAAACTAAAAGAATAAAAAGTTTAGTTATGCTTATATGTGGGCCTGAGTGCCTTTACCACCAACTGTGGCTGAGAGGAGTGGTCCATTATTTTATTCCAGCAGTGACATGGGATCAAACACCCCAGCTAATTTGTGGCAAAGCAGTATGTTTAAAGGGCAATACAAATTGAGCAACAAGCAGCAGGGAAGCCAGTGCTTCTGAAAAGCTAAACCACTCAATCTGTACAATTCTGAATTTGTGCTTCCAGTACCTAGTGTGATTACTTCTTCAGTTTTGTTAAATATATCAGAAGAAAATCATACAAATCTTATTTTAATTGCCTTCTGCAGAGCTTTTGTTTTTTAAGGAACTACTACCATTACTCTCCACTCAGTTTTCCCCATTATTTGTTGTCTATCACTGCATATAATTTTTAGTAATTCATTATGTTAATAGTTGCCTTGCTACCATTAATCATTTTTTTTAACTACTGAGGGTGAGATTGCCTAAGAGTGCAATTGCAACTGACCAAGATGATCAAACGCCAGATGAGCCAACACTAGGCCAGCTGAAGCCATGCTGAATCCAAATCCATCTTACCCTGCAGATGTTGGAAACAACTTAGAACTACTCTGCCCTAGGCCTAACTGAGTGCTGGGATAAGTATCAGTGTTGGAAGAGGTTGGATCTGGCATAACCTGCTTCCTCCCTTGCTCCTCACCATTTTTGGTTCTCCTGCTGGTAAATCTTAGCCAGCGGGGCCAGCAGATTGCTTTGTCAGTATATCTCTGAGATCAAATGACAGAAGAATTTCTGCAGAACACTTTTTTTTTCTGATGGCAGAAGGGAATTTCCAATGGCAGAAGGGGCTTGTGCCTAATCCTAAATCCCTACAGATGGCATGGCACATCTGTGAGTTATGACTGCATTGTGACACATAAAGCCATGGCCTATAGTTTGAAGGGGGAAAAAAATCACCCAATCCCTAGAACAATACTGTTGCGATTATTACAGCACTTTGCAAAAGAGGCATGATTATATCTTTGCTATCCACTGAAAGTAATGCGTTACAGGTAACATAATTATCTGTAATGATGCTACTAAAACTGAGCACCAATGATACAGTAGAGGTAGGTCTCATATTCATTCAAGGAAGAACCATTTAAATATTTTAGATGCAATTTTGGAAAGTGAAGTGGAAGCTGGACTCAGGGTGTTACCCTAAGAGTTGGGGGAAGTTGGGGTCCACCTGCAGTGCCAGCGTCTCCTTAGAACTGGGAGGAATTAGAGCTCAAAAGAGGCCTGCAAGAGAAGGGTAACAGCAGGATCTTTTCACCTGTGTATACCAGTACTAACTGTAGAGAGGAATACAGTTAAAATTAAACCAAGTATTTATTTGAATTGACACACACACGAGAAATCAGATACTCTTAAGAACCATACAAGGGTATTGGAAGGTGATGCAAGAAAGGTTGGATAGAAACAGATTGGGTGGAAAAGGTAATAGTTACCAGTCCTGAAGAAGGGGTCAAAGTGGAGGAATGCAGACAGTGTCTGAGAGTAGCATGAAGTAAAGGCAGTCTGGGGCACTATGTACGACATATTACAGTTGGCTGGGATTGATGCTAGGGTTTTTATATCCTATTTCACACCCTGAAGGGGTGTGTGGACCAAACCATAATAGGTTTCTCACAAGACTGACAAAGGGGTCCTGCATGGGTTGACTGTTAAACTCTGTAGTGACAAAACACTGCTGGGACGCATGACAATCTCTTAATGTTTGGTCAGGTAGGATGCATATGGAAGATATCCATAGGATAAGGTTAAGGGATCGTCTCTCGTTGCTCATCTATCTGGGCAGTTTGTCTTTCATTGTGTTCAAAAATGCCAAGAACCTGAAGCAGTGAAGGAATTAGCACAAATCCATCAGCTCTGGGTTTTTCACATAAACTGATCCAAACTTTCATGAGCCCAAGCACATCTCCAGCTTTCTCTGGCCAGTGTGCCCCTGATCAAGTTCTCTGGTCATTAATAAGTCCAATTTATGAAAATATATATTGTAGGAGGGGTGGTAGGGTATGATAACAAGGGCACTTGAGAGAAATAAATCACCAGGAACAGATGGCATACTGACAGAGCTGTTTCATGCAACAGAGACATAAACTAGTGCTAACTAAAATCTATCAAACAAATATGGAAGACAAAACAGTTGGCCACAAATTGGAAATACATGTATATTGATGCATTCCAGTTCCCAAGAAAGGGGACATCAGAGATTATGGTAACCGCTGGACCACTGCACTAATTTTTCATGCAACCAAAGAGATGCTCAAATTTCTAGAACAAAGACTTTTGCCATATATGGAGTGCAAGATGTCCAAGATGGGTTCAGGAAAGAAAGAGGCATTAGGGATCATGTTGCAAATATATGTTGGATGATGAAGCACACCAAAGAATTTAAACAGAAAATCAGCTTATGCTTGATAGATTATAGCAAAACCTTCAGTTGCGTAGATCATGAAAGCTTTAGATCACTCTTAAAGAAATGGATTTGCCACAACTTTTGATTGTCCTGATGTATAATCTGTACCCAGAGTCTACCATTGGGACAGAATATGGAGAAATGGATGTTGGGGGATTCCAGGGGACATGCTGTATGCCAACATGATCCACAGAACGCCTGTGCTTCAAAACAGGCACACGCAAAAA
Source organism: Cyclura pinguis (assembly GCA_030412105.1). Taxonomy (NCBI): domain Eukaryota; kingdom Metazoa; phylum Chordata; class Lepidosauria; order Squamata; family Iguanidae; genus Cyclura; species Cyclura pinguis. The sequence goes on along the minus strand of CM059603.1, from coordinate 166,059,175 downwards.
CCAGCATAGGACTAAAAACTACCAGAGGCCAAAGTTGAGGCCAACTAAACTAGTCTTTATTGTAAAACAGCTTAAGTAACATAAAGAAGTCAAAAGCTAGGTAAAATCCATTGTGTTTCTCTCTCCTCTTACAGCATGACAGAGAGAGCCGTGCTAAAATGCTAAACAGCAAGCAAAGGGGGAGTGAATCAAAGAGAAAACGAGCACTGCGAGAAATTCCTCACGGCAGTTTAGCTACTGTGGGATTGTTTTCCAAACATCCCTTCAGGTTCCCACAGGAACTTAGAGAGACAAACCAGATATCTCTTATCACACCAGCTGGGTAAAGCTGGCCTGCTTGTTACCATGACCTCTGCTCAGCAGAGGAACAAGACTCACTTAACCCTTTAGGCAGGGATCTGGAAGCCTAATACTTAGCAATGGAATGGTTTCCAACTGCAAAGGGAGTCAGACAAGGCTGTATCACCCTATCTGTTTAACTTGTATGCTTAACATATCACATGTAAAGCAAGAATAGACTTGGAGGAAGGACATATGTAAATTGGAGGAAGGAACATCAACAATTTAAGATATATCGGTGACACCATACCTGTTATCACTGTGTGCTTTCAATTCCAACTCAAGTTTCCAACTTATGGTGACCTAAGGTGAGCCTATTATACTGATTTTTGGGGCTTAGAGTGTCTGACATGCCCAGAGTCACCCAGTGTTTCTATGGCCAAGCTAGGAATCAAACCACACTACTGGCAGAAAATAGCAAAGACTTGGAACATTTACTGAAGAAAGTCAAAGAAGAATATGCAAAGGCAGGTTTACAGCTGAACGTTAGGAAAACAAAAATAACGACCACAGATGATTTACATAACTTTAAACTAGATGATGAAGACTTTGAAATAGTTCAAGATTTCCATAACTTGACTCAGAATGAAGGCTGCAGTCAAGAAATCAGAGAAAGAGTAGGACTGGGAAGGACAGCTATGAAGGAACTGGACAAGATCCTGAAGCATAAAGATATATAATTGGATATTAAAGTTAGGATAGTCCATGCCATTCAATTTCTAGTTTCTGTGTTTGATTGTGAAAGCTGGACAAGTGAAGAAAGCTGATAAGAAGAAGAGATGTTGTACTTCGGATACTGTGGACTACTATGAGAAAATCAAGCCTGAATTCTCCCTAGAAACCCAGATGACTAGAGTGGAACTGTTGTACTTTGGCCGTATCATGAGAAGAGATCACTCCCTAGAAAAGACAATTCTTGCTAAGGTAGAATGCAGTAGAAAGAAGAGGAAGACTACTGCAGATGGATAGACTCAATTAAGGAAGCCACAGTCCTGAGTCTGCAAGACCTAAGCAGGGCTGTAGATGAAGGAGTGGTGTGAAGGTCTCTCATTTATAGAGTCACCATAAGTCAAAGTTGACTTGATGACAGTTAACAACAACAAAGGCTCGCAGGCTCAAAGTCCTGGGATTTTTTGATTAGCATGTGTATGACTAGGAATGTGTTACTATGGCTGCAAAACTTGCCACTACACTAATGTTGAGTATAACAAACATTGCATTCTCATTAAAAGAATGAGCCCTATGGGGAAAAAACTTGAAATGCCTATTCATTTTCAAGAAACTTCGGTACAAAAATCAGAATCACATACCCTCCAATATTTCAGAGATGAAAATTGGCCAAGCAACATCAAAGTGTGGTCCAGAGGGGGAAAGTTATAAATGAGGAAGAACAGACAAGCTAGGAATGCTGTATAAGCTTGCTTTTGCCTGAGCTTACTGGGAAGGGCAAGCTGCCATCCCCATCTTTCTTCTCCCCTCTGCTGTGTTAATGGATTGCAAACTGCTTTTGCACTTTGAACTCATCTTTCAGCAGCTGAAGTAAGCTTAGGAAAAAAAGGGGGGGAGTTGGAAGAGGAAAGAGAAACTGCTATGTTTTAAAAGCAGGTGAAAAAGAGGGATAACAGAGGATTAACCTGGCCTCTCCCTGCCAAACTAGGACAGTTGGAGGGTATGGATTCATAGAGAATCAGCTCAGCAAGATCCAAAAGCAAAATCACTGATATTATCATAGAGAAAATGGGCTTCTTTCAGTTGTCATTGACAAGGCCTTTTGTGTGTCTGCCTTTCTATTAATATTGGAATGGAATAATCAGGCAAATAATATCTATACATATTATTTCAAGGGTTAGCTGAGAGAGAACATTAACATAAAATTTGTATATTCTGATTTGAGCCTTTTATGCCATACTGATCCTTTGTGTTTAAGTATTTTTATGCAATATTAAAAATAGATAGGAATTATTGATTCAAGTATCTCTTAAAGTGACAATTGTTTTAACATGCAGAATATAAGAAAAAGGGAGAAAAACGTTGAGAATTAAAATAAGAGGGATCATTGGGATCAGAATGAAATGCAAAAAAAAATTGGGAAAGGATGAGAGAACAATTCTGCTGGCTGGATGAATGTGTTAGTTGTGGCACTTTTAATTGTGCGATGAGAGAAGAGCTTGATTAGCATGATGTCAAATTAGGAGTAAGCAGCAGCGTTGATACATAGAGCAGAGAAGGAAGGACTGGTTTCTGGAAATAAAGTGTTGCCAGTAGAACATAATTATCAGCAAGAAACTTGGCACCCAGCTGCGCAGATCATTAATGTGATGCAGTTGTGGCAGCAGGGGAGGCTGGTCAACAAGGAACTACTACATGACTCCAGTTCAGATTAGAAGCACAATCTGGATGGACGGCCTTTGTAATGTTTTTTGGCCATTTCAACACTACACTGTTATAGTGCTATTATTCCACTTTCAACATCCTGTGTAATTCTGTGCATTTGTAGTTTAGGGAGGGGCATTTAGAATTCTCAGCCAGAGAGCTCTTTGGCCTCAGTAAACTACAAATGCCCAGAATTACACAGGATGTTGAAAGTGGATAATAGCACTATGACAGTGAAGTGCAGAAATGGTCTTTGTTCCAACAGAAGTGGAACATTTGCTTTGTGTTTGGAAGATCCCAATGAATGGGTCCCAAGAGCAAATTAAGCCTGAACTCTCACTAGAAACCAAAACAACTAAACTGAGGCTATTGTACTTCAGCTATCTCATGACACAACATGACTTATTAGAAATGCAATAATGATTTGTAAAGCTGAAGGCAGAAGGAAAGGATCACATTAGAGGTTGACTGACTAAATAATGGAAAGCCACAGCCCTGAATCTGTAAGATCTGAGTGGGGGTACTGATGACTAGGGCTTGTGGAGTTTTCTCATTCAGAAGGTCAAAGGTGACCTAAGAGAACAACAAAATGTTCCAGTTTCACCCTTTGATACTTACAGGGAGGGTTGGGAAATACACCTCTCTTGAAAGTCTCAGGAGTTGGCTGCTAATCATTATGAACAGGTAGAAAATGCTGAGCTAGATGTACCATTGATCTGACAGTACAGGGCAGTTTCATACTTGCAGTGAACATGGGTAGAAAACAGAAAACTGACTGATAAGTGGCTAAAGAGCAGAAAAATGGTAAAAGTTGACAATTGGAACCTTAGGTCAAAGTCCCCCTATATAAGTAGGAGCACACCCCACAGATGTTAGCATGATTGACTTTTAAGTATACAGGCTCAGGCTGTAAATACTTTTGTAGCATTTATTAAGAGCTTAAAGTGCTTCATATGGAATATGTCAGCAGCCCTCAAAAACACAGAATAAATTGGACTCTTTTATAGATGGGGTGGGAAACAAGGCTGACAGTTAATGACTAGCCAAACACCATTCCTTGAGCTTATGGTGAAGCTCTTATTGCCAAGGCCACATTAAGACATACTGAGGCTCAATGTCCAGTTTAAGAGGCCCCATAGCATTGCCTATACATACATATGATACTTTTTTCTCTCAAAAAGTAACTTTTCATACTCTGTTCCTCTGCTTAAGTAATCACATATTATTTTGAAATCATCATGTGCTACATTAGGTGTTTTAATCCCTTCATCCACCTCTGTGCATCTGTATAATTATTATATTTGTGTGATTGCGTAGTTCCCTAATAGAAGTAAATAGCCATTAAGGATCATAAAATGAGGGAAATCTATCCACCAGTTTTCTTTAGGTGCAGCTTGCACAAACCAGTTCACATTGTGGCACTAAGATAACAATACAGCAAAGCAAAGGGAAAATATAGTATGGTCAGTGCCGGCTGAGCAACAGCACTATGATTCAGGCAAAGCAGACAATCCATAGGCAAAACACAAGAGTGGTATTTTCAAGGTAGGACTTCAGGCCAGACATTCAGACAGACAATTGTGCAAAAAAAAGAAAAAAAGGAGAAAAAAAAGAGCAGCAGAGTCCCTGAATGCAGTAAGACTAGCTAATCACATTTTGAAGTGAACAAAATAATGCACATTACCATTTCCCACTTTCGTAAGACCATTATGTCTAGAGTGTAGTTACTTAATTTTGCCACTGGGAGGGACATCTACCTGGGATGAAAAGTCTTCAGAAAAATCTATGGATTCAGTGCAAATAGTACTGGAATGGATCCTTAGCTATGATCTTAGGCTTTCTTTTGTGAGCACAATAATTTTATATCATGAGGCTTTCTCACCCGCTCTCTGCAGTTCCATGCCTCCACTGACATCTGCGGAGGTATGGGACATGGGCTGGAGAAGGAAGGGAGCTGTTGAAATTGCCCACTCCCTAATATGTATAGAGCCAGCATGGTGTAGCAGTTGGAGCATTGGACTACAACCCTGGAGACCTGGGGTTTGATTCGCTGCTCAGCCATGGAAACCCACTGTGTGATCTTGGGCACATCACACACTCCCAGCTCCCCAAAACTCCATGATATGTTCTCCTTAAGTCTGCCATAAGTCAGAAGCTACTTGAGGGCACACAGCAGCAGTAGCAGTAGCAGCAGCAGCAGCCACAACAACTTCTTACAGGAATACAGGTGCAATTTAAGATTTGGAATCCAGGCACAAAAGTAGACATGAATCTTCCTTAGTTAGACGAAAAACTCAGCAGGTATAGCTTGCCCTGCTGAATGTCCTTCATTTACATATCTGTTAAAAATGCAGAATCTCTGTTCTCTTTGGCACATAGTAGGGGAAAGAAGCCCACATCACATTCACTGGCAAGGGCAGGAGATTGCATTCCCTTCCTTCAACTTTGTGACTTTCTCTCCATTGTGAAAATGGAAACAAGAGGGAATTGGGCTAGATAACACTGAGAGGGTGTAGGGGTAGATCCATGGCAACTGACATTATCCAGCCAGCCAGAGTGGTCTTAGGGTCCAATCCAGTTCCTATGACGAAAACAGTTCCCCATAACTGTCAGGATCCACTTTTATTTTGATCACGCTTGCACCTGTGGATACAGGAGTCAGGAAATACTACACCACAAACAAGCAACTAGAACAGACTTCTCTACCATGCTGCTAATGTAGAAGATTGTTCTACATTCAGGCATACATTCTTGTATGCCTGAATGATTGCGCAGGACTTCACTCTTCCTCTTTGGAGTGCTGTGCAATCAGAAGAGCAACCAACATTCAGGAATACTATGGACTGGACTAGTAGACAGAGACTGAGAATGCTATTTTTGGGGATGACAGCTCCCCACATCCTCCAGTGCAGGAGGGGGGATTCTGGAAATTGTAGCCCAAAATACTAACTTTTCTAGGCTTTCCTCTTCATGTTGGCTTCTTGTCATTGTTATTGCTGTTGTTGTCAAGTCATTTCTTATGTATAGTAACCCTAAGGCAAACCTATCATTCTTGGCAATGGTTTTCTTGGTAATATTTGTTTGGTTGAGAGGTGTGTGTGCCATGACCTTTCTCTGAGGTTTCCATGGCTGGCCTAAGACTTAATGGGCTTCCATGGCTGACCTAAGAGTGACAATGCCTCTAGGTGCTGTTGTATGTAAAATATGATGCAGAAAGTTTACAGAAAGAAGCTTTTCTCCCTCAGAAGCTGGGATCATTATTAAAACGAAGTGAGGCGGGGAGTGGGGGAGATTCAAGACAGATAAAAAAGATGTATGTCTTCATGCAGCACATAGTTAAATAGTGGAATTTAATTCCCCAAGAAGCAGTGGTGAAGTCTGTGAAGATAAATTGTTTTCACTGTGAAGATGTTAAAAAAGGTACCTTAAACAGAACCCTTAGTATTTGAAAATAAACAAAACAAAACAAAGCAAAAGAAAGCTTTGATGACTTACTCTCTTATATATACAGTGCCGGTGTATCCTACTTTGCACAGTACAGTCCTCTGTCCCAAGGGCTGCCCAGTCCAAGCCCAGTTTAAAAATAAAAGAAATGAAACAAGGGGCCTTGAAAGCAGGACATCAGCAGGACATGCAAACAGGTTGCACAATCAGTCACACGGCCTTGCCTGCTGTGGTAGGATGTACTGTATTATAGTCAACAGTATAAATGTACATCTGTACATCTCCATTAGCATATCTAAATATAATGCAAATGTATATCTACTTTGTTCCTCTTTTGGGATGACGCCCCACATTAAGTGGCCATTCTGCTTATCTATTCTGAGGCCTATAGGGATATACCTCCTTTTTTTTTTAAGGTATATAAAACAGAAAGAATAACAAGCAAACATCTCTAACTAACCTTATTGGTCTGTTTATTTTAACAGATGTCTCATTCTGAAAACAGCAAAAGGACAATTTGTCAGTATTGACAGTATTTTAATGAGCTTGTTGGCACATTTCTTACAATATGATATTTCACAGCAACCTACACTTTCATCTTTTACTTAAGAGAGCATCATTTGATATCACTCTTCAATTTATTGTTTTAATGACTAAAGAAAGACTGCTGCAGAATGTTAAAGCTTATCAGCTTCATCTTTCTCCATGAAGCTTGTATACTTTATACAGTTGTATGAGATCAGTCATTATTTCTGAAGACATGTTTGCTAATAGGTAATTCCTGTCTTATACTGCTGAAATAACAAGAAATGTTTTTTTAATAGTGGTGAATGTACGTATGCATGCAAGCTTTTCCACACTAACGCTTCACCCACTAGATTAAGAATGTACAAAACATTTATATCCTGGGATGACAGAATAATTCTATCTTTATTTATGCCCACACAGGTCTGCATCCCCACTTATAACACTACCTTTATACTAATACCTTTATACTAACAAAGATTAGTATTTGTGGTGGGAAATTCATTTTTCAAGATTTTTTTTTAAATCAAGCAGTTTCCATATGTTTAAAGTGTGTTAATTCCTAGAGTTTTTTGTTTTGTTTTGTTCTTTTGTTACATATTCAACATTATTTATAGTAATTCCACCCTAAGTGGTGGCCCAGGAACAGAGCTGCTCTGTAAACTATGTACTGCCACTTGGCATATTTCAAAGAGTAAAGAAAGAGTAAAGAAATAGTTGTGGTTAGCAGGCACAAATATGGTGGCACCTTAGGTAAAAGCATTCTGCTGGTCTTGTCCCCCAACCCCCCAGTAGCTCAAGAGGCAATGCTTTATAGGTTCTTAAAAGGATCAAATTGGCTAGTCTAGGATATCAGTGCAATGGGAGGGGCTGCTGCTGGCCTACTATTCCCCCCATGCCACCCTGTAAGCACCAGTGGAATTTTTTGAAAAAAGCATAATCGACAGACTGGGGTAGAGTGAGATCGCAGGGCAGAGGGGTTGCATCCATCTTCTGAACCAGTCTTCCCAATCTTGCATCTACGTGTTCTAGGCAGTTTCCTGGTCCCTTCTAATTCCCCTGCCTGATGCAGTCCTTTTTATGTGTGCCTGGAGCTACTCAAATTCAATGCCAGCCAGATGTTACTTGACTGAATCACTTTCAGGCTGGGCTGTAGCATGCCCCACAGACTCCTGCTAACAGTAAATGCAGGATGTAAGGAATCTGTAGAGGAACTGGAGTAGTTTCATCTTGATTCCAGCTTTACTGTTCTACCCAGAATTATAAAATACAATAAAAAATAATCTAGGTACATTGCTTGGATGGATGGGGAATGCAAATCATTTTAAAAGCGTAATGTAATATACTACATGCAAACACCAAGATCACATTCAATTCTTCTCTGACAGATGGCATAAGTTGGGGGGGGGGTGTTTTGTTTTTTAAACCATTTCCACGGTATGATTGCAGAGAACTGCACTGAGTTGATTTCTTCAAAGAACATTCTTTTTGCCTTCAAAATTCAATAAATTACCAGAATATTGAACATAAAATAGCCCCACAAAACATTTATTATAAACAACACTTTTATAAAATGACTGTTCCAAGTACACTTAACTGAATTCTGTGACTGTTCAAGAAGAAATATTTAAGAACTCTTATGCACAGATAAAGAATTTGCAAGACAGAGCCATCAACAGAAGGTTTGTGAATCTGAGTGTGCTATGAATGATTCTGCTAGGCTGTTACGTCTTAAGAGTGAATGGTACTTAAATATGAAATTGTACCAGTATCTATGAGATTATATTATTCTTGATTTTAAGCCATTTTCTTGACCATGTGGATTAATGCCATTCTGTACTAGGGAATGGCTGTTATCATGGGTCAAGCTATCAGATCCAGCTTACTGTAGTAACTCATTCCTGGAAGCATAAACTGAGATTATACTTTTTTTGCTTGAAATTCTGGCCAAAAGCCTGTCTTAAAAATACTGACAAATTGCAGTGAAGATTTTTTAGCGGTACTGCAATAAACCAAAGTACATAATATTTAACATTACATGTGCTCGTGTTCAAACCTTCCTTGAGATTAAACAACTTGTTCTGGAATTCCTTCTACTCTTAAAATGAAACACCTATGGGGAATAAAAATAAGGAAGAGGATATTTGCACAAGTTTAATAGATTTTTTAAAAATGTTTGTTCTATTTTAAAAGATAAGCAACATAAGAACAAAAATATAACTATATATATAGCATTTGCAAGCTACACGGTACTTCACCAATTTACTGCAATTTACTCTGCTCCAACTAAAATCTAAAATTTAACAGATATTCAGCAACAGGCCAAGGAAAGACTGATGAAAAAGTGCAGTTACATGTGTTTGGGATTAGTTAATTTTTTAAAAATCTAAACATTTTAACAAGTGAAACACACAAGAAAACCACATTAATAAAATATTTATAAATCCAAAAAGGTTTACACTACACTTGATCTTAGTCAAAAGGCCGAGAAGCGAATATGTATCCAATGCCATGTCACGGTTAGAGGCAGGCCTTCTGAGTATAGAGGCCAGAGTATGGATTTGTATATTTAATTATTGGCTTAGATAAAACTTCGTACCAATTGGGCTTGCACCCTTGGTTCTGGAAGACCAATTTCATTCTAAATGGAAACAGGCAGTTGTTACCAAATTGTCAATGCTGGGTTTGTCCCCTGATAGCTTATTTAGGATGGGCTATGATCAGGCTAAAATCAGTCATTAAACAACGTATCTTTGATATTGAACGCCAAACAGATTTGGCCTGTTCTCCATCCTTTATTGCAAATGAGCAGGACAGGTATCACATGTTGCCACGGGCCTATCTAAATATTTTAGAACTGCCCAAACATCGTTTGGTTTTTACTCTAGCACGTTGCCGTAGTCTTCCATCTACTGTCCTTGAGGGACGATATAAAAAAATTCCTTATTTGGAGAGATACTGTCCGTGTGACTCTGGTCAGATTGAAACGGTTGAACATATTCTTTTTCAATGTATGTTCTATAGAGATTTAAGAGCTGATATTATCTCCCCAATCCTTCGGGAACACCCAGGTAGATCTGAATCATCTTATACCTTCTTATTGTTATCAGATATGAATTCTGACATAACGTATAAGGTTGCCAAATTCTGTGCTGCAGCTATGAGAGTAAGACAAAAGATGTTGGCTAGTGAGTAGATGCATATTGTATATCTCGTAATCCTTGTGAGATTGTTATCCCTTAGTAGTATTGTATTCTTGACCCAGTTTATTATGCTGTTTTTATTCATGTTTATGTCTACTTGTATCAGTACTTAGGTTTTTTTGTTCGTGGTACTGTTTTGGTGTAACCTCTTTCTGGTCTATGACCGTAATAAACAATATCTATCTATCAAAAAGGCTTAGGGCCTTTCCGTACTACACTGTTATAGTGGTATTATTCCACTTTCAACATCCTGTGGAATTCTGGGGTTTGTAGTTTACTGAAGCCAAAGAGCTCTCTGGCTGAGAATTCTACATGCCCCTCCTTAAATTGCAAACCCTAGGATTCCATAGGAAATTGAGAGTGGAATAATAGCAATATAGCAGTGTAGTGTGGAAAAGCCCTTAGTGTTCTGTAGACAACAAGAAATGAAAGTTCAGATATTAAAACTTCTTTATGTATGTGTTACTCTAAGACCCCTTCCACAGGAGGCTCTCGTCCTGGCATGGGGACAAGAGAGGAGTGGGACTGCGACAATGCTTCCCCAAGACATCTTTGTGGTCCCATCCTTCTCCCCTTGCCAGCTGGCACGATCATAGAGTAAATAATTGATGGGTTTTCCCCATCAATGACCGTGGACTGTGTGACTGTCCCACACTTACCTGTCCTGCGGAAGGCTTAGAAGTGCAATGGAGGCACTTTTTGCCCCAGTGCAGCATAGGAAAGAGCCCGGATGTACCGCAGAAGGAAGAGGCGTGTCCATCGCACTCCCTTCCACGTGGAGGTGGTCTGGTGTGGAAGGGAGTGTTCCCGTTGTGCTCCCTTCCTGGCAGAGGCACTGCCGGGATCACGACTGGAAGACAAACGTGAGAAGGTAAGGCGTGGAAAGAGCCTGAAAAGAAAATACTAACTTTAAGCTTAAATAGAAATGATAATAGAAGTTAACCCCTTGAGAGTTGCTATTTGATGCATGGTATAGAGAGCCCGCATGGTATAGAGGTTTGAGTGTTGGTCTACGACCCTGGAGACCAGGTTTTGATTCCCCATTCAGCCATGTAAGACCACTATCTGGCTCATCACACTCTCAGCTCCAGAAAATCCTGTAAGAGGTTCACTTTAGGGTTGCCCTAAGTTGGAAATGACTTGAAGGCAAACAACAATAACAATTTCAGTAATTATTATGAATCATGTACTTGTGAGAATGCCAGCAGCTAGGGTTCTTGCAGCCTCACAACAAGCCTCTGAACTCATTTACAATGCCTTCCATTTTACTAATGAAAACCTGAGAAATTGTTATGTGATTCAGGCCTAACTACAAGTCCATGATAGAACTCTTATTTAAACTTCGATTCTTCAGTCTCAAGTCTAATTGCTTATGGCAGTCAATACTATTTTGTTGTTAGAGTATCCTAAAGATATAAATAAACTCTTGCTGTATTTGAAAACAACAGCAGTAGTAAGATGCAGGCAGCCTGTAGCCTTTATCTTACCAAACTTTTCTGAGGAATACTGCAGTAACACAACACCAGCTTTGCTTTAGCAAAGTACACTGTAGTTCTACATAAGGCCAGAGAGTGGCAGAATGAAAACAAAAAACAAGCAAAATACCTCCTTGTCAACACAAGCCTTACAATTTCTGTTTTGTAACAGAACTCTAAATTCCATTCTGGTTAGGATTACAGAACAGAAAATAAGCGGATTTGACTTAATATAAGTAATAAAGTTTAGAGAGCATGTTTGGATATTGAGTAAAAGTAAGTGAGCCAAAAACTATATGTGGCATCTTGGAATAGAATATAGAATCTGATCTATCTTTCTTTAATTCACATAGCTGGTACGTGCCATTTTTTATACCTAGGGAAAAGATAGCATTAATGCAAATAAGATTCCAGATACAGAATTTCACAGTTTTATAGGTAATGTTACAGAACATAAAAACAAAAGAGATTAGAGGTTACTGAATATTGTGATCAAAACAGGAGAATGAAAGCAATCAGATGTGTTTGTTTCCCCATAATTCACAACATGTTTCAGTATGTACTAAATTATCTGAGGGGTTACTCTATCCATAATTCATGAATTTACTTATCATTTATTCAAGCAGTGGTAAAGCACATACATTTTGTTTTGCTTTGCTTAGTGTACATGATAAAGAGTAGCCATTTTTTGGCTCATGTTGTTTTTCAACAGCAAATAATCTGTTTTTGTAAGCTTGACCAATGCTTGTCTCCTTTCAACAACTTAGAAAAGAATTCGTGTTCTTTACATTGCCTATCACATAGCAACAAAATAAATGGTGCAGAAAATCCCCATTTCCACAATCTTAACACATGCAGTACTGCAGAGTGTAAGGATTCTTTTCTTTAATACATTATTTTTATTAATTTCCACTATAATCGCGTATTCATTGTGTTATTGTTTATGCAGATAGCTATTGTCTTGCTTTCATTATTTGAGTGTAAGGATTCTTGAGATATCTTCCATCTAAATCTGTATATGAGGTGGCTGAGAGTTGGTTTTTTTCACAAATGATACCTATGTAAATATGCTTTATATTTAAAGATACTAAAAGAGGGGGCACTTTCTTGCAGTGACTGAGGAAACCAAATCACTATTTATACATGTTTGTTTGCCTGTTTTTTGTATTCCTCCCTAGCAGACTTCCTAAACTTAAAAAGTAGATTAATGGGGGAGAAGAAAACGCTGTTAATAATTTACATTTCCATCTGTCACCATATAATTGATTTTGCCATGGACATAATTTACATTGTCATCTGTCACCAGATAATTGATTTAGCCATGGACTAATTTTGTTGTAGAAAATATATTTTGGTAACTTTCTCTAGATATTTATATACCTGCACCTATATGTTTGAGTTAATAATTAAAAATTAAAACCAAACCTTATTTCTACTAAGACATGTTACTTCAGACAAGAAGGCTCAAAGCAAACATCTCAAAACCCATAGCACCCTTCTCAAAATTCAGCTCAGAAAATGATGAAAATCAGATGTTGTATTGTGCCCTGCACTGAATTTCTGCACTGTATTGGTGATGGTAAAGCTTAGACTCTAATATTTTTGCAATTAGGAAACCTTGTATGTTCCCAACTCTTAGGCCCTTTCTGGATGACGACGGTGTCCTAGCATGAGGATGTGAGAGGAGCGGAATTGCAACAATGCTTCCACATGACATCATTGCATTCCTGCCCTTCTCACATCACCAGCTGGCACGATTGCGTGGTATATCATTGACAGAGACTCTGTCAATGAACCCCAATCACATGAGCCTTCCGTTGCAAGCAGCCATGCAGAAGGGCTGGAAGCATAAATGACGCACTTCCTCCCCTAATGCAGCACGGGAAGAAGGCCGGCTGCAGTCCAGAGGGATGGAGCGTGTCCCTTGCGCTCCCTTCCACAGGCAGCCAGTTGCGTGTGGAGAGGAATGTTGGGGACATGCTCCCATCCTGGGAGAGGCACTGCTAGGATTGTGATGGGACAATGCTGGAGAGCTGTTGATCTTCAGCTCAGCCACAATGAGATTGTATTTCTATTTCTTAGTGCTAGAATACACCCAAGTATCAGAATGGTTGCACTTGTTTGATAATGCAGGAATCTATGCAGGAGTTTTGGAGGAAAGTTTTTTCATCCCCAGAGGTAATAATTTTACTTTTATTGTAATTAACATTCAGGAAATTCTCCTTGCAGAAAAAGAACCTCAGGCTGCTAGCAATCTTCAGAGGCTTACTGAGAAAAGGAAAAATCAGAGTACTGTATTGTTTGCATTAAATGTTCAGACAACTTTCTTTTCCCTATGACAAATGGAAAGAGCTTCTCACACTGAGCTCTGAGGCAATGTTGTTTATCAAAAGAGAGAGAGAGAGAGAGAGAGAGAGAGAGAGAGAGAGAATGGGGCAATTATACATTACATGCATCCATACCCTCCAACATTTCACAGATGGAAAGTAGGACACACATAGCTAAGCAACATCAAAGTGTGGTCAAGAGAAAAAAATAAATAAATAAGAACAAATGAGCTAAGAGAAGCTGCAGCAGTTTGCTTTTGACTAAGCCTACAGGGAAGAACAAGATGCCACACCCTCCTGCCCTCTGTTGAATTAATGGAGCGCAAACTGCTTTTGTAATTTGAACTCAGTTTGCAGCAGCTGAAGTAAGCTGAAGACGAAGGGGGAAAGTGAGAGGAGGAGAGAGAAACTGGGATATTTTACAAGCAGCTGACAACAGAGGTTTAAGAAGAACTGTCCCTGCCAAATCAGGACAGTTGGACTGTATGTACTACCACCTTTCTGATTACCGACATCCCTTCCTTCATAATAGTGGAAGGTATACAACTACTCTTCAAAAGAAGCATCAGTGTAAAAAGCTCCTCTTCTTCTTCCTTCTCTTCTCCTTCTTCTTCTCCTTCTTCTCCTTGTGTGCCGTCAAGTTGTTTCCTACTTATGGTGACTCCAAGGCAAACCTATCACAGAGTTTTTTTGGCAAGATTTGTTGAGAGAGGGTTTGCCTTTGCTTTCCTCTGTGGCTGAGAGAGTATGACTCATCCAACGTTATCCAGTGAGTTTCCATGGCTGAGCAGGGATTCAGACCTCTTGTTCTCCAGAGTTAAAGTCCAATGCTCAAATCACTACACCACACTGGCTCTGTAAAAAACTCACATTGCTAAATATAAATTACAATCCAGACTCATACTCAAGGATTTAGGCCAGAGTGTCTTCCTGCAGTGATACTGAAAGCAGCTTTCCTGTTTTTGCACAGACACAGATTTATGCAAAGGTAAAATAGTGATCCACCATGAAGCAACTAGATCAAAAAGTACCTTGCGTCTTGCCAAAAAATATTTTATTAGCAGCTCACATTTCATAACCAGATATTTTCCACATAGTTTGCCCACAGTGTACTTTCACTGGAAGTCTGGGCAAATTTTGCTCCTTTCCCCCCTGACTTGGCAGTGGGAATTGGATAGTGCCTAGAAAAATCCTGTAGCCAATCACTGTCTGTTTGTGTTCGAACTGTGACATCTATCTGCTGTTAGACAGCTGGGGAAAAAGCATTGTAAAAGGACACCTTGCGGAATGCCCAAGAAAGTAATTATGCTGGTGTGCCTTCTCCCCTCTAGTTATGTCAATGTAAGAGGATTCCAGTCCAGAGGGGATATTGGTTAATAAAATCCTAGGGACGATAGTAGGAATATCTTAAGAAAGAAGGTAAAGAAATCTTGTTTCCAAAGAAACACAATCTGCCTTTCCGCACCTTACCTGTTTGCGGAGGTGGGGGGCGGCGATCGCGCGAGCAGCCTCTTGCGCGAGGCACTCACTTCGCTTCTCCTTCCTTACCGCAGCTGGCTTGCCGGTCGCACGAGCGCCTCGTGAACACCCCGCCCCTTCCTACCGCAGCGCAACCTGGGAATTGCAAGCTAGCGCTGAGGCAGGAAGCGCGACCGGCCCGGCTCCTGACACACCGCACAGCAGGTAAGTGCGCGCGGGCCCCAGGAGCATCGCGCGACTGCGCACCATTTTTGGCTTACAGCCGAAAATAAAAAGGTGCCTGTCCGCTGTGTGTCCGGCTCTAGAGCGTCGCGTAAATGGGAGTGCGTCGTATGGACCGCTCCTCCCATTAATGTGATGCTCAAGGGGCCCTTTCGCTTTAGAAACAGCGTGCGAAATGATGTGGTTTGCTTGTAACACTTGTCAAGGACTCCAATCAGCCCAGCTAGGCAACTGGTTCAGGGTTTACCAGCCTCTTAGCCCCTGCTGAAGCCCAGGTTAGCTGAAACACTGGGTGTCCATACAGTCAAAATTGAACTTGTATGGTAGATCTGCCACCTCCTTGACTTTTCCCAACACCAGTTTAAACATGGTGATACCCAGACCCTACAAGATGTCCCTGGAACTTTGTGAGAATAAAAAGCCATTCAATGTCTCAAAAGACTAAACAAAACAGAATTCAGGCCTAAACATTTCCTTGTTTGCCTCCCAGCTGAAGAACATTCCTTCTTACTAACAAAAGCTATAATGATATGGACTTGATACTTGCGTATTCTCACTTGCTATCTGTACACTCACCAAAGAGAAGCCATTTCTGCACTAGACTGTTATTGTGCTATTATTCCACTCTCAACTTCCTATGGAATCCTGAGGTCTGCAGCTTAGGGAGGGGCCTTTCCTAAACTGCAAACCCCAGGATTCTATAGGATGTTCAGAGTGGAATAATAGCACTATAACAGGCTAGTGCAGAGGCTTAAACTAAAACAGGCCCAGGTCAAGGAAGTTTTCTGGCCACACCAAACCAGAGTTTAGCGTTATAAAAATAATCTACTAAAAGCCTCAGATTGTCATGCTCCACTTCCATTTCTTTCTCCGATGAAGCTGCAAGGAAATGTTCAAAAGCCTTCACTGGAATCTAATCTCCACCTTTGGGGAATCCAAATGGGGGAAATTTGCTACGATGGGGATAAATGCTTAGTGCAAGGGTCTAAAAACTGTTTTTATATGATAGAAGAGAGACGGTATTATAAGCAATATGTTTGAAAAATTAAAGGTATAATTACTTCTTCAGATAGAGGTACAGGAGATAGAGGATGTGGATGTAAGGTTAAGGTCATAAAAATGGTACAGAAAGAAAAGTTAAGTTAATGTGAATAGATTCTAAGGCAATGACCATTCATGGAAGGGATATTCAAAAACTCTGAGTGATAAGATATCTTTCTTTCTCTGGTTCTTAGCTCTAATAATTCAATGGAGGTAGAGTTCTACAGATTTATATTAGGTAAACTTTTGTTGGTAAATGCTATATATGAAATAATTGACTTGTCATGCCCTGCTTCCAGAGCATGGACTCTGACTCAGTGTCTGAAGCAGAGAGCATGCCAGATGCTGACATTCCACTTTTGACATCCTTTGGAATTCTGGGGTTTGTAGTTTACTGAGGCCAAAGAGCTCTCTGGCTGAGAATTCTAAATACCCCTCCCTAAACTACAAATCCCAGGATTCCATAGGATGCTGAATGTGGAATAATAGCACTATAAACAGTGTGGGATGGAAATGGCATAAGGCTCAATAATACACTAAACTGGGACCTAGATTCAATAAATGAAGCTATATAAAACATTAAGAAAAATTCAACAATGTAGCAAGAGATAAATCACTGGGTAAAAGAGATATTGTAAATAAAATACCACACTGCTATTTATAAGGAAAAAATAGTTCTAATCTATCAATCTAGGGACTTTTTTGTTTTTCGAATATTGATAGATTAGAACTATTTTTTCTGTATTAAACCAGAATGCAAGCTTTTAGCTGCCGTATCACAAAAATCGTTATACAAAAAATGATTGTCATCAAATAATTTCACAGTTGTTTTTCCATTAGCAGACTAAGGTAGCAACCCCATGGAAAATGATTAATCCAACTTGTGCATATAGCATTAACAGTTTAATACAAGAATATAAAATAAAAATCGTTCCTACGGTATTATGATAGCAAAAACAACATTATCTAAATGTAGTGTTGTAGCCATAATAGTACAAGTATCAAACTCACAGTTTGGTTACTGTTGTTTGCCACTATGTGATTGTATAATTGGTGTCAGATGGCAAAGCCTTTTTCTCATAGGCTAGTAGACTAACCAGCAGTTCTGTGTATCTAATTGATTTTATGGTGTGCAAAGTGTTATTGTGGGACTGTGTAGACATTAAGACTACTCATAAAAAGAAATGCTGGAGGGAAAACAGATTCTGTTTTGTGTAAATGTGAACGGCAATGATCTTTATAGTAGTTCTACACTGATACCATTAATTCACAATGATCTACAAAATAACCCAGCTAGTGAACTTGTCATTAAGCTACTATTGACCTTGGCCTTTGTCTCACTGACCTTATGTCAAATTACGCTAGCTAGCAACTTACTGATTGCCCTGCTTGTACTTTTGCTTTGGCGTCTTTCTTTAAAGTATACTTTAGACAAAAGGGAAAAGAACTACTTTTAAATCTTTCTGGGAAAGCAAAAACAGGCCTTTGCTACTGAACACTTTGGGTACATTCAGATGTCACAACAAGCCTGGGTTTTTTCTACTTCATCCTGGAAAAAGGAAGCAAGATGAAATTGTCATTTGTGCAGTTGTCATTGTGCATCTGTGACCTAAGCAAGAGAAAGTTATAAGACGTATTTGGAAATATTATACACTTATTTTTTTCACTTTTTATTTATTTATTCAGAAGCAGCTTTCCAACCGACCCATTAATTAACCTAAGCAATCAATCCCATAAATACTGGGTCTCTAATTATTGTGATTTATGAATCAAGCCTTAGCTACAGGCTTGTTAAGAAGCTAAAGGGTGGGGCAACATAAAATCAAGAAATACAGTGTTCTGTGAAGAACTCGTTGCTTGTCTACAACTGTGGTTCTTCAACTGGTCATTTGTGAACTCACGCACATGTGGAGCTCATGGCTATTCACAGGCATGTCCAAATTACTGCAGCTGAATAGCTTTTGGTGGGAGACTCGACCTCACCCTTTCTATGAGTCACAATTCCTGGTACCTAACTTACCAGAGGAGGGTCTAATTGAAACATAATGGAGGAAATGCTCTACCAAACTCAGCATCTTCCCTGACTCTACAGTCAAACCAGTAATGTGACCGTGTTGCAGCTCTTCAGAGTTCTGACAGGGAAGTATTTCTGTGAAAATCTACTGATGTCATAACCGGCCTAGCGAAATCACTCTGGAGGAAAGGTAGTTCTTGAACTTATGCCAGGCAATATTCTAGTAAATTAGACTCTGCAATCCAAATAGGAAGACATAGCTAAATTTGGTTGGAACATAAAGCACACAACTGACTCACAAGCCTTGCCAATGTGATTGGCACCAGGAACATGACTTTAATCATGAAAATCAAATGCTACAAGTTACTAATGGTTGGAAAAGTTGATAGTGATATATAATGCCCAGGATAATGATTGTGGCAACGAACAATATGATAGGTTAGACTTTTCATTGAACTTTTTTTTTTAGAAATATTTTTATTAAAGTTTAAAGTGAAAATAAAAAAAATCCTTCCCTACTTCCAAGCTTTTTTCTTTTTTTCCAGTTGAGTCTGCTTATTTATATTCCATTCATACATAGTTTCTCTTCAAAAGGTAATCTTACATTGTTACATTGCCATATTACATTGTTGCCTTGTATTATATACAATCTTACTTTATTCTTTTCCTTTTCTTATTACTATATCTTTATCCAGTTTAAGACTTCTCTCCATTCCCTTTCAAAGTTCTGGATAGACTTATTTTTCAGTGAAAATGTTAGCTTTTCTATCTCTATCATATCCAGAACTTTTAATTTCCATTCTTTTATATTAACATGGTTCCTTTCTTTCCAATATTGTGCGTATGTCAGTCTTGCAGCAGTTATCAAATATAAGAATGTCTTCTGGTGACATCGTATCTCTCTTTGTTGCCCCAGCATATTTAACAAATAAAACTCTGGCTTCATTTCAAAATTTAAATTGTAAATTCTTTGAATTTCATCATGTATTTCCTTCCAAAATTTCCTTGCTATCTTACAGGTCCACCACATATGAAAGAACGACCCCACCTTTTCATCATTCCAACATTTTCATTTCCATTTTTAGTTATTTTCTGCAACCTTTCAGGTGTCATATACCATCTATGTAGCATTTTATAAAAGTTTTCTCTTACATTTAAACTTGGTGTAAATTTTATGTCTGTTTTCCATGCCCTCACCGATGTATCTAGCTCACTTGGATGTCTAGTATTTTGTGCCCATCTAACCATATTATCTTTGACAGTCTCTGATTCCATTTCTCTTACAACAATAATTTATAGAGTTTGGAGATTCTCTTCTTTTGGTCCTCCTTCATCAATAAATCTAATTCATTTCCTTTTCTTTCAAATCCATATAATTTTTGATCGATTTTAAATCTCTCTTTAACTTGTCTCCATGGGAACCAATTAAATTCATGTCCCAAAGCCTTTAATTCTTCTTTTGTGCGCATTCTTGGCTTATCCCCTTCCCATTTCAGCAAATCTTGATAGGTTAGTAAATTTCCTTGTTTTGTTAGGGCAATTTTATGTGCTTCTTGAGGTGAGGTCCAAATCGGAAGTCCTCTATAAAATTTATGCTTTATTTGTAACCACACTTTCAATAATGTCTTTCGAATACAATGATTATTAAACTCTTTATTCACTGTTATTTTGTCGTAACGTAAGTATCCGTGCCATCCAAACCTATTATTAATTCCTTCCAGTTCTTTACATGTTGTATTTTCTACATGTATCCAGTCTTTGATTAAATCTAAACAGCATGCTTGATAATAGGTTTTTAATGATGGCACATCAAATCCTTCTCTCTCTTTTGCATCTTGTAATATTTTAAACCTAATTCTTGGTTTTTTCCCTTGCCAAATAAACTTTCGTAATTCTTTTTCCCATTCTTTAAAAATCTTTTCTCTTCATACTATTGGTAAATTCTGAAAGAGAAACACAAGCTTTGGGAATAAAGCATTTTAAAAGCATTTATCCTTCCCAGGAGAGACAAATTAAAATGCACCCATCTTTCCATTTCACATTTAATCTCCTTCCATATCTTTAAGTAATTGTTATCAAACAATTCTTGATTTTCGTTTGTGATTATGATACCTAAGTATTTTACTTTCTTAGTAATTTGATATCCTGATCTTCTCTCCAGGTCTGCTTGTTCTATTTTTTGTCATATTTAATGTCATCATCATCATTGTCTTTTCTCTGTTTATCTTGTATCTTGCCATTTGTCCATATTTTTGTAAGATATCTACCAACACCTGAATTGAATCTTGAGGTTCCTCCAAAAATATAATTACATCATCAACAAAAGCTTTATATTTCATTTCCTTATTTTTTCACTGAACTTTTAATAATTACATTAGTGAAGAAATAGTTCAAAGCTAGTCTAGGTGACTGATAAGCCACTACTGCAGAAAAATACATCTCGAAGGGGTGTGAAAACAAGGTTCTATTTCTAGGACAAAGAAGGAAGCATAATACTGTAGAGATCATAAGGGTGAGACTGTTTATCCAGCATAGCCATAAACACAGAGAAGTGCCTCCCTTTTCCTTGCTTTAAACATAAGGTTAATTACTACCAAGAGGCGATGAAGGCATAAGAAATATCTTGGTTAATTAAGGAAATGACATTACCTTCCTCTGTGGTTGAGAGAGTGTGAGTTGCCCAAGTTGGCCCAATCGGTTTCTGTTGGCTGAGCAGGAATTTGAACTCTGGTCTCCAGAGTTGTAGTCAAGCACTCGGATCACTACAGTTATGCTCTTTCTTACTTTTACTCTATAGGCTTAAAATCAGCATCTGAGTTCTTCTGTGCAGATTGGGCTGAGAGGCTCATGGTCAACTTATGGCCTAGAGCTGGAGGTGCCAAAGGAGAAAAAACTTTAAAAGAAGATACCCAAGTGCGCAGATGAAGCCAAGAAATATTATTTTGAAGGCCTTGGTGGGTAAAGTTACAGCAGAGAGACAACAATCCATCAATTTGTATTTTACCCAGGCAAAAGACATAACTTTGAGTGACCATTGGAGGGAGGAAGTTCCTCCCTTGCAGGGCCTGCATTTTTTAAAGTGGGCATTAGAGGCCATACAAAGGAGGAAAAATGAGTAGAAGCCCACAGAAAATGAGAAAAAAGGGTTCTAATTTTTGTTTTAAGTGTTAGAAGCAAATAAATGAAAGAGAAGAAAATGAAAGAAAAAACTACTCAACAGACAGAAAGTAGATCAACTCTCTGTGTTTGTGTGTGCGTGCAAGTTGCCCATCAACTTATGGAAACTCCATGAATTTCATATGGTTTTCTTAGGCAAGAAATACTCAGAGGTGGTTTTTCCAGTTCCTTCCTCTGAAATATAGCCTAGAGCACCTGGTATTCATTGGCAGTCTCTCATTCAAGTGCTAACTGCACATTTAAAATGTGCCACCCTCACAATGAATGAAATAGAACTGAGGCAGAGCAGCTTGGGACACTGGACAGTAGGGGTGGTTTTCTAACAAAAATTACTTAGCTAGTGAAGTTTTCATATGTGGTCCTGTGCAAGGCAAGACTCATGCGTGTGAGCCACAGAAACCATAAAGAAGAACTCAGAAAATGTGCACATACATTTTTGTGGTGCAGTGTGTCATGAACCAAGGAAACTGGGCTGTACAAACAGAAGCCAGAATGGAGATGCTAAATACTAGATTTCTGAGTGGGCTGACAGCTCTTCACAGAAAGCTCTGTGAAAGGAGAGCTGCGGCAGTGATCACCAGCTCAGAGGCAAGTTCTAGCTGGTGATTCTCTCCCTGGAGGAGGGGAGAGTGTGGAGATCACCCACAAAGGTCTAGGAACCTCACCAAGCTTGCACAAACCACAGAAATTGATTGCAAGAGGCATTAAATACTATTTTTAAGACTTCCGAGATCTTATTTTGAAAATAGAAATTTTAATAAGAGTATGAACTCTTTAAAAAACGTTTTTTTCAGGTGGGAAAGGATATAGTAATACTATAATTTGGGAAGGTACTTTTTAAAGTTGGGAGACTGATTGTTATTACAAGTGCTCTGGAAGCAATAAAAAACAAAGGAAAGAGATCAGTTTGTTATGGGAAAGTGGACCTGTTTTGTCTGGGAGAGGTATCGCATTGAAAGTAATCTGAATAACAAGACAAACTAAATAGCCAGGTGTATCTTTGCAACACAGTTGCTGTGAAGACAAAATATTAGCTCAGATTTGCCCAGTTTTTCCTTAATTGAAAGAATGGCAATGATTCACTCCTTTGCAGATAAATAGAATCCAGTGGTCTTGCAGAACATTTAGAAGGAATTTGAATTGATTAAAAATGGTCTTATGTGCTTCACATTAGCAACAGATGATACAATGGTAATCAAAGAATCAGATAAGAAGAGATATTGGAGTGTGGAAATTTTGGATGTACACCCAGGTATACTTCCAGACCAAGATGATTTTGGAGATTTAGAGCTGAATCTGGAGGAACCAGAGGAGACTACTGGCCACATTGCAAATAACGCAGAGAAAAATTACATTGGATACACTGAAAAAGGGAAGATAAGCTGGATGTTTTTCCTGAAGGACATTCAAGATGTTGGAGGGAGGAATGCTGAGATCTATAGTAAGGTGTGGGGGGGTGGAATGTCATGGCAGTAAGTTGTGGAAAGATGCTGATTGGATTTTGTTCTCAGCTAGATTGCTCAAAGGGGAGAAAGAAGAGGGCAAAGATAACAAGACTAGTACAAGGATGTTCCCTCCCCAGGTCTTATGGAGCAATATGCAGTTTGCACAAGAGCAGAAATTTGGCAAAAAAAGTGTAAATGTAAAATATGAATGGCTAAAGAAATAATGATTGGATTTGTTGGATTCTAGATATTATCCCGTTGATTCATGTTTGATGTGGTTTTATTGCAAATCAAATTGTTACAAAATAAGTTTTTTGGAAGAGGATTTATGAAATAAGCTTTTTTGGCGGGGGGGAGTTGAAATTTAAGAAACAGTTTAAAATGTTATTAAAGTTGATCTATATGTGGGATGGAGAGAAATATAATTACAAGGGACATTATCATGAGAAGGTATGTTTTTTCAAAATATCCATGGAAAATTTAAAGGGGAAAAAATCTATAATGAGCTTGAGTTTTGTTTTTTGGGAGACTCACTTGAAAAAAGCTAGAGGAAGAGAGAAATAGTTAGAAAAGAATTGGGGGGGGGATGGTTTAATGGGGATGAAAAGATTTAATATTTAATTTTTTGCATTATGATAGAATATTGTTAAATTAGAATGATAGGGGCTAATCTGTTTAGCCTTATTTAGGGGAAGAGAAATAGTAGTTTCTGTTAAAAAGTACTAACCCTTATTGACTTTCTGTAGGAAATATATTTAACAATTGTAAGTTTGGATTTAGACATTAATAGGTTTATGTTATAGAAAGGAGGATGAAGAATTACTGTGATAGATGAGAGAGGTATAGAATGACTATGTACTATTCTTTACAAATTGCTGAAGAGAAAATTGGATTTTCTGTTTCTTTTCTATTTTTTTATTTATGTCTTTTTAATTTTTATCTATTTTTTCTTTCATTTTTTCTTCATTCTGTGTCTTCTCGTTCTAAATTTCTGTGTTTCTTAATTTTTATTGTATATGAAAAATCTGAATAAAAATGATAAAACGTGAGGTGCTAAATATTCACATGTGCAAGAACTGTAACAAAAAGGAAAGCACAGATGCAAGAAAATTAGTTGGTTGAGAGAGGTTAAACCATCAGCTGAGACTCTTGAGAACAGCTCTTTCCTCTTGATATGCTAATTCCATTTGTAGTGGAAACTCACTTCCGCCACCCTCAGAGAGGTTTTTTTGGGGGGCCATTGCCTTCTAAACCTCATATTGCTATACTGCTGCTACCCTATAAATGATTCCTTTTTTTCCTGCAAAAAGGAAACAAAATTAAATATTCACATGACCAAAACAGACATGGAAAGTTTCAACTCCAGCCTTGATCTACACATCTCCTTCCTTCCTGCAGACTATGTTCAAGACGTTCCTTATCAACGCTGTCACTCTGGGGAGAATGCCTGGCTTGGCTGATATGACAGTATCGGTGATAATCAGATGCATACGTTGGAAGAGCAGGGGTTATTGTAGGTTGCAGAGATATGTCATGCCTACAGTAAACGAAATAAATCATTTTGGACAGAGATTTTGTACAGTTTGTGGTTTGGCAGGGAATCTCAGAAGCTACTTTTGTTTGTGATGGAAACATCTCTTCCCTCGTTCAATGGGCCATCTACAAATCATGCCAGCTCACAGGGCCAGTATCTGTGACAAGGGCCAGTGATATTTTAAGCCTAGCCTGTTTTCTTTTCTCATTCACCCAGCTAACTTTGTGACTTCCAGCCAAGAGGGATGGAGAAATAAGTTATCTTGGGAAGCTTGGTCTCAGTGAAGGAATTTATTGAACACAAAATGATTTTGCGATGAGGTAGTAGCTATGAGATTACTAATCCCTAAACTGTTCTAATTTGTTGAGATTGGACATTCCATTAGAACACAAATATATAAATCCAAGTATTAAACCAACTAATGTAGAAAGTTGTTTCCTACACCCAGGAAATGATTAATTCATAAATTATGGTATATATGATCTTTACACTTCATCAAAGAAAAGAAAGAAAGAATGCAAAGATATCAGACACAGTATGATTGTGGCCTGCCAATATTTAGGGGAGGAACTGGATAGTACTGAATCTAAAGGAAAATTTTAACCGTAGTAGTTCTTTAAATGTAACTTGGTTCAAGGTTACTGTTGGTGATGTAAGGGACCATAAAATGACTAGTTATATATTCTTTGGAACTGTGATTAAAGTCAGGAAATGGTAGAAAGAGTTATATAACTATGGGCTTGTATTTGTCATTATATGCCTTCAAGCTGACTCTTGAGTTCTGGTGACCCTATCTATCTGGGCTTCCTTGTCAAGGTTTAATTCAGAGAAGGCTTATAT
Source organism: Cyclura pinguis (assembly GCA_030412105.1). Taxonomy (NCBI): domain Eukaryota; kingdom Metazoa; phylum Chordata; class Lepidosauria; order Squamata; family Iguanidae; genus Cyclura; species Cyclura pinguis. The sequence goes on along the minus strand of CM059603.1, from coordinate 166,033,737 downwards.
TACTTTCTCTTAGGCTGAGACATTGTGACTTGCCCAGTGTCTCCCAGATTTGAACCCTGAGCTCCCAGAATTTAGTATTCAAACCATTACACCACTCTCGTTCTCTTATTTAGGGCTACACTGGGAAAATTCTAGTGTTTGTATTTAGTTTAATGTTTTCAAAAGAACGTATTTCCTATTACATACTGGTGTCTAATTACATTTATTCAATTATATAAACATATATGCATTTTTCTCTCTTTCTAAGTACCTTTATTTGATCACAAGGAGAAAGGATTTTCTTTTACCTACCTACCAAAGCTGCTGGTTCTTTGAAATCTGTTGTTCGTTTAATGTCAGGACTGAGTGTATACCTTGAGGCAGCATCTCTTAAAACATCCTACCTTGATCTTGCATACAAAAGAAGAATTTGCATATTGTATATGGAAACGTAAACTCTGCAACAACTAAATACCAAAAACAACCAGTGTGCAAGTGATTAAAGTGTTGGATGTGGACCATGAATGCTGGGCTTCAGAACCTTTCTCCAAAGTTCACTGGTTGAATTAAAGACAGTTCTGCCTTACATTATTTTTGAGAATGCAAAATGATATAGTCCCATGCAACCTGATCAGATTGCTTTGAAGAGAAGGCAGACTATAAAAAGATTTTTAAATGAACTTCAAGAGGTTTGATGGAAACCTGGCAAAGGGAATTCAGGAAGTATACAGCACCTTGGTGGAATATATGGAGGGTACTGTAGACTTCAGGTTCATGTATGAGACTAAATGCTCCAGAGAAGCTATAGATACTATGTTGAGTTTAAGGAATGTACTTTCCATAGGTTTACTGCTTGTATTCTGTGGGATACTGGGCTGTGATGGTATGTTGTATAAATGCTAATTTTGTTGTTAAGTGCTGTCGAGTCCACTTTGATTTATGCTGACCCTATGAATAAGAGACTTCCAGGTCACTCTATCTATACAGTCAAAGGCTTTGCTATAACCTATAGAGCACAGCCTGATTTTCTTTTGAAATTCTTTGGTGTACTCCATTATTCAATGATGTTTGCAATATGATCCTTAACGCCTCTTGCTTTCCTGAATCCAGTTGGACATCTGGCAGTTCTTGCTCCATACATGGTAAAAGTCTTTGTTGTGGAATTTTGTTTGCATGGGAGATTTATGTAGTAGTCCAGTTGTTACAGCAATCTCTGGTGTTCCTTTTTTGTGGATCGGAATATAGATTGATTGTTTCCAAACTGTAGGCGATTGTTTTGTTTTCCATATTTTTTGACAGATTTTAGTTAGAACAAGAGTAGAATCTGTCTCTTTAGCCTGAAGCAGCTCTATTGGTATGCTGTCTGTTCTTGGTAGTTTATTTGTCCCAAGTCCTTGAGTGAAGCTTCCACTTCATTTTCTAACATTGGAAGTTCATCTTTAAATTATTCTTCCTTGAATTAATTTACCATACTTTCATTCTATTTTATGTAATTTTTGAATGTATTGTTTCAATAGTCTTTTTTTTTTTACTTGGTCAAATAGTGTGTTCTCCTGCTGGTTGTATAGCATCTCCACCCTTGGTTTAAGTTTCCCTTTGATTTCTCAAATCTTGTGAAAGAAGTCTCTTGTCCTTCCTTTTTTGTTATCATCTTCTCTTTCTCTGCCTTGATTATTATAGTAGTTCTCTTTGCCCTTGCACACAAGTCACTGAACAGTTGCATTCAGGGTTCTGCCCCTATTTCTGTCATCTTTTATGCTTCCTTTTCACCTGTCCTTAAGTGCTGGATGAGTTTCATCTCTGGCTTAGAACAACATAACAACAATATAAAAGATAGAAGACATTTTGTTTCACACACACACACACACACACACACACACACACTGTCCAAGCTTGGTCTGAGCTGGCAGCCAGGAGAAACTGATAACAAACACAGGCCAGAAACTTAGAAGTAACTTAAGTGGTCAGTTTACTGAAGAAAGGAAACAGCTTTGCAAATGAGAAGCAATAAGGGTCCCAACAATGTCCATAAATCAGAGGCAGGCAAAAACAAACACAAGTCAAAGGCAGAAACACAGGCAAGGGCAGTGAACAGAAGCATGCATGGGAGCAATGGTCAGTTGATTGCTGAGAAAGGCTAGAGGGGAAAGGCTCAGTTCTTATAGGCTTCAGGGTCAGCGCAGCTGGTGCCTGATTAATTGGTGCTTGGCATAAATTCGCTGGGAGTGACGCAGGAGACCCTTTTGGTGTCTATGCTGGACAAAGGTAGGTATAGCTAGATCATTCTCTGTGTCAGAGTGAGCAGGGCTCCCTGCTGGGGCTGACACTTCTGTCCCTGGGGCGGATACTGGTACTGTCTGCTCTGCAGGGTCTGCTGCAGCAGTTTCTGTGTCAGGGCTCAGAGCACTGCCTCAGACTCTGAGTCTAGGTCCTGGAAGCCATGACACACACACATTCACATGACATATATATGTCTCTCTATATATGTAGACACACACACACACACATGAACATGCCAAATATAAAATGACCTATTTGGTAGCTTAATAATTAAATTGAAACTATCATACTTTGGACACTTTATGAGATGACAACTCATTAACAAAGATGATAATGCTCAGTAAAGTTGAAGCCAGTAGAATCATAGAATCATAGAATCATAGAAATGTAGAGTTGGAAGAGACCCCAGGGGCCATCCCGTCCAACCCCCTGCCATGCAGGAACACCCTCAAAGCACTCCCGACAGATGGCCATCCAGCCTCTGCTTAAAAACCTCCAAAGAAGGAGACTCCAGGAAAAGAGGAAGACTGTATTACAGGTGGATTGACTCAGTTGAGGAAACCACAGTTTTGAATCTGCAAGATATGAGCAAGGCTGTTGAGAACCAGACTCTTGAAAGTCTCCCATTCATAGGGTTGCTATAAGCGGAAGAAAGCTTGAAGGCAATTAATAACAGCAAATGCGTTAGCTTCCACACTAAAGCCCATTTGTTTTAAAAGACTAGTTGACATATTATTGTATCTTTATTTCCAATCCCATGTGAAATCTATTTTAGGACTCTTATTGTAGTCACAGAGATATGAATTGGGTGTCGAAAGGCTGGTGAAAAACATTTTCTTGTATTCTTCTTTTTTCAAGTAACAAGAACTGAGAAAAAACAAACAATATTCAATATAAACACAAGCTGGCTCTTAACCTGCTAAATCTGCAAATCATAACTAGCCATTTTTATTTCCATTAATAAAGAATCTTACACACAAGAGCTGCTGAAGCTCTAGTTTATTGAAAAGTATGTTTGGCAAGATTTCTATAAAAAGTGCTGCAACATACAGCTGTCCTTATAAAGAGAGTTGTTCTGATATTTGTACTTCATAGTATGAGCTATTTACAGACTTTTAGTACATTGCTTGTTGAATACAACTTCTCAAGGGTCAGTTTCTACAGTGAAAACCACAGCATTCTACAAACAGAGATGGAATCATATGATGTCTGGGGAACATTCAGTTGTAGATGGTTGAATTTGTCTGGAAGTGCATCAGAGTTTGAAAAAGATAAGCATGGAAATCAATTAGTATTTGATTACCATTGTTTTGAAACTTCTAAATGACACTGTCATCTATTATTCATCCAAGAGGATTTCTAGAGTAAAAAGGTAAATGCATGTTATTTATCCTGTGTGAGTATTATTCATATTGTCTACTTAAGGGTGCAACCCCTACTTTACAGTAACCACAACTGAAGTCAGAGGTTTACTTCAGAGTGGGCATGCATAGGGTTGCAATGTAAAACTGTCTACTATTCATATAATATTACACAGAAACAAAATCAAGTTTGAATAAATCCTCTTGACTTTTGTTTAGTGAAAATAAATTGGATAACTCAGTATCACCAACTATAACTTGTGTTAATAGAAACTGAAAGAACAAAATTTGTGTGGAACTGCTTTATATAAAAATTCAAGTATAATTGACTTAACACAGAACAAATGGCCAATTCATGTAAAATAGTGTACAGTGTAAAAGAGTCAAGGGTCAAAGAGAAGCACTCCAAATCTCATTGATTATAATGGGAAAAAATTGAGTGTATGCTTTTTTCTTACAGTGGCTATGTGAAGAACAATCATATGCATATCTAATCAGAAGTAAATCCCATTGAGTTTTTTATTATTATTATTATTATATCATCATCATCATCATCATCATCATCATCATTTATTTATTATCATTTATTTATGTAGCACCATCTCTGTACATGGTACTTTACAAGTAAAAGAATGACAAAACAGTTCCCTGCCCTCAGGTGTACAATCTAATTAAGACATGATTGTTCCTGCTTGGCAGGGGGTTGGACTGGATGGCCCCTGGAGTCTCTTCCAAACTCTATGATTGTATGACACAAAAGGAAAAGGAGGTGAAAGTGTAGGAGGGGATTAAATGCAGCAGATACTGCCTCTTTTTTCGCTCATTGGCCAGGTGGTGGCGGTTGGGATGGAGAGAGGGCCCTTCATTTGCTTTTGTGCCTAGGCATGATGAACCTGTACCTGTTTCTTCTCTCTCTCTAGTGCCAGAGCAATAAAGGGGCACTTACCCTCAAAGGTCACATAATTTGCAGAACTAAAAAACTGCACCTGAGGATTCTACCTCCAACAAAGGTAAAACTTTTTCATTTGGACTATAATTGGCAAGTTCAACCTATGCAGCATCTAAAAATGTTTCCAGATGTAGCAGAACACAGATTTCTTGAGTACACAGATTTTTTGAGAAATTCAATATTCTCTGCCTAAGAAAGGGGCCCTCTGGCTTCACAAAAGACAGAGATAACCTGGCTTGCAAAGAAGAAACTGCTAATGGAGTTTAGATTTTACTGTCCTTTCCTCAGTTTCCACATGGCCAAAAAGGGACATGGCCTCTGCCTGAATTGACATTCCCTCCAACTGAAGTGAACTGCAACCAAAACATCTGATACAAAATGTGGCCTGTGACTATTAACATAATTACTTTTCTTCTCCTGTATGATTTTTAACATCTTTTGCCTGATGAGGAAGCCAGTGGGATTGCAGGAAGTATGTTGTGCCTTTTGATTGGCCAATAAAGGTACTACTATTTTGTGGATTTTGGAGTATTTCATCTGGAAACCAGTAGCTCTTCAGTTGTTCCTTATAAGTGAAACACTGGAAAAATCAGTGGGTCAGCTGCACAGGAATTCTTCTTACTGCTTATGTTTTATTTTTATAATCTTTTCCTTACTCTTTTGCTTCAGGCCTAAACAGTACTTGTTGAGCATCCTGTAAAACAAGAGCTGTAGTCACTGCTGGAATCCATAAACTGTGTGATATGCTTGAAATCTCAAGATTTGGAAAACCACCTGCAGCCATTTAACATCTGATAGAAAGCATACACAGAACACACAGAATCTGGTGACTGGCAGGGAATCAATTACATTGTGTAACATCTGAGAATGGCAGCTTCCTTTTCTTCTTGGTAAAATGTACGTTCAGTTTTGTTTACAGTTGTGGAGGGGCAAGTTAAAACTTGCCGAAGGTCGACTTTACATCAGTTGCAGTTTAAATCAGTTCAATGTTGCCTTAGAGACCAGCTATAAATTATCCAGATTAGTTTAATGAACCCACAAAGTTATTTTTAAATTAATAATCACACCTGGAAAATGGTGAGTTTGAGCAGAGTTTGTGTTTAATCCTAATCCTTTCCCTACTAGCCACTCTCCTTCTCCAGGGGGAAAAAATGCAAGTATGCCTACCACAGAAAAAAATTGCAGGTTATTTGTGCTGTTTGTTCACAGCAGTAAAGGCCTAGTTTTAAAGATAACAGGTTCACCAGAGTGCTATATCTGAGAAACTAGCAAAACAGTTGATAGAATTACAGTTACTGGAATAAATGTGTAATTCTTAATCATTCATGGGATTGTTAATTCTTAAGATGTAAAATATTATATTTCATATGTGACCTCAGGCTTGAACCATGTAATAAAAATAAAACCTTTGTAATGGTTTTGTGAAGATGTAGATGTGGAGTTCACACCCCTCTTAAGAATATGTTTGCCACCCAAGCAGAAAGACTATGTGTGGTATGCTCCTGGGTCTTCAACAGCACAATTTTATTTACAGAAACTACTATGGGAAAGCTTTTATTGGCATGGGCAGGAACACTTTCACCACTAGTCAGGCTGTTGTTCAAGCCAGCACTAGCAAGCCTGGATGCAGAGACTGATTCAAAACTGTTCCAGGACATATTCAGATTATAGTTTATTGGGTCCTCAAAAATTTTTAGAAATTTGCGCCAGGGCATGAAAGTTGAGATCCTAAAAACTACTAATGTGTTCAGAAGAGATAATTTATCACATCAGAATTCCTCAGAACAACCAAATTTGTGGTGATTCTTGCTTTATTAAAAACTAGTAATCTGAATGTCTAACACAAGAATAAAGGAGGGTTGCTTCAAAAGGATGGGCTTGCCAGGCTAAAGTATTCAAACCATGAGATAATATGTATATCTTACTATTATTTTAATATCTGCAGAGCAAAAGCACTATCATCATTTATTATTTATAAAATAGCTAATACACATTAGAAGTTGTGCAGTGGACATGTACACAGGACTCACAATGTAAAATATATGGGAGGGTAAAACAGAGAGTAGAAAAATACAGTAATTAATGGTTGTTATGTGTTGTCAGGTCAGCTTGAACATGCAATGACCCTATGAGAGACCTCCAGACATCCTGTTATTAAAAACCCTACTCAGGTGTTGCAACTGTAGCTTCCTTGATTGACTCAATCCACCCGTAATGAGGTTTTCCTCTTTTTCTATTGCCCTCCATGTTACTGAACATAACTGCATTTTCCAGTGCGTCACATTGTCGTAAGATATGTCCAAAGTATGACAGCATTAGTTTAGTCATTTTCAATTCTCATGAACATCCAGGCTTGATTTACAATCTGTCCCATTTATTTATTTTTCAGCAGGCTAAACTTCAAGAGAAAGAAAGAGAACTTAGAGAAAATGCTACATCTCTACAAGTGGAGATAAAGAAAGTACAAAAAGAGATAATGTTGAATACATCAGAGGAAACAGAAAAAAAAAGATGAAACAGATGAAATTAACTCAATTTGAACAAGCTAACAAAATTGGGAAATGGTTAGCGTATAAACTTAAGAAGAGAGAGAGGAACACAGTAGCTGAACTGAAAAAATGGGAAGATGATTATGCAACATGAAAAGATAAAACAGAAGTTTAAAGAATATTTTGAAAAATGATTCTATGAAAAAAACTCTCAGTATCAAAATGAGAAAAAGTGGACAGAATTCTTTACTAAGATCAAGATTCCAAAAATACCATTCGAGAAACAGGAACAGTTAAATAAGTCAATAACATAAACTGAAATAGAAGAGGCTATAAAAGATTTGAAAATGGATAAGGCACCAGGACCAGATGGATTTACCACGTTATACTATAAAAGATTTGTAAAAGAATTAATTCATCCATATCAAGCAACCTTGAAAGAAATAGAGAATTATGGGAAACCACAATCCTGGGGAGAAGCAAATATCATATTGATACCCAAAGAAGATAAGGATAAAAGAGAAGTTAAAAACTATAGACCAATCTCTTTGCTGAATACAGATTATAAAATATGGCAACAATATTGGCAAAATGATTGAGATATGTAATACAGGACAAGATTCACAAAGGTCAAACAGGCTTTTTCCCAGGCAGATATGTGAAGAATAATATAAGAACACTATTGGATGTGATTGAATATTATGATAAAAACCCAGGGAAGAAGATAGCTATTATTTTATTGGATGCAGAAAAAGCTTTTGATAATGTTTCCTGGGAATTTTTACACCGAGTTTTAAAAGAATACGGCCTGGGAGAAGCCTTTTGTAAATGGATTGAAATTATTTATCAGGATCAATCAGCAAAGTTAATCATAAATGGAGATATAATGACAAGCTTTGGTATAAATAAGGGGGAACAGCAAGGGTCTCCCTTATAACCATTATTATTTATAGCTGTATTGGAGGTATTACTGATTGCAATAAATGAAGACTTACAGATACGAGGTTTGAGAATAAAGAATAAGGAAATAAAATACAAAGCTTTTGCTGATGATGTAATTATATTTCTGGAGGAACCACAAGAATCAATTCAGGTGTTGATGGACATCTTACAAAAGTATGGACAAATGGCAGGATATAAGATAAATAGAGAAAAGACAATGATGATGATGACATTAAATATAACAAAAAAAAGAACAAGTGGACCTGGAGAGAAGATCTGGATATCAAATCACTAAGAAAGTAAAATACCTAGGTATGATAATTACAAATAAAAATCAAGAATTATTTGATAACAGTTATTTGAAGATATGGAAGGAGATTAAAAGTGATATGGAAAAATGGATGCATTTAAACTTCTCTCTCCTGGGAAGGATACATGCTTTTAAAATGTCCTTACTACCAAAGCTCATGTTTCTCTTTCAGAATTTACCAATAATAGGAAGAGAGAAGATTTTTAAAGAATGAGAAAAAGAGCTATGAAAATTTATTTGGCAAGGGAAAAAACCAAGAATAAGGTTTAAAATATTACAAGATGCAAAAGAGAGGAGTATTTGATCTGCCATCGTTAAAAACCTATTACCAAGCATGCTGTTTAGACCTAATCAAAGACTGGACACAAGTAGAAAACACAACAATTAAAGAATTGGAAGGAATAAATAATAGGTTTGGATGGCATGGATACTTATGCTATGATAAAATAACAGTGAATAAAGAGTTTAATAATCATTGTATTCGAAAGACATTATTGAAAGTTTGGTTACAAATAAAGCACAAATTTTATAGAAGACTTCCAATGTGGACTTCACCCCAAGAAACATATAAAATTGCCCCAACAAAACAAGTAAATCTATTAACTTATCACGAGTTGTTGAAATGGGAAGGGATAAGCCAAGAATGTGTACAGAAGAAGAATTAAAAGTTTTAGGACATGAATTTAATTGGTTCCCATGGAGACAAGTTAAAGAGAGATTTAAAATGGATCAAAAATTACATGGATTTGAAAGAAAAGAAAATGAATTAGATGTATTGATGAAGGGAGACCAGAAGAAGAGAATCTCCAAACTCTATAAATTATTGTTGCAAGAGAAATGGAATCAGAGACTGTCAAAGATAATATGGTCAGATGGGCACAAAATATTGGACATCCAATTGAGCTGGATACATCGGTGAGGGGATGGAAAACAGATATAAAATTTACACCAAGTCTACATTTAAGAGAAAACTTTTATAAAAGGCTACACAGATGGTATATGACACCTGAAAGGTTGCAAAAAATAACTAAAAATGGAAATATACGATGTTGGAAATGTGATGAAAAGGTGGGGTCATTTTTTCATATGTGGTGGACCTGTAAGATAGCAAGGAAAATTTGGAAGGAAATACATGATGAAATTCAAAAAATTTATAGTTTAAATTTTGAAATGAAGTCAGAGTTTTAATTGTTAAATATGCTAGGGCAACAAAGAGAAATAAGATGTCACCAGAAGACATTGTTATATTTGATAAGTGCTGCAAGACTGACATATGCGCTATACTGGAAAGAAAGGAATTATGTTGATATAAAAGAATGGAAATTAAAAGTCCTGGATATGGTAGAGATAGAAAAGTTAACATTTTCATTGAAAAATAAGCCTATCCAGAACTTTGAAAGGAAATAGACAGAAGTCTTGAATTGGATAAAGATATAGCATAGGAAAAGAAAAAGGCACAAGGCAAGATTGTATGTAATACAAAGCAACAATATAATAAGGCAGTGTAACAAAGCAGCAATGTAACAATGTAAGATGCAACAATGTAAGATTATCCCTTAAGCAGAAAGTATGTATGAGTGGAATGTAAACAAGCAGACTCAACTGGAAAAAAGCTTGGAAGTGGGGAAGGTTTTTTTTAATTTTCAATTTAAACTTTAATAAAAATATTCATAATATTTATTTTTCAGCAGGCCAAAGTATCCATAGACCTTTCCTCCAGCACCGCATTTCAAATAAGCTGATTTTTTTCCCTGTCAGCTTTCTTCACAGTCCAGCTTTCACATCCATACACAGAAATAGAAAATCTATTTATTTATTTAACTTATATTCTGTCTTTCTTTCAATGGGACCCATAAAATCAGCTTATATGAAATGTGGTGCTGAAGGAGAGATCTAAATATGATAAATATTCTGATTTTGGTACTGAATTATTTATCTTTACACTTACTTAGTTCCTTTATAGCTGCCCTTACAAGTCTTAGTCTTTTTTGGATTTCTTGATTACAGCATGTTTTGGTTAATGACTGAGTCAAGGTATAGAAAATCTGTAACAATTTCAGTGTGTTGATGGCCTATTTGAAAGTTACGTAGATCTTTTGTGGTTATTATTTTATTTTATAAACAGTCAAATGGAACCCTGCATTTGTACTATCTTAATTTTCATGAGTAGTTTTCTAAGTCCTTGCTATTTTCTGCCAGCACTATGGTGTCATCTGCATCTCTTATAAATAAATCAAGATAGAATTTAGAGAATTCATTCAAAATACCATTTGGTTATAATCAATCCCAGGACTGGCTATTTGGACCTCAAGGTGATCCCTACGTGGACCCGTGGATGTGTTGGTTGATGGTTCACTGTGGATGTGTTGGTGGGGGTTCCTTGTCGTAAGCATGACCAGAGCCTCTACTAAACTTAATAGGAACAGTCAGAGACAGTTGTAAAAAAGAAAAAAGAACAAAAAAGAACCAACAAGTAGAAGTTTATTAAGACACATTTAGATATCACATTAGCCACTGAACTATTTAATCATTCACGCTCCCTCAAACCCTATTCAATTTTCCACCCTGGCTGACTGTCCTGTCTCTATTACTATACAGATGAAGTACAGACAGGCAACTTGACTGTAAGTGGTAGGAATCCACTCAGAAGGAAATTCCTACTGAGATCAATTTAAAATAATGGAGTTCTTTCTTGGCTTCCATACTATTCTGATTTAGATGTTTACACCAGAAAAAGCAGGCAAGTCCATTCTAAATTGTATTATCTAGAGAACTACAATCTTGTGTCAGTGCCTGTTAAAGACTAAGCAGTTTTATTAGACAGAGCTATATTTTGCCAGATTTATTTTTACTTAGGGTTGGATACAAGCTGGGTTCAACAAAGAAGGGGGAAATAATATAGAATGCTTTTTTTTTGGAGTTGCTGCAACTTTGTCAATAATCTGGTCCTAATTGTCAATACTATGCTGTGCCACTGCATATCATCGACTTCAACAGTCAACTATTGCTATTTTGAAAACCTGGAAACCCTAAAAGTGTTGTGATTTTATAGTTACATCCCTGGCAGAATCATGCTTTGGTGACTTAGGGTCAGGTGAATGGTATCCTCATTCTATACTGTCATGGCATAATTGAGACTCCATGCAAATATTCTGTTCCATTTGTTCAAGAACCCTTCTCAGGTAAGTGTTGGAACTCTGGTTTTGGTTTCCAGGATCCAGAATCATATCACTGACTGACTCTGCTATTGTCTGCAGGTCAACAATTTCTGCTTTATGTGTTATGGCTCTCTAGTATTTCATACGTCAAGGCTGCTACATCATTAAATCCATTAGAAAACTGTAGCAATGTAATGTTTATTGGCAAGATTACGTCTTTTTACATCTGTTTATCAGCAAGATTATATCATTCCAAAGGTTTTTTTTCAAAATTTTCTGAATCTGTCACTGTGACAACAGGAAACTAAGATGCTTCTGAACAGAAGGCTCTTAACCACTACTGACCAAAAGGTATTGTACATCTATTGTCCCTTCCTCTTTAATGTTTTTTTTCCCCTAGTAGTAAAAAAAACAAAAAAGGCATTGGACAAATTACAAATGGAAGATAATATCATCTTGATCTTTATAAAATCCTTGGCTTGAGGCAGGACAGAACTTAGATGTGGAATTTTATAAGGGTCAAGATGGTGTTACTGCCCTGGCTAGCCCGAGCTTTGGGGATATAAAACATATCTTTTGATATTGATAATTCGGCTTCACATATCCCTTCCACGTGCTTGCGAGGCCCCCGGACAAGCACGCATACAGGCTCGGCCAATTATCGCCGTAATATTCCTAGACAATACAGGCAGGCCAGAAAACAGCCAACTCGCCACTTTAGGAGACCTCCAGGCAAGTACCTCCATTAGGTATGCGAACAACTCTCAAAAGATCCTCTGCTCCGCACTGGCAGCTTGATGATTGAGCTATACAATGCTCAAGTATTCCGCGTGTGCATACCGGCTACTCTATTGGTAAATTCGGCTATAATTCAATCATTCAAATTCTGACCTTTCGGAGGCTTTGTCTCCAGCTCCAAATCTACTGTTTTCCCAAAGTCCGACCTAGCCTGCGGTCACAATTCTCCTTATAAAAACCCCTGACTTTGAGCGTTTCCTGGGATCGCTCCCGAGTTCCAGACTGCCTTGCTGCCACTTTGCTTGGCGAGCTTCCCCTCAGCTCCACGTGCTGAGATACATCGAACCCCAGCTTCACTCTCCATTTTCTTCTGGACTTCAGGACGGGTTTCGTATCACCCGAACCAACTATCCCTCTAAAAATCCCGCTATCTTACTCCCACCTTTATTTTCCTTAGTTATCTGTGTGTTTGTGTTGCATACATTGTGTGCCTGTATTTAATAAAGACTATTCATTATTTTCCAACCGGTTTGCTTCTTGACTTGGCCTGACCCCGTAGACACTGGGTTGCAAGATCCTGCTGAGTAACCCTGCCTCTCGTTTTGCCAACTTGTGCTCTGAATTAATTTCCCCAACTTCTATAATTTTGATAGCAATTTGGTGTCCCTCCTGGGACCCCGAGAAAACAGGGTAACAGAGTGGTGGAGCAACGAGGGCAACCCCGGTACCCCTAATTTGAGAAGGAGTCGTGAACCTCCTCAAATCAGGCTGGTATTGACTTAGGGAACAGCCAGTCAGGTTGCTAGAATTCTGTTAGGCAGGAACACGTGTGTGTGTGAGAATTCTGTGTGTGTGAGCTCTAGGAGCTACTCTATCGGGGTTGGAATCTATCCCCCTTTCTTGCTGGGTTTGTGTATGTCAGCCGCCCTGGCGTGGTCACTAGCTCTCCGCGGTGAACCATTGTCTGATAGCAAGGGGTGTGCACAAGCTGACCCGGGAATCACATCCCTAACTTGGGGTCTATCGTGGGCTGGGATCCAGAGTCTTAGGGTGTTAGCACCATAGGAACAGTCTACACTCATCCAACACCATAGCAGTAAGGCACAAATAGCACTTAGGGAAGAAATCCCCCCCCCCAGAGTAGTATACGGGTGCGTCCCGTCTTTGTTAGGAGTTAGAGTGCGGGTGCGTCCCGCTGGTAGTTGTGAAAAGCACTGGTGTGTCCCGCTGTGTAATTTCGGGTGCGTCCCGATTGGCTAGCCGACTAGGTGCGGGTGGTGAGTCCCAACCTAGCCTAGAGTTTAGACCCAGAAAACCAGTTAGGGACGGTTCGGTTTTGGTTCCTTGTCCTTTTTCCCCACTGCTTGCGCAGGTGCTGTAGTAAGTTCCTTAGCGTTCGTTTCCCCCCTTCAGGCAGGCGGAGTACTCCTGAGGGTTCCCTGGGTCTAGGTGACCTCCCTGTCCCTGAACCGTTTCCTCGTCCTTCAGTCCCCAACGCTGTCGAGGTGGAAAACTGGGCTTGGGTGTACTAAAGTGACTTTGTTTGGGCAGGCTGGAGATAGGCTCCCATCCCTCTTTCCTAGAGTAGTTCCGTTGTGTTCTTTTCCCTTCAGTTCCCCCAGGGGTCTAGGTGATCCTTCCTGTCACTTCAGGTCCTGGTCCCGCTCTTGTGTTAGGAAATTTTGTAGGGTAGTAGAATGGCTGATAATAGTAAGGTCACCATCAAGGACCTCATGTTGGAGGAAGAGGTCCGAGGAAAATTAGAAAGGTGGGTGTTGAGTAAGGGGAAATGCCCCTGGAAGGACTCCATCTTCCAGACGGCCAATCCCTTTGCCACACTCCGTGAAGCGTACACCCTGGCACGTAAATCAAAGAACTCATTTGGGCCATCTAAGTACACTTTGGCCGCTTGGGGACTTTGGCTCACGGCCAGAGACGCTAGTAATGCCTTTGTAGAAACTCGAGGGAAGCTAGCTGAAACCGAGAAGGAAAATGTCCGGCTTCATGCCGAGACTGAGGTACTGCGAGCGGACAAGGTAACTTTCGCGTCCGTAGTGCAGTCTCCGCCCAGAAGCTTAGCAACATCACTTTAGTGGTGCAAACTTGGGAAGAGAAAGCCCATGCCTTAGAGGCTGAGGTGGATCATGCCCGGTCTGCGGCCAAGTTCATGGTGGGGCAAGTCAGAGAACAGCAGGAAGCTGTTAGTCATGTAGCTTGCCAGAAACAGATCGCTGCACTGGAGAGCCAGCTCCAAACGTGCAAAGCCTTAATTTCGGCTGTGTGCCCGGAGCTGCTCCCAACGTTTGCAGAGGACTTTTCTGGGGAGTCGCTGCCAGAGGATGCTCAGGCAACCGTTCCCCACAATCTCGACTGGAGTGACCCTAAGGTCCCAGTCAACCCAGTAGACACATGGTCCATGACTAGATGGACCACCCCCCTTGGCGAAGGCAGTTCAGATAGGCCAGAGACGCAGGAGATGCAGGTCACCGAGACTAGGGTCCTCTGGCGAGCTACTGAGGCCAAAGCTATTGCGGACCAATTGGGTCCATTGAATCGGTCCACCGGGATCATGTGGCTGAACGCCGTGATACACTCTCACCCGACAGCCAATGGTCAGGACCTGACCCAGTTGGCCCGGCTTTGTATGTTCCCCTCCGAGCTTCCTACTCTTGAATCAGCCGTGGTGGCTCGAGGCTTGGTTAGGCTCGAGGCCCACAACTGGATGAGGGAGGTAGTAAGGATTTTGTGGCCCAGACAGAGTGCGAGTGTGCTCTATGTCATGGAGAGCAGGGTCCTCGAGAGAACCCTGAGGCTTACGTGGCACGGAAGCAGCTTCTCGCCATTCTGGCTGAGAAGGTCCCCTTGATGCCCCGTGGATATGACTTCAACCATCTCGAGTTTAAGACGCTTCTTTACGGAGGTCTTAATCACAAGACAAAGATGGCTGTCGGTTTGGTGGATCCAGCAACCACCAACTGGGAAGAGTTCGGGAACAACCACCGGGGGGTCGCTGACCTGCTGTGCGAGGCAGGATCCCTCAAGCCTCCTGCTAAAACTCACAGGAAGGACCCCGGGAATTGGGAACCCATAGCCGAGGTCACTTACTCGAATTATGGGCCCCATTCCCAGCACAGGAAAACGGCTCCGAATTCCATTCCATGAGGGAATTGGAACTCGCGGCCGCCACCCAGACAAGACAACAGGCAGTGGCAGGGACGGGATTTCCGCAGCCAGCCCGGCAAGGCAGGGAGTCCCCCACAGCAGCCAACTGCCCCCAAACAGCTCTCTGACTCAAGCTCTCCCAGGGAGACGTCTGGCAGGTATGACCCCATGGCCCAGACATACTCCTCAGATAGAGTAAGAATCTGGGGCATGCTCAGGAAGTTCAGGCTGGACATGAGCCAGTTCAATAAATGCCCCACGTCTGAATTAATTGAGGCTCTGGAGAAGCAGTTGCAGGTGGGAGGTAGCCAACCGGTCAGCGCCGTGACCAACGGCCCTCCTCCGGCTGGATACTACCCTAACCTGGATCTGCAAGCATAGGGGTGCCCTCAGTCCAGGAAGCTTCCCCACAACGTTGTGGCTAGGTTGAAGCCAGACAGGGGGGGAAGGTTCTGGGTGAAGGCAGGCATAGGGACCGAGAGGGATAAGACTCCTGCCACCCTTCTTGTGGACTCTGGTGCAGCAGTAAGCGTGCTGCACCCCAAACTTGTGAAACATGGTGAACCTACACCCGAGCATGTCCAGCTTTCTGGATATGGCGGGGGGGGGTCACCAAGCCCGAGCTTGGACTAACATCCCGATGTCCATAGAAACGTTCCGTTTCCAGTTGTGGGCTTGTGAGAACCGAGGCGAAGACGACGGCCTTTTGGGCATCGGCTTCCTCCGGGGAAACAGGCTCACGGTGGACTATGCGAACAGGTTTCTATGGCAGTTAGATCAGGGACCAACAGAAATTTCGGCCATGCACCTGTGTGCCGCCATTAAGGCTCCTGCCCCTGTGCATTGCGTGACTAGCGACCCTTGGGTGAAGGCTTTCCCAGAGGTCTGGATAAAAGACAAGATAGAGTGTGGGACTGTAAAGGGAGCCTGCGTCTTGATAGAAGGCCAGGACCCCCCACCTCAGAAACAATACAAATACCCGGCTGAAGCAGAGGAAGGCATAGGGAAAACAATTGAGGGACTCGTCAAGTGGGATGTAGTCACCCCTATGCAGTCCATTTGCAATGCGCCCTTATGGCCAGTACTGAAATCCGACGGCAAAACGTGGAGGATGACTGTAGATTTTAGAGCCCTGAACTCTGTCACCCCTCCTGTTGCGCCGGTTGTGGCTAAATATAATGAAATCCTGTCTGCCATTGCGGCAGGAGCCAAATATTATAGCGTTCTGGATTTGGCAAATGCGTTCCATTCGATTCCATTACCCTGCCTCTTGTTTTGCCAACTTGTGCTCTGAACTAATTTCCCCAACTTCTATAATTTTGATAGCAATTTGGTGTCCCTCCTGGGACTCCCAGAAAACAGGGTAACAATGGCATCTTCTATCTTGAAGTTGTGTTACCCTGTGTACTGGGCGTCCCAGGAGGGACACCAAAATGTGCTCAACTAAAGGTGGGGAAAATCAGCTCAGAGCACTGCTTAGCGTTACGAGAGGCAGGGTAACGTAGCGAGATCTTGAACCCTATGTCTACGGGATCAGGCCGAGTCAAGGAGCACACAGAAGTTGAAACAATAAATGATGTTTTATTACAAACACAAGCAAAACAGTGTATGCGGCACACTCACACAAGATAACTAAAGAAATAAAGGTTTGAGTGGTATAGAGGGATTTTTAGAGGAGTTGCTGGTTTGGGTGATACTTAACCTGTCCTGAAGCCTGGAAAAATAGAGAGCGAGGCTGGGGTGCGATGTAGCTCAGCATGTGGAGCTTAGGGGAGTCTCGCCAAGCAAAGCGGCAGCAAGGCGGTGTGAAACTCGGGAGCGATCTGAGTAAGGTCTCGAAATCAAGGAGAATGTGACTGCAGGCTATGCCGTACTTGGGGGAAAACAATAGATTTGGAGTTGGAGACAAAGCCTCCGAAAGGTCAGAATCTGAATGATTGAGTTATCGCAGAGGTTCTCAATAGAGTAGTCAGTATGCAAACGCAGAGTACTTGAGTATTGCATAGTTTACCCATCAAGCTGCCAGCGCGGGGCAGAGGATCTTTTGTAGGTTGCGTGCATACCTAATTAGAGTACTTGCTTGGAGGTCTCCTAAAGCAGCGACTCGGCTATTTTCTGGCCTGCCTGTATTGTCTAGGAATATTACGGTGATAATTGGCCGAGCCTATATGCGTGCTTGTCCGGGGGCCTCGCAAGCACGTGGAAGGGAATAGATAAGTGAAGCCGAATTATGATATCAAAAGGATATCTTTTAATATCCCCAAAGCTCGGACTAGCCAGGGCAGTAACAGTTGGCTAGTATTTCCTCCATTGCTTTTCTTTTTTTATTACTAAAACAAGATCCACTACGGAGGAAAAGATGGAATTGATGCAAAATAGCTTTAGAATGATAGCATTAAGATGAAACTGCCAAACTGGACAGCAAATACTGCCAAATTGAACTGGTTTTTCTCTATGTCACTCATCTTTCTGTTTGGTTAATAGTTGCCCATCAGCTGTGAGTCTCTGTACAGGAATTCCTAAACACAGTCAGACTACGCTATTAGGTTGAAGGCTGGGACTATATCCTTCCCAGTTCTACATGCATAACACAGAAAAGTGTCTCAAATTATTGTTCACTAGCCCAAGCAATGGAATTATTTTTATTGTGAGGCTCTTGGTTCACTTTTCACTAGCACGTTTCTTAAACATTGATTGGTTGATTTTAGTGGGCAGATGGGAGGCTAGTAGACACCCTTTTGTCCAGAGCCCATAATATTTATTATAGAAACTCAAGAAATTCACAGGTAGTTGGGAACTTCTTAAACTCCTTCTTCCTGCTCTTATGTTTCAAACATGTGTTTGGTGCAACTAGGAGAAACAGAAACAGCCTCTCTTGTTGGCTCTGGAAGATCAATTTGTAATTCCTGTCATCTTGTAGATAGAAGAGCAAGCACGGTGTAGTGGTTTGAGTGTTCAACAAGGACTCTGAGGAACGAAGGGTCCAAATTCCTGCTTGGCCATGGAAACCCAGTGGATAACCTTGGGAAGGTCACACTGTCTCAGGCTAACAGGAAAGCATGGGCAAACCTCCTCTGAATGCATCTTCCCAAGAGATCCCCTATGGTAGGGTTGTCATATGTTGGAGCTGACTTCAAGGCACATAACGATGACAGCTATAAGACATTATCATAGACTTGGTAATAACTTGTGGATTTGTTCAAATAATTGTACAATATGACATGGTACAGAAACATTTGGATGTAGTGACGTTATATAGCTTGTAAAAGATTTACAGTTTTAAGTGGTGAAGATTAATACTATATAATTAAGTCAGCAAGTAGCCTTTAGTATTAAGATTAGAAAGACAACATCCTTGTAACAAAATGTAACATTGATATATTATGTTAGATATGTTAAGCTTTGGCAGAAGAAAGTACCCCACCCCTATTTTGGCTGTTGGAAAGCATCAAGTGTGGGAGAGAAAGAAGAGATTAGCTGGATATTATCTTTCAGAGACTTGCAACAATTTGAACATCATATACCATTTAAAGCAACAATAGAAGTCACCCTTTTTTCTTTCTTTTCTTTTTCTTTTTCTTTACTTTTCAATTTCTAATTCTCATGCTTTGTGATTGATAAGGGTCTGATCTAGCTTGAGATGAGTGTGGTATTTTAAATGTTATATATAAACAATCTACTATTTTTATGTTTAATTTCTGTAAATAAAGTTTTGTTTTTGTTTTTATATACTTTTGACCTCCAGAATTGCTATCATTCTTTAAAAAAAAAGGTATACAAAAAAGACATATCGAATATACAGGCAAACAAACATAATTATTTGACATACATTACCTCTTTCACATATTACATGCTGACTTCCCACTAGACTAGTCATTAATAGATTAACTTAATGTATCATGAAGATCCTTTCTTCTCTCAACAATAAATACGAAAAACAATTACGAGAATAGCTATCATTCTGAGACTTTGGTTTCAGACAAGATGTCTGTTGCAGTAGCAATGAAGGTGGAAGGGTAGTGTCCTGTTGGGGATAAAAGTAGTATAAATCCTCATGGGAACCATGAGGGCATTTAGATGGGCCACATAGTTGGTGTCATACAAGGAGAACAGGAGGAAGTCCTTGTTTGTAGCAGAGGTGAAAAACATGAAAAGCCCTCTTGCTAAGTGTTTGCAGTGAGTACCCTGGAATGTTTCACATTTGGTGGGTTAAGAATAAAGACCCCCTACATTTGGCCACAGTGGTTGGATTGCCTGAGAAGAATCCTCACAGTTAGTGGCACTGGTGTGACTACTTGAATAGAAAACCGTACATCTGGTGGTCCCAGTGGTGGGATATAAGCAGAGATCCCCATCTTTGGCGGCGGGGGGGGGGGGGAGAGAAGTGGGATAAAAGATTAAATCTCCACAGCATCTTCTTCTCTTGGTTATCACCCTCTCTACCACTAGTTTCAACCTTGCCAACGATTGGCACATACTTCCTAGCAGGTTATCCTGGAAGGGAATGTGGGTCTGTAGAAGAGCAGGGCCATTTCTACACTACACTGTGATAGCGCTATTACTCCACCTATGGAATCCTGGGGTTTGTAGTTTAGGGAGGGGCATTTAGAATTTTCAGCCAGAGAGCTCTTTGGTCTCAGTAAACTACAAACCCCAGAATTCCACAGGATGTCGAAAGTGGAATAATAGCACAATACCAGTGTCCTGTGGAAATAGTCCTACTCTGTCACAGAGCCACATTCCCTTCCAGGATAACCTGCTAGGAACTATGTACCAATTGTGGGTAGTGTGGAAATGACCTAGGACTCGGCAGACACACCACACTGGCCTGTTCCCAGTTTCCTGACCTCAAGAGGGAATGAGATCCAGAGGAATGTTAAGAGCTCACAGATTTAAAGCTTCAAAGTTCTGAAATGTACCCTGGCTGAGACGTATCCTGTATTAGATTATTATTAAAGTTTTACCAAAGTCTGACTCTGAATTTTTCTTCTCAGACCGCCTTTTATTAGCCACAAGACGCTGTTTGCAAAACTCCACAACGTTTATCGCGGTAGTGGATTTTTTCATTGGTCACTTCAGCAACGACACGCGAACCTGAGCCTCTGAGATTTGGCGGTCAAAAAGGCCCCTCCCGCACTCGATCGTTATCGTGTTATTATTCCACTCTCAACATCCTATGGCCCCGCCCTAAACTGCAAAGCCCAGGATTCGATAGGGTGTTGAGAGTGGAATAATAGCACAATAACAGTCTAGCGCAGAAACGACCAAAAACTACCTAAAGGAAGCGAGGCGAGCGGGAGAAACGGGCCTCCACCTCGAGCGCACAGGGCTGCGAGACTCGATCGCCCGGCTCGGGAAAAGAAAGTCTTTCGTTCCACGGCCAAAGAAGACAGACGGGGCTCAGCGCTGCCCCGGGGAGGGGGTCAATTACCGTGTTTCCCGGGGAAGTAACTCGTCCTCGCTCCAAAAGAGATTTGTTCCCCAGGAAAAAAAAAGGGAGCATACCGGGATGAACCGAGGCTTCAGCTCCTCCTTTTCCACAAGCCCCCCACAAGCGCTGAGGGAGGCTGGCTTGTTACACAACCTCCCTCCCTGGCCACCCTTCCCCCGCGCCTTCTTACTTTGTCTCACACAACTCCGCCAAGTTGTTGTTTGTAACTCTTTCTGGAGATCCCACGAGCCGAGAAAGACAGAAAACAACTCCGGAGAGCCCTGCCTTTGCTCCCCGCCCTCCCCTACGGCGCGCGGAGAAGGATTATTATTGCTCTGAGCTGCCGGCGGCGGCGGCGGCGGCTCCAAAGCGGGGAGGGATTTACCTGCCGCTTCTCGCCCGGCGCCTCCCCCGACTCTTTCCTCCTCTCCCCGGAGGCTGGGAGCGCAGTGGCGTCGAGAGGATTGCGCGGGGCTGAGGGGACACCGACCTCGAAGGGCGGCCGCGGCGGGGTGGCTCTTTCGGTCACGTCTTCGGACGCTCGGAAGAGAAAACTTTCGACTCCCTCAGCGAACATTGTCGTTACTCCGAGCAAAGGATCCGCCGCCGAGAGCAGGGAGAGCCTGGAGAGGGCAACGCTGCCTGAGGAACTCCCCAATGGGACCCCTTTAGGCCTCCCAGGTAGCCTCTTGTCTTTGAATGTCTGGCTCCTCGCGCCCGCGTGTCTGCGCGGGAGAAATTTCTTTTTGTTTTTCCCCGCGGGCGCGGGGGGGGGGAGAGAAAAGAGTTGGGCTCGCTCCCTCCCGTTGGGGTTTTGAGAAACGGGGCTGGGTTTGGCAGAGTGGGGAGCGGCGTGTGTGCGGAATATTTGCGTGGAAAAGCGGTTGCAACCCGTGGGGTGAGGTTGTGGTTTTCGCCTCAGAGCTCCCCCATCTCTGGGGCCTAGGCGCGCAGCCCGGTGCCTCTCTTGTTCTCTTGTTCCTCTCTCCCAGAGGTGATAGTCCAGCTTAGGTTTCAAGTGAGTTTTTTTCTCTCTCCTTTCTTTCAAAGAGAAGGGCGTGTTCGTTGCTTGCGAAGCTTTTCAGGGAGGCCCAACACCCGCGTCCCCTGGGACAAAGCCTCTAAACCTCTCCAGTCCCTCCTCTGTCTGAAGCCCCCCACCCCCTTTTCCACGTGGCTGAAAGTATTTCTGAAACAGCTTGGCATTCGTGGCACGGCCTTTGAGGCCCCTCCCTAAACTGCAAACCCCAGGATTCCATAGGATGTTGAAAGTGGAATAATAGCACGACAACAGGCTAGTGCGGAAATGCCCTTGTTTTACTGTTCTCTCCTCCCCACACACACACTTTTAATAACCAGCGTGCGTGGGTTTGCAGAGGCAGAAGCTTTGTCCTTTGCAAAATCAGGAGGAAGAAATGTGGCGTGTTGGCGAGAACTTGAGCGATAGATGACTCAAAGCAGCGCCTCTTCCTTGTCTTGCCTCTCTCTCTCTCTCTCTCTCTTCCTGCCGCCAAACAAAACCGGTCTCCCTGTCAAGGTAGCAAACTTAATCCGCTCCCAGTTGGCGAGGGACGATACGGGCGGGGAAGCGGCTTCTTTGGCTACGGAGGCAGCGATATGTTAAGGCTAAATTGGTTTATTTACTTCGCGACTGATAATTACTGTCCGGGAATCAGATCGATTGCATCGACCCTCCTGTTGCCCCAAGAAAAGGGTTCGACGGTTACCACTCTTCCCCTAAGAGGCTGGATGGCCTGCACTAATAGAAATTGGCAAGCTGACAAAATTATATAGGTCACTGGGAAATAATTCCAGCTTAATCGCCTTTATCTTTTTTCGCTAAAGGGAAAAAGAATTTCCCTTTACCACACAGCTGTTTTCCTTTATTAGAGTGAGACCGTCTTTGGAGATGATGTTTACAATGCATTTATTTTTTTAAATTTTATTGTATCTGTATTGTTATGTACCTTCACATCATTTCCAACTTAGGGCAGCCTTAAGGAGACGGTATCACGGGGTTTTCTTGGCAAAACTTGTTCAGAGGGGGCTGCCTTTGCCTTCCTTTGAGGCTGAGAGAGTGTGAGTCGCCCAAAGTCACCAGGTAGATTTCCATGGCTGAGTAGGGATTTGAACCATGCTCTCTAGCGTCAGTAGTTCAGCACTCAGACGGCTACACCACACTGTCTATATGTCAGCTATAAAAATGCATTGGATCATTCTTGAAACAGAGAATCCAAACCATGTGGCAAATATATAGGTATGGAATGAGGAGTAGGAGGAATGAGGTCAATTGGCAATGAAAGATCTACAGATTCTGTATCCAGGGTTTCAACAATCACAGCTTGAAAATAGTAAAAAAAAAAAAAAGTTACAAAAAGCAAACTTTGTTTTTACCATTTTGTATAAGGGATGCCATTTTACTGTACATAACAGGACTAGAGCATCCATGAATTTTAGTATCCAAATTTTGGTAGCTTTGCGAGTTGAAAATAGCATTGCGAGGTATAGATCAGTATAGCTGTAATGATCCATATGCTAGGCTGAAGTCTTATACAGAGTTTTCTGGGTGTCAGTTTCACTGGTCACAGTGGAGCTTATACCTGAGTAGAGGGCAGGGCTGCTATTAGTTATTTATTTCTTTGCTGCATTGTACAAACTGGAGATGATGCAAAAACTTGTTTCCATGATTTCAAAAGGTTATACATTGGAGTAGAGAAAATTATCTCAACATATGGATTTATTAAACCACAGGGTTCTTTTTTAATTCCCTGACTGTTTTCTTTGATATAGCTGGGAGAGCAATGCAAACAAAACAAAACAATAGCTTGTACAGTTTGTAACCTAAACCAGTTCATCAGGTAAGGCCGTAAGGTAAACCTTCAGATTTTGCTGCCTCTGTTAAAAATGTGGGATGTGAAGCACCTTAACTGGTGAACATGATAAGTCACACAGAGTCTAGGGGTATATGACCGCAGCAAATTTTGTGTTGTTGGTGGTTGTTATTTGTCAAGTTGGCTTCTTCCACTCATCTGAATATGAAACATACAAAAGGGACACAACAGTGCCTAATAGACATCAGACACAGAGCAATAGATTCAGAAACCTCAACATCATATCTATAGGCTGTGAAGAACATATTGTACAGTGCTGAACATACAGACTTTAGTAAAACTTATTATTAAAAATGGCACCCTACTCCCTCTTTTGCAAAACATGTATGATTCTGTTCATCAACAGCTGTCGTTAATTCTTGACTGACAACAAACCAGACTGATGTTTGAATGCAAGGACAATGTCAATGGCATCTCTTTTTTAACTCCATGCAAAACTTGATATTGTTCAAACTGCTTATGGGAAGTCTCTGCTGTTGTGAAGTTTAATGTATAATAGCACAGTATATCATCGATTACAAGAGAAAATGGTATGGCTCAAAAGAAAATTTACAAGCTGTTTAGGAGATGTCTTGCGTTAGTTTGGGACAAATGTAAAAAGTGAACATTGCTTTTGTTAGTCGACAAAGTGTGTAACCCTAATATTAGTTGTAACAATGTTAGAAGTGCCTCACAACAGCATATGCCGATTAGCAGTTTCTTTATATAATTGTATTTTGTAACCATTAGGTTATGAAAAATAATTTACCCAAGGATGTAAGAGCATGTCCTAAAAGTTTACTTTTTGTTTGCTTGTCTGTCTGCCAATGAATGTAGTAGAAACATTACAGTGGTGGTCTTCCCACCTCACCCAAATCCTTGATCAGGCTGCTAGGCCAACAAACAAGAGGTTGATTTATCTTCTGTCATAGAAGCAGAATCAAATTGAACTTCTCATTTTAGTTAATAGGTTTCAACTTGGTGCTTAAACTGTTAGGTTTTTGACCATATTACTTACTAATGATTATAATCAATGTTCAACAGGTGATATTCATTATAATTTTAAAAACTGCGCAGTTTGTACTTGTAGTGACTAAAACTTTTAGTGATTTTGTGAACAAATGTGTAGTAGGTCATAATAAGCTTTTTCTTGTAACATTTATGTTAATTTGATACTTGCTGGATATAATATATGTTAAATTGTGAAGACTTCTAGTTTCGCAATAAATTAATCACATGTATTATGTGACTTGTTCTAGCATACACCCAGCTCATTCTTCTTTGTTCTGATCTACTTATCAATTGGTTAAAGAAGATATTGCCTGTTGCATCAACTGCTGAGATTTGTGAGGGATAAGATTCCTTTGTCATGTTCAAATGAATGATGGAAACCTAGATAAGTTCACAATGCTGCTTGTACTCCCGCCCCCATGCGTACTAGCAGAGCTTTATATTTATGCTCTGAGGGAATGGGTGTATGGGTATGTAAAGTTGCCTTCATAAAGCTTGTCTGCTAGGTCTTATAAAGACATTTTTTTCTTGTCAGTTTTTACTCAGTTTATTGCTACATATGAATGTGGTCAAGCCTTGACTCCGTAAGTCCTGAATGAATACATGTTCCAGTTTCTGCATATTTTCATGTGTGTGCGTGCGTGTGCGTGCGTGCGTGCGTGCGTGTATGTGTGTATGTGTGTATATGTGTGTGTGTCTGTGTGTGTGTATGTATGTGTGTGTGTGTGTATATATATATATGTTGCATATACAATTAAGTAAATATTCTAAAACCACCAGATTCTTGTCTGATCTTAGAAGCTAAGCAGGGTCACCTCTGGTTAGTATTTGGATAGTAGACTGCCAACGAATGCCAAGTGCTGTAAACTATATTTCAGAGGAAGGAATTGGCAAAACTGGAACTGGCAAAACTGAGTATTTCTTGCCTAAGAAAACCCTATGAAATTCATGGAGTTGCTGTAAGTTGACAGGTGACCTGAAGGCACATGCACACACAATGTATGAGACAGAGAAGGAATTTAGATTAATTTTAGTTATTAGCATGAAATTAGATGGTAAAACTTTTTCTTAGTCTTCAGTATTATTGAAAATAACATTTTAAATAAAAAAAACACTCCACGTCCAACTCCTCTATAGCTTCTTCAGAATTAAGTAAGATTTTGAAAACTTAGGAACTGCTAACTTGTTTTTGCATATTTGGGGACTGTCCCACACAATTAGTTCCATGACTCATGCCAATAGGTCTGATAAAGTGAACAAAATACTTCTTTATCTTAGCTTTATCCTGTTTCATCAAAAGGGTGTGTGTTTCGGTTTATTCATATGATTTTTTTCCTGCAAATATTTACAGTGGTAACAATCGTATATTCATATGTAATAAACTAGAATTCTGGAAATCCTGACTTGCCATCAACAGGCTGAGAACTAACATATGTGGCCAAGTTGTTCTTGTTTAACTCTGCATTGCTGGGAGAGATTAAAGCAACCAGGAGGTAACTAGAAAGAAAAAGCTTAGCATTGTGCCTCAACTGGGACTTCTGATTTGCAGCACCCCTAAAACAAAAAACAGATTCTGAAGTCCGAGTTTGTAGTTGTTTCCAGTTCATGGCTTGCTTAGGAGTGACAAACTGTGAATCCTGGTTCATAATTGTAATGTTTTGCCTTATAGTTGGTCTCCTGACAATGCAAGGAGCCAGATGGAGGTATTTGGGCTTTATGTACCAGCACACTACGTTTCAATAATAGATCAAGATTCTCCAGAACTCTGGCTTGCTATTTTGGCAAACACAGCCATTGTTCTTCCTTCCAGCCTCAGAATGTTTCCCTTGTTTAATTGGTAATTCTTATGAGTTAATGAATAAACTTTCCTTGGAACTCTGATCTGTGTGCATAAATATAAAGCACAAATATATGTATGATAATTTGTGTGGTTGGAATGGTTTGATCTCTGACTGTAACTTAAAACATTTTCTGTTACCTGTAGAGAAAATCACACAAGACTTCCAATTGTTTTTTTATGTTAATACCTCAACTTCATGCCTTAGGAAAGGAGCATAGGAACAGCACATCTGTAGACTGCTTTTACATTTTAATTCTATCATTTTTCTTAAATGGTTTGATTTATATCCTGCCTTCCCACAGTGGAACTCAAAAAACATACAGGACAAATAAAATTAAAACATAGACATTAATTAGAGCATAAAAAGATAAAATATACTTTAAAGAATTTCTGTGGTGCTTATTAAAAGTTGGAAAAGCTTGACGATATTAGAAAATATTAAAGTCAAACCCAAAACTACAGATATCCAAACATCGTACAGCATACTAAAATATGTGAAAAAGAAAAAAGGAGGGGGCTGTGGATCATTTGAAGAGTTCAGTTATGTAATGACTCTGTGCAGAAGAAATAATCCTTCAACTATGTTCGGCCTAAGTTGTTCCTTTGTTAATAAGAAACCTTAAGCATGGTTCAGTAGAAAATAGATAGCCAATCTGGTTCTTTCAGCACACATATAAGACACATATGTCTTGACACCTACCCTAGGTGTCACATTCTGCTCCAAGTACAGTTTCTTAATCAGTCTTAAGGGCAGCCCCTTTTAATTCACATAATTCAAAGCTGCTGTGGACTTGTTTTTCACAATGGACACTTTGTTTGTAAAATATAGTGCAGTCTCCTCTGTTTTGATTTTTTCCACGTGGTCCAGCTAATACAGTGAATGGTCAGAAATTGTGGGAATTGCAGTTTAAAACATCTCGAGGCCCCACATTTGGAGAAGTCAAAGGAGATTAGAGATTTTGGCATTGCAACTTTCCAGTATAAGTATAAATTCCTGTATTTAGAAAAGATCCGTTTGTAAATGTGGTGGGGGGGCTAGAGAAAGAATCCTGGTGAAAGTTCAGTGTTTGTTCATATAGATGTTTTGCCTACTACTTTTATGCACTTGATATAATGATACAAAGAAATTATTAGAAGTGTGAGTTTGCCTGTAACATAGATTCAGAATTAAAAAACTTGCAATATTGCATTCGAAATATCCAAAATGCCATTAGAGATTATTAGAGAATAATTGTCTATATCCTCTTTCTTCCACTCCCATTTTTTTATGGCTTTAATTGTTTGTAAGCCCTCCAATGTACTATAGAGTTAGTGGATCTTCAGATTCATTATGTTTCAAAAGTTGTACACTGATTACTGTGAGCAGTAAAGAGGTTGAATAGATAGCCTAGTTCTGTTGGTAGTAGCTGTGGGTAGATTTTGTTTTTGGCAGGAAACTGCCACATCTACAAGATCTCCTTTTCTCGTGTTAGCTTAGGTCATTGTCCAGGGAAAAAGGCTGCACCAATGAAAATCTTTAGGAAAGTTTTTCATTTCATGTTCAGTTAGCACTTACTCTCGGGTGGCACCTGAAAGAAATAGGTTGGTTGTTTGATTGTAGCCAGCAAAGGAAACAAAAATTTGAAGCCTGCTTTTGCGGAGTCAGTAAATGAGAGATCCCTGCATTTCAGTTGTACCACTTTGTACAAACCTTATTGCACATTGAATACTGCCCCACGGGGGGGGGGGATGTAATTCCTCTCTGTAGAAAATCAGCGAAAGGGTGGGCTAGTTCCTTTTTTCCTAGCATATAAATTTTCTTTAAAAAAATCAAGACACATTCAAACATGAACTACTTACACCTTCAGTATGATGTGTTATGGTCTAGAAGCAGAGTTTTATCTACTCTTTGTGAGCATTGGGTAGATGTTTTTGCAGGTCACTGGTGAGAAGGTAACATGAGGGAAAATTTTTGCTTTTTTAGAGAACTGATCAGTGATGTAGTGGATTTAGAGATCACAGGGTTAAGGCACTCATTTTGGTTAGTAGGGAAGACAGCATTATCTACTCCTCCTCTTCATATTTCTCTTAAGAGGCAGTTGCCATTTTACTTTCTTTTTAGTCCTATATCTACGTGACTGATGTTTATTTTTCTGGGGTAACCAAACAAGTTTTTTAGGGCTATAATCCTTCCCGTTTGTGGGTGGACATTTCAGCTTCTTAGCTGAATACATACATTAGACACATACCTATAGTGAGCTTATCTGACATAGCCTATATCAACAGTTTAACTTTTTTTTTGGCTGAGGTACAACTATAATATCTTCAGCGACACTCACTCTCTGCAGTACTTACCAATTCTGTTTCAAGTTGAGAAAATCTGAGTACAACTAGCTGAACATTCTGTTTCACTAAAGGATAGATGTGAGTCTGTGGTACAGCTAACATAAAACATTTTGTCTTGACTGCATGTACCTTTATTGAGAAACAAGAGATTTTGTGAAACAGAAACAGGTTTAGGAGTGTTTTCATTTGCTTGTCTGTTCCTCTAAGCCCCAGGATTTGTCAGTGCTTGTATCCCTAGAAGAATAACTAGAAATTCCTATCTGATGTGTAGCTCACTT
Source organism: Cyclura pinguis (assembly GCA_030412105.1). Taxonomy (NCBI): domain Eukaryota; kingdom Metazoa; phylum Chordata; class Lepidosauria; order Squamata; family Iguanidae; genus Cyclura; species Cyclura pinguis. The sequence goes on along the minus strand of CM059603.1, from coordinate 166,004,614 downwards.
AATGTGAATGGTTACAGTACAACAGCAACAATACAGTGGAAGTATGGATATAGAGATATATATGAATGATATCAAATTTTCCAAGAAAAAAAATTTAACAATGACAATTTTTCAAGAAAATTTTCTATCACATAGTTCTGGCTAACATTTTTGGGTATTTGTGGAACTATTCTACACTTCTGTTATACTGAAACACCACCATTTCAACATTTGATTCATAGTCTTCAAAGTCCATTTCTTCTACTTTGTGTTCCACCTTCTGTCTTTAACTGTATATTTGGTGGTGGGACTTGGAAATCCAGTGGAGGGTTTACTGGTGGGGGAGTTGTGCCATCACCCACACTGAGTAGACTCTGTTAGGTCAGCTTCATAATGCTAAATGGAAAGGAGGAGGAGGAGAGGATGGTAAACAAAGGAGGCACTCATGATGACAATTATATATTTATCTAAATATTATGTATTATTATTTATTTATATCCCCCCCCCTTCCTCAGAATCAGGGCACACATATTGGTGGTTGCAGGGATGCAGCTATAGTCAGTTCTGAGTCACGGGTTTAATGTTGGGGCTACTGTGTTACCACGTTGTTGCCCTGTACCTGTAGAGCAGAATACATCTCACCTGTTAGGGTTAGAGTTAAGGTTGAATGGAAATCATAATGCATAACGCAGAAATCAGGAAATTGAAGATGGAATGGGGAAGAGAAGCTAGTAAAGGAGGAAGCTGTCCACTGTAAAATGATCAGAGCACCCATATAGATGTGGCCTCCTATTCCAGAAGCATAGACATTGAGTGGCATTGCATAATTCTCTTCTCTTCTCTTCTCTTCTCTTCTCTTCTCTTCTCTTCTCTTCTCTTCTCTTCTCTTCCCTTCCCTTCCCTTCCCTTCCCTTCCCTTCCCTTCCCTTCCCTTCCCTTCCCTTCCCTTCTCCTCTCCTCTCTTTTCTCTTTCCTTTCTTTTCCTTTCCTTTCCTTTTTTCTTTCTTTTTGCTTTGCTGGATTTTCCACTTCATGAAAGAAACTATGTCAGGAAATGGACCTGAACAAATTGAGAGAAGAAATGCGTTGTTTTGAGAGCAGCATGGTATAGTGGTTTGAGTGTTGGTCTGGGATACTGGGAGACGAGGTTTTGCATCCCTGCTTGGCCATGGAAATCTACTCAATGACCTTGGGCAAGTCACAGCCTCTTATCCTCAGTAGAAAGCAATGGCAAACCCTCTCTGAATAAATTCTGGCAATAAAACCCTGTGATAGCTTTGCCTTAGGGTCACCATAAGTCAGAAATGACTTGAAGGCGCACAGCAACATTAACAACAAATTATGTTGTTTGGTTTGCTAGGAGGAAAGTTTTAAATACAGTTTGCAGGGGTGAGAGTATATCTCATCAAACAAAACATTGGATTTTGTTTTGTCTCACTGAACAGGGATAGGGTGAAACTTTTCTTTCTTTTAAATTTCTCTTCAGGATTTACCTTTTGGATGTAGACTTTAATCGTCATGACCAAATCTAAACAAACTTTCCCTTTGTGCTTGCCTTTTCCCACATTCAGGCTTCTCTAAACTTCTTATGTTCCTGTCAGTTGCTCTTTATTTCCCCATTATTTGTTTTTCAACTTGTACATTTTTTAAGGCAAGGCCTTCTTTGTTGTCTTTGTAACTGCATAAAGGTATTATGTCGACTGAGGAGGGGGCTGTATTATTAAGTAATACATTTACCTGTTGAAAACTTTAATGTCAACATTAATACTTCCTAATCTAAAATACAGAATTGCAGTGGAACTCCATCTCCTTTTTCTCCTTGGCTCTTATGAGTATTTAAACACCATGAGTTGTAGAAAGTATAGTGGTGTCAAAGGTAGCAGTGGTGCTAATTGATTTCCTTGGTACACAACAGTAGTACACATGCAAAAAGAGATTCTGTTACTGCAAATTACATACTTGCTCTATGTCTTCTTTGTGATGGAGAAACACCTACCCTTTTTTAGTGATACTAGAATGTTAATGTCATCTTGCTGCAATTAGGATAAAAAGATACTCTGTATGCCCACCTCTTTCCATAGAGACATTTCAGAAAAAAATAGATGTTATGCCAAATTTGTAAAGTTAGAACTTCCATGAGCTCCCTGCTCATATTTCTCTACGGGAATGCTTGTCCTTGCACCCTCAGCTGTAGTGTTAGGCTTCTGATAATTTTGTTTCTGTTTGGCTAATGGCTATCAGTTTTGTGTTAAGTGCTCCCTTTTATCAAAGTTCCCTCACATCATATTCCCTTTTGTGTATTTTGTCTAAAGACATGGAGGCAAGATGATACTGCTAATGTTGGTATGTTGCTAGGAGGTCGGCTTCAACTTATGGTGACCCTATGAATGAGAGACGCTCAAGAGACCTTGTTGTTAACAGCCTTCCTGAGGTCTTGCAAACTTAGAGCTGTGGCTTTGTTCCACGGGAAATGTTGTCTTCCTCTTTTCCTACTACCTTCCACTTTACTGAACATTATTATCTTTTATAACGAGTCAAGTTGTCTCATGAAATGTCAGGAGGATGATATCTTCAGGTTAGTCATTTTGGCTTCTAGTGATAATTAATGATTGATATGCTCTTGTACCCATTTATTTATCTTTTTGGCAGGCCATGATGTTTGTAGAACTCTTCTGTAGTACCACATTTCAAATGTGGTGATTTTATTTCTGTCAGCTTTCTTCATGGTTCACCATTCATATTTCAAAGAGGTCAAAAATACTGTAGCATGGATGATCCTGATTTTGATATTTAGTGATATGTCTTTATGCTTATACCACATATCAGCCTTATGTTGCATGCCTTGATATAACATCTACAGTGTGCCCTCTTGTAATGTGATGTTAAAGTTGTTACTTAACCAAGTTAAGGTTGCATGAAATGTTGTGTCCATTATTGTCAATCTGTCACTAATATCCTGTATTTTGGCAAGGTGCTTGTATGTGTGGTGGCAGGGCAGCTTCCAATGTACTTGGAGGAAACAGATTATCTGGACCCATTTCAGTCTGGCTTCAGGCCAGGATACAGTACCAATGCAGTCTTGTTTGAGCTGATCACCTGCTTTGGGGGAGAGATAAGGGAATGCAACCCTGTTCATCCTGGATCGCTCAGCAGCTTTTGATAACATCAATCCTGGTATCTTTCCAGCTCTGGTGGATGGTTCTGCACCTATCTGCAAGGTTGGTTCCAGAGAGTGGCTCTCTGCTCAGCTTGTGGCCTGCTTCCTGCTCAGCTTGTGGCCATTGTGCTGTGGGGAGCCACAGAGTGTAATCTTGTTGTTCAACATCTAAATGAGACCACTGGCAGAGGTCAATAGGAGTGTTGAGAGTGGGTGCCATCAGTATGCTGATGACACTCAGCTCTGCTTTTCCTTGTCATCAGAGTCAGCTGGGGCTGTAGAGATGCTGGAGCTGTGTCTTGATGCTGTAATATGCTGGATCTACATGAATAAATTGAAGCTGAATCTGGATAAGAAGCTCTGGAAGCTCTGTGCATTGGTGGTTCTTGGGCTCAGGAGCTTGGTAGGTTACTTGCCTGGGTGGGGTTGCACTCTCCCTGAAGCAGGTGCATAATCTCCTAGATCCATCTTTGTCACTGGAGGCTGGATGGACTTAGTGGCTCTGAGTGCTTGGGGCCAACTTTAACTGGTTTGTCAGCTGTGGCTTTGCCTGAACAGGGATAACTTAGCCACAGTAGTCCATGCATTGGTATCTTCCCAATTAGACTACTTCAGTGCATTCTACATGAGACTACCCTTGAAGATAACTTGGAAACTTCAGCTTCTGCTGTAGCAAAATGCAGCAACTAGACTGCTCATTGTAATTTCTTTCATATAACAATTCCGAAGGGATTGCACTGGCTTCCGCTATGTTTCCATTCTGAGTTCAAGGTGCTGGCAGTAAAATTTAAAGCCTTAAATGTTTTGATACCTCAGTACTATATGGAATGCCTCTCTCTTTGTATGCCTGCTTGAGAACTGAGATCTGTTGGAAGGGCTTTCCTCTGTGTCCCATCAGAGGGGAAATACATTATGGGAAGACAGGAGAAGGTCTTCTTTGTGGTGGCACCCTGATTATAGAATTCTCTCCCCCAGTACCAAAGTTGGAATCATTTTGGTGCCAGGGTAAAACTTTGGTTTTAATTAAAGCTTTCGGATCAACCTAATTTTATCATGGCTTCATACATTTTATGGTTATATTATTCAAGATTATTTTAATTGGTTTTAAACTGTTTTTAATTGAGAACTGTTTAATATATTTTTAATCTTTTGAAACTTTTTAAATTATTTATTGTTTTAAGTTGATTTTATTGTAAGCTGCCCTTAGATCTTCAGATAAAGGCCAAGATAGAAATATTTTAATAAATAAATAATTTGCCATCTTTGGAATATGTCCCTTTGAACCCAGTATAGGATTCAGAGAAGCACATATAGGATTGCACTGTGAGTTAGTCTAGATATTTGTTTGATGTGACAAGAGGACAAAACATGTGGCAGAAGGACAGTATATGGGTGGGACAGTTGACAGGCTCTCCCTGCTTAATCATCAGGGTGTGTATTTACTTGTGTCCTCTTTGTTCTAACCTCTTTTCATACTGGTGGGTGTGGTACAGTTGACTTCCAACTAGTAGAGTTCTGACGAAGCGGGGTATTCTTCAGCTCCTACTTAACATACATCTGACTGAGTCCTTTTATCCCTTAGGTTGTCTTACTGATACAATATTATGATACTGTAGTGTTGATTGAGTGCTTTTTAAATGCGGATTTATGCCAGCATAAAAGATACAATTTTAATGCTTTCGACCCACTGATGTAACAAGAACGTAGAATTCTATTGTTACCTATTAAACTGTAATTTAATAAAAATGAAAATACCTGAATATAGAAAGGATTGGAAGATTAAATGCTTGAAGGATGAAACTAGGAACTGTTCCATACACTAATGTTAGCTACATATTTGACCTTATTCCCTTCCCACATGAAGTTTCAACACTATATGTTGATGGCAAGTGGTAAATGAAAATTTCTTCAGCATAGTACACTTATTACCCTACAGGGCAAACAGCATAAAAACAGTTTGATTTCTGCCTCATTACAAACCTTGAATGTGTGGTGGTAGTGGGAAGCTTGTTCAACCTCTGTTCTCACTTAAATTTCTTGTAATTAGTTTTAGGTATAATGGAAATAATGCTGTATGTTGTTACTGGACCTAACTAACAAGTTCTCATTATACACAGTTATTAAAAGCTGATGATATTTACTTACTAACTGTCTTAAAGTTGAATTGTACCATATCAAGCCCTTGTGTGTAATACTGGAAATGTGTTTTGTGTTCGAATTTTGTTAATGATGCAGAACTAATGGTACCTTGTCCATATTTGCAAGGATTGACTCATGAGATTATATCCTTGTGGTTTGTTCATTGTCAGATGCAGCGTATCATTCTTCATTCTGAGTAAGCAATATATATATGTTCTAAAGAAACATGCTGGCGTTGGGCTATCTGCTCTCTGTGGAGACAATTTGAAAAATAAATAGCAGTCTGTGCTATTTGCACACCTTCTTCTGTTCTAAAAAAAAATTGGTGAAGTCACAACCAAGCTCATGTGAAATGTTGATTAAATGTGAATGTTTTTGTTATCTGAGTGTTAGTGCTGCAGCTGGAATTCTAGATAAGTGTATATGGAAATAGCCAATTATTTACATATATCCCACCAAAAAAAAAAAAAAAGAGAAGGATGGACAACTGCTGATTCACTTAATGAAGATGGAGACATGTGGAGTTTCCAGCTACCAGTATTATGAATCATTCTGTCAAGCTCATGAAATTATGACTCATTCAGTCCACCAACTATTACCTGAGTTCTAATAGGAGTAAGAGATTAACCACACCTCCATAATTTAAGTTTGCGGTGTGTTCTGTCAGTACAGACTTGTACTTCCAGGATACTTAGGGAAATGCTGAAGACAAAAAAAAGATAAATATCTGCAAGAGTTTTGTTTGTTTGTTTTGCTTTGAAAATGTAAGTGAGCATTCATAGAAATGTAGATACTTTTGTGTTTGATAAACATAGGCATACTAGATGAATAAAATATTGAAATAAATTCCACCTTTTCTGTATTATCTCACTACAGAAATTGATTAAGAAATTATTAAGACTGTACAGAGTTACTTAGCTGTATAGTTTATTCACCATCTTTAAATGCTGATAGAAATTCGCAAAATCTGTCTCGGCCTTATACTAAGACAGTATTTTATTTATTTTTTCAATTAATGTGTATCTCATTGTTCTCCCGTCATGGGACCCAAGGCAGTTTACTGCATAGGTTAAAAATAAAGTACAGCCAGAATAATGATAAATTTAAAAACAAACAAGCAATCCAATTAAAATATCACTCATTTAAGACAGTATAAAAGCAATATAACAATATAACAATGAGAATAAAAGAATAAGACTAAGAAAGAATAAAGGAATAACAGTACAGTGCACACCTTATTAAAAGACCCTCGCACATCAGTTCATTGCCAAAAACCTGTTTAAATAAAAAAAGGACATAATTCTGAAATAAACTAGTGACCAAATGTAATGAGTAAATGATTATAAAATAGGTAATTAAAGTAAATAAAAATTAACAGGAATTAATCACATTAAAGGTATGCCATCTTATTATATGATTACTTACACAAAATAAGTTATTTTTAAAAATATACTGTTAACAAATACATACATAGTTCAACTTTACAGTATTAAATTTTGCGTAGGAAAGACCATGATACCAGCTATCGTTTAAAAGAAGTACCAAGATAAAATACAGCAGCAGAATTACAGACCTGAATGATGATGTTATATTTGTGTTCATAGGTTATCTCAAGATCTCTTTTTGTATATTAGCATAAATGGTTGGGGGAAGACAGCAAGATCTATTAAGATTAATATACATAATAATGGGAAAACACACATGATAAAAGTTGTCTTATATCTGATCATTCTGCTGTGTCTTTGTATTTTTTTTTTAATCAAAGCTGACTTCTAAAATAAATTACACCAATGGTCACTGTGAATTCTCCCCCGCCTTCTCCTCTGTGATGGAGTTTTTGCTGAGCAGTGAACCACACTAGTAAGAAGACTGTGCTGTAAATCCTTTTTATCATCCAAATATAAGGCTGGGAAACGTTCATGTTTATTTTAACTTATGGTTTTGTTATCTTTTCTACTTCCTAAAAGAAAGCCAGTGTCTAAAATTAGTTGACTATCTTGCAGTGTCATCACAAATTTATGTATATGAACCTATATTCTCTCCAACATTTTTCCTTATTAAAAGAAGTGGTATAGCTTAACTTACTAAGCATTAAATGCCACCTTATGAAATAACGTTGTTCTGTTTTCTCTAATTTGTGCGTAAACAGATCTGAATAGGTAATTCCACCATGGTGATCAATGATAATGGATTCATTTCGATTTGTATAGCCTGAGGATGTGGACAGGGTCTTTGGAGAAATGAGAGCCACCACATGTCCACTAGATTTTGCCTTTCTTGACTCATTAAAAATGCCAGAAGGGGATTGGCCAAATGGTCAAGGGAGGACTCAGTCCTTCTGTACAACAAGGCAGGGTTCCAACATGCATGAAGGAGGCAGTTGTGAGGCCTCACGTGAAAAGCTTTTGTTAGAACTTCAAAGGTACCATCATTATTTTCACAGTTGTTCATCTTCAGGTTATGCCCTTATCCATAGTAGCTTTATTCTAGTCCTTAATATAATTTAGTATAATTTGCCGTACCAAAAAGACCAAAAATCTGTAGAAAATAGCATTCCTAAAACTGAATTACCATTTGTTCTTAACTACCTTGAATTTAACTTATAGCAACCCTGTGAATGAGAAATCTCCAAGTCACTCTGTCATCAACGGCCCCTTTCAGGTCTTGTAGATTCAGGGATGTGTCTTCTTTGATTGAATCTGTCTGTCCGTCCGTCCGTCCGTCCGTCCGTCCGTCCATCCGTCCGTCCATCTATCTGCAGTGTGGTCTTCCACTTTTCCTATTGCCTTCCACCTTGCCAAGCATTATTGTTTTTCCTAGTGAGTCGTGTATTCTTATATGTCCAAAGTATATCAACCTCAGTTTAGTGATCTTGGCTTCCAGAGAGAGTTCAGGCCTGATTTATTTATCCTTTTCACAGTCCAGGGTATCCACAGAAATCTGTGCTGGTACAACATCTTGAATGAGTTGGTATTCTTCCTATTAGCCTTCATCACTGCCCAGTATTCCCATTCACTATCTCAGTATTTTCACTGTCTGCTTTAAATTTATAAATTTATATATAAATTTAAAGTTATATAGATAACCTGTGGTCATTATTTTTGCTTCCTTAATGTTCAGCTATAAAACTGTCTTTGCACTTTCTTCCTTGACTTTTTTCAGTAGTCATTCCAACTCTCTCAATGTTTTCTTGTAGTAGTATGGTATCATGCTGGCCCAAATACCCTAAAGGCACCGTATCCACCTTGGATATCCATCTTAGAAGCTAACCAGGATCAGCTCTGGTTAATACATGGATGGTAGACCACTAACAAATACTAGGTGCTGTAGGTTATATTAGCAAAACCAGCTCTGAGTATTCTTAGCTTAAGAAAAGCCATTTAAATGTTTGAAGTTCCCGTAAGTTGACAGACAACTTGAAGACACATTCACGCACAGTATGGTGTTATCTGTATATCTGTATATCTTAAATTGTTGATGTTCCTTCCTGCAACTTTCATACCTCTTTCCTCAGAGTCTAATCCAGTATTGCCTAAGGTACATTCAGGATACAGGTTAAACAAAAAGGATGATAAAATGCAGTCTTGCCTGATCCCTTTCCCATTTAGAAACCATTCTGTATATCCATATTCTGTCCTAACAGGTAGTCTCTTGTCATGAGTACAAGTTATACATTAGGATAGTCAAATATTGTGGTACACCTAATTTAAGAGCGAGCCATCGTTTTTCATGATCTACGCAGTCAAAGGCTTTGCTATAATCTATAAAACACAGGTTGATTTTCTTCTGAAATTCTTTAGTACACTTGGTTATCCAGCATGGGTTTGTAATAGGATCCCTTGTGCCTCTTCCACTTCTGAACCCAGCTTGGATGTCTGGCACTTCTTACTCCATATATGGTAAAAGTTTTTTGAGCATTACTTTACTTGCATGGGATATTAATGCAATGGTCTTGTGGTTACTGCATTCCCTGGTATACCCTTTCTTGGGGATTGGAGTGTATCCTGAGTGTTTCCAGGCTGTGGGCAATTCCTTTATTTTCCATATTTGGTGACATATTTTAGTAAGAATGTGAGTGGATTCTTCTCCTTGTTGCTTTGAAACAGTTCTATTGGTATGCCCTCTCTTCCTGGTGATTTATTTTTCCCAAGTGCTTCGAGTACAGTTTCCACTTCACTTTCTAAAATTATATGCCCATCTTCAAATGGTTCTTCCCTGAAAGACTCTGTCATCCTTTCATCTCTTTTATGTACTTCTTTAGTGTGTTGTTTCAATTGGTTTTTTTTATTCACTGTTGATGATACATTTTGTTCCTCTGCTGGTCGTGGAGCATTCTCACTCTTGGTTTAAATTTCCCTTTGATTTCTCAAAGCTTGTGGAAGAGGTCTTTTTCTACATTTTTTGTTGTTGTTGACATCTTGTATTTCTCTGCATTGATTGTAACAGTAGTTTTCTTCATCCCTGTGCACAAGTTGAACAGTTGTGACCTTGTTTGTATCCCTTTTTACTTTTGATTCTTGTTTGCCCTTAGCTGCTTGAAGAGTTTCACTTGTTATACAGTGAGGCTTTTCTTCCTTTTTAGCTGAAGGTAATTGTCTTTTTGCATTCTTCCCTGACAAGGTCCCTGGCTTCAATCCTAAGTTCTTCTGGTTCCCAGTCAATTAGGCTTAATACTGCAGATCTATTTTTTACACTGTCTTTCAATTCTATGGGGATGTTCCTCAGGTTGTATTTTGTCGCAATGGTTGGTTTAGTGTTCTTGTTTAGCTTACTCTGATATTAGTAGTTCATAGTCTTTGCCACAATCTGCTCCTGGTCGTGTTTTAGGAGAGAGAATGGGGCTTCATCATCTTCTGCTTCCAGTTGTGTAGTCTGTTTGATTTCTGTATTGGTCATCAGTGTGATAACTGAAGCCCCTGTCAGAGCTGCTGCTGCTGAGCAGCAGCTGTTGGTCCCTGTTGCTCAGGGTGGAGATGAGTCCTGCAGCTCAAGAGCTCCCTCTGCTGCCATGGACCAAGCAGGCTTGGACGTTTCTCTACCTGCTCCTTTAGGGCAACAGGGATCCGATTCTGAAGATGCTTTGGAGCCTGTGCCAGTCAGCCCACAAACAAGGCGGAGACTCAAGAGAGCTGAGCAAAGGGAGGCTTCCTTGATTAAGTTCAAGAAGCAGTGACTAGCCACACCTGTGCCTCGGGCTATATAACTGCCTGCCTAGAAGCTTTCCTTTACTTGTGGTAAACTTTCTACAAGCCTTCTCCTTGGCTGTTCCTTGCTTCCAGCACCCGGCTCCTGAGACCTTGGATTGATCTCTTGGCTCCAGACCCTTGGGTTTTGGAACTCTGACTACGGCTTTTGCTTGTGGCTCTGGCTTAGGTAAATGGACTTCCCTTGAGTAAGTGCTTCTTTGACTCCTCCCGGCAGGACTCTGCTAGCAATCCCGCTCCCTTCTCTGGGCTGTCTCACTGCCCGGGTCTCTGACCCTGACAGTCAGTTGGTACCACCTCTTTGGTTGCCCAAAGAATGTGTTCGCCCTGAACAAACTGTTGACTTCGCAAAAAATTCAGTCGGTCACTCTCCTGCTTTATTCCTTGGTCCCAGGCCACAGTCTCCTACAATGTTTGATTCTACTGTTTCCTGCTGTTGTATTCTGATTGCCTATGATTATCAGTATGTCCTGTTTTGGTATGGGATCAGTTTCCTCCTGGACTTCAGCATCAAATCTTTCAACTTCTTCCTCTTTGCCTCTGTGGTGGAGTATAAACTTGAATTATGTTTATATTGATGGGTTTTGTCTGAGGTTTTATTGATGTGTATATTGCCACCATGGCACTACCTTTCCATGATGGTGGGATTGGTTGCTCCTATGATGCAGGAAGCTATGCTGGCTGTAGCAATGCTGCTGGTAGGGTTTCCCACATCACAAAGGCTTTTTCTGAGGAGCTAGTAAAAATGTGCTAAACAGGTGTTGGGCTTCAGCAGTAGTGGTGTGTGACACTGAGGGACCATCTTTCAGAGACAACAGCAGTAACCCCATAACTAACACTCGTTAGTACTGCACAGAAGAAAGCAAATCACTCCTGAAGCTTCCTACCTTGAAGACCCTATGATAAGACCATTCAAAATGTTGCCATATTGATGTCATCAAGTTGAGTAAGTTGAGTAAGTCGTAACTTGAGTAAGCATGAAACATATTAACTCATACTTGAATTTTTTGAAGGGTGTGTTAATAGAAGTAGTAAAGTAAGACATTAAGGATTTCATTCCTTGACTATAAATATAAACATAAGTATAAGTATAAACATAAATATATTATATATATAGAAAACAAGGGCTCAAGTTCTATGTTAGCCTTGCCAGATCTGGAGCACTCCAGATGTCGACTAAACTCATGTAAGTGATAGCCAACAATTTCCTGTTGGCCAGTGTGAAGGGAGGGGCTGCACAAGCCTGATTGCTGTCAACCAGTGACAGCTCACGCAATCCTGTGAACGGGGTCTAGAGAGGGAGAAAGGATACAAAACTGATGCTTGTCTCTGACAGAAGGCAAAAATGGCGTAGAGATGGGGAAAAGCTATAACAGAGAGAAGACAGGAGGAGGGCTGAATATAGTTTTGGGGAGCCGTGAATCATTACATAGTTCAGAGGGTTAATATCTGATCTAAATGTGTCTTTAATAAACTGCTATTTCTTTATTCTTTTTTTTGCAACTGGTCTGGGTGTTTCTGTGAAGTTTTGATAGAGATTCTGGTCATGCTTACCACTAGCAAACCCTCAGAACAACATATCTACTGATCCATATAAGGATCATCTTGAGGACCTAGTACCAGCACCAGGAAGGATCTTGAGGGGGAAGAGGGCAAAGTGATTAACAAGAGCCCAAGTGTTGGAACTGTGGGAGCAGCCTGGAGAGGATCTTTCACAGCCTGGGATTGGGGGCTTGTAATTCAGCAAATTAAGTGTACCCCATTAGGAAGGACTATTCTTTTCAGTATATAACCATGTATGTGCTGCTCTGAGAGCTGTGAAATCAAATCACGTTTTTTTGGAGACCGATGGAGATGAGGATACAGATAGATGACTCCAGTTGGGACCAGTTCTGTTGCTTTAAAAGAAATATGCTAAACTTACCAGTTTGTAGTGATATGCTATGTGAACTGCTGTCACCAGAGAAGGTCAAGTAAAATGTTCTTGCAAAAAGGTTATCAAACAGAACCTGTAGAATCTGGGAAGAATCTGTTACTTTGATGTTGGCCAGAAAAATCAGTGTGCGCCCTAGCCCTTCCTTCCAGGACAGATGGCTGCTCGTCCAAGAGGGAATAAGTACATACTTGACCTTTCACATATATCTAGCTGCAAGTTGCCACTTTCTCACCTCTCTGTTGTCTCCTGAGACAATTGCAATTATGAAAGTATTTGGTGTTACCTCAGAAGTCTTCCATTTTCACAGGGTCATAGCTGAGTGCTTTTAAAGTTAACCTTGGATTTCTAATATACCAAATTAAAATGATCATGTGATACTAGTGTGTAGTTTATTTACTATGTATATTTTGCAGCCTACATAACTTGCTAAGTTATGTAACGTAGCCATAACTTATTAAAGCTGCCTAACCTTACCAATGTTATTGAGACTGACTAATACCAGAAATATTATACTTGGCTGTTGTGTGGTCTGTATTTGCTATGATTTTGTTCAGAAGTTTCCCTTAAGCAGTTTATACTCAATGAAGCAGTCTGCAGTCCTATTTAACAGCCAGACTGGCTGACTCCCCTAGAAGACTGGAAATGATGGAGGCAGGGAAACCGGTTAAGTAATTAAAAAATTTCCCAGTAAATAATTTGAGCCTAGTTGTTGGAGAAGTATTGGTATTAAGAATGGCCTTTAGATTTCATTATTAGTCATACAAAATAAAAAAAACATAAAAGTACATAAAGCATTCTATTGTGGTTGTCCATATTACGCTAATTATAATATGTGCAGCCATTTCATAAAAAAAAAGTTCAGAAACTTATTTGAATTAATATTATTGAATATATGCATGACCAGTAGGTTTTGGAAATAGCTTGCTAGATTTGGGGACTGCAAATCTTTTTACCACACACCCCATGAGTTTTCAAGAACTGTTTTGAAACAGGCATTTGATTGCACAGAGGGGTTTTTTAATGGGATGTATCTGTTGCATTTTTGTTCTTATTGTTATGCTTTTAAATGATTTGCTATTGTTTTAAATTAGTAATGTGTTAATAGGTAGCTTATCTAATTGTTTTTAAATATTTAGCTTTGCTTTAATCTGTTTTGTAAACTACCTTGGGTCCCATATAAAGGAAAAAGTAATACCCCACATGCCTACATAGCAATTGATTTGCTGGATTCAGTTTATCAGCAACCCTAAAGTTTCACCTCCCATTTTCTTTTTTCTTTTTTAATTAATTATTAGTTTTAGAGCATCAAATTCACAATTAAAATCACGGTTTCTTTTCGAAAAAGAAAAAAACCCTAAAACTAGAACTTAATACAAGCATACTAAACTAAAACATTAAACAGAAACTGATAAAATGCAAAACGTTAACCTACTAAAACACCAAAGAGCTCTGACTCCAGCAAGCCAAACTATAATGAAAAAAGAAGAAAAAATGTTTCTTTACCATAACTGATCTGAATAAATAATCCCACTAGAATTAGCTGGTGTCCATAACCACAAATTATTAATTATTAAATTATTAACCACAAATTACAAATTATTGCATTGGTAGATTTTTTGTTGCTTAAAAAACCCAGTCTTTCAAAAAATCTTGACTTGACTTATCCTTTAAAACCGATATTGAATTGGCAATTTGGCTAACTCAGCAACCTTAAATATCCATTCTTCTTTCAACACGCCTGCGTCCTTGAAATGCCAGGCTAAATGAGATGTGTGGCTAACAGTAGCTGCAGGGTATTGTACTTAAAAGTAAAGTTCCCAAGCTCTGGACTGTTGCTTTTTTTGGCTTCATTGTTTGTACTTCCAAGCAATAATGGGCACTTTGTAATAGAGACACTATAACTTCAATGGATTTGAAATGAGAACAGCTGAACTATTTTTCACTACTTCTTGAAGTTCTCTTGAGTCAATCTGAGCAATATCAAAGCCCTTGTCTTTCCTACATCCTCTTTCAATATTGAATTAGATCCAATTCTCATTTTTTTTGTCCACATTTTAATATGTGGTAAGAACATCTATGTTAAATCAAACTAAAGTTCTGCGAAATCCAGTATTCTCTTCCCATAGTAACCAACCAGGCCTACAAGTTAGTGCGATAGCAGGTGTGTTCCCCAGGTATAATGCTAGATTGTGCTGCTTTTGATACTGGGAATAATATACAGCCAGCATGACAAAGAACCCATTGATGACCTAATAAATGTTGTAATCATTCTTTAAAATGGTCCAAGTTGGTTTGTATAACTACTTCAAGCATTTAATTTTAAGGACTGTCCTATAGTGAGAGATAATGTTTGCTGTGCCAAAAACTTTTAAATACCTCTTGATTACAGGTAGTGAATGAATTCTAACAGAAGCCAAATTACTCTGTGATTCTGGTACTGTGCTCTTGAACTCTAATATAATGTATATTATATTCTGGGTTTTGAGTAGAAGAAAAGATAGGAGCATGAAAAAATGCTTGTTTTCCCCTTTATATTTTTAATTTTGTTCTTTTTCTTCTATCTTGTACCACACCTTTATATTGTATGCAGTTAGGGCTCTTCTATAGTTAAAGAAACCTTAGTAGGTCTGATTGTTTTGACTATTTTATTTACTTACAAATAAAATCCTAGTTCTGAAACAAAAAACAAAAAGAATTTGTGAGATCTTAAAGCCACGTTTTCCTGAGTAAGAAAGCAATACTGTAGAAATTGGTTTGTCCTATTGCATTTTTAAAAAGTCACTTGTATTAAAAAATTAACATGAGTTACCTTTTAAATCAATAGAGCTTGGCTTTTTACCCCTGAATATATACCAGATTTCTCTTAAAAGCTGAAGAAATGAACGTATTGGGGTTGCAAACTTGAAAACTTTCCAGGTCTATTTGATTTTTTACTTGGATTCTGTTTTCTGGTAGTTTTTAGTCAGTTTATACTCTTTAAACAGATTTTTGATATAAAAAAACAATTAGTGCTACTTAAAAATTCTTACAAGTTTTCCACATTTACTGTGCTAACCTGTACATGTCTACTTGGGGTTAACCCACTAAAGCTCATAGTCTTAGCTTTTTGTATTAGGTGTTATAGTACCTCCCTGTGCTTTTTCTTTCTTTTTTTTTTTGGTAAACACAATTTTGGCAAACTGTAGTAATAGTAATTAACAAATTAAAAAGTCAGTTCATCCAATTAAAATGTATTAAATCTATTGTTTTACTTCAGCCACCAAAAGTGATTTCTCTGTTTTGGACTTAGTGTGCCTGAATGGAGATTGCATTTGTGGAAGAAGAGGAAGAAAGAAAATGTGCGTCTTCATCTTTTTTTTTTTTTTTTGGTTAGCCATGCTAAGCATGGCAGCTAGCCTGGGAAGAGAAATTGTGAACAAAGGTGATGATACAATTTTTTTAAAAAAAGATCTTGAATGAAAGGGGACAGGCAGATGGAACGCAGCAATAGAGACAACTAAGGAAGTTAATACTTGTTCCAGGACTCAGTTTCAGTTTTTCCTTAGAGAAAACAAGAAAAACTAGTCCTGTATTTTAGCATAAAGTGCAGTGTTGGAATTCAGATTGCGTTCAGACCATAACCTAAGCATCTGAACAGGTTGTAACTGACTTTTCTGCTATAAATATGTTGATATATTTTATTTCTTTAAAATCACTGTCTTACTATGATCTGCATTTGTTCTTACATGATCTTGGGACTGTTTTTGTTATGTCCTTTTATTAAAAAAAAATACATATAGTTAAGTGTATTTCATGTTTGGTAAATATTTGATTTTAAAAATGTGAATCTTACTTTAAATTCTTCAACTCAAACAAACCAAACTTGCATTCAGAAGTCCTGTCATTTTAAGAAATCCATGCTTTTGGACAGCATCACCAGGCACTGTTTCATGGAACTTCCTAAATTACATGCTTCTACGATTCCTTTTAATCAAAGATGGACAACCTTTTTTCATTTCAGAGAGGTTCTCAGGGGATGAATTTCTTTTTATTTTATTTTATTAAAACATAAGACATACAAACATACAACAAACATCTATAATCATACTGGCTCGTGTAAGAACGAATATATAAGACAACAAATATATATATATATATATATATATATACGCGCGCACACACACACACACAAATATATATAAACAGATTTGTGAGGTGCTTTGACACTTTAATACGACTATCAAATCTGACTTCCACCCGAGTGAGAGGTAGTAAAATCTCCGAACAGTGTGTTGTTTGCCTGTCAATCGAATCAGTAAGTTATTTGTCCCTGTGTTTTACATCAACAATGTTAGAAATCAATATTAACCGTCTTGATATCATTCTGTTGAGTTCTGAAATATACTAGTACACTCTTCCGATCTTTGACAAATTTTTCTGAATTGGCTCCTTTCAATATATAAGTAAATCTCTCCATTTGTAACATATCATATAATTTCATTTCCCAGTTGGCTAATGTGGGGAGAGTTTTTGTTTCCAATTTTGAGCTGTTGACATTCTGGCTGCAGCTGACATATAAAATATTAATTTGCCAGCTTTTTTCTCTAAGTTCTCGCTCATCATTGATAACAAGTAAAAGTTCGGGAGACATTTCAAAATGGGACCTAAGAATTTTTTCTATCTGTGTATGAATTATATTCCAAACTTTTTTAACCTTCTTACAGGACCACGATTGGTGGTAAAAATGTGCCTATATCTGTGTTACACTTCCAGCATTTGGTTGAGTAATTTGAGTACATCTTTGACATTTATTCAGGCCATCTAAAGATCATCTTATATAAATTCTCTTTGATGTCTTGACATGCTGTGTATTGCATCCTTTTATTCCAAGTTTTTTCCCCCATTGGTCTAAAGAGATCAAATGAGAGAGATTTTGGGCCCATTTAAACATTGAGGTTTTAATTTGCTCATCCTCAGTATCCTATTTTAATAAAATTTTGTAGATGCATGAGATAGATTTCGGTTTTTCTGTAGTCAAAGTCGTGGTCAATTCTTCTTTTGCTGGATACCCATTCAGACTTAGGTCAGTCTTTAACTTTTCTCTAAGTTGTCTATATAGAAGCCAATGACAATTAATTCCATTTTCATTAAGTTCTTGCTGTAGTCTAATTCTCGTATGGTCATTTTGAAGTTTAATCAGATCCTCATACTTAATCCATTTATCAAACGAAATATTCTCTTTTTTGTAATATGCCTCAGGGGATGAATTTCAGAGGTGAGTGGGATCAAAAATACCGGCATATTTTTAGCTCTTAGAGCCAATAACTAAACTTAGGAAAGAAATTTCTATCTTTTGGATGACGGGAAAACATACTGGGCATTAGCTGTCTTGTGATGACACCATAGGAAAAGCAGCATGACCATGTAGGTAAGTTGAAAGGCCAAACTGGGCTTGATTTGGCCTTGGTGCTTAAGATTCCTTGCCCAAGATTGTCTGGCAGAAACATATTAGCCGTATGTTTGCTGCTTCTTACCTTTTTAAGGCAATCTCTTGAACTGATTATAACTTTCCTCAGTGTGTTTTTGTTTCAGGCTGTCCACTGGCAGATAGCTCTTCCACGTTATTTATTGTTAGATAGAAAAAAATTGAGTATTTTTTGGTATTATTTTGTCATTTTCCAATCATATAGAGATGTCTTATTGAGATGGTATAATGATTCTAATTCTCTACATATGGTAGGATGCTACATAAATATTTAGATAAACCACCAAGCTGTTTTATTTTCTTGGGTTCTTCTTTTTCTTTGCATGTTCTTCTTGAGTGTACTTAATTAACTTGGACATGTGGTCTGTATTGGATTCTTACACTATTCAAGGTAATAAAAGTCCTTTCTATGTTATATAGGCCAAGAATTAAAGTTTCTGCTCCTAAACATCTTAAAATGATAGGGCTACCAGTCACCAAATGTTAATGCAGAGACAGAACCAGTCCAAAATAATGGCAAGTGGAGATGGAAGTTGCAATAATCAACTGACTGTTATTGGTATACTTTCATTGTGATATCTAATATCTCTTTGCAAATCCCTAAATTCTTTAGCACAAGTGATTTCCTTCTGGCAGGACATGCCATAATTTAGCTTTCATCAACTGCCTCTTAGGAAGAAGGTAGCCTGAGAGTTTATCTGATGACCAAGCAATTGTAAAACTCTGATATGTGGTGCATTGAGTAGAATTTTGGGAGTGAATTCAGTTGAATATATAGTTTTGGTCAAGTTGCTATATGTCAGCCTTGTGCACTTTGCAGTGTTGACGTGAAATAAAATAGGAGCCCTATGTTTGGTATCCTGACTTGCTTGTAAGAAGAGCTGAACTAAATGACCTACCACTTATACTTGTGTATAAGTTTACTTTGTGTATAAGTTGACTTCATGTATAAGTCAAGGTCAGGTTGTGGGGCCAAAATTATGGATTTTGTATGAACCATGGATAAATTGAGAGCCATTCTGTGAAGTGGGGAAAGTGCCCTTGCCATTTTTCCCCCAGGTGTTCAAAAAGGCCTTTCAACACTCTACTTGGAGAAGGGGATGGTCTTTGTTTTGATAAAGTTTTGATCAAAGTTGAGGTACAGTATTAACTGTTATCAAAAAAGGAACCATCCACTTCTCTGAGTAGAGTGGCAAAAGGCAAGAGCTTAGTCCATCTTGGAGGACCTAAAATAAGCACCAACCCCCTCTGCTCTCTCAGTGCTCCCACTCAGGCAATCAGAAAGGCCAGAAGTGGCACTGCAGCACAGAGACTGGGGCTGGGGAGGTCGGTGCTTCTTTTAGGTTCCTCTGGGATAGACTAAGCTATAGGCTTTCAACACTCTGCTCAGAGAAGGAGATGGTTCCTTTTGTGATAAGAGTTAAAGTCAGGAATTTACACTGACCTGTGGACAGGTCAACCTAGTTTTTTTGCAGGGGGGCAATTTTTGACTAAAATCTTTAGACTTGTACCTAAATATATGCTGTACCTTTCTCTCCTATCCATCTTATGCTGCCACAACTATTACATGCACACATTCTGTTTATGTCAGATTACCAGCTTGAGTAGTTCAGTGTTTTAATTCCATGTTGAAAATGCAATGCCATACTCTCTTCTTTTAAAACAGGAGTGGACAGCCTTTTGGGAATGAGGTGCTATATTGGACCTACCAGGTCCCGCTATACCCAGCTTCCCTGTTCTAAAAAGTGCACGACAGACAAACTGATGCATGATACTGTGTTTAACAAGTTTCAGAATGTGCCGTGGAACAGCTATTAATGACAGAATTCTAAGATAATGAAGCAGCAGTGTTTCACAACTAAATAGGCAGAAGTTGTGTAAGTGAACCAGAGGAAGGCAAAATGTCCCTCCAGGAATTTTGATGCCATTCTGTGTTATCTTGTAGAACACAACCTTATGATTATTGTGGGAAACTGTCATTTAATTAGCCAAGATATTGGCATTGAAGCCAGGGATGAATCTACATGAAGCAGAAAAAGCAGCTTAACTTTCTCTCTAAACCTAAGAGAGCGTACTGCATTTGCTCTGCCTGGACCAGCACCAGAAAACTGAAGCTATAATGTGGACTAACACCAAGTACTTCACCTTCAGATATTTTACTGACTTTTTTTTGGTGTGTGTGTGTGTGTGTGTGTGCACACGCGCACCTTGTTACCTCGTTTAGATTCCAGGTTAATCTAAGGGGTGAGGGATATCATCTGAAGAGCAGTCAATCAGGGAAGCAGAATGTACTGATAGATGTACAGGGAAAACAAAAAGATACATTTTGCTAGTGACAGTTGTACTCTGTGTGGCCAAGGATATGCCAGTTTAATGTAAGCCCCCATGTGAATGGGAAAGGTGTGTCTCACTGAAATGAATTCGTCTCAGAAGTTTGGATTCCAGCCTCGCCCACTTGTCCTAAACCCGTTTTGGATGGTCTAGACAATTCTTGGTACTGAAGTGTTTTTTTCAGTCCTGCACATCTACACTCCTGCTGTTTTCATTGCAGAAGTATTCAAAAGCAGCTAAGTACTGCTTGCAGTCATACCACAAGAAATCTGGCAACCAAGGCAAGCATCATCTTTAACTTCTGTTTTAGCCCTCTTCCTACCACCACTTCTCTCTTTGGCAACAGATTAAAGGATTACGATGATACCTGCACTGCTATAAACATCTGACACCTGGGTTCTTGAGGGATCTACACTCTTCTCCTCAAAGACACCATCAAATGTGTCCATACTCCCTCCATCCAGTGGAGGGCTTTCCCCCGTCTATTTCATCATTTTGAAGAAAGATGGAGGCCTTCATGTCATCCAAGATCTGAGGGATGTCAGTATTTACATCCAGCCCAGGTGCTTCTGGATGGTCACTCTCAGTACCCTCATGCCCCTATTTACAAGGACACTTGTAACAGGTTTGCAATGTTGGCTTTTGAAGAACACATACTTTCATATTGCAATCCAGCCATTGCACCAGCAGATTATCTGTTTTGCTGTGGGCGGAACAGCCTGTTGTTTGTGTCTTCACCTTTGAGCTTTCTACCGCACCTTGTGTTTCCATGAAGTACATGGCAGTGGTGGCTGCCTGGCTCAGGCAGTGAGATGTCATTGTATTTCCTTACATCACTGACTGGCTCCTTGTTGCCCGTTCTAGAAATTGCCTTCTTGCAGACATTGATTTGACACTTCACCTCCTCAGTGTGCTCGAATTGATTGTGAACCTCAAAAAATCCCATCTGGAGCCAAGTTCATTGGAGCCATTCTGGACTCTCGTGTTTCTTTTTTTTTTTATCATTTTGTTCAAATTCAGGTATAAAACAAACAATTATAACTGTCAACTTATTTGAAATATTTCTGATCTTCCACACTGATCTAGATTTCATTATCAATATTTCTTAACATGCTTAAAATATTGTACTACATTTTAGTGCTATTATTACTTGTTGATTCTTGCACTTCCATCTCCATATTCCTGGTTCATGATATATATCCTGTACCCCCCTCATAATTTATCTTAAATCATGAATCACAGATTTCCATCTGATGGTACCCAGCAGTTACCCATTACAATTTGCCATTCTTTTTATATCTCTTCATCTGATTTCCCTTTTAATCTCTGAGAGACCATATCAGCATTTTTGTTTTCAATCAGTGTACCCCACCATTGTTCTGATGTGGGTATTTGCTGAGTTTTCCACATCTTTGCATATTCAATATGAGCTGTTGTTATCATGTACAGTAATGTTCTCCAGTACTTCTTTATACCAGTACGTTCTAATACATCAGTCATATTTAACAAATACAATTCTGGTAACTTAGCAAACTGTACTTTCATTAATGCACATATTGTTATGTATTTCAGTCCAATATTTCTTAGCTTTAGGACATGTCCACCACATATGATATATCGTAGTGACCTCATTCTGACATTTCCAACATTGTCTAGTACCTGTATTATAAATCTTTTTTAATTTATCTGGTGTCATGTACCATCTATGACATAGCTTGTAATAGTTCTCTTTCAAATTCTGTGCTACTGTAAATTTCTGTGTTTTTTGCCAGCTCTGCTCCCAAGACTCTAATTGTATTGAATGTCCAATATTTTGTGCCCATGAAATCATTGTTGCCTTTACTGTTTCTTCTTGCGTCTCCTGATGTAGTATTTCTTGATACATTTGAGCAAGTAAATGAGGCAGATTTTCGAACAGCCATTTAATTACTCCAGTTTTCTCTTTGAGTTCAATTCCATATGTTTTTATATCCATCTGAAACCTTTCTGCTAACTGTCTGCAAGGGAACCAACTTAATGTTATTCCCTCTTCTTCTAGTTTTTCTCTTGTTTTAATCTTAAAATTGTTGGATGTTGATCTCTCAATTATATCATCATATCGCAACGATTTATCTGTGTCCGTCCATCTGCCAAAAAATCCTCTTGCGGTGAGACCCAGGTGGGGAGCTGCCATATGTTTTTAGTTTTATAATCCTCCCAAATTTTCAGAAGCGATTTTCTGATAAAGTGATGTGTGAAGTCTTCATCTATTTTTGCTTTATCATAAAACATATAGACATGCCACCCCATCCTCAGGTCTGCTCCCTCTAGTGCCAACATTCTCGTGTCTTGTAGGTCTACCCAGTCTTTTATCCACGTAAAAGCCGCAGCCTTATAGTATATTTGAAAGTCTGGTAGTCCCATTCCTCCTCTACTTTTTAAATTTGTCATAGTATTTCATTTTATCCTAGGTTTTTTCCCTGGCCATATAAGCTTAGTTAGTTCTCTCTTCCATTGTATGAAAGGTTTCATGTTCGTTATTATAGGAAGATTTTGGAACAAAAAGTTCATTTTTGGCAAAACATTCATCTTTATTGCAGCTATCCTCCCCATCATTGACTATGGACTCTCATGTTTCGGCTGCCAGATGAAAGGCTCAAGAACCTGACAAAGCTGTTTTACAGTGTTGACAGACTTGGAGAGTGAGCATCAGAGACATTCAAGTACTGCTCAGTTTCACAGTCTCCACAACATCATGCAAGACTTTGAATGTGACCTCTGCAGGCCTTGCTTCTGTCCTGCTTCAACCCACTCTTCAACTCTCGAAGGATGTGAGTCATCATTCCAAGGGGCATCCATTGATCGCTGGAATGGTGATGACAGATGCTTCCAGGGAGGAATGGGGGAGCATACATAGAAGGATTTTCAGTCAAGGGTCATTGGATGGAGGAACAGAGTGATCTTCATGTCAGCACTCTTGAGATGTTGGCTATGGAGAAAGCCTTCCAGGCTTGAGATTCTTCTGAATGACAAGGTTGTTCAGGTAATGTCTGACAACACCATAGTGGTATATTACCTGAACAAACAAGAAGGAGCAAGATCTAGTACCCTGCTTTATCTCATGTGTTGCCTGTGGGATTGGTGCATCAAAAGAAGCATCTCTGTCTCTGTGATCCAAGTCCTAGAGAAGAGGACATCTTATCTGCCACTCTCAACAGGGATCTGAACTCTTACCATGATTTGAGGCTTCATCTTGACATGCTTCAATCCATCTTTAGGAGATTGGATACTCTTCACCTTAGTACAGAACAGGCAGTGCGAGACCTATTGCTTCAGGGCAGATCAGGAGAAACACTCTCTTGACAATGTCTTCCTGTTTCATTGGGGAGACCTCATTGTGTATGCTTTTCCTCCATCTCCCCATATCACCATGGTGATGCCAAACTTTGGAGAGACAAGGCAAAGTATACCCTGATCATTCTGTGGTAGCACAGACAGCCTTGGTTTGCCCCTCTTTTCCTCAGGCTGCTGGAGAGACCAGATTTCCTGATGGTACATGACAGGCAAATGAGGCATCTGGCCTTAGACACCGCCAGACTAACTGGAAGATATTAATTTAAACTCTTGGCACCAATTTGACAGATAATTGTGGCTGTATTTGGGTGTGCTACCCAGTGGTCTCATGCTTATAAATGGGCCAAATTTCTGAGTGTTTTGTTGCCCAGAGGGATCTCTCCAGACCAAGGACATGCTCATCATGTGCTGGAATTTCTCCTATTATTGTCCAACAGAGGTCACTCTCTCTCCTGTCAGATGTTACTTGGCAGCAATTTCTTCCAGTTTCCAAATCCTGGGAAAGCCTTCCTACTTCCAGAACCCATTGGTTAAATGTTTTTTTTAAGAGTTACAAGAATCTGCACCCACCTGTGTTGGGACCTACACCTCAGTGGAGCCTGTCTTGACCATGCTATCTAAGAAACCCTTTGAAACAATGACAGTCTGTGATGTTAATTTGCTTACTTGGAAGATGGCATTCTTGATAGTAGTAATATCTGCCAGTTGAGCAGGAAAGTTGTGTGCCCTTTGTGTGGACCCACATCACCTGAAGTTCTGCAAGGACGAAGTGGCCGTTAGACTAGACCTTTCTTTCCTGCTGAAAATGATTTTTGCATTTCATCTAACCCAGGACATTGCGTTGCCGCATTCATGCGGAACCCAACATCTGACTTGGACTGCACCCTACACTGTTTAGATGTCAGGTGTGTTCTGGCTTTTTATGTCAGTAGGACTGCTGACTTTTCATCAGTTACCAAGACTCTTTGTATGTTACTCCTTGAACAGGAAGGATCTGCCTGTGTCATTTCAAACCTTTCTAAATAGGTCTCTTTGACCATCCATCTAGCCGGTGAACTGGCTAAAACACACTCTCCTGTTCATGTGCATAGTCTCTCTTTCAGTTTTCTTGAAAGGTATGTCTCTAGAGGACATTTGCAAGGCCTGGCCTCAGACCTTGACATTGATCACTCATTTTAGACTGGATGCCAGGTCCCAGGCTGATGCTGCCTTTGGGAGAGCTGTGCTCTTCTCTTGTGTCACATGACATTGCCATCTCCTATTGCGAATAGCTCTCTAGTCTCCCATTTGTATGCTTCACAGAGACCATGAAGAAGAAGGACAGATTGCTTACCTGTTATCATAGTTCTTTGAGTGGTCATCTGAACTCGCATAACACCCACCCTTCCTCCCCACTGTGTCTCATGCTCTCTTCCTCTCATGCTTCAGCATCAAGGGAAATGAAGATTTGGATGGAAATCAGGCTGGTCACATGGACCAGAGGAAGAGGAGCTACTGCCAAAACACTTGTATAGCTGCTCTATAAGATTCTGAATGATGCACACTGCCCAGGCACAGCAAACCCATTTATGTGAGTTCAGAGAAATTTATAGAAATTTATAGATAAAATCAAACATTCAATCTTGAAACTTTTAACAATTTTTGTGTCCACTGTTGAATGCATAATAGGCTTCTTTTTCTGTAGATTTTCTACTGTGATCTGTATCATGTTGGATTTGGCATAGACAAAATAAAACAGATGTGTTACAAAGAAAGTGAAGTGGCGGCTTCAGACCAAAAGTGCAAACCAGTTCTAGATTTGCTGCTCATGTCACCTGGCATGAAACCATGTGGCAATTTACTTTTGTGCTTAGGGCTTTTGGCATTTAAAAACCTTGTGTCACTGTAACCTTTTAAGGAGCAGTTGGCAGGTGGGGCATTTTATTCCCCTTTTCATCTGCTTACAAATCTAGGTGTTGAGATTTATGCACAGTGGCACTGTTGGTAAAATAACCCACTCGTACCTAATTGGATATGCTACTCAAACATCTTCCTTGCTGAAAAAGATGTAGCTCTCCCAGTTTTACTCAAAGTATGCTGCTGATAAAACCAGTGCTTGAAAACATATATGCCTTAAAATATGTGTTCTGTCTGTGACAAAGGAAGGGATCCTCATCTTCAAACTAGGTTTGCTTTGCCAAGAATTTATGTATAATCTTGCTTAATGCCCATTTGTTTGCAGAAATTGAGTGTCTTCTGGGCAACGATTAGGTCTTTGATCCAGGCATCCTCTTGTTTGCATGTATCTATGGTATGACAAGAATTGTTTTGGATGGTTCAAGTTGCATATTCTGAGTACTGAAAATCTTCTACTGGTTCTACTGTATGTTTTATCTGATTTCTCTTGGAAATATTGAGATGGTTGTATTGTGTGCCCATTTGAATCTAATGTTTCTTACTTCTAAAGTTCTCTTCTGTGTCATAAAAATGCATTTTCCGTAGGGATCAGGAGATCTCAAATTAGGTACTTCATATGGAGATCTGAACTTCTCTATAAAAATATATAAGAGAAGTACTCTTAATTAATGAGTGGTCTGTTGTGGCATTGGGTTGGTTAGGACAACATGTGGGCTAGAGGTACTTTGCTTTCCACTCTGTTTTTTAAGGTCAAGTTCTTTCATAAATTGAGTTCCAAATGAAAGATGTGTTTCTGGGAAAAATGAAAGATGAATTGATATAATTAAAGAGAGGCTGTTCTAAGAGCTTCTGCTAAATGAATTCTCAAAGAAGAGCTGCAGTTTCCTGAAGTGAAAAATTAACAGGAGAGTGCCCTTTGCATTTTAATAGCGCACATAGTACAGGGAATTGTTAGGTAAGCCAAAGGGAAATGCTTAAATATTGGAGGGTGCCTTTCTTAATTCTTTGGTACTGCCTGTTTTAAAATACTGAAATAATATATACAAAGAAGCAGCAGGCAGATTACCTATACTTCATGTTGTAACATACAAAGAGCCCCATGTTGTTCCATATTTTAGCTGTATTGCCATTTTTTAACAGTATTCTGTTTTTTATGCTGTACAGAAAAGTAATGTAGGAGTTCCTGGAATATTAAGGCTTTATGCCAAGGACTTAGATACCCATACTGCTTTGAAATCTGATTAAAAATACAGACTGCCATAATCCACTTGCATCCTGAGCAATAAGCAACATCTTGGCTCATGACTCTTGAACAGCTTCGCTTATAACCCTCTTGTGTTTTTCTACTGTTTTTTCTTTTATTCCCCCACCCCACCCCACCCCACCTCACCCCTTGCAACAGAAATTGAAAGTAATTTAAGAAGCTGTTTACTTTATTTAGACCAGGAGCTATTTGTCTGAAAGCACTCTATATTAATCTCCAAATTAATGGATCTGTTGTAATTGTCTATGTATGCCCATCTACATGCTTTTAGTAGTTACATATATATGTGGGGAAAGAGCCAATACAAACATGCTAAGCTGAAATGAGGTTGATCCAGTTTGTTCAAGCTGGAAGCAGACTGACTAGCAAAAGTCAGTAGAGAGATGTCTGATACTGCTGCCTCTGCCAGCTGCTTCAAGGGTTTTGCTGTTAATAATTTTGTATTTGAACCAGACTCATGTATTTGAAGTTTTAAAGCCAACTTGCTTACAAACATAGAGTGACTTTTGAAAAAGCTTAAAAGTGTGGATTATTCATTATGCATGTGTCCTAATGCAAGTAGATAAGGTATAAATTAACACAGTAACTCCTGAACAAGGGTAAATTGTACTCTAAGGTAGGTTCATCTCTAGGGTGGGACTTGTTCAGGGCTACCTACTGAGATCCATATTTTTTCTGGGATTTTGAACAGAAGTTTGTTACTTATCGGTCCAGTGTTCTTCTAGTTGCCCATCTCCTGTTTATTTCCCAAGCAATCTCTCTACATCAACTTGCATAATCCAGGCGATGATTAGGAATGAACAGGATAGTGTCCCACCATTTCATATTCAAAACTTAATATATGCATAAGTGTTCTCTGTTGTTGTGTCTTATCTAGGAAATCCCCTTCTGAAGGAAGATAGCTAGTTTCTTGCATCAGTGTTGAACCCGAGGCAAAGACCCTGTAATTTTTTCTTAGTTAACTAACTAAATATGGCGTATCATTTTTGTTTCTTTTTTAAATAAGTGTACCATTCATGTTTTCTTCTAAGTCTGTTGCTTAGGGCTTTCAGTAAGCTATGGAGAGGAATTGTGCCAACATGGGCTTTATTATTTGAGTTTCTGAGCCATTGTCTTCAAGCTAGCTGATAAATGATATAGATGACAACAAAAATTGGCTGTGGAACAGGGCTATAAAATTATGTGCTGGGTTAGTTCAGTATGTGCTTCTGTTACACTGCTGGCACAGAACAACAAATTTTGTTTTCCAGTAGTAAAGCAGTTAAATTGGTGAGATTTAAGCCATCTGCACAAGATTAAATTGTTCAAGGCTTATGGGAATATTTGCAGATGTGCTGTAAAAGCTACTGACTAGAACAGATTATTCTGTACATAGAAAAACAAAATTTTGGTAATCTTTCATTATGTAAAGGACAGTCTGTATAAACTTCTGATGGTAGTAGCTTACAGTGTCAAATATTCAAGTTTCAACTTGATTTGGAAATATCTTAGATTGCATAGGTTTTGAGGACTCTGGCAAGTTGATTTTTAAGAACCTGGAATTTTGATACTTGAGGGTTATGAACGTTGGGAAGTGCTTTACTAGTTCCTGGTTCCTGAGAACTGTTTTTCTGCTGTGATTGTTGAGACTAGAGAACCTGTGCTGGAAGGACACTGTAAGTTGAACATCCTCACTCCCACGAGATGGAATGGCTTGGAATGTAAACGATGGCTGAGATACTGAAAGATCTTCGAGCAGCCTAGTGAAACGGAAGTACAGTGAGCCACAGTTGGGAGTGGGGAGTGGGAAGTGGGCCTAGGCACAGGGGTTTGGAATAAAGGAAGTGGATTAATTTTCTGCAAAAGTAACATGTATATAGTCTATCTCTAAGCATTTATATAGCTACATTAGTGTTTTTTACATACCAGTTTATATTGATTTTAATTATATGTATTGATTTCAATAACTATTATTCAGAGAGACTTTATAGTACTAAGTATTACTATTCTTAAGCATTATTAAGTATATTTGTATAGCTTGCATATTGTCATTTATACAAGTATTTTAATAACAATACACTGATACAATTTGTTGAATGTGATATAAGACATAAGCATTTATAGAACTCATTTGATAAGGGATAGACAAATCAGGGAATAAGATATTGTTAACAGAATGGAATCCAGGTCAAAAAGAGGAGCAGTTGCAGCAGTGACAACAATTCAAACTGCCAAACGAACATCAACTGATATACCACAGAATCCAGACTTTATGTTGCAAATGATGGAAGAAATAAAAAGTATCAGAGAAGATATCAGAACAGATTTAAAAGAGACAAGAAAGGAAATGAGAACTGATATGAAGCATGAAATGGATAAGTGGGGGAAAAAACTAGAAAACTTGACTAAAGGAGTAATTACATTGAAAAAAGACAATAAAGAGCTAAAACAACAAGTCAAACAACTGGAAGCAGTGACCACAGAACTGAAAGATAAACATCAAGTGGAAGAAATCCAAATTACTGCACAGGAATTGAGATATCGCAAAAGATGCCTCCGCTTTAGGGGAGTCCCTGAGGGAACTGGGGAGGACTTATACGCAAAGGTGCTACCAGCATTGGCAGAATTTATTGACACTGAAGAGGAGAAATTGGAAATGTATATAGACAGAATGTTCAGAGTAACCTCCAGAGTGGCCAGAGAGAGGAAACTCCCAAGAGATATAATCATAACATTTACCAGGACGGTAATTAGAGACAAAATACTGCAAAGAAGTTACGATGGACAGTTGAAGATTGAAGATAAAGATGTGAGAATATTTAAAGATATACCGTTTCAGATCTTAAAGAAGAGACAAGAATATAAGCCATTGGCGAATCTCCTGGTAAAGTATCAGATTAATTATCGATGGGAGAAAATCGAGGGCATCTCTTTCACGTATAAACAACAGAGATATAGAATTAATTCAATGCATAAGGCGAAGGAAATGATGGAAAGATTGAAGAAAGACTTTCAGAAGACGAGTTCGGAGGAAGGGAAAGAAGAGGAACAACCTCCAGGAGAAGAAGAGGAGAAATCACAAGAAGAAGGCAATGAGGATGAAGCACAGCAAGAAGAAGAAGTTCAGCAGGAAGAAGGTGAATTAACAGGAGATCAAATAAAAGATTGATATTAAAACTATAAGATTATTAACAAAAGGGACAAAATGGACAAACGGGATTTTAGGATACATTCTTGGAACATTAAAGGATTTAACTCTGAATATAAAAGAAGACAAATATTTCACTATCTGGAAAAACAAAATTTGGATGTAATTTGCTTATGAGAAGCTCGGATTAGGACTCAAGATTTGAGATACCTTCGTAACCCGAAATTAGGTAGCTGCTACGCAGCAACGATTGACAAAAAGAAGCAGGGAGTGATAATATATGTGAATGCAAAGTATGGAGCTCATCAGGTCTTCCAGGACAGCAATGGTCGATACCTAGGCGTAGAAGTTACAACTAGACAAGATAAGATATTGATAGTCGGAATCTACGCACCCAACGGGGCGAAGGGTGAATTTTTTCCTAAAGTACACGGGGAGATACAGAAATATGAGTGACACTGGCAATTTGAACATTGCTGTACTGGGGGACTTTAATGGAGTTGTCAATCCAAATTAGATAGATTGGTACAGAAATTGATCCCCCGAAACAATGGAAAATTACCTAAGAGCTTCTTTAACATGATGGACGATTTGAACCTCTTCGATGTATGGAGATATAAAAATGGACAATTAGAAGGATATACTTTTTTTTCAGACAGACATAAATCAATGTCCAGAATTGATATGATGCTGGTATCTAAGGCATTATTGTTGAAGGCTACAGATATAGACATTTTTCCGAATTTATGTTCAGATCACAACCCATTGCTTCTTAAGATGAAGATTAAGGAAACGGAAAGGACATGGAGATTAAATGATGAGATCTTTAATAAAGAGAAATACATAAATGAAGCGAAGAAGGAGTTGATTAACTATTTCAGTGAAAACATGACACTGGATTTGACGATGAGGACTATTTGAGATGCAAGTAAAGCAGTGATGCGAAGCAACTGTATCAGATGGTCTGCAGAAATTGGGAAAGAAAGGAGAAACGCTGAGCAGCAAATATTGGACAAAATGAAAGAAGTTGAGAAACGGATGAGGAAATATCCTTTTGATGAGAAAATCAGATTACAGATGAAAGTTTGCCAAGCTGAACCGAATCAACTTAACTTGAAAGAAATAGAACAACAAGTACGGAGAACAAGACATAATTATTTTGAGCAAGCAAATAAACCCTCAAAGCTTCTCTCCAATCTGCTGCGGAGAAGATGGACTAAGAATATTATATCAGAGATAAAGACTGGAGAAGAGAGAATTACTAAACATGAAAGAATAAAGCAGGCATTTTATAAGTATTATGAGAAATTGATGAGCAAGATTTCAAAAGTGAAAAAACAACAGGAACTGGAAGAATACTTGGATAGAACAAATAAATTAATATTTACTGAAGATCACAGATTGATCCTGAATAAATCGGTTTCTATGATGGAAGTAATGGAAGCTATTAAGAACCTTAAGAATGATAAAGCTCCGGGTCCAGATGGATTTACGACAAGATATTACAAGACTTTACAACATGAGATTTCAATTCCATTGCAAAGTACTATAAATGAGATTATAAAAGAAGGAGTACCGGACACCTGGAGAGAGGCAAATGTGGTGCTAATTCCTAAAGAAGGCAGAGACTTAACAGATGTCAAAAATTATAGACCAGTCTCACTTTTGAATATAGACTATAAGATTTTTGCTTCAATCCTTGCAATGAGACTTAAAAAGATTTTGGCTGAACTGATTCATGAAGATCAGAATGGTTTTATACCAAAAAGATATTTAAGAAATAATATAAGAACAGTATTGAATATAATTGAATATTATGAAAAGCATAATGAGAAGAAAATAGCCATGATATTTGTTGATGCAGAGAAGGCTTTTGATATGATCAGTTGGCCGTTTTTGAAAACAGTAATGAAGCAAATGCAAGATGGAGATAGATTTCTTTCATGGATTGAAGCAATATATAACCAACAAAGAGCTCGATTGGTTATTAACGGAGATAGAACTAAGCAGATTGAATTGAACAGAGGAACAAGACAGGGATGTCCTCTGTCCCCTTTGTTATTCGTATTGACAATGGAGATATTAAATAATAACATAAGAGAAGATAATGCTATAAGAGGAGTCCAAATCAAGAATTATCAATACAAACTTAAAGCATTTGCTGGTGATTTGATTCTGTTTCTTGAAGATCCTAAGAGAAGCATACAAAATCTTATTGGAACAATACAAGAATATGGAGAATTTTCAGGATTCAAGATAAAGAAAGAAAAAACAGCTTTGTTAATGAAAAACATGACAGACAAGGAGGAGAACGAATTAGCACTTGCAACTGGATTTAATAAAGTACAAAAAGCTAAATATCTAGGTGTCTGGATAGCAAAAAGGAATAATGAGCTGTTTCAAAATAACTATGAGAAAAAATGGAAAGAGATAATTAAATACTTGGAAAGGTGGACTTCCATGAAATTGTCTATGTTGGGGAGAATAGCGACTATTAAAATGAATGTTCTGCCAAAGATGAATTTTTTGTTTCAGAATCTCCCCATAATAACAAACAGTAAACCTTTTACACAGTGGAAAAAAATACTTGACCAAGGGGAAAAACCAAGAATTAAATGGAATATTATGACAGATCAAATACTACGGGGAGGAATGGGAGTACCGGATTTTCAATTATATTACAAAGCTGCAGCATTCATATGGCTAAAAGACTGGATTGACTTACAAGATACAAGAATGCTTGCACTGGAGGGAACAGACCTGAGGATGGGATGGCATGCCTATATGTTTTATGATAAAGCAAAAATTGACAAAGATTTTTCACATCACTATATCAGAAAATCGCTTCTGAAGATATGGGATAAATGTAAGAGTAAAAACATAAGGCAGCTACCCATGTGGGTATCCCCTCAAGAAGCTTTCTTTGGAAGATGAAAGGCAACAGAGAAATGGCTGAGATATGAGGATATATTAGAGAAAACAATGATAAATGCATATAAGATCAAATCAAGAGAAAAATTGGAACAGGAAGGACTGCCATTAAGTTGGTTTCTGTACAGGCAGCTAAATGAGAGATTCCAGATGGACTTGAAAACCTATGGAATAGAATCCAAAGAAAGGACAGGAGTGATTAAATGGATTTTTGACAATCCACCGCATCTGTTAGCCCATATATATCAAGAAATATTAACACAGGAGAGACAGGAGGAGACTGTGAAATCTGCAATGATTTTGTGGGCGCAGAATATTGGGCATTAAATTCAATTAGATGAATGGGAACAGAGCTGGAAAAGGACACAAAAATTTACAATGGCTCAGAATCTCAAAGAGAACTATTTTAAAATGTTTCATAGATGGTACATGACAGCAGACAAGTTAAAAAAGATTTACAATACAGGTATGGGAATGTGTTGGAAATGTCAGAAAGAGGTGGGAACAATATTTCATATTTGGTGGTCATGTCCCAAGGCAAAGAAATATTGGAGTGAAATACATAAAAAGATGTGTGAAATATTGAAGGTTCAATTTGTAAAAAAACCTGAATTTTATTTGTTAAACATGACAAATGTTCTTGAGAATACTAATATTAAGAGGCATTGGAGATTAATATTGTACATGATAACGACAGCGTGAACTGAATATGTCAAATTGTGGAAGTCTCAGCAAATACCCACAATCGAACAATGGTGGGGGGCATTTATTGAGAATAGAAATACGGATATTGTTTCACAAAGATTAAAGGGGAAATTGGACGATCAGATAAAAGCAGAATGGCAAATTGTAATGGGTAATTGCTGGGAACTGCCAAGTGAAAATGTCTGAATTATGGTTGAAATTAAAGGGGAATAACTGTAACATAACAGGAGTTGATGAGAGAAATGCAAGATCAAACACGTAAGATGAACATGGATTGTGAGGCATAATTTTTTATATGTGAGTAGATATCTAGAAAATGAAAACTAGATCAGAGTGGAAGAACAAAAACATTACCTGTAAAAGTACAATTTGAGATGATGTTTTTTTTTATTTGTGAAACTTAATAAAATTATTAAAAAAAATATTCAAGTTTTGTCTTGTTGCCTGAAAATCTTGATTGAACTCACTACTCAGTTTTTGCTTATACAGCACTTTGTGGTGTGGAAGAGATCAGCAGTTTAGTCACTAGTTCAGTCAGTGATGATGATGTTTTCAAGACAGAGCTCTTTGCTCTACTTCCAATATTTAGAAAGTACCTTGCACCCATTGATTGTACATTTGAACAATCTGCATATGAATGATCTGGACTTGAGATAATAATGACAAATAGATCGCAAAATGGGCCAAGAGAGTGGATGAAAATGGTTTAGACAGTTAGTCTATGGTATATTCCTTTCACAGTGGCCCCTTAAAGTAACATCAGAGTATCTACAGTGTTTGGTATTTCACTACATTCATTCATTGTTGATAACAACTGCATAAAAATATTGAGATGAAAGCTTTTGGAACACAGATTTAGTTATGAAAGTCTGTATATTTATAACATAAACAAAAACTTTAAGCAGGAAATGTTTGCTGTTAGTAAAAGAAAGGACAGGGTGACAATGTCCTTGTAATTCTGCTAAATATGGAGTGTGTCAGTAGGAGGCTTATACTCACTTGTAATAATTACCTTTTACAAGTCCAACCTTGCTTTGATTCTAGTACTGTTCAATATTGATTTTAGACTGAAGTGCATGGGGAAACTTTTTAGAAGACTTAGCACTCTAGAAGTACATTCATTGTATTAGGAATGTGGATGTAAATGGTGTAAGAGTGATCTTTCAAATAATGATTTGTGCTTGACCGGCTTACATTTTTTTCTGACCCTGTTCACTGGTAGAAACTGCTCCTCTAACTGTTCACAGTGAGAAAGGAAATAGTGCCTTCAAAAATTAAAAAGTGGTTGAAAGCGTGGCTTATAGCTTTGTGGGTTCCAGGAAATACTTCATTACTGTATGTTGCTTTTTAGGATTCCTTATGTATAAATTAATAATATTTGGTTTTGGAGAAGACATTAGGAGGTGCGTTGTTGGTTTGTTCCTGTGTGACTGAAATATACAGTCAGCCCTCCACATTTGCACACATTAATGTTAAGACTTAAAGTTACAAAAGAGGTAATATTAGTAGAGCCCTGATGTATTTAAAGAAAGGAAATAGATCCTCATTTATCTAGTTAATTTATTATCCTAAGGACAACCTAGTCGGGAAGCCGGATAGGATGAAGAATGATTGGAACTGAAGTTAGAAAGTATGAATGTGTCTTAGGTATGTATAATTATGTTATATGTTACATAATACTATATACTCCTATGTTTATATTGTATTGTCTTTAGGCTTTATCTGTAGAGATGTCTCTTTATTCTAGTATGTATTTTTTTTCTTTTATTTATTCTATTTCTTTAAAAAAATTTTTAAAAATGGATTTTTAAAAAGTCATGTGCCAAATGTGGATGTCAGTAGAAACCTCTAAAAATGTTTCTGTATTCTCATTGTTTTCTTCTCTAATACGCATTCTGAAATACAACTATCAACAAATTATTTCTGGCTCATCATCATAGTTTCTGTAATGTGATGAATTATCAGATATTGTTTAACAACCAAATCTTGTTTTGCCAATGCGGCTATTTTGGCACAAAAAGCTGCTATTCTGTATAGGACAAATGGACCAGAACATGAATCTTTGTCCCATTTGCCCATGAAACCCTATCATACGCATTTTGCAAAGCAACTACCATCAACCAACCAACCAAGCAGCCTTCCCCATTCCTGCCAACCTGGATGACCTGCTGTCACTGTAGCAGTCTTTCAGAATCCCCTTCAGTGAACAATTATAGCTGGTCACATAATTACTTTTGATCATCTACTGTTAATTCTCTTCAAAATCCTCAAAACCTTGTACAGCTGAGTGGAATTATCCATGTGGTGGTGGTAGCACTGAGGATAGTGCTTAACTGTATCAAAAGTTTTGCCTACAACAAAATATTGCAGTGTATCCTTTTATCTGCTGTTTCAGTGTGTAAATACAAATACAGAAATTAACAGGACCATCAAATCAAGTCATGCATCTTTGGCAAGATATTTTTTTGAAATAGATATAGTTATAATGAGAATGATATTTAGAGAAGAAATGAGATTTGGAAAAGAAGGGAGTCAGTAAAGTATAATGAAGTGAGTATTAGATATATAATGGGCCCTCCACATTTGTGAGGGTTCAGGGTGCAGAACCCTCACAAAATTGGAAAAAATGTGAGTAACTCTCCCTTCCATTTCTATCCAGAGCTCCTCCCTACCTTTCCCTTGCTTCTGGTGCTAGGATTCCCAGGGGGAAGCAAAAAGACAAGGTAAAGTGCTTTCTGGTACTTTCCGGTACTTTCCCCTCAGATGGAGAAGAGCGGAGTGCTGAGTTCTGGTGTTCTAGCTATTTCTGAGAAGGAGATTCCTCCCAGAGGGGAGGAGTAGGAGCAAAGAGAGTACCTGAACGATCAGTGGCCATTACAGAGCAGAATATGCAGCCATGTGGCAGAGGGGACATGTCTCCAGCAGTGAGGGGGGCTTTGCTCACCCAAAAGGTAAAAATGTCAATTTTAAACACAAGCCTCACAATCCCGGGGAGGGGAATGCAAGGGAACGGGAGGAGGAGAATGGAGGGAGACAAGCATGTGCCTCATGAATAATCAAATTCATGAAGGTCAAACCCGCAAATGTGGAGGGAGGCGTGTATATAGAGGGAGGGAACACCACATAGGTTTTGCTGTTTTGTTGATATTTCCTTTTTGGCTTTTTTTCTTTGTTTGTTTCATTTTCATTGAAATGTAATGTTGTTCATTGTTTGTTGGGTTAATATAAAATTAAATAAAAACAAAAATGTTTCAGCAAAGTTTTCTCTCAAAACTAACAATATGTGCTTGTGAAATGACAAACTGTGTCAGGTAAACCTTGTATAAACAACAAAAAACATTTTGAATCTTCCCAAGACCACTGAAGACTTTTTCCAAAATGCATGCAGGGATGACTTTTCTTTGACCAGCCTCTATATTTCTTATGATTTCAATTTTGGTTGTCAGATCTATGCTTCTTAGAAAATTGCTAGTTGCAGTTTGTGAGGCAGGCTTATCTGCTCTCTCCTTTGTTTCTGTTTATGTGCAGTCAGTAAAGGATTCTGTAGAAAGTTGCTGTTTATCTTGCCTGTTGTAGGCAGGCACAAATGGCTACAGTAGGATCAACTGCAGTGGAATCCAGTCCTTTCCCAGCTCAGGTTTTGCGAATTGCACTGTTTACTGCAGGTAGGTGCCCCAACCTGAAACTGGATGTCTTTGTTTTTTCATCCTTCCTTCACCATCTTCCTAATGCTGCTGCTGCTGCTAAAAACTTCCATCTAGACAGAGGATAAAGAGGAATGGGGGGAATCGGCAAACATAAAAGGACTTTGTAAAAAGGCGTTGCACTATCAAACTCTTGGTTAACTGACATATGTCTATATTTCAGAGTTTTCCTCTCATGTTTTTTTCATTTTAGCATTTCTTCAGTGGTCTTATTGACAATCAAGTATCCAAGTTTTATTTTAAGTAGATGATGGTGACCTTGGTTGTTATGCTTCTTGACCTGCATTTGATACTTGCTAGTCAGGATACTGGCTTTTTACCATTCTGCAGAACTATTGGCTAAGTGAGGAAGGCATTACAATTTTCTAATACTTCAAAATACGGTAGGTAATCTTGCATCTCCATATTTCCATGGAATCCAGCTCCCATGATATCTTACCATTTGCTGAATTAGCTAGGGCTGATGGGAGTTGGAATCAACAACACCCAGAAGGCCACAGGTCATTTAATCCTGCTTTAAGATAGTAATCATTGCACTGGTAACAGAGCTCAATTCTGCATTTTTTCCCCTTCCCGTTTCTGTACCCTTTGCTTTAACATCATCAGTGCAATTTGGGGTTCCCCTTTTCTTTTAATAAATAGCAATCAATCTAGATGTCATGTGTTTACTGTTTTTCAGTGCAGAAGCTTCTGTTAATGAACGTGATCATTTACCCAGTGTCACTGTAGTATTGGCATGCTAAATAATTTAACAGGCTGTGGCAGGTAGATAGCTGTGTAGTGTCTCTGTTACTATGGCAATACATTTGCTTAATGCAAATATTAGTCATTCTGACTATGTGGATCTCTAGTCTCAGGAAATTTATTAGTGAGGATGGGGAATTTAGCCTAGAGCGATTCATTTTCAGTGCTGGTACAGTGATGGGTCTGGTCCTGGTGAATTGAATTAGTTTCATAGCCACAAGACAGACAGCAACTCGTCAGCATTCAAGATAACCTTTTATGATTTTTTTTCCCCTTGAAAAAATCCTTTTCCATTCCATGACAGTAATCATTTTGTTCTCACCATTTTGTTAGACATCTGATGGGAACTGGAGGGCAGTTTAAGTTGCAGGGGATGGAGAGGCCTGATCTGGTGAAACTGTGTGCTGTGTACAGAATATCAAGTTATTGTCTTACTGTAAAACTTCTACAAATGGTTTATTTATAAAAGAGTCTTATCCTCAGGTTGGTTAACTAATGAACAGGAGACACATGTGAAAGTGAGTGGTGAGATTTGCAGTATCAGTGCGTGTTTCTGTAGTAATCATGGACACAGAGCAGTTCTAGGTGGTTTCTCTAATGGTAAGACACAAAGATGTCACTAGATGGTACAACTACGGACATGAAAATTTATTCTACAACATTCCTGCTAAGGCTGGACATGAAACTACTCTGATTTCCCTGCCTGTGTTGATTTCAGTCTTGAAAAATATTGGTGCTTGCCTGAGAGTTCATGTCTCCTTAACAGTCCAGTTGGTCACATTTCTAAATCTCTGGATTGTCCTTGAGTCTGTTCTCTGTCTTGACTTCCTCTTTGTAATCTTGCGTGCCTGCTGCATCTCTACTTTCTTCTTTATGCGCAAGGTTCTGTCTTGTTTATGTTTTTTTTTGCTTCCTTTTCTCAGGCCTGAGGAGGTGACTTTGCTTGATTTGTGACTTGATCCAGTGCAGCTTAACTTCAGAAATGTTTTGACACTCCTACATGGCTGTTCTTTCTGGTTGTTTGCTCCCATAGTATCCTGTTTGTGCTATTGATATGGATTTCTGATGCTTGCTTACTGCCATTTATGTCCTGGTTTAAAAGTATCATTCCAAGGAAAGAGCTCGTTTTCAGGTGGATACAAGAAGCCTGACAAAAATGTTGCTAAATTAATCCTGAATATAATCATACAACTCTGCCATAAAGTTTATGAGGTGATCATGGCCTCTACACATCTCATACTTTTTGACTGAGCCCAGCTCACAAGGTGATCATAAAATGGAGTTGGAAAGAAAAAGTGAACTCCTTGAAGGATGAACAAAATGAAATGCATGCAGTCAATAAATCTTCAGTCTGAAAGGGCAAACCCGTAGATGACCTGATAATAAGGGTTTGCACATAGGACAGAAGTTGTAATTTTTCTTCTCTTAGCATGCTTTTTGAAAAAAGAAACTGCCTTCTCATAATTACACCAGAGGTTCTCAATGCATAATAATTTCAAAACAGTAGTTGGAAAATAGGCATGACTATAATATACTGTTTACTTGATACAGTTTGATACTATTTTTTGGAATTAAACTTTTCATGCATATAAATTGTTGATAATAGAGTTTACCATGATAAAGTCTAACATTAAAATTGATATGATTGCACTGCATAAGCTTATCTGTCAAAGAAGATACAGACTGAATAAGTGTAACAAATTTCAAGTTTCAGTCATTAGTTTTTAATGGATTCATGTGTTGTAAATAATTGAACAATAGTTTGCTATAACTTTCTCTTGGTGTAGCAAGTAAAAATGTCCCTTTCAGTGAAAGTAATATCACCCAAAGGAATGAAAATGTGAATTCTACAGTTGCTGTAAATGTAAATTTCAATGCAGTTTATTTGGGTGTTTTATCTCGGATTGCCTCAAAAATTAAATATGTGAGCATCCATGAGAAACAATTTTCTGCATGTGTGGAGGATGGGCAGACTTCTGCCAGTCTTTTGGTCAGAAGCCGAGGCACTGAGCAGGATTCTAGATACCGGAATGGTCTCTGTCCAGTAAATGTTACTTTTTCTGCTTTTTTCAAGCAGGTTAAAAACAGTGAGGTACCATCTGAAATAACCAGAGAACCCCCTCAGTGTGTTCTACTCTTCTCTATATTCTGCACCAGTAAGAAAAGGTATTGATCCTTTCTCGAGGATTCTGCATGCTGGATGATGTAACAGAGACGATTGGTGGCGGCCATAAATAATGTTTGGCTAAGATACTAAGCTAACATTTGTGGATCCTTGAGTATAGGGATTCTTTTGTAGTTTAAGGTAATAGCAGCACATTAAACAATAAAGATTAGAAACGAGTAGAGAGAAAAGTAGCACTGTTAAGAACATCTATGTCAGTGGCATAGAATTAAAACTGTTAGGAATAATCTTTCATCAGAACTGCCTAAACACACTGTCGTCTGCACATGCATGAATTTTGGCCCCCAGCTCTGCCACTATTCATGAAATGATTGCAGTTACGCCCCAATTACTCCAAAAGTGTCACATTACAGATAATGTTGGTTATAACAGTTTACCTCTGAACTCCGTGTGTACATGCATATTCCCTCCTCTCTTTTCCCATTTGCCTTAATTCAGTGCTTCTTGACCTTGTTCAGTACAGTTTCCTATTTCAGGTAAAATAATTTCTTCCTCATAGCTTCACAGTCCTATAAGGAAATAGATAGGTGCAGTTTTTCCTTTCTTTGGTGCTACTTGCCAAAGTTGCTTTGTACATTTCCAGCAGTTGTTTCCAAATCCTGTTCCCAGTCTGGCCTTCCTGAAGGGAAGGTAAACATAAAATGTACATTCTTCAGTTGTGCTATCTGAAAGTTCATGAACATTGTCTGAAGGCATCTCATCTTGCACAGCCTCCTCCCCAGAACAGACTGTTGGGGGTATGTGTGCTTCATACTCTTGCCATAGGTATCAGCTGTGTCAGTGCGGTGAATACTTGTGGAATCCTATATAAGAGAGAGAGCAGAGGGATGAAAAAGACAGTGGTGCACATCCTGCTAGTTAGGACTTGTTTTTGTATGTATGAACCAAAACAAGTTAGGACTTGTTTTCATAGGTATGAACCATTACTAAATCCAGACGTGTGCTTGCCTTCATAGATTTGGAATTCTGAAGGATAAGAACAAATTTGTCGTAAGAAGTGGCAGAACACAATTCCCTCATAGTTCTGCTTTTGCTGCTGACAGCCCTTTTTAAAAATTACTTATTCTTCAGAAAGCTGCATGGGTCTGTCATTGCATATGTTTGTGTGGTACCTTGGCTCTTACTGTGCCTCAGTTACATATAGTTGCATGTTTTTTTACCCTTAATGTAGTATTTGGAGCAGTTCTTTTTTAAGGGCATGCACTCTAGTACTGCTGACTGTGGAGAGTTTTTTATTCATGGTGTCCAGAAACTCTCAAAGATGGAACTGAAATCAGTACAAGGATAATTGAAGCAGCTCACTATTGTTGTATTTAATGCCTTGGTACCCTTTCAGATTTCCTCTAATGTTCAAATTCCAACAACTGGCATCACACCTCCTTCTATACTGTTGATTGTCACTAATGGTATTCAGTAGATGCTGTTTCCCTTCCTTACACGCCCCCCCGCATCCTTGCAGATAGCAAAATTGGCAAGAAATATCATTTTTTATATAAAAACAGGGCACTTATGGCTGAAAAGCTTGTTGGAAAGGGCACTGGCTGCAAATGTCTTGCCAGGTTGGATGACCTCAGACAATCCAGGAGGATTAGGTGGAAAACCTGACTTAATGGGCTTGAGATAATACTCTCAGCTACCTCAGACTTCAAAAACAGTAGAAGATGAAACTGCCCAAAGATCAACATGCTGTAACTCTGTCTTACAGAAACTTCCCTTTGTTCCCTTACCTGTCCACACATTAAAAGACTATCATGACTCCTATCAGTGCTTTGTTACCTAAAGTTAAGACAATCAGCCTGTTCTGGCTCCTTTGTTTGCACTGCCAGAAAGCAATTAACACATACCTCTTCAGGATAGGAAATAGGATATATGAGCCCTTGTTCGAACCTAGCATGTTCTTATATCATGCTGTACGTGGGCCCCCAGATTCCTGTTCTCTGTGCTACCCTTGGATCGCCATCTGAGCTACTCCTTTTCGACCTTCTGTTTCTGAATTGGTAAATATCACCCTCTTCACCCAAAATCTCTCTCTTTATCCAACCTTTCCTACCTTTTCCTTTGATAGCCTTGTATGTTTGGTGAGATTGTTTGATTTCTTGTCTATGTCTGTGAACTCCGGAATAAAAATATTATGTTAACTTCCAGCTGGAGTCCTCGCTACAGTTAGTACCAGTATACACAGGTGAAAAGATCCTGCCATATCACACTCTTGCAGGCCTCCTTTTGAGCTATAATTCCCCATGCCAGCATCTCCACGTGATGGTGGGAAATTAATTAGCTCGATTAAGAGACCTGTGAGCATGGGTGACCTAACAAGATCTTCCACCAATGTTTACAGGGTCTCTGCAGGAAAGAACCAGCCAGAGATTCCAAAATGAATTAAAATGTGTTTTATTAAAGAGTTCAGTTACTCATGCAAAAGATCCAAGCATTCACGCACTCACATAAGAGCAAGCTGAAGGATAAAGAGAGAAAAGTTGTTGATAGTGCAGTTTCAGGGAATGGGCAATAATTACCAATCTCGAGAGCAGTGAAAAAACCAGTGATGTGGCTTAGACTTGCATCTAAAGACAGTACTCATTTGGGAATCAGAGTGACAGCGTGGCATTCAGCAAGCGAGATACTGTGTCTGACTGCCCAAAATGGAAGGGTTTTATACCGAAAACCTGCCTGGAAGGCAAAGGTATGAATAGCTCTCTAGCCAAGCAAACAATGGAAGTGGCAAGGTGGGCAATGAGGTCTGGATGGAGTTAATGGTCTTAGTGTTAGGTAACAAAGAGTTAATGGCTGTTGTAATAGCTCTGTAATAGTGGACAGGTAAAAGGACAACGAAGGGAAATGTCCAGGTGCTAGTAAGGAGGACTGAAACAATCAGTAGTTCAGTGATAACTTCCCCCCACTATTGTATGGCAGCAGAGACATTACAGGTTCAACTTAAGCCAGTTACCTGGTGATTATCCTGATTCTTGCAATAATGAATGAAAATAGACCGTTTTTTGTGAATTGTACTTCAGCTTCGGTTGTCTTTTGATTAACTTTGATATGGACATATGGTTTCTCCCTTGTGGCACTGTATTTTTACATCTAAATTTTATTTTAAAAGAACTCATGCAGTTACTTGTTTCATCCTCCTAGAGGCTGCTATTTCCTTTAAGATCTGTGTGAGCCTGCTGCATTATTCTTGACAGTGTTTGGGAAAGACTCTTCACTGAGAAAATGAACTGTTTCTCATTTTAGAGTAGTGTCAGTTGATCTAAATGGTAAGTCTGCTCCGTCAACCAAAGAAATAAGCTTAAAAAATTTAAAAATAGGCAATTTTGCAATTCAACCTGCAGAATTATAATCTCGATTTGCATAGCGATGACTGCATTTCGAGGTGACAGTATGGCTTGGGTTTGTGAGCGATCTTC
This sequence comes from Cyclura pinguis, assembly GCA_030412105.1. Taxonomy (NCBI): domain Eukaryota; kingdom Metazoa; phylum Chordata; class Lepidosauria; order Squamata; family Iguanidae; genus Cyclura; species Cyclura pinguis. The sequence continues at coordinate 165,961,105 of CM059603.1, read as the reverse complement.
TTTCTGTCTCCTCTAGCATGGCTGAAAGTTGAAACAAATCAGTTTTATATCCAATGTTTGTTTGAAACAAATAGTAGTCGAGATTAAAATGACAGTTCCGGACAGAAAAGACTGATTGATGAAAAAAAGAGATATCATAAGTTTCCCAATGCTATCTTTGCATTCTGCAGAAGAAGAAAGGTAGAGAAAACGCGAGTTCAGAGTTTGTTGTGGCTTGTACCTTTTGCAATGGTTTGTCGTAGTGTCTGAGTACATCACAGCTATGTTCGGGTGGAACTTTGCATCAGAGTTCTTTAGAATGCTGGCTTCTTGGAGCTGTAGTGATGCTGTAGTAATGAGCACTGCTTAGTTTTTCCTGATGCAAATGGGAGCAGCTATACAAAACAGAGAGTTTTTCTGAAGGGTTTTTTTTCCTCCAAACCTGGCACTCCATCTTGTTTCTCCCCTTATAAGCCAGAGAAATAAACCATGAGTGAATTGTGAATTTCTTATGGCTTCAAGAGAAGTTAGAGTACCCAGTCTGGATGTAAACCAAAACAAAAAATGAGCACACACAAACCTACAAAAACAAACAACCAATAACCAATGAAAGGAAGTCTATATTTACTTCAATCATTTCTGCTTGCAAGTAGGAGCAGTTCGGTGGCATGCATCAGGGTCCTGCCTCATTCCTGATCAAGTCAGCACTCTAAAGAATTCTAGCTTGTCAATGCAGACAAACAACAGTGTCTTTCAGTATTAGCAGTTGGAGACTGTTTACCTATTGGTTAGAACAATTTTATGGCATCCTGGCTGAATGGTGGCACTGATGTAGTGAAAACAAAAACAGATATTAGATATTTGTGCACTGGTTTTAATCAGTCGCCATCTAAATAATTACTTGCTACTAATGTACACTTTAGTGCTATCACTTTAGTGCTCAACACTTTTACTACATCATGGAAATTCAGACATGTTTTCCTATGGTTTTACTTTTTTTTAAATTGTGGAATGGCAGTGGTGAAATTAAAACATTTACTGCTGAGCAAAGATGTGCATAACCTTTTCAGAAAGTTAAATCACACATTTGTGTGGAACTGTTAGCATCAGATAAACCTGTTAATTTTTGTGTGTGTTTTGTGTGTGGTTTCTGTGGTTCTGCTGGAAAAGGCAAAAACCATTCATGTGTTTTGGAGTAAAGCTCCCATAGCCTCTGATCATTTTGGTTGGGACTTTGAGTAGTTGTAGTCCAAAATATATGGATAGCTCTCAGCTGCTTATGTGGAGAGCCTAATGATGTTCTGGTGGTGCCTTAAGCTGAATCATGTACATCTAAAACAACGTAGAGAAGGCAGATAGGAAGTGCTGCAATAATTTTGAGTATTTTTTAAAATGATAGTGGTGGGCATTGTGCCTGTTTGATATGATATGTACCCAGATATGTGATATGTACCCAGACACACACACACACACATACACACACACACACACACATCCTGAAAGGCCCAAGTTGGAAGACAAACTCAGATGTATAACTTTAAAAAAAAGAAAGAAAGAAAGAGAGGAAAGAAAGAAAGAAACCAATCAATCAACTAACCTTTGGCTGTGGGTGGAGGTATAAATTACATTTGCATGGGTATGGGCATGGGTATGTATGTCAAAGTTGCTGCCTGTTGACCTATGGCAACCCCATGAATTTCAACTCAGAAGTGGTTTTGCCAATTCCTTCCTCTGAAATATCGCCTACAGCACTTGGTATTCTTAAGCGGTCTCTCATCCAAGTACAAACCAGGGCTGATGTTGCACTATCAGACAGGATCTGCTGCCCTTGGGGCATTTAGGCCCTTAATTACATGTGTATACATGTAGCTTTAAAAATAATTGCAGAGCTTTCTGGTGAGACTGGCATGATAGTTTTCCTTTCCTCCTTGCAGCAAGAGGTCTTCTTTTCCTATCAACTTTGCATGGTTAGGCAGTTCACTGGATGGAACTGCCAGCAGATGCTGCATAACAGTCAAGTGGAGGAGGAGAATTCTTATCTTTGCTTTTTCAAGAGCAGTGCAGGCTACAAAGCAAACGCGTGCCATGCTGATGGAGCAGTAATCCCTGGCATGAATTGCTTGCATCATCAAGGACAGCTGTTTAGTGAGAACTGTACAATCGCATGGTGTTGCCAGAGACACCCCCTACTTTCACTGCTGTCTCTTCTAGTGCCTTGAGAGTAAAGATGATGCTTACACTTTCTCTTACATTTAAGCAATTACCAGTGATAGCTCAAATCTTATGCCATAGCACCAGTGAGGAAGTTTTTTTCTGTTGCTTCACATAAATAGTTGTCTTTTTAGAACTGAAATATAGTCACTGTTTTGTGGTATGAGGAGAGCCTTATTACAGCTGCTTGTGTTTTGTTATTCCGGAGATCATATCTCTGTATTATCTTTAAGAACTATGCAGCTTTATCCATTGACATGCTATTCAGTTGCTATAAAATTTTATTTCATTGGAAACCACTGCTGCCTATATCAAACATTCAAAATTAATGAGTTTAGTTTCCAAAGAAACATTGTTTTGAAAGATAATATAATTTCTTCCACTTTCCTGGTTCTGGGTCAAGGGTGGATGCCTCTGAGGGTTTTACTTACCATACTGTGAACTGCATGCATACTTAAAAATATTCCAGTCTACTGATTTACTTGCAGAACCTTGTAAGAGTTACTGTGCATTAAGCAGCAGAAATGTAGATTTATTAGATGAACTCTACAAATTGTTGAACCTGACTGAAATCCTATCCCAAGAAAACCATTTTCCATAGTAGTCTAAGCTTCCAGCTCCTGAGAATTTCCCGTGTTTATGAATGAGAGCAGATAGGATGGTGGTGATGGAAGTAAAAGACAAATTGGGTTAGGAGTGCTGCATGCAGTTTTGACATCTTCAGTTTTGGTGTATAGATAACTTATATGCACAGCTGTTAGGATTTTGTTAGATCATTTAAGAACCTATGTTTTCATGCATGAAAAAAAGTGTTTCTAGTGCTCATTCTTGGAAAGAGAAAAATCTGAAAGATAATACGATGGCGAAAATGAAAGCAAACAACATCCTCCAACCATGAGAAACTATAAGTTCAACTCTAAGGAATCTCTGGTTAATGGGAAATCTCTTGATCTAACTTACTAGCATGATATTTGTTATGACTTGTTTGCTGCCCTTAAAGCAGGGATGGGGAAAATGGGGCTCTTCTTTTGTAGTCTCTGAAATCACCCTAAGAGATTCCCAAAACCACAGGCCTCCAAAACTTTAATAAAATATTTTCACATGCAATTTTGTGTCCCTAAATGGCCCCAAACAGCTCAAACTAACATGATACGTGGGCAGTGATGTCACTTTTGTCCATTCCCAAACTGCTGGGCAGCCTATGGAGCAGAGGGGATGCTTCTGTCACTTTCAGAGTTGCATGCCCTGTTTTAAAGCCTATCTTTTGTAGCTCATAAGAGCTTGAAATGTGTTCTTTGAAAAGTTATGAAAGTTAAGAGTCATACGCTTTTTAATTCTGTACCAAATACAAAATCTTCTGCTGTGCCCATGTAGACTTGCTGAACATGTATACTTCTGCCTTGTTGTCTTCCAGCTCTTGAAATATCATTTCATTTTTTTTGGAATATAGGTTTGCCATTGTGATAAAAAGGGTGAATGCAAGGTTTTGCTTTCTGCTGGTGAGTTTCCTTGGTCTGGGTGCACCTTGCATCTTAGTTGCATGTGAAGAGAGCATTGTAGAAAAGTTTTAAATGACAGGGTTCTTCTGAGGAATTGAGCAGACAAGAATCTTCATACCGCCATTCTTGCTAATTGAAATTATCCAAAATTGTAGTAGCTTGAGGTTGTTCTGAGGTTTTTGGTTGGCTACACACTTCAGCTTAAATGGGCTGATACTATGGCCCTTTCCGCACCTTACCTTGATAGCGCGACGAACCAGAGCCCTCAGGATATTGCTAACATCTCAAAAGGCTCAGTAGAGACCCCCTTGCAGTCCGCATGCAGCAGGACATTGGCGAGAGAGCACCAGTCCCCGCCTGGTGGCTTCTCCGCATGTCGGCATCCTGGGCCACGCCTAGGTCCCGCCCTGTCCTCGCCCCACCGCTGCTGATTGGGCCGTGGTGTTTCTTTCTTTTTCTTTTTTGCCGGCTGTCGTGCTAACGTTAGCACGATAGATCCTGCCAACAGGCTGTTTCGTACTACGTTGGTATCGTGCTAACGAGCTAACGATAGCACCGGGTTTTAAAAAAAAACACACAGTTGGCCGGACCCTGGGGGCTGCTGTCGTCTCGAGTGTGAGTGGCAATGCAGCCCCGGGGTGCCCTCTTACGGTGATGTGTCGTGCAGTGTTCCCTGCTGTGATGGGAGCAGCGGCTGGCCTGCTGCTGGGCGGAGCGTCCCCTGGGAGTTGCTGTGTGAGAGACAGGCAGCAGGGACTGCTCACACCCCGCCCATTCCCGGGTCCTTCCCGGAAGCACACCGGACGATGGCTCCACAGGCCCTCTGGTTGCACGACCAATGCGTGAAAGGGAGGTTATTTTCGCCTTTCAGGCGAAAATAAGAAAACGTGCTATCAGCACTATCCGTGGCCATGATAGCACCTGGTTTGCCAGAACGTCATGCGGTATGGCGGCTTGTGAAGGGGGGAAGGAGTGTGCCTAATATGCTTTAAAAACACCATGCGAAAAGGGCTTCTGACAGAATAACGTTAAGTTGTTGTTGTTGTGTGCCTTCAAGTTGTTTCCAACTTAAAGTGATCCAAAGGTGACCCTATCACAGTTTTTTTTTTTGGCAAGATTAATTCAGAGGGGGTTTGCCTTTGCCTTTGCCTTTGCCTTTGCCTTCTTCATAGAATCATAGAATCATAGAAATGTAGAGTTGGAAGAGACCACACGGGCCATCTAGTCCAACCCCCTACCATGCAGGAACACCCTCAAAGCACTCCCGACAGATGGCCATCCAGCCTCTGCTTAAAAACCTCCAAAGAAGGAGACTCCACCACACTCCGAGGCAGCATATTCCACTGCCGGACAGCCCTGACCGTCAGGAAGTTCTTCCTGAGGTTCAGGTGGAATCTCCTTTCCTGCAGCTTGAATCCATTGCTCCTTGTCCTGGTCTCTGGAGCGGCAGAAAACAAGCTCTCTCCCTCCTGTACATGGCATCCCTTCAAATATGGCATCCTCTGAGGCTGGGAGAGTCTGAGTTGCCCAGGGTCACCCAGTAGGTTTCCATGGCCAAGTGGGGATCCCTGGTCTCCGGAGTCATCGGGCAGTGTTGAACCACTGCATCACACCGGCTGCTATGTAAACCTACATTCTGTGAACTGGTAAGAATCTGTAATAAGTGATCTCTGACTCTTTGTATTGGTCTGGCTCTAACTCTGGGTAAGAGAAAAATAATATTCACTGTGTAAACGTAGCAACCCTCTCACAAAATTCACTTCGCTTGTTGAAATATTCCTGCTTAATTAAAATGCTTCTTGAGAAAAATATATTTTGACTCATGTTGTATTGTGGCTCTCTAGTACCATCCAGATTACCCTTTGTTAAATTACTTGACTCTTTATTGCTGCACTTTTGTATGCATCTATTATGTACAGTATCAAGCATTTGTCAAAGGAGGTTTTGTTTCAACCACTTTATTGTACAAGAACTGTTTCAAAACATAGGCCATAATAGAACACTGCACACTGTTACTTGATGTAAGTGTTGTTGTCATAAAAAATCCTGCTACGAGAAACTCATCTGTGTTTTCTTCAGCATAACTAGCCCAAAGGCTTAAATAATAATTTTAATAGATAATAAATAATGATTTTAATAACTCTAGATGGCAGGAAGCACCAGAGTATTGATGAAGTGGTTTAATGGCCTTATCTCTGAATATGGCACATCTCAGTTTCCCTCTGTACCAGGTAGTATTTATGTGCTCTTGTTTTTAGTACTGAGTACTGCAAACCTCTCTGATTAGTTGGAAAGATCTGTGTGCTTAACAACATACCAGTAATCTGGCAGTATTTATAATAATGTTTTAATGGTGTCTTAAAAATGGTGTCTTAAAAGATAAGGGCAGTAGGAAGAATATACTTTTTAAAAACATTGCTGGAATTAACTGGGTAGCCTTATCACAGACATACTAGTATAACTTAGAAATACTAAAATTCATTGTTTTGTAAGTCTTGTTCCTTTCAGGTAAACAAGCTTTCCTCAGTTCTTGCTACATAATTTGTTCCCTAGCCCCTTGGTCTCCTAGGGAACAAAATATACCACTTAACCGTCTCAGTATCAGCTTGTTAATTCTTATTTGATCTTTTAATTTGTGTTTTAAGTTTTGTATTCTGTTATTTTTAACTTTTTTAAAATTATTGTAAGCCACTTTGAGTCTCAAGCGGGAAGAAAGCATCATCATAAAGATGATGATGATGATGATGATGATGATGATGTTGATGTTGATGATAATTCTAGAGGAAGACCAAGGCAATATGAAAGCATTTTGCTTTTGTTGGGTTAGCCCATGCAAAGCCATGTTTGCTTTGCCTTCAGTTCCTTTTTCCTCTAGTATTGTTACCACACCATACACCACCACTCTGCAGAATGTTGTATTTTCATAATTGGACGTATTTCATGACTGAAACACATGTTTGAAAGTGTACTGAGGGTCAGGATGACCTTGGATATGATTAGGTCACAAGTTCAGAGAGGATTAGGCAGGAAAACCAGATGCTAATGGGTTTGGGGATAATCCTTTCTAAAAGAAGCTGTAAGCTGCGAGCACTCATGAGAACAATAGAAGGCGAAACTGCCCAAATGAAGCAGTTAGGTGCCCCTGCTCTGAGCATATTGTACAGAAATCTTCCCTATTTACTTTAACCAAAACATTAAGAGATTATCAGGACTTCCGTCTATGTTTTGTCACCTAGAGTTAAGACAATTGGCCTATTCCAGACTCTTTTGTCAGCTTGTGGGAAAGTGATTATCTCTTTGTCCATGCACCTTCCTTCAGGGCTGTAAATTAGGTGTGAAAACCCTAGTTCCAACCCCAGTAACTCATAATACTTTGGAAGTAGTACGTGGCACCCAGATCTCTGTTCCCCTATGCTGCCCTCAGACTCGCTGTCTGAGTCACTCCTTTTCGATCTTCTGCTTCAGAATTGATAACTATCACCCTTTCTCCCTACTTTCTCTTCATCCAACCTTTGTTGCCTCATTTTCCAATAACCTTGTATGGTTTGTGAGATTTCTTGAGTTTCTTCAGTTAGTACTGGTACACACAGGTGAAAAGATCCTGCTGTTACCCTCCTCTCTCACAGGCCTCCTTTGAGCTATACTTCCCCAAATTCCAAGGAGACACTGGCACTGTGGGTGGACCCCCAAAGTCCCCCACCTTTTAGGATTACTGTATAGGATGAGAAATACCTTTATGGCATAGTTTCAGTTTCATATTAAAAATAGATTTGGTTCAAACACTGAAAAGAGTTTCCTGCTTGGAAGAGGAGTTCAACAATGGAATAATCTGTCTAGAAAAGACATGGAACCCTCCTCCTCTGCTACATGATCCATTCAGAATTAGTTGCAATGAAGTCTAATTGTCTGTTGCCATAGGCTGGTTGCATAATTTTGCTCAAAAAGTTATTTCTTGGGATTTATTAAGATGATAGAGCAGTGCACATTTACTTCTCTACAGTTGCAGAGGTCTTTAAGTTTGTTCTTCATAATGTCTGGTGCATTTGTTAAATCAGCATATTCTGTCTTAATTGCCATTCTTGTCAAGCTGCACAGTAATTAAGATGGACTGCTTTCAAGATGGTTTGTCAAGGGCTATACATGGAATAGGATTCTTAATATATAGCACTTGCAAAGCAAGGCACATTCCTCCCCATGTCCATTAACCGTCATGCACTGAGAGAGAGGACATTTTAGTTTCCCCAAATCTTTTTTTTGGTGGAATCTGCATAGAATTAGATTTACAATGTAGGCATTCTACAACATTGGGCTAAATCTAGTTGCTAGTTCCAAGCAGAGTAGACCCGTTGAAACAGTTGCTGACTAGTAAGTGAGCACTCATGTAAATCTCATTGTTTCAGTGGGTATACTCTGGTTGGGACTAGCAGTTAGCTTCAGGCAATTGGTATATGCATAATTGCATACCTAAATTTCAAGTATTGGGCTCATAAGTCTAACTCGCTCTCCACCTGTAGGCATAGAACTTCTGGGACAAAAATGTGCCAAGAAATCTATATATTTTTGCCACTGAGGTGTTTTTTTCCCATCCAATGTCTGGCACGGGACCAAAAAAGTCTTGTTGGCCCCACTGGAAGAAATTAACATTCCTTCTGTAGGGGACATTGATGTTCACTGGGATCAGGAAATACCATACAATGCAAGAAGCATATGTTTTATTTTATAATATTCTTATTTTTTTCTGCTGTTCGTTGCTTTGTGCCTTCAATTGACTCTGACATATGGCAACCCTATCATAGGGGTTTCTTGGCAAGATACATTCAGAGGACATTTGCATTGTCTTCCTTTTAGCCTGAGAGAGTGTGACTTGCCCAAGATCACCCATGGGAGAGCAGGGAGTCAGATCCTACTCTCTGATGGTCCTAGACAAGCACTCAAACCACTACATCATGCTAACTCTCCTGATTTTATTTTGCATTTATTTGATGCTTATTTTGACCAGGATATTTGGGTGGAACACAGTAACTTCTTCAGATAGCTTCTCCTATCTGATTTTATTTTGCATGCATATCATGTTTATTGGACTTTGGGAATTTAGGTGGAACGTACTAGTTTTTGGAGAAACACAGCTTTGGACATTGGGAATTTTTATACCAGAGAGCCACTGTGATGTAGTGGTTTGAGCATTGCACCGTGATCCGGGAGACCAGGGCTTGATTCTCTCCTCAGCCATAGAAAGCCACTGGGTAACCATGGACATATCATATGCTCTCAGTCCCAGAAAAACCCGTGTTAGGTTTGCCTTAGGGTCACTGTAAGTCAGAAATGAAAATAACTTAAAGGTACATAACAATAGCACAACAGTTTTGTACCCTGCAATATATTCAAATTCTTATCAGAGTCAAAAAGTATGCCACAACTCACATAGTACAATTTTTTTTATCTTAGTGCATGAAATTCCCTAAATCTGACAACATTTGTTAAAAACCAAATATCATCAAAGTATGAATGCATACATTTTTAAAAAGTATTATCTGTCTCCTCTGATAATTCTAAGACTGCAATAGGGTCTTAATATATTAAGGTAAAATAGTGTCTGTAGCATGGTATTAGTACATGTCTGGAATACATATCACTATTGTAGGTTAAACTGGTTTTGCTGGACACTGTATGACATTTTGTATGACATGTCATACCTACTGTAATAAACTATATACAGCTGCATTATATCTTAAATGCGTCTTGAAGTATAATCCATGGTGTATTTCCATCAGTTCTGTATTCTTGATGCAGTTGCATTTTTTACAGAAATTTGCAAATGTGGCCCAAGTGTAGCAGATCCAAATGCTTGGAAACAAAGCATGTTTAGAAATATTTGAATTTGATTTAATAATAGAACATAGAACTAAGTGGATTTTGAAGATACTAATCATTTGATGGTCGAGAAGACTGTAGGGTAACACTGTATCCTAAACAATTCTGTTTGAACCTTTGCTGTATGTTAAAGATTTGTGTTCTGCTTTGAGTGTATAGAACAAGGTGTCCACATTTTGTGATATCATTAAGACTAAACATTAAAGTAAAACTTCGATGGGTTGGATTTCAAGACTACATTCATTCAAGAATCTTTCCCGCTTTCTCTTTCCTTATGAATACCAAAATGTATTTCAGGGCCCTCTTGAATGGCAGTGGGATGAAATGAAAGCAGCTTACACAGCTGGAGGGGAAGTAGTGAAGAAGAGGGAAGAGGGAAAGATGCTATGTGAGTGGAAGACTGCAATGCAGCTATTACCTTCAGACCCAGCAAGTTGTTTGCATGTGCTGTGACATTTATCAGAACAAAATGGTGCTTTTTAAAATATAGGCATTCCCTTCTCTTTTTATAGTGGCCTTTTACCATTGCATCCTGAGCTTAACATGCTGTAATTTGACACAGTTTGTTCCTATTAACAAGAAAAGTCAAGTGTTTCTGAATGAATAGCTGTTTTTGTGTCAGACATTTTAAAAGGCTTTCAACCTTGCCAATGTATTCAGCTTTCATTGTTGTATTGCTTAGTAACCAAGAAAAATAACAGGAAAGAGATGATGTATATATCATGTACACTAAATTCAGTTTTTATTCACTTTTATGTTTTTACAGTCAGTATCATGCACAGAGACTTTATCAAAAGTTTTCTTCTCTCTAAGCTGAGAACAGAACTCTATCTCATTTATGCTTCATCTTACTATTCACTTAAAAGAGAATGGTAACCTTTTTTGTAACATCCTCTCAGTTATAATATGCTGCAAGAAGAGAAGAGACTCAAGCAGTGACCACTAGAGCAGAGATGGGGGTTAGTCTAATAATACAAAGATAGTGAAAGGCTACATACTTGGATTTTAGAAAATTCGTAGTAACATAGTATTTCCAGGGTTTTGTTTTTTTTAAATCCCAAACATTTCATGTCTCTTGTGCGTATTTGCCCACCTTACTAGGGTTTATTTGTTCTTATTTTTCCAGATCAAAGATGTTTGTTCAGACCTGATGCATGTAATGCAGCAATTCACCACACTGGCCACAAAGGAAATTTAACATGGCCTAGTTGAATTGACCTTTGGAGAGTTGATGATGTCCACAACTACAAGTTGCAGGAAAAACCATCAGGCTGTGAGCCTAGAAGGAGTTGACCCAGAAACCTGCATGATAGTTTTTAAAACCCACTGGGCACAGGTAATGAAAACTTTTATTCTCATAATTTATTTTGAAAGTTGGCAGGAATTAAAGTTTGGGCATTTCCCAAATAAAGAGTACTTCCATATTGTAGCCTGTTGGTGACACTGAAGTGCACTTTATGTTTTGTCCTGTTCTGGCAAACTGTAGAATTGATCCTCTTTTATTTAATTAGCAGCTATAGGGATATAATTGTTGGATAGACAAGAGACTGAATAAGAACATTTAATTTCCATTGCAAAGGAAATAAAGGTTGGAGTATATAATTACCCTGTTTCGAAGTTCCATGAGATTTAAAGAGACAGCTCAGTTGTTTTGGCATTGGATGCAATTCAGTGCATGATTAGGCTGCTTAAAACCCATAAAGTAACATCTGTGCTCCAATACAAACTTAATATTTTATAGATAATGTCCTATTAATCCAGTATTACCTATACTGGCTGGCAAACATCTACAGGGCCATGGTCTTACCACTCTGCATGTCATTTGAGATCCTTCCAGGCCCAGGTTTCAGCAGTGGCCAGGAGTGCTTTTGCACAGGTAAAGCTAGTGTGCCAACCATGTCCATTCCTAGACAAGTTGGATCTGTCCACAGTGGTGTATGCCTTGTTTACATCACATTTGGAATACTGTAATACACTGTTCATGGGCTGTCTTTGAAAAATGCTCAGAAACTACAGTTGACCCAAAGAACTGCAGCAAGGTTGTTAACAAGGGCTGGCTACAGCGAACACACTACTTGCTTGTTGTAACAGTTCCTCTGGCTGCCTGTCCATTTCCAGGCACAGTTCAAAGTGTTCATTCTGACCTATAATGTCTTATATGGCTTGGGCACAGGTTATTTGAAGGACTGTATCCCCATTTATTAGCCCCTTAGGACTCTAAGATCATCTAGAGAGGCCCTTCTCTGTCCCACCACTCTCTCAGGTGTGTTTGGTGGGAACAAGGTAAAGGGCCTTCTCAGTAATTGCTCCTAGACTTTGGAACTCCCTCCCTAGAGATGCCAGGATGGCCCTCTTGTTACTGTCCTTCCAACAGCAGTTTAAGACATTTTTGTGCTGTCAGGCTTTTATAAATTGACTGAGTTTGGGCTCTTGATGCTGGAATGTCTGTTTTAAGGTTATTATTGTTTTTAATAGGTAATGTTTTAACTTTATAAATGGTTTGTTTTTTAAATTTTATATTTATACTGTCATGGATGCTTTAATTAGAACTGGTTTATTGTTTCTCACAGCCTTGAGTCCCACTGTCAGGAGAAATGGTGGATATAAATAAATAAAATCGTAATCATAGATATGATAAATTGATCTTAGAACTTAGCACCTTGTACAAGCAAAGTGTGCAAACTGTCACCGAATCCTGACTCTATCTACGTGATTCCCCTAAGAGCTGAGTTGGATAGATGTCTTCACTTTCTGGATTTGGTATTTGAGACTCAGTTGGACAACCAAACCATTCATTTTGCAGTTAGCCTGGTAACTTTTAAAGAATTGTAGCAGTCGGTTATTCCTGGAAAGGAAGTAAAATGTTATATTGCAATCTCCGTACACAGATCATTAAAAGTTATTTCATTTTTCTGTAGGTTGTAAAAATCTTAGAGAAGCATGACCCTTTGAAAAATGTTCAGGCCAAATATGGAGTAATACCTCCAGACGAAGCCAGTACCGTGCAAAATTATGTAGAGCACATGCTGTTCCTTTTAATTGAAGAACAAGCAAAAGATGCAGCAATGGGCCCTATCCTGGAGTTTGTGGTCACAGAGAATATCATGGAGAAACTCTTCCTTTGGAGTCTGAGGCGGGAATTCACTGACGAGATGAAGATTGAACAACTGAAAATGTATGAAATGCTTGTCGCTCAGTCCCACCAGCCCCTGCTGCATCACAAACCCATCCTGAAACCTTTGATGATGTTGTTGAGTTCTTGCTCAGGAACTACAACCCCAGCTGTGGAGATAGAGCTGGTAGTTCTTCTCAACCAGCTGTGTTCAATCTTAGCCAAAGATCCATCCATCTTGGAACTCTTCTTCCATACCAGTGAGGACCAAGGAGCTGCAAACTTCTTGATTTTTTCACTCTTGATTCCTTTCATCCATCGAGAAGGGACTGTTGGCCAGCAGGCTCGTGATGCACTACTTTTTATAATGTCACTTTCTGCAGAAAACAGTGTGGTTGCAAATTACATTGTAGAAAACACTTACTTTTGTCCGGTAAGTTTCATCTAACATTTTATTCTGCTTCCCCTGAAGAAAAAAAGTTGCTTTAATTTGTTTTTGTATGGCTTGGTCTTTTCTCCAGCTAAGCAAAACTGAGTTTACTTCATTCAGTCTGTAAAGAAATTGGGCTGGAGTTTGAGCCCCTTTCATTAAGCTTAATTTCAGTAGACCATTCCCGTTTGTTATTGTATTAAAAGTTGAAATTTTAAATAGCCAAATAATCCTTGAATAATGTGTTTTTATAAAGAGAAAGAAGATGCATCTATTTAAAAATAAAGTCTGTGTTGAATAGTGGGCACTGATAAACTGTAATTTGCTTTCTCAGTGGAAGACTAATTGATGTACAGAAATAATACTTAAGGACTAAATACATCTTACTTTATGGGGATATATCAAAGTATGATAACTAGGTGGTCTTTAAGGTCTAATTATTTTAGTATTACTTAGGATTATAATGTGCCAGTCAAAGATCAGACATAAATGATAAATAATAAATAACACATGAGCATTTCTTTAGGAATTAAATCTGGTAATCTCTTAATCTGCCTCTTTTTCAGTTATGCTTCAAGTCTCTTGGCTGAACTCTCTTTTAATGCAAACTTGTGTGTTTTCCTCTATTTTCCAATAAGAATGTAAGATGAATGACCTAATCATATTGAATTTACAGTGGCCATATGCTAGTTATGCTCCTTCTGGTGCCCCACCCATTATATTGATGGGCATTTTGCCAAATTTAATTAAGCTTCAGTGAGGCCAGTGATGATGATTGCTGAAGGAAAGCAGCTACTTTTTTTTTAACCTTGTAAGTCAGAAGGTACTTTTAAAGCAGTGTTTCTTTCTCAGATCATCTTAGCTTCACATTACCTTTTCTCTGCTACTCCTGGGCTGTGCTTACGTCTGTTCTGCTGTATCCTGATCTAGTGCTTCATAATTTATTTTGTTGTGTTCATCCCACTTTTCAGGCAAGCACTGCCTCCCAGAGTAGTTCATGTCATTTCAAAAAAGAGAAGCATAGAGCATCCTCTCAGGCTTACAGACTGATCATAGAAGAAACAGTAAAGGAGGAGAATGGAACAAGTAATTTAACAATTTAACGATAACAAGGAAGAGAGTAATTTGACAGTGTCGGAACAAAGTAGTGAGCTGAAGAATGTGTCTATATATACATTTGGAATTAGGATGATCTTTCTTTGCAAGCATTCTTGGTTTAATATGGTTCAGCTATCCACATTTCCTCCTATGGATGATGTAGTCAGATATGTTCCCTCTGTTACCACCTTACTTCTAGAATCTTGGGCAGCTTGCATGCTGGGCTTCCACTTGCTGTAGTGTTCTTGGGATTAGGAATGAGTCTTATACAATAAAGACTGTACATCCTACACAGATGCTGTACTACACAAGTGTACTGTTGTCTACTTCTCATGCAAGTTCTTGTTCTAGTAGGAATTCAAAACAAGATAGGTCATTTGGAGTGGTTGCTACTGCGCAAATTTCTGATTTACAAGGGGCATTTTCCTCAAAGTCTATACTGGATGGTTTTACACTTGGACCTTCTTGTTGTTGTGTGATTTCAAGTTGTTTCTGGGGGTGTGCATGCGTGACATGCCCACGATCATCTGGTTTTCATGGCCAAGCAAGGAATTGAACCCTGGTCTCCAGGTTGTAGTGCAGTGCTCAAACCGCTATACCATGCTGGCTCACACTTGGGCCTAACTTGCTAAAAATACCCCTCCCCCTATGCTATATATTTCTCTATGGTAAAAGAAACAAGATAAGTTCAAAATACGGTAAAGGAAAGCTTCATCCTAAAAATGTATACAGTGTGCTCAAGTCTTCTTTGGATCATTTTTTAGATCCTCATGAGACAAGGTAATGTGAAAAGTGTGCAAGATGATTTTCTGTGTGTAACTGTTCTGTTTCAGTGAAACAGCTTTCTATCCTATTTTATAATAATACTACTTTTTTAAAAGAAAGTTTCAAAATTGTACTTATACAACATTGTATGTTACTGTACTTTGAAAAAAACTGAATAATAAGTCTCTAGCACTAGAGAGAAATTCTTGTTGACTTCATTTAAATTGATACATCCAAAGAGAACACTTTTTTTTTTAAAAAAAGAAATTGTCCTCAAGGTAGATACCCTTATTAGATCCATTCTGTAACGTCCATAATTACATTTGCCAATTAATTTTTAGAAAGCCTTTTTACTCTGAAGATTAAAGGCAATTGTATTAACCTTCAAACAGTAGGGGGCCACGACTGACAAAACACACTCCTAATTAGAACAATTGTCTTAATAGTATATAGAAGTCAGGCCAGCAATGAAGACAGCTTGCCCCAATCTATCGTAAAATATCATAGTCCATTCCTGAGGGTTGTTCATTTTTAAAAGTCCCGTAATATGTGAGTCTTCTGAGTATGATCTTTACAGTTTAGGGAGCATTGTTCTGCCTTTGTGAAAATTCAGAATGATGCCTGGGGGACATGGGTGACATGAATATTCCTCTCAAGCAAAAATGGCAAAAGATTAAAGGGCTTTTAATAGTCATTTCCCCATGGATGCAACAAAATTGTCTCAGTTCTGATTAAGATGAAGCAGCTCAATTTGGTTAAAATGGAAATGGATAGGATATCATACTGGATGTCAGAATCCCTCTCCCATAATTACAACAGTACTATTTTAGAGTGCAGAAACAAACTTTAGACATTTATTATATTTTAGAATGTGTGCCCTTGTGTTCACCTCAGTAGTTGGGAGTTAAAATCAGTGTTCCTAAAACTATGGATTGTTTAAAGCTATCTCTTATACTGCTGTGTTAAAATTTCTGTGATTTATTGAAAACACATGTTCCAGTTAAAAACGGCTAGGCTTTCCACAAAAATGAGGTTGATCAACACTTCAAAAGTGAGCACATAATTTTAATTTAAACCAAGTTATCTAACCAAAGTACATACGTTTATGTAGTGTTCCTGCTGCAAAAGGACTGATTCATACATATATATCCAAAATACATACATTCTGTGATAGATGTGGGGTTGCTTCTATCTATATGAAAGCACTTCTGTCCCAGTGTTTATCAAAAGAACCAAAGATGCCCTACAATATAAACAATTCAAAACGTTTCCAGAGTGAATACAGAAATAGTTTCAACAAAGTAAAAACATATTAAACACTTAACTGTTAACTATCATCAAGTCGATTTTGACTTACTGTACAACCTTGTGAATGAGAGAGCTACAGGTCACCCTACCATCAACCAGTCTGCTCAGATCTTGTAGACTCAGGGCTGTGGCTTATTTGGTTGAGTCTATCTATCTGAAATGCAGTCTTCCTCTTTTTCCGCTGACTTCTATCTTATCAAGCGTTATTTTCTAGTAAGTAATTTTTTCTTATGATATGTTCAAAGTATAACGGTCTCAGTTTAGTGGTTACATTGGCTTCTAGGGAGAGTTCAGTCTTGATTTGCTGTAGAACCAGTTTATTTATCTTGTTAGCAGTCCATCTGTAGAGCTCTTCTCCAGCACCATATTTCAAATGAATTGATTCTTTTCCTACCAAGTTTCTTCACTTCCCAGTTTTCACAAACATATATAGAAACAGAAAATAGGACAGCATGAACAATCTTAACTTTAGTATTCAGTGATATATCTTAAAACTTGAGGATCTTGTCTAGTTCCTTCATAGCTGCCCTTCCAAGTCCTAGTCTTCTTCTGATTTCTTCACTGGAATCTCTATTCTGACTGTGCCATAGTACAAAAAATCTTTAACTGTTTCAATGTGTTCACTGTCTATTTTAAAGTTATATAAACCATCTGTAGCCATTTATTTTTGATTTCTTCATGTTCAGCTGTAAACCTGCACTTACACTTTCTTCTTTGACTTTCTTCAGTACTTGTTCCAAGCTTTTGCTGTTTTCTGCTAGTAGTATGGTGCTATTTGCATATCTGAAATTGTTGATGTTCCTTCCTCTAATTTTCATGCTTCCTTCCTCTGAGTCTAATCCAGCTTTACATGTATGTTCAGTGTACAAGTTAAACAGATGGGTAACAGAATGCAGCCTTGCCTTGATCCCCTTGGCAACTTGAAACCACTTTGTTGTTCCATCTTCTGTCCTGATGGTACAGGTTACATATCAGAACAATCAGATGTTGTGGCACACCCATTTTTATAAGAGCAATCCAAAGATTTTCATGATCTCTACAACCAAAGGCTTTGCTATAATCTAGAAAACATAGAAAACATTTTTCTTCTGAAATTCTTTGGTGCACTCTGTTATCCAGCTTATCTTTGTAATATAATCCCTAGTTTCTCCTGCTTTTCCGAACCCAGCTTGGACATCTGGCATTTCTCACTCCATATATGGTAAAAGTCTTTGTAGAATTTTGAGTATTACTTTACTTGCCTGGAAAATTAATGCAGTAGCCCAGTTGTTACTGCAATCTCTTCTGTCCCCTTTCGTGGGTTTTGGAATGTATATTGATTGTTTCCAATCTGTGAACCATTGTTTTGTTTTCTATATTTGACAGATTTTAGTTAGAACTAGAGTAGGGTCAGTCTGTGTAGCCTGAAGCTGCTCTATTGGTATGCCATCTGTTCCTGGTGATTTATTTCTCCCAAGTGCACTGAGTGCCGCTTCCATTTCGCTTCTTTGAAATTGTGAGCTCAATTTCAAATGCTTCCTCCTTGAATCACTCTGTCATCCTTTCACCTCTTTTATATAGTTCTTCAGTGTATTCTTTCCATTGTTTTTTTATTTGTACTTGATAATGTAATATGGTCCCTTGTTAGTCATATAGTGTCCTCACTCTTGATTTAAATTCCCCTTTGATTTCTCAAATCTTATAGTAGAGGTCTCTTGCTCTTCCTTTTTGTTGTCATCTTCTATTTCTCTGCATTGATTATAATCCTAGTTCTTTTTGTCCTGATGCTCAAGTTTCTGAACAGTTGCATTCAGGGTTCTGATCCTATTTCTGTTCCTTTTTACTTTTTGTTTGTCCTTAACTACTAGAAGAGTTTCATCTGTCTTCCACCGAGGCTTCTTTCTTTTTGTGTGTTTTTATTTTTTAAATTCTTCCCTGACAATGTTCCTGGGCTCAGGCCAGAGTAGTTCTGGCTCCTAGTCAGTTAGACTTAATAATGCAAATCTATTTTTCACATTATTTTAAAATTCTGTGGGGATGTTTTTCAGGTTATATTTTGGCATGATGGTTGGTTTAGTGTACTTCTTTAGCTTTACTCTGATTTTCGATATCAGCAATTCATGGTCTGTGTCACAATCTGCTCCTGCTCATGTTTTTGCAGAGAGAATGGAGCTTCTCCAATATCTGCTTCCAATTGGGTAGTCTAGTTGATTTCTATATTGGCCATCAGGTGATGTCCCTGTATACAGTCACCTCTGATTGCTTGAAGAATGTTCGCAGTGAACAGACTATTGGCCTTGCAGAATTCAATCAGATACTCTCCTGGTTCATTTTTTGATTCTAGGCCAAATTCTTCTACAATGTTTGGTTCTTTTCTTTTTCCTGCTTTTGTGTTCTGATCACCTGTGATAACTAACATGTCCTGTTTTGGTGTTCCTATAATGTGTTGTGCAGCTTCAAGCTTTCTTTTCACTTTTGTCAACAGCTAAATGTCCTTTCAGCTTGAACCCAGTTGCGTCATTAGCTACAGCTGTACCCCAGTAGCTTGTTGAGTGCCTTCTGACCTGAAAGTCTCATCTTCTGGCACTATTTCTTGTTTCATTTTGAATTGTCTCATCATAGAGATTTCATGGGAAAAGACATTCAAAAGGGGTTTACGGTGCATCTTTCTGCTTAGTACTAATAAGTGTTTGCTATAGTGCCACTGCTGTTGTCTCTGAAAGATCCTCCACCAGTGTCACTCCCAGCTACTGCTGCTGCCCAGTGTTTGTTTGGCAGGTTTAGCCCCACTCCTCATCAAAAGCATGTCTGACATGGAGAACCTACCAGCAGTACTGCTGCCATCAGCGTAGCCTCTTGACTCACAAGAGCAAGCACTTATTCCACTGCTGCAGAAGGTTAGTGCCATGATGGGATATTAAATGTAGTGATAGTTAAAACCACTTTAAAAGCTACATCAGTCTAAAACCATATACATGTTCACTTTGAAATAAATTAATCCCTGATAGCATCAATAAAAGCCATTCTAGCCTGGCACCAAAATGAGGTCAACACTGTCACTAGTTAGACCTGCAAGGGAAGGCATTCCACAGTTGGGGTTCCATGGTGAGAAGACTCTGTCCCATGTCCTCCCACTTTGTATTGCCCCTACTGGTGAGATACAGGAGAACTTCTCCTGTTGACCTCAGTTCCCTCCCCTGCCGTCTCTCTGTGTATGTATATGTGTATGTATGTATGTATGTATGTATATATGGTGAGGCTTTCCTCAGGCATTGAAGTCCCAAGCCATTTAGGATGTTAAACATGACCACAAACATCTTGAATTAAGGGAAAGTGAACTGTCAGACACTGTACCTCTTTTAAGTCTGGTGTTCTGTGCTGTCTAAATAGTATTCCAGTCATCAGTTTCACTGCTGCATTTTGTACTTGCTGTAGCTTCCAAGTCATCTTCAAGGACAGTCCCATGTAGAATACTTTACAGTAGTCTAATTGGGAAGTCAGCAGTTATCTGGTGAATCTTCATGTCTTGACTATAATGCTTGTTGATCACATATCTCTAGGGACAACTTACACTTGTGACAAGCAAGATATATAGAGTTGGCTCTTGGAAATGTCTTTCCTTAAGGAAAAGATAACTCATAGGCTGACCCTTAGTCATATGCTGACAAACAGTAGACAACAGTGCAGAAATAAAAGTGTCTGACTCTGTGTATTTAATAGAATTTCTGACCTGACGAGGACCTATAGCAGTTGGACTAGCATATGCTTTCATGAGGAAGGTCCCAGATTCTGTTCCTCGTACCTCCATTTGAAAAGGATGTTGAATAAGATTGCTGGGAAAATCTCCACATGAGACCCTATAGAACTGTTGGAATTTAGAGTACATAGGTTTAGATGGACCAGTGACTTGACTTTGTATAAAATACTTCGGTAAGCAGGTTTACTGAAAGAACATCACCACTTACAGAAAGCTCAGTAATGTTTCTAAAACATCACCTTAACAGGCTATAACTTTTTCCCTCTGTAACTTTTAGCTTAAGCAGAGAGCTTTAATATGACAAGTGGTGTGTTCTTTCTAGGAAATACTCCAGTGAAATGTGTCTATAGTACCATGAATGTATATGATGGTATATGACCACCATATCTTAAATCTCTCTGAGATGAGCCATGTAGAACTGGTTTATGGCAGAAAACAGAGGATGGAGAGAGTTGAAGGATCAAGTTCAAATTGCTACCCAGACATTGTGACTGAATAGCATGCTAGTCTGTATTAATGGTAGGTTTTACGCATGTGTGGTGTTTCAAATGAAAATTATTTTCCATATTACATCAACTAAAACAACAAAACATATAACAAACAGCCTGCAACTACTTTTAAAATAGCAGTGCAAACTGTGAATTGGTTTGACTTTTTCAAGCTGGGCTGATTTACACTTTCACAGCAACCATCTCACATATATAGAATTTATTGCTGTGTGCCTTCAAGTCATTTTTGACTTATGGCGACCCTAAGGCAAACCTATCATGGGGTTTTCTTGGCAGAATTTGTTCAGAGGGGGTTTGACTTTGCCTTCCTCTGAGGCTGAGTGTGTGCGTGCATGTATGACTTACCTGCGGTTACTCATTGGGTTTCCATGACTGAGCAGGAGTTCAAACCAAGTGTCTTAGTATGACACTAGACCATGCTGGCTCTCATACAAATGTAATAAATAACAATAGCAACAATAATAATGACTGCAGAACTGGAGATGTGGATCTCTAACTCATACTTCTTGGTGCTTAGGTTTATAAATGCATGTGAACATACAAGGAGGTACACTCAAGGCCTAAACTGGAATTTGTAGATATGGAATTTTTCTAAGACTTTACTCGTATTATACAGTAATTGCTTTATGAGCACACTAGCCAGAGTTAGATTCCTTCCTGTGGTTTGTATTTTCCACTTCTATGTCTACATAGGTGGCAATTGCAATAAGCCCCCAATATCTATGGGATGAGAGCCAGTGTAGTGTAGTGGTTTGACTGTTGGACTATGACCCTGGAGACCGTGATTCGATTCCTTGCTCAGCCGTGGAAACCCATTGGGGTGACCTTGGGTGCCTTACATATTCTCTGCCCTAGAAAAGCCCATGATAGATTCACTTTAAGTCAGAAGCCCCTTGAAGGCATGCAACAACAACAACTTATGGGCTACATTTTCCCCAACTGGCTAGTCACCACTAGTATATTCCATTCTACATATAACATAGTGCTACCTCTGGGATAAGCACACTAAGTCAAAGAAAGTCTGTCTCTGATTGAGTGTGTTGTATCAAATGCATTAAACTGGTGCACTTGCTGTTGAGCTACATTAATATGAAACTACTTGAACTTTGGGCAAACACAAGAAGACTTCCTACAAGGAGACTGGATGGAGAATTACAAGCATAAAGCTGTCTATTTGAAAGCAGATAATCTAGGTAGGAGACATGAAATCGTGTTTTTAAAAGCCTAATTTTGAATGTGAACTGGTGAAGTTAGGGGTTTTTTACCTCTTTTAACAATAAATGCAGACAAGTGGTAAAAATAAATATTACTTCATGCAGTTTTAGTTTTAGAAGAATAAGTTAAAGCTATGCTACTTGTAAATCATTTTGAGTACTTAATAAAAGTTCAATATTAGAGAGATGCTAACATGAAAAAAAATATTTTGACGGATGGACAAAACAGGTAACACAGCTTGTATTTCCCTGCATGTGTTTGACTATGTTTTTTGATGTCAGCTATTGAAGGGATTATTCCTTGCTGAAGAAAACCCTACAAATTCATGGGGTCACCATAAGTTGACAGGAGACTTGAAGGCATGTACAGACGCACTGAAGAGAAATTATTTAGATTCTAGGAACTTAAATCTTCTTGCAAACTGAATGAATGTTACAGTAGTATCATCTTAAGGAAATGCTTAGCAGTGCTGCAGTTACATGGTTTAATTAGTTATATCCTTGCTTTCTCTCTCTCACAAAAAAAAAAACTTTGCAGGTGCTAGCAACAGGCTTAAGTGGCCTCTATTCATCTTTGCCTACAAAGCTGGAAGACAAAGGAGAAGAATGGCACTGTTTGCTGAAAGATGATTGGCTTCTTTCTCCAGCTCTTGTCCAGTTTATGAACTCACTTGAGTTCTGCAATGCAGTAATACAGGTACATGACTAAGGAAATGCCCTAAGAAATTAGTATTTTAAAATGTATAAAGTTCTTCTCTTTATTTAGAAGTAGAGTACAGCTCATTGTCAAGTCTAAATTTATATTGCAAGTTTCTTATGTAGACAAGTATCAACATGATTAGGATTTAGATAGCAAATGTCTAATAAATGAGATGCAAACATATCCTCTTCCTAATGATGCTTGTCTAAACAACTTCTATTAACTTCTAAAATCAAAGATTTTTTCCCCAGAAAACATAACTATGAGTAAATTGTTGTGTTACTTTACAAACAGTTTTTTGTAAAGAAAAATGCACACACTCCAGTATCTGTGCATAATGTTCGTTGTGTTTGAGTTGATCAGTATATTTCAAGAACCCAATTTAAATTCTGTTTGGTCTTCTCGTGTTCTTTGTTCTTATTATTTCTTAATTAGATTTTCTCTCCTTTGATTCCTTGTTGTTCCTCTCCAGTCTAATGATAAAATCAGATTTTATAGGTCTTTGATGCTGCACTCAGGATTCTTATTGCATTAGGGTTTTACAGTATGTGTAGCTTTATTTGATTTATGCAAGTTTGTTCAGTCTCATTAATGAAGCTCGAAGGTAAAGAATGGAAGAGCTTGTCTGAGATCTATATATATAAAACTATTATACATCTCTTGTGAACATGTGTTCATGTTCATATTCTGTGTAACTTAAAATCTTGTATTGTACACATATTATTAATATAGTCATTTATTCTGAAAATGTAAAATGATGTAAATGTAAAAATATGTACTGGTTCAGACCAAAGGCCTAACCAGGTACTTAGAACCCTCTCTCTTATATTCCACAGCTGCTGGTGTAAAGAGGCATACACCCTTTTATATTGGAAATAGTATGTAGCAACCATGATTAGTGATCAGTAGCATCTGCCATTAATCCTCTTTTAAATCTATCTAAATCAGTGGCTGTAATTTCTTTTTATGGTAGTGAATTCCATAGTTTAGCTATGTGTTCTGTCTAGGGATATCTTCTTTTTATCTTCCTGAATGTCCCCATTCGGCTTCATTGGGAGATCGCAGGTTCTAGTATTATGAGAATAAAGGAAAAACCTTTTCTATCCATTTTCCTCACACTATGTATTGTTTCATATGCCTTTATTTTTCTTTTTTCGTAACCAAAACAGCTGTGGTTTAATGTGGCCTGATATAGAAAAAGAAAGGTTGTTATTTTATCTCATTTTTTTTTCACTTCTGTGCTGACTCCAGACATTTAGGGAAACTTTTATTCTTTAGTAAATATTTATATCTGATGGAAGAAATGTTCAGAGAAATGCAGAGTTCAGATAAGATATTTTAAATTTAGTATTTAAAAAGCATTGCAGTGTCTGGTTCTTCATGGTCTCTGTGCCTCACAGAGGTGGTGTGCCTACGCAAAACCACACACACAAAGTTCTTGAGCTGTGCAGGGTGTGGTGGTAATCTTGTCCCCTCTAGCACGTTCAAATACTTCACACTAAAAGCTGCTCCCTCTTCAGTTCCTCTCTGTCCAACGAAGTGTTCACTGCTTGTAAAACCTTCCAGTACAGAATAGTGTTTTTCCTCCTTGATATTTTTTTTCTTATTTTTCCCCCCTTCTTTCTCCTTAGAGTTCTCTCTATTGCGGTGATTTCTCCTGTGGAAGTTCTGTGATCTTATGCAGAATTGATATTGCATATGGCCAAATAGCTCGGCTTGGAGGCGAAATGACCCAACCCACCACTTGATCTGTTTTTTTTTTCCAGATAGTGGATGATTACAGCTCTGCTTCTTTCATGTTCCCATTCCTTCTGACCTTGCTTGATTTTGTACAGCAGTTGTACATTAAACCATCATTGATTCCACTGACTGCCGGGATACTAGAAATTTTATAGAAGATCAAGCAAGAGGGTGCTGGGTTTCTATTTATTCATCCCTCACCTAATTCAATTATTGTTGCCCATTAAAGTCTCAGTGCGCTCCTCCAGGTCATGAAGGTCTCTGCCTAGATCTTCTTGGCTGTTGATTTTATTCCTCACCTGCACTGTCTATTCAAGTGGCCAGTTATCAAGCATATATGGCTGGCTGTCAGCAATCTTCATGGGAAAAAGTGCTATACTTTATTGTTGCCAGCAGAGCAATGAAACATCATCTTGCTGTTTCAGTAGGAAACTCATACCCCAACAAATTAGAGCAGCTAGGCATGGGGCAAATTGTGTAATAAAGTCCATCTCCACTTCAGTTACACTATGTCACTATGCATGGCTGAGATGGACTGGATTGACAGAGGTCAAAAGATCCAGAGTTGAAGACCTTCCTTTTGAAGAGGAAGGGCTATTCAGCTTGAAGATCAATGAAGATATGTACTGATTGTTTTCAGAGACACATGACTTCAAGAAAGATGTGGTTTGACCAGTATTCTCAGCTGTACCACCTACAGAGACTTTTCTGGAGAAAGTCTTCTTCTTTCCGGTCTTCTGACAGACTCCTTTATCAGGATGACAGAAATGGTACATGGATGGGCTGTGTCTTACAGAGCTTTTCGTATGATGATAGACTGATGTGCACAACTGACCACAGATATGTTCACTTTATTGACAAATGAACAGGAAATGCAAGAAATACTGCAGCAGAGCAGGTTTAGCCCCAAATTCACTGGGGGCTGTGTTCCTAAAGGTGGATGTTCTCACTGAACTACCCTTTTCTACCCATACCTCTCATCAATGGAATACCAGTGATGGGTCTAACTGAGTCTCAGAATATGTTATGGCATCTGGATTTGAAGTTGCTCCATCTCACTGTGTGGAGATTGAGGTGATGATGGAGGGTCTAGAGGTTCTTACAGATATCTAGATATCTAGAGGGTCTTGCAGGCCTCTAGGAAAAATTCTACCAGGCAATCTTACAATCTTATGGTGTTATTTCCGGTCATATATTTGTCCTCTAAGATTATCCTCCTTTCCAACAGATGAATGAATAGTACTGTTGTTTTTGTTACACTTGAAGAATAGAGATGTATTCTTGACTTCTTTGAAAGTGAGCCTCTCAGAAGTTGTGGCACATCAGCCTCCTGGTCATTTAGCCATGTGTTTGCTTTGGAATAAGGCAGTTAAAAGATTCCCTAAAGGACCATGTCACTTAAATCCATCCATCCTAATCTTTGTCCCTTAGGCTGTCTCAGCTTATGTTGAAGCTGTTTGAACCAACGCATTGATTGATCTGAGGTACCTCTCAGGTACCTCACTTTTTTTTGGTGGTGGTGATGTCAGTGAGAAGGGTTTCTGACCTGTATAACAACCTAAAGTTTGTCAAGCTGCTATATGGTTTCAGCCTTCAACTTTTCTCCAACGTTATCACTGAAATTGTAGAGCAAGGGCCCTTATATGGAAGGCTCTCCATGATTGACCTATCCCACCTCCTGTGGTTAGTTACCCTCTAGTTAGTCACTGTCTTGTGTGAGGCACAGAGACCATGAAGAAGAACGTTGTATTTACTTGTAACTGTGGTTCTTCAAGTGGTCATCTGTGCCTTCACACACCCCACCCTCCTACCCTCTCTTTCTGCAGGTCCAAGTTTTTTGAGTGAACCACAGAACTGAAGAGAGTCTAGCCTTTTGGTATCAAGCATTTACACATGACAGAGGGGTGGGTTACTGCCAAAAGTTATTCAGCTCTGCAACTTTCCATATGTGGTTCTGCAGAGGCACAGGAACTGTATGTGTGAGGCACAGATGAACGCTCCAAGAACCACAGTTAGAGGTAAGCAACCTGTTCTTGTCAATGCCATAATATGATGAATTAGGTACTTTAAAACAGCTTTTCTGCTGTGTTCCTCAGTGTTATATTAACTTACTTGATAAGAGATTTTGAGCTTTACCACCTATGAATATTTATGAGAGCCAACATAGTGCAATGATTTGAGTGCTGGACTACAGCCCTGGAGACCAGGCCATGGAAACCCACTCGGTGACCTTGGACAAGTCACACTCTCCCAGCCTCAGAGAATGGCAGCAAATCTTACCAAGAACCCGGTCACAGGTTTGCCTTAGGATTGCCATATGTTGGAAATGACTGGAAGGCACACAACAACAATACCTAGATCATAGAAGACATTGTACATAATAACTCAGATTCTGAATCTGAGTGACAGGACTGAATGTTTGATCATTTAGTCCACTTACATTTTAACACTGTGGTTAATGAATCAGAAGCATAATGATCAAATCATCTAATGTCTTGGCTTTACAAATTAATTTTTACCCTAATTTCTAATTAGGGACATAAAGATTATGGAACCACTTCCTTTCCCATTCTTACTTTTCCTGCTGTCTCCTTTACTGGTTTTCAAGCCACTTGTTTCCTCTCTGAAGCAAGGAGTCTATGAAAAAAAATCTGTGCAAAGGCATGAGGAAGAAGTGCTGATTATTTTTAAAACACACACACACACACAGAGCTTAACAAATTTAGATACTTACACATAGGAATGCCCCACACTGTTGCTTATAATAAATTTTGTACCTACAAAAGATGAAAAGAAGACTCTGTACAGTTGAGGGCTCTAGATTCAGTCATGTTTCCTGCTTATGACAGTTGTGTGTGTGTTTGTGTGTGTGTGTGTGAGATACATCTGAGAAGATTTTCAGTGTTTGTTTATTGATAATTTATTTGTCTCAGTTACAATTTAATTCTGTATTTGTTTACTTAAAAGTAAGCCCCTCTAAGTTTAAAAGAGTGGCTCCCAAATAAGTATGCATAGGGTTACAGTCAGAGCTTGAAACGTTCATGACATAAGATTTTTGAATATGGACACAGGACTTATTGGAGTTTAATCATTTTTTTAAATTCTATTTTAAATGTCTTTGAAATAAGTCATAAAGTAATTGTGATACTCCAGATGAACTGTCAGCGCTTGTTCTGTCTTCTTTTTTTAGGTGGCCCATCCTTTGATTCGCAACCAGCTTGTAAACTACATTTATAATGGGTTTCTGGTACCCGTTATGGCCCCAGCTCTTCACAAGGTCAGTGTTTGTTAAGTGTCATTAGCAGCATTTAGTGGCCTAACATTATTTGTATGATGAAGTTATATTAAACTCAGCTCAGCTAGTTGAGCTTAATTTTATTACCACTTGGTGTTTGGTTGTGATTTTTAAGAGCA
Organism: Cyclura pinguis; assembly: GCA_030412105.1. Lineage (NCBI taxonomy): Eukaryota > Metazoa > Chordata > Lepidosauria > Squamata > Iguanidae > Cyclura > Cyclura pinguis. The sequence continues at coordinate 165,933,519 of CM059603.1, read as the reverse complement.
GAGGATGACTTTCTTTCAGTAGGGTGGACTGATTTTAGCCTGATGAATACTTGACTGTGAAATGTTTGTTTTTAAGTTAGACTCTTACATGACAAGGAAATGATATGCCTTACATTGATTTTTATGACAATTTTAATGCATATTTATAAATGTGATAGACTTTATTGTCTATATCAGCCTTCTCCAAGCTGGTGTCCTCCAGATGTCCCTGGTGAAGACTCCCATCTTTCTCAATGAATATTGCCATTAGCCAGTTGACTGTTGAGTTTTAGATGTTCAACGCATCTGGAGATACTGGGTTAAGAAAAGTAGTTTGATATTATAGTACTGTATACTAAATTCTACCATATACTGTACTGCTGTACTATGGTAGGAATTGTGTAAGGATCTGAGTAATTGAAGCCTGGTTATAATCTGAGAAATGGCTTCTTCCCACTGGTTGAAGAAGACTCTAGACAGTAATATGTAGTATACAAGTACATGCTTTAGCATATACACAGACCTGTAATTCTGCTTGTAGCCTTGATATTTTTATGTTGTATTAACAGAAACAATATTAGAAACAATGTCCACTTCTACAACAGACAGCTTTCAAGGATCAGATCTTATATGTGTCAGTTCTGTGAGTTATTGGGCAGGCCAGTGGATATTTTTTTTTCTGATTACAGAGGACCCTCAGTATCTGCTAGGGTTTGATTTGGTTCCAGGATCCCCCATGGATACCAAAATTTATGGATAACCAAGTCCCATTATATACAACTGTATAGTAAAATAGTGTCCCTTCTTTAAAAAATGGCAAAATCAAATTTGATTTTTGGATTTTATTTTTTTGAATATTTTCAAGCCGTGGCTGGTTGAATCTGTGGATGCAGAATCCACAGATATGGAGGAACAACTGTAGTTTTTAAATCCCACCTTAAAGGAACTGAATTTTAAGACCTTTCGTTACAATATTTGTAAATGTTTGCAAAACTGAAGTTATACAAATAAATACACAAATCAGTTTAACAACTGGAGTGGATTACATTTGAGTAGATGTGAAACTATTTGACTTTAAGCTGATTTGCTGGCAGAATTCGTAGGCTAATGATGGCTGATTGCCCTCTCTGCTCATTTCTCTGGAACATAAATGTATGACACATTTTGTTCTTAGAATGTTTTGAACATCTTGCCTAAATAGATGTGATGTACTCCAGCTACAAGCCATAAATTCATCAGGTTATGCTTTGGGGAGGTAGAGACTTAAGCTGTCGCTTGTGTATGCACCTTTAACACAAGGTATTCTTTCAGTAATGCTTTCTTGCATTGCTATAGCATGAATATTTTAACTGTTTAAATGAGAGATTGCTATGACAGTCTTATTAGCATTTGAAAGGCTTTCTGTACAACCTGCCATGTTGATGATTAATAGAATTATTGATATTGCCAATAAAGGTACTTCTTTCCTTGGATTTCTCAGCATGTCCTGTCATCTTCACCTGCCTGTTACTCTTGAGCTCTTTTTTTCCTGCTGCCTGCCTTTGTGTTTTGTATCTCCACCATGTGAAAACCAAACAGATATTAATATATCTGTGTAAGTTAATAGATGTTTAGGTATTTTGAGCAATGTACTCACTTGAAAGAATCACAAACTTTGCCTTCAAGATTTTTTTTTAAGTTAGAAGTGCAGTTAAAAACATACTCAGCATCTATACCAGAACCTTAAAATGAGCTTCATGGTATTTGATCAGAGTATGGACACTTTATTTTGAGGGACAAAAACTCCTATGATTTCCCTGCCAGCATGGCTACTGTCAAAGCTTTGATCCTCATCAGGCCCGTCCTTTCTGAAGTTCTGGTCCTAGTCAGACGTGGGATTTAATTAATAATACTACTGGTATAGGCTCCTGCTCCTGCTAAACCAGAATGGTTAATCAGAATAAAGAAATACATTTTTTTAAATGAAGCAGTATTCCTGGGATCCAGTCACGAGCACTTTCATGTGTTAATATTGCAGATATGTGTGAGTGATTCTAATGTGTGAAGCTAGACTATATGATGAAAGAAGGGAGATTGCATTCCAGTGTCCAAAACAGAAGTGTTGCAATCAAATTTGTGATCATTTCATTCCCAGCCAGAGAAATGATGAGTGAAATGGCTAAGGTGTTCCCAGCTCCCCAGATTAGAGTGTGCTCTACAAACAAAATTTTGTATTTAGAATTTGTAAAGCATATTCTATTATCCTCTACTGAACATGTTAATATCTGCAGATGGTCGGTAGCCTAGAGTTACTGCCTCTGCAGGCAATGAACCATCACGTTCAATGGGGGGGGGCATATGTATATTTTTTGGGGCCTATGTATATTTGTTGTAAACATATATAGACCTATCCTGTATATCGTTACCTGGGATTAAGACTCATTAAGTTCATGGGGCTGGCTTCTGAATAGGCGTCTATAGCACTGCCCTTAAATGGTTCATTGCCTAACATTGCAGGTAGACTACAACAGAGAAACTGGTTTCCTTCTGGCTAAACAATGATATACAGTAGCCCCTCCACATTTGCAAAGGTTTGGCGTGCAGACCCCTTGTGAAAGTGAAAAACCTGTGAATAACTACCCCTCTCTGGCAATTCCCCTCCAGAGCTACCCCCTTCCATCCCTTTGCCTCTGGCTCCGGCATTCCAGGGGTGTGGGGGGAAGACAAGGTAAAGGGCTTACCGATACTTTAGATGGAGTATCTTAGATGGAGAAGAACAGAGTCTTGGCATTCTAATACTTTCAGTGGGCATTTTGAGAAAGGAAGTATAGGAGCACAGAGAGCACCTGACCAATCAGCAGCCATTACACAGCAGAATGTGCAGCCATAGGGCAGAGAGGACATGCCTCCAGCTTTGCTCACCAAAAAGGGAAAAAAATGTATTTTATACATAAGACTTGCACACTTGGGATGAGAACTGCAAATAGGGGAATGGGGGATGGGGAAGCAATCATATGCCTCATGATTAATCAGATTTGCGAAGATGAAACCCGCGAATGTGGAGAAAGGACTGTAATCTTTTCAGATATAAAGTTCTACCAAGAACTCTACTGATTTTGATAACCCCGTGCCCTTAAATAACAGTTGATGTTGTTCCTTCTGTACCTTGTGGAATAACAAACATATTGTGGCATAATTTTGTCATGTAATTGAGTTGGTGTTGGCAGGGCCCAAAAAGGCAAGATTAAGGATGGAGCATAAGTATCTAAATTTAATATAAAATGTTTTATAATGTAAGCTTATGGAATTCTCCCCTCAAAGGTCTAGAAAAGAATCATAATTGAATAAATCCTAGCATAAAGAGCCAAATGATGTTGAAGAGTTGATAAGCTTTTCAGTTTGCCTTTTTAATTGCTGGATTTGATTAGAAGTGGAGGTGGTCTCAGGTGATTCTTTTCCTTGCAATCTAAATATATGTTGATCACATGGTAGGTTTTAATAGTGTCATTTGTTGTATCTTTGCATATGTCCTATAGAAAAGGTTATAGTGCACCATCTAGTGGATCTGTGAAACATATAAAAGACATGGATGAAACCAAAACATTCAAACAGATGGCTCTTTAAAAAAAGTGGAAAACGAGCTCTTCCTTTTTCCTTATTTCATAAATATGAAAAAGTATTAAAAATACATCATGTCACATGCATGATCAGCTTTTCATTCAGAATAGGTAGTTTCTGGTTGAACTAGATAAGGATTTTTTTTTTCTACTGTGCAATAGCTGTTTCATTTTGTAGAATAATCTGTAATTATTAATGATTTGTGCTCAATTGATAATGTTCTCTAGTTGTCTCTTTCATCCATGTGGATGAAATGGATAAAAAAGGGGAGATCACCCCCAATATCTAGACCTCACGCAATTTTCTTTCTGCACTGACTCCATCCCTTCTCCATTTATTTACTAAAATGGTGGAGCATCTTATCAGTATACGAATTTGAATAGTGAAGGCTTATGCATGAGTGTGCACCCAGAGCATACCCTAACTGCCTCCAGAGTAGTAGGAAAAGTAAATTTAAGAGGGTATCATATTCAATTCTCAAATATTATGTAGGTTTCACGGGCACGGAGGGGTAGGGAGAAAAGTTCCATGATGACTAGCAATGAAATGAATTTTTTAGGCCATGGTTTTTGTGACTTTCTTTTCAGTTTTCATTTTGGAGAAATTATATTGAAGTACAGGTTCTCTCATTCTTTTGAATTTGTTTCTTTAAAGATGTGCTCACTATTTTGTTTGTTCCCATAACTAAAGTAAGTCATAGCCTATAATATGTCCTCTGAGACAATCTAAGAGGATGTTTCCCAGAAGACTTGATGGTATAATATAAATGCTGTATTGAGTCATTTCATATGACTAGTACAACTCCACTTGTGAGTTTTAAGATTCCTACGTATCCACTCTTCTTTTTTAAAATTGAAGAATGGTCCATAAAAATGTTACTGGATTTCAAATTTACTTTCTATGTATGCTTATTTAAATTCTTCATTTATATTTCCTGGCATTCTCCGCAATAATATATACAGACTCTGGTAATTCCATTGGCTATGTAGATCTTTCTGATAGCAGTTTTTTCCTTGGAAGAGATGTTAAATGTAAATTTACATACAAATCATTGGTAATATACAAAACTCAATGTTCAAAATGCTGCTTAGATCTCTCAGTTTAGAGAGGCCTCATAATATAAAACAAAACCACTATTTGGATGTAGCATATTTCAAGATGCAGATTTTTAGTAGTTACTTTACACCCTTCATTGCTAAGTTGGTGCTGGAAAAAACTGATACATTCTAAGTGTGATTATTGCTGAACTATTTACTTTATAAGCAAACTTTAAAGGCATATTTAAGCAGTGTGGATGTTGCTTGGACAGTGATGAAAGGAATATTTCTCCTGCAAGGTGTATTTCATAATGGATCTCAGTAGTTGTTCCTCTGCTAGAAAGTTCTTACCATTGGTAGACCTGCATGGAAAGAAGGTTTAAACCTTCTAATAGTTGCATAGAACTTGCTTGTGCTGCTATAATTTTCAGTGGCATCCATGCCACAAAAGGAATATTTGGATCAGACCTTAGCTTATTTTTTTGAACTTGCATTATGTTAGGTGGCTTTTAAAGTCTGAACTCCTGCTGACATAAGTGCGTACGAAGATATCATCAGCTTTTACTTCTGTGCACTGATATGCTTGTTTTCTTTTTTAAATTTAATAATCAAGTATTGGTCAATAAACTACTATAATATCATTTTGGTAAATTTCTCGCCAAATGTATTAAAGACTTGGCCTTTGCCACTATTGCCTGGTGAAATTTTCAGTCATCAGCTTTGATTTACGTTCAAGTGCATTTAATGTGACTGACCAATCCACTACAGGGATCCATGCTTTTCATATGAAGATATTGTAGCTTGCTTCAAATCAGCTACTTTGGCTCAGCCTTCCTAAATTGCGCTGTAGCTGATATTGTGTCCATCTAGTCCAGTGTTTCCCAAAATTTGGTCTTCCAGGTGTTTTGGACTTCAGCTCCTAGAATCACTTATCATTGGTCAAGGCAGGTGGGGATTCTGGGAGTTGAAGTCCAAAATAGCTGGAGGACTAGAGTTTGGAAATCACTGATGTAGTCTGTACTCCCCGACAGCAGCTCTCTTACATCTCATGTTGAGGTGTTTCGTATCACTGGCTGCTTGATGTTTTTCACTGGACATGCCAGGGATTGTATCTGGGCATTTTTCTTGTAAGGCATATGCTCCGCCATGGAGGTGTGGTCCCTGCCGATGAAAGCAGTCATCATGTTGATCTGCAGAAGGAGCTGGAATTTGTCACTTGTATAGAGAGTACAGTTCTCCCTACACATTTGTGAGCTTGACCTTCACGAATTTGATTATTTGCGAGATGCCTGCTTGTCTCCCCCCATACTCTCCCTCCCATTCCCTGGCCTTTTGGCCAGGTGCCCTGCCTTCCTTCTCTGTGCTCCAGCAAAATGTAAGTGGAAGGGATAGGGAAAGGTTTACATGCATGCAAGCCTCTCCTCCTCTATTCTCCTGCTTGTTGCCCACATGCTCAGAAAGAAGGAAGGGCACGCCGGTGACGGGCAGGTAAACAGAGGTGGGGGGTGCTTTCCTTCCTGTTTGCTTGCCTGTTGCCCACACAGGCAGAAAGAAGGTGGGCATGTGGGCAACAGGCAGATGAACGGAGTGGGAAGAGGAGTTGTTTCCCTTCCATTCTCTTGCCTGTCACCCGTGAGGGCAGAAGGAGGGTGAGGCCTGTGGAGGCAATGGGCAGGCTGATGGAGGAGGAGGGGGGAACATTTTCCTGTTATCCACATAGGCGAACAGAGGGGAAGAAGTGTTTTCCTTTCCATTCGCTTACCTGTCACCCATCTGAGCAGCAAAAAGGTGGGACGTGTGGGCAACAGGCAGGAGAATGGAGAGGGAAGCCCCAGGAGGGAATGGGAAGGGGGAGCACTCATGATTGTAGGTACAGAATTTCTTCAGTTTGCAGATAATCGGATCGTCTGTTGTACTTACTGGGTATAACTCTAAGACCTCTCAGGCATACCAACAAGTTCCTAGCCTTTGTTATCTGCTGCTTTCATGTCATTTTCTTCTCCTCCCAGGCTTGCTGTGGGTCAAAATAGGAAAGAGGAATGAGCAACAAGACAAGTAAATAAACACAGAGGGAGATGTGAAGGGGCAAATCTTACTCAGGTCCTGGGAACACAGGACCTGAAATTCCTAACATATCAACTAAATTTTATGGAAATTTAACAGTTCTAAAATATTTGTCTGTTTTAAAAACCACTTGGATTAGGTTGTTACTCCCAGCTGGCCATATGAGCTAAGGCCTGTTGTGTATGGCAGACTAGGAAAGTGTTAAGTCCAGAAGCTGCTTTGCTTTTTCTCTCTATTGTTTTAAAAATGTGTAAACACTATTGTCAGTACCAAGGTTGCAGTGTAAGCACATTTGTTCAGGAAGCAGGTCCTTAAGCCTCATAAATAATGTATCACCAGAGACTAGAGAACTAGTACAAGCGGGAGACAGAATACATGAAGATTTTTTCTCACTTAAAAAAAAAAGTGGTTTAAACTTAGAAGTCTATAGCATTGGCCCTAGAGGATGAAGGTATTTGTTCTATAACTCTGAGGAGAATGATGGTGATCAGCTGTTTTTGCTCCTCTTCCTTCCTCTCTGCCTTCCAGTTAAGTATGTCTTTATTTTACTTGATTTTAGTTATAAGTTCACAAGGGAGAAATTGTGTTTAAAATTGAAATGTTCATATTATCATTTTTGATAGTTCATAGTAAAGTATATGTCTCTGAACTAAAAAAACAAAACAAAAAAACCCTTCAGGGTTCTCTCTGGCCGTATGATGATGAATGCACTAACTTTTGTAATGTATGAAAGCTTTAGATTGGTAATTAAATGCCATTAGATATCTTAAGATGAACAGAAGTATGAACTCTTAGGAAACCAGTACATTTAGTTTAAGGATATGATGTTACAAGTAAAGAAAGTTCTATGCTTTTTATTGCAGTCTTAAGAATGCTTAAAATAAGACAGTCTCATATGCAGCTAACATGCTACATGAAAAAAAAAACACAGAGGCTTTAAAAATAATCTACATTTATGCAAATACCACCCATGGGAAAACTTTCCAAATCCTCTCAGTAAATGCCAGCCTTCTTAGAGGAACAAAAAAAATACCTCATTTATCCAGCAAAGAATAGTTAACAAAAGATGTTTTATGCTCCTTTCCATATGAGCAGACCCGTATGCTATTGTGTTTGAATTTTTAAGCTTATTAAGCTCATGTATAACTATTTTTGAAAGTGCTGACTTTGCGCTCTTGGTGCTTAATGGAAAGGTTGGTTCCAAAATATCAAGCACTTACTGATAAATGAGCTTTAAAAGATTGTATTAGTGAAGTAACATGCATTTCATTTTATTATAAAAAAGTGAAGGTATCTACCATCAAGACAGAGGTGTAATTGGCATGTATGCCTTTTTTATATGGTATGTGTGCCTTTTTTAAAAAATGCGGTTTATCTCTGGAGAAATTTGTCTTATTTTGGGAAGTGGTATTATTGGTGTCTTCAGTGAGATTCAGTTAGGCTTTCCTGTTCATGCTTTTTAAAACTACGTTTAGCTCAGTCCTTTAGATCAGTCCTAAAGACAGGTCTGGAGCTAACTAGCTCTAGGTTAACTCTTGTAACAAGGCAAGGAAAAAAAAAAGACAGCACAATCCAGTGATTGAGTGCTGCAAGCAAAACCTGAGCTTTTATCGTAGATTGTGCTTGTGGATTTTTGATTTCCATATCAGAAATGGGCATCCTGTGATTTGCTTAGCTGGAATCCATATATTCACGAGAATCTGTTCCAGCTGATCAGAAATATTTGGCAGTGTGGAAGCAAGGAAAGTAAAAAAGAAAAAACAGTGTAGGAAGAAGATTTTTTTTCTAAAAAAAATTAAACTCCTTATCTGTTGTAGGTACTTTCTTTGAATATCAAATGACAAAACTTTGTTTTTAGTGAGTACTGTTTTCATATCAGAGTAAAGCACCGGAAGAGAACAATTCTACTATGTGTTGCTGCATATCCTTCTTCACATGGATGTGCAACATATGTAACCAGTCATGTGATCTAAGAATACTTTTCTTCAAAAGAATGATGCAGCCGCAGATAATCTCTAAAGTAGAAATAGGTACTGGGGAATAACTAGCATAAGCATACCCACTTCAAGTCCAAAGGCAGAAACTTGACTTTTATAGACTTTTTTTCCCTCAAAAAACAAAAAACCAATAAAACAAAACCCCAAAACGAAAAAACAACCCCACACTCAATAGAAAAAGAAATACTTTGATAATGTAGGACTTTTTTGCACTATACTGTTACAGTGCTATTATTCTACTTTTAACATCCTGTGGAATTCTGGGGTTTGTAGTTAACTGAGGCTAAAGAGCTCTCTGGTTGAGAATTTTTAAGTGCCCGTCCCTAAACTGCAAACCCCAAGATTCCATAGGAAGTTGAAAGTGCAATAATAGCACTATAACAGTATAGTGTAGAAAGGCCCTTAGTCTTTGGGGTGTTGGTAGAGAGGCCTATCTGCTGTTGCTACCCTGAAGCCATAACAATTTCAGTTAAAGTAGATTTAGACAGAGAGTGTTAGCAGCAGGTCTTCTTGTGAGAATTTCCAGCAGCATTCGGAGATTTTGTGCTCACTTGAGACTGTCCAGTAGTCATGTTCCAGTACCTAAGGCCCATTTCTTAAACTCCCTCGTAATCAGTTGAGACTCACCTAGGAGCTTGCTTCATAGGTCAGAGTGCACTCCTGCCCATATGGAACCAAGCTCTGCAATTTGATGGGCACTTTAGCAGGATTGGCAAAGCATTTAGTCTGAATGTACAAGGTCTTGGTAAAACAAGGTAATCAGGTGATCTGGTAAAAGAGCACAAAGGGAATTTGAAGCTTCGAAGCACAGGTTTGGCACTAATATAAAATGGAGAATTTTGCTAGTAAAGAAGGTCATGAAGAATGATATTCAAAGCTAATTGGATCTCAAGTTTATTTTCAGAGTGGAGGCACACCAACATGAAGGTTGCTGAAGTTAGAATAAATGTACATGGACTGCTTACATTCCAGATATGTTCTAGGGTTTCATACAGAGCACAAAGAGCTCTGTGCCTCAAAGGCTGGATGCAGGATGGTGAAAAACAAATGGAACAAAAGTTTGGCTCCAGCTACTGAATTCAAGAAGTTCAAGAAGTCTGTAACAGATGGAAAAGCATGAAGCTGCTTGTAACAAATTACTTTAGGGGATGGGTTAGCTGTGTGTATACTTCTCTTCTCAGTGTGGTGAGGAGATTAATTGAACAAAATACACAAAGTGGATCTAACCAGCATATTTTGAAATAACCGTACTGTGCTTACTAATATGTGTCTTCCAGTCTTCCCAAACCTGCTTCCCTACAGGTTCAGCTGCCATGATACACAATGATGACCATATTAGTTCGGACTGATGGGAAATACAGTCTGAATGATCTGGAGAGCATGGTGTTGGGGAAAGCTAGTTATGGAATCATTGTGAAGGCTGTTCAGACTATATAATTAGAACAAGGTTCATGTAGTCTGTTATCATTTTTAGGTGACTGTGGAAGAGGTAATGACTACAACAGCATACTTGGACCTCTTCTTGAGGAGTGTTTCAGAGCCAGCTTTACTCAAGATCTTCCTCCGGTTCATCCTGCTTCACCGTCATGAAAATGTGCACATCCTGGACACACTCACAAGCCGCATAAACACTCCATTTCGGGTGAGATGAGAGTAATAGAAATGTGGCCATCTTTTTTTTTTCCTGTATGTGGAATTGTTTTAGAAAAATAAGTTAATGATTTGCAATGTAAATATGGCTGTGTCTTATTTCTGAGTCAGCCTGCTTTTTGATATGCCTTTGCAATGAAAGCATGAAGTGTATGAAATTTATAAAAGATTTAATGTTCAGAAAACAGCAGGAGTCTTTGCCTTTCAGTCTAGAATCTAATAGCTAATAGGAAAATGAAGAGGAAAAGAAGGAAGTACAAATATATTCTATTACTTGAAGTTGCATAGTTGTTGCAGTGACCAATTAGAGAGGTGACCGAAGAAGACCCATTATGTAATTGAGGAGCTGAAGTACCAGATGGAATAGTTATGTCCCTATTGATAGACTGCCATAGAGCTTGTTGAGGATTCTTTCTTTGCATGTTTCGTTTAACCTCAACTTGAACAGTCCACATTTTTTGCTAGCAAGGTCTGCCATGTTGTGCCCTTGTCTGTCTTTAATCCAGTTATTGGCCCATGCTCTTCAAGTTAGCTTGGCTGCAATCAGTGTACCAGAAGCTGCGTGTCAGCCTCAGACTATATAGAGGCTCCTTTTATCCTTGAACCCTCAAGACTCAAACGTCAATTGAACAAGCCCTATAATTATGCACTTGTTTTTTTTACCACTAGAGGCAAGCATTTTTCTGTTAAAGGCAAGAGAATACATCGGTGGCTCCAGTGGGCATTGCATTTTGTATTTCTTGTTTGTTTATTAATCACACGGCCATTCTGTTCTTCATTTTACAACTCATGATGTCTTATGCAAGGCCTCAACAGTCTTTTAGATATTAATCAGGCTTCTCTCCAAAAATGCATCCATCTTGGTTGCAGTGACCAGTTGAAACCGGTTGTTTACAGACCATTAATCAGAGCTAGGTTATGCAAAACAAATGGGTATGAGTAAAGTCAGAGAGACAGCATGATGTAGTGGTTTGATTGTTGGACTATGATCCTGGAGACCAGGGGTTGATTCCCTCCTTGGCCATGGAAACCAATTGGGTGATCTTGGGTGTATCACACTGCCTCCCCAAAAAAACCTGTAATAGGTTCACCTTAGCTTTGCCATAACTTGAAAACAACTTGAAGGTACCCCACATAACAAGAAGAAGAAGTTAGATTTCACGATCCCTTATTTAGTCATCTGTCACTTCTTCAGCAGTGGAATAGTAAGTGTGGATGTCCTTTAGGAGACTCCTCCTGGAATCTACTATTTTATTTCACTAAATAACTTGGTTGTTGTATGGTACTGGGGCAATCTGGGAATGTTTTCCCATCAGAATGTTCCAGAACAACATTATCAAAAGCATCTGAGGAAGTGAAACGGGAGATGCCAGGAGACAGGTGCTGGGAGAACCTTTGCTGCCAGTGCTACAAAAAACATACCAGAAAAGTGTTTGAAATTGAGAAGAAGCATTTGTTCATGAAAACAAATCTAACTGTACAGGCGTGGTTTAAATAAATTGTAATAATGAACTGTTTGTGGTTATGAAACAAAGAGAATGAATGAATATTAATAATGAAAATGAATGTAATTTACTAAATGGGTTTTTCTTTTGTATTTCTTTTGGATACCCAGAAGCTTCCCAGCCTCCCCCAACTTTCAGCAGTGTAAGAGGTCACTCTAATTTCAATTTTAAAGTGGGCATTTCACAACAAGAGAGATGCAGGCGAACATGTGGTCACTCAGTTAATCCTTTTGATTTTTATCTTGAATCTACCATTCTATGCAATGTTGCCTTATTGTATTCTGAACATATGAATCTTGAACAGCATGCATATTTATGTAACTCTGTTTGGAAAAATCAGGAAACTGATAGTAGTATTTTTATTAAATGCTTGATTGTAGTGCTGTTTTTATAAAACTTATCTGATATTTGTTTATAAGTTAAAGTAATCCAGTTTCTATGGGTTAAAATACCCTTTCATTTCATATACTGAAGGTTTTTAGCAAGATATGGAGCTGTGAGAACTGAACACATTTGGGCACACTGTTTGAGGAAAGAGAGCTCTCATGGCTCTTTGAGGCATGCTTGTTGCCATAGTGTACCTCTACAATTCTGTGAGGGAGTGACCATTCCATTTTGATGCTTTTGGAGGGGTTGGTCATTCAGCAGGTTAGAGGGACAGTCCAATAACTCTGTCCTTTGAACTAGTCATCCTAGCTTCAAACTATACTGACTGCAGACCTATAATCTGGTTAGAGAAGATTGCCATCTGGTGGTTGAGGATGATACTGCAGCTTTCAAACATACGGACATATTTAAACTATGTAAAACTACTTAATGGATTTTAAAAATTAATTAGCTCCCAGGTCCATAAACTCTGGATTCCCTTTATGAAGATCATGTGTCATTTGTTTAGGTTTCATGATCTTTGAAATATAATTCTGATGCTGACAACTACACATGTTCTTTCATTATTTTAGATTACTATTTTAACTTAAGATCATGCCTATTTGACTAAACCAAGTCCACAAGGTGGCTCATTATATTAAAAGCAATAGAAAAGCAATAAAATGTAACTGTGTAAACACTAGAAACAATAAAGTCATTAATGTAAACAAGAATGAAAGCAGCAATTTAGCAGTAAAACTGGCTCTGCAGTAGCATAAAATGGAATTTCACTCTGAAGGACTTTTCTTGTTTAAGTTTTTTCTATATGATTTAAACAATCAGCACCAATATGATATGTCTTACAAGTAGGATTTTTATAAAATTCTAATGAAAATACTAATGACACCATATTTTTGAGTTTAAAACAAATGTATCCCCTCTGCCAACCCACCCCCACATCAGTTGCAAGTTCCAAGTAAAAATCAATCTTTTTGCTCTTTCATTTTAGAGAAACAGAATACAGTGGTCCTCTTGTGTGGCAAAAAACACTTGCTTTGATATAATAATGTTCTATATGATATCAGTAGGAATAATTCTATCAGCACAACCAGCCAGCTCAGTTCCTTGGTCTTTGCAGCATGAAATATTTCCCTAATACTGAATGCACTGCCATAACTTCTTCTGACAATAATTGTAGAGTGCAAATTATGTCACAGAAACAGTTAATATAATGGCAGCTTCTGTTTGTGGCTTCCACTTGCAAGTGGGCTAATCTCAAGAAGAAAGCAAACACCTGCTTCAGTTTACATTCAGCAAGATGTCCTCCACACCTCCTCCTTTACTGGCACGTATTCTCTATTAAAGGATAGAGGAGGCACTCCTGCATATGAGAAATGCTAAGTAGCATATGGGGTGGAGTACAGGAGAAGCCAGATGATCAGTTTGTGCAACATCCGTATGTGCTTATGTATCATCTTGGGCCAAATAAACATTGTCAAGTATGGAGCGCATGCGCACGCACGTACTTGCTACTGTGATGCAAACTATGAAACAGATTAGCTCCTAAATTGCTTCAGCAGCTAACAACTTGCCAGTGTTGCCTCTGTTGAACCATTATTATTTGTTCCACAGAGAGAGTGGGTGGGTATCATGAAGAATTCTCTAGTCATATGCAGTTCAGGAGCTCTGCCAAAATGCATCCGTGATACCAAATGATTTTTCTACTTTACATGTAGCCAAATACAGAAACAAACACCACAGCTTTCACTGCATTATCATAGCACAAAATTATTATTACAGGAATTATTATTTGTCATAACTGGTAGTATTGCATGTACAAGTGTTTCTGAACATACATACAAAATACTCTTCCTTTTGACTTATGAGCAAATGAAGACTTCCCCTTTCTATCTCATCTCAATCAAATAAATAGACTACATCTTAATCTAACAGACAAATGAAATTTCCCTTGATTTTTTTTGTTTTTCTTAACTAAGGGTTCATAATTTTGATTAATGAATTCTCTGTATTTCCAGCTGTTGACAGCACTACAAAAGCTCACTTATGTGTCGCCTTACAGACTTTTGTGTAAGCTTAAAGGATGAATTTTCATTCAAATTCCCATACCAGTGAGTCAATAAATGCTGAAAGTTTTTGCTGTTAATGAGGTGACTTTGTAAGTAATTTTGATTTGGTGTTCTGGAGAAAGCGCCAGTCAGACTGCTGGTCCTGCCATTCACAAATGTGTAAATGCTGTAGGTGGTAGATACTGGGGTGCAGCAAAGGCAGACCACTAGAAGCTAGGCTGCAGCCATTCCTTCTGAGTGCTCCAGCTGTTCTGCTATCTTGGACAATAGAGCAATATGTCTCACATGACACGTCCTGCACCCCCTAATTAGTCTGCTATCCTCAGGTTAAGTGGAAGATCTTGTCTTGTTATCAGTGTTGAAATAAAATACAGTGGCCAGTCCCATTTGCTTCTGTACATGGAAAACAAGGCATTGTTTTGTCTTTTGCTTTGGACAACACAAAGTGGAAGGATCTTGGCAAGTTGGAATGTGTCCAGAGGGTGGAGTGGAGGGGCGACCAATATAGTAAAAGGCCTGTAAACTCTGCCCTGTGAGGAGTGGTTTAAGGAGGTGGGTGTGTTTGGCCTGGAGAAGAGAAGGTTAAGAGGTAACAGGATAGCTGTGTTTAAATATTTGAAGGGATGTCATATGGAAGATGGAGCAAGCCTGTTTTCTGCTCCTCCATTGACTAGACATGGAATAATGGCTTCAAACTTCAGGGAAAGAGATTCCATCTAAACTTTAAGAAGAACTTCCTGATGGTAAGAGCAGTTCAACAGTGGAATACACTGCGATGGAGGGTGTTGAAGTCTCCTCCTTTGGAAGTTTCTAAACAGAGGCTGGATGGCCATCTGTTGCGAATGATTTGATGGTGCATTCCTGCATGGAAGGGAGTTGGACTCAATTGCCCTTGTGATCTCTTCCAGCTCTATGATCCTATGATTCTATGTTGTTCCTGTCCTGGCAGCAACCTTTCATCACCTATTCATGTTGAACAGGCATTAATTTGTAATCAGCAGTGATTACATGGTTCTAGAATGCAAGGATAATGATAGAAGGAAGGGTGTGAAGATAGACTCGGAATGCCAAGAAAAGGAAACCCCTTTTTCATCACAAGACTTCTAGATCGGATGTCATCTTTCTTTGTTCTCATTTGATCAGAAAGAAAAACTCCTTGCAAATAGGGAAGTTCAGGCTGTTCTAACTTGAGGAAGCTCCAGTGCAACAGGGTTTGAATGGGAATATTTAATGTTAATATTTAGTATTTAATGTGAATCAAGGTGGATGTCATCCATGTCGATTGTACTGCCTCAGTATGAACCTGGGATGCAGAAACTTTTTCCCTACATTATACTTTTGATGTGGAGGGTGATTTTACTGTTTTTACGTTCTCAAACATAAAGTGTAAATTGTACAGTCTGATGTGGCTTGTGTTATCCCTTACACAAAGATGTTGTAGCCTCTGAGTATGTATTGGAATATGTATCTGAATGTATACTAGCCAGCATGCCATAGAAGTTTAAGTGTGAGATTAGGACTCTGGGAGACCACGTTTTGAATCTTTGCTGAGCCATGCATGCCAGCTGAGTGACCTTGGCCAAGTTACGTGCTCTCTTTCTAAGAGGAAGACAGTGACAAACCTTGTCTGAATAAAAATGCCAGGAAAACTTCCCTATAAAATTGCCTTGAAGGCATATAACAACAAGAACAAAACAGATCAGAGGTATTTAGCAAACAATTCTAGATGCAAACCATTTTCTCTCTTCAGTGAAACACAATGGTTCTTGCAATTCATGTCCCCCAATACTTCATTTTTATTTTAAATTATGGATAGGACTTATCTTGTGCAACAAAACAAGTCTCTCTCTCTCCCTCTCTGTGTTTCTCTCTCTCTCTCTCTCTTTCTTTCTTCTGGAGATGTGCCCAACTTTTCTCTAAAAGCATAAACTCTCCTTTTTCTCGGGAGCCGTATTTAATTGATAAAAAAATGATGATAGTAGACTAGAGCTTTCTTTGCATTTTTCAGGAACTGAACTATTTTCTTTTAAAGCCCATCAGATGTCTCAGAATGTTGCAGGCACAGATCTGAATTCCATTCCCCTACAGTTCTGCTTGTGTGTGGTTGCATAATAAATCTGTCTGGATGAGGCTGAAAAATCCCAATGTAATTTTTGACAGTTTCAGACTGATTCTATTTGACTAGTGGTGTCATTCAAAATAATGAACAGCCAGTTTCCTTCCCTGGCTCTCCCCTGTGTCACTGGAGGATACAGTGCTTCCCTCCCTCCGACCCTTTTGCCTCTTTGTTGTCCTTGTCTCCATCTTTCTCCTTCACTACTCTTGACTACCCTTTTAACCTCCCCAGCCTTCTCATCTTTTAATAATTTTAACAACCAATTCTAGCAAACGGGTGTGAACCAGCTGAATGACACCATGCCGTTTGACTATATGGAAATCTAATTCTTTCTATTGCTGTTTAATAACTTTTCTGAATAGATGCCAGTATATATCTGTATTTGTCTCTGTATTAGACACTTAAGGTCCCATATTAGGAGAAAATTGAGATATAAATTAGTTAAATAATAAATCTCTAACTTTGTGTACCTTTATACATACTATCCAAATTTTTCAGGAGGTATCATCTAGATGATGTTGAGTATGTACCTAATCTTGTTCAAAAGACTAGGTGATTGTGTAGTGCAAACTCCCCCTCTTTTTTTTTTTTTAAACTTACGTAAAGATAGAAAGTTACAAATTTTGACGGTGCTTATCTTTTCTCAGCTCTGTGTGGTATCCTTGGCATTGTTCAGAACACTTATCAGCTTGCATTGTGAAGATGTGATGCTACAGCTAGTTCTAAGGTAAAACTAAACCTTCTTCATGATACAGTAGTCCAAACTTTTGCTGGCTATTAATGTCTGGTTTTAACATTCATTGTCTTTATACTTTACACTGGGGGATGTGGGGCAGGAAAATCCTGTATCTACTTGTCATGGATGAAGATCACAAACACTTTTTTTAGTATGAACGCACAATCAATGCAAGAAGGGTAAACAAAAGGAAGAAAAGAAAGAGGAAATGTGTTTAAAAATTACAAACCACATTAGCATTAAAGTGTGCTTCTCTCAAATGTAGCAAAGTGAGTGAAAGAATTTACATCCATTCAGATTAAATCAATGTGCAGTCCTCTGTATAGAGCTTGGTATATCTTGCTTTGGGAAAAAAAGGAAGGAGGGAAAACTGGGAATATATTTCTTGCTTTCCAGTTCTGTTTTTCACCCCACTACATAGCATTTTGACATAGCCTGCTGCTGATAGTTAATTTACAATACGAGAGCTGTTTTCAAGCTCATGACTTTCAACACCTCCTATTTGTTTAGACTCACATATTTTCCAATTATTAGCCAATTATAACTTTGTTATTGGAATATTCTATTCCAGTGTGACCAAAAAAAAAAAAAAGGCTTTCCGGAGGTTACTGGCAAATCAGTTCACTTGTGGCCTTTGTGCCTACAAACAAACATTTTCATTCAGTAATCAGGTTTACTTTCCTTCATCAAGAAAAAGTGGTGACTTACAGAGATGAACCTTGTAGCATTCAAAACAGTGGCTTAAAGGCTGAGTCATCCAGTCTCTTTTACAATTTGTCATTTCTGTAATTTGGTGATTTTAGATGAAGGGCTAAAACTAAGTAATAAAGCACATAATTTACATTTCGGGTTCAATCTGTGGAGTATCCTGATAGGAAACAACTTTGCTTGAAACCCCAGGGAGCTATTACTAATTAAAGTAAACCAGTTTATTTTCAGATAGAAGACTGTACTTCTTTCTGCCTAGCGTGGAAACTGCATGCCATCTTTTGGGTGGAAAGGAATTAGGTGGACAGGACCATCATCACTTTTGCTCCTTCTCGTTTCCAATTTTTAAAGCCACATTTCAAACTACATTGTCCTCAGAAAACTGCATATAGGAAATGCCATTCCATAACAATATAAGACCTACTAAATTAAAATCACATTACTAAAATGAGCTTCAACAATATGAAATGTTCACTTCTTCACTGCTAGTATTTTTATGTTAGTATCTGATAGCATCTCTCATGTTACCTTCCCATTCTCTTACACATTGCAGCCCATTCTGTCCTGATGTATTTTTCATATCCTATAGACACAGTGGTCTAGATCCAGCTGCTAGTCCCAAGTAGGGTAAACCCAGTGAATAAATGGGATTTGCATATAATATAATGTAATGTAATGTAAGACCACCCAAATTATAAAACTTCATATAATATTGGACCAGCCAAATCATAAAACTGTATAACAGAAGAAATGAATGAGGACTGGATCAAATTATGGGCAGAGTTCAGGCTTGTAGGATCTGCTTTGTTTTTTTACCAAATCTCCACTGAACAGCACACAGAAAAGGAGAGAGAGGAATAAAGGAACAGGGATTCCGCTGAGAACATACTCAACCCAGGAAAGTATTTTCAGTATTAGAACTTAGATCTTCCTCTACCCAGTCACTCAGCTATTCATCTCATCGGTATAATGTAGACAGAGGCTGGGGTGGAAAACATTTGCTGTTAAACAGGTGGGAGGCAGAAGCACAAGATAATGTACTAGTGGTGAACCAGAAATATACTAGTGGATCCGGATCTACTTTCTTCTCATCCCTGGACTGGAAAATCTCCTTCTTTGAAGATACCATCGTAGTTTGTTAAAGAAAGGTTCTGTTGTTCTAGGTACTTGATACCCTGTAATCACATCATGTTCAGCCAAAGATGGGCTGTGAGGGAACGAGACTGGTACTCTGTATCTGCTGCTAGATTGCTTGCCTTGACTCCAGTCTGCTGCTCTAGTGGAATTACTTTGACTTTTGAAAGACAAGAAAAAGATTATATCCTGTGGAGAAAGAACATACAAGGGGCAGGTAAAGTTGTTTCTGATTTTGATTTCTATTTTGTCACTTAGAGCATGTAGAGTATGGTACAAACCAAGCTTCCAAGATGGAAGGACACCTTATGCAGTAGAAGGAAGCTTTTGATCCAACACACAGTGTCTGTCAAGGGAGCTTACATAGGAAATATCAGTGGCATATTATTTTAAATATTGCTAAAGCCTAGCTGTGAGCCAGTTCGGTGTAGGGGTTGGAGTTGTTGACCACAATTCCGAAAGGCCAGATTCGAATCCCTGCTCAGTCATGGGAACCCACTGAGTGCCCTTGGGCAAGTCACACTTTCTTAGACTAAGAGGAAAGCAATGGCAAACCTCCTCTGAGTAAATCTTGCCAGCAAAACCCTGTCATAGGGTTGCCATAAATCAGAGTCAGTTTGAAGGAACATAGCAACAGCAAAGCCTAGCCATCTCTGCTTGCTCCCCATGGTCAGTAAAGTAAGAAGAAGAGTTCTGGTTAACACATTCATCTTGGCCACAGATGTTCATCCTTTCCTCTGTGCTGTGGAGTCTGCTCCTCATGAAGGTATGACTGGCATCAACATTGCATAAGTATTGGTATCTTTTTTGCTTGCCAAATTCTTTTTAACTGCCTTATTTCTGTTTTATTGTATCTGTTCCTTTTCTTTGTTTTGGTGAAGTTTTTGCAGTGTTTAGTTGTTTTAATTATATTTTAGGCATGGAAAGCCTTTTTTTTTTGAAGCCTTAAAATGCACACACTTATTGTTATGTTTTGTACCATCTTGGTACATAAGTCTCTGAGTAACAGAGAGCCTATTTTCTTACTTTTGTGTAATACTCAGCAACGTAGAATAAGGATGCCCACAGTCAACAAGTGGCCTACATGGTGAAGCCTTAGTTCATATCCATGCTCTACTACTAACCTCTTTAGGTAGCTTGGACAAAGTCTTGTCTTTCAGCCTAACTTCACTCTTTGGGTTGTTCTGATAGTAACAAAGAAATAAGATTTGAACTTACTTTGGGTAATCAATATGGGAAGTGAAATCTACATCAATGGGAAATAAAACCCCTGTTCATACTGATCATAACTGTAGCCATTTCCGTGTGGAAAGAAGCGTTATACGTGCAGACTAATAAAACTTGAGTCAGTTGTTCCAAACCTTTATATTTTTTCATCAAGAATATCATAAATACTTCAGGACATCTCAGTCATAGGTCATCTGAACAAACTTATTGGAAATTTGGTGGAAATTGGCTTCTTAGTGACCAGTGACATGAACTTTAACTCCTCATTGCTTCTGTGTTTATGGCTAACAATTCAGTCAGATAGATGTAGCTCTGCAATGTCAATGAAAAAATAACCTTTTCATGGTGAAAAACATTTCACTGAACTTCTTGTTCAGGTTATACTATTTTACTAAACGTTATAGAGCCATCCACAAAAATAAAGGACATTCTGTACTGTAGAGAAGCTTATTAAGTTTGGGCAAATTCAGTCTTTTTCCACATTTATTTGTTACCTTTGATCTCTTCCCCACATACCATTTCAGGCTGTGTTCTTGGTCAGTACTGACGATTTGATTCCGAACCACAAAGCCTCCTTGAGCCATTAAATTTTAGTAGGGTCAAAAAATGCAAGAATAGACTTCATTCAGCTAAATAGATTTTTAAGACATTTAAAGTTTAATCTTCTTCCTGGAGCAATTAAGAAAGACAAAAACTGATGTACCATTGTGGATAGGGCAGCGTGGAAGATCTTTTTCCTCAGTACTGTAGCATATGAAATTTACTTCTCTGTAATAGCTACAGGTAGCTCCCCCACCAGGCTCTCTCATTACCTGCTTTGAAGAATACTGTTAAAATAAAGTGTGGAAGGTACAAGGGATAGAGGATGCAGTATAAACAACTGTTTTGCAAGTTGTGACCTTTTAACCTGTTGGATCCTGCTATCCAGGAGCCTGTACCACCATTTTGTGAACTGTTAGATTAGTCTACAAAAAGGCAGATTTTCTTTTATGGACTGATAATAAAATAAAAATAAAGATGGCACTGTGAATTGTGTTATAAATGACTTTGCCAGTGTATGTAGAGCACAAAGAAGCACCAGGAAGAAATAAATTGTGAGAAATCTCCACACAATAGAAGCTTAGTTATTTAGTCTGTGGGGTGTTAGATGTTCCAAATCTCCTTGCTTCAGCTTAATAAATGTGGCTAGCAATTTTCTTCATAAATTTGCTTCCTGTTGAACAGTACTACATATTAAGATAATGTAGATCTATGATAACCTTGTAACCAAGCTTTAAATTAAAAGCGTACACGTGTGATCCTTGGATGTGTGTTTACATTATTACTTAGTACTCTAATTGTGATTCTTTTATCATTCCATTTCAGGTTCCCATGAAGAGTGCAGCAGTGGAGGTGTTACAGACTCCACATGTATTGTTGAATGTGGAAAAACAGTTGATATCAGTTACCTCCAGTATCTCTGGGATGCTCAAACGCTCATACTACACTGCATGAAAGATTGTGAGGTTTGGTCTGCTCCATATGATGGTGAAAATCCTGATCCACATACCTTTATACAGACACTTGCTGAAGAGGATGCTAAAAACCTAAATCAGCCCATTTTCCAACTTAAGTACAGAACCCCTAGCAATTCTAGTTCCTCTCAGGTGGCTCTGTTGGGGGAAAAGATGCAGTTAGAACTAGAATGGGATGACAGCTATGATACAGGGATATCTCCTGGGTCTGATATGGGTTCGCCTCAGCATGATGATAATTTACAGAGTGTAGTCACCCAACCTCCTGCAGATCCACCGAGGTACATTCAAGAGATGAAGAAAAATGCAATAATGTTGATCAAAGGGTCATATATAGAGGAGTCAGACTTCCAAGATGATGTCATGGTTTATAGGTTATGTGCTCAGAAAGATGCACAAGAAATGAACAGCTCAAAAGAAAAAGCTTTAATGTCAGATTTTCCAAACGCACATAATCCAACCATATTGCTTACCAACAAGACCCTTAAAAGTACCCAACCAGAGTGCAATATGAAAAATTCAAATATAACTGAATGCACAACAGCTGAGATACATGAAAGAACTGTTGAAATAAGCCCACAAACTGACTTGGAACTGAAGTTGCCTTCCACAGAAGCAGATCATAATGCTAATGTGAGATTGCTTAGCCCAGAAAATGAGGATTTTATTTCTCAATGTGATAACATCATTAAAGAATTGGATTCTAACTCTACAGGATTAGTAGAATTTAAGTTGCTTATTCCCGATCCTATTTCTCCCATGGAAGAGGAAGAAGACTTTGGAAATTTTTCAGCTGATACTCCATCGACAGAAACTATGCCTTCACCCTTTGGACCCAAAGAGGCATGTTCGAGCGATC
Organism: Cyclura pinguis; assembly: GCA_030412105.1. Lineage (NCBI taxonomy): Eukaryota > Metazoa > Chordata > Lepidosauria > Squamata > Iguanidae > Cyclura > Cyclura pinguis. The sequence goes on along the minus strand of CM059603.1, from coordinate 165,910,943 downwards.
CTTCAAGGACCCAGAATATTCCGTTTACAGGTCAGATCTTCTAGTTAACTCAATCACACTTTTCTAAAATGATAGTGATGTTCCAGGTGGAAGAAAGGGGCATATAAGTAAGAGACATTTAATATATCGGCATTAACACTGTATGATATCCTTATGTTTGTGGTTATATTCTTCGGATTTAAATTCTTAATTTTTTCCGTAGTGTAGAACTTAATATTTCGTGTACAGATGATCTCAAATAGCAATACCATTTTGTGGGTCATTTCTATATATTTTAAGGGAAGGAGGTAATTGAACTATTAGAGTAGTTGCTTACAAAAGAGGTCTTATTTCTAGTTCAGCAAAAACTAACAGAAACTTATATATTCAGTATGCCACTTGGGTGCCTTTTTTTTAAAAAACAAAACAAAAGTTGAGCACTAGGTGGCAACTCTGTAACCATTATTTATATCCCCCCCCCCTTTTAAAATGAACACTGGGACATTACACTGCCAAATGTGAAATTTTTTTAGCATTATTGTTACCTTCATTCTTTTTTCAGTGTCCCATTTACTCATCAGAACATGGTTCAGTTGTGTATGGTGCAAGGCATGCTGCATTTTTTAAAATAAATCTCTGAGTCTTATAACACATTTTGAACTGAGCACCTCAGCTGCTCGAATATGATATGAAAACTCATCCGTTGGGGGTGGGGAAATAGGTAACAGAGATAGCTTTCCTAATGATAGTAGATGATTTGGAGGTTTCAAATATGTGCTCTGTAATGACAAAAAAAAAAGAAAAAGAAAAAAAGGAAATGTGAAGCCAACTCCCATTTTATATAAATTACTAACTTAAAATTACATTGAATTAGCATCTGCCTATTCCCATAGGGATGCAAGCTGTATGATATGAGAGAAGAATTATACAGAAAATTATCCAGAGAGGGAATGTGGGGTGGGGAAGGAGACAGTATGTAAAATAAAAGCACACATCAGATAACTATCCATCATTTAAACTGGGTAATGCAATTGAATGAGCATATTGCTGTTAGGATTATTAATCTTTTCTAAAATAATTGCCCTTCAGCTGGTGCAGATGTCTGACCAGCACAAAAATAATTAGCTCAAGAATAAAGCTTCCTGACAGTTATATTTCTTTTCCTTAAAAGACCATGGTCTTTGATTTTTATGCAATAGCAGTTGCTGATGGCTTTGTTAGGCCAAAAACCCACGTGGGTCTTTTGGCTTCAGCTGAACTAAAACAGTTTACATTTCAAATGAATGTATGTTAATGCATCTTCATACCTTTAAGTGGTGTTCTCCTTTTCACTGTGTTCTAAGAGTAGAGGAGGAATAGTTCCTTTGTACTAAACATCAAGGTTTTTCTCTAGGGACTTTTTACTAGCTTTAAAGCTCTGTTGACATACTAAGTCTTTTGAGACTTCAGGTTTGGCAGTGATCCAAGCAAGGTTTTCAAATTGGAATTGCTCCCACTCCCTTGTCCCCATCCATTCCTACTTTTATGCAGTATTTGGATATTCAGTGGAATGTAAGACATACCATATCTATATCTAGTAATGTTTGATCTCTGGTGTTTTGGACTTTATTCCATTTACATTGTAAGGGATTCATTATCCCTTTACCCCATACCATTACAGTTTTAATACAAAATTTGCTTGTCAAGGAATGCATAGGACATTTTTTCCAGCAGACATTGTGGAGATAAACTGATCTTTGTATGTGGTGCTAATGCTTTGTTTGTTGAGAAAAATAGCGCCCTTTCCTTCTAATAATTTATGTGATACAAGCCCCAGTCCATTCATCCACGGACAAGGACACAATCAGCATTTCAGTAATGTGAATGTAATGTGGCAAATAAAACTTTTATTATGAATAGGACCCCAATTAGTTTTATGTCTGTGCCTGCACGTTGAGTTTTGTATAACATCATTAATTTTGATCTAATTAGTCCATGCTACTCCTCTTGAAAAGCTTGTAAACCTCTATTCGTCACCTGAGATTCTTCATCTAACAAGGTGCTTGAAGCTAGCCTGGTGGTGACAGGGCTATTTATGTGTGTCCTGATTAGGTCTTCAGAAGCAACTCACTCTCTGTGCAGTGAGAGCCCCTTTCTAGCGACATCCTGCATTTCCAGAACAGGATTGCATTAAATATCCATTGTCCTTATCTTTCTTTCTTGGTCTCTTGTGCTGCTATTGCTCTTACATCCCATTAGCAATAAAAGAACAGACTAGGAAACCAAGGAGGATGCTTTCAAAGTGGAAGACAGTGTCCTGAGAGAAATTTATTAAGTTTTAGAAAAGAACTTAAGCAAGCAATAATCATATTAGGGTGACCTGGCTTTTAACTGATGACATTGTGCATAAGACAAAATGGCTATGTTTAAACAGTGTCACTTTTAATATCCCCTCAGTAACACATTTTTCTTTGAATATCAGAGGTTAACAGGCCTCAGTAACCTCGGGTGGACTACTTGGATTTAATTGCTACGTGGGAAGCTGGAGTAATCTGATCCTAAGTGTAGGCTGCTATAGCAGCATCTTCAGCATAGCAAGAGATACAGATATATCCAGCTGTGCCCTGCTTGCCATTGCAACTTTTCTGTAGCTCCTGTACCTTTTAATTGGGCAGAAAAACACTGTAAATGTCAAAACTTCAACCCTAGGTGAAAACAGCACTGTCTATGCTCTCTACTAAGCTGAGGAAAACCATAGTGCAGTTACGCCAATGGATACTTTTTGTGCTAGTGCTGGGTGCTAATGATAATTATGCCATCAAGTTGGGTCCAAAAAGATTTATGTCTGGAGCTTGTACAGCATTATGTTTGGCAAATATGTTAGTGGTTATGTTGGCTGGGAGATACTGGGAGATGTAGGACAAGAAAGTAACATTGCAATCTCTTGTAAATGTGAACATAAAATCATGATCATATGATGATTTGCACTAACATTATGAAAGCATCTTCTTTCTGTGAAGCTGAAAACCCAGATCCCAGGTTCATAAATCTGGGACAAGATTAATGTAGTTATTTCCTGGCTTCATCAGTCCCAGTCTATAGAAATGGAAAATAGGAAACTTCTTCCTTGATGGGGAAATTTTGTTTCAAACCTTTAAAGGAATATTAACCCTATATGCCAGTGCTTTTTTGGGTGGTCTCATGTGGTGAACTGGCTTTTTTTTCCTGATGTGCCAGAGACTGATACCATATTTGTGCCCATTGGCTACAGTTGTTTTTCTCTCCCTGGAAACTCTCCACAGACTGGCAGCTGATTCACAGACTGGCAGTGGTCCAGGGACCACCATTTTAAGTAGAATTGCCATTTGTCGTGGTGTGCCTTCAGCTTATTTTCAACTTATGGTGACCCTAAGGTGAAGAGGCTTTCTTGGCAACATTTGTTCAGGGGAGGTTTGCCCTTACCTTCCACTGAGGCTGAGAGAATGTGGCTTGCTCAAGGCTACCAAGTGTGTTTCCATGGCTGAGTGGAAATTTGACCCCTGGGCTCCAGAGTCCTAGTCCAAAACGTACCACTACACCTCTCAGGATTGCCTCACACTATGGATAGGCTGGAATGTATGAAATTTTTACATGCATACTCCTCAATTAGGTTACCTTTAAAAAAAAATCATTATATGGCTAGCCATTGAGTAATTTCCACTAGCAATGTTGCAGAGTCTCCTATTTCTAGGTCTCTGTTTAATAAAAAGAGTGTCTGAGGAGCTTGTAATGTCAGTCCTCAGTGAACAGAGTGAACATTGCCCTTAAATTCTTTTCTGGTTCAGATTTTAATCTGTCTGAGAAGGACTCTCTTCTTGTCCCACTCCTTCCCTCTCATCCATGCCCTTACTGAGCTGAAAGAACAGCAGCTCTACAGGCAGCAGCCAACCTCCATGAAGAGAGGTCTCTTCTTCTCCGTTTTTCTTTCTCTGAAGCATACCCGAACATAGGAGTAAATAGCCCAACTGCCAATGCAGTTTTTCAGAAAGCTACTTAATGTTGCATTATTTTTTTTGAAAATATATGTCTGAGGTAATCACTTTCCATCCTGGCCTCCTTTGGGGGAAAAAAAAGACTCCTGGATTTTTCTAGAGTCAGAGTACCACTGCTATTATAATTTGATATGTGGTTGAGAAGTGGGAGTGAGGTGAGGGTGACGAGGAAGGGGGCTAAATAGAAGAGTAAATAGGAGAAAAAGGATTGGGATTTTAAGGGAGAAATGTGCCCAGTTTTAAATATTCATTGTCGTTTGGAGAATATATGGAGAAACTTAGCTTATTTCTAACTCAGTCAGGTTGCAGGAAGTAACTGTTGCTTGACACTACTCCAATCTCCCAATAGAAATCCAGCTTAGTAAAGGGCAGTAAGCCTTTAGCATGTTAATGCAGCAGGGGCATCCATTGGTCCCTGTCTTTGTACCTCCATATTGGCATAAATGGACCAAAAGGCCAAAAAACATCTTAATGCTTTTTCTCCCAATAATACAGTTGTCTTTTCTTTCCTTGTACCTATTTTAACAACTAATTGTATGTATGTCTTACATCTACAGGGCCATTTATTAGTGTGGTGCTATCAAAGCTGGAAAACATGTTGGAAAACTCTTTACATGTGAATTTGCTACTCATTGGCATCATTACTCATCTGGCTAGTTACCCACAACCTCTTCTCCGCTCCTTTCTACTTAATACCAACATGGTATTTCAGCCTAGTGTGCGATCGCTGTACCAGGTACTTCATTATTTTCTGAAGCTAAGCCTGATAAATTCCAAATGTTGTTGCAAATATAATGTTCTCTTATTTTGTATAACCATGGGCTGTGGAACTCCTTTGCAAGAAAAGGGTTCCAACCCTTTTGAGCTTCTGGTGGGCAGGTAAGATTGTATTATTTTTATGGTCTTTGGTCCCCAAACCAGGGGCGGCTCCTCTGACAGTTGTAATTGCTTTTATGCTGTTTTCTAACAAATTGATTTAGTCTGTTTTGAATCTGTTTGTATTTAATATTTTTAGCTCTTGTATGTAGCATTGGGGGCCCTGGCAGATTGAGAGGTAATGAACAAATGGTTTAAATAAAGAAATCCAGTTTTGACTCCCAGGTGCAATAGACCCTTTGAAACTGTTAGGTTTACATAAATGTAGAGTTACCATTCAGCAGTTTACTCAATGGGTCTGTTCTAGTTGGGAACTAGCAACTGAATTGAGCCCTTTCTGTTTATTATTAATATAATGTAGTGCTATAACATGCAGTGTAGCAGTTCCTCAGCAGACTGATCCTTGCAGCCTAAATGAAATAAGGAAATAATAAGGGATGAATGCGAATGAATGCAATTTGCTTTATCTTCAATTTGTTGTTTTTCCATTTTTCTTCCTTTCCTAATTTGAAATGAACTCTTTGGGGCAGCACTCTGTTAATATCTCCAGGATTGCTATGAGAAAGTATCTAATAAAATCTCATTAAAATGCAGCAGTTAGAGGTTCCCTCCTTTTTAAAATAGGAAATCTGTGAATATTTTACCTTAAATTTTCTCTGTTTTAAGCCACTGCAGAATAGTGTCTTAAAATTGGTGCATTAATAATGCCATTGTTCAGAGCTGGCACTGTAACTATCCTTAATGTGGTTTTGAGAGTAAGGGACACAGTACGCAGTTAATTCAGTACATAGCTGAAATGACAGTATGAAGATTTATTACTGCTATTGTTCTGACAGGTGCTGGCATCTGTGAAAAACAAAATTGAGCAGTTTGCTTCCATTGAAAAGGATTTTCCTGGTCTTCTCATACAAGCCCAACAATACCTTCTTTTACGGGTGGACATGTCAGATATTCCTCTGGAGTCACTGACCAAAGGCAAGTAACTGTTACTCTCAGTAAGGAGAGCCATTGCACTATGGTGGTTAATGTTAGATTGTGAATTGGAAGAGCTCAGTTGTAGTCCGCACTGCAAGTCATTGTGTGTCTGTCTCATTGTCTGTCTGTCTGTCTGTCTATCTCCTCCCTCCCTCCCTCCCTCCTTTGATCTACCTCAAGGATTATTGTGAGGATAGAGTAGGGAGGTGGCAAGTCATGTCCATTGCCTTGTGTTCGCTAGAGGAAAGAGAGGATATAACTGAAAGTAATAATTAACAAGTTAACATATAAAAAACACACTACTCTGATTCTTTCTTGATTTAACAAGATTTGAATAAATGAAACGTATACTAAGGATATACTAAGGGAGCTAACATGGTGTCGTGGTTTTAAGTGTTGGACTGTGGAGGCCAGGGCTTCAATTCTCCCATTAGCCATGGAAACCTGCTGGGTGAGCTTGGGTGCGTTACACACTCAGCCCCAGAAAACTCTGCCTTAGGGTCACCATAAGTTGGAAGTGACTGCAAGGCATACAACATACTAAGTTCGTATTCCTATGCAAATGTGTTTTAGGTGGCTTTATTGCTTGTCTTAAAATGATTGGGATTAAATATATTTTAAAACACCCTATTCTGTTTTCCTCTTTTCAGATATGTAAGGACAGAAAATTTATTTGGGGTAGCAGGCAAGTAGCCATCAAACCAGGTAGTAGGACTTACCGTTATTAAAGTGGGCAGGTAGATGTGCAAGTTAGGACCTGGTGAAATCTGAGCTATTGTCAGACTTCTTGAAGAAGAGATATGGGTCAGAACTCTGTTGGTGATTTGCACTGAAACAATGTGTTGTTGCACCAGCGTAGAGTGCTTTTTGGAGTAGTGCATAATGTGGGATTGGTGGACAAAAGAGGAAGTCTAATCTGTCACTAGAGAGAGCTGTCATGCTAGTCCATGAGCTGCTCAGAAGCCAGCAGGCAACTTTCTTAATTCACAGAAAATAATTCCTATTCTGCTTCTTCCATGCTGTAGTGCTGGTGACCATTTTACCACACCACTCCTCTGCTACTTATGCCAATGTAGTTACACCAGCCAGCAGGATCACAGTCATAGTTATCTGTGGATGGATATCCAATGATGAGAGTGCACTCTGGCTAAAGACCTACCAAAACTGTAGCTACTTTAGGAAGCAGGATGAAGCACTGTTTGTAACACTTTTATTTTCTTAGCTGCAAAAGTAAAATTAGGCATCGTACTATGTTTATAGGAACATGAGAGGTAATCTTATACTGTATCAGACTATTTGTCCACCTAGTTCTCATGCAGAGGCATTTCCCACACCCAGCTAGCTGATTCTTCTAACTGGAGGTGCCAAGGATTGAGCCTGGACCTTGGGCATATGAAGTATGTACTGTACCACTTAGTTATCATCCCTCCCTTGTGTCCTGTACTTTCTCCTGTAAGCTAAGGGTAGTGTACAGTGTCTGATTTTATCCTTACAGTGACCCTTATAAGGAAAAGATAGTAGCTTACTCAAGCTCACACAATACACTTCTCAGCTTGTGAGTTTTCCGATCAAACAATTGACCTTTTGTCTTTAGAAAAATACAAAAATGTGAGGAGTCTGTGGTTTCTGTAATTTTCAGTTCCTGGAGGAATAACTATTTTTTTCCCCAGAACCAACAAAGTGGTAACTCTTAATATATGTGCATGAGTTTTATTTTTAGGATGATCACATGACAGAGAGAAACATTACAAATGCTCATTTAGGAATCCCAGTAGGAAAAGGCTTAGCAATTTATGCACTGTCGTGAGAGATGAGCATGCCCGACATTTTATGAATGCGGCCTCTCAAGTGGAGTGGATTGTGTTAAAAATAAATCTAGCCATAATCCCCTCAGGGTGAGAGGAGGAGACATTGGTCCTGTCATATAGAAACATTTCCCCTGTTGCAGCTGCCTTTTGAATATGTCGCCACCAGTTCTGATGTGTTGTCGGTCACCTTTTACTGCAGCAGCCAAGACCCAACTAGAATCATAAAACAGAGTGGATCTGTTTAGGAGGTGTACATTTAGCAGGGCACTTGAACGCCTTAATTTTTAGCAGTTCCCGTATAGTCTCCCTCATCAGCTTCTTAAACGTCCCGTGAACAAGTTAAAGAGATAAGAATTGTTTGGTGGTAATTTAGAAAAAAATATCCATGTGGGCTAACACTTAATTCCCTTAAACAGCTCCCAAATCCACATGCTTCTGTGACCTTGTCACCATTACTAACAGCTGTGCTCAGAGCTTGGAAACTGTGGTTTCCTTAACTGAATCAATTCATCTGTAATGTTGTTGTCCATGACTACTTCCTACTCCCTTTCACTTTTTCAGTGAATCATGATATGTCCAAAGTACCAGAGACTCAGTTTAGTTTTCCAAGTCCTTAAAGCATAATGTTTTGTTGCTGGAAATATGGGATACATTCCTCAGCCAGAGCCTTTGTTATTGGTATGGATGTTGCTATATGGAATATATGAACACTTTTATGATGATGCTTGTAGCATTACTAGTGACACAGTCGCAGTCACTGATTCATATACCTACTTTATTTTCTAAACATTTTTTTTAAAATTAACAGAGATGTTTGGTACCAGAGTGCTGCACTGCCCATCCAGGGCTATTTTTTAAAAAAGAGTGTTTTAAAGTTTCAAAGAGTAGCAAGGCCACACTGTTTCTTTCCATGCTTCCCATTTAATTGTACACAGGCTTGACTTTGCCTTTAGAGGAAACTTTACCTGAGCTTTAAGAAAATTATTTTTGCTGGCTTTTCCCACTCCTGCAATATGTAAGAGCTGTCAACCTACTGAGGAAAAAGTGATTGCAAAGCTATAATATTCAATGTATATTTCAGTGGAAAATGGCTCAAAGTCCAACACAATCAGCATCAAGAGGGGAAAAGGAATTTTAAAAACTGAAAGGGTTAGTTAAAAGGGAGTTTCAAGTTTGTTTAAGCTGAATTGAAATGTTAATCTCTTTTCAAAACTGTTTATAAGACAGAATAATTACAGTACCCAAAGACTTGACAGTATGGAGTCATAATGTTCCAGTGCCTGATTTGGGTTACCCTGTATAATCTTGGAAGCGAAACAGGGTCTGCTGTGGTTAGTACTTGGATGGAGATCACCAGTGAATACCAGGTGCTGTAGGTTATATTTCAGAGGAAGGAACTGGCAAAACTACCTTAGAATATTCCTTGCCTAAGAAAACCCACTGAAATTTATTGGGGTCACCATAAACCAACAGGTGACTTGAATGCACACACGCACATGTGCACACACCCACCCACCCAAATATGGTAGCTTAACCTATATACCAAAGAGTATGGTACAATACTCTGGTTTCTCTTCAGGTCGTATAAATATTTTGCCTCTAACTAAAGAGTATGGTGCAGATGCAGTACTTTGTACCAGCTCACACTCTCCCTTTGATTTATAAAATAATTTGCCTTAGCAGCCAGATAAGGCCAGCCAAAGAGGAATTAAGTCAAGAGATCTCTACATATACAAACCTAACAAAAAGAATAAGATATATACACCTACCTGAGGACTGAGGCATGTTGTAGGGAGCTTCCTCTAGGCCAGTGGGATCAAAACACTGAAGATGTTGAAGAGGGCCTTCCCCATGGGGTAGTCTTAGTTGTGGAATGCTGTCCCCCTCTGAAGACTGACTGACGTCATTGGCTTCATCTCAGTCCCAAGTTAAAACAAGGTTTTAGTGGGTTCTAATGATGCTCTCCAGTTTGTACATGTACATGTTTTAATGGTGTTAATATGTTATATAGTTTAATATGTTTTTAGATTGTGATTTATTTTTTTACCATGTTAAATTTTAAATTGTTCAAAAATGTTTGAATTTATTTTATTGCATGTTGTCTTGAGATCCTTGGATATAGGGAAGAATATAAATATTTTAATGAAGTAAAATATATAATTTGAAAGTACTGTGGATAAGAAAGCAAGCATCGCTGATTGAGCACTAATATTTTGCAAAGAAAGTCTTTGCCTGTTTCTTTGAGAGTGCAATTTGAGAAGCTGTGGAATAAGAGGAAAACATCCATTCATGGGCTGATTAAAGAACAGAGGGTAGGAAACAACAGACAGTTGAAACTACTGGAAAGGATGACAGCTTTCAGCATGCTTGGCACCAACCAAAAGGAAGACAGGTGATTCAGCTCACAACACTCAGCTGACCAGGAAAAAAATCTCAGAGAGACACAGATATTAGAGGTTGTATGGTGTGTGCTTATGGCCAGAGGTCTAAGGAAGGAGGTGAAATCTCCTATTGTACCTCTATCTACTTGAGTTGGTGGTTGATAGTCATAGCTTTTTTGTGTGCGTGTGCGTGCACGTGCATGCACGTGCTGTCTGTGAAATTGGCAGAAGGGCAAATGTGGGACAGGAGTCTGCCACCACCCCTTCATGCAAAGATGTACAAGGGTGTCATATACCGTGTCTCTTTTGCACCTGAGGCTCTCTTGCTCACTTAGCTGAAGGAGTAGGCTTCTGTATTTCTGATCCCTGAAGATACTAAAATCCTAGGATTTGATTTTTATAGGATAAAGAGTTTCGCACGGGATTTCCCAGCTGGATTTTTAGTGAATAAAGATGCTTTAAGAGGGGGTAATGGTACAGCTTCATAAAATTATGAAGGATATGGGGGATTGATTAAAAGTTTATTTCCCTGCTCTCTTTGTTACTCATGTTAGGTCAGTTATACATTAGAGATAAACAGATGGAGGTATTGTTCCACACAGCAGGTAATTAACACTGCAAGGTTTGGTGGTAGATAGCATTTCAACATATATATGTACAGTATGTGTTTCTTGAGGTGGGGGGAAGGTTTCTAAATAGCCTTGACTAAATTAGACTTCCATATTCAAAAGCAATATACCTCTTATTTATTGGACAGATTATCTGTAAAAGGCTAAGAGGTAATTTGGATGTGCTGTGGGGCAGGTACTGAGATGGAATCTTTAAAAAAAAATCACTGCACATACGTTTTGAGGATTGTGATCCGCTTGTGTTTTGCTTTCAGAATTAAATTCCAGAAGCTCTTGTTCTCATCTCACTAAAATCATTGTATCAGAAAACTCTGCATGTATTGCTGTTGTGGATATGCTGTGTTCGTGATGGGGAATGTGTGGAATCTGATGAGAACAGTAACCATAGTGACTAATTGTGTAGCAGGAGAATGTGTAAGGGAAGTCATTCTTGTTTATTGTTTTTCAGAGTGAGCTTTTCTGATGATTTGGTAGTTTTCCTTAGTTTCTGAGAAGAAATGAATGTTTATGTTACTCCCACAACCACTTCACCTTAATACGTTTGCATGTAATTAGCCCATTAAGGGCACATACAGTAATTTAAGATGTTTATCAGAGAATGTAGGATTTCATTATCAGAGAACTGTATTCCAGAAGTCTTTGCCTGTTGGAGGCATGGTAGTTGCCATCCAGATTGTGAGTGTGGAAATGAACGTACTAAGGGGTGGGATCCAAAGAGTTATTTTGGTTCATACCAGCAGCTTGTGCTGACTCAGTAGATTTCATTTTGGACAGCTGACTCCCGGCTCATATAAAAAACTGCTTTTGAAACACCCATCAGTTTCAAATACAGCTTTCCAGGGGCAGTGAGGGTTGTTGTTCCAGGAACAAGTCTTGAAGCTCCTTTGGGGTCATAGTGTTAGTTTTACAGTTCTTTGGATCCTGGCTGCTATTTTATATGTTCCTGAATGGCCTCCTGTGCGATCTTTGCCTATCATATTCTTGTCATTGCCACATCTGTTTCAAAAATAAGTGAACAACTCCCATATTGAGTAAATATTATTCACAAGGACAGCTTGGAATTTCCCCTTTTTAAAATATATCGTTTTTAAATTATCAGTCTCGCCCTCCACTCCCACAAACCAATTTTTTAGCCTTCATCATTTGCTAAGAGTCTCCAGAACCAGCTTTTGATGACCTTGAAACACAAGCTGCAGAATTGCTCAGTGCTGCTTCTCTCCCCCACATTGTAGCTGCCTTTTTGGTCTCTTGACTAATGCTTATAAAATAAACAAATGCTTGGATAGCTGCAGCTTTGGCTTTCAAGACAGGCTCACAATGCCAACAACCAAATTGCAGTGCTGTTGGCCAGTTGTCTGTCAACCACATCGTTATGTCAATTAGAGAATGTAAGGTAGAAATGGCCTTTGGTAATGGTACATACAAGGTGGTTTGAACTGGGCATAAGGTTATTATGATGTGCTTACATTCATGTTTAATAATAAAACGAACACTTTCTTGCCTAAGCGGTAAACTAAACGTGTGTTTTTATATGTACATGATTAAAATTGGCAACATTTTGGTTCTGAAATCCTGCAAGGCTTTATGTTGAACTTTAATGATGATGATTACTTTAGGCTAAACGCCAGACCAAAAACAATTTTCCTGTAAAGTTCAAGCATCTTAGACGGAGGCCTAGTGCAAATGAACACTGTTGACCCCTATTCCTTGCCTATAATTATAAAGTCAGAATAGAAGGCCAGGGCTCCAAGACTCTGGGGTTTCACTTTTTCAGGGTTGCATTCACTTAGTGGCCATAGGTAAGTTAATCAGTCACTTTGAGCCTTAGTTTCCTGTTGATAAAATGAAAATATAAATTACCAAGGTGCTTGTGACGATAGGAGAAAATAAAAATCTTAAACCACTGAAAAGTTCTATAGAAATGATTTACTAATGATTTTAGGCTATTTTGGAGAGGCCTGAAGGGCAACCTAAGTCTGTAAAAAACTGGTGGAATATTGGGGTCCCAGGAGGTCCAGATCCTTGTTTTCTATAAATAATTGGCTAGATTTATGTGGATTTTGGTACGAGTTTGATCATTTTTCTCTCTCTGATTTCAGACAACATGCAGCATAACAATGTCACTGGGAAAGGTAGGAACCTTTCAGAGGCTTCGCAAGTCATCCTGCAGCCCTTCTTGGGGAGTAAGGCAAAGAAAGGAACAGCTCTTCCCAGCGTTCCCCTGCACATTCGGAATGCCATCCTAGCGGCTGCCCTCTTCCCGGAGTTTCTCAAGGAACTAGCTGCTCTTGCACAGGAACATTCCATTCTGTGTTACAAAGTATTTAATGATTTTGAGGATTATTATTAGTTTTAAGACTTTTTTTTTTAAAAAAAGACATTTTAATTTTTGTTTCAAACACAAGAACTACTTATAAAGGAAAATGTTACTTTATATTCCTGGTAATACTTGATTTGGGGAAAATTGTTACATCTTTATGTTGGGCCTTATTTCCCACTGTGCAACGTACAAACTTAGTGTGTTAATGAAACTACTTTTAATTTTAACCTTATCTTTACCACTGATTTTGCTTACCTCAAATTCCCTCTTTAAAACCTCGCAATAGATATTCTGGGTTAAGCACCGCTGAGTTTAGCCCTGTTTGACTTCATACAGTGGTGGGCAACATATGGCTCCTCAGATGTTTAACCTCAACTTGTACCGGTTTTCTCAACCGTAATCGATGGTGAAAGATGATGGGACTTGTAGTCCAACATCTGGAGGGCCAAAACTTGCCCACCCTTGAACTATAAGGTAGAGTTCCTGAGGGGAGGCAACTTTAAAGAATACTTATGTAACCATTATAGCAACTCCAATAAGCCTTTTGTGTAAATGACTTTTTAGGTACCTGTCAAAAGGGGAGTTAATAATTTCCCCCCTAAACTCTGCTTTACCAATGGTTGAAGTTGTGAATCCAAATGGATTCAATGTATGTAAGCCCATTAGTTGGTGACATCAGGTGCTGTGCTGAGTACACACCATATTGCCTTATGTTGTGGACAAGTCTGACACTCTCAGCTGTTCACTCCTTTGAAGTTTAGATGAAATGAGTAAATGGATGTTGAATGCGGACTGTGGAATATCGCTCTGCTCTTTCTCAGCATTCTTTGAAAAAAACTAGATTGCTACCTGAGCATTCAAGCCTTATTTTAGTAAGATTTGCACATGGCAAAATGTTTCTATGCAAGCTGTAACTTTTCTAGAACAAGTTTGTATACTTTTATTGATAATTTGAAGATGAACATTCAAGTAAATATTTTAGTAGTTTTTAAAAAAGTTAACTTCCTCTGGAAGTTGTTAAATGTTTTGTAAGTCATAATTTTGTAAACTGGAAAAGAATAGTGTGCTTCTATAAGCTAATTTTTTTAAGTTTAATTGTTACTGGGTTCAAGAAAAGCTTTGTGGTACGTGTAAACACTGGCTGTTTATTTATGATTGACTTGTCCCGATATTGCACTTGTGAGGGATGGCAGAAGTGTAGGAGAGGATGCTTCCTGGGAAATATACACTGGAACCTGTTGCAGTTGGTGTCCAATTGCTTAAGAACATTTTATTTCGTGAGTAATGAGGTTCATTAGACCAGGTCCAAACATGATGAATTGGAACATTACAGCTGCATTTCAGCTCATGCTAGTAAGAGTAATTGTTCCCCCAGTGCTGAAGCTGGCTTTGTGTAACCAATGCTTTAGTACTTCAAAGCCTTCATTTTCTTTTACAACAGGTAGGAATGAGAAACTGCTCCAAAACCAATGGAAACAGGCTATTAAGTCAGGTCTTGAAAGCAACTTTTTTTTTTTACCTGTTCGTAAATTGTACACAAGACGTATTAATAGTAGCAGGGAGAGTTTGTATCTTCCATAATCGAGCATGGCACCTGCATTGATACATCTTTCAGAAATCTCTCTTTAGAGCATTGCCCCGTCCTTTCCAGAAAATGGCACATCATTACTTTAGAAAATTATTTGCAAGAGAGGGTGTTGCTCTGGTCTCCTTGCTCTGTTTCCTGTATCACCTGTGGAATTAGAAATGGAACTCTGCAGCCCATAGAAGGCAAACAGAAGAAAGGCTTCATTTTCTTTTAGGCCATCAAAGCAAAGAAGGTTGTAGAGCACTTATCAAGGTAGTGCTATCTTTAGCCTGTTTTTCATGTCTGTTGATATCTTGTGCACTTCAGTTCATCAGTAAATAAATACAGCTGCCTCATAATTTTAGTCTTGCTGTCTAGGTAAAGAGAGGGAAAATATATACTTTGATTGTATGTGTGTGTGTGAATGTTAACTGCAATTAATTTTAAAAACTGCTGTCAAGAACCACTGTGTTATAGTATGCTTATTTAAAGTTCAGATAAGTGAGTTTTGTTTTTGTTTTTTAAAAAACGGGATTACAATTTGTGAAAATTACTGCTATAATTTGGACAGTTTACCTGATCTAGATCCTGCTGTCTGTTAAAATGTGTACAGTTTTCCCATTGACTTCAGGACAGAGAAGCTCTTCTTTTTTAAAATGTTATTTATTACACCTAGGATGAATTTTCTGCTCCAGCCTCCTAATCTTGGACTGTAACCACCAGCTTTCCTCACCATTAACACTGCTGGCTAGCACTCAACAAGAGGTGTGGTTTAACATCTAGAAGGCCCCAGTTTGTCTGTTTCTGTTCTGCTCTAAGGCACTCAGGGCAATCTACCATGATGAGGCCATTTCTTGTGAGTACCATGTAACTTAATTGCACCTGCTTTTTAGTAGAAGCAGGCTACAGGATCACTTGTACTGTTCATACACCTGCAGTGGCCATTTCCCAAGGAAAAAAAAGGGTCTTGGTCTCTAAGACTGACAGTTTTCAGAAATATTAAAATTGCAGGATGTGAAGTAGGATCTGGCTACCATTTCCCTAGTCCAGTTATAACATAGTCCCACTGTATTAATTTCAGTTATAGCAATAGAACACATTTTGAGGATAACTTCATTTAGTAAGCAGTTTGCCAGACTGCCTCACTAAAGTTGTATTTCACTTATAATGTAGGCTGCTATTAACATTTGTGGAGCTGAAAGCAGAGAGGAGGATGAATTCTATCTGTTGGCTTTGATAAAGTAGTATTAACAACTGAGAGTTAAAGACTTTTTGAATGCTGGCAATTAAAAAAGACTTCTTGGATTTACATACCTTAAAAAGTAAAGATTCTAACCACAAAATGTTGACAAGCAGACTGTTCCTTACTCATGTGAGTGCAAGATGCAAGATGATGTTGCTCTTCTGGTTTGTATTTCACATGTCAAAAGCAACCAATTCTTGTGAAAATTCCCCTGAAATCGAGCACTGCAGTATTCTAGTGTAATTACCCAAGGCATGATTATAGCACTAATTCAAGCTGTAGCGTTGTAATTATTCCTATATAAATGCCATCTCAGGGAAAGTGAAAATTGCATCTTGGTTAATGTGGCTTTGGATTGCTTTGCATAACTAAGCTATTTGGGATAATTCAGTGATGGGTACCAGCCCAAAAAGGCATTTAAAAGCAAGCTAGCTCTGAAGTACTTCTTTGGCAGTAATAGTTAACAACTTTCCCGAACAAATTCAGCTCAGACAAAGCATTTCACTTATCAAGTATGAACCTACCAGGTGCATGTAGAAGTTGATTCTTCAAGTGGATGAGTCTTTTAGTGTCCATCAGTTTGACTCTTTGCATTCAGGCTATGTTTTAGTCTTATGTAGCATATCTTCCATGGTCTGCAGTCTGCTTGATATATCTATTGGAGTATATTCCCACATGCAAAGTTATGTTTTAAAATATTGAAAAAATAATGTAGAATACACTTTGATGAATGATAGCTATTATGGTGTAGTGGTTTGAATGTTGGACGAGGGCATTGGGAGACCAGGGTTCAAATCCCTACTTGGCCATGGAAACCCACTGGGTGACCTTGGATGTCACACGTTCTCAGCCTCAGGGGGAAGGCAAGGGCAAACCCTCTCTGAACAAAGTCTGCCAAAAAATCCCCATGATCTGTGTCACCATAAATCAGAAATGGCTTGAAGGCACACAACAACACTTTAATAAAGTTAATCACAAGATGTTTGAGGCTTCATTGGACCAGAAGACCTGATTTGATTATTTTTGCTAGGCATTTACTCAAGGCTGGGTTTCTTCTTCATTACCTACACGCTATGGCAAGAGAAGATTTTTTCCCCTAATATTTCAAAGTAGATATTTCATAAGTAACTTCAGCAGAATAAAAATCCATACCATGAGTTACCAAATGCACAATATATACAATTTCTTTCAGTGTGAAATTATATGGTCCAGAAATCATTGGTTACTAGTACCTGTCAGAAGGCTGTGGCTTTATTTACATTAAGTGAAGCTTTATTACAGCTTCTCTGAGAATTAGATGGAAGAGATATTGAGTACTCTACAGGTTCAGAGGAGGCATTCATTCACGAGTGTAGCCATTTCACTACTATTACGGCAGCAAATGTTTCAATTTAAATTGTCCAGTGTAGTAGAGGTTGGAGAACTGCTTCTCAGGGGTGCTCTACCTGTGTAGTCATGCAATGGCAGTGAAATGTCCTCTATACCAAGGATGGGAAGTCTGTGGTATTCCAGATTGTTGGACTCTCAACTCCTTCATCCTTGACTTTTGGTTCTGTTGGCTGGGGACAATAGACGTTAAGATCCAATAGCCTTCTTGCTTTGTAGGTAAGCTGAGGTTACTTCTATAAGCTGCATTGTCAGGAGCCTGGATCAAAGCCTCTTTACATTTTTTTTTCCTTACGGCATTGTGAAGTCTGCATTGTTGTTGTTTGCCTTCAAGGATTTTTTCTTACTTATGGCGACCCTAAGGTGGACCTATCATGGGGTTTTCTGGGGTTGAGTGTGTGTGACATGCCCAAGGTCATCTAGTGGGTTTCCATGGCCAAGTGGGGAATCAAACCATAGTCCCCAAGGTTGTAATCCAATGCTTGAACCACTACACCATGCTCTCAGTCTATAGTATAGCTTCTTCCATTTGCAAAAGGATTGGTTGTGTGCCAGTGCCATACGTTTACTGTACCTATCTAGCTGTAATGTACTTTTTGGTTTTTATTATTTCTGTCTTCATGACAACTTTGTGGGATAGTGCTACAAATTGAAGTATTACTTCCTAGATTTCTTAATTATGAAACTCATTGCCACATGATAGTGCGATCACTATAACAATAAATTGCTTCCACATGGAACTGAAAACTAGATTGCAATTAATTTACAATAAAAGCACATATGCTTTTGCTACAGCATTCAGTAATCATCAGCCTCCTGACAGATTACCATTGGCAATATCCTACACAAAAATTTCATACTAACACCTGAATACTGAATAAAGATTTTTTAAAAAACTATCTTGAATGTCAATTTTTATGTAAGGCTTCCCTAAGCTTAGCTCAAGTAATTGATTTGCATAGCACCTTCAACCATATTCTATTTAGTGAAATTCACACAAGTCACTTCACTAATATTTCAAAGGTAAATCTTAGCTTTATATAACTCGTATAACTGCTAGGTGATGCAGATATAAGGAGCAGCAGTTCCATGATAGAAAAAAGGGTGAGTATGAAAAATACCATCCTTCCTTTAATTTGTGGCATAAACAGTATAGAGTAAATGCAGGCACAACCATTTATCAGATATTGCTTGAACATTTTAAACAATACTTTTTCCACTGGTAGAAATGAGTGGGTGGTGTGAGGATATTCCTCTCTCAGATCCAGGACAGATCTTCCCCACTGATAGACTTTCTGCACCAGAAGGTTAAGGGAGGAATTTTTGTGATCCACGAACATCAACATTTTGTGGCTTTTACTTTCAAATTAATTACCAGAGGCAACACAGAATACAGGAATTAAGCATGCCTTCTAGAACAAGGGTAGGGAATGTATGCCCCTCTCGTTGCTTGAATTGCAGCTCCTATATGCTAAAAGTTACATAAACAGTCTTGAGGAATGGCAGGTGTTCTAGTCCAACATTTGGAAACCCACATATTCTCCACTGCTGTTCAGGACTTTGCAAGTCATGTCATAGCTTCATACTCATTGTGCTGACACCATTTCCTAGTAGCTGCCAATTTCACTTATTATAATGAGGCAATACAGAGCACGGTTTGGTCTAATGTTCCTTACCAGCATGAAGTTCATAAAAGAGGGCCTGGCCCCTAATGTATGTTTGTGCCAGGCTTTCAAGGTAAGCAGTAGCTTGTTGAACATCACAGGGAGTGCCTATCATTCCCAAGGTGAACCGGAGAATATTGCAGCAGCAGCAACTCCTGTGCCATCTTTCAAGGACAGCCTCTTTGCCAGCATATTACATTAATCAATTACAAAGGCATGTCTCACTGGGGTGAGACTTCATAGCTCTAAAAAAGAAGCAGAATCTGGGCAGTTCATGGAAAGCATTCAATGAATTAGAGAGGCGTGTGTTATATTCATGGTATGTAACCCTCCCCCATGCCTTTCCAGTTCTCCCTGTGCTGTCTTAGTAAGTTCATATGTTAAAAAGATAATAACCCAGAGCCTTTTGGAAAGGTGCACATTAGTTCCCAATGTGCTATAGTAGCCTTCATGCTAGGCATCTACTGAATAAGGTGAAAAAGAAGTGTTTAAGGTGCTGGAGTGCTTAAGGTTATCTAAAGGTGGAACTGCTAAAAGGTCCAACACAACCAGCCACAAGAACAGATTATTGTTACATCTGAAAGCTTATCATCCACTTATGGCATTTCATTCCTACAGCCAGCCCTACCACACTTGAAAAAAGGGATGCTTTATCCGAGCATTACTGGAATTGGTTACCCAGTACATATTTCACTTCTCTAAGACAGGGAAAAATAATTGCCTATAACTAAGAATAATTCAGTCACTTAAAGACCTGTGTCTCTTTTTTTAGGAAAAAAAAATTAGCCTGCATGTTTTATGTGAAAGGTAAGCGCTCTACCACAGTTAAAGATGACAGTGAGCCAGATGCGTCTTGAAAACATGGCTGAATCATAGCAAAGAATGATCGGAGTTGCCCTGTAATTGAAATACATTTGATGATCCTTGCAAAAAACTACTCCTGCTAGATTCCTTAGCCAGACATGATGTGCACACATCCCTCATACCTGCAGTAGTCTTCACAGGTACACAGACTTCGACTTGATTTAACTGCAACAAGTGCTTGCTTCCAAAGCTCCTGCTGCAGACATTGTACTAACAATGGCAGCGAACTCAAATCTGTGTGGTTGAGGTGAGTAGCCTCTACAGGAGTTAGAAACACAATTGGAAACCAGCCTCCCAGTTTCCCTCTTCACACAAGAACTCCTGGCACTTGTAAACGAGCCTTCCCAGCAAGCTTTATCCTCAAGCAAGCACTTTCTTTTCACAAGGTGTAATGGCAAACACTTAGCTTCTGATCATATTCTTGTTTAGCATCTGCCCAAAGTGTATAGGGTGTTTTTTTGTCCTTAGTGTGTTAACAGGGAAGCAAGTTTTGAAAAGCTATCTTTTGAGCATGGATACTGAAAGGAGAACTGAACAAGCCCAGAAATGTTACTGATCCTATTTGTCAAAGGTGTTCACATTTCTTTACGAAGTGAATGTTCAACTCCAATATCTTAAAGCAGTTTTTAATAATAAGGAATGAAGTACCATGAATGAAGTCTAGGATACTATTTTAAATGGCAATTTAAAGACAAAAATTAGTATGATTGAATGCCTGGTTTACTCACTGTGTTTAGCATGTACAGTAACAATGGTATGAATCCCTTGCTCAATGTCAAACACAACAACCCTAATTCAGCTCTACTTACTCTACAAAAGGTGGGAGTGGGGGCTATAACAGTCATGATGCTGTGGCTGTACGTGTACATCAGCTACCAAAAGCAAGTGGCTTTTTCCATATATAGGTCAAACTAGCAAAAAATGTAGGAAGTCTGAATAGTTACTGTTGGAAGAGATGCATAATACCTGTGGTTTCCTTGGAAGCTAAAGAGTTTTTTTTTAAAAAAATAGAAAATGAAGGCTTCATCTCTAATTTGGTAGGATTACAGATTTTCCATAGCTCTTAACTTTGACAGCTGTATAAGTTAGAACAGCACTGGCTAAGGAACCTGTGATCCTCCAGATGTTCTGACTCCAACTTTTAGAACCTTCAGCCAGCATTGTCAGTGGCAATGGATTATAGAAGCTGGAATCCAAAACAGCTGGAGGACCAAAAGTTCCCACTGGTATTAGTAATAGTCAAATAGATGCTACAAAACTAGATAAGGTATAAGTCATATACTACATACTATCTCTCTGGAAATCAAAACGATACCTAGAACAAAGAGTCAATAAAGTATAAAACTTTCTCCAAGTTTTCCTTTAATACTTTTGGTTTATACTGTAATCGCAACTGAAGAAATTTCTGTCCACAGTTACTTACTGCCACAGCTAATGCATTTGCCTCCAAGAAGAGATGAGAGTCAGCTGGAGTTTGAGACAAGGCGGTACAATGGAGGATGGTCGCACACACTTTCTCCATGATCTTTATTATACTAATGGCCATGATCCAGTGATCCTCATAACACTAATGACCAACATCCAACATCGACTTCTGTTTCTAAGGCTAGTAGATTAGAGACTTTCTTCCCTCTCCACTGCAGCCCTTCATAGTGTTAAAAACCTGCTCAAGAGGGCCTCTCAGCCCTTTAGAGAAGATTTTTGGATGCATGAAGGTTGTGGGTGGGTCACTAGCAGTGACAAAAAGCAGAAGGATCCAGAGAAATACATCCTTGGATCCTGTCCAGTATTTAAAGGAGTATTCACATGAAACAAAGGAGCTTGATAAAAGATTTTAAAAACCTGTTTCAATTCCAGGGGAAATACTGTAATTTTTTCTGGATTTAACCGTTACTGACCAGAATCCTGTCTGTCATGGTCTAACATGCAGCTGATGCTACAGCTGGCCATTCAATACTCCCCAAAACTTACTGCTGAGCTGCTGCAGCCCCCCATGGCCACTCCATGGCTGGCAGGAGATGGAGAGGTTGGAGAAGTGTCTGGTTATGCCCATACAGCTAGACGCAGAATGATTACACCATCCCACTGAAATCCGCTGGGGTCATCCAGAGGTCCCAGCAGATGATGTAATCATTTCACAGCTGGTTACATGTTTCTCTGATCTATCTCGCCACCCCCCATGAGTGTGGCAGGCAGCAGTGCCTCCGTGGTATGTTCAGGGGCATTCAGTCATCCTGGAAGGAGGAAAAGAATAGGAAGCTCTGCAACAATAACAACAGGTATACACAGGTAGGAATAAGATGGAATTATGCCTCCATATGCTGCTAACAGCATACCAGCCAACAGCCTAAACCCTGCTGTTAGCCTTGACTACACTAGTACTGACTCCCCATTCAGCAACTGACTGAATGAACTTCGGACTAACCAACAGGACTCCAGCCATAGTGTGTTAAATCACATAAACTGGTGTCCCGCTGAGCCAGCACAGAACAAAACAGCAAAGACACTTAACAGAAAAAGGCAACATGGCCTCCTGCTGTGAGCAAAATGTATGGTACGAAATCACGAACATCATCTGCTGATTTATGACAATACCTCATTTCTTGGAGACATGTATCTGTATTTTATGAATGCAGTCTTTGTTGAATTTTCAATCTAAATGCACAGTTCACTTTTTAAAGAGGAAGATCAAAAATGTCTAAGACGGTCCAAGCAAAATAAGTTAGATTAAATGTTACTGTTTTATTGCTTATAAAAAGGTTTTATGTACAATTTTTGTTCATTAAACACTGAAAAACACTGTTACTCCTTATGTCTTGATATACCAGGAAACACCTTTTAGATGGCAGTGAAAAATGGAAATGTCCAAAATCTGTCAAAGGTACATCTTAACTTCTCTTGACTTCATTCAAAAAGTAAATATTTCTTTTCTATAGTGGCTGAAGAGAAGAGTCATATGCTCGGGCGAATTGTCAGAAGATTCCAGATAAGAAGTGATTCAGTTGCTTAAAATCTTTTGGTAATACATTTCCCCCTGCAATATATAGAATTATATATAGGGATTTTTTTTTTTGCACTGAAGATTTCTTAGAAACTTTTATTACAATGAAGGTTTTGTCTTGTTTTGATATAAATCAAAACTTGATGGTTGCTAGCAGAGGTACAGAGTAGCCGAAAGACATATCATCTAAGACACAACACACAATCTGGTCCATTTTGGAGCCCCCTGCAGCCCTCACCATGGCTTCTGTAAGCACAGCAGCAATTTGAAAAAAGGCATATTTTCTTAGTAAAGAAGACATGCAGGGAGATTGTGTCTTCTTTCAGCACAAAAATGTGTTGGGGGATGTCTGGAAGTGGTCCCCTCCATTTCCGATTGCAGCTGCCACCAAATTTGGATGATGTACAACAGTAGGGTGGGGCTCACGAGCACTCGGGAGCCTAGGCAGGAATGGAACTTGTTCCTGGACTCATTAAAGTTGCTTAATTCTGCTCAAGGGAATGAAGAAGATGTCTTTCTTTTCTTTGAACAAAAAGGCTACAATGTCATAAAGGTCAAAAGAGAAAATTCCCTCATGGGTTACACTGAGTTAAAACAGTAGGGCTGCTGCATAATGGTCCTTAATGGAACGGCAATTTGAAAACAAGCATAACAATCACAGGGCAGGGTAGTCTGTGCCTTATATTGGCCAGTGTGGGCACAGGGGGCTTTCACCCTTTTTGTCAGCATTGGTCTTTAAAAAATTACTTTCACTGGTTTCAGTTTTTCTATATACCAAGAATAGTTCTGGAGATAGATGTTCCTTTTCAGGCCCTATTGCTGGTTGAAACAATGGCAAAAGTCAGCAAGAGGAGCAGGGCTTTTTGCTGTTACAGTAGGAAGACCTCTTGACATTGCGCTTTCGCCTCTCCATCTGCAGAAAAAGTCTGTATAACCAACACCCTGCTTTGTCACCTTCTCCCATCTGTATTGAGCCTGGATTAAAATGGAACATAACTTGAATGCCTATGTCTATATCTATCTTAGCCTTGTTCTCTTACTGTAAAATCCTACAAATGTCCAATCAGAAGTTAAGTCCTACTCTGTTAAATAAGGGAAACTGCAATGTTGTGGTCTCTGGGAGGACATTTCAGGAATGATGACATTTACACCCTCAATCTCACCCTAAGAGGGCTAAGAAAGAGGTTTGTATTCTGAGAGGGAAAACCATTCTTATAAGCCTTCTCCACGGTCTTGCAGAAAGGGCAACAGCTGGAACTACTCAGATAACAGAGAGCGAAAAAGAAAAGCTTTCCACAAGCCCTCTCATGCCCTCAACACACCACAGTACAGAGGGAAAAACTACACCGTTGCTGAAACTGCTGTACTTTAGCCCTTCCTCTATATCATCAGAATGGATGAATGAGAGATGAAAGAGAGAAAGAACACTACCTCTTTTCCTTCCATTCCTTCTGAAGCTTTGGTTTGTTTCAAGCACCAACATGGGATCTCACGACAAACTATGGTAGGCTCATTGTGCTCAGGGGTATGGTAAAACAATTTTCTCTAGGAGGAGCAGAAACAAAAACTGGGGAGGTAGAAGGATTAGGGCACTGGTCACTACGAAAGAGGTTTATGTGAAAAAAAAAATGCTTTCATAGGCAATGATAAAATAACAATGCATTTTAATTAGAAACTGTTGTGAAACTTACAGAAAAGCATGGGGAGGATCTAAATTCTTACTTGGAAGGCAGTGTTACACCCCTGATTGTGTCCATATCATATTTACATGTTTAAGGATGTAAATTTAAAAACACAGTTAAGAGTTTTTGCTTCTCTCTTCCATTTTGGTTGAGAGTATATACCTAAAAACACCAACCAGAAATCATTTGGAGGTATGCAAAATGAAATGTCATTCACAGTGTAAGATGTACCTGATACGTCATCACTTTTTGCTTAAGAACATGTTTAAGTTTTCCCTGGCTCCCCTAACAAAGCATTTTTGCCTGTTGGTAAGAAATAACTCACATACAGCTGCAGACATGCTTTATTATATAAGACTGGTGAGTATTTTAGAAAGAAAGCGATGTTCTGCATCAAATGCATTTTAAAAAAATCTAAAAAGATTGTATTTAGGATATGTCTGAAAAACATAATTCATAATTTTCCCTCATAAATTTCCCTTATCAGTAATTTTACAAAACTATCAGTTTTCAAACAGGAAATGTGTGCCAGCTACAATTTCAGTTCTTTCTCTGTATGCCTTATTTTCTGGTATGATAAACACTAGAGAGTATGACAGCCCAAGAAAAGCTGGAAAATCATGGAAAGCGGCTACAACAATCTGATGTGGTGAGCAAGCATCAAGTGAACTCTGTACAGCAGTTTGATTGCTAATAGTACAGAGGTGTCTTAATAATTACCACACTCATGTTGTTTAGGATGCCAAGAAAGGAATGGTAGATACCAAATATGCACTCCAGGATCCTATGATAGCAGCTTCTCTAGTATTTCTTTCACCAGTACAGGGTCTGCTCGTCCTCTTGTTTTTTTCTGAACCTGTCCAATGAGCTTATTTAGCACTTTGTGGTTTCCCTTCTTTATTTCTGCCACCTTGAAAGAGAAATTAATGACAAAAAAGTGGAGGGAAGAGATGTTTTCAGTTTTGATCAATATTACCATATTAATATAAAAACATACCGAACAGATTTGCTGCTAAATTGCTGTTCTCATGATGTGAAAAAAATAGGACAAAGCCCAGGTTGTGTCAGTCTAATTAAGAAAAGGTTATTCTCCAGTTGATCATGTATGTTATTTTGAAGGGCACACATTAATTTGGGCAGAAGAATGTAAGCATGCACAAAATGCTCAAATCTCTCAAGGCTGCAGCCCTGCTGGCAGCTTTCTTTCTAGCCCAAAATTTTAACAATTCAGCATTTGAATTGTAACTACTATACTGGCAACCACTATACTGGCAAGGTAGAACGTATTTTGAAGTTCTGTAGGATCTCAGGCTAGTCTAACCACCTCAGCCTTTGAGGGGAGCAAGCTATTCAGCGGGCCCAAGGAGGCTGTAAGTCAGGGGTTGGCAAATGAGATGGGAACACAATTCAGCTTCCACATCTTTCCAGTGAACTACAGAAACCCCAAATTAGCTAAAAGTTGACTCATGTTGTAACCCAGAAGTGACTGGAAATCACTTTGAGTGCTAATTTGTAGCATTTTTGGGGAGGAGGGTTAGCATTTTGTGTTTGGTAAGGTTGAATGAAGTATTCTGTTGCTCCCAGAGGCTTCTAAGAGTGGAATTTTACTACTTGGGGGCATTTTTCAGTCTCCAATAATTCTGGGGAGAAGACAGGAATGGGATTTTCTAGAGGTCAAGTCGGGGCTGTTGGTGGTCCATAGACCGCAGCCTTCAGTGCTTAGCACAACAAGAAGTCATTTTTAGCCTATATAAGAGGAGAGGAGGAAGCAAGTGCTCACTTAAGAGTGTAGATGAACTTAAAAGGCCAGCAATACCCAAAACTATTTCTGTGAGACTTGTGATGTCCTCTTATTACACTCAAAATCTTAGATTTCATCTTTAAAATAACAAAAACAAAACAAGTTGCCCTCTTTTAGATCTATTTGTTATTCTAAGTACTATTTACTTCCCCACTTTAAAAACACTTATTCAAAAAGCATGATACATATTCTGTCAACAGACTAGCCAACTCTAAGGAGCTTATTCAAATAATTTCTGTATCCAATTATAAGCAGTTGTGGTCTTGTTGCTGGGGAACCAAGTTAAGTTTCCTCAAGGTAGTTCTGCTGCCGATGGGAAATCTTGTTTTTCAGACACCCAAGATACAGCTTGTTGTTATTGGAGGGTGGGAGGTGGATGCCACTTTTCCCCATAGCTAGCATTTTAATTTTTATAGTGATTGCCAAAGCCACATAAAAGGTAATTGCTGATTTATGGTAGGAGCTGAGTAGACAGTGATTGTGGCATCAATGACAAAAAATCCTTTGTGCACCTGTAGTGCTATAATACAAATGATCATCAACAAGGATCTTTCACATCCCTAAACACATAATGATGTCCTCATATTCTGTGACACATTGCTCCTGGCTGCTGACTCTTTACAAGCTGGACATAGCAATCCCCTTGCAAAAAGAATGTGGCCCCTGCAGCTATTATTAATCGTGGGGTGGATACAGTGCTATTAGGCCTGGAATAGGCCTTGCAGGATTATGCTGATAATGTTAAAGTGCATTGCAGCAGATGCTTTGACTTAACTGGGGAAGTGCTAACTTATAATTAAGATTTCATAGGAGTGTAAGCTACCAAGAGTTACCAGCCAGCGTAATGTCTGCCATTCAGAAAAAGCAACATCAGTGCAGACTTTGATTTTTCATGCCTAGCTAAGCTGGAATATTAGTGAAAAGAATTAAAAGTCACACAATCTATGTCATCATCAAAACAAGATCCAAGCAGAGGGCCTCTTCTTCTTGTGGTCCTTGATCACTTCTAGTGCTTAGCTGCTCTGTGATTGTACTTCAGTACCAGTTGGAAAAATACAGAGGCGCTTTCATCAGCCGCTACAAATTAGTTAGCGTGATGAAGGTCAGGCAGACCTAGAGCATGTTCATTTTCTTTATCAAAAGCTCTCTGCAAAGCTGTTAGCTACCACTGAAGAGCTGTGGCCGTGAGTAGTGTTGTTCTTGAAAGATGTTAGGATTTTTCCAGCTGCATGAGTACCCAGACAGCATTTTACTTAATGTAAGCCATTCATTACTGCTTCCCCATTCAGTGCAGGAGAAAGAACACACAAGCACTTACTTCTTATAAAGCTGATGTTTGTTGAAGAGCAACTCCCCTTCCCCATAAATTAAATAGCAACTTTTAACTATGAAATTAAGAGTATCTAATCAGGACATTTTACCCCTTTTTCTGTTCTACGGGCAGATGCTGTTTTGCTGCAGTGTAGTCTATAAGGAATATTCAGGCCAGCTAGAGGGGAGTTGCCGAAGCCAAAAATACCTAGGTTTAAATCTCAGCTCAGCTGCTGTCTCCTGCAGCCACTTCACATGTCACAGTGTAATTTCTTCCATTTCCTCTAAAGAGTTGCCAAACAAAAATGGCAATCTGAAGGGAAGATGGCAATTTAAATCTTTTATCGCCACTGCCCACCCTGAAGTGTCAAAGCCTCTTGTTCCCAATTTCTTGGGGTTGTTATCAATATCACCTCTTTCTGATGGCCTCCCATCACAGCCTGACAGATGTGCTCAAGCTCATTTCGATCCCGGATCAGTTCAAGTTTCTTTTCTTTAACAATCAGAGCTGGATTCTTCCCTTCCCCCTTCCACATCTCTTCAAACACCTGCATCATCAAGATAAAGAAAATCTGTGTTTGAAACATGTTTCTTGTCTTTCAGAAGGCAAGAGCAGAATAAGCAATAATAAAAAAGAAAAGAGTTAGGGTTAAGGCTCAAAATGAGATACCAATCTAGTGATGAGAAAAACAAGAGAACATTTAGGTCATGTACTTCCTAATTATCTTATGAGCTTCCCTTAGCAAATGATGGAACATCTCATTTCTGGACTGCCATTTTTGAGCTCTCCAAATAAGCAAGGAATAGAGCTGTGTGCCAAAGAGATATTGTACATTCATGTTACAGACATCCAAGATTATGCAATTTGTTCACATGTACTGCAATTATATTACAGTTGGACTAGACTCACTAAGTTTCACCCAGGCTCACCTAGTCTTAAGCTTGCTGGAAGTGATCATCAGGGGAATATCTGTTCCTGCCTTGGCTGTTACATAAACGTTAGGGTTCACAGCATCCAACACTGGCAGCTGTTCAAGCAGGAAACAAAATACGGGGCTAGAGAAATTGTTCTGGATTAGTAATACTGTTCTGAGGC
This sequence comes from Cyclura pinguis, assembly GCA_030412105.1. Classification (NCBI taxonomy): domain Eukaryota; kingdom Metazoa; phylum Chordata; class Lepidosauria; order Squamata; family Iguanidae; genus Cyclura; species Cyclura pinguis. Next base: position 165,882,350 of record CM059603.1, on the reverse strand, counting down.
TCCACGTAACGGCATCCTTTATTTTTGCTTACCATGCTTTGATAATGTGCCCAAGTCATGTCATGTTATTTCCAATGCCCATGCATCAGTCTTAGTGGAAATTTTGTAATTCATTCTCCTCCTTCATAAAGAACTAGCAGAAGTTTCCAGTTCTGCACATGTAAGAAACCCTCTAGTTCCTATTAACTGAGTCTGTGCAACTTCTTTTCCTCCTTTCTCCTGCTGGTCTTTGCCTCCCTCTCATCCCAGTGCTCCCTCAGGCTCTGTCCCCACTCTCACTGCACCACAAAGCAACAGGGCCTCTCTCTCTCTCAAAATAGTTTGAGGAGTTAGAGGGAAGCACCACATGGATCTGCTTAGATGCCCAACTCTTTTTCTCCTGAACTAGGAAGCTATTTTAATTCTAAGTGTCTGTCATCAGTAATGGACTGCATGAAGTTAAACAGACTGAAGATACCCGACAAAACAGAAGTGCTTCTGGTCAGTTAAAAGGCAAATCAGAAAATAGGGATTCAACCTGAGTGTGACAGGGTTACACTCCTCCAAAAGATGCAGGTTTATGGTTTGGGTGTACTAGATTTAGCCCTGAGCCTGGATGCTCAATTTTGCTAGTGGCCAGGAGTGCATTTCCACAGGGACTAGCAGCTCAGGAATCATTACTGATTTATGGACCACAACTTTGCAATAGCACTCTACATGGAGCTACCTTTGAAGCATGATCAGAAACTTCTGTGAGTCCAAAGAGAAGCAGCCAGATTATTACCTGGGGCTGATGCATATGATTTTCCTACTTCCTGGGCTACAAGTCTGCTTTTGTGCACAATTCGAAGTGCTCATTATGAACTATAAGCATACACTGCTCAGAACAAGGCTATATGAAGGAACGTATCTTCCCATATCAGCCTGACTGACCTCTGAGATCTTTGAGGGATGCCCTTCTGTCACAGTAAGCTTTCAGGTGCTCTTACTGGAAACATAGGGCAGGCCCTTTTCATGGCTGTCCCCTCTCCAGCCTCTGGAACTCTTCTTTTAGGGAGGTTAGACTACTTCCGTCCTTACTGTCCTTATCTGCAGTTGAAATTTTTTTGTCGAAACAGGCTTTCGGGAATGGACTGCAAGGGCTTTTGATCATACACTGTTCTACGGATTCTATTAATTTTAATAGATATGTTTTATATGGTATTAATGCCATATATACTTTAATTATATTGTAACAGTAACTTTTTGCATGCTTTTACCTATATGATTATTTGTGATTCTTTTAACTTTTGCAACCTTCCTTGATTTCCAGCTTTAGAAAAAAGGCAGAATGTAAATCAATAAAATATATTTTATTATAATAATAACAATAAACGACCAGACTATAGGCTGAACATCTCATAGTAATAAAGATAACTAAAATTTATATCCTAATGTATAATTATTTATTGTTATTATTACTGTTACTATTTTACTCATTTATATCCTACCTTTCCCCTAGATCTGGGAAAAACTAATAATTCACAGTTAAGGTCTAATAAAGGAGGAAAAAAAATCAAGGGTAAGAGAATAAATCGGAAATAACAACTTTTATAGCAGGATTACTGAGCCGATGTAGGAAAAGAGCTTTGTATGCTCAGCACACACTTAGAAAATGCTAAGGGTTACTAGTACTGATAACAGGAATGACATAATCAAATAATGCGCCTGTAGTATCCCAAGAGCTTCTTTTGAGAAAGTAACTTCTCTAAACTCTGTATTTCAAAAGTGAGCCTGAGGACCAATTGTCTCTGAACATATGCAGAAAGCTTCCCACCTGTTACTTTTTAAAAAGTCAATGAACAGTGCAATTCTATAACTGTCTACTCAGAGGTAAGCAACATTGCAATCAGCATGGCTTGCTCTTGACCAGGTGGATGCAGGATGCATTACAGCCAGTAAGATGAAATGACCTTGAAACGAGACCTTTACTTTGCTCTGTCCTTAGCCCTGAAAAGTGTGGCATCCTTCTGCTAGTAGAGGAAATAGTTCCTAGAGAACCACTGGCCTATACATGTAAAGGGTTTGTATCCAAAATTATTATTGCAGACTGGTTCTGGTAGCTGGTGTGTACAAGTATACTCCTTGTAATACTGAGATTTGAATACATAACCCAGGTAGTTAGTAAGCTCTCCCCATTCCATGCACATAAAATGAAAATTTATGTGGGAACGCATGGCTCGCAGTATTTAAGATGTGATCTTTGTGTGTGTACTTTAAAACCACTACCATATATTTCATCATAGCGGATGGATAAACATAAATGAACCTCAATGCAGCTGTTTCTAGCTAAACGGTCAGCAGGGTGATAGCTGCCTCTCAGTTGGTAAAAAAAAGAAATTAGCTCCATAACAAAGGTAGGCCTCAGACCACAGGGGTATGGAAGGTTATGAGGTAAGAGCCGGGGTCAGCTCAAGCACATTTATCCATCACAGTAAGGCACAGCTGGATGAACATAAGTGTCAGCCTGGAATAATTATTAGTTAATGTTACAGTACCTTCCAGCTTTGTAGCTAAGCTCTGATGCCTTGCAAAAACTCCAGAGAATGGACTATTTATAAAAAAGCAATTTCTTTGGGCAGTCCTTTTCTGTATTCCCTGGGTTCTTATTGCAGAGATGTAGGCTGAAAGAGAGCGGAGTGCCTTTTACAAACAGCTGCTTCTGCTTGATCCTGCACTGACGAAATAATTGCATGTTTGAGCAACTGCAATCTGCCAGTGCACAAATGACTGTCACGTTGGAAATGCCATGCTGCTAATTCAGTGAAACGTAAGAAAACGGGTGTGCTTTTTAACTCCCTAGCACAATTAGTAATTCTTTACACAAAACAAGATTAAGATGAGATGGTTAGACTAATCATGTTGTAAATCATCCACCACCATACATGAAAATTGTCTCAGGGTGATGGATCAGACAGGCCTAGAATAAGGTTCCTGTGGTTCTCCAGATATGCAGCAGACCACACATTGACATTTTAGTGAGCTGCTATTTAAATTAGTTGTGACTTATACCCAAGTTGCATTTGTTTTACTGGAGGCCAGTAAAACAAGGGAAAGGAGAAAACCAGACACTGGTCCCTGGGTCACTGTTTTTCATGTAAAGATTCCTGGGCAATGAGTGAAGTTTTACTCCAGCGTTCCTGCCCAACCGAGCAATCCCAAAATCTTAGCAGGCTGGAAAGGTGAGGTTTAGCTCCCCACCATACCTGTGTGCTGAAGTGCATATATGTATGCATGCATGTGTCACCCCACAGTCGACACTCCAACACTTCAATGCCAAAAAAGTTGTGGCTCATTCTGCTAAGGAACAGCTTCAGCTAGCTGAGAAGGCAACACTGGGCAGTAACTGCTTGAAGGCAATTTCTTCACATTTATCAGAGAAGCACTGAATTGCCTTCCTTTGGCTCCTTCAGTTATGTGTAGAGAAAGAAGCCCATGAGCTGAGTATCAATGCAGTGGCTTCTTCATACATGGCTACCATCTGGACAGGAGGGTAAGTATCAGTTTGCCTACAAGAAATTAACTCCAAAGCTGCTAATCCTAGCAGGGAATTTCTGCATTCTTGTGAGGTCTGAGTTAGCACTGAATACATTAAAGAGTCCAGTGATTACTTCCTACTTAGGTGGTAGGATAAGCTAACATACTCGCATTTCATTGGCCAGGTACTTAATACAAAAATGTGAGTAGTGTGAACAAATACAATGTCAACAGATGTTCTTCTAGGTTTTTTATTTATCATAAGCTGGGCAAAGTCACAGCACCCAGATAGCCTTGAGGGCACGATAAACCTCTCTGTATCCTCAAAAAACACTGCCTGGTATTTAGAGACTAACTCAAAACTGTCAATTTGGATGCCTCAAGCATACAGGATCTGCACTGGAGAAAATAAAACTTGAGGGGAAAAAAATATACAGACCCTGCATTCATCAGGGTTGACAAAACATAATTCTTGACTAGATGGCCCATTAGCTTTGTTCAATCTAAGGCATCTCTATTTTTCTTAAAAAGGTCTGTGTAGCTTCCTAGGCAAAGGTTCACAATAACATCTGGCATTTTATTACACATGGAAAACAAACTATTGGCTCACGTGAAATGTGCCCTTGGGTAAAAATGATGGGTTTAAAAGAACAAGTATATGATGAAATGGCTTTTAACTGGAATGTCCATAATTTTGGAAGAAAGGTTGTTTTGGACAGTTTGTAAGTACATGACGCAATGCATGTAAGAGTATTTTCTGTAAGAGCCATGCTTGCACTGTTACACAGTACGATAAGGCTCATAAATTTTATCAGTCTGAGCTTCACTGATCTGCACAAAGCATGAATACAGACTTTTTAAAAATTAAGCTGATAGCAGCTTCCAACCAGTTGTGTTATACAGTGTGTCTGTGAGTATTTGCACATATGTCCCTGTTTGTCTAGTCCATCTGATCTTTTCATCATTTCTTGCTGGATCTGCCTTCGCAGCTGCAGTTCAATCCCCCTGCTCTCAAATGCAACAATCCATCCACTGTTGTGTGCGTGTATATAGCTATTTCTGCCCTAAGGCCACCCCATCTCCCTGCCTACTGCTGAGAATCATTAGAAACATTTTTATTCTTTAGACATCAAGTCCTCTTTCCAAAGTGGCAAGGGCATTGTTTTTGATGGAATTATTCAATGATAGCTCTAATAATGACACTATTAGCTGGTGTCTTATTCAGATTGTTAGACTGGTAGCTTTTTATAAGACAGCAGAATTATACAGTGTTTGAGCTTGTTGTTTGCATTTTTGATACTGGATAATGCTTCATGGCAACATGCTTTACACCATGCAGGTGCAAAGGCTTATGTTTTTATCCTTCTAAAAAGACCACCCTGTCCTTTGCCAAAACATCTGCCATGTCACTCTGGCAAAAATGTTGCTTAATTACTAATAACGTACATTTAAGGTGATGCCTCTCCACAGGAAACACGACAACATGTTTCCATCAGAGCATTTAAATTAAACAGACATTTTCAAGTGACTGCCACTCAGCCTCAGTGACAGTTCCTAGATTACATTCCACTTTAGTCAGATGCAGAAATTGAAGTCAGACCAGAAAAGAAAACCAGATCCTTCGCATCACTTCAAGCACCTTCGGTACACAAGTGCACTTCTCTGGGATTGAGGCTCAAACTACATGAGATAAGAATTATCCATAACTTCTCTCATTCGGTTTTTAAAAAATGATTTTATGTTTTTTAAAAAATTAATGGGGTTTACTTGTTTAATTATGTTTTAATTATGGTGGTAACTTCTTTAATTATGTTTTAATTCTTTTTATCATCAAGCTTTAGTTTTGCTGAAAGCTGCCATGGGTTCCATGTCGGAAGAAAGGCAGGATACAAATGAAATGAAATAACGAAGGATATCTTAACATCTTCTCTTCCAGTTTTCCACCACCCCATAGTTGCTTTTGGTCCCACAGATATAGAAAAAGCCTATCCTTTCCTCTTCATTGAGGGATTAAAGTAGTCTAGGTTGCTGACAAAGTGTGGGTGGAAAACAGACAGAGAAGAAAAGAATCACCCCTACCCCTTCTCTTACTTTCAAAACAAAATGCTGAGGGGCAGGGAAAACAGATAATTACCAGATGTAATTAGTACGTATGGCTGCAGCCTCATACATATTACCTAACAGACAGAACTTGAGAAAATTACTTTTTTGAGATTCTAGGAGCTGTAGTCCAAAAAAGTAACTCTTCCAAGCTCTGTGAATAGACCTTAGGTCTGGCTCAGAGTGAGACTTCTTGCAGACTAAATACACATAGGACCAAGCTGCACCAGTATGCCTATGGCAGTCCCTTGTACTTGAACACAAACAGAAGGCTTGTGGAGATAAACAGAGGGTCACATTTTGTTTGTTTCATACTGTAAACTAAGGCAGAAATAAATTTTACAGGTTTAGACTGAATGCTTTGTGACAAATGTGAGAGGAAAATTATGTTCAAAAAGAATACTCACTTGTTTGGCCACTGGAGAAGAAATCCTTCCACTTTCCAGAAGGTTTAGAAGTTCAGCCAAAAGAGAAGGACTGACTGGACTAGACACAAAAAGGGAATTAAGTAGGCAAATATACTTAAAGAAGATAACCACATTTTGGACATAGCTATATCACAGCTAGCAAGGAGGAAACCTAGGCCCTTCTCTCCATTGAATCTTCTGCTTAATTTCTCATGTCTCTAAATATCCATGGAAGCTTAGTGGACTATGTCAGATATTCTTGCTTTTCTTAACAACCTTTTACATTAGGGACATTTTTTTCTTTTCCTCTTTGAAAAGCAGTTACTCAAACTGATACACACTCTTGCAGCAAGCTGGAAGGCTGGAGCACACATTTTACATGCACAGAGGCATGCGTTTTGTTTCCAGTTATGCCACAATTTGCATTGCCTTTTGACACCGTAAAACAAACATGATGCCAAGGCTCTCACGTGTGAACACATGCAAACACATGTGCAAGCTGTGAAGCAGAGAAGAGTTACACTGACCTTTTGAATACATGTGCACAAACATATTCCAAAAGGATGAAGACTAAACCATAGTTAAACTACAAGCTCAAATCTGCTTAGGCATAGTGACTAAAAAGTCTGTTCTATTATTATGAAAGACTAATTGCTGGTATAAGATTTACTTGATTCAAAAAATACAGAGGTGTGAAAGACTCACCTTTCTTTTACTGCAAGATTATGCTTTTTTAAATACCCAAGCATATCTGTCAGAACCCAGCCAACCACTTTTCTGGGATTCATTTCTGTTGCTTTCACGACCATTTCAAAGAATTCCATTAATCCATCTTCATTCTATTCAGAAATAAAATGCTGTATTAAGAAGCTGGCAGCCAAACCAACTCTCTCTTAACCTCCCCCTCCAAAATCCCTACCCCAAATCTTTTTTGGTCTCATCACACATGCAGTATTCTTAACTTTTTGGCTCCTCAGTAATCCCCAGCTGTCAGTCTGATCAATGTGCTTCAAGTAACTTCCTAATATTTCCAAAGATGTATTAGCATGAATATTCAATGGTGCTGATTGATAGACAAGACTTCAGCCTCTCTACCCCATTCTGCAGAAGTTATATACTTTTATCATTCATTAGCTTGTTAATTGGATTAATTCACACAGGGAAGTCCACAGTTATCCAGAGTTTGGAAAGCTGCCTCAAAGAAGACTGGCTATAATGACATGCTGAAGTTACCCTGAGCTTGAGTGTTGGCAGGATGTTACTCTAGGTCTCAGAGCACTATCCTATCACTGCTCAGTTATCAATGACCAACATGTCACTGAAGTCATTCTTAAAGTAACTCTCCAAGCTACCAATATTGATTCAAACCAGTAAAACCTTCAGGAGTCAGGGGGTTGTATCAGCACCCACAGACCTGGAGGACCATGCACATTTTGTTTCCCTAACTTCAATTTTTTTTGGCTAACAAACTGGGCAATCATGCCACTGGAAGTCTCTAAGTGGTATGATGGCCATTTTTGTCCGCCTTAGGTCCATGAAGCCTTTCTTGAAAACTGGAAGTCACTTATGGACATTACACAAAATTCCCATAACTCAAAACAGACCATCAATGGGAAGTGAAAATGGAGTGAACTTTCTGATCATGTGGGCTAGGTGCTTCCATGAACTACAAAAATGGCCTTGATGTGCAGAGGCGCTGCAAAAAGGCATTCAACCCATGGACTGTACAACCTTCCTAGATGAAAGTCGTGGATGCTCAGAAGTAAAATCACTATTGGCAGCCTACGGTGTGACCCTGGAAGGGTAGATCACCCTGGGGCCCTTTCACACTGCATAATTATATCGCTATGATTCCACTTTAAATATCATGGCAGCATCCTAAGGAATCCTGGGATTTGGTGAGTGTTTGGTGAGATAGCAGAGTTCTCTGGCTAAGAATTCTGAACACTGCTTTCTAAATGATCAATCGTGGAGTACCACAGAATGAAGCCATTGCAGTTTAAGTGGTATCATAGTGCATTAATAATATAGTGTGAAAGGACTCCAGGAGTAGTAGGATAATGTGCCCTTCTTGTTCTGGGTTTGAGGTGGACATGGTTGTCACATAAAGTTGTGTGTGATGGAGCATGCAGGTTTTGGGCAGACAGCTCTAAATTGTGAAGCTTTGCATTAGATGTTCACCAGCCTCTACGTTCCTTTCTCCCGGTAATTTGACGTACATACCTCCACTTCCCTGTAAAAATTTATACCACAGAGGGGGCATAGAAACAAGTTACAAAATATGGATCTTTGAAGACATATGCAAACATCTATATATGTCTAATTAGATAGGTGAAAAAAAATATGGGCATGAATGTAGGGGAGGATGGAAGGAGAGAAACTTGGAAGATTTTAGCTTGCTCAGTATTGAGGAATGTCCACCAACTGGAGGGTACCAACACTGGCATCATTCCTGTATGAGGCTGAAACACAGCTTTTTATCAAACCCTTTGAGGGCTAACAATTTTGCCCCCTTCTGTATTGTTTTAATGGTTAAATCATTTAATATGTTTTTAGACTGTTTAAATTAGCCATCATGGTTTTAAATTTAAATTATTCTAAATTATTTGAAATTGATTTTACCTGAGATCTTGTGATAGGAGGGATATATAGTTTCAATAAATACAATATAATACATTAAATATGACATAGTAGCTACAGCTTAACCCTGATTATTGTTAAACGACACATCATATTTTCTAAAATCACTGAAAATCTATTCTTTTGAGGGTTAGAGGCACCATGTGTAGATCTGTCAAATTTGTCTGTTGCTGTTTCTTTAAACCCAATTCATTCTGACTGACAAACTTTCTAGTTCTTGCAATTTTTATATTGCAGGAAAGGCTAAGACAGTTGTCTGATTCCAGACAGTTTTTACTATTGGGAAGCTGATCAAAATGCACAACAGATTCAAACCAACGCTCGCTCAGCACAGAAGACTGGAGAAATCCTATGACTCATAGGAGGAATATTTCTTTCTCAGACAGTTTGTCAGCTTAGGGAATAAGCTCACACAAGGCAACCCTTGAATGGAACTTGCTTATATCCAATGCCAAGTACAATTTTCTCCAAAATTCTAGCTCTCCTCCAGCCCCAGTCAGTTCAAAGTGAACTTTCATCAGGAGTTTCTGTTTCTTTACTGCATATGTTATACACATCTTTCTAATACCTTCATGAAATTTTGAATCTGATGAAAACTGACTTTTTAAAAAAATACTAGTGTGAATCTGTTTGGTAACCTCTGCCATTTTGAATTACATCCATCCATCCATCCATCCATCCATCCATCCATCCATCCGTCCATCCATCCCTGAACTATCGAACAGGAGTTGGGACTTTCAGAACTTGAAGCCAAATCAAGCCCTCTGGACTTCTCCAGATGATCATGTTCCTTCCCCGTTATACCATCATTTTGGTAATATCCCAGCCTTTGTGAGGTTTTTCCTCATTCTAAGATTTTAGTTTTAAAATGTTTCAGCATTTTTGGGGCCCACCTTTTTGCCTTTGGCATTGCCAAAGGGATGTGGCCTTTCAAACTTCTATGAAATTGAGTTAAACTCTTGCTTCAGACCATAACACACATAATCACCACAAAATGTGATAAAACATCTGACCAGGAGAGGTCTACAGTGATTAAGAGCTCTAGGTAGATATGGAATGACTAGGTTGCTAGTACTCTCTGAGTTCTTTTGACAACCTAGTACTCTCTGAGTGCTTTTGACTATGAACTTCCATGCCCTAGTCATGAATAGTTGGAGTTTGGGGAAAAAGCATGTGGAGGGCAAATGACTGATTATTCCACAGACTGTCGATTCTGCCAGGTTTTCCACCCTAAAGAATAGGGGTGGAGAACCTTTGGGCCTACAGGTGTTAGACTACAACTCCCATCCTCCCTGACTACTAGCCATGTGGACTGGGGATGAGGGGAATTGGTGGGTAGGCAGCTAAATGCAGAGCTTTTTGGTGGACTTTATGGTTAAAGATTTTAGAATATTAGTGATTTTAGAAGTGATTTTAGAATATTGGTATCATAAGATAAACAGAGAGAGCTAGTGTGGTGTAACAGTTTGAGAGCTGACTACGAACCTGCAGATCGGGGTTTGATTGCCCACTTGGCCATGGAAAACCACTGGGCACATCACACAGTCTCAGTCCCAGAAAACCCTGTGATAGGTTCACCTTAAGGTTGCCTTAAGTTGGAAACGACCTGAGGGCACACAACATCAACAAACATACCCATCCTGATGGGGGGACACTCATGATAAATTGACAAATATAGTTCTATTTATTCATTAGATTATCCAAGAGCCTTAATCTGGCACACAAAAGAAATGTCAAATGATGCAAAAATATTATATTAACAAAACAGAACAGAAAGAATTTCTTTATTTATCTGGTTCATAAACTGTGCTGGTGCAAGTGAAAAGCTCTGGATGTCTACCTAAATGCAGAGGGTGGGGTGCATGTGGAATTTGCTCACAATACATTAAACTCCTTTTTTAATTTTTAGCCTTTCCCCCAACAATATTCATAACCATCAGATTTCATGTATGAAAAATTTAGTTATGAACATAAATAAGGACCATAACTATTCATTAGAACAATGAAGGTTATTCTTCAATGTGTTATTCTTCAATGGTTTAGGAAGATGTGGGATGCTCTCATCACTGAGGACATTATGCATCAAATTAAAGCTAGTAAATGAAAGGCCGTTTCACTGACCTGTTCTGTTCACTGATTACGCTGGAGACCTTGCTAGATCAGCAGAACTGTCCAAATACACACATACATACAACACTGAATGCCCTCTTGAAAGAAGGTACCATTGCTGACATAATTTCCTTTTCAAGATCAAACTAAGATACTTTTTGCTCAAGCATTTTAGATGTGAACTAAGGAAATTTTTTTAAAAAAATTTTTGGTTGTTTGCAGAAGAATTTTTACATCTCTCCTTTTCCAGTTTTTTATTTTGTATTTATTATTTCGAAGTTTTGTATATACCACTCTGATCCCTTGAGAAAGTCAGAGAATTAACTATTTTGGATGAGGTTGACATTCCCACTGAGCCATAAAAATCATTGGGTGATCTTGGGCCAACCACTCTCTCCCAGCTTGACCTCCTTTACAAGGTGTTCTGAAAATGGGAAGTTCTGAAAAGAGAGGCAAGTTATATAGACTGCCATTAGCTCATTGGAGGGGATACATATGCACCATATATGTGTGTGAGTGTATGGGCATTTACACACAAGTAGTTTTCTAATTTCAACCTTCTATTTAGCTCTGAAGATTACTTTTCCAAGTATTAACCCTGACACACCTTACTTCACAACCAACCCACAGCCTGCTTTATTTTATTGCTTTTTTTGTAGATTTTGTTTCCTGCTTATTTTAATTCTTAAATTACATATTTATGCTCTTTTTCATAATAATCTTTACAAATTAGTAAGAAAGGGAGGAAGAATGTCCTGTAATTAGTGGGACTTTGCTGCAAATCCTTAAAAATTCCCCAGAAAAATAAAACAACACCAACTGGAATAAGCAAACGGAAAACAATCTTTCAGTATTGAAGTATGACATTATTTTAATGCAATCTCCCCTGCATAATGTTCTCACTAACAAGTTGGCAGGGAGATGGATCTTGCATTTTGAAGGTATCCTAGTACTTCTGCCATTTATTTAATGAGCACACTTGGGCACTCTAACTTGAAAGAGTGTTCATTAGATTTATGCATCTTCCCCATTAGCAATCTGCTTGTATTCCTGTTGTAAGCTTAGAACATCAACAGAAACACCATGTCTCATGTGACTTTAGATTAGCTGGCATCTCAATGAATCAAAACAAAAAGAAAAAGTATTTGTATCTAAATGTAGAAGAGATGTAAAGAATCATTCAACGGCCACAAACATTTATCAGAAATTCTACCAGATTAAATTGGTGGATATCATTCTCATAATTAGAACCTGGTTTACTGTCAGTACAGCTGTGCAAGGTTTCAGAGTAAGGCCTAAATCGAATGTCATGTTAACAGCCATCTGCTAGTGCAATGGGACTTTTTTTTCTTTTCTTCATTACCCTCCAGCTTTCAATGCCACCTAAAAATTTGCTCTGGGAGGTTTCCTAGACAGCTGGTGCACAAATTCAAGGATACTTAGCGGGCTTTGGGCAAGGCAGGTACGAGGGGAACTTACTTTCTCCCAGCTTCACTGACAAAAAGTTCCATCAGTGCAAGGAATCCATTGGATTTCTTGCCTGAAAACATGCTAATTTTCAGAGAAATGAAAACAGCCAGTAATGAAGCAAAAACTTTTTTAAAATAACAAGGACAAGACAGGAAAGGCCAAGCTTACTTGAGGGTTCTGGAAGCAGTAGTCCAAAACAGCAAATTTTCAAACCTTTGCGTAAATGTTACAAAACTTGAAGATTTAGTAGGATGAAAGGATTCTGAGCTAAATTAGACAAGCTCTTCTGTTTTCACAACTTGAAAGACTCCCATATCAACACTGAAAGGCTTGTTCATATAGTATGCATATGATGGTGGTAAGCACAATTAATGATAAATAAGCCTCCCACGTTCTCTCTGATGTTGTTAACAGTAGTTATATATATAGATCAAATATCACAAGCAGGAACAGATTACTCTGGCAAGCATGCAGAATGAGGAGAAAGAAGATACGGAGAGAGTTTCTTCCACTCTCATATATACATCCATGTTCATCCAATGCAACTGAACGGTGGGATATTCAAGAGCAGTAAAAGAAAATACTTCCTTACCGAGAGCTAAGTTAAACTTTCATGGCCAAAAGATGTGGTGAAGGCACCCAAACTGGCTTTAAAAGGAAACTGGAGGATAGGGCTATCAGTAGCTTATAAGTCATAGTGCCTATGAGCTATCTCTAGTGCTGGGGACTATAAGCAGTCTGTGTATGTGTGCGCGCGTGCGCACATGCATGGTGCTATTTCCTATTGGTGTCATTTCCTATTGGTGAGCTTTTCATGGGCAACTGGTTTGCCAACAAGCAAGCAAAATGCTGAACTATATAATTCTTCAGTCTGATCCAGCACAGCTCTTATTGTGTTTATTTAATTAAAGTTCTCATTTCTTTTTCCTAGGACACAGAGTGGTACAAAAGAGACATGCATTATAGAGAAAATTACAAAAATGTTCAAATTGTATCCATGCATTTTCCCACCCCTGAATTAGAGTGACAAGTGGAAAAATCAAAGGGAATAGTCAAATACATGAATAAGAGATGAGTTAAGAGAAAGGGGGAGGAAGGAAGGGAGGTGCTTAAAATAGAGGTCAAACAATGGAGTCAAGTAAATTAGGATCATAGAATTATTATTTGTTAGTCTGTAAATGGCTGTTATTTTCCATCATCAAATACGCTCATGGATTTTGATTTATGAACATATTCCGATCTGGGGAAAGCAGGGGCTAGTTTATCTCCCTGCCACACATTTGCACTGAATTACACAGCCAGATGCATAAAACAAAGTATAAATAAGCAGGTGGTGGCAGTAGTTTGTGGGGAGATAATAATAAGGCCAGCTGAACGGCTTCTTGGTGATTTCCAGGGACTCCAGTCTTATAGGGGACTGTGATGTCATGGACTAAACACTGTTTCACATATTAAGGTAGTTCGGTTTTGTATGTATTGTGTAACTGCCGTAATCAGGAAGGAGCTGGCGGCAGGGTGTGTGTGGGTGACTGGAATGCTGGGAGTGAGAGGTGGCTGATGGAATGTTAGAAGGGATTTGATAAGGGTACAGAATGATAGCTGGTGAAGGACAGTTGATACAGAAAAAGAATTAGGAGAGAATGGTAGTGTGAAAGGGAAATGAAGGAGGATTAGCATTAAGAATAAAGTTTAGGAATTAAGGAGTGGGATTTAAGTGTTTTAAGAGAAGTAGTGTGAGTGAGAGTGAAGTATTTGCTTCAAATGTATTAATTACACCATTTTGTTTTGTTAAAATTCTGTTAGCATTGTTTTTGTGTTACTATTACATTTTTGGCCTCTGGGAACACTACAGACATTAAGACTGGGTTCAGGTGCTGAATCTACAGCAGCAACAGTGTATAGATAGATACCCATGTCCAGTGTGTATAGAAGTTACATAATATCATGCACAGAAACCTTGAGGGCACCTAGTAGGTTCCCACAGTAGTGGACACAGCAGTGAGACAGCAGGAGGTCCCAGATTAGTGGCAGAGGTGGAAAGCTCTTACTGTTGGTGGTAGCAGTGAAACTGTGGAAGTCTTCACATATGGTGGCAGCGATGACTTAGGCAAAACCTTATATCTGGTGGGAAAAGCGGTGGAATAAGGGACAGGAGCCTCAAAGGGACACTTGTAATGACACAGAAAATTCTAAAGATGATGGTTATGTGACTATAACTAGTTAAGTTTATCAAATGGCTTTTATACAGATTACACGGCCACTCAACCAAAACAGCAAGTAAACCCTGAGTCCATCTATGTGTATCCAAGCAGAAACAGAAAGTCTCATTGGACACATCTCTTATCTAAAAAAAAATCTGTGAGATCTGACAACTGGCTAAAATGATATTTTGAAGAGTGTCTTCTGAAGCCGTGACTCTTTGAAGTATCTTGAAAGTTGAATTAATAGACCTACCAATAAGGCAAAACTGTGCTGAGGCTGAATCCCGTAACGTTCAACAAGCTTTGCTCTCTTTGCCCTAGGGAGCTCTGGAAGCCTTTCCTGCAGCCAATCGATGTTCACCACTTGTTCAAAACTTGTGTGAGCAGGCAAAGATTTTGCATCATGGAGAATCAATGGTGGGAGGTTTGGCTCTGGCATGAATCTAGGGAGAGAAGAAAGAGAAGCTCCTCTAGAGTTCTTTCTATTTAAGTCTTTTTGCCACATCCTAACAACATGCTACAAAGTTGCTGCTACTCTTCTTGGTAATGATGTGACTTGATGTAGCCAGACCCAAAACATGGAGCACACAGCTTGCTGCAGTCCTCTGAGCAGCAACAGATAAGCCCATGTGCCAAGGTGTAGCCTCAAGCTCTTTTTGATGATCCATCACTGGCTGTCAAAACAGCCAGCCATGGGGAGAGAGAATAAATCTAAACCCTTTTACACCCCAAAAAGCAAACAAAATGCAAATGCCACTCATCCTTTTGAGTGCCAAATGGGACCTGTAACTCAGACCAACTGGGAGTATAATCTGGCAAAGGGGAAAAGAAAGACTGACAGCCAGCTGCTAAGAGTATTTCATGCAGGTTGCAATCTTTCTCGTATTAATCTGGGGAGATTCAATGAAAAAAGCAAGCTGCGTTAAAAGCCAAGCTGCCATCTTCAGTGGGGTGCCATAGTAAATAAAGCTGAGTGACAACATCAAAGGACAAGGGCTCAACAGAAGAGAGGGCCAATTCAAACCATCATAAAAAACATGGAGATTAAAAAGCCAATTTTGGTCTTACATGAACAAATGGTGGATTTGCAAACTTAAAACAATTTCAATGTTGCCATTTCTCTTTGCAAACAGCTAGAATGTTTTCCTTAAAGACGGTACATTTGTGCTGCACTCCTTGCTTTCAATTCCAGCTTTAAATAAACAAAAATGCAGTTCAGAAAGCAAAATCCACCAGACATTCTGCTTTGATTTATTCCTGCACACTTTCTCCCATGTTTTTCTCTGCTGTTTTCCTACACCATTCAGATTAATCAGTTTAAGCAGCAGTATGGGCTGATGCTAGTTAATACATAAAGAACTAACGAAATAGCCACAACACTTGCTTCACACAATGTGCTGTGATTCAGAAAAATGAAGGCATAAGAGATTATTATTGCATTAGCTACAGGGTACAACTGCATTAGCTGTGGGGGAAATCAGAAAAGCTATTGTGAATCATCAAAAGGGTTGATAAGTATAACCCCTTTTATCCATACAAAAAAGAAACATACAAAATGTTCCAGTAATCCAAATGATGGGCAATTGGGAGTGTTATTTATGCAGTTTTGAATATAAATGAAAGATGGATAGTGGTTTTGTTTTTGTTTTTTCTTCTTAAATTACAACTGGCAATCAAAATCCTAGCATAAGTAAATAGTGGCTTTCTCTTCATTTCTGTTCTATTTTACTTAGACTTCTTTCAAAGAATGGCAAAAAATTAATTGGTTTAATTAAAAGCCAGCACCATCAGCCAGTGCTCCTTGTCTTGTCTTCCTGCAGTCAGAGATGGACAGCATAGAGTCCCTGACCACAAAGGCGTAACAAGGAAGAATGAATATAACATTTAATGATTCTCCATTGCTTTATCAGTGGTCTACCATTTTAACTTAACATGGGGTTATTAGATTAGAAAATGTTTTGGCATAGCCGTGTTGGGCATAAAATAAAACAAAACAAAACTCAAAATCCATCTTGCGGTGGTACCATTGTTGGGTCAATTAAAAGGGGCAAAGTACATCATGCTAGCTCTGATTAAGAACAGATGTTAAAACAGCCCATAGAAAGTGACAGTGTTGTGGTTATGGATGTTACATTTTGAATGTCAAAGAAGTGTGTGTGTGTGTGTGTGTGTGTGTGTATATATATATATATAGTATATATATAGTAATAAAGTTACTAAACTTTATTAAAGTACAAAATACATACAAATAGAACAAAAGAAAAAACAAATACAACAAGAAACACTGTGTGTTGCATCCCCTTCTCATCACAGCTGTAAGGAAGCCAACCAAACATGTTGCCATGCCACCTGAAATTCCCATCAGAGGGAGTGCGTATAGACAAAATGGGATCTACCTGGCCATGACTGCAGGACGAGTGGGAACAGAGGCAATATAACAAGCAATAAAATTTGACTTCCCCATTTGAAATGATGACCCATTGCTTTTGAGAACTGTATCTGCATCTATCCAGTATGAAGCCACAGTGCCTTATGATGAAAGATTCTCTGTGTTCTAATGTATGAAGACAACTTAAGATGACAGAAAAGGCAAAATCTATCAATCGAGGCCTACTTAGGCTGGTTTACCTGATGCTGGATGGGTTGAACCCCCAGAAAAACAGCTCCCAGTATATGTCAACACAGAATCCACTTCCTCAGATACAAGATCCGCACTGAATTGACTATCTTCAGATTAGAAAACTGTTCAGAGATAACTGTTTTTGTGCCTTTTGGTTGGTTCAATAACAGACAGATTAGGATTTTCCTTCCCATGGGATTGTCAGTTACCAATTATAAATTTTGTTGAAATCTAATTGCATTAATTCAGCAAAGCAGAGATTTCATTTTCTGTTGCAAAACTAGTTAAAAGGCAGCAATAAATACTTCTCTTTGGGGTCTTCTTGACTCTGAAGTACCACTGGCAAGGGCAAATAAGCACATAGTAACGCTTTGCTCCATATCATTGTAGCCAGCATTGATATCTAGTGAAATCTTTCAAATTAAAAAAAAAAAAACAAGCATGATTTCCATACGCTGAATTAAAAGCTTATTTTAAATACTGGGTGTTAGATCTGGAGAAATTAATACAGAAAGAGACTGAGCGGACTAAGTACTATTCCTTCTTCCCATCAACATCAACGCCCTACTGGTGATTTCTGAAAGTTGGAAGACTTTCCTGACTGGGATAGGCTGTGATGTACTGTGGGATGAGATGATTATGACAAGAGGGAGGAGAGTGGCTCCACCAGATTTCCAGGAATCATTACCTTGATTCCTCAGTTCTCCTTGTGCCACAACTGTCTAAAAAGTCCCCTGACCTTTGACAGATGCTTCTCGGAAGGTCTATCAAGTTAAGAATTTATCAAGGGTGGGGAGAAAGATGAAAAGATAGAAAAGTCACATCCTGGAAGCCACTTTTCATGAATGTTACAGTAGCTCAACCCCAAAACAAATATAAATTACCTATAGTCCTGTTTTCCTTCTTTATCCCTCATTGCAATGGTGCGCCTAAAAAAAGAAAAGAAGTTTTTTTAAAAGAAGCATGATAGCAAAAAGGGTTTACCTAGTATAGTTGTTTCTGCAGAATGTTAATAGCTGTAAGAAATTCTAGTTAAGGAAGCTTTATTATGTCCTTTGAATGGAAGTGGGTAGCTATATTAATCTTGGGCACAGTTTTATTTTTATACTGCCCATACTATATATGTTGCCAATTTGCCATAATTAAAACAAATAAATAGCTTTCACAGAGTTGAGAAAAATATCCCATGAGCACAGCTGCTGTTAGCCTGAAAACAGCAGGATGGAACAAGCCCTAGAAGTTTTCAGAAATCTCCAAATGTTTATGAACCTTGATTTTTGGGTGGGTAGGGGGTACAAATGTATATTAATCAGTACCTTCAGCTGAGGGGACACACAGGTTAGCATTTATACAGAGCTTGGAAATGTTATGGGAGAGGGAGTCTGTCATGGCTACGCTGGATGAAGGATTATGGAAGATATAGGGCTTTTTTTTTTAACCCATTTTTTCTCCCAAGCTCTAAATTACCTTACATGCATTCAAATAGTTCTGTTCTGCTTACTGAGAAACATTGGTAGTCCACAAGATGGACTCAAAAGGTGAACAATCCTACCCTGAAGAACAGTCTTACCCATATCTTATGGGAAGTGAAGTGTATGACAAATGCTAAAATGAAAAACTCACCCAAGCTTAAAATCAAAGGTTCTAGTCTCATTCAAAATAGTTCCGCCATTCTCTAGCTCTTCAATTTGCCTTTGTATTTCATAGTCTTAAAGAAACAAGAAAATCCTGTTCAGTTGTGTTGAACCCTTATCTATTTTTCTCTGTCAGACAATAAGGTAAAGAACAGTCTTAAGCCTTATCGAAACCAGAGTAGGCCTATTACCAAGAAGGAGTTATGGAGAAGCTGAACTGCTCCGGGACACTTAAATGATGCAGGCTGTTTATACCATTTTTAGAGGATTTAATCTTTGAACTTAAAAAAACCCAACATCCTGAAGCACTACAACTGAAACAGTTATTCTGCCATCATACTGGCTGTTCACTATTATCACTACCTTTATTTCACAGGACCTGTAGTGGACTAATTTCTCTTTGAGATCAGAATTTTCACCTACTCCAAAGCAGAAACACAGCTTCATTAGATCAGTGAAGCTCAAATTGTCTATACTAAACTTATCTGATGTTTTGGACTACAGTTCCCATAATCCCTGATCACTGGCTATATAAGTTAAGGTTAATGGGAATTCCAGTTATCACCAGGAAGGAGGCACCAGGGTTGGGAAGGCTACTCTACACTGACTGTCAGTGGCTGTTCAGAATTTCGTATAGCAATCTGTCCCAGACCTACCTCCTAATACTAGGGGACTCAACATGTAATCTTGTGCATGCCAGCCACATACCCTGCCACTGAACTACAGCCCTTTCCATAGCATATACTGCCACTCATCAATAGCGAGTCCAACATTTGGAGTCCAACATATCAGTTGCCTAGGTATGTAACCTTTCATGTGATACCTACAATACAGGCCTATGTTCTCTGAAGCTCACACATCCTTTTCCCGTCCCACAGCATCTCCTGTACCACTTTCGTCAAATGAAACATTACCAACATAGTATGCAAACTTTTCTGTTTGCCAAAGGAATCTGCTAGAAAAGTAACATCTCCAAGAAGAAATGAATGGCCATCCAAGAGCTTACGCTGTGTTTATAACATCAGATTGCATCCATGGGCCCACACATACTGAGTTAGCATGCAGACAGCAACAATATACAGTAATTACGTAACGCAGTAAGATTAAAACAAGGCATAGCAGTTTTCAAGAGAACAAATGAAATCAAAACGCTTCATTTCAGCCAATTAAGTACAGTTTAAGTCAAGGGTGGGCAACAGTGACCCTCAAAGATGTTGTTGGACTGAAATTCATGTCATCCATCACCACTGACTATGCTGCCTACGCTGAAGGGAGCTACACACCAGGAACAATATCTTGAGAGCCACAGATGGCTATTCCTGCTTCATACGGTTTGTAGACAATTGTAGAATACAGCTAGCCTGATCCTATTGATTATAGCAGTAGTTGTGGCACAAGCAGTCACTCCTGATATGGAAGACAGCAACATAATTATGGTCTCTGTTGAGGCTACCTCCTTCCAAAACCATGCACCAATCTCTGCAGTTCCAAGGTGCACCTTCAAGATAATGTAAATATAGTATTGCTCTTATCATAGGGGATGTCCCCATTTGAAGGTTGGAAAGCTTTTTCTTTTATACAGATTGAATAAGATGACAAAAAATCCTGGTTTTTTTGGGGGGGGGATGTGGCCCTTCTCAAAGACAGAAAAGTTTGTGAATATGTGCAGTATGTTAATTTTACAGAGAAATCAATAGCTAGGTTAATTGAAATCAATACTTTTCATTTGGTATTTATGCACAATGCAAACTTATTAATAGCTATTTTCTGACTGCCAACCCTGCACATAACAAATTTCAGCTGTCCCTTTTTGCTGTTTTGAAAACTTGGAAACACTATAGTAACAAGGTACCAGGGTGTTTCCTGATTCTATGGAATATATGGTGTTTCAACCAAACCAGAATTGTGAATTCAGCTCTACACTCTCTAGCAGCATAAAGCTCTTTGTCAAGATCAGATTATTCTGTACTTTGTAATACACAGTGAAAAAAAATCACTTTCTAATGTAGAATTTAGTAGATGCTTTGAAATTCAAAGATTTTTTTTTTTAAATTGAGTCATGATTGCAGATAGAAACCTTTAAAATATTCTGGTAAAATATTATATATGATAGCTTTAGAACTACTAGTATTTTCCCACTCAGAATAGATTCCTGTTTCCACACAGTGCAAACCCAAAAATTGTGTAACATTTTACCTGTTGAGATATTTTCTACAGCTTGTTGCTCTCTATACATGTTGGACTAAAACCCTTATCACTCCCAACAAACACGGGGTTGTGGATAATAGGAGTTGTACTGCAACACTTTGAGAGGGCACCAAGTTTGAGGATGCTTTAGAAATATCGCTGGACTCTAGAAGGGGCTTTCCCAGGGACTATGTTAATGGGAAAAAAATTGTAGGCTGCTTTTTTAAAGTTTATTTTTGATGGCTGTGTTCATTTGTATTATGGTTTAAAATCATATTGGTAAGGCATTTCAAGACAATCTAATGGGGTATTTGGCAATGCAAAAATTTAACTTTCCAAATTCTGCCATCAACAAATATTTGGGAAACTAAAATAATATATGCATCTTGGCAAATCAGCAGGATTGTATTAAAAGATCTTGCTCTGCCACAAAAACCTCCTATGCTTTTATAAGGCATGGACTTCCAAATTCTCTGTCTAATTTTTCCATTGGAAAGAAGTTTTTCATTTACCTATTGCCTTTGCAAGGAATCGAGCACTGTTGATATTCTTCACTTCAGTCCTCATTCCATACTGCTGTCCGGGGCGATGCACAGATACATTGGCATCTACTCTCAGCTGGCCCTCTGTAGAGATATCAGCAGATGTACAGGTTTCATTTTATGGCCTTAATAACATATTCTCTGTGAAACATTTGTAGAGGACTTAAAAAAAACATTTGGGATGTGGACAAGCATATACTACCTCAGTTTGGAGATAATCGAAGAGCTGATATTCCCCAGAAACAGGAACTCTCCAAATGTTGCTAGAATGTAAGTCTCACCACCCCATGTCATGCTAGCAAGTTTGAAGGAAGTTGGAGTCAAACCACACCTGGAGGGCAAAAGGCTCCTCATCCTACTGTACACCCACATCTATGACTATTATGCAGCTAAGTTGCAACCAAAATGGTGAGGGGCCTGGAAGCCATGCCCTATGAGGATACACTTAGAGAGCTGGGTATGTTTAGTCTGCAGACGAGAAAGTTAAGAGGGGACATGATAGCCATGTTTAAATATTTAAAGGGATGCCATGTAGAGGAAGGAGAGGGCTTGTTTTCTGCTGCTCCAGAGACCAGAACAAGGAGCAATGGATTCAAGCTGCAGGAAAGGAGATTCCACCTGAACCTCAGGAAGAACTTCCTGACGGTCAGGGCTGTCCGGCAGTGGAATCTGCTGCCTCGGAGTGTGGTGGAGTCTCCTTCTTTGGAGGTTTTTAAGCAGAGGCTGGATGGCCATCTGTCGGGAGTGTTTTGAGGGTATTCCTGCACGGCAGGGGGTTGGACTGGATGGCCCGTGTGGTCTCTTCCAACTCTACATTTCTATGATTCTATAAGTTTTCCCTTGATTATAGCTTTACCATAATAACACTGTGACCAGTGTTATTGGGGGTTAGCTATTTCAAATGCCAGTGCAACCTGATGGTTGCTTGCTAGGCAACAGGAATAGCACCTCAAGAACGAAACCCAGCATAGTGGTTTGGGGGGGTGGGGGAGGCTTAAGGACAAGAGAAATTCTATATGAGGCAAAGTTTATGTGTATCTTTTGAGCCTTCAACTAAGAACTAGCCAGAGAGAGGGTGGTGTTGGTTTGTGATCATCAGCTGAGGAAAAGACACAGGGAATTGATATCTGAAACAGGAATTAATTGTCCAAACTCTATCAGAAGTTTAAACTGCTAATGTATCAACACTGTACTACAACTGAAATCTAACAAGTTACTTTATTTCCACTGTTACAATTTGTTTTATAACTACAGAGTCGGCTTGAGTTATGTGAAGTCACTGCAATAAAAAGAATACACTACCCTAAATAAACAGTTTGGTTCTGAAAAACAATTAAAATCCTAGCCCTTTTACACAAATGTTGTGATAAAAGGTTGGAGTACAGGACACCTTCATCACATCAATCTGAGGGAGAATAAGTGGCCTATTAGAAACACATGTACCCAAAGATGCAACTAGAAGAGGCTGACACATTTTTATCTGAACTGAAACACACATTAGAATCTCTTCTGAAAATCTGTCCCAGCTTATTTTATCTATGAACCAGACATATGTACTTATAGCATCTGTATACATCTAAAGACACAGAATGTGAGTATCCCTGGTATTTTAAAGAACACATAGGAAGCATCTCTTACTTCCTTTCGAGACCTCCACATTTATTTGGAATATACTGTATTTCAAATCTTACAAAAAAGAATCCATCACACTTTGCTTTGGAACTGTACAAGATTTGTTCTAAGCTATACACATTCTAAGCTGTACATATTCTAACTTTTTCTCCAGGTCTGCTCCCTGAGACTTTAACTAGACCAGATGAAACTATTTGGATATGCTCTAGCAAGAAGAACGAACTCTGAACAAACTTCTTAATGGCAAGCAGTGACACCTCAAAGCAACAAGACATAAGATGGCTTTTCTATGGCTTTCTTTCCTTTTCTTTTTTCAAAAAAACACAGGCATGAAACTATTCTTTGAGGGTTTTATGTAGCTCTGTCATAAAGCCAATAACAGCTAGGACAGATTTACTGAAGTGTCCTTGAAAACTTGCAGCTCAAGGGCAGGTGTCAAAAACCTGTTTTTGCCTTGCCCTCAAGGAATTGTAATTGTTGCCACAAATACAATTTTGAATCCTTCCCAGCTGCCAAAAGTATAATACATATAACCCCATATGAAGTGATGCACAGTGTAATCTGGCACTGAAGCAAAGGGTGGAACAGACACTCTATGGAGCCCTTGCTGAGCAATTCTCCCCAGCTTTCCACCTCCTTTCTAAACAGACCCTGCTGAAGCTGGTAAAGCAATATAAAGTATTCCAATAAATACTTTACTGCAAAACTACATAGAAAACAAACTACTTTCTCATCCCTTCCTTCTTATCTGCACTTAAGTTAATGTCCTTTGAAGTGAAGCAAATATTGGCTATTTATACAATGTGGTAAACACTACATGTATTAAATTTGCAAAGAAGAAAAACACGAGCATCCAATCAAAGTTATATTCTTTCAAGGGCACTTCCCAAAAGATAAGAGTATTCCCTTTCCATGTTTCTGTGTAGTGTTGTTGAATAGCAGTGGTCAAGAGGATGTATTGGAAAGTGCAGTGTTCCTTTTAAACGCATTTTGTTACAAAGTGCATGGATAAAAGGAAAGCCATTTCCTGCACCCCCTCTGCCACAAAGGATGATCCCATGATCTAGTTTCATTCTACCAGCCTTCCTCAAGCTGGTGTCTTTCAGCTGTGTTGAACTTGCACCATCATCAGTCAATACGACTATGGTTATTGAGCTCTCTCACTTGGGCCATTTCTGCACTACACTGTTACAGGGCTATTATACCACTTTCAACATCCTCTGGAATCCTGGGGTTTGAAATTTAGAGAGGGGCCTAAAAGTCCACACGTATTTTAGTGCAGAGTAATTTCCTGAAACTGGGCAAATACAGGGCAAAAACTGCATTCTCACTTTTGTTATTCTTCCCGACCAGGTTTCCTTCATCAGTAAACACATTTTTTGCCTGGGAAATGACTAATGGCAAATATTCTTTCCATTCCTACAGATGTTAGACACCTATGATCAAATTGCACAGAACAGTAATGGAACTGCAATATATAGGCCCCAGCATTTATTTAAAGACTATCTTTCATCTGGACTCACTGCATATTCAAGTCCGTGGTACCTGAACCCTTGTTCCACAACTGACTCATTCTTTTATTATTCATCAAAAGTATTTACAATTTTTTTTTTGGCCCAAGAAAGAGATGAACAATAAAATCACAACATAAAACTGGGCTATGTATCCTTCAAATATTATACTGTACCTCCCAGCATTATTAATCTTTGGCTAGCTAGGGCTGATGGGAGTCGCAGCGCAGCAATATTTGGAGAGCCTGCCACTGATACAAAACTAAACAAAAACAAAACATAATTTAAAAACAGACTAAGAAAGTTAGAAAAGCCAGAGCATGACAAAATAACACAGTCTTGATTGCTTATGAGAAGCCTATTAATGATGTGCTTCATTTCCATCCATTCCACAACTGGAGGGCAGTTACAGAAACCTGGTCTCATATATTCACCAACCTAACCTCTCAGGGTGATGTGATATGCAGCAGATCATCTACTAAATATCTCAAATTCCAGACAAGTGGCAGAGCTCTGCTGTAACACTGATTTATCCCTTATCTCAATGTTGTTTACGGACTAGGCAGGCAGTGAGAAACTGCCAGCTCTTCAGCTCTCTGTCCACAGATGAACTCTTGATAGCCTATTGGCAACTGATGCCTTTACCTTTCTTTTGTGTAGACTTTAGACCCCAGTCTTGTGGGCAGCAACCACGTGCTGACTCTTCTACCAGAGCCTTTCAGAAGGCCAAGGCAACACTTACATTTTCTTCACTGTGTCATCACCTCTTCTGATTCTTTTGCAATGAAGTTATGACCCTAGTTTTGGCTCACTGCAGGCAGTTGCTACTACAAGGGGTGGACGTCAAATCCAGCCTTTGTCTCCCTCCACATGGTTGATAGGTAAGACCAAAAGGCGCAAGCACATCATCAGTGGAAATTTGCTCAGATAACAGAAGAGCCAGAGGTAAAGTAGTCCCAATACAACCATCTGAAAAATGAGCAAGACTGAATCTGATGCATGGCAGAGAAAGTACCTTAAATATCTTGCAAACGGTGCAGGACCCATGACAGTTTCACAGCTAAAGCTCAGCCGTGAGAAAAAGCAATGCATTCAGAGTGCATCACAAGTTGCAGACTTGTGGCAGGGCTTTATGTGCATCAATTTCAGAAGATGAGCAAAACAAAAAAGGAACCACCATAAAAAAGGCTGAAAAGGATAATGCTGCTGAAGCATCTCCATGTAAGTCCACTCTCATGAAAAAAATTTCAAAAGCAGCTGGAAGTAGCAGCCACAACAGCAAGAGTAAGATATGAGGAGAAACAGTTGCAACTGCAAGCTTAACAGACTTGGGAAAGCTGGGTAATAGCAAATGAAGCCAACTGATAATAAGAAGAGAACACTCTCTCTATACCCCATTAAGGGTTGAATCCAATTTTAGTCCTGCCTAGAGTTGATTTATTGAAATGAATGGGACTTTTTAATCATAATTCACCAAACTCCCACTGATTCCAAAAGGTTTGCTATAGGAAACTCAGGGCTGGATTTAGCTCTCAGAGTTCATTGGAATGCTCCTGTTTTATTCAAGTGAATATATTTTTCACCACACATAGTGACTGATACTACAGTCCACTGTTCAAGACTGTAGAACCTGGGCAAAGAATGCTTACATCTGGTCAGGATACAACAGGGTTATTTTGCAGATACAATTTCTTCTTTCTCCCCACTCTTTCCTCCAGACCTTTTGTGCTCTCAAAATCAGCTCTAAAAACGTTGGGAGATCCTATAGAGCAGTTTTTTCCCAGATGTCACAGAGGGCTGCAGGAATAAGGAAGGGCAAGAAAAGCCCATCACACTAGTAGTTGAGTTGGATTCAGGGCAATTATTGCTACTTCTTGTACTTCTATACATTGTGTGGCTGTAAAGCAAGGGTACAAAGAAAAGGGAAGACAGCCAAGGTACACATGATGGGGACTGGACTAGAGGATCTCTGGTATCCCTTCCAACTCTACAGTTCTATGCTTCTATAAACATATGGGGGACTGCTGATGGACCAAATGGAGAAGACACATTAATACTCATTATTATATTATATTGCATTGTTATAGCAGCTTGCAGGAACATCAGCCCTGATTACTCCAAGGTACTATCGGAATTCGAATCAGATTATTATGCAATTAATACAAACACATGGACACAAGAATAATAAAGCGTTCGATGGTGAATGGTCACCTTAAACTTAAGCCCAAATCATTTTAACCTGCAACATTCCCTGGATTACTTGCAGACATCTGAGGTAAACCTGCAGGCAGGTTATTTTTATTAGACAAGTTACCATTTCTGTCATTCCAGAGAATCTACATCACAACAATACCGAAAGAAGGTAAGCAGGCAGATAACAGCACATGAGCCACCCGTCATCTCCTCCCTACTAAGGTTTACTACTAAGATTTATCACGTAACATTCAAAAAGGCCTAGCAGCACAAAAGAATCTGAGCTGAAGACAAAGCAGCTGGCTCCCTCTAAGACACCTGAGGCGCAAGTGATCTTATTCAGAGACAGGGAAGGGTTTACAAAAGAAAAAAAAAATAAAGCAAACCAAAATGAAACAGCACCACCACACTTCTGAATGATAAGCAGCTGCAAGGGGAAGTAAGCACGATGCTGTGAAAGTGTCTTTGTGAGGAGAAAATTACCGCTGAGGAAGGATAAACATGCCCTCCCAGTCCTCTACCTGCCATGTTTGCTTGGCTGCTCCCAATAGTCTGCAGGATAAGCTGAAGCTCTTTCACTGCTGCTGCAGCCTCTTCCCCACAGCACATATCGGGCTCCATGACAACCTCCACGAGGCCAACTCCTACCAGAGAGAAAGAAAGAGAGAGAGAGAGAGAGAGAGAGAGAGAGAGAGAGAGAGAGAGAGAGGGGAAAGATTTCTAACAGCAGGTTTCAATTTCAAGATAAAAATTCAGACATAAAAATTTAGCATGCATGAAAGTGTCCAACCTTTGTGTGAATTAAAATGAGAGACCATTTTTCATTATATAATTACTGTCAAAATGGTTGTATCCACAAAACAGTCACACCGAAACTCATTTTTCCCCACCGTCAAGAGAGAAGCTACATCCAATGATGTTCTTCTAGGCATAAGCTGTTTACTGATCCGCTCTCCCCGTTCAAAAGCAGCAGAGACCAACAGGTATCTGGTACTTAACTATGCCTCAGTGAGAAGTTTTTCCCCACTTGACATGCTACACATGCATTTAATACTGATTCAGAGAGCAAAGATTTTATGTTCAGCATCTGCCCTTGGGTTGAAGATTTTATGTTCAGCACCTGCCCCTGGATGCATTGGCCTAAGACTCGCATAAACCTCACCCGGCACAGCCAAAGACAGAAGAATATAAAGTTTTACTCAAAAACATTTGGAAGGCCAATGGTTCTCCACTGCTGATGTAGGCCATGTTGCATCGTGGGCCAGATACTCTTTTTGCAGCCACCTGCACATTTCTTTCCAAGTTTTGTCTAAAACTTACTCCTGAAAACAATCAGGCTTGGGACCTGGCTGCCTAAGAAACCGCTTATTTTGACTGAAACCTGTCCAGATCTTAAGACCACCAGAAGAAAATACTGTCTCATGGAGGCCTGCTTCATAGGCATGCAGGAGAGCTTCTTCCCATGTTGTTCCCAGATTGTGGAAGGTACTCCTCACAGAGCTGCAGCCAAGTCTGCAGATACAGACATCTCTTAAAACTGGCCTTTTCAACTCTTTCGATGCTTACTGATTATTGTGATGATTTTAACAGTTTTAATTAGTCTCATCATTTAATGGTTTTTATTGTCTAATTTGTTTCTATTAATGTTTGTTAGCCATCTAAGCACTATTTTTTTTAAGTAAAAAAGCAGGACATGAACCCATACAGACATTTAATTTATCTGGGAATCCTAAAACTGAAATATGTGGTGTGCACATATGTGAAGGACCAGTCACCAACCTGTCTCCACTGTAAACGGCAAATGAAGAACAGAACTGGCAATTGGCCTCTCTAGCCTTGTGGTAGTTGGCAGACATATAGATCTTTTATCTTGAACTCTTAATCAATCCAACCACTTAGGTAGCTTGTCTTATTAAAAACTCCTGGCCAGCAATCTGCCCAGGAGTTGTAAGAGAAGTACTTACTTATTTAAATATTACACAGTTACATGGACTGGAAATTGTCCCAAACCTACCTGCTCGGTTCAAATCAATCAGTGTCTGGCTTCTTAAATCATCATGAAGGCTCTTTCCACTATCTTGCTCCAACTGTATCTGCTTGATCCTCACAGTCTTGGTTACCATTTCATTCTGGTTCTTTCCTACACAAAGTCTGTATGACAGTGTTCCATTCACAGCAATAGGGAGCCTCTGTTGAGTGATCTGGTAGCCAGCCTGCATTTAGAAGTATAACTATCAGCTTTAATCAACAATTTTAAAACCTTCATTTATCACCTTTCCATTTCAACAGATGGCCCTTTCCTTTTAGCCATTATTAATAACAGATTCATCTGATGCACACAGTAAGTTCAGTGTAATCTTTCCACTTAGATTTCTCTTTTATCATGCCATGTTGAAATGACTGATTTTTTTTTAAAAAATGATGAGCAACAGTAAGCAACAAGAACTCCATTTTCTATCTGAAGCTCTCTTTTTCATATTAAACTATCCAAAGATCCCTAAACTCACATTTATCTTTTCCAAACTAGGCATCTCATTTAGGTTCTTATGATAATGAAGCTCAGGGCAAATCTGCATATTATGAGAAAACTACATAGGGAGAAATGACGCACAATGGCAGGACTAAATTGGTTAGCAGAAGAATTAAACACTGACTTTCACCTGAAAATAGCCCCTATCCTGTTTTAGTGTTAGGACACAGTGAGAACACCATACTTCCTTCATAAAGAAACTGGACATTTTGTATTTGATGCTCGCTGTGCTGCACTGGAAAGGGGGAAATGTGCAAGCTGCCCGTGTTTAGACTTGGAAGGTCATTTGGTCAAATGCTCTTCTAATGGGGGACACCCCCTCAAAGTAGATGATCCTCCAACCTTTGCCTCTAGACTCCTCATGAAGGAGAATTAGTTACCTTCTGAGACAGACTGTTCAATTGTTAAACAGCTTACACTACCTAATGTTTAGTCAAAATTCTCTCTTATAATTTGTATATATTGGTTTGGGTCCTGCCAGAAGCAAACACATTTGATCCTTCATTTGTGTGTCAGCTCTTCAAATATTTGAAGATGGCTATCATATCAGCTCTTAATCATTTTGTTCTCTAGGCCTAACAAATCCTGGTAGATATGACTTTGTTATGGTACATTCTTTTATTAGCTCTTCACTTGGCTGAGGCTTGGCACTGAATATGAGTTCAGGAGATCAGTTCTCATGAGCCCCTGCTGAAATTAAGGCTTGTATGAATTTCAGAAAAAAAACTCCAGACACAAGTGAATGTCTTAGTAATTCCATTATTCTGGGTTGAACTATAAGCAGATGTTACTGAGAAGCTCAGCTTTGATAAATACACATAACTTGTATTTTTTTCAGCATTACTTTATCTAATACAGGCTCCTGAGAAAGACTGCATGGGAAACAGTTTCATGGCAGCTAGGAGCAATATAATACTGATGTCAACATACTAGGCTATCTACCTTTATTTTATCTGAAGCCTGTGACTTGGGCATGAATCCTATCAATAATTCCCACACAAGCAGCACTTGTGTGGCCTACTCTAGGAGTAAATTACTAGTAAAATTCAGGCCTCAGCGTGCTCTTGATCTTTACTGAAGCAAAAACAAGTTGCAGTATGGAAAGCTTTACAGGTCCAGATACATGCAGAGGTCTTGCTGATTATCAGGTCACCACCTGATAGTTTAAATTGAGGATTTAAACTGGCTAATCTAAAGCCTTGGTGGGAAATATGGTCCAGTTTCAAGTGTTGTCACCCCAGATAGATCGCCAGGTTATATAACCACATGGGCACCTTGCAATGACTGTAATGACAGTAGTATAACATGTAATGTTTTTTCATTATGGTAATCTTTGTTCTGTATATCTTTATATATCTTTCAGAACCATAACTTTTCCTGTAGTTAATCAGTTTGCTTTAACACATTCGTATAGACAGGAACCCCTTTGAGGTTTCATTATCTGCAGTCAAGCTATTGGTCTCTTTGTTCAACTCCATCTTAAGTTTGTCCAGAATCACTGTCCTTTCATTCAATGCCTACTTGCCTTTAAGTTCAGGCACTCAATGCTATCCTCCTTTGTGGATAGGCAATCACTAAGGATTTCCTTGGACCTCAGTCTCTTCTTCATGATTAGCACCCTCTTGGTCCTACCCTTGTGCCTCATCCACATTTCTAGGGACAGAGCTCTTCTCACTCATTTCTCGTTAACCACTTGACTGCCCTAAATATCAGAAGACACCCACTACCTTGTTTACTTTGACAAAACTTCACAGCTTCCTAGAATATCCATTGAGGCTTTCCAGCCAGCTTCTATACTGGGGCCCAGTTCAATTAATCTGCAAGCACATTCTTCTGCCTAGGACATCTGTCAGCCTGCTGTTCTAGGTACAGAGTGGCAATCTTAGGGCTACTCAATGTTACTAGACCTCTCAAAATCCTAGGAAGCTATGACTTACAAAAGGCTGGGTCACTGTCTGGATTATTGTTTAGTAGGCAGGCTTAGAGTTCAGCACATAATGCTGTAATCTTTCAAAGTTTAGAACAGTGCCCTTACCCCATCCCTCACCCCCATGGTTATCTTTCTTAGACTACTTTTGGTCCAAGGCAGTATTTTGTTTTCAGGCTTTTCATTCCAAAGTCTGTTTTTGATCATCCAGATTGGGTTGGGCTCAGAGGCCCCAATAACAGCTTAGCTAACCAATCTCCGCCCTCCCCTCCGCCCCGCCATCTTAGATCCCCATGACTTCTAAGGCAACAAAAATAAATAAATGCAGGAGTGATCAGGCCAGAGATCTCACTCACTATTTTTCGTTTGGCCCTGAGTAATCTTTGGCAACCGTCCATTTTTAACTCTGATCTAATCCCCAGCAAATCTTGGAAAGTTACTTTTTAAAAGTAACTTTGACAACTTTGCTCCCCCTAGATTAGGTAATAAGAAATTAACAGTACTTATATATGCACAGACACAACAAGGGATGAGGAGATTACTGAAAGCTTTTAATCAACTGGCATTACATGACAAATTAAAAATTAATTATGATAAAACTAAAATCTTAGTATTTGCCAACAGATATATAAAACATGTATGGCAGATTGATGGGCATCCTATAGCACAGGTGAAATCATTTAAATATTTTAGGCCTTAATTTCTCCCAGACTGGACTCTGGACAAATAATTACGAGAGTACCAAAAAAATCGCCATTAGCACTGTCAACTCCCTACTAAGATTCTACTGGGGTAGAGGCAGTAAGCAGGTTCCACCTGCTATTAAAATTTATAAGGCTAAGGTAGTTGCTCAGATATGTTATGGTGCTGAACTTCGGGGAGCATCCCTGAAAAAGCACCTAGAAACAGTCCAGAATCACTTCCTTACGGTAATCTTAGGACAACCTATAGGAACTGAAACCTCCATTTTGCGGTTGGAGACTGGTCTCCACACACTGAAGAGTGTTGCTCATATGTATGTGATCAAATATTGGCTGAAACTGAGAAAAGGAATACGTTCTTCTTCAGTTTTGAATGCCTTCAATGAGATGTCAAACTGTAATAGTAGAAAATATCTATCCTGGAATCAGAAGATTCTACATCTAGTGGAGAGTTATGGCCTCTCGCTGGAGTCTTTAGATGCTTTAAACTTTGAGCAAGCAGCTCGACATATGAAGGCACACATTTTAAAAAATGATTTCCATGCTGACCGTGTTTCCATATGTATGTCAAAATGTGCTCCCTGGTATGCCAAATTACCTATACAAATGCCTCATCCTCAATATTCAAACAGCATAACCAATCCCAAGTGCAGATATGCTTTCACAGCTCTCCGTTGTAACTTAATGGGCTCAGCAGCAGTGCATGGAAGATACCATCATATCCCCAGGGAGGATAAAGTCTGCCCATGTAGGAGTAATATAGTTGAAGATCTAGTACACTACTTACTGGTATGCCCAACCTATATAGACTTAAGGAAGGCCCTGTTTAAAGATCTTGATCTTACACCCAATAAGCCCAGCTCATTTTTATTAAACTTCTTTTGGGGGATTCAGTCCTATACATTTCCAATAAAGTTGCTTGTTTTGCTTTTAAAGCATCAATTCTGAGAAGGGAACTTTATAGTAAGGATTAATAGAAGCTGGAGATGATGGATGGGAGCATAAAGTACAGCACCCTTTGTATTGTTTTAATGCTGTTTTTATCTGAAATACTTTGTAATGGCCATGGCTATACAAATAAAGATTTGTGTGTGTGTGTATGTGTGTGTGTGTGTATATAAAGTAACTTGTTATGTTACGTTACAAAGTGCGCGCGCACACACACACACAGACACAGACACACACGTTATGTGTTATTATTAATGTTACTCATACCACTAATAACTCACTGTGTGATTTGTTACATGTTTCTTGCTTTTTCTTTCTTTTTTTAAAAAATACCATCTGAAAAAATATTACAATGGCTTAACCTGGGAGTGGGGAGAACTGCCTCAAGACATCATTTTGGCCTCCCTTCCCCTGCCAAAGTAATGAGAAAGGTTAAAAGAGCATTGTTATGCTTTCATTATCCTTCAAAATAATGTTACAGGTAGCACTATTACTTCTAATGTGTTATTTCCAACCAAGTTCTGATGCATAAGGTTATTATAAACCTAAATGCTGCTTCTGATCTAGAAGGAAATGGGGGATACAGATGCAGATGCAGTAGAAGCAAACAAAATTTGTTAGGAGTGTTGAGGCACACTGGCTTTTGAAAATATTTTGTTCCATATCTGCTAAATAGCTTTTATTTTAGTTAGTCTTTTTAAAAAAGCTTTCAGTATCAATTACAGCTTCAAGTAGAAATGCAGACTCCTTCTTTAAATTTTAAAGTAATAAAAACTAAGTTTGTAATGCATTTGAATGGACTTCATTTTGTCAAAAGTACTTAAGCAAAGCTTGATTCCAAAGGCAGTCTGGGTCTAATGTAAACATCATTTGTAGTATCTAGGAAAGGAAGCTGAAAATCTGCTACCTAATTTTAAGCTTCCCCTATTCACTTTAGAGATCAATGGCTTTGAAAAACTGAATGCTGTCCTCGGGCACACGCAAATAGCCAGAGCAAATGGCTATAATGTCTATGTGTATGTGTCTGTAAAACATTCATTTTAAAAGATCAATAGCAGACTGTTTTGTCTTAACGCTACCAGACAATTAGCGGAGAACAGAGGAAGTCTGGTCCTCGCTGCACCTTCTCCCAATTCAATTACCGAGAAACACTGGAAACATGAGGCGCAGCACTGGAGTCAGCAATCAGGACAATCACCTTCAATCAGCAAGAGCCGGACTACAGCTGTCTATTCATCAGGACACCGTGCTTTGTCCAGCTTGGACGGGCAAAACAATGACAGAGAACAAAAAAGCATCTTTTCTCCCAGCCTGTTTTCCCATCCGTTCTTCAGGCTTGTCCCTGTTCCGATTTGTCAAGGGACAAAGCTTGATACATACTCACAGGCAGATCTGCATAGAAATAGTGTTTCCTGTCAAACAAGGACTTCTTGTTTATGGTGCAGTTCAGTGCAAGACCCGTCACTACTGCTGCTTCCACGCATCTCCTGTTGAGAACCTAAAGAAACACGACATGGCACTTCACTTAGGTACCCGCTATGAAACAAATGCCTCTCTCGCACACTGTCTTTTAAAGAAGGCGGATTCCCTTTTGCTTGTCATCAAGAAGCATCGTCTCTTGCCTTATGCGTGGGAGACTCAGGCTTCACAGCTAGAATCTGAATTCCTCATGCTCAAGAATATCTCCCTGTACTGTGACAGGGGGAGGAGCTGGAGTATTTGTAGCTCAAGAACATGCTTTGAACATATGACAGAATGTGGGTTTAAGGCTTAGCACTCTCAGTTTAGGGGCTCTTTTTCTATCTTAAGATTGAAAATGTCAAAAAGTTAATTTTCAGCCATTGAGAACAACAGCTTGGAACAACCACAGTTCCGTTTCAGTGTGAACACTTCTGAACTCACTTATGAATGAAAATGTCAGCATGTCACATTCCAATCAGTTAAAGCATAGGGCAGACGAGAGTGACTGATACAAAGATAACTTACTAATTTCTGGATATATGTATGATGGCTGAGTTTGAAAAGAAAGAAAAAGAGAGACCTTGCCCTTACAGTTCCTTTCTAGGCCGTTTTATTACAAATCACTCTCATCATCATTTATACAGGACTTTCAGAGTAGGTTCAAAATACTTCATGCAGACTATCTTACTTACCTTAGCAAACACCCTATAAAAGAAGCAAGAACTATTATTCTTGTACTGCTTTGTTTAGGGTAGGAACTGGCACCTGCCGTGAACTCCCACTATTCCTCATCATTAGGATATGCTGGCTCAGACTGCTGAGAGTTGCAGCCTCTGGAAGACTCAGCCCTGCTGTAGTCTTCAGCTCCACTGAAACCACCTCATTCAAGAATGTCTCATTTTTCTGCAAGTACATAGAGAAAACTGCATT
Source organism: Cyclura pinguis (assembly GCA_030412105.1). Taxonomy (NCBI): domain Eukaryota; kingdom Metazoa; phylum Chordata; class Lepidosauria; order Squamata; family Iguanidae; genus Cyclura; species Cyclura pinguis. The sequence goes on along the minus strand of CM059603.1, from coordinate 165,847,112 downwards.
TCCCCTTCTTACTAACAGTTATATTGGTTCTGATAAGAATAAACAATAAAAAAATCTTTTCAAGTAATGTAACAGACATGGCCCACATTTCCTTCTACCGCACTAGCTGACCCAATAGAGGAAAAAATAAGAAAGATATTTCAGGCTGTTTTCATTCTTATTAAGACAATTAGTAAATCTGCAAAATAAGGTTGGGAAAAGCGTGGTCCCCAGACTCCTTGGATCAACCTTTTTCTGGTCATTTGGAATCATCTAGGAGTGGTGATTCACCTTTGAAATAGGTTGCAAAACCTCTTGCACAATAATGCTTAATATAATAAATAAATCTATTAAAAAATTATACTGCCACCCAATTCTGATTTTGTTTGGTTTTCTTTTCTGAGATTCAGCATTTTGGGGAGACTGGATGGCCTTCAGACCCACCGCAGTTTATATCCCCGGCTATCAAATAAGGAGGGAAAAGTATTGGCTGTTTCCAGAGAAAGACAGGTAAGGTGTCATTCCTGATTACAGCTGCAAGAACATCTCTTAAGTACTGGAGAAAAGGCAGAATATCAGTACCAGTTTCTAGGCTCTCTGCTACTGCTATAGCTTTTAAGAATGAGATAAAAGAGAACATGTGAAAGGTCATATAAAGAATCTGCTTGCTAGTATTTCCCGCACTTTTGAATGAAATGGACTGGTGACTATATTATTTATGTACTCTAACAACTGACGAATAATATCAGTTGAGACTGAATGAGTTCTATATTTTAACTGTTAAACGGGTCAAAGTCTAACTGGTCACCACTGACCTCCTGGACCCAGTTTTTGGGTCACACAGAAGGCTGCAGTAAAGAGTGGAAGAACTGTGCTGGTAGTCAAGCGCTAGCTTGGACTGGGTTTAGATTGGTTTTTGGTCACTGTCATTATATATTTCTGTGTTCTCAGCTGTTTTGCTTACATTTCTCTAGGAAAGTGACATACAGACTAAAGCAATATAATGAACAATAATTTCACTGCACCAAACATTTAGAAAAAGATGCCGCAGTTTCATTTAAAAGCAGTTGCTCCTGGACCTTGAAATTCTGATTCTACCATCTTGCCTTCCATGTATTGCCTCAGCTCTGACAAGTCCACTGTGGTATCACAGAAGCTCAGTCAATGGCAGCTAGAGCAGCCATGGTACTTATAAACAGTTTAGGGTTACAGTGACATTGCAGCTACTTACTGCTGAGTACCACCTTCAATTCCTGGGATGGGCACTGTGGCAAACCAAATGTTGTTGGGAGTGCAACTTCCATCAGACTTAGCCAGAAAAGTGAATGGTGAGAGGTAATGGGAATCACAGTCCAATATCTGAAGGGTCACAGACGTTCTCTCCTTCCTAGGTTGTGAATAAGTTTTTCTTCTATTAATCTGCATAAGACTACCTGCTATTCATTCCCCATTTTACAGGGAATCTAGGCCAATCTGCTTAGAAAACACTTGTTTCTCCACGACAGTATTCAATCCTGTGGAAAAGATAAACTCACTCAACTTGAAATAAGCAAGTGAAATCCACTGTCAAAACCCAGTCTCTGTTCTCGCTCTCATTCTAGCAGATGTCAATTTATTGATACAGCAGTCTTACTTTTCAATACTCACAGGATTTGCAGAGGAGAAAAAGTTTGGTTGAATGTTTGGAAATGCTGCAAATCAGAGTTCCAAAACAACTCTAAAAGCATATGGATTTGGCTCTTTATTCCCAAATAAAATTATTGTCTCTCCCTATGTTTGCTCAGGATAATCTGACAATCAGTTTAGCAAGTGTTTAAATTTTTGTTTTCGTAGGATTTTTAGGGCTGCTTGCTCATCTGTTGTGTTATTTATATCTGTTCTTTTTAATGCTTAAGTCTTTAAAGGTTTTTCATTTTATTTATAATTTAATTATATTTTTTGTATGACGTAATTTTTAAAATTCTATCTGCTTTAACTTTTGTAACCTGCTTTGAGTTGTAGACTGGGAAAATGGCATAATATAATTAATAATTATTAACAATAACAATAGTAATACTGAAAAGAATAATTGAACTTAACATATTATATTTCTAAACACTCCTATTCTTAGAAATACAAAATGTATTATGCTAAAACTTAGTCCAGACAAGACAGAGTTACAGCGGGTAGGAAACCTAACACTCTGGACAGAAACGTTAACCTCCCTCCAAAAAACATGCAGTACAAATTTAGAGATACTCCTGGACCTGAGCCTAATAGGGAGGCTCAGATGATGGCAGAGTTGGCCAGGGTAGATTTTATCAGCCTAGACTGGAAAGATCTTGCTTACTAGTGCACTCTATGTAAGGTTGTCTTTAAAGATGGATTGGAAAGTTAAACAAAATGGCAGCTGTTTTCATCATTCAAACAAAGAAAATGAGGAGATAACATTGAGTTTTGGGAATTATAAGGATTAGTTTATTAAAAGAACTCTAATAAATATTTTTTTTACGTGGGAGGTAAGATACTTGTGTGTATAACCACTGAGAAGAAAGTTGGAAGTAACTTTTCGATTTTCATATATTTCTCTTTTTATTTCATCTGCTTTATCTGTTTTCTTTTTTTCTCCACTGTAACTGTTTTTTTCTTTTAAGTACTCATACTTTTCAGTGTATTTAGAAAATTTCTTAATTAAAAATAATATAAAAAACAAATCAAAACAGGAAGAGGCCAAACATCCATTCCCAGTTTCACACTTTGGGGCGGGGTGGTGGTGGCTGGAGTTGTTGCAAAGTCAGTGATCCTGGAAGCTTTCAGGAGAAGAAAATGAGCTGCTCCTGTTGTTTCCTTTTTTGACAAAGTATTTTTTTCCCCAGACAAAATAAACACACATGTAGGAGCCACATGTGGCCTGTGGGCCACATTCTGACCACCTCTGCCTTAACTGCCTGTAAAATAACAGTTCATGCAGTGCTGTTACCTATGTTGTGTAGTCTGGCTTTGTTATCTGTCACTTTCTTGGTTTATCTTTCCCTTTATCATTTTTTAAAATCATACTTTATGGCTCTCAATGAGAAATTATCATAAATTGTGGACAGAACTATCACTGCCTACACAGGAGAGATCTGAGACGGCAAACTGCTTTCAGAAAATGCTTGGGGAAAAATTACTGCAGTTCCACAAGTAATCTCCTCTTCCAGCTCATGCATTTCCTTTCATCTTCCCTTCTGCTGCAACCTTCTGAGTAGAGGACAAAGGGACTGTTTTCTAAGACACAATTAACAATGCACAGCTCAGCTCTAGTTGTTATCTAGGTGTTATACATGTCTGTATATAGCCAGAATGTGGAAAGTGAAATAGGGAGCAACAGTACAGCAGGAAGCCCACTTTGCTTCGGAATGAGCAATGTGTGTTTCTTAGATACCACAAGTTGGTCAGGAAATACAGCATACTGCTCCAGATCTTATCATTTCTATGGGATTTATTAGCAAAAGCATACATTAATCCATACCCCCTACTCCACCTCACCCTCAAAATAACTTCGTGACTTGGCCTTAGAATTCTTTAACCCCTGAAAAATCCAACCTCTAGCTCTAAAAAGGCAAAGGGATGCAAACATATATTTAGCCAGAACGCCATTAAACCTTTAGTGTAATTACTGTGGCTTCTTGGCTGTTTATTATATATTTGAGAAAATGGCTAGGACTAAAATAAAGAGTTCATAACATTCAGGAAAAATGCTTACTGGCGGCAGAATAGACCCAATTAGTCCTGACTTGAAAACCAAAATGAGAGACTGCAGATAATGCTGAAGAACTAAATTGTTTTAGTGTCAAAATAATAGTTCCATATGCAGCAAGTGTTTCCACTTTCAGCAGTTAGTTTTATCTTCTAAACATAAGAAACAATAATTATTATTGCCTCAGGAGGCTGGTCACCTTCTTACATTTCACATTTTTTTAACTGTTCAGGAATGCTTTCAGCCTTTATTGGTCATTTGAGTTTCATCTGATTTTGGTAGATATACAGCACAATGGCCAATCAACTCTGGCAATGGCCAATCTCCCCTGAATAAATCTTGCAAGAATCCTTATGATATCATTGTCATATGTCAAAGGCAGCTTGAAGGTACATAACAACAAAGAGTGCAGAACTACAGCCTTTGGCAAACCTCCAATTGGATACAGCTGCTTCTCCTGTCAGAATGACTTCCATGAGCAGCACTTGGGTGAAATCTTGCCTTCCCCTGCAACTCCCATGCACTCTTGTTCCAGAGAACTGGAAAGCCATTGGACTCAATTCATGGGCACCATGGGGGACTGCAGTGGGGAGGAGAAGGCACAGCTTTCTCTCTTACTACCCTCACAGGCAAGCTTGGTGGGGACACAAGACAGGACTTTGTTGGTAGCTGTCCCCAAGCTATAGAATTCTCTCCTTCTGATGACTAGAATGGCCTTTGCTTTTCTTCTGCCAGTAGGTACAGACCTTTTCCTTTAGACATGCTTTCGACCAGTACCTGGTTGTTGCGGAAGGGTTCTTTATGAGAGATGCTGTATTTTTTTCTTTATTTGCTATGTTCTAAGCTGTTCTTAATTTAGTGCTGTTTTATTACAATAGCCATTTAACTGCTTGTTAAATGTTCTTAAATATAATGATTCACTTTTTGCTGGGTTTGTTTTAATTAGCATTGTAAACTGCCTTGGATCCCATATAGGAAGAAAGTGGCATATAAATAAACAAATTTACGTTAAATAGGTTCACAGTACTTTTCCTGACCCCTTTTTCAACAAATTAGGGGAAGGTTTACTTTACTTTACTCAAGATAAACAAGATAAACAATATCCCGAACTACGTATTCCTGGGAACGCTTGATAATTTTCATGTTCTCACCAGACTCCCCATATCTCTCTGTCTCTGTCTCTCTCTCACACACGCAATGCATGTGCTTTTTTTTTCCTGGCGATTTCTTTTTTGTCTAAAAACTCCTCCTTAATTTTCATGTCTTTTGTTTTCAAAGGAGCTGCTACCAAACACTAACTTACACCTTTCCCTACATACAGAGCAAAATGTTAATTGTAGGCATACGTATGTGTGTCTATTTATGTATGTCTATATTGGTTACATTCTGTTGTTAAATCAGAATCTGAATCAATGCAATTTACCTACATCTTGACTCACCATTCAACAACTGATTGAATGGACCTATTCTAGGTGAGGACTCACCAAGAGGATGCCAACCATTTATATGCACAAGCTGAGATTCAAATAGATATATAGATAATATAGGAAAAACTAGATATAGATAAGACAGTTTAAGATAAGAACATGATAGGCAAGAACAAACTACGGCATATGACTGCCTTGCCTGGGGAGAGACAGTTTACATGTCAAGATAAACAAACCCCAGGCAGAAGCTCTATGGTTTGTTTTAGCTGTGCTTTTTTGCAGAAGTAACGAAAGAAGAGTGATGAAGCAATGATGGCACACTGGCTTATTCACAATAAGCCGGATTTTTTATAGATTTAAAAGTTTCTTAACTGCAAGTCCGCAATCCCAGTGGTAGCCAGGGCTGTGTGGCTCTCCACACTAGTACCACACAGACCTGGCAAGAATTATGCAGCTATTTATGAATTAGTGGTGATATGAGGAGTAAAAGATTTGCAAATGATACATTTACTACAGTGCATAAGGAAACTACTTTGGCAGTTTTTTGTGTGGATGCTGCATTAGTTACATAGATTCTTGGACTGACAATCTACAAGAAAAGAAACAAGAAGATGTGTGTTTAAAACAAACCAATGAAACATGTAGCCCTGGCAATGTGGCTCCCTGCCAAACAGAGTCCTTAATCTTGGATCCAAGGATCTTCTGACTTGGCTTCCAAACTCATGGAATTAGAGAAATTAACTAAAAGCATGTAACTTCAATCTAATGTAGATGTCTAACAGCTATTAGAAGTTCATTGACTCACTAATCTTCCACAATTCTGTTGTTAGAAAGCATCTCTTGCATAATAAAGCCTTCAAATATTGGCGCTTGTGGAAAAGAGAAATTCAATAAAGGCAGTCCTGCATCATCAACACAAATTAGAAAAAGAGATGCTCTCAGTGCTAATCATCAATGCCTACACAACTGGATAAGTTCAGCGAAAGGTTGTTCAAATAAACAAACTCACCATATTTCATCCCCAGTTACTTCAAATGAGGTGCCATTAATAATCGCATGAGGGATTTAAGAAAGTTAATAATGGACTCTGCTGTGTATTTTTTATTCTGCCAATACAAAACTAATTTAAGACAGATCAAAGAAATATTAAGAGAGTGAAGTTCAGGATAACACAGACCACTTAAAACAAAGATCTTTATAACCATACAGCTACAAAAGCTTTTTCTGAAACAGAATGATTATTCTTTGCCTTCTTAGCTCATCACGCTTCAGTCATCATTCCCTAGGTGATAGATTAATCTTCTAAATTAATTAACTATTGATACAGAACTTCAGGTTCAAAATCATTAAGCAGTACACTTTCTTGGTTTAACTTTTTTCCCAGCTACAAAAAATAGTGATGCACACCTGGGACCTGGAAAACTCTCAACACTGACCTCATTTGGTACCTACTGCAGTCAAGATGAATTTCATATTGATTTTCAACAATGGGAGTAGATTTAAGCAGGCTAAGTGTTACATAACCATTTCACAAACGATACTGTTGAATATTTAAAGTGAGACATCAAGCAAAAATAGGCTGGAGGACCGTATTTTCTACCACGTGGCTGGTCACACTCAATTTGTGGAGGACAGGAAAGAGGCAGATGCTTAACTTCTAAAAATAATCTTCGTTATCCAGTTCTAATGTACCATCTTTCCAGATGATGTCACCAGTGCTATCACTGCCACTTTGGTGTTCTACTGCTTGCCCTTCAAAATGCTCTCCCATGCTAAAATTGAAAATTCTGCTAACTCCCAGTTGCATGCCAACATTTTTTATAGATGAGGCTAAACTGGGAAAGTGTACAGCTCAATCAAACAAACACTTCAGTTCAGAGTTTGCATCTCAGTTGTTAACTGTAACAACAACTTATTGATACTGATATATTGGCCTGAATCCTGTTGGTTAGTCCCAATTACAGCAGACCTGTTGAATCAATTGTTAAGTGGTGAGTAAACACTTATGTAATTTCAACTGACTCAGGGGTCTACTCTAATTTGGAGTACCAGCAGGATACAGACTATTATTCAGAAATCAATTTTTCCCCATCCCTGGTTTTAAGTCTGAAGTGACAGCTTCAGGTAGTATCAGGTAGGGTAAGATGTTTAAAACAGTACAAAAAATTTACATTAGTAAAGCACTGAGAGATATCACCGAGTGGCACAGCAGCCTAAATCAGGGTTAGAATTATGTGCTCTCCAAATACTGCCTTCCCAGCAGCCCTAGCCAGCATGGCCAATGAGGAGGAACGCTGGGAGTTCCAGATCAGCTCTGCAATTTCCACTCTAGTCTAAAATCCAGTTGCTAGTCCCAAGTAAAGCTGCCCCACTAAATGGTAAATGAACACTCACTCAAGGTTTCAATTGGTCTATTCTAGTTGTGAATAGCAACTGGATTTAGGCTGATGCTTTCAACAATCTTGTAATGTGGGTGAACATTATCAGGGACATCCTAATTCTATACTTAGGCCTTTCTGCACTATAGTGTTATAATGCTATTATTCCACTTTCAACATCCTGTGGAACTCTGGAGTTTGTAGTTTACTGAAGCCAAAGAGCTCTCTGGTTGAGAATTCTAAATGCCCCTCCCTACACTTCAAGCCCCAGGATTCCCTAGGAGGCTGAAAGTAGAATAATAACACTGTAACAGTGTAGTGTAAAAAGGCCTTTAGTTTCTTGACTCATCTCTAAAACTGGGAATGCTGGTAGATTTTTGTTGTGAGTTTATCTGGAGCAAGTGTGTGTATATTTTCTTACATATAGTTTATGCTATTCATAATATTCCATAAATATTAATTGTTTTAATTTTAAAAGAATGAGATTTACATATGAACTTGCTATTTCATTTATAAAGAACTCCCTTCTTTCATCTGCTAACTTTAAAGCAGACAGCTTTTTAGGCCTAAAGCAACAGAAGGCAAATCACATTTTAGTTAATACTCTATTAATTAACTTGTGCAACTATTAAGATTTTTATGCATGCTAAAGCACTCTGATAAAAATCAAGAGGCCTGTATCTGCATTACTAAATATAATTCTAACCTTCCCTAGTAATGCCAGCTACTACGATCCAGTGAGACTGATATGGAACAATAAAATTCCATATCACCTTCTAACACTTAAGTACCATCATTTTTAAAATAGCTACTTCCAACTTATCTACCAAATACTGCAAAGGAAAATTTTTCTTCTATACACACAGTGAAAAAGTCTCTGCTGGAGGTGAACAAGAGCAGACAAGAAATGTTTCATTACGTTAGTCATCAAGCTGACTGTTAATCAGGAGCTCTTATCTCAAAAGGAGCCTGTTTTAGCTTAGACTCCAGATTTCCCACTAGGGAACAATTATAAAAGAAATAACCATTTTATCCCAAAATGTACAGCAAACCATAAGACTATGGAATGACACAGGGTGCAAGGCTCACTGTATCTTGTCTTGCACCCTCTATCTCGCCCCAGTATATCTTAGTACGCCCAATTACAAATCTGACTTTCACCTTTTAATGTGGGAAAGTGGTATAAACATGGAAAACACTTGGTGGGAATCTCAAACTGGTTTTGTATATTAAAACACAACACTGTAAGTACTATACCACATCCTACTCTCTTATTCCTCTTACCTGGTGCTATTTTGTATCCTAGACTGGGACCTCAACCACATCCTTCAACAAGAGATAACAATACTTTTATCCTTCTCCTTTTTCAAAAAAAGCTTCTACAACACAGACTCTTAGGCCATTTCTGCACTACACTGTTATATTGCTATTATTCCACTCTCAATTTCCCATGGAATCCTGGGGTTTGCAGTTTAGGGAGGGGCATTTAGAATTCTCAGCCAGAGAGCATTTTCAGTAAACTACAAACCCTAGAATTCCACAGGATGTTGAAAGTGGAATAATAGCAGTGTGGAAATAAAATAATAGTGTGGAAATAATTGTTACTGTTGTTGTGTGCCTTCAAGTAATTTCCAACTTAGAGCAATCCTAAGGTCATGGGGTTCTTTTGGCAAGATTTGTACACAGAGGATTTGCCACTGATATCAAATATAAAATATCAGAAAAGACTGCCTTCTTCTAAGTATTCTGATCTTCTTCAATGGCCCTGCTCTGTCTGCCAAATTAGAAGAGAGGATGACTAACAGTGAAAGGAATTTTTTGGTTGTGGGACTCTGGTTATCAAACACTTTCAGAAGGTTTGACTAGTGTCAACTTTATGGTCTTTTGGAGCACATGATGAAGATATTTTTATGTGCTTATGCCTTTTAAATAACTCATGTTTTTAAGGCATGGGTCTCCAAGTTTAAAATTCTGCCTATTGTTTTCTAGTTTTAATATTTTAGTAGAAAAATTCTCAAATTCCTTATCACTGACTGCATTTGCATGTCATGACAACCCACAGATTATTTTGTTCAAATGTGATTTGTTACAATGTATGAATCCATCTATACTGACAAGTCAGGGTTTATTAATCAGACAGAAACCAGTCTGAGCTCATGGTGTGTTTTGGGATTATGAACACTGGTTTGTTTAAACCACATTGTGATATCTAACCTCAAAACTGTGGCTTGCCTTTGGCTCACTTCTCCACCTGCCCACCCTGAAGCAGGACTGACAAAAGGGCCAAGGGAAAAACAAACGAGAAACAAGAAGGACAAGCCATCTGTTTGACCATCTATTGCTCTATCATGGCTTAAGTATGGTTAACACAAACCAAGGCTTAGCCCAATGTGCAAACATTCCTATTGGGTTATAAACACAGATTTATGCATTTCATATTCAATTAGTACCTAACACTAATTTTTTCTTGCTCATATTCTCACTTGGACATAGGCACTGAAACTTCCCCATCAACACCAAAAAATTGTTCTAAATCTCTCTATGTATTCCTACTTCAAAGTCAGGCAACAGAAGAGGCAGGAACCATTCTATTTTGTTTTTTTGTTTTTTTGGTCAAGACTGCAGTAAGAATTGGATTTAACTTACCGGAAGTGTTCCAGGTAGAGAAGCATCAAAGAATGATACTAAAGAATTAGGCGGTGCTGCAAACTGGACTTCGGAACCAGAGAAAAGCTTTGAGTTGGAGCAGATCTGTGCATGAATTTCCAGGCCCACCACTGCTGCCCAAGAAGCATCACTAAAAGAGAGTCAAAGGGCACATTCACTGGATGGGGAGATTAAATTTCTAGAGCAGTTGGGGGAAATTACATACATACAAAATCTTTGAATTCAACAGTGCATTGTAGCATACTGGAAACCCACCACTGCTGTATGAAAATTATACAATAAGCAGTTTCTCAAAAGAAGGCAAAAAGAAACTCATTACTTGAAGGTCTTACATCAGTTCGAAGATGTGCATTTTAGCAACAAGGCTTGTCTAGAGGGGAAGGTTTTTTTTGGGCATGTGCCTAATTTTGTAGCCAGTTGAGATTATGAAACAGAAAATAAATATTTATTGACTTCTCCAACAGGCAGGTGGCATATTCAATTATGCATGTGCTGTCAGATGGTCACTTTCAACCTGGAAAGGTAGGTCTACAGAGCACTACAGTGCTGTATTAGCATAAACATCAGTAGTCTGGCAATAGAGAAGTCATCTTTTTAACTTAAGAGCTAGTTCTCTGAATAGGTTGAACAAGAACAAGCATCACCCTATTTCCTCAGAAGTAAATGCTGCTCTCACATCCATAATTTTCATATAAGCAAAAGAAGAGAATCACCTTTACCTCATGAACTGCTTGACAGGGTCTGCAATTAATTATCTGAACTTCAGAAAGACAGACACAAAAATAATATTTCACTTGTGAAATCAAGCTTATGCAGGTAAGGAATATTTACATCAAAATGGGATACGTGTGGAATATAGAGCAACACTGAGCAAATACATAAATATAGCATGTTCTTAAAAAATATTATTGTTTAATAATATAAAATATTGCTTTATTATTCTTTTAAATAATAAAACAGCTTCCTTAAAAAAAGTCAGGCTTTCTATGTTTTTCTGCTGAAGAATCACTAAAACATGTAACAAAGTGAGGTTCCCGTTCTCATTTATTAACCAAACAAGAGGTACTTCAAGTTAAGCATAATTAATTACTGGTTAGTGTTTCAGCTATCTCTTAGCATATGCTGTATTTAAAGTATTGGAAGAAAAAGAAGCAAAGTAGGTTGTGTATTATAATATATACAGACATAGAGATAGAGAACTTCAAAAGACCACATTTGGGAAAACATGCTTTCATAAAACACTGAGAAAGAAAACTGTCTGTCTTGCCATTAAGCTTGTAAGGTGAGATAATCCCAAAATATACTCTTTTTATCTTGTTATAGGTAATTTTACTTAGAAATCAAGCCACATCAATGTGTTTTCATCATATATGCCAGGGAGCACAATTTAAAGGCTGATCAAAATATGCAACTGTTTCCCACTGTTCTAGGAAAACAAGAGTATACAGATCTGTGGACATCATAATCTAATTTGTATGTATTTTGCATCATAGAGGTGTACTTAGAAGATTCTGCCTTTTGCAGATTGTGGCCATTTCCGCGCTACAGTTACAGTGCTATTATTCCACCTCCAACATCCTGTGGAATTCTGGGGTTTGTAGTATACTGAGGCCAAAGAGCTCTCTGGCTGAGAATTCTAAATTCCCCTCCCTAAGCTGCAAACCCCAAGATTCCACAGGATGTTGAAAGTGGAATAATAGCACTATAATAGTGTAGTGCAGAAATGTCTCAGTGTTACAATCCGTAACACACCTCACAGAAAATAATAAATGCGAAATCCCACCCCCATGACAACTTGCAATTTGGGGGTGGCCTTCGACGTAGACTGCACCCTAACACAACATTTCTGATGCATACTCCGGTATGTAAAGAACATATCAGTTTGATTCTACATCACCTTCATTGTAGCTTCATTTCTGTTTCATTATACGAAAACAAGCCAGAATAAAGTCACTTTTAAGTACCTTATTCTACCCCTCTTTTCGCTAAAATTCAAATTAATAGCTGTTCCATGTTATGGAAAAGATCTAAAATCGCGGGAGATTATTAAAACCGGGAATATAATTCTGGGAAACCGAGATCGGCTGCGTATCCTGCAAGAAATGTAAGCAAGCAAAGAGGACTCGCGTCCTTCAACCACCCGTCCCCGACAATCCCGCTCCCGGTTCTTCCTTGACGTACCGGCTCTGTTTTGTTGCACTCTCCCTCGCATTCCGGTAGAGCGCGCTAGCAGCCACCGGAGCCTCCCGGCCACGAAGTTCAGCGGCATTCCCAGGGCTGAGACGTCTAATGCTAAGCCATTGCCGGCAGCGCCGCAACATGGGCGCCGCCATTTTGCTCCAATTGCTGACGCATCAGGTGATCTGAACGCTTTCGCGGAGCCTCCTGGGAAATGAAGTCCCAACCTCTCGCAGACTGGATGAGAGGAAGGAAGAGATAAGAGAGAAGGAAAACCCCATTTCCCAAGATGCTCGGCTACCCAGCCTTCTGATGCGAGCAACAAGTAGAGAGGGCAGGGTTGATACTAATTGTTTCTGGAGTTAGGTCAAAATAGGCCAATGGTTCACACTCCCTCTAGTGGCAGGTAGGCAGGGCACCGAATAGTATTGCTCTGCTCAAAGATAAAAGAAATCTAGAGCATTGCTGGGGAAGCAGGATGATGTAATTCTCAGAAGACCTCTTGCACCCAGCTCAGTTCTCTGTCCACAGTTTGCTTGCGCAAATCTCTTTCTTTCTTGCACCTTACCTAGTTACCCAGTTTTCTAACTGAGGACATTTCTGCACTGGACTGTTACAGTGCTATTATTCCACTTTCAACCTCCTATGGAATCCTGGGGTTTGCAGTTTAGGGCGGGGCTTTTAGAAAACCCAGGCAGAGAGCTCTTGGGCCTCAGTAAACTACAAACCTCAGAATTCCACAGGATGCTGAAAGTGGAATAATAGCACTATAACAATGGAGTGCAGAAAAGGCCTCAGTCAAGCAAGATTTGCTTACTTTTAACTTGAAAAATATTCAGAAAATGTGAGAGCATGCAAATTAAGATTGGAAAATGCATGCAAGTAAACCATTTAGCCTTCCCCGGGAAATGATCAAATGAAGGATGTCATAATTTATCTCAAATTCCATCCTCTCGCCCTGAAGCATTCTTCTTTAGTATGATCAAGATAATCACACTCCATTATAGAGGTTTGGAGTTGTGAGAGGCACAGAATTATTTCTACTTGTTGCAGGATGGTTTAATTCTTGTTAGAATCTTGCCAGGCTTTGGCCCTGTATTGTTTTGCGGAGGGGAAGTGTGTCTATTCACCACCAAGATATGTGCATAATAATTGTGGTATGTTGTCAGTCAGTTGTAGGTGTTTTATTATAGAGCAGCTGGGATACTTGAATAGCAGGCTCCTATAAATGAAATACATTATTCCTCACTCTGTCATTTACCCTCAGGGGGCGAATAGTTGTTACGTTTCCATACAGTTAGATATGTGAATATCTTGAAGCTTAATCTTGTATGTGCCCTTGAAAAGATGGACGTTCAACAGATTAGGCTACAAGACGGGGCAGTCTTTTTTCTTTCACTTTATTACAGTTATTACACGGTTGATGTTCTGCTTCTAACCAGTTGCTTGATTATTTCCCACTACCTAAGGTTATTTTAGCACAAACAAATAAAAGGCAATGTGGAGACTTTGAGAATAGCAGAGTGAGGTCTCATCTAGGTATGAAACAAAATAAGAGGGTAGAAGTCTGAAAAGACTATGCCACTTTTAGATCTACAGAAGCCTCACTGAAAGCTGAAAAGTGGCAAGCTGGTTTAAAACCTGATCTGCTGGCGTACCCTTACTTCCAGGGATTTTTTAAAAATATTATGAGATGCTATGAAATCACCTCCTCTAGCTTCAGCCTGGTCAAGCCTGCTCTACCTATTCTTCTGTGTTTCTGCCAACCTAATTCTGTGACTTATGTAGACTAGGCCTGGTTGTAGAAGTTTATAGAGCGATGTATGTGGCAAAATGGCACTGTGCTTTCAGCTGGGACTTTATATAGTTTGAACAAATGCACAGGCAAACACCACAGATGTCAACTAAACAAGTAAGTGGCACATAGGATGGAATAAACAGACTTGTTTTCTTCATTATAGTGCTCCTGAGACATCACTTGAATGTGCATTAGATATTGTTTATGCCATCTTTGTAGGACACCAGCTTGAAAAGATGATGAGTCATGGGCACTTTGAGTCAATAGCTGAGATTTTATCTGGTAGAGGGATGGTGGAGCCCATAAGGGCCTTTGAACTATTTTATAATCAAGAGCTACAAAAGAAGCTGCAAAATGGCATTGTGCACTGCGTTTTTCTTTAGAAAAGAAGGCAGTAATCTATAGAATAATTGCCCTAGGTTTGCCTTTGGGCTGCAAATAATTATGAAAAGAATGAAATTAATGTGCCATGCAGTGAAATATGATTTATGGAAAGCAAGGGAGGTATGGTAAGGATTGTAAAGCATTCTTCATATTAAGAGTGCTATATAGATGACAAACGTGCAGTGATAATTCTCTGTAATGAGTGATGTTCCTTACCAAGCTGACTGTTATGTGTTGCATTTAACTGTTCCATCCAGGCTATGGTTGATGATTGTTTGTTTTCTGAAATTCTCCTCTCATTCTGCTCAGGATGAACCAAACCGTGCTTGGAACAATAAAAGGATCGGAGGCAATCCCTTAGTGACACTTCTGGAAGGAATAAGAGCCCTTTTGCTTCTTATATCATATACTGTTGTAGAGCCTTGAAAGGTTTATTAGAGTTTCTGGAGTTTTTGTTATTGTGAGAGAAGCTCAGTGCTCCAGCACAGTAGGGACAGCCATACAGCCACCCTGGTCTCATCACATCCAGTTACCACAGGATTGAGTGTTAGTATAAAAAAATATTTTCTTCTGGAAGAAAAAGGAAATCCTTTGCCAATTTTATCTGTGAATTTAGCACTGTGAAGGGAGAAAGGGAAATAATTTAAGTATATGGTGCAGTGTCTAATCAGAAATAAGCTCCATTCAGTTGAATTGGATTTACTCCCCAGTTTTTTTTGGTTGTTGTTGTTTTTGAGCCGATGTCGTATAGTTCAGCTCATTGGGTTAGGACTCTAGGAGACCAAGATTCAAATCCTGGCTCACCACTGAGTGATCTTGGGCAAGTCACACTCCCTCAGCCTCAGAGGAAGGCAATGGCAAAACCCCTCTAAACAGATCTTGCCAAGTAAACCTGGTGATAAGTTCACTTTAGGGCTACTGGAAATCAAAGATGACTTAAAGGCAAACAGCAACAAAAATATTTTTGTTCAGGTTAGTCAGTACAGTTGTACAAAATGAAAGGGATTAACTTTCCCCACTCCCAATCCTAATATTGCAGTGCAGCCAGAGTGGTTCTGAAGTGGAACATTATTGGAGAAAATAAATCATAGAACTACATTTCTGAAATTAGACATGGTATTTGTTTTGTTCTTGCCTCTACATGGATTGATTTTATATTAGATGGTAAGTATCTACCACTGATCCATGCATTTTTGTCATACTGTGAATAAGCACTATGTCAGACAGTCAAATTATTCTACAGAAAGGGGCACTCTAAGTTGTTTATGAGTTATCACATGGCAGCATTCATTCATGCCTAAAGAGGCCCTAAGATATTGTACCATAGACCTGTTCACACTGCAATTGTAGCACTGTCCTTCCACTAAAACTGCCATGGTAACATGCTATGGAATCCTAGGATCTGCAGTTTATTTGGAAAATTTGATTTATCATTAGGTATCGTGAGCCAGTGTGTTGTAGTGGTTTGAGCATTGGACTATGACCCTGGAGACAAGAGGTCGATTCTCTGCACAACCATGGGAACCCACTGAGTGACTTTGGGTGATCACACACTCTCATCCCCCAGAAAACCCTATGATAGGGTTGCCATAAATCAGAAATGTCTTAAAGGCACATAGCAACAATAATGGTGAGTTAGCAAGCAGTATCAGGCATCAGATTTGGGGTTTCCTGCAAGGGTACCAAATTTTTAGCTTCTTAATTGGTGGTTTTTGTTTTTACTTGCTCCCAGACATGGGAGGATGCTCGATTTTCTGCTTCATGTGGCACAATAACTTTGTTGCCTTTAGATATGGCTTGGGCAATAGAACATGCCATTTGATGATTCTACCTCAGGCAGCAAAATATGTTGAGGCAACCTTGGTCCTCATCTTGTTAGAGGGAATTTACCAGCTGGATCAGAAGCCTTTATTACTAAGAGGCAAGGACTTGTTCCCACAGTGGATTAACTTAGCTAGTGAAGAGGTGTTAGGCATGTGCCATGTATCATGAAAAACCAACGCCAGAGGGAGTTGCAGGAAAATATGGTATTCAGAGACCTAATAAGTCACCTAGTGTAACTAATTCTAGAGAGAAACTGGGATAAATTGCAGTCTGTGTCCTGTGAACAGCACCTTGAACAGAGTCCTATAATAACACATGGGTTTTCTCAGTGGGAGGGCTTTTTAATAATGTGTGCAACCCACACATATACCATAAAAAGAATGTTATGTTATAACTGAATGTATGTAGGGCGTTTTCAAGGAAAATGCATGACTAGAGCTCAGAAGGAATCTAATATCCTATTCATGCAATTTTTTTCCCTGAAAAATCAAAATCTGTAAATTTTTCTCTGGCACAATTTTCTTGTGGGAGTATTTGCTTCTGTGGATATAATTCTTTATGCACAGATGTGGAAAAAATGTACTAGTCCTCAGTTTGCTAATCAGTAATCAATGAAAGACTGCTTATGAAGGGAAAAGCCTTAGCCAGAATAAAACACTGGCTCCTCAGAAAACCTGTGGAAACTTTTGCGTAAAACATCCTTGCTGAAATAAAGTCAATATGCCTCCAGTTCTTGAATTCAGTGAGACTTTATTCTGAATAGATGTGTATTTTATCATGCTGTAAATGTTTCTTATACTCTTGTCAGAGAGTTTATCAAGAAACTGTGCTCAGAGCTTTATACCTCCAAAACTAATTATGTGCAGCAGTGAAGCTTACATACTTACTGGCCATTGTAATTTTTTTTTTTTTTTTACAAATGATTTGTTTTTCCCATACTTTTGAAAATGCAAAATTATGCCAAGGCTCACTCATTAATATTGTTTCCACTGTTGTAAGGAAGGGTATTTTTGTGAAAGTACAAATTGTCAGGATACCAAATGTCTTAGCAATATGGTTTTAGTTTCTATCAAAACTATTGAAAACCCTCCTTTGCATCCCTAGCTGCACCAAATGCTAAAAAGCTATGTCATATAGGAAAACATAGCAAAGTACAACAAGGATAAATGCAACAATCCTTCATTTTGCTCTGGCTGTTGTTACTAATTAGCCCTACTGAAGTGTGACTTCTTAGTACCATTGCATTTAGCAATATAACATTTGGTTACGATGTTGTGTGTGTATGTGAGACGCTGGAGTGTGGGAGGGCATGCTGCCAATATTGGTTAGAAAGCTTTTAGTACTATTTTTGGACTGGCTAAATCTTCCAGTGCTGCAAGCATTTCCAGCCAGTGTTAATTACCTGACTAAAAATTCAGTGAAATCACACCTATTATAGTTATAGATAATGTGTACTCATTTACATTACATGGTAGCCAAATCATTTTTGTAACCAGATGTCTGGATAAATGGGAGTGTTTTTAACATTAAGATGGGGGTTACATAAGGATATATAGTCGAATAGGATTAGCATAGAGTTTCAGGTAACAAAGATACACATAACTGGAGCTCTTCCTTGGAACAGCAGGTGGTTTCCAGCATTAGAGGAGAATTTGTTCAGGGTGGTGGGGAAGCACCCGTGGAAAATATAGACATGTATATCTGAGAGCCAAAAGCTCTGGTGACTCTGAGGACATTGTGGTGATTCTGATACTCCCACATTAAGATTTCATAAAATGCCGAAGAAGTAAATAGTGATTTGGTGTTAAACCATACAAATTTACTCATGTTAAAAAAGATATCTGAGAATGTCACATCATGGTGCTGTAGTCCTTGAGCTTGGAAGTAAAATAACTTGTTATTTGCAATTATGTGACCCCCACCATTAAGAAAGTATAAGTATGTTAGTTTATTCTTCCTCCCCCCAATTCACCCCCTTTTTTTACTAACACTGCCATCTCTCTTAAAATTACACTAGTGTTGTAGCATAACAACATTTCTATCACTGTATACCTGTAAGTATTGGTTACTTTTATAGGGTTCAGCCTTACTAAATGATAGAGAAAGAATATTGCATGGTTCATGTGGCTCGTGTGGTATCTTGTGCTCCATTTCAGTGCTGAGGCAGTGAGATGAACACGAAGGTGATATGCCTTATAGAAGCACATCTCAAGCTATTTGATGGGGGCAGTTTTTTTCCTTCCAGATGTGCCAGGGACTGGTACCATATTGTGTCCGTTGGCTATAACTGTTTCTTTTTTTCCTGGAAACTCACCTGGGACCAGCAGCTGATAGTTCATAGGAAACTACTTTGAGTAACACTGTTTTTTTAGCACAGGCCAGCATCTGATGTATTTATTAAAGTAACAAAAAAATAATTATTTTAGTGGCTGACTTGCTGCCCTTGCTTCAGTAACATAGCACATTTATACAGAAACTTTACAACTTTGAACAACACTTCCATCTTTTTTTGTCTACTGGTCACATGACAATCTGTCTCAAACCCAAAGTGTGGGTGCATTTCTCAGAGGGGAACAGCAAACAGGTTAGGTAATGGGCTTGAGGCAGGCCGGACTCTGCTTAAATTGTTAAACTGACTTTATTCAACCCTATCCACAAATTCTGGAATATAGGTTGGGGTATAAACTGACAACTGACAGAATACATTAGAATTATTTTCATTGTAGTATACTTTTGATTCACAACAGTCTTTAATCAATAATGAGAAGGATGCAGCAAAGTAGACCACTATTAAGGCAATGTTCTTTTAATTAAATTGATATATATATCAAATCAAGGACAGCTTGACCAGAAAAAGACAAAACTACATAGGTCTCTCCCCAAAGCAATGCTGATTTCCTATCACATTCTGGTCCTCTCACCCCACCTTCCCCAATTCCTTCTTCTTCTTCATCAGCCTGTTATTCCAGGACAAACACAGACAGCAGGTGCACTACTGCAAGGGTTGTTTGCAGAACAGATAGCTTCCGATGACACAGCTTGTGAGCCAAATCAAACGTTACAGTATCGCAACAACGGAGAGTCCGATTAGGCCACTCTCTTGGCTGCTGTAACATCAGCCTGTTGCCTATAGTAAATATTGGCTTCCCAGAAGCTAGTAGTGAACATACTGTACCAATTAGGCAGCAATTTACCTGAATAGGAAGGGATGAAAAAGGTTGTCTGATGATCTCACAGAGGCTGCCACTTTTATCCTTTAAACTGACAGGCTTTCTTGATCACATTTGTACCATGAGGTGAATGCTCAGGAGCTTTTGTGAGTCATTCCCTTCATTTTTCCATTAAAAAATGAACTTTGCTAGGTAAAATAAAACAAATGTAAGGGCACAGGGTATTAGCAGAGGGCATACAGTGTTAAACTTGGGAGAAGAAACAGTTGAAATCTCAGTTCAGCCATGAATTCAATGATTTGCCCAAGGCGATCCAGTCTCTCTTGGCCTCCTAGGATATAATACACTCTCACTCTCTCGCTCTCTCTCTCTCAATAATATGGGAACAATAATACTAGCCTGTCTTACAGTGTTATGTTGTTATTGTAATTTATGTGTTATACATTGCTCCCTTTGGGGAAAATACTATATAAAAATATACAAGGCAATTTTGGTCTGAATCCTGTTGGTAGGTAAAATTCAAGTAGACCCATTGACTTAGTGGTTTTCACCAATGTCTTGACACACCATTCAACAAGTAATTCTGTGGGTCTGCTGGATTAGTTGCAGGTCTGGGAATAACCAATAGCACTGGGGCCTTTAAGAACAATCATCGTATTTATTTTGTTTCTGTTCTGTCTTTCTGTTTCAAAATGACCATGGTAGTTCGCAATCACAAGGTTTAAAAACAATGGCTGGCATTCTGCTTGGCACTTAAGTCTCCGTAAATGGCCTTATGTGTGCACAAATTTAATTGAGTAGTTTTGCAATATCCATGCTCACCTGGGGGCTGCTGTGATTTTACAGTGTATGGGCATCCATTGTAAAGAGGTAGCCATTGGAGTGAATGATGTGCTGTAGCCCAATGCGCAGTGGGCATTGATGCTGGACACCAGCTAGGAAATGCCAGAGTGCAACTGGAGCACTCAGTGCATATTGGAAGTGCCTGATGTGCATCAGAAATGCCTGATGTGCATTTAAACATTCTTGCCAATGCCTAGACATACATCTTTGCAATTCACTAACAGGATTTCATTGCATTTCTGCAATGTAGCTATGGAGTTATAGACTGTGATGTAGTGTCTCAGCCATCAGGTTTAAAATGGACATAATAAAAGAAAGTTTAAAGGCAACTACAGTTGGCCCTCCACATTCACTAGTGTTAGGGGTGCAAGACCCCCACATAAGTGGAATAATTGCAAATACCAGTGTGTGTGTGTGTCTGTCTGTGAGAAGGGGGCCGAGGCATGGTGGGGAAAATGGACACCCAAGGTTCAAACTAGGTTGGGGAAAGGAGAGGGAAGGGGGCTGGGTCATCATGGTAACCCTATACTTCCTCTGTCTTACACATCTCTTACCCTATGTGTGGAGGTGATGCTGAGAAAGTGGGTTGTGAACTGTCCTTAGCTGGTCAAGGAGTGACTGGCGAAAGATGAGGAAGACTAGAGGTTTTTAAAGGTCTCTGAGACCTGATTGGAGCCAAGTGAGAAGGTTCCCCTGGAAAAGTAGCACCTGAGGTGGAGGGAGGCAGGGGTTGGAGAAATTCACAAATAAGTCCATGAAAGTCAAACCCACAAATGTGAAGGGACAGCTGTACAAGAGGATAAGCAAAAAAGTCAGAACAGCCAAAACATTTCATCAAATACTAAATAAATCAAATGAACCACCTTGAAACAGTTTTCAAAGCGTAGAGTTCTTACAATAATACTAGCTCAACTGTAGCCATTTCTCTATAGGGACAGAACTGGTGCACTGGCCAACAGTGCTAAATAGCATTTCTGGCTACTGTGACCATCTGGTGCCACATTGGGAAGTGTACCCCACCAAGATAGCTACATTCTCCAGCCCTATCCAAAACAGGCCACAAACCTGGATCAATCTCTTGCAAACAGGACACATCTATTTTGTTTGAATTACATTCCAGCTAGTTTGGCAGCATCTTGTGCATCACTGATTAGTGGTTTAGTGGTGCAGTCTGGAGGTTTAAGTACCGAACGTGACAGATTCACATTCCCAAAGAGATTCCAAAAATACAGGCAACCTCATTGACCCTCACTGAACAAATTCTAGCTGCTTTCAGCTCCACTAGGAACAGTCTTTCAAAAACCTACTAAGTTTTAATTGCTCTTTCAAGACTGAAGGTCCCTGAGACACTTTGAATTACAACAGGGACAGATGAGAACAATATGTTTTTGCAGAGAAAATCTAGCTTCCTCCCCGTAGCTATTGTGGGGGTTGCAGAGAAGCTCAAAAAGAACAGAGAGGCCTGTGGATGATAAGACTGACTGTGCTAAGCAAAAATTCATGGTATGTTGTTCCCTGCAAGACCTAGTTCCACTACATCACAGTTACTGGCCCAAGATACTACTTCAGTGCAAAAGTCTCAACAATAAGTAGAGAGGGGCTCAACTGGGTCCCCTTCTTGAGTCTTATATAGTGGCAGCTAGTGGCTTCAGTATTAGTGCTGCTCTGTGTTTTAGTCTGACTATTAAAGGAGGTATTCAAGGTGCTAAGCTTTAGCACCCAGATAGGTTAAATTCCTTGGACAGCACTTTTCAAATTGAGACTAAGTGTGAATTCACTGCTCCCCTGACATAGAAGCGACCAGCCATCACTAGGCTTATTAAAACAAAAAAGGTGTAGAAGTAGCATCAGGGAGGAAAGTATGCCTTTTTAGGGAGAACCTCCCCTCACTCTTTTCAAACTCAAAATACGTAGTTATGAAGTAGCACAAAAAGTTAATGACTCAGGAGAAGCAAAAGGTTATTATTTATTGAGCTTATTGAGCTGTTCCTTGCCACTGTTTTTGTTTCTATTTAATCCAAGTAATATCACTGATCATAAAAATGTTCAAGCTCAATTGCTTCTCAAAAATCTAATAAAAGTATATTACCCGTCAAATTATGTTGCACGATATACAAACAAAAAATTGCACCAAAACCAACAGAAACAAGGAAGACACAGAAGCAAGGAGCCATTTTTGGCTCACTTTGAGAATCATCAATTGAAGCAAACACCCTTTATCCTACAGTGCCTGCTGCCACATTCTGTCAAAATACCCTCTCACAGTGGCACATGGGGGAAATAATCACTGGTAAAGAAGTGAAGCCCGTCACTTTATCTCAGTGACAAAGCCAATTTCACCTGCTAAATGTTTGTGTGTCAGGATACTGTTGAAAGCACAAGAATCTTTGCAAGGAAACAATATTTGAATCAGATGGAAGAAGGAATGACTTGCAATCAAGAAAGAAAGGAGAAAGTAAGGACTTGATTACTATTCTATAGGTGTTCTTTCTATAGGTGTTTTTTTTCACATGGTGCTAAAAGCAGTACCCAAGCACTACCTAAGTGGTCCAAGACTCCTTGCTGAGTTTTAAAAGTTACCAATGATTTAATAAGTTCAAATGCTAAGGAACAGACTGAAGACTTTAACGCTATCGGAACCTGACCATTTCCACTACACTGTGAAATTAAGAACAATGTAAACTTTACATGTCTGTCTAGAAGTGAGTTCAGAGAGACTTACTCCCAGACTTAGAGCAAATAGGATTGCAGCCCCTTTTTTTATTGTTGTGTATCTTCAAGTTGTTTTTGATTTATGGTGCCCTAAGGTGAACCTATCACAAATTCTTAGCAAAATTTATTCAGAACGGATTCACCTTTGCCTTCCTCTGAGTCTTAGAGAATGTGAAATGCCCAAGGTCACCCAGTGAATTTCCATGGCTGAGCTGGGAGTTGAACTCTGGTCTGCAGAGTTGTCCAATGCTCAAACCACTATACCGTACAGCCCTTGCTATTAGGCAAAGGGAGAATACATTGTTGCCTGCTATTCTTGCTAAACCTTTATGCTTCCCTTGGGTGCATTGTCTTCAATACTGAGGACTTAATTCACTCAAGGGACTTCTCACTAGTTTACTTTAAGCAGACTGGAGTATTTTTGGGTAAAGCCCAATTCAAAATTAAACACACAAGGACAAGTAGCCCACAGCAGGGGTATCCAATGCATCCAGGTTTCTGCTTATTTCATCAAAAGCAGAAAACAAAACAAAAGAGGAATGGTATTTGCTGTTCCTGTTTTTAAAAGCCAGTTTTGCCTGTTGTGAGCAATGAGAGGGAATAAAGTTAGACTAGCACTGGGGTGGTCTAAGTTTTTAACGTGATAGAAGAAGTGGTTGAAGTTGTGGATCTGGAGCCTCCCTTGCTCCAATTGCACAATGCCCATACTTTTAGTCCTTTCCTTTCTCACAGCTTTCCTCATGCAATGCCCCCTCAATGCCCAGTTGGGGTGTCACACACTTTTTCCATGAGAGTAGGGATGGGAGATTTGGGACTGACTCTCCTGCTCCAAGATCAATATTGTTCTCTCTCTCAGAGAGGAATTCTTATCTTAATCTTATTGTTCTGTGGCTTTGAGTCTCTCTGTCAAGGCATTATTGTACATTTGGTCATAGCCAAACTTTCTTTTGTGTGGTCAACATCTTCACATCACCCTGGTGGCCCAGTGGTTAAATGCCAGTACTGCTGCTCAGTGTTGTGAGTTTGATCCTGCAGGGCTCCAGGTTGACTCAGCCTTCCATCCTTCTGTAATTCAGTAAAGTGAATACCCAGCTTGTTGGGGGCAATTACCTAAAACACATTGTAAACCACTTAGGAAGTGCTTAGCACTGATAAGTGGCATAGAAATATAACTGCTATTACTAACTGCTGGTGTCATTTTAACACATGGTTTCTTTGCCACAAATCCATTTATTAGTCCCAACTAGAGTAGACTAATTGAATCAACAGAACTTGCATAAGTTTTGACTGAGCAAGTTTCTTTTGATTTCATGGGTCTGTTCTAAATCCTATAATTGGATTTAGGCCTTTAGAGATTTGTTTGTTTGTTTCTACTTTACAGATCAAAGAATGAAATTTTCTGTTAAACTGTGGTTTCAACAAGTAGTCTATTTCTAATTTAAATCTGTCGTTTAAATTCTTATGCTCACATTCCTGGATAAAAATATGCGAGTATGTGCTGCATATTGAAGGAATTATTCCAAAAGCCAGGGCATGGATATAAAATATTATTTCAGAACAGACTGTGTGGCCGAGGTCTAATATTTCCAATTCAGGGCATCACCTCTTGTTTTACACTATCTTGTAAGGTCAGAGATATCAGTTGTCCTTTGCATATGGTTTCACATATCAGGGATCCAGAGTAAGAATGTCATTTCTATCACTCAAAATAAAGGGCGTATATTAAGAGCTATTATTCTCAGTATGAACCTAGGTATTCTTCTTTCATTGTTTCTAAAGCCAGTACAGTATGTTGCATTGTTGTGAGGGCTGTGCTATCATTAGGCAGAGTGAGACAGCCACCTCTTGTAACAGTTTTTTGGGGTATAATGAAAGGATAGAAAGTGGTTATTGAATTATTGCCTGTTTCATTTGTGACTGCGTATATCTTTACTCCTAGAAAGGAAGAGAAAGAGACTCCTGTGAGATTCCCGCTTTCCTTTTTGTACTATGTGCTTTGGCTTGAAGGAGAGCCAGTGTGGTATAGTGTTTTGAGCATTGGACTATGACCCTGGAAAACAGGGCTTGATTCCCTGCTCAGCCATGGAAACCCATTGGGTGACCTTGGGTGCCTCACACACTTTCAGCCACAGAAAACCCTGTGACAGGTTCGTCTTAAGTTCACCATAAGTTGGAAACAACTTGAATGAGAACATTTTCTGCTCTTTCTGGGGCAGAAATCTATCTTGTGGAAGTTTTAATTGTTGTGGTTTACAGTAACTGTGCACTTTCAAGGTGCCATCTACATTTGAAGCAGGAGTTGCTCATACAAGTGTCCCTTTCATCATTATGAAGCTTAAGTTCCATGGATTCACTGGAAGTTTTCAGATTCCAGTTGACAAACCACCCAAGGAAAAAATAGATTCAAAAAGATTTTCTAAAGGGCTGGGTTATCTAGTGATCACACATCAAAGGGCTTGTCTGAATGCCATGATATTAATGATCAGCCACATTTTTTTTCAATTAAAATTGGTATTTAATCATACAAGAAACTGCAGGGAGAAGAACTAATTGAGAATGGTGTTGAGCAATATAAACCTTGTATTAAGACCATTATTATGTTAGTCCAAAATTAATTTTTTAATCAAACACATTTTTAAAAATAGTTTCAAGTGTTACATTCCAGCAGGGTGCTGTTGTTCATAGCGGGATTTCTGCAAAATGCAGTATTATTTATAGGTTACAAGCAATTTAATGAGGTGATATTATAAAAGAAAATGATACTCCAGAGCATTAGTAGAGTGCAGTTTGGGGCTGCCTTTACTGTGCACAATCCACATAGCAGATTGCTTTTAATCTTCTGAAGCAACAAGAGATGTGAATTAAAAGGTCTTGGACAGATAGACCTGTTTGGTTTTTAAGTGTGAGCTCCAAAATGTTGTATGAAGAAAAGGAAAGGTACATCTCAGGTACTAGACATTTACTAGTCTAGGAAGTTTTAATAGTATGTACGGTTCTAGTCAGCCCTGCACATCTATAGTAACATTATCCACAGATTCAACCAACCATGGTTTGAAAATATTTAAAAAAAAATTCCAAAAAGCAAAACTTTTAGTTGTTATATAGGGGATGCCATTTTACTACACTATTGTATGTGTTGGGACTTGAGCATCTACAGATTTTGATATCCATGGGAGATCCTGAAGCCAAACCCCGGCAGATACTGGCAGCCCACTGTACTTTGCAAATATGGGGCTTGAGAAGAGCTTGGAAAATTACTTTAAAAAAATTGGTCCTTGATGTAATCAGTTATGTTGTTGGCCATAAAAGCATCTATTTACCTTCCCATTTCTATATGGTTACTTTTTTGTTATTTAAAATATGATTGCTTGTTGGTGGTACTTTCTCTGCCTGTCCACCATGTCATCACTTTAACGCTCACAGTGAAGCATAAGGTAGCAGTGTGAGGCTCAACAGCAACCAGAGCTTAAACCGTTTGATACCATGTCCCCTGCCATTTACTGAAGTCATATGCTGTAACTATAAAGATAACTAAAAATTACAGTTATACCACAAAAGGAATTTGTACGTGGTAACTTTCAAGTTTTGATGTTGTTCACCTTTGATTTTTTTTTTAAATCTAAAATATGTGCATAAATTATTTTGGTAGAAATGTACTACCAGTTTTTTTTAAAACGATAACAAGGAAAGGAAGGCGAGTAGCTTGAATGACAGACATCACAAATTGTGTGCCTATAAATAAACAGGTAATATCAGGATAAGGTTGGCATCAGTTTAATGTGTCATCAGCTCTCACCTCTAGAGAGAGAGATGAGAGCTATTCATGACAGGTCACATGAGGACTGGGAAATCATTTATAAGCAGGGTTGCCCAAGATAACTTGTGAAAATTAGTGGCATTTCCATGTACAAATCAGAGTGTTGGGCTGTAACTGTAGGTTTGTTCAAGGGATATACCTTACACCATTGATACATATGAGTCCTGAGAGTTGTATTTTGGTGAAGTGCTTGGAATTCTGTGCTAGAGCTCTAGTCCAATGCTCTGAACTACAGCTCCAAAGCTCTCTAGCGGAGAATTCTAATTACCATATCAAATTACAGACCCAGGATTCCATATGATGGATCCATGGCAGTTAAAAGGAATCATAGTGCTACAATTGTATAGTGCAGATATGGTCAGAATATTTCGTATTGGGGAGGAGATGTGTATTCCAGACAATTCTACTCCATCATCTGGGTGGTTGTGCTTCCTAATCACATAGTAACTGGATATTTAAAATGTCATGCTGAAAGTACTGGCCAGGATCTGTCAGTGAGACCAGGACCTGGGAGGAGGGGATTATTCCTCTGGACTAGCAAATGCCTAAAAATGTCCAAGATATTTTGCTTTGATGAGAGTTGTAGTGCAACAGAATAATGTGCCATGGATCAGTCATTGCTTGCTTGCCTGCCTGCCTGTCTGCCTCCCTTCCTTCCTCCCTTCCTTCCTATCTGCTATTTTCCTCCTCCTGTCTATCTGTCCATCTTCCAAATTTGGATGTGTCATCTTCTCGGGCGTGGCAGTAGTAAGAAGAGTTATGAGTTACGTCATGTGCAGCAGCCTACAGATAAATCTGAAGATGCTGGCATGGGCTGATACCATTATTGGCTTGTGCTAGAACTTGAGCCTCCTGCTGTGCCTGAGGAATGATTGGCATGGAGAGGGCAGTGCAACCCAGTGGAATTCCTACTTTTATCCCTTGCCTCCTGAACCCACCCTTATCTAGGGAAGCACTGATAGTACACTAATACTATATTAACCACCAAATTCCAGTTTGGGTGAAATTTGACAATCATCATTAAGAGGTGACCTTGCTTTTCTTGATGTCTGTTTTATTTAACATCATGTGCTTCAGACAGATTGCTCCTAGTGCTACCAGTTAAAAGGCCTGACCTGTTACTGGCCTGTTGATTTTACTGAGAACTACTTTGAGATTTGAAAATGAGAAGTGATGTATAAATGTTGGAAGCAGTAAATAAAAACATCCAGCTTTGCACTAACGGGTACTCACTAGGAGTGCAGAATTTGTTCTCCTTCTCCTTTCACTCCCCTGCAACCCTCTGTCCTACCCAAAAACTGATTTGTAGGAGAAGGGCCTTCGGTTTTCCAGAAACATTATGAGGAGTGCAGGAGTAGTCAAGGAAAGGGGTACGGATTGTCCTTTTCCACTTCCACTGATAGAAGCAGCATAGTCAGAGGGACAGCCCTGTTGGATTCTGTTCTGTATCTTCTTTGGTAAAGAAAAGAATGAAGTAGTGGTTTGAAAACATGATTACAAATGAGAGATGGTAGCTGAGATCCTCGATTGAGGTTAGCAGTGTAAATCTCTTCATGAAGAGTTAAGCAGTGATTGTGCAATATCAATCTTTTGTTGAATGGTAGCATTGTGCAACTGAATGCACATTTCAGGGACATATGGATATGCCATTGGCTGAGAAAATACATCTGCATGCTCTGCAGCGATCACATGTACAATTCCATTTCCATGAGCTTGAATGGAATATGGATGTTGCATATTGGACACAAACGTCCCACTGCTTCTACAGAAAAAACTTACACAAATGTAAGATACCAACGGGATTCTGGTCAATATCAAATGGTCGTGACCAGGGTTGTAGCTCTAGAGAGGGCAAAATGAGGGTCTTGCACCCCCCAATAAAGATTCTACCCACCCTGAAATTTTTATTCTGTCCTGAAATTTTGTGAGTTGCAGAATGAGACACACCTAGAACTTTTACATTTGCTGTGTTCACATTCCTTTCGGTAACTTTGTCTGTCTCTTTTCTTTGGACACCTAAATTATAGGTTTAGTTTCTTTGGTTTAGGTTTATAGGTTTAGGTTTCTTTGGGGTCTAAAGGAAAATTTCAGAATTCTCATTTGCCCTCCCCTACAGGTACCTGCCTGGTCTGGACCCACCTCTGCTTGGGATATAAAATTGTCTGAATGAAGAAGGGTGACTGCACAATGAGAACCTCCCAAGAATCACCCTTAGACTCTACATATTTGTTGCTGTGTGCTTTCAAGTCATTTCTGACTTATGGTGACACTAAAGTGTACGTATCATGAGGTTTTCGTGGCAAAATTTTTTCAGAGGGGGTTTGCCTTTGTGTTTATCTAAGGCTGAGAGAATGTGACTTTTCTTGGCAAGATAAACACCTTTGTGCCAATCTGAGGCTGAGAGAATGTGACTTGCCAAGGGTCTCCCAGTGGATTTCCATGGCTAAGTGGGAATTTGAATCCTCATTTGCAAAGTCAGAGTCCAATGCACAAACCAGTATACCCTACTGGGTCTCTCAATAGCATTTACTTTGTTCGTATAGATCTTGGTTGTATTTAATCTGATAAATCAGAGAAAAAAAGATCTGAAGGATAGTATCCATCCTTGAAGTACTGTGAGACATTTAGTGCCTAATAATCCTAGCTCTATCAGTTTTTCCTGTTTTATTGTATAGAGCTGGGACTAGAGGTACTTTCTGCCCTGTCTCTGCCCTCGAATGAACGTTTAGTTTCATTGTTTTCTAAAAGCTTGAGGGGGAAGATAGCTGGTTTTTTTTTTTAAAAAAAAAACTTTAGCGGTAAGCATTTCTTTTAAAGCACTCACAAGAGGTAGCGAATTTATATCTCTCAGCCATTCTGAAAGTTGTAATAAATAGCACCCCAAGCCAAACACTTCCTAGGCTGCACTGAATTAAATTACCAAAGAGGTCAAACCCAGGCCATAATGTTCTCCATGCATGGAGAGAGTGACAAATTTGAAGTAATGTCAAAATGCAACCCAAGAGGAGCTGAATGTCTAATTTCATTGTTGTTTCACTGTCTTGAATGCATCAAATGGAATAAACCAAATTGCAACAGACTCAGATATTTAATGCCCATTTGCAACTGAGGCTGCTGTCTGCTTCAACATTCCATGCCCTTGCTTACTGTATGATAAGAAGCAAAAATGATTGTATCGGCCATCATTAAAAAAAAAAATCAGAATTCCATGTTAGTGTAATACTTTTATTAGATCAATTCAATATAGTGTGAATGCTCTCCAGCTCTTCAGAACTCTTGATATGGAACACAATAAGTAAAGCAAAAAAACAAAAAAGTCAGGGGGGAGGCAAGCAATGGCAGGGTGGGAAGTGTCTGACATTGAAGTCAACTTGTCTGCATTTAGTCCCAGTCTTTGGCTGGAAAGGAGAGATGATTGCAGAGACATTCAGGTTACAGTCCATCATAATGGCCTTAGGTTGCCTCCAGGATTGCTCCTAGGTCGGCTGAGATTATTTCTTTCTCTTTTATCTATCTGTTCCCATCTTCTACCATCTCTTTCATACCACTATAAAACGTGTTTTGCAGGAAACGTTTCTCCATGTTTAAATATCTTTGGTCTCCAAGCTACTGTAATAGACTGAAGAATGAAGCCAGGTTTCCTCAGTGTTCACAATGCTAGTTATATGCCTTGTAGGGTTCAGAAAGACCCACATGCAAAGTGTTTCTGTGGAGGTATGAGAAAGTAGTGGCTGGTTTCCTTGACTTCTGACTTTTTGTGTGTTGGCATTGAAAATGAACACACCAGTGTAGCACAGTGGTTCCAGTGAGACCAGAGGTTAAATCCCCATTGGGCCAGGTAAACCCACTGGGGGACTTGGAGCAAGTCACAGCTTCGCAGGGTTTTGTCAGAAAGATTTATTCCCACTAAACTCCACTAAACAAGTCTTTCTGACAAAACCCTGTGATTAGGGTCACCATAAGTTGGAAATGACTTGAAGGCACACAACAACAACAAATTGAAAATGAGAAGCTTTCAAGAGTTGGTGTTGAAAGCAGGAAACTGGAAAAAGAATCACAATGAATATGGAGTTATCCACCAAAACCTATTGTATTGTCTCATTGTAGAACAGAGGTGAGCCTGGACTCCTGAAAGCAATGCCAGTGATATGCAAGCTCTGGTAGGGTCTCTGAAGCTGGTGAGGCTTCAGGGAAAGGTTGACTGCATGTCTGCTGTCTGGGAACCAGCCTAGTACAGAGAAGCTCATCACCAGAAGCTTGGCTGCAAGCTGATGAATTGGCAACAGTAACTATGAACACAATTATGAATAATTGTGATCTGCATCCATAGAGGGACTAGCTGTAGTGATTAAAGGGACCTTCAAGATATTTATAATTTATGTGGAATACTGTACATGGCCATTTGTATCCTAGTTATCTGGGGCAGGGTTTTATTGTGCAGCTGCAATGCATGTCTAAGCAGCATCCAGATGTTGTTTTGTCACCCTCCTGTGACTTCTCTTTTTGTAGCTCTCCCATGATTTCCAACTACGTCTTCCTTCTTTTTTTCTTTCCACAGAAAATTTGCTAAGGAGTAAAAAACAGAATTGCTTTTTGATTGGTTGTGCTAGAAGCCATCCATCTAGGAGTACTCTTGGAGGACACACCACTCAGGTGCTAGATGAGACATTTATTATTTCTTTCAAATAAGAAAAACACAACCACTTAAAGCTAGTGGTGTATTTGAGATGCTGTGTGAATGTGATGCAACTTTCTTACCATCCTATCCACTTTTCTTCTCCCAGTACAACCAAGAACCAGGTTGGCAGAGCATCTCAGCCTTCTAGCAGATTATTGGGTTGAAGTGGGGATGGGAGATTTTTCCTTTTCCAATTCCATTCACAGAAGCACTAGTTCCATTAATGGATGTGCTTCATTGGATCCTGACTTGTAACAGATACAATTAAATCCAAGCTCATTTAGGGCTCTTCCCCATATTCATCTAAAGAAGTGTGAGTTCTTACAATATAGCTCCTTGGGTGTTAGTTACTGTTGCTCCTTGCTCGCTCACTCTATTCCTTTTGGGTTCTGTTCATAGCAGTTTCTTGGTTCTGCAGTGGGGCTCTTCCAATTGTTTTTTAATGGGATGTGGTTTAAGTGAGATATGCTATCATTTGAAAGGGAAATATTTTCTTCTCTGAGTTTTTTTTAAATTGTAGCACTATAGCACAAAAATGTGACTACACTGATGCACTATAGCATGATAACTCTATAAAATTCTTAAAAAGAGAGAAAGGAGGAATATGTTTCAAAATTAAAAAGAAACACTTGAGGGTGGAATAAAATGTGGCACTTGGTGGTGGGAATTGCCAGAAAATAGTCTGGAACTACAGAAGCATTGTTTGCATATTTAAAAAAAAATCCTAGAACAATATTTTAAAAAAGTCCTAGAGCAACAAATACTACAACCTCCCAGCACATTTGCCCATATGGAGGAACCTTCAGAGATTAAACTGTATACTTCCACTAAGCACACATTTTCTGCTGTATTCGGAGTATGGGAAAATAATCCCATTGGAAACATGTTTCATAAGTAACGAGTACTGGCTGGAGGATGCTGAGGAATGTAGTTCCAAAATTGGCTTTTCCAAAGGACTACCATAGGCCTACTATTGCCTGTTGCCTAGATCAGAAAGAAATATTCTGGTCTGGGCTTCATGTTCACCTCCAATATGCAATACACAAGCCCAGTAGGTTACAGTACATGCATGCAACTATCACTTCTAGTAAATACATTTTTTCAGTTTTTATAGTTTTTCCACAGAACTGTTTATCTGGAGATAGCATTAGAGCAAGAGAGGGAGTCATGTGGACAGAAGGAAAATCATCCCTTTTATGTTGTCCTGCTGTTTTTAAGCCTCTTTCCCTCTCCCAATAGTTTATCCTTTAGGTTGTAGAAAGGTAGAGGGGGAACATTTGACCTTCCAATTGTTTTGGACTTCAGTTCTCAAAAACTGCAGCCAGTATAGGTAGAGGTTAAGGATTACAGGAGTTGAACATCTAGAGGGCCAGAGGTTCTTCTTTACATCTGTTTTAGAGATTATTGTAGCCTTGCTTGGCCTGCTGTATCAATCTGTTCTGAATATAAACTCAGAATCTGAGTTTAGCTTCACCCTGGTCCTTAATCACCCTCTGGACCTCAATCTCATCTAGAGTCTTTTCATACTACATAGTTGCAGCTTCGTTACTCCATTTTAACTGCCATGGCTGCATCCCGTGGAATCCTGGGATTGTAGTTTGGGGAAGCATAGCTCTCTGGCTGAGAAATCTAAATACTCTCCCTAAACTACAAATCACAGGATTCCACTGGATGGAACCCTGGCCATTAGAGTGGAATCACAGTGCTCTAATTGTGCAATACTTTACCTTTGGGCTGGCCAACTCTACAGAGTAGTGTAGTCGCTGACCTGGTTCAGTGACATGAAAAATACATTGAGATAAACATGAAAATACTACAGAAAGATCAGCTCTGGCCCATGACAATTTGCTATTTGAAGCAAAGAACAAAATAGCATCTACTCTCAGTTGCCTGAACAGAAGCCAGCTGAGCTGACAGTTCAATCTCACTTTAACATTGGTGATGGGATAATATCCTCTGCCACGTTTGAGGCAGCAGACTAATTTAGGGGGCCCAGGTTGGGTTGGGTGGCATACAGAACTCTGGCTTCCAACAGAGGAATTGTTAAAGAGTCCTGGACAAACAGCCAACAGGCTGCCACCGCTGGCCTCTCTCTGGCATTTGCCACCTGAGGTAATTGCTTCACTTTGTCTCTTGGTAGATCTGGCTCTGACGAACACAGAGCAAGCAGTCCTTTCACTTGTGCTGTGGCTGGATGTTTCTCCTCATTCTTTATCCATGCTGCAGTTATAGCATCAAGGAAATAAACAAATCTAAATTTAAGAGATTATCCAATTTATTAAAGTTTTATGATCCAGGGTGTTGGCGTATGCAAAGCCAGCAAGAAGCTTTTAAATATGTAGCTATAGATAGCAATTTCCTAACCATTTAGTGGTGCTCGAAGAAATTCCACACCATGTTTGATTGATAGATAAATAAAATTTTCTGCACGGGGAACCAGGGACCCATAATAGGAGATTTAAGTTGACACTCTGTGCACATTAAAATGAGACAGATTGTTACTGTCCTTTACTCTCTTCTAAGTGAAATGAAAACAATCATGCAACTATATATTTCATATCATGCATCACTGTGTACTGTTTGCCTGTGTGGACTGGGTCTCTCATTGATCTTGGAAAATGGACCATGTCTTCCAGCTGCTGGTTATGCTGGGAAGGAGAGATTTTGGGAGTGTAGTCCAAATCAGTATTTATTTATTTCATTGATTGATTTATACGCCACATTTCTCCTACCATGGGACCCAAGGCAGCTTATAAAACTTATGAGATTATCTCAAAATGCAGTATAACATTTTTTTAAAAAAAATTAAATCTCAGTTCTGTTAAAAACACATAGTTAAAAAGTTTAAAATACATTTTAAAATACACGTAGAACATAAGTAACTTTTCAAAGATTGATGAGAGACCCAGTTCACACATACAAACAGTGATAACTCCCAAGATTGTATTGCCCTTGTACAAATCCATGCTGCAACCACATCTGGAATACCATGTACAATTCTGGCCCCTGCACCTGAAGAAGGACATATAAATATGATCAGGAGACTGGGGGAAACTCTTCTATGAGAAAAGGTTACAGTGTTCTGGCTTGTTTAGCTGAGGTAAGAGGAGACATGATAGAGATATATAAAACTACATACAGTGTGGAGGAAATGGACAGGAAGATTTTCTCCTTTGCTTATAATCCGAGCAGCCAGGGTCCTCCACAGAAGCTGAACTGTGGAAGATACAGTACAGACAAGAGAAAACGCTTATTCATCGTCCTTAAAACAGTGGAATTCACTGCCACAAAATGTAATGTGGTTGTCAGCTTGGAAGGCTTTGAAGAAGAAAAGCCAGAAAGTCACCATAAAGCCTAAATGAGGTAGAGTCATCTCAAAGAAAACAGTTTACTTAGACATAAAACATTTTGCAAGTTTTTAGTGATTTCAGGTTAAGTTTAACATGCACAAAACATTCTGAGCCATATTCCCAAACATCTTGACATGTTCTGTTGATATGGTAACACCTAGAAGCCTAAAATAAGATACAAAGAACAAGTGTGACGCACATAGTTTAGAAACAGTGTTTGCTTCTTGTTGGTGAGTTCATATGTATGTCACAGCCTTTTGTTGCTTAGCTGCTGTTACTGCATGTTTTTGTAAGAATTCTATGTGAAGTTGGATTAATTGCTTGTTTGAAGAGGGACCCTGGGCTACTAAGCCAGAGGCCCTTTCCGCCTGTGTGTGTGTGTGGGGGGACGGCCGAAAACAGAGCTTACTGGCTTTGTTTTCCGGCTGGCCGAGTCCGTCGCCATGAGGAGCAGCGCGAGTTCGCTGCTCCGCAGTCCTCCGTGTCCCAAATGGCGGCTTCCGGTTGGTGGAGGCTCTCCACCAACTGGAGAAGCTCGCCAACCAGAAGCCTGCCCCCAGCAGATCTGCAGGCACGCACTTGCGCGTGCCTGCAAATCTGCTCTGGAGCCGGGCAACAGAGCAGCATGGGGCTGCGTGCTCCGTGATTTTTAAAAACCTCTGAAAAGAGGTTTTTAAAAAACACGCCGCACGACCAGTTCCAGTCACTCCGGAGTGGACTGAGGTATGGAACTACAGAAAGTAGTCCACCCCAGTCCACTCTACGGTGCAGAAGACCTCTGTTAGAGGTCGCTCTGCACTGTTTTACTAGCCGGGTGTGGAAATGACCAGAGTCTACCTGGTGCTGTGTTGTTAAATAAACTACTGAGTTCAATCTACTATCAGGCTTCACCTTTAAAAGACAGATACGTGGTAATTGATGCAATCACATGTGCCTCCATTCCACATGGTACAATTGTTTTCACCTACTATTATGTTATTATAGCTACACCATGAAACAGCTCTGTTACTATGCCACATGTTCCTGGTGATTTATTTCTTTCAAGTTCTTTGAGAGTCTGTTCCACTTTACTTTCTAAAATTGAAGGTTCATTGTCAAATGGTTCCTCCTTGAAGGAATCTGTTATCTGATCATCTCTTTTATATAGTTCTTCTGCCATCTTTCTATTTTGTCCTGATCAGATAATGTGTTTCCGTATTGGTCATGTATTATCCCTTTGATTTCTTGAATCTTCAGCAGAAGATTTTTCTTCTGTTTCTTTACATTAATTATTATAACAGTTTTACCTATCTCATTACCTACACACAAGCTTCTGAACAGTTGCATTCAGGATTCTGACACTATTTATGTCACTTTTACTTCTGCAATTTGAAGAGTTTTATCAGTCATCTTATTAGGCTTTTCTTTCTCTTTGGCTACAAATAGTGCATTCTTCCCTAATATGTTCCTGGGTTCAGTTTGGAGTTCTTCTGATTTCTGGAAATTAGGCTTAGAATTGAAAATCTGTTTGTTCCATGGTCTTCAAATTCTACAGGATGTTCCCTGGATTGCATTTTGGCACTGTGATTGATTTAGTGCACTTCTTTACCTTTATTTTTATTTTTGATATTAGCAGTTTCAGTGATAGGTGCTGCAATCTGCTTCTGTTTTGTATTGTTTTTTGCAAAGAGAATAGAGCTTCCCCATCTTGTGCTTCCAATAATGTGATTGGTTTGACTTCTCCAGCCAAGTATTGTTCTGCTTTGTTTCTTACTTCTTTACAATTCCCTATGATTATCCACATGTCCTGCTTTGGTGCATGATCAGTTTCTACCAGGATTCCTGCATAGAATCTTTTAATGTTTTCCTCTTTGCCTCTGTAGTTGGAGCATAAACTTGGATTATAGTTCTGTTGATAGGTTTTCCCCAAAGTCTTAGTAATATTTTCTGTCAGACTTTGCATTATATCCCCTGACTCCTTTTGCTACATCACATCTCACTATTAATGTGTCCCCATTTCTTCTCATTTCCAGAGTAAAATACTATGTAATTACCTGATTGAAAATGTCGCATTCCTATCCAGTTTAACTCACTCACAGCAACTATTGCTGTGTTTACACATTCCATTTCTTGTTTTATAATTTCTAGCTTCCGTTATTCATGCCTTTCACATTCTGTGCTCCTACTATAGCCACAGAGGAGCTTCAGACTTTTCTTTTGCATCTGGGCATATCAGCAGCTGAATTCTCTTTCAGCTTGATTTCAGTTACATAATTACACACAGCACTCCTTATAATTGCCATTTGTTCTTTTCTGTAACAGGTTGAGTGCCTTCTGACCCAAGACTCCAGTCTTCCAGCACAATCTCTTGCTTCATTTTGGATCGCCATTTCACAAGGTTTCCAAGGTAAAAGACATTCAGAAATAGTTTTCTATTGCGTCCTTCCCCTACTAACAAGAGTAAACTAAAGTGCCACTGTTTTTGTTTCTGAGATATTCCAGGCCATTGTCATCTCTCCATTATTGGTACTACCTAGTAGTTTTCCTTCATTACGTTAAGGTGTTTCATACATTTTAGTCTGAATCTTCAAGAAAACCTGTTCAACATGGGAGACCCTACCAGCAGTTCTGCTAAAGTCAGCATAGCCTCTTACCTCATGGAAGCCCACAACTTCACTAACACAGAAAGGTGGTGCCATGGTGTGAGTTACTAACATAGCTGATTATTAATTAAACAAATATATTTGCGCATGAGGAAAAAACATATGAAGAAAAAGTCTGAGGCATTCTGTTGCAGAAGGTGTCATTCCTCTTGAGTGTCCTACAGGAGGGCATGCCTCTGAAGCTGGCACATGAAAGCTGTGTTTTTCAGAGCCTAGTAAAATTATTTTTTCAACCACAACCCCCAGAACAATGGCCATGTTTCCTCAGAGATTCTGGAAGTTGTAGTCCAAAAAGTAACTTTTTAAAGCTCTGTATTAAATCTTATTTAAACATATGAATGTTTCATGTTTAATTGATGGCACTGTTTTAATTGATCAAGATCTTTTAATGTAATTTTGCCACTCAAGTTTATTTGAAGCTAGAACTAAAATAGTGAAAATAAGTAAACACAGCAAGAAATTCCCAAGATGAGCAAACCGTTCAGGAAGATTAGAAATGATTTTTTTAAAGTGACACTGAAATAAATGTGCTTTGAGGTCTTTTGTTTCTCTATTGCCTAGG
Source organism: Cyclura pinguis (assembly GCA_030412105.1). Lineage (NCBI taxonomy): Eukaryota > Metazoa > Chordata > Lepidosauria > Squamata > Iguanidae > Cyclura > Cyclura pinguis. The sequence continues at coordinate 165,808,985 of CM059603.1, read as the reverse complement.
AAAAAATCAATTTGTTTAGATTCATCTTATGTTTCTGATTTTCCCATATGCAGGAAAGGAAAAAAAAAGAAAGAAAGAAGAAAATCAGTATATGCTAAGACTGCAGGAGAATAAATAGAAGCAAGGATACGTTGGAAAACACACATAGTCCCACATACTCTCCCTTGGCAGCCTGGCTTAGCAGAACAAATAATGGCTTGCTCTTGTTTCTTCCAACAGCCAAGCCATTAGCAGTTTAAAGGAGGCAAAATAAAACACAAACAAAAATCAGATGGCCACATAAAGATCATATAACCCCTATTAATTTTTGAGTTGAAACATTAACAGCCTTCTTGTACATGCCTCATCATCCAAATCAGCATAGCTTACAGTTTCTTCCTATTATTTAAATGCTGAAAATTGAATCAAAATGAGTCTGGTTTTTCATATTCTGGCTAATGATGTCCAGCATGTTACTTTAGGTATGATCCAGCTAAATCAAGTCTGTTTATAGCTAACCTACATGCTGTTCTCCAGACACTTATAACATTTAATGGCTTCTCACTTCCAGAGTGTCCTTAAAGATATTATCAATGTAAGTTGTGTACAGTGTGTTATGAGTGGATAAAGAGTGGCATGACTTCCAATACAGAAGCTAGAACCTATAGCTGCCTGTGAAAAAAGTCTAAAATGGCATGATGGTTTTTAGACTTATAGCCTAGACTATTCACAAGGGCAAAGGACCTCAGAGCAGCTGACAGAGGATCTCTGGGCATGCATCTACTGGAGCTTTTCTGTAATGTGGAAATGTCCATAGCATAATTATTCCTTGAACATTTTAATGTATTTTCTAGCTTTTTTTCTCCCATTGCAGGTCTCAAGGCATCTTACATTATGGATTAAAACAGCATACAATAGAATTACGACTACAACTGTTCTTGCTGCGGGCTTGGTTGATGCACAATAAAAGGCAAAATATCACACTAGTGACAGAGGTGGGTTAAACTGGAAAGAGAAGATATGTCTACACATATCTGGTTTAAATATCATGTTTCCCACAGACAGCCGAGGACACTGTAGCGTTTTATGTGGGCAAGGATTCCCTATCTGTGTGGAGTTTTGGGGCACTCCTACTGATAGTTAAACAGAAGTTCAGATATGATTCATGGTTGAGGCATGAGAGCTGAGCCAAGGATCTGGAAGCTTGTGACTATGCCTCACATAATAGCACATAGTCTCTGGGCTTGACCACATGATTTTAAGGAATCTTGCTGTGAGATAGGAGCTTGCCAGATTGGGGAGTTTGTAAGATCCCAGTCCAAGCACTGAGACAACTTCACTAGCTAAAAGTTTTGGGATTTATTATGGCCCTTATTGTGGTTTTGTGGCTTGGGAGATGAAAGAAACAGCATGAATCACAGGTCTTCACTTGCCCACCACCCACACATCTAGTAATGCAATATCAACAATGTATATCCGGGAGATCTCTTGAGAAAAACACATCTATGCCAAAGCTCTAGGATTGCCTTGGCAACATGTATTTGCTGTACAGATATCCACAATCCATGCCCATGACACATTCCATTTTTTTAGCAGGCTCTTGGGAACATAGAACAACACTTCAAGAGCCATGGCAGGAAGGTGAAATGAAGAAAAGCTCTTTGGCCACTAGAAATGGCACTGACCCTTAACATCCCCTTTGGTACATGAAAGAAGACAGTAGTTTAATGTCCTGAAGCAGCTGAAGATTTAACCTCCGGACTCAGACTTGAGTGAAACTAGTGTAACTTGGGAAAGCCTTTGGCAAAGTCAACGGAACTACACCCATATCAAGTATGCATACACTCAACCTCAGGCAGGCCCAGGGAAAAGTTACTGTAGCATTCCATCTCAGTAGTATTTACACCTGCTATGCAATCTGGTGCCAACTAGGCAACAGCTGGTTCCTTAAATTTAAGGCTTAAACTTTGGGTCACACCCAGTTGGCTTGCAGAGTTGTAGCAATGCAATACTAACACAGCTGCAGCCCAGCAATCATGTCAATAGCTGTTGTACAAGAGCAAGATCTTACTGTTCTTTCTGCCACAAAGCCTCTTTCCCACCGCCTCCTTTGGTCCCAGCTTTCACAGCTTAGTCGCAGATTCCCTTATACACAATAATAATATTTAGCACTTTCATGGCACTTCACAGCTTCAAAGCACAGTTCAAGCATTTAACTAATTAATCAGCAATTTGTTAGTTAAATAATCATTAGCATATATAAATATCCCAGGCTGGATTTGTTGTCCATGTAATGGATGGAGTAATGGATTTCAGTGTGAGTGAAACAATTCCTGAGTACATTTAAGGGAGGCAGGGTATAATTTGCACTTTGACACTATGTGTTGCTTGTAGTTGTACTTGTGCCCCAGGAGTGTAGCTACATGGGAGGGCAGCAAAATGAGGCCACTGCCCCCCAAATAAGAATTCCACTCCTGAATGAAATTTTCCTTCAGTCCTCAAACTTCTGGCATTGCAGTAGCATAAAACTTTAGGGGATCTAAAGCACAGTTTAACCATCCAAAGAAAAGGGGCAGTCAAAGTTATCAAGGGAATGTGAAAAAAATATATGAGTTCTAAATGTGAATGGTTTTCCATGTCCAACAATGCTAGCAATTTAAAGACTGAAGCAAAATTTCATTTGGAGAAAAGAATTCTCATTTGGAGGGGCAATGCTGTCTCCCCAGGAGATACATTCCTGATGAGGGTAAAAATGGCTAAAAATCCAGGAAACTGAAAAAGTACTTGGTTTGAAGCAACTGAATAATCATGTTTAGATAGCTGCTGGGGCAGAAATGGATTTAAGAAGTTACCTAAACTCAAGTATGTTTGAAGCTATGTGTGGTGAGACCTGTACTGAAAGCAATCATGATCTCCTCTTGGTCTGGCTTTGGGTGCTCCACTCCTTGATTTGGCCTGGGGAGCTGGGGTACTTTGCAGAAATTCCTTCTTTTCTTCCTTATCCTTTTGCAACTCAATTGGGGCCGCAGTATCAGGAAAGATGCATTTCCAGCTGTCCTCCTGAGTACAAGTACTGATTTCTGCTCTAAGGTTCAATTCAAAACTGACAAAAATGTTTAGAAGAGCCTTTAAAAGAGACATTTGGATTTATTATTTTCTTCATCTGCCTTCATCCAAAGCATTTAAGTGGCAGTAATATAGTGCGTTGATGAACATATTCTGGTTTATGTAGGTCCAATTTAGTAACATCAGATCTCATTATCTTCATCCTTAATAGAGCCTGCAGGCAACATTTTGAGCAAAATCATTACTGAAGTGAAAAATAAATAATGTGGGAACAGTAAGGGGTTAATCAATGCCATTGTGCAGCAGCCAGCTCATAACGAATATTCCCCTGAGACTTCAATTAAGGCAATGCACTCTCGTCATTCTCTTATAAGTTATTATCAAAGTACCAGCCCTATTCTGTGCACTATATGAACGCTTAACTATTCCAGATTAGCTAAGTCTTTATAACTATCCAACAATCTCACCATCATTTCTGAAAAGAAACAGACAGATTTTTAAAAATGGAAATTAAAAGGATACCTTGGAGATGAAATAGGTTTCCATCCCCCCAATTCTGACTGTCTAATGCTACAATATTTTTACAGGTTGTAGATAAATGCCTTTCTGCATGTGGATGTTAAAACGGACCAAGGCGTCCTGGCAAGGAGGTCGTCCGCACCTTGGATCGGACTAGGTTCAGACTATTTAACTTAGTTCTGCACCTTAGTCCGATCCAAACCGCCCCCAAGTGGTCCTCCAGTGTGCTAAGTAAAGACTGGAAAAATCAGGTCTTTCAATTTTCTAGAGCGCGCCATTGTGTTCCTGCTTACCTGTGCAGATGCGCAGGCTTGCACCAATGTGAGGAGGGCGGGCTGTGGGTGTGGCCAGCGTCAGCGGTTGGTCCGCACCCACGAAGCTGCCATTTTTAGCCAGAAGCCACAGGAAGCCGCTATTTTCAGCCAGAGCAGCGCGGATCTAAAGACCTCGCACTGCCCCGGTTTGCCCTGGACTAATGGAGGAGCCCTGCGGAAGGGCTCAAGGGAAAGTCTGCATTACTTTGGACCCAAGAAGAACCAGTAAGTAATGGCACGGAGTGATTCACTCGCCTCGTGCGGAAAGGGCCAAAGAGGAATTTCAGATGCAGAAGCCTGAGACAGCACTGTTTGGTTCGGAACAAAGCTGGCTATGCTACCTAGGGGATTCTGGGAGTTGTAATAATCAAAGTAAACTTTCTAACCTCTCGTTTGGAATAACAAAAACTAATGGCCTTTCTGTCCTACACTGTTATAGTACTATTATTCCACTTTTAACATCCTGTGAAATTCTGGGGTTTGTAGTTTACTGAGGCCAAAGAGCTCTCTGGCTGAGAATTCTAAAGGCCCCTCCCTAAACTGCAAACCTCAGGATTCCATAGGATGTTGAAAGTGGAATAATAGCATTATAACAGTGTAGTGTGGAAAGGCTCTAAGTGTAGGACTTGTGCATTCCATCCTCCTCTGGCATGGTCAAGTCAAATCAAAATCAAATCATGGTTTTTGCAGCTCTGTTTTTTGGGAGCAAGTACAAACCACTGCTTGTCAGTTTATATAGAAGGGAAAGATTCTGTCTGCTGTGAAGGAAAGAGGATATGATTTTGCAGTGACAATGAGATGGAGGGGAATTAAAATGAGGAGAATTAAGATAAGCCAAAGTCTCATGTATGCAGCACAAATCTATTTTTCTGCCCTCTGTTTACACACACACACACGCACGCATGCACACACACACCTTTTAACTTTTACTTACGTGTTTTCATTTGTCCAGTACATGGTTGGAGAGTTCCTAATACAGGCTATAAGCACAGTACAAATGTAAGAGTGATTTTATGCAATGTGATATTATTATTTACATGTCTTCTTTTATGATTTTATATAGCCCTCTGAAGTAGGCCTTAATACCACAGGCTTTTCTACCAATTAAGAAACATCTTTTGAGCATCTTAAGGCGAGTCTCTTGTTTCTTTGCCTATTCAGTGCTAAACTGTGGCTTCCTGTGAACCTAATCAGAATGTAAAAACACTCAGAACTGTAGTGTACAAGCCAGAATGTACATGCAGAACATTTTATGCATTATGAACTGCAGATATTCATTTCTACATACTCCCACACAAAATTGCCACCCATGTAGGAAGTACATGACATTCTTGCAGATGGAATGAATGTAAAATCCACACTGTGCAGGTCTCTGTGTTAAGGAGAACTTTCTCTCAGTTATAAACCTTGAAGAGGAACAGCTGGAGCTATCACACTATCTCTAAAGATTTCATAAGAGCATCTTCTGGACAAGGACGAGTTGAGTATTAAAAACACTGGGAAAACTGAACAGAAGTGGAGCCATTGTTTATTCTAATGCTGGAAGTCTACTTTTCCCCCCCTGCTATGACATATAATTAGGGATTGGGGGTGGGCTCCCTTCCCTTTGGCAACTACATGGAATTTTGTTTGAAGCGGCAAACTTCTAGATTTCTGTTGTATAATACTTGTGACTCAGTAATAACTGATTTCTTGAAGGTAACTGTTGAAATTGCGGCAGCAGATGGGCAATTAGTGTTCTCTTGAGAGGTCTCTGGGGTGTAATGATTTTCTAGGCCACTTATCTTCTCTGTAGTGCATTGAAACAGGTCCTTGTCACATTTAAATGGGACAAACGGAAACTTGTGCTCTTTCTGCATTTGCTGTTCTTATCATAGTCAAAAGCTAAAGGAATTTTCCCCTCAAGACCACAAGTTTTACTTTTACATTTTGAAGAACTCTGTTTACAAATACTACAATTAAGTGTACTATATGGGTTTATATTGTGTAGTAAATGCTTACGCAGTCAGCCAGGTCTTTTCTCTGTCACATGTTAAGAGTAAAGGTATGTAACTTTCTAATGAGAAAGTTATACACGACTGTTCTGCACCCCCTTGTCCCGGGAGGTCTGGTGAACTGGGATACAGGACTGGATCTTGTTTGTAATAGCTCCCAGTTGTGGAACTCCCTCTTCCAGGAAGTCCAGTTTGTTCCTCCTTTATTGGAATGTGGATAAACTTTAAAGCAGTTTTGTGAAATTTTCTCTTCTAATCTGTTATTTGTTAATTTTTGGATCGAAAGATTTGTAATTCACTTTTTTGCCAAAGCAGGACCCCTGAGATAACATTTGAAAAGAAAATCAATGTTACATGGCTTGAAATATCTTTTGTTTCCTGAATGCTTCAAAACTACATACATGATATCTTACACCAAATCATTGAGTGAAATGATGTCTTTGGTTTTATTGACTTGTTTGGCTTTATTTATTTCTTACTTGCCTCTCTCTATGGATTGAGGCAAAAAACAACAATGGATTAAACACGTTAGATTATGTTTACATTTACATTTCTGTTATAATTACATTACACTCACATTATATTTCTTTGTAAGATCTTAGACTTACTGAGGTCTGAGACTTACACATATTCAGAACAGAATTCTATATTGGTTACTATACCTCTATGCAACATGGAAATGATAATATGAAATTCCATTAAAGGATTATTGTAAGAATTAGTGATATAATGTGTATGAAGTAAATTGGGCACTCAAAGATGAAATCCAGAAATGAGGGAAAGTTACTTTTGGGAGGGGGGGGCTAAAACTCCCTGAATCCACCAGCCAGTGTGTAACTTAATAAATAACTTTCCCAAACTCTGGCCATTTCCATACCGGGCTTCTGAAACGGTGCAGAGCGACCTCTCACGGAGGTCTTCTACACCGTAGAGTGGACTGGCGTGGACTACTTTTTGTAGTTCCACACCAGAATCCACTCAGGAGCAGTGGGAACTAGCCATGCTGCGTGTTTTTTAAGAACCTCTTTTTCGAGGTTTTTAAAAAGCACGGAGCATGCAGCCCCGCGCCGCTCCGTCGCCCGGCTCCGAAGTAGATTTGCAGGCGCACGGAAGTGCGTGCCTGCAGATCTGCCGGGGGCGGGCTTCCAGCTGGCGAGCTTCTCCGGTTGGTGGAGAGCCTCCACCAACCGGAAGCCGCCATTTGGGCCGCCGGAGGACTGCAGAGCAGCGAGCTCGCGCTGCTCCATGTGGCGACGGACTTACCCGGCTTCAGGTAAGCTCCGTTTTTGGGTGTTTTCGCCCGTTCTCCCCCCCCACATGTGGAAAGGGCCTCTGTGTAATCCTAAGTAATAACTCAACATTAATGGTAGTTTAGATACAGCTAGAACATGTGTCAAATATCCCACCTGGGTTGCACCAGAAAGGAAGGCCTCCAGTTTGCTTATCTGTTTCCGTTGTCCAGATCACACTATGCCACCTTGTTCTAGCTTCTAAAGTGCTAATTGACTCTGCTTGCTGCTTGATCTCTGCCCAGCAGTATGGTTATACTAGAGAACCTGAACTTGACACTTATCTCTCAGTGATTATGTAAGTTCCCTCTCCATGCACACACCTTTATTTCTTTTTAGCTGTCTGAAATCACTTTGAGTTAGAGTGCCTGTTATGTGCCAGTTTTGCAGGGAAAACACCACAGGAGGTGGTAAATTAGCTTCTAATGCCAGCTGCATTAATGAAATGTTCTACTGAATCAGCTTCAGCTTCACAGGAATTGTACACAGCATTGAAGAAGAGCCCTGGAACCATCCAAGAGTTTCTCTGCTCCAGTATTCTGCTTTTAAAGGTGGCCAGACCCAAATGCCTGAGATTTTACAGTTACTTAAATTGAGATTTCAGTTCTATTAAATCTTTATTTATTTGATTATGATTATTGATGTGATTTAGCTCAGAACTATGGCAAGTTATTTTTTGGTTGAACAGAAAAGTATAACTTAAAAAGACTTTTGATAGAGTGGGCATGTGTAGGATTGCATTGTAAATTTTATGAGCTATTTTGCTGTCTGCTCATTCAGGTTGTATAGGTTCTTTAAGAGCTCCTTATACCTGGCATGGGTTTTCAGCATTGTGAATAATTTAATGCCATTTGTAGATTTGCTTGCTTCACTGTTCATCATTGATACCACATTGTTTAAGGATAAGTTTAATTCTTGATCACTGAAGATAGAGCAATAGTGAACCATCTGAAGAGGTCAAAAACATAGCTATGTGAGTTTGGATCACTGTGCAAAGGGATCTTGTAGCATCTTTGAGACTAACTGAGCATAAGCTTTTATAGACTTGAGTCTACTTCATCAGATGCATGAAGTATTGAGGAACAGGCCTTTATAGCTGTGGCCGTTTCTGCACCAGGCGCGAGAAGCGGTTTGCGCAGTTTCTTACTGTATTTATATAATGTGGTTTTTCTTCATTGTTTTCCACCCAACCCCTTGTTTTGATTTGTTTTCCTGCAGAGGAGTGCGAGTTCATGCATCTACACCACCTCATCGCTGGCCACTCCCCCGACTCCCCTCACTCCAGCCCGGCGACTGTGATTGACCTTTTTTTTTTTGTCTTTTGGGTTGGTACATTTGTATGTACTTATGTACCTATGTAGCTATGTAGGTACATATTTGCGTGGGAATGGTGAGCGTGCGCAGAGAGGTGCGTGAAGGTGGCAAGCAAACCTGGAGAGGTGTGGGAGGGGGTGGCCAGGGGGTACAGAGAATAGAATGGAGGACAGGGGAACTAAATTTTTTTTCCCTAAAGAATGCAGTCTGAAAATACAGTGCTTCTTATGCCAGTGCATCTAATACCAGCAAATACCATATGTCCTACAGCCCGTTCCCACCGCTGCCCACCAATGCGCATTGGTGCAAATGCACGTTTCCACATCACTGCGAAAATCTGAATTTGCTTCAATGTCAGAATGTGAATCGGATTTTTTTCTGGTTTTCAAATAGCGCACTTTCCCACCACACAGGGGTGCTTTAGCATGGGATTCTGTGCAGAACAACGGAAAATAAGGCGAACCTAATTCATTCCCAGGTTCAGAACACTTCAGTGCTACAACGCAGTAACCCACAGTAATAACCCTGTGCGGAAATGACCATTGATTGAGCAGGTTGTATGTGTGAACAGCAGAGGACTACAGACAAGCAAACATTGTCTTTTGCTTCCAAAAAGGTAATAGGAAAAAAAATCCAGGTACAGGCCAGGTAGCCTGACCTGAATACCAGAAAAATATTAAAATGGCTTATATAGGAATCTGCAATTATCTTGATGACAATGCAGCGATTAGTAGGAGTCAGTGTGGATTTGTATCTGTCTCTCTTTTTTTTAAATCAGGTCACTAGTTTAGTAGATGTGGGAATGCTGTGGATACCATTTATCTGGATTTCATCAAAAGATTTAATAAGGTCCCCCCATGATATTTTGTTTAGAAAATTGATTAAATATGGAAATAGCATCAGATTAGATCCATAACTGGTTGGCCAAACATGCTCAAAGTATTGTCATTTACGGTTGTGTTTCAAACTGTAGAAGGTCTCAAGTGCTGCAAGGTTCTGTCCTGGGACTGACACTTTGCAGTATTTTTATCAATGATTTAGATCATGGGGTAGAGCAAATCCTTATCAAATCTGTGGATGAAACAAAATTGGGAGGAGGTTAGGTAGCACAGCATTCAAAAGTGCAGCACAGACTTGAAAAACCTGAAAACTGGGCTGAAACTAATCATTAATAAAATGAAATTCAACAGAGACAAATGCAAAATTCTATATTTAGGCCACAAAAACTAAATACCCAGGAGATAGCTGATTCATTTTATGGGTTGCCTTGGGTCCCACTCTCAGAGAAAGGCAGTGTATAAATAAAATAAGATACTAGAAGTCTTTTCTGTCTGGCTAGCCAATTCATAATCAGCCCTGCAGCATCTGTTAACATTTCCTATAAACTAAAATGCTATGAAAGGAAGAATCTAGCACATTTACGAGTCATCTGCTATTAACATACTAGTGTGACCAGAGATGTGGCTTAGGGACCAGTGGCCCAGAGGCAACAAGTAGAAATCCACCTCACATCTGCTACTACCTCTCTCTGTCTCCTTCTCTATCTCTCTTTTTAAGAAGAGGAGCTGTTACAGCCACTGTACAGTTCTGGCAGCCCTCCTGCAAAAGTGCATGCACACCAGTGGCGGAACTTGGAGTGTGGGGAGGGGGGGTGGGCCTACAGTGTGAGGGGCATGGCCACTGTGTGTGCGGAGGTGTGGCTGTGGTGGGGGGGCATGGCCAGGGCACAGGGGCATGGCTATGGGCCAAGACGCCCCAAAAATATTGCCACCCGGGGCGAACTGCCCCCGTCCCTACGCAACTGATACACACTCACACATGCACCATCTTTCCTGTTAGGGAAGGATAATGTGGGGAAGATGGCAGAACTACCAACATCTCCCTCTTCCTCTGACCAGCCTAGCTGTGTGTCTGAGTATGATGTTTCAGTAGTGCCCTCCTAGTTCAAACAGTTATGAGAGTAAAAGAATGGAGAAAGGTAGTGGGAGCACAAGACAGATGAAACAAAGATCCACCTACAGTTCTATTTGATATTCAGTCCGACTGATAACATAGGAAGAAGATCTGTTTTCAGGTTTTATTCTTTGTTCCAATTTTGATACTTAGGCCATTTCCATACCGGGCTTCTAAAACGGTGTAGAGCGACCTCTAATGGAGGTCTTCTACACCGTAGAGTGGACTGACGTGGACTACTTTTCGTAGTTCCACACCAGAATCCACTCAGGAGTGGTAGGAACTAGCTGCACTGCGTGTTTTTTAAAAACCTCTGGCCCTTTTCACATGTGTGGGGGGGGAACGGGCGAAAACACGCTAAAACAGAGCTTACCCACAGTCGGGTAAGTCCGTCGCCACGCGGAGCAGCGTGAGTTCGCTGCTCCACACTCCTCCGGTGTCCCAGATGGCAGCTTCCGGTTGGTGGAGGCTCTCCACCAACCGGAGAAGCTCGCCAGCCGGAAGCCCGCCCCCGGCAGATCTGCAGGCACGCACTTGCGCACGCCTGCAAATCCACTTTGGAGTCGGGCGACGGAGCAGCACGGGGCTGCGTGCTCCGTGCTTTTTAAAAACCTCGACACAGAGGTTTTTAAAAAACACGCAGCGCGGCTAGTTCCCGCCGCTCCTGAGTGGATTCTGGTGTGGAACTACGAAAAGTAGTCCACGCCAGTCCACTCTACTGTGTGGAAGACCTCCATTAGAGGTTGCTCTACACCTTTTTAGAAGCCCGGTATGGAAATGGCCTCTTTTTCGAGGTCTTTAAAAAGCAGCCCCGGGCGCGCAGCCCTGTGCCGCTCCGTCGCCCGGCTCTAAAGTGGATTTGCAGGCGCGCGCAAGTGCGTGCCTGCAGATCTGCCGGGGGCGGGCTTCCGGCTGGCGAGCTTCTCTGGTTGGTGGAGAGCCTCCACCAACCGGAAGCTGCCATCTGGGACGCCGGAGGAGTGTGGAGCAGCGAGCTCGCGCTGCTCCACGTGGCGATGGACTTACCTGGCTGCGGGTAAGCTCCGTTTTAGCGTGTTTTCGCCCGTCCCCCCCCCACATGTGAAAAGGGCCTTAGTCTGCAAGCCTAAACAGATCTACTTGGACATAAGCTCCACTGAATGTAGTGGGACTTTTGTTATGTTTCTTCGATCCCTCCATCCATCACCATCACATAGGCATTGCTTTTTCTTGTGCTACAGCCTGGAATCCAGCTAACAGTAAGTGGGCTCCAGTGCTTCAACCCCTGTTCTTCCTTACTTAGTATCTCCACTGTTGGGGGCTCTCTGTCTAGCTATTGTGAGCTTATAAGTTACTAAGTACAATCTGGAAGATGGTGTGTGTCAAGAGATGCTTATGAAGAGAAGCCTAAAGTGATAAATTTGACTAGCTGCTTTTCCCATGCCAACAGTGACATCCTGGAATAAACCACAGAAATGGAAACACAGTGTGTTCACATTATGCCAGGATTTGCCATTATCCTCTCTTCACGGGAGATTGATGTCAAAGGGATTTAAACTTTCTTCCCTGGAATCCTACTTTTGACACATTAAAAAAGTGTCTCTTTCTTTGCTTTATCAGGAACCTGTCATTGATTACTTTTTTGTACTTCCAATGTAACAGTTTGCAGAGGGGTACCTGTTTTAATTTGTTGCAGCAAGAACAATTAAACATTTATGTCACCTTAAATTTGTAAGCCTTGCAGTTGCCACAAAACTCTTTGTTTTTTGCTCTGTTAACGTGTTAAAGCCCAAATTTCTTTTATGCCCTTTCCTAGTTGGGAAAAAAAGTATTCCAGAATTGCATAAGCAGCATATTTTCTGCTTTTTATGCCCCGAGGTCACACTGGACTTATTAGAGTTTAAGACTGAAACACTAGATTTTGAAACTGTTATGTTTTCCAAAGGGATGGATGACATAGCACAAAATCTGTATAATAAGATCAAGGATTTGTCTGACCTGAATGGAAAAGATATGGCACTTTTCCTGCAGTACTTTTTAAAAATAATGTATCTTTGTCTTGCAGCACTGAACAAATAAATCCTTCAATGAAAACTTAAGCAGAGATCAGAAGATTTTTTCAGCCACCTCTCAATTAGCATTTATTGTCACATTAGAAAAAAAAAGAGTATGAGAATATTTCAGAGTTTGGAAAATCCTCTAAACTGATGAGAGGCTTCTGGGAACTGTAGCCCCTCCCCCCCCCCAAAAAAAAGGCTTTTCAAAACCCTGGGTATTTCATGATCATTGTTCTACAAAGGCAAATATTCCCTATATCTGTGCTGCACTCAGTTCAACAGAAAACAAGTCTCTCTTTAATTGCCTTTGGCTTGAGAATTAATTGTAAGGTACACTAAATGTGTCATACTCCAAAATAATGAAATAGATTTTTAAAAAATCTATGAATAGCAGATGCAAGGCTTCTCAGCAGAACTGGCACAGTGGAGTATACAGATAGGGTAACCGCTTCGTCTCTACCACAATACCAACAGTCCCTTTCCCAGACTGCTCACAGCAGAAGTTCTTGTAAGTGCCAGTAGAAACTTCCTTCCTGCAGTTGGTTTTGGTTAGAGAAGAAGTTTTTGTTTTCCTTTGTTTTCTTAGCTCTGTTGCTGGAGCCAGAGAATGTTGATTCCCTTCCTCATGCCATGGCCCCAGTCCTGATAAAGACCTCCAACTGATTCACGAGACTTGGGCCATTTCCGCACTAGCCTGTTATAGCGCTATGATTCCACTTGCAACATCCTATGGAATCCTTGGGTTTGCAGTTTCAGGAGGGGCTCGTTGGCCCCTCCCGAAACTGCAAACCCCAGGATTCCATAGGATGTTGCAAGTGGAATCATAGCGCTATAACAGGCCAGTGCGGAAATGGCCTTGAAGTAGACAAACTCTCATAGCCCACAGTCCTAATCCTAGTTATTCTATTCCAACCAGGGCCAGTGTCAGACAGCATATTTGGAGTGCTGTTAGAATGGCAGAAGACTGATTTTTCAAAAGCTTATTTTGATTATATTTTTACTGTCAAGAGAGAAATAGGTGGTAATTAGTGGTAATTTCTGCATTAGGTACCAAAACAACTTGACTGGTCTTGGGTATTGTGCACTTTTACTTGGCACAGGGTACCATTTGCTGCTCTACTATAGGTGGCAAAGTATCTTGAGCTGCCTGAATAAAGACTATGACTCATGAAGGTTATATTGCCTGCAGTAGCATGAGATGTACTGCATGCCTGTACACCAGTTGCTGGACAGTATGACTAGGATGTTGCTCTTGTGCTCATGTTTTGCTTGTCTTCCATGCCACAGATATCCAAGTGGCTACCATGGGAACAGAATTCTGGACTTGACTGGCCTTTGATTTCATCCAGCAGCATTCTTTTTTGCTGATAATTTGTACTGGGCTCAAGACAAACAGAAAATTGAGGAGAGGGGGAATGGGAACAGCATCATCTGAGTCATCTGAAGATCAAAATCATCCACACAGTTGAATTAAACAAATCTGTACAAAAGAAGATCAAATATTCATGTGACAGTACACCATTCCATAAAGCTAAACGAGTCGTTGGGAAAACAAATGTCTTTCCTTTTGGATTGACATAGGAAATAAAAGGAAGTTTCTAGAAATTAAGTTACTAAAAAACAAGCAAACACACCCCCTTGCTTGTCTCCATTATTCCTAACACTTTTTTTTATTTGGTTGGCTACTTTTTCCAAAAATACCATATTTCATAATTTATTTTTCCATTAGACTACTGAAAATCCCCTGGACTGTTCCTATTTTTAGCAATTACCATGCAAGCAGGCAAACTCATAAAAGGGATCAGGACTTTATGAGATAAAGTTGAGTTGTTGCCATGAAACAGTAAAACTAAACCTTTTTTTTCCTAGTGAAAAGTCAATATTCTGAATTGTAATTTTGCCCATCTCTTTGTATACTTCTTTCCAACAACAGTTTACTACTGGGCACACCACTATATGTGGCTATTTGACAGTCAGTATCTCCTAATATAGCCTGCTTGGCCACTGAGAACCACGTGGGAGGCTGTCCTCTTAATCCTACCACCTTCTCAGTTGCTGCTGATCGGAACACGAGTGTCTTCTCAGTGGCTGCCTCTACACTTTGGAACTCCCTCCTTAAGAGGCTACAGTGGCCCCTCCTTACTGTCAGCAGGTAGAATCTTTTTTATTCAGAACAAAAAGCTTTCAACAACAGGCTGTAACTGCTGTATTGTTGTACTATATAATTTTAAAAATCTTTTTAGTGTTTTTAACATGGTTAATAATTTAATTCAGTTTTAATGTTGACTTTTTGTATGCTTTTAATCGTAATCTTTTATTTATATCCTGGGTGGCTTACACACTAAAAAGTAACAACAACAACAATGTGGACATAAGATTCTAACTCTCCCCCATTCCCATCCAGCAGGGCTATTGTAACCTTCTTATGCAGTAGTACAATGCTTCTTAACCTGGGGTCCATGGACCGGAGGTTCTTAACCTGGGAGTCCTCGAAGCCCTACTGCAAAGCCCTACTGCTGGACACCAACAGTAGTGGCAGGGGAGTGATGCGGGTGCCAAAGCCATTCCCTCATTTGCAAATGAGGGAGCTGTTGGGAGTGTGAAGACATCTTTAAGCAAGGATGTAGCATCAGGGGTTGTGGGCACCAAGGGACATGGTGGCAGACATGTGGAAACACACAAATGGCTCTCATTTGCAAACAAGAGAACAGTTTTGGTTACCCACACCTCCCCTGCTGCTGCATCCTGATGAAGGGAACATAGTGGCAGGCTTGTGTGCATGCCCAAACTGTAATTCTGGAGGCCAGGATTTGGATCCCCATTTGGCCATGGGTTTCACTGGGTAGCTTCAGGTAAGTTACATTCTTTCAGCCACAGAGAAAGGCAAAGGCAACGAATCTTGCCAAGACATGATGTCTAAAAAGAATCTTCCCCTGTCAGCATCTCTTTGCTGTTGTAACAGTCACTTCTGATTTAGGGCAAGCTAAAGGAGAACCTATCATATTTTTTTTTTTTGGCTAGATTTGTTCAGAAAAGGTTTCCCTTTGCTTTCCTTCAAGGTCAAGACAATGTGACTTGCCCAGGATCTGTGCAGGGATTTAATCCTAGTCTCCAGAAGCCTTTAAAAATAAATATCTGAACATTTAAATAAGTATTTGAACATTTAAATCCAAACTGAAATATTTCAATCTTGAGTTAAGTATTGGGGGTCCCCAGCAACAAATTATATTTACTGGAGGTCCTCCTTAACGAAATGGTTAAGAATCACTGCAGTAGCACATTTAACATCATGTGGAATTTAGAGTTTGGCCCAAGATGCCAAACTTTAATATGATATGTGTCTGTTCCAGCATCTAAACTGGGGCCCGGAAATGAGGGAATTGTTGTGTTTTCACATGAGCAGGAGGGTATAAGTAAGGATGAGGTAATTGGGCCTAAATATCCCAAAGGCAATAGAGCATGTCTGATCCTGGAATCTAAGAAAGGTCAGCCCTGGTTAGTACTTGGATGGGAGACCACCAATGAATACCAGGTGTATAGGCTATATTTCAGAGGAAGGAACTGACAAAACAATCTCTGAGTATTCCTTGCCTAAGAAACCCCTCATGGAGTGGCCATGAGACTTAAAGGCATGTATATACACAAGCATACACAAGCTAAATGCTCCCCTCCTATGTTATCCCTCTGCAATCTAATGCTTTCTCCTTTGTCCATTTCAGTCCTAGTATCAGTACTGGGCTGGGTTTAAACTGCATTAGCTTACAGTCCTAAAACACATGGGAGTTAAAACCATTGGGATCAGGTACATGTGTATTGGAGCACTATATTAAGCACTGAAGTGAGGTAGAGGTCCGTTTCATTAAAGTATAAGTGGTATAGAGATAACTAGACGCATTGAGTGCTTTCTAGAATACATTTTATCATGGCCTCAGATGCCCCATTCAGTGAAGACAGTGGGGGAATTAAGATGTTGTGTTCAATTTGCAGCCCTCCTATGTTTTCCCATGTCATTTTCTCTCTTTTTACCGTATTGGAAAACTAGATTAAGGAGAATGATGGAATAGCTGTAAAACACATTTTGATTCTGAGCAATAGGAGCCCTCTGTCTAGATGCACCCATGGAGAGAAAGAGAGAACCATCTTACCTTCAGTGTGAATGATGGAGAAATGCAAACAAGTACACAGGACTGTCCCTTCACATTTAGTTTGGTTGTTGGAGCTTGATGGCCATATGATATGGGCTTCCTGTTGTCTTTTATGGAAAAGAATGGCCCACATGCCTGTTATGTGAGTGACTGTGACAATGTTGATTGTTCAAGTCTCAGTAGGCTGGCTTTTAAGAAAAAGCCTTCGCATTTCATTCTTAACAAATCCACTTAAAACAAAAGTTACTTCATAGGCCAGCAGCATAAATCAATTGAAGAATATTGCTACAGCATTGGATCCACAGCACTGTAAACCTGTAAGAAAAAAAACCAACCTGGAGCAAATGTTTTTGGGGAATCTGTTTAAAGTCTGTACTGATGGGTCCATAAGTGAGACAGGTTGAGAGGGGGTTCCCCAAAGGATCTGGAGAAACAAAAAGACCTGGTCATGTCCTCCTGTGGAACAGAACTACTTTTAATCTAGTATATGGGAATGATATGTATACCTAATCATTCACAAGATTGATGCATCCTTCTGAATTATTGTTGTACACTTATTTGGAAAATACACCCATGTCCCTCAATTACAATGTAGATATAGACATGCTTTGCAGGAGCATTTTCATGCCATTTAAATTTTTCATGAGAAGTTGTTACTGATGTAAGGACCAACTGGTCCCAAATGGTGACAATTTGAAAACGTGACTATTTTTTGGTTTGTTTGCTTTTGCATCTGACCAATAATACACATTTTAAATTAGGAAAAGAATATGTATGCTTATGAAGGAGAACATAAAACTACCTTCTTTACCTTTATATTTCAATGTGCAAACCAAATGTGCTTCTATTACAGAGTGGTATTTTTGCCATTTTTATAAATATATATTTCTCTGGCAACATAGCAGAAAGTACATCTTTAAAATATGAATAATGCCAAAACTTTCTATAGTCTACCCATTATAAATTAAAGTGAAACAGCGTGAATTCTATAAGTAAGCTTCATTTTATTTAAATTCTCTTGGACATTTCAGTTTAAACTAACTGCTCTTGCTGATGTTTCATGTGTGTGTGTGTGTGTGTATCCCTCCCCATTTCCCTTATTCTTTTATTCCTGGTTAATACTGATTACTTTCTTTTATAGCTATATATATATGTTCTATTTTATATGAAAACATCTTTATTTCCTTGCCCAACAAGATCTATGGGCATTTTTGTTACCTAGTGTTTTGGGTTTGAAATAGTATGGGTGGGTGTGGGTTAAAGCAACTTGTAGTAGCTATATAATATTTTAAATACCATTGTACATTTTGGGGCATCAAGGACTTCTTTTATACTATCTAGGTCACCCACAAAAATTCTACTAGTGGCCTAACAAGTGATAGCAGCCTTGGGCAGTCAGCAGCATGGTTGGATGAACAAAAAGCAATAGGGCTTATCTTGGGTTGGCTTCTCCTAAGGCAATCATATTCATTAAACAATTGGAAAAAATATGTAGGAAGAGGTTTACAACCTACCTGAGAATAGCCACATAGGACAATTTCCCAAGGCATGTAGTATGAAAATACTTCCTGTGTGCTTCTAGGGCCAAAGACCAAGTAAGCCAAGATCAATCAAGATGTTTATCTTGATTGATTTGTCTAGAACACTTCCTGCTATCTTGGCAGCATGCCTAGCTATCAAGACATTCTCTAAGTGTGGTAATGGAGTATAGTGTCAATTCTATGATGCTGCCAACATTATGAATGCACACACCAGAGAATACAGTCTTCCACACTCCCTGTTGAGTTGTACACCCTCTATTGGTGCTAGTTTAGAACTCTGTTCTATTTATGGCTTCTCCAGACTGGTCAAACATGTCAGGAAGCTGTGGTTGGAACATCAGCAAAGCACATCCCCATCTTAAAAACTCTTTGAAAGAGTCCTAGTGCAGATTCAAGATCCACTAAAAGCAGCCTCCCAAAAAGAATGGAATGAGTGGATGTGGAAGCAATGACAACTGACAAAAACCAAGGAGCAATATCATGAGGATTCCCTCTTCTTCTGGAAGAGCCCTTGGACAGTCTTTCCATGATAAATTATTTCTCTATTTTATTACTAGGACTCTTTCACTTTTTTAAGTGAATGTGTGCTTTCACTGTTTTCATGGGCTCCCTTTTGCATCTTGTACGTATGTGATTTTGTCTTTGTTTCACAATGTTCTTGTTGAGATACTTAGATTTTATGGTTGGAAACCATTTTGAAAAATATCTCCATTAAAAGCAGAGAAGTAAATAGTATCTGCAAAATGCATTCATAAACACTCACCACATACGACAAAAGCACAAGCAGGTTGTATGCTGATCTCCCTGTGGAAATGTTTTTTCATACAGAGATCTGGTTATATTTGAAGCCGCCCTTGTTTTGGAAGCTATGTGGATTTCCATGCTAGTGTTGTCTTTTAATCTTGTTTTCTAGGATGTATAGTCGTATGCTTTTTGCAATGTCAAGCTTTTTCAGCAGGGGAAGGACATTATTTTGCTTAAGGAAGATCTGTCATTCCTTTAAATGAAATGCTGGGTTGAGATGCTGTATCTGCTTACACTTGGTTTCTAAATAATTTCTTCAGGTTTAAGATAAGGAAAGATATTTGCCCTCTTCATTTCCAGATACAGTCAGATTATCTTTACATTTGCACATTTGAAGCTTCTTTCAGATGGCTCCTACAGCCTTCCACTAAAACATGCAGAAGCTTCAATATGTCAGTCTGAAGCATTTCCCCCCTTGGGCCAATGAAGGCTAATAGCACTACAGGCAGCTGAGTTGCAATCTGGAAATGCCAAGAGTGATGTAGAATCCAGTACATGCGCTGGCAATGTTCACTCGGTACCAGCAGTTGCCCTCCTGAGCACAGAATTAGAATGGTGAGATGACAAGTCAGACGAAGCAGTCATTCTTTCAGCGTGGAAATGGAGAGGGATGGGAGGCTGGTACTTATCTGGTAGGAATATATTACAAAATGTAACCCAGAAAATGGCACAAACATAGCTCCAATGTTTTATTTTTTCTACAAACTTCTGCTAAAAGTGTATGCTGGCCCTGGGGAGGTGAGGATCTGAACTGAGGCTGTGGCACGGGGAAGGATATAACTCTTTCCCTCTATGCTGCCATGTAACCAGTACCCAAATTGCTCCCCCTGAAGCTCTTATTGGTTGCTGAGTGGAAGACATACAGGCTATCATTTTGTGTATAGCTTTTGCAAACAGGAAATATCTTTAGAGGTGCATCCCTCATGGCATGTTTAGTTTGGGGGCACAGTCATGCCACACAGTTATAGCACTACTAGCGTATTTACCCGGCATTGCCCGGGATTTTATTTTCCTCTTAAGAACTCACCAAACCGTTTTCTCTAATACCTGTAATTTTCCCCCATATTTTCCAATGTAATCTGTATTCAGAGTTGTTAACATACAGAGGTTGGGTTCCTGAGGGAATACACTGTTCTCCTCCTTGCTGCTAGGCCTCATCTCCATAGCAACCGGCCTATTCCAGTACCTGTAACTTATCCCCATATTCCCCAATCCAATCTGTATTCAGAATTATTAACGTAACAGAAGTTTGGTTTCTGAGGGAATACACTGCCCTTCTTTTTACTGCTGGGTCTCGTCACCACAGCAACTGTCCTGAGGCCCAAGAGCTCTCTGCCTGAGAATTCTAAAGGCCTCTCCCTGAACTACCAGCCCCAGGATTCCATAGAATCTTCTTAGGCAGCCAATCATATGAGATCTTCTAGCCTCACACAGACAATTGTATGAGGTCTTCGCTTGGCTAATGCAGACAAACAGACAAACTCACAGACAGACATTGACTTTTATATAGTAGATAATTGCCACTTTAACTGCCACAGTTCCATCAAATCCTGGGGTTGACATTTTGTTGTTGTGTGCCACCAAGTCATTTCTGACTTATGGCAACCCTGAGGCAAACTTATCATGGGGTTTTCTGGGGCTGACTGTGTGTGATGTGTCCAAGGTCACCCAGTGGGGTTCCATGGCTGAGTGGTGAACCTAACCCTGGTTTCCAGGATTATAGTCCAATGCTCAAAACCATGCTGGCTTTACTGGCAATTTAAGGAGGGGCATTTAGAATTTTCGGTCAGAGACCCCTAGTACTTCACCAAAGTACAAACCCCAAGCTTCTGTAAGATACAGTCATATAGTAAAGGTAGAATAATACCACTATAACTGTATAGTGTGAAAAGGCCCTGGGTCTGTTAGATCCTTGGAGGAATGAAGAAAAAGGTATCGTGTCACTCAAATATTATCCACACCATTTGCATTATCTAGCAAGCACCAGTAGCACTCAGATAACCACATTCTATACAACAGGCGCAATACAGACAGCTGCATGACCAGGGAAAAGTGGCTCAAGAGGTTCAGGAGTCTGAGGCAGAAACTCTAAATGGACCCCAAGTGACAGTTAAAATAAAAAAGATAATTAAATAATTTGAAAATATTTGAAATTTAATGAAACCTCAGATCTAATTCCTGAACTGGGCAACATCATTCTATTTTAGGACAGAATGAAGTCTGTTTTGAAGTACAAAATATGCTCCAACCTTTGCTAGAAAAACAATTATGGAATTGTCTTTGGCCAAAGCACAGTACAGACAGTGGCTAATCCAAACTATAGACTACAAATGTATTACAAACATGTATCTGTTGCACTGGAATGATTGATTAGCCATAATTGGTAGGGAGCAGATTTCACCCCTGGACTTCCACAAATGGGATGATATTAGATGGGTGTAGCCTTATGTCTGATGTCATTTGGTCTCTATATAGTACTTCAGCGAAGAACCTGGATTGGCTCCTCCTACCCTTTCTGTGCAAGAGTTAGCTGCCCCTTGCTAGTACCACAGTCTGACTGGCAAGGGAATTCCCACTGACTTTGTGGAAAGTATATTCCCACTTCTTTATGAAATATCCAACAGGAGAGGAAATCCCCCAGTATCCTCTCTCATTGATTGAACATAACAGTAGACGTTCCCCTGCTTGCTATTACTCTTGGACAGAGAACAACACTCAGGGAAGTTTGTGCTGTTATCTCTGATCAATGACTAGTTACAGTGGAGATGCATCTTTCATTAACTATCAGAAATAGTCACTAGTGAGTGGGGCTTGCAGGAGGAAGGTCAGGGCTTGCCTGGAAGCCTCCATAAGCCAGATGGGGAACCTCCATGGACTGGATGAGATCCATGGGCTAAAGATTTCCGTTGTATTAAGGACTGTTTCTGTGGGGAGGCCAAGGGCTTGAGTATACAATTGCTACCGTCTCCATGGAAGCAGCAAAAAGCCCTTTCTCCATATAAGTGAAACCATGGATATTCTGGGAGTGGTCCAAAAATGAAATTTTTCCAAGCTCTGGTCATGTAATGTAAATACCTGCAACAGTTCCTAGGGGCTACATATAAAGGTTCCATTCCTAGGAGGAAAGGAGTTCTTTCTTCCAATGGAGGAGGCATGGAACTTCTGCCACTGGACGTTAGTAAACTTGGTTTTGTCAAAACCCTATATTTGTGGAGTTTGTGAGTTCAACATGGTTGCAGACATTGCTTTTGGCTATATCTGTTGCAAACTGTTCTATTTTTTTCCTGGGGACAGGATAGAGAAAGAGTTGGGAAGATGTTTTCCGCCTTGGAGGCAGAATAGAATGGGGATATGTGGAAGAAAACAGAATTCTTACAGAAGTTGGACATTTTCTGGAATGCAAAAGCCTTTGTACTTCAGTTCTTACTTTTTTCCAAGCTCACAGAATTTTATAGGTTTCTGTTTTGATTAGATCTATTACTTAGAAAAATTACCATAATCCAATAACAGCCATAAAGAAAGCTATAATAAGATTGATACCAATGTGTCAGTTAAGAGAACTATGGTATTTTAGCACCTCACTACTTACTACTGCAAATCTTTTCCAAGTCCTCTGTTGGTACAAATAGAGCTTCCTAAAAAAAAAAAAAATCATGCTGCATGTACTATATTTAATAATGCTCATTATGCCTCTGGGAACAAGAATTAAAATATGCACTTGTTTACATAAGGGTTTAGATAGTGGCAGTTTTACTGCAGCTATATAGTTTAGCTGTAAACAGGGGGGCCTTGAGGTCTGTTTTGCATCTGTTATCCAAGACTGTGAGTGAGCTGACAAAAAGCATATTTGGCACAGAGGAATATTCTGCCTTTCCTAGACAACGATAACTTATCCACAGCAGTCCATGCACTGGTGACTTTCTAATTAGACTATGGCAATGCACTCTACCTGGGGCTGCCCTTGTAGATGACTTGGAAACTGTAGTTAGTGTAAAATGCAGCAGATAGACTACTAGTGGGATCATCGTGTAGAAACCATATAAAAGTATTGCACTGGCTGACAGTATGCTTCTGGTCTACTTGAGACATCAATACTTGAGCGACCACCTCTTGCTCTGCATCGCTGCCTGAGAACTGTTTTTGATTTCTTTGGTCTACAACTCTGAAAACTCCCCAGCTATTATGGTCCACGGCCGTGGTGGGTTGGGGATACTGAGAGCTGCAGTGCCAATAAGTGACTTTCCCAAGCCTTCTCTTATGTCCTCATTAGGTAGGTCTGTGACAATGGTGGGACCATGAGAAAGCCCTTCCCTGAAGATCTGAAGGCTCTTATAGAGAGCTTGTTTTAAAGGAAGCTCTATTTGTATCAAAAGAGGACTTGGAAAAGATTTGCAGTAGTGAGGTGTACACATCTTATTAGAGATGTACACATGCATAAATTTCCCTCATGCTGGAGTCTGTCCTTTTTTGGACACTGCAGATACTAGTATTCCCTTCCTCCCTTTGCAGTGACCAAAGTCCCCTCCCTCGGACTTAACATATGACCTCTGAAGTCTCTTCGCATGACCATTCCATGCCTCATGAACAATGGACAGGGCTAGAGAAGTTTCTGCCTATGCCCCAGTAGCTGCACGTGGAATGATTACAGTGGCACTGATGTAATCATTTAAATACTACCTTTGGGACATAGCTGGATGCTTTTCTGATCCTGCCTACTTCCTATGAGGCCTAGAATGGCCATGAAGGAGGGATTCAGAGGCTGTACAGTGAATGCAGGGGGGTGGTATAGGCTCAGCCTAGTGTAGATCTGCATATAGAACTACAATGTTATACTGAGCCATGCTGTACTGCAGTCATGGTCTTTAAGATAGCATAGATTAGTGCTTCTTTGTCTATCTGATGTGGGGGACTAGCAATTCTTTTTTCCCTCAGTGGTCCATGGGCCCAGTGCTGTTCAATATCTTCATCAACGGCTTGGATGAAAGAATAGAGGGCATGCTCATCAAATTTGCAGATGACACCAAATTGGGAGGGGTTGCTAATACGCCAGAGGACAGGATCAAAATTCAAAATGACCTGGATAGATTGGAGAGCTGGGCCAAAGCTAACAAAATGAAATTCAACAGAGAGAAGTGTAAGGTCCTACACTTAGGTAGAAAAAATGGAATACAGAAATATAGGATGGGGGACACGTGGCTGCATAGCAGTACGTGTGAAAGGGATCTAGGAGTCTTAATAGACCACAAGCTGAACATGAGTCAGCAGTGTGATGCGGCAGCCAAGAAAGCCAATGCAATTCTTGGCTGAATCAATAGGAGTATGGTATCTAAATCGAGGGAGGTACTGGTACCACTCTACTCTGCTTTGGTTAGACCTCATCTTGAATACTGTGTCCAGTTCTGGCCACCCCAATTCAAGAAGGACATGGTCAGGCTGGAGCAGGTCCAGAGGAGGGCAACCAAAATGGTGAGAGGCCTGGAAGACATGCCCTATGAGGATAGACTTAGAGAGCTGGGTATGTTTAGTCTGCAGAAGAGAAGGTTAAGAGGGGACATGATAGCCATGTTTAAATATTTGAAAGGATGCCATGTAGTGGAAGGAGAGGGCTTGTTTTCTGCTGCTCCAGAGACCAGAACAAGGAGCAATGGATTCAAGCTGCAGGAAAGGAGATTCCACCTGAACCTCAGGAAGAACTTCCTGACGGTCAGAGCTGTCCGGCAGTGGAATATGCTGCCTCGGAGTGTGGTGGAGTCTCCTTCTTTGGAGGTTTTTAAGCAGAGGCTGGATGGCCATCTGTCGGGAGTGCTTTGAGGGTGTTCCTGCACGGCAGGGGGTTGGACTGGATGGCCCCTGGGGTCTCTTCCGACTCTACATTTCTATGATTCTATGACCAATGCCATATTTGTGCCCATTGTCTAATATTGTGAGGTTTTTTTTTCCACTAGGGACCAGCAGCCAATGGCTGAATGCCACTTTGAGTAGGATGTAGTGGTCTAAATGAGGAGACTAATCAATATAGGATGGTGTCTGGAAGTTGTGGTGGTCACAAAAATATTGTCTGATGACCATTCGAAATACTGCAGTTTGATTTAGGGTCATTGTTTATGTAATTGCTCTGATTCCAGTTTTTCACTGCTGGAGAAATAGTGAAGAAATTTAGCTATTATATGAGAAACAGTATCAGTAATTTAAAGTAAGCAAGTTATATCTCCAGGGAAGAAGAATGAAGTAAGAGTACATATAAAGTGATGTTTATAGAGTACGTAAGTAAAGATGGACATCTTAGGAGCTTTGCCGAAGTTGTGCTTCTCATAAATTAGGATCCACTTTGATTAATATCTTCATGAATGTGTGAAGTATAAAAGAGGGATAATTCAAAATGGTCCACTCATGGATTCTCTAAAAATTGGTGATTAAAGATAGAACAGCTCTGAAAGCATAATATTTTTAACCCTTTAAAATTCTCAAATTGTGCGTTAGTCAATCCCTTTCAGAATTTGCATGCTGACTATACTATATCAATCAGTGTGCCTTTAAAATATCAATGTGCTTTATTGTGGCTGTATTTATGGCATAGTATGCAATATTATTAACTACAATGATGTTTTCAGACTTTTTTCTCCACTTGCCTTTCACTGACACTGTCGGTTCTTCCCTCTTCAAGACGTTTTCCTTTGCCTCTCTGTGTGGGTGTATTTCTCTTTGTAGAGTTCATGGATTACTTTGTATCCTGGCATTAGTAACAGATTATATTTTTTTGTAAAAAAAAAAATGACTTCAGATATCCGTCCAGGCCTTTTGTAGTATGAAAAGAGTAATATAGCCATGGCTGAACACATTTGTGCATTGGAATGAAAGAGCAGATCAAAAATGGAACTATTTTTCAAGTGTCTTCAACCGGTACCATCTTTAGGCTGAATAGCTAGTAATTTTAGCCAATAGTTCAGAGGTATGCTCTGAAAAATACCGTATATTTTTTCTTGCTTCAAAATGTACTTCTCTTCTGTTCCTCATTCCTTGCAAGGGAGAGTCAGCCTATTCATTTTCTCTCTTTTCTTTGTTGCTCATGTTTTGAGCATACCGAGCTCCCAAATTGCCAAGAAAGGGAGATGTTACTGGGATTGCTCCATGTGTTCTGTGCTTGTACATGCATACACACTCCTGCATTCACCCATATGAAGGACAGCAAAATACCAGCTTATTTAAGAGAGTTGTGGTGTGCATTGTGTTACACCAACAGATAACTATTAACTTGACACATGGGAGAAGAGGGAGGAAGGAGAAAGAGAAAAAGAAGGGAAGAAGTGACATTTGCCTTTTCTCTAATTCCCACAAGGTGGCAAACATAACTTCTTCTGATCTGTGAGGCAGATCAGAAAGGGGGAGAGAGAGAGAGAGAGAGAGAGAGAGAGAGAGTGGCTCAAAGCTACCCAATGAGCTTCATGATCAGTAAAGACTAGAACCTAGGCCTCACAGATCCTAATCTGCTTCACCACACTGACTGTTGTCCACCAAAATGAGTTAATGATTTTGGGCATGCTCAGAATAAAGGTGTCTTTTTATTTAACCAATCAGCATCTTGACTCTGGGGATAGAATATGAATTTTTCAGCAGTTCCTGCTCTTTTTAAAAATAAATTAAGGCTAGCTGGTAAGCATTACAAAAGATAATCAACGAAAGGGTACCAGGCAGGATACCCAGATGCTTTCTTAACTTGCTGTTCTAACCTGAGCCAAGGATGTTACAGGACTCTACAGGACTCTACCGTATTTTCCACCAAGGCTTTAGTTTGTAGGTTATCTCATGAGTTGCTTAACTGGGCTGGTGAATAGAGATACGGAAAATACTCACCTGCAATTATCTGGAGCACACATTGACTGCTTATTCACATGAGGACAAGTCCTAGTTGAAAGCTGAGGTGATAGGTTGTGATCTACACTATCAATACAGACGGGCAGCCTAGCCTATTATTATCAGGAATCTCTTCCTCACTGCTGCCATGAATCTCTTGCTCAAGCAGTCTTTCCCAAAATGGGGGGAAAAAAATACGAGAATGTTAAGACTTCCACTTATCCCTGCTTCTCCCATTAAATGTGAGGAGCTCCTCCTGTCTCACAATTATGGCAACAAATGTGAAGACTTTTTAGATTCCCTCATGGTTCCTTTGTGAGACTTTATTAATCTAACCTCGCCATTGGAAACCACTACCCTGGATTAACTATTGCCACCACAGACACAGTGTCAGAACTCAGGCTTTCCAATATTCCTTCTATAGCATTCTTGGTGGGTCAAATAATGTTTTGTTAAACAGAAGTCAAATTACTTATTTAATACAGATTATTTATTACTTATTACTTATTTAATACATCTAAATTTTGACTCTGGTGCCCTGGTGGTACAGTGGTTAAATGCCGGTACTGCAGCCACAATGTTGTGAGTTTGATCCTGCAGGGCTCCAGGTTGATAAAACGAATACCCAGCTTGTTGGAGGCAATTATCTAAAACACTTTGTAAACCACTTAGGGAGTTCTTTGCACTGATAAGCAGTATATAAATGTAACTGCTATTGCTATTGACTCACATTATACTCATATCGCTCGCTCACTTGCTCTCCCTCCCCCTCTCTCTCCCTCTCTCT
Organism: Cyclura pinguis; assembly: GCA_030412105.1. Lineage (NCBI taxonomy): Eukaryota > Metazoa > Chordata > Lepidosauria > Squamata > Iguanidae > Cyclura > Cyclura pinguis. Next base: position 165,781,393 of record CM059603.1, on the reverse strand, counting down.
GACATGGAATCTAATTCTTCTGTATCTCTGATTCTGACTAACTCTCCAAAGCACCTCTAAGTCCTCCATTCAACTGTCATACTACTGGCCTTTTTCAAAAAATCTCAGCTGATCACCAATCACTCCCAACATTCTATACTCTCTCTCCCTACCAACAGATCCTTATCTTATAACATGGTAATTCCATACATAATTATACTTAACCTTAAGTAAAAATGTTCTTGCAGTTATTAGATGTATTAAGTCCAGAACATCACAAAGAGCAATGCCAAGGAAGCACAATGCCAACAAAACATATGTGTGCAAGTCATCATCTGTTTCTCAGTAGCAGCAAGTTCAGGTTCATAGGAACGTGTGCCTGGAACTGCCTCTTCCTCCAAAGTGAGCAGAAAAGCCCAGGCACATGTAAAAGTTCTAGTTTTGCACAAGAGTTTTGTTTTTGCACTCACTCATGCACAAATTTGTGTGACAAATTGTAACATTTCTTTAATCAGCGGTATTTGGAGTGAGCTGAAAGTGGTTTCTTGGTTGCGTGGTTTCTCTCCCTTTCTCTTATATAAGTTAGAGAACAATATCATTCTTGCTGGTTGTAGCCCAATATTAGAACACTCCCCCCATTCTTAACATAGTTTGGGCCTGAGTAGGGTGACATAGTTCTATAATGAAAACACTGAAGAATCCAATTCATGTGTTAAAGAAGGGCATATGGCAATGGTGGCTGGTGTTCAGGCAGAGACGGCACCTTAGCACCCAGTGGTGGAATGAGATACCCCTCTGTTTGGACCATTGGCTGCCAGAGACGTTACAGCACCAACGTAGCAATGAAAATGTGAATATGTGGTGGGGGAAGGATGCTTGTTTAAAAGCTAAGAGTGTACAAAAGGAGGGCTTGCTCCACAGTTTTGTAGGGTTAGCAAGAGGACATATTTACTGAAAAGCATAAATCAGATATGATAGACATAGCTGTTTGTTAGCAGTGCATACCTGCCCCCAGTGTTACTAAAGGAAGACAGCAGGGCAAAGGCATTCCTCATGTCAACTCCCATCATAGTTACACGAGAGGAAAAAATTATTCTTCAGCCCTGCACTACCAGTGCAGACTGTCTAACCTCGACTGTTGCATATGTTATTGACCAGACTTCTGTCGTGCATATTTCCGTTGCGCACACATTGCTCTCATCACAACTGTCTGTCTGTCAGTGCCCCTATCAATTTGCTGTCACTGTCAGCTTTCTTGGCTGTGTGAAACAGACAAATTGGGGTTACAGGCAAGTTTGAGTCTTCTAATCTATTTCTGCCCTATTCTTTGTAACTCTTAATTTCCCACATTGTTTAGGGACCTAGTGCATGTTACTGCAAATTTGAATGGTATGCCATACATGTACAGCAGCAGCTGAAGCATGCTAGACATCGACATAGGTTAGGCATCCTGGTACACACCCTAACAAAAATTCAAATCCAAGTTCACACCGGGGTCATCAAAGTATCAACAGTCACAGTACAGCTAGAAGAGACCATTCAATTAACTTCAATTGCTCACAGCAAATTCAGTGGTTCATAGAAGATCTGACAGATAAAACATAACTTCTGCTGTCTATTTTTTTTTTTAAAAAGAAAATAGGTTTTATGATGACATGTCTCTTGGACTGAAATGCTTGAATGAACTTGCTGTTTTTTCCTCTTCAGTGTTCCTACAGAATCTTAGATCTGAAGGTCATTGCACCCACCTTTTTGTGCTAAAACAGGATATTCAACACATTAAACCACATCTATGTCACGTGTTCTAAAACCCTTCCAGTATGTGTGCATAAACACAGAGGAAAGAGATGTTCAACATGATGAGAGGTGTGAAGAGATGTCTGGGAATTTGGGAGGCAAGGCAATTCAGTAAGGAATCATTTGCAGTACTTCAAACAAAACAAGACAGACCACTCAATGAAGGGCAGATTTGTATAACCTGTGAACCTATCAAGTCAATCACAATGCGCTAGACCTGTTTTTTTAACCTGTAAAATACTTCTTATGCACATATATGCACACCCCTCACCTTCTCACACAAGCACTTATTTTTGGCAACAGCAAGGAGGCTTTTTTTTTTAAATTGGGCCTTCAGAAGAATCCAGCTCTCTTCCAATTGAGCTGTTAATGAGTTACTGTAAATAGCCATATGTAGTTTAACAAGTCAATAATTGTGGCAGGCCTGATATAGAAAAAGAGTGACCTCAATTTGCCTCAAGCTACTAGTCAATCTGATCTGGAGAAAAATTTCTTCCAATTTCATACATGACAATCTGTTACGGTAAGTTCAAGTGCCCACTTTTAATGCAGTAGAGAGCACAAAATGACTTAAATGGATTCTGATGCAAATGCACCAATACGTGACTGGCTTGTTGCATCCTGGTTTAGATTGCACTTTTTACAAAAGCATATTTTAAAATGCAAACTGCAGTTCAGCACAACCCTATCCATGTTTACCTAGAAAACACATTCTCTTTGGAAAAAAAGCTATAAGAAATGTGAAGAATGAAAAGGAAGACAGATCTTGATAATTTTTTTTTAAATCACTCTACTATACTGGTATTAAAAAATGCAGACACCTAAAGTGCACAGCCAGCATGGATAATAGCTCTGTAAATTCACTATCCATCATATTCAGCAGAACTTACTTCCAGGTAAATGAGTACTTTTCTCATTTACTTCCAGTCTACTCGTATACCAAGCAGTAACAGAGTGAGGCAATGATTTGCCCAAGGCAAATCATGATGCTGCCCTGAACACACGTGACCTGATCTTATTTCGCAAACTAAGGAGGGTCATGCCTGGTGAATTGTTTGGATGGGAGATTCCCAGGCAACACTGGGGATCTCAGACTGATACAGTATAAGGCACTTTCTGATGTTCTTTGAAATTTGAATACAGGATTCTGCAGCAAAAGTAAAATAAAACTTGGTTGCCCAAAAGGCAACGTAATGTTTCCCACAGGTTACCTTCTCATACCAGTTGGCCACACCTACCGCTTGTGACAACATGCCTCTTACCTCTCACCTGTGTCACAGTTAGGTGGCAGTTGTGTCATGAGGACAGAATTAAAGGGCAGCTATCTATGGTCCTGTTTAGAAGAACAGACAATCAGACGTCTGAACACTGCAGCCAACATTTTCAATGCAGTGAATCCACACTACCATCTAAGGAAGCCATCTCCACTGTGTACCCCGAGTCTAAAATTATCTTACTTCACCTTTGCTGGACAAAAGTATGTATGTATGTATGAATGTATGTATGTATGTATGTATGTATGTATTTGCCCCCGAACAAAAGTTAAGAAGACTTTGGGGCATTTGTGTACTGCGGAGGGGTGAGGAAGGAATTCTTAGTGGGAGGGAGATGTGGTGATCAACTTACAGTTATTAAGCCTTTCAATAGTTTTTAACAAACAATGGTTTCAAAAACCAGTAACAAATAAAAACCGCCACACACATTGCCGTCCTTTTTGTTCAATACTGCAGAAGCAACTCTATGTCATGAAAAAAATATGACCTTCGCAAACATTTGCCCAGCTCCATTTTGAAAGTATGCAGGACGACAACCCTGGAAACCAGCGTCTGATTCCCTGTTCAGTCACAGAAACCCTCTGAGTGACCTTGGGCACATCACACGGTTTTGTTAGGCTTACCCCGAACCCTAAAAAAAACACGATAGCTTCATATTAGGATTGCCATAAGTCAGAAATGACTTGAAAGCACACCACAATAACATGCAGCAATTAGGTATCCTGGCTATTTGGAGATGCTTTGACCTGTGAGTTGGGTCATTTCCGCGCTGCACTGTTATAGTGCTATTATTTTACTTTCAACCTCTTGTGGAATTCAAGAGTTTGTCGTTTCCTGAGGACAAAGAGCCTTTTGGCTGAGAATACTAATGCCCCTCCCTAAACTACAAACCCCAGGATTTCCATAGGATGTTGCAAGTGGAAGAATAGCACTATAACAGTGTAGTAAAGAAATGTCCTAGAACACGATAGACAAGTCACATCGGAGGGGAAGGACACACGTGCTGGGAGAAGCTGCATCAGTTTCCTTTTGCCTGAGGCTGCTTGGAAGGGCAAGATTCTACCCTTTTCCCTTGCTGAGTTGAACACAAACTACTTTTGCTCTTTGAACTCAGTGTTTGATTGAAGTAAGGTGGAGATGAAAGTGGAAAGAGATAGTGGGATATTTTAAAAGCAGCTGAAAAAGTGGAATGATAAACGATTAATGAGGGATGTCCCTTTCAAATCAGTACAGTTGGAGGATTTGCGTGAGTATTAAAGGGCAAACATGCTTAACTTAAAGTAAATTTATTTATTTATTTATTTATACTTTTCTCCACAGTCTCCATGTTTTGATTTTCTACACAAGTCTGCACATGTATACATACATATACTCCAGAATGTCTTATACCTGCCTGACAATTTCCTTCACAAATGTCTCCATCTCTTGCTTTGAACCCACTCAACTGCCTTGTCTTTTCCAGGGATGCATGATATAACCATACTGTTGCTATATAGCAGGGGTGGCCAAACTGTGGCTAACAAGCCACCTATACCTCTTTGACATATAATGGGCAGCTCGCCAAAATACGTTGGCTGTGTATTTTTGTTGGCTTCTTTTTCCGTTATAATTCCTATAAAAGATAAACCTATATTTACTCACCATAAACATTAAATGTATTTAAGAATTTAAATCCTGATTTTAATGCTATATTTGAGTCAGGAACTAAAGAAATTGTAGATTAGCAAGGATAACTGTTGGTTTACGTATTTTTCTCTATGTTTTGACTGGATATTTACTAAGACAAATATTATCAAAATATCTGTTTCTACTGCTTTTATTCTTATTTTTGGCAATCTCATTTAATGTTAATGAAATGCAAATTTGCATCTTTTTCTCAGATGTTTTTGTGGTCAATGTAATTAAAACAGCAATCAATCAGGATTTTGAAAACATCTGGTATTTATGTGTCAACTTTCTGATAATTGAAACTAGCACAAATTGACGGTTTAAAAATATATATACATGAATAAATAAATATTATGTATTTATGTATTTATTATGTACATGTATTTCATAATATTTGTTATAAAATTTTTGTAACAAAATTTGTTCATGTCTTGTGGCTCTCAAACTCTGAAATGTATTGTAGGTGGCTTTTATGCTAAAACAAGTTTGGCACCCCTGCTATATATTATTTAGTCAATATTTGAAGTTCCATAAGCCTAAATGAATCAGGCCATGGAAAGAGCTATTTCTGAAATTGCTCTTACCCTAAATGCTTAAAAACAAAGCAGAAGAGAATGATCTTTGAAAAGAAATGATTTATCAAGGATCACATCTCTATTGTTTCTTGCTCATGGTTCTTTCACTTCCTTTTTATAGGGAGATTTTATTTTCTGGTAAAGGAAAGTGAATTTTACCCCCACATTGCCTCTCTCTCTCCCCCTCTCTCTCATCTTCACTCCTGCCATCTTTCCCAGAGTGTTGGCTACAGGGGGGGGAAAAAAAAGAGGATTGACAGTTTGATATAAAGGTAATAATAGGTAATAGTTCACCTAACTGCACTAGTGCAATCAGAGGAAAGCACTCAGAGTACTTACAAATAATGTCTCTAGCTGAAAATATAATTAGCAGAGTTGAATGGAAAGGGGATATTAATGGCTGTGGGGTAGATCTTTGCTGTTGCAGCAGGAAGATCGGTGAAATTAGCATGAGTAATGTCATGCCTTTTGTTATGAGCTATTCTCATAATCTTACCTCCCCCTCCCTTGTTTTGCCATGTCAGTCATCAGCCTCATTTTTTACTTCTGGAGGGGCAAGCTGCTCATTCATGCACAGAGGGTCACAGTATTTCTCAAAATTTAAATGGCAAAATCTACATATAATTTGCATACTTATGGAGGAAGTTATTAAGGGATGGCACAGGAGCTTTGTCTCTTTGGATCCATGCCTTTTGTGTTATTGTATTTAAAGAAAATAATTCCTGTATGTGAGAGAAGCACCACAGCTAATCTCAAGTCCTGTTAGGGACTTCCAGCTTGCTAGGTTATTCAAAAACCCTGGGACTCGTCACATCATACTTGCAAAATTGTAATCTTGGCCTCAAATTATGAGCATACCTATTTGTTGGATAAAAGGTTTATAAGCCCTAAAATGATTCTGGTCTCAGTGCAAATGCTTCACATCAGTGAATCATATTTTGCATGCTATCAACTGTGTTCAGCTATAGTATGTATCAGTTCTAATATACTATTACCCAAAGTAGGTGTATAAACCCACGTCTACAAGAATTAAAGACTAAGGCCATTTCCGCACTACAGTGTTATAGTGCTATTATTCCACTTTCAACATCCTGTGGAATTCTGGAGATTGTAGTTTACTAAGGCTAAAGAGCTCTCTGGCTGAGAATTCTAAATGCGCCTCCCTAAACTGCAAACCTTAGGATTCCATAGGATGTTGAAAGTGGAATAATAGCACTATAACACTGTAGTGTGGAAATGGCCAATGTCTGCACATCTGTCTGTGGCAGCCATAATGCATTGGGACATGCACTAGATCCCTCAAAAATTGACAGTGTGTTTATGGTTCTTCACCTAATTGCAGTGCTGAGTTTCAGGGTGAAATTCTTAACAAAGGAATTACTAGATTCCAAAAAGAGAGTGTAGCATAATCATAAAATCATAGTAGACACCTCAAAACTTAACAGGATGATTTTGGTTTTCAGCCTGGTTGCAGTGCCAGTTTCAAGATGAAATTCAAATTCAAAAGGTGGTGGTGGTAGCTTCCTAGAAGGGAAAAAAAAAGAGTGGTCTATGATAATTCATTGGGATGTTTTTAAAGGCTAGAAAATAGAATGGTTCTCAGAGATATTACGAAGATTCCTGAGACAGATGAAAAGTAGGAAAAAGTAGGAAAATGAGGGAAAACTAAGGCATTGCTGTTTGGACTCTTGAAGTTAAAAGGGAGCAGAAAAACAGGAGAGAGATCACTCTGAGGTACTACCAATAAGATTACTGAGATAAAAAAAATGGAGGAAGAGGAACACATCAGGTACACTTCAACTAGTTAAAGCAGATAAATGATTTCTGTCTCATTTTTGTTTCCCTGCCTTTCCCTCTCTGTTACAGTTTGTGTTGTGTTTAGCTATTGAGATATCCTAGTTTCTGAAGACGTTATGAAGTTTTAACTTTTAACAAACGTACGTTTATATTGTCTTTTCTATGTTTACAGACCTTCAGAGTTAACTCTGATATATTGCCCAATCCTCCATTACATAAATAGTTTAGGATTTACAGATACAGAATCCCGCAGTATGTGCGAGTCACATTTTGATATTACCAAAGTAGAGATCAAGATGTGCAGAAACCTGGACAAAGTGCTCCTTACACAGGAAATATGCCTAGAGTTTTGGAGACATCAAAAAGCTATTTGGGTACCAAAGCAAGACTATTGGAATAGTTCTGTCCACTGGGTTCCACTAGTTGTGATGAAAGCTCCCAACCTTTATGTTTGCAAAAGAAGACTGGATAAATTCATGGAAGGGTATCAATTGCTACTAATCATGATAATTATGTATTTTTTTCCTGTGTTATTGGAGGCAGTATGCACTACAGTATCAGTTGCTGGGGGAAATTAATGTGAAGGTGATATTTCATTCATATCCTGCTAATGGAGTTCATTCAGGTAATTGTTAGGACATAGTGGAAATAGAATACTGGCCTAGATACATCTTAGGTACGGTCAAACATGGTTCTTCTGTTATTATCTGAGAATAAATCTGCTGTCAAAATAAACTTCCTAAAGCAGCAATAACTTTAGATTAATCTAGCAAGAGAATAAGGGCCATAGCATATATTAGATCAAACCTACGACTTTGTTTAATATGTCTGTTCTAAAAAATTAGCTAGTCAGTGGAGGAAAAAATCAGAAGAAGGGTCAGGGATTATAGCATGGGAGGAAGAGCAGTACTTTAAAATTATGTCAAGGCTTTTTGATCATTAGGGCTGCTAGATTGAAAATTGGATAGGGCTGTTGTTGATGTGTGCCTTCAAGTCTTTTCTGACTATCAAAGACCCTAACGTAAACCTATCACAGGGTTTTCTGGGGCTGAGTGTGTGTAATGCACCTAAGATGACCCAGTGGTTTTCTATGGCCAAGTGGAGAATCAAACCATGGTCTCCAGGGTTGTAGTTCAATCCTCAAACCACTACACCTCTCTGGCACCACATATACCACTGCACCATTAATGGTTATGTAGAAGAGGGAATTTCAGCAGGTTTTCCTTGTCATGCAACCCGGTAACAAGCAACACCTGCTGAATTTCCCTCTTTTACACAAGCATTAAAGGTATAGTAGCCCTCTCCAGTTTTCACTCTGGCAACCCTAGTTACCAGTCATTCCCCAACATTCAGTCTTCAGTGAATGAATAAAAATGGAGAGAAAGGGAAGATTGCCAGCAGTGTCTACTCTGTCCCCTACTGACTTGTGTTCACTTGATGAACCTGATGCCTATCAGAACTGGCTCAAGGCATTTTGCTGCCTGAGCAAAGCTGCAAAATTTCCTCTCTCCACCATATACTGCACAATAGACTGATGAAGCTATTTTGGCACCTGAGGTAGAAAATTCACTTGTGTCCCATCCTGGCACTAAAAATGCAATCACAATCAATTAAATAACTAACAGCTGTTACCCTCTTACAAAACCTCAAAATCTGCCTAAGACATCTATCTCATAGGGCCTTTCCACACTACACTGTTATAGTGCTATTATTCTACTTTCAACATCCTATGGAATCCTGGGGTTTGCAAATTGCAAACCTCAGGATTCCATAGGATGTTGAAAGTGGAATAATAGCATTATAACAGTGTAATGCGGAAATGGCCATAGTGTCTAATAACAGGGCAGGCCCTGCCAGTTTTATGTGTATAACCACATGTGCAAGTGTCTTAGTACAATTTTCCAAAGAGGTCTTAATCACACAAGGAAACTGACAGATGAATTTCATTCAGTTTGCATTCCATGTTTCAGTATTTGACCAGTCTCAGCATTTGTAGCTTATATTATTTAATCTGTATAACAATGTCCTTGGGTGCTTCAGTTTAATTTACCTTTATTGTAGAGAAAGTAATAGATAACAGTAAACTAGCTGCAGGACCCCTATCTTAAATTTTTGTTCTTTTGACAATAACCCTGTTTTTTGTGTTTATCTTCCTAAGGCTTCTTGTTTTCCCACTCAATAATCTTGACTCTTATTTCCCTAATCATTGTACTGTGTGATTGTTCCATTTGGTACTGTTTCCCAAACCAATTATTTAACATTCTTTTACACTAAATTGCATTAGCCATCTGCCAGCTTAATTACCTAAATTATCCCAATCCTCCTGAATCCATTTGCATTACTTGTCATCATTTGCTCTAAGTATCAGCAATGAATGTCAGGGTTTGATCCCCACCCTCCCCCTGCACTATTATTGAATGAAGGCCCAGTCACAGGTGATGCTATGACCATCGGTAATAATAGCTGACAGGATCTTTATGCAACCAAGTGCTTTTCCATTCAAAACCAGCCTGGAATATACTAGAAGTCTAAATACACATTTTCTGTGTTTTTGAAGAACAACAGGTGTGGGTCTGAAGCAGGAAAACTGATCTTAACTATTTTTTCTTCATCTTAAGTCTGTTTCAGGAGGAAGCATGAAGTGGCATCTTCACTAATGATGTCACCTTCTGACCCTACTATTACTTTGAATAGTTCTTCTGTGCCCACAATGTGATATTGTCCTATCTCAATCTGGGCAGCAAGCCAGGGCTTGTAGCTACACAGTTGACAGCCAAGAGATAACACAGGAAAAGTAACAAATGAAGAAACAGAACAACTCAAAATCAGTCATTTACTTTTACTAAGTAAGCAAAAGGCCAAAGGCACAAGCAGGGTCCAAAAGAATCCAAAGGCAGTGAAAAATAAATCCAAAACAATCCAAGAAATATAACTAGCAGGCAGGAAGACCAGATAAGCTCTGACAACTCCTAGAGAGGAAGGGCAGTGCCTATGTAGGTCAGCAGCTCAACATAGCTGCTGCCTAACTAATTGCTGAATCCTATAAATCCTTTTAGACTGGCCTGAGTTCTCTCTTTTCTATGCTTGACAAAGGTAGGTACAGGTAAGTTGTCTTTTGTATTTGAAGGTGCAGGACTCTCTGCTGGAGCTGGCACTGCACTCTGTTATGTCTCTGGGATCTGTGGCTCTGTAACCTTCTCCTGTTCGGCAGGTCCTGGCCTGCTGACTGTTTCAGTCTCTGAGCCAGAATCTGTTTCCATGTTCTTAAAGTAGGGCATGATAGATATGCATTGTCCAGGTTGAAAAGCCAGAGTCTCTTCCAAGAGAGCCAGTAGTCTGTGGTAGCTAGATAACATAGGAAAAACACCAAAATCTGTATTAGTGCAATGCCTTTTGGCCAACCAAAAGGTCACAAAAATTTCTGAGATCTTTGATCTTTTTGTTTTGCAAAATGTTACAGACAGTGAACTATCAGAGGATAGAAGGAAAGATGCTGGAATCATGCTGTATGATCTCAGTCCTAGGATTAATGGATTAGTTGTTGTTTCATGTCTTCAAATAATGTCTGACTTATGGCGACCCTAAGGTAAGTGTATCATGGAGTTTTTGGGGGCTGAAAGTGTATGACAAGGACAAGGCCATTTTACAGACATTCAGATAAAGTTCTGGATTTTTAAGATGTCAGTTTATGTCAATCCCAGGCAAGATGGCTAGTGTTCAGGATTCCTGGAGGTTGTAAAGCGTCAGGTTGGAGAATGCTGGTTTGGCACGTGGTGCTTTAGCTTGAGGTGTCAGCTGGAGCCACCTAAGGACTGGAGGAATCAAGACAATCAAAAAGATTTGATTCCCTATTTTAGAAAATATAATACACTATTATTCAGAGCTGTTTTCATTGTGAACAAAACAGAAAAACCATTTTATCAGTGGAAAACAGAGAAAACAGAGAACCTTTGTATCAACAAGCCTGGAGATAATTTTTGCTGCTGTTCTAGTTTATTTAGAAAAGTCAATAGAAGCTCTTTGCAAAGTAGGTCGAGGGGATGAACCTTGCAGGAATAAAGGATCAACTTCAAATCATAAAAATTCCTTCAAAAATTCCTTCCCACAACACAACCAACCAACTCAAACCAGAAGGATATCAGCAAACACGAACAGAATTCTATATTCTAAAAGTAATTTTTTTCCTTGCCACATTAGGAAAAATCACTATGGCAAGGAATAGATTGTTTTGTATGATCAACAACTTCAAATAACTATTTAGTGCAAATTCAGATTAACACAGGTTATATATTTTTTCTCATGCATTTATATGTGAACTGGTCATATGAATGGGGGCTGATTTAAGCTAAATGAATGCTCTGGTTGAACTCTATAGAGGAGCACCAGTGTTGACATTCCAGACCAGCCTAGTATGACAACAGTAGCAGCTGTGCTGACAAGCAGATGCTGCATACATATATGGATGTGCAAAGAGACTTTCAAATATTACCACTACCCAATCAAGCGCTGACACTGGCAATTGCCTTTTCACACCTTCCACAAAGCAGCTGTAATATTTCAACTCGTCTTCAATCAATGATTTATACATTGACTTTATTTATATTTATGTGTACGTTGCTTTTCTGCTCTCAAAGTGATTACAATTTAAAATAACACAATATGACGGTAAAAATCATAACAGAATAAAGGAGGTACATTTAAAAACAAACACATGCAAGTCATAACAGTATTAAAATATCTGTTTCCATAAAAGCAACACTACACGAACAGATTCAGTTTCCAAAGGCTTTCTACTAAAAATGTGCTGTGATCATCTAGGCCTGGGAAAGAAAAATTCAAGACAGAGATTAGGGGCAGGGTATAGAAGGTAGCATCACCATTCCACATACCACCTTATTTAAAAGCAGGGCTTGGCTGGTGGATTCAGGGAGTTGTAATTCCAAATGTAACTTGTCCAAGCTCAGTCTAAAAGTCTCTTTCATGTGCTGTAGTTAAACATCCACAATAACCCAGACTTGGTCTGTTAGTATGGATGCGCTCACCATTTGCTCCTCCTGAAGTGTCTACATATAAGAGGTAACAAGTTAAAAATCAATCAAAGTTAGGAATGAAGTTATCTGAAGGAGTTTTTTGCCCTTCCAGTGCCTGCCAGAGGAGTGAGGTCTTCTGGAGGGGCCCTCCTTGTGCTCCACCTGTGAAGTTAATCCATTGTGTGAGGTCTTGAGGAAAATGGTTTTCTCAGCAGTAGCACTCCAACTGTGGAATGCCCCCCTTTTAGAGGCCCAATGCTGGCTTTATTTAGGTGCCATATCTATTCATTAAACCCTTTAGAACCTCACTGATTTGCCCCAAAACATTTATGTGCAGGGTTTTGTTTTAACCTTCTTAACCTGTTTTTAACTTGTTTATGGGTTTAGTATGTTTTAATCTACTAAAATGATTTTATTATTTCAAATTATTTCAGCCTGCTTATATTGATGTTACTTGTATGCCACCCTGAGATCTCAATATGAAAAGCAGGATAGGAATACTTTAAAGATATAAGGCAAATAAATTGAAAATTTACCTATAAAAAGGGTCAACTTAATTAAATTAATTTTTTATACAAAAATGTTTGACCTATATTGCAATTTCAGTATTAATGTTTGTCCATAATTAAGTTCGTAATCAAATATTAAAGGAACCACAATGGGAAAGAGCCAACAAATTTTATATTTCATAGCTGGTTCTTCACCCAAATTCTAGCTCTGTTTTTTTTTTTTTTTTTTGGAAAAATACTTCTCTCTTTTTCAGTCCCCCAGGTTTGGCAAATTATAAGGTTTAGGTCAAATGTAGAAAGGTTGGCTTAGGAGATGGTAGTGCCCTTCTTTGCTTCCGGATAATGCTCTTGCATTCTATACTGTACACCATAAAGAGGTTTCTCATCTGTTTCAAGGAGCTGAATTTTTAAGCTCTTAACCTGAAACTTTTACAGGGGTCTATGTGGGAACCGGTAAGCTAGAAGGGGATGGTGGATGAGGGTTAAGGAGATGAAATTATAAGGAAGGGGAAAGCAAAAGCAAGAAAAGATTTTTGGCAGGGTGGGTGAGAAATGGGATTTTCAAAAATTTATGCAGCTTTTTTTCTTTCCCCACCAGATTCAAAATAGTGTTGGGGAAGGGCAAAGTAGTAAAATAATGGATGATTTTTTTCACCTTCATTCTGGTAAAGACAGTATAGTAACTAACATAAAACTAAATACAAATTTAAAATTAAATGGTTAAAAATGTCCCCCTTTCAATGTAAATGCAATTTAATTAGATTTTTTTCTTAAAAAAAGCCTACTAAAGAGTTAACCCTTTCCTACTCACTCTGTCATGACTGAGGCCATTTCTACACTACAGTGTTATAGTGCTATTATTACACTTTCAACATCCTGTGGAATTCTGCGGTTTGTAGTTTACTGAGGCCAAAGAACTCTCTGGCTGAGGATTCTTAAAGGCCCCTCCCTAAAACTGCAAACTCCAGGATTCCATAGGATGTTGAAAGTGGAATAATAGCACTACAACAATGTAATGTGGAAATGGCCTGAATATCTCTGAAGGAGCGGATATAGGTTTCATTATGTATCACCGGCTATTTCCGCATGACGACACTCTCCTGCATCATCTCATTGCAATCCTAGCAGCACCTCTTCTGGGATGGGAGCACGTCCCCAATGCTCCCCTCCACATCTGATCAGCAGGCTGTGGAAGGGAGTGTGAGGGACACACTCCTTCCTTCTGTACTGCAGCTGGCCTTCTTCCCATGTTGCAGTGGGGAGGAAAGCGCATGATCGTGCCAGCCCTTCTGCATGGCCGGTGGCAACGGAAACCTCATGTGGTCAGAGGCCATTAATGGAGTTTTTCCGCCAATGATAAACCCCATAATTGCACCAGCTCAGGATGCGAGAAGGGCGGGACCACAATGTCATGCGGAAATGTTGTCGTGGTCCCGCTCCTCTCGTATCCCCATGCTGGGAGGGCACCATCCTGCAGAAAAGGTCATTATGTATACTTATGTAGGAGATGAGAGGAGAAACTCAGGTCCAGGCTGAAGGACTTCATCTGACCATGCCCAAGGCTCCTCAAGATCTTTAAGGAAAGCACTTGTCTCTACCCCATCATCTTCACTGGTGTATTTGGTGGGAATTTGAGAGACAACCTTCTCTGTGGCGGTCCCAGACTTTGGAATTCCTTGCCTAGGAAGGTTACGATGACTCCTTCTTTGCTACTTTTTCAGTGATAGGTGAAACCTTTTTTTTCCCCCTCATTCCAGCAGTCTTTTGGGAATATTGACTGTTAACAAGGGGAAGTCTTTTTAAGTTGTGCTATACTACATTTCATATTTGTTTTAAAGTAATATTTAAAATGGTTTTAATTCTGTTTTTAGTTTAATACTGTTTAATTTCAGCTTCTGATTGTTTTAACTATAATGTGTTTTTATTGTAATTTCCTATTTTTTTTCATAAGCTGCCTTGTGTCCCTGTCTGGGAAAAAGGTGGGGTATAAATAAAGGAGGAATGGATGGATGGAAGGAAGCAGTGCCATGCACATAATGTTAATATATACCGGTAGTTGAATGTTATCCTCCAATCAAGCATAAAAAACCCCCTACCTGCCCTCCCCAGGTTGGGCCCTTTCCGCAGTTTACCCTATCCCATTACCCTGCAGTCATGATCCCCGCAGCACCTTTGGCAGGAAAAGAGAGCAATGGGAGCACTCCCCTCCACACCGGACTGGTTCCCTGTGGAAGAGAGTGTGAGGGATGTGCCTCTTCCTTCTGCAGCACAGTTAGGCTCTATCCTATGCTGTGCTGGGGCAGGAAGCACCTCTATCACACTTCTGGACCTTTGCAGGGTAGGTAAAATGCAGGAGTGTCACGCGATAGGCAGTCATTGATGGAGAAAATCCATCAATGATTTACCTGCGATTATGCCGGCTGGCAATGTGAGAAGGACAGGAACATGACGACATCTTGCAGAAGCATTGTCTCAGTCCTGCTCCTTTCACATCCCATACCATCACACCATGTCCACACGAGAAGGACCTTAAACTATACCTTGCATCACTCCTCACTATTGAGTGTGCTGGTAACAGCTGAAGGGAGCTGCAATCCAAAAAACATGGAAGGTCATACATTCCTCAGTCCTGCTCTGAATCAATAAAAAGTCACAGTGAAACAAAGTGCACATGGATTTCCCAGGAAGAATCTATGTGCAGGCAATTTGGTAGGTTTACAGTTTACAGATGAATTTTCAGCACTATTTTAACATTTTTCTCTCTTTTCTCTCTATATCCTAATTGCAAAAGCTTTAGCACAGAGAAAAACATTATGGTTGCAATGCACCTGAATAGAGTTACCATGCTGTAGTCATTCCAGAACTAATGCAAAACAGATAAATTAAAGGCACAGACAGAGATGTGTGCTAAGATGGAAAAACTATAAATTAGATTAAGTTTGATTTTTCTTCTGTTTAGTTTTCAACTATGTTAAGTGGCTTAATTAAAATTTCAATTTTATTCAGAACTCAGTTTGTGCTAGCAGATTGGGGTGATACGTTTGCCAAAATGTCTTTCTCTCATGTTCTTGTATTCAGCAATCTGATGTACATTCTGAAATGAGAAATGAAAAAGGTTCATGACAAAGAGAATTTATATTATATTCCTTTCATTCCAGATTATGAGTCACAGGAAAGACAAATGACCTTTATCAGATTGAAATTTAATTTGAGATTCCTTTTGAATGAACATTTGTCATACTTTATTTACTGATGCCTGGTGGATTGCAGAACTTTTGAACTTAATATAAAAATACAGTTTAGTACTGAGTTATTCATTTGCAGACAATCAAGTCTTCCTTTGTCTTGATATGTATGCATGCATTTATTGTTAAAAAGTGATAGAAAAACATATTTTGATGATTTGTTTTCATTTATAAATACTTTCCCATTTATTTTTGTTTCAGAAGTTTCAGGACTGAGATGTGACAAAGCTTTTGCTATGGGCCTTTGAAACAAGAAGAATTGCATAGTCCTGTTTTAGACAGCTCCAAACCACATTGACTTTTTTTTAAAAGTTGGTTCAAATACTATGAGTAGTCCTAACTAGAGTAAACCCATTGACTCAGTTGCTGAACGCTGAATATTTATGTAAGTCCTATTGATTCAATTGGTCAACTGTTAATACTGTCTGAAAATACTGTCAGAGTATTCCTTGCCTAGCAAAATCCTATGAAATTCATTGGTTGCTGTAAGTGACAGGTGGCTTAAAGGCACATACACACATGGACAAAGAGTCCAGAGTGCCAATGGGATTCAGGCCATTTCCTGCTTGATTTGGCAACTGATCGTGTGAATAGATTAATTATTAATGATCAGTATCATTGTGTTTATCTATTAGCTCTGTAAATTTTCACTCAGTAACTGTACTGTTGGGTTTGTGCATATTACTGAAGCTACCCACATATGCATATGGCTGAGGTATATGCTACATATGCCATATATCCTAGTTTATACCAACTCACATTGACTTGACAGCTAAATGCAAATTAACTGAAATATGTCCAAAGCCAGATCATGTAATCTTGTCCTCCAGATCACTTTTGGACCCACAAAAGGAGTATAGAAATTAGGATCTTATATAATCGTGAAGCAAACCCCATGATGGCCTTAATGTTGCTGTCTGGAGGATTATGGGAATTATATTTGAAAGCTTGGGGACCTTGAGCATCTTGCTTAACCTAAAATTAAAAAAAGAACATCAGGTATGGAAATTCCATCTACCCTAAGAGTTTATTTCTATGTCAGTGAAAGTCAACATTCTAGTTATCAATTAAATGTCACTAGTAAGGCTTTGTCCTATTATGCTTCATTAACATGATGAGAACTGAATGTGCTTAGCTTTGTCCTTCTAAAATATCAAATATTCCCCTTTCCAGTCATTGGCTGAAATCCAGCAAACACTGCTCCTGCACAATTCATATTAATGTCTATGGCATTCGTATAAGCAGAATATTCCACACATTGCACCAACAGTCATTAGCAACAGAGGATTACCAAAGGTTTGCCCTGCTCCTCCTCCTCCTCCACCCCTTACAAGGATGGACACAGAGAATAGCAATCAGTGAGTTTCCTAGAAGCTGCAATGTGGGTCTCATTTCTTTTTTCTTAGACACATTGCTCAGTAACAGTGACACTGGAAGAGATCATCTAGAGCCACGGAGGTGGGAGCTGAATGGCATCTAATTACATATTTTAACTGTCTGAATACCTAGTAATAGATGTTTTGGTTTTGAACCAATATCTGGAAGTAGTGGTTCCAAGGACGAGAGGGTGTAAGTGTACTGAAGCTGAATACAGACAAAATGGATGTGATATTACTTGGAGTGGTTTACTAAAAGCAGTACATTTATCAGCTACCATTAATGCAATTATTACTCAGAACTGGAAGTCAAAAAATGGTAAATTACATGGAGAACAACATGCTTCACATAAATAATCAAGTAATTAAATTATTTATGTTTCTCATCTTGTAGATTTAGGAAGTAAATGTCTTTGTGCTGCTTTTATGTACCATTTCCCTTCCCCTTAATATTTTCCCCCCTTTAAAGCTAAGATGATATGAAATGTGAATTTGAAATGTGGCTCCAGGCAAACCAAAGCTGGCATTTTCAAAAGAAGAATGGTTCATAAACTCCCTCCCCCATCTTTTTTATTTATTTATTTAGTCACATTTATTCCCCACAGCATTTATGGCAGTGAAGCAGGAAATGTACATTACAAATGGGGCCAAGAATCAAAACAAAACAGAACTGAAACAGCCATTAGGAGAGGCAGAAAGAACAATCCACAAAGTGAAGTTTAATTTTTTTTTAAAAAAAACACCATTGTTTTGGATTCTTGCCATTTCCTGTGCTTTCTCTTTTGCCCATCTCTTTTATTAGTTGGTTATTCTGATTCTTCAGTACAACTCTAAAATATTTTTACTAAAAAATAAGCCCAACTGAGCTCATTGAAACTTACTTCTGAGTAACTATGTTTGGACTGCACCACGTGACAATGTGTAAAAGTTTGTTACTCTTATTTTTTCAACAGCTTTATAGAAGAAGCCTACACAGCTTTCTTGAGAAGTAATATCCAAGTGTGCATGGGATATATATGCAGGTTTGCACCATGATGTGTAGAAAATCCATATGACATTAAGAATTGTCACAATTATTGCTTAAACCAAGAAGTAGAAAAATAAGAAGGTGGTGATGCTGATGTTGTTGTGGTTGTTGCTGCTGCTGCTGATTCTGTGAAATACTTTACAAAAATCCAAATGCATTAAGCAATGTTAAGTATCTGTAACTTGTTTTTGAGTGATTTGAGAAAACATCAGTGAACGCTGTGATAAGTTAAAGACTAACACATTTTATTATGGCAGAAGATTTCATTCTTCTATAGTTGTTGATACAAAAGAGCCAAATGGAAGAAGAATATATGCTCCCTTGCATCTGAAAACAGTAAGTTAATGGAGTTACAGGGCTCAACACAATGAAGTGAAGGATCCTCACTGTGCAGAAGTTGTTACTGTATTCCCTTGAGCACATAATCCTCTTGAGGAGACCACAGCCAGGAGCCCAGCCGTCTGTCACTGTCTTTTCTCACTTCTCTTCTTGTTAAATGCATCTGGGAGGGGGAGCTCTCTCACAAAATACCCCACCAACACCACACCCCTGCCCCCTCCACATTCCAGGATGATTGAATCCCTAGATCCATTTTGAACAGCTCAGGATCTGGCCCAAGCAGCAGGAAAGCCAAAAGCTTTGAAATAACTAGACTTACCAATGGCTCTCCTTCTGCGAGGTGCACAACTTTCTTGGGTCTTAGAAATATAAAGTAAAAGGTCAGCAGTGTGCTTTCAGATAAAACAACAAAACAATCTAGATCTCTCTGTATGTTTCTGTGAGCTCACCCACAGGTGTTGACCAGAATCACTAATCCACAGTGAGATGTACTGTGACTGTGTAGAGGCCTAGAAACGACAGTGAGGTGTGCCTGTATAGTGTATGATTAACAAGGCAGTAGCATTCCATGTGGGAGGCCCATAGCAACATCAGGCCTTTCTGCACTGTCATAGTGCTATTGTAACCCCTGCCGGCAGACCTAGTCCTGGGGGAGTATAATATTTAATATCTAAAGTTATTAAGTCAGAGGTTCACTGGACAGAAATGTAGACACCCGGGTCTAGGACCGAAGCATTACTAGCGAGGTCAGACCAAGGCTTTCCCAGTCACGTCTCCAAGAGGGAAGCCTCAAGAGGCACACATACACACACAATTCACCATCAACAACAATGGCACCTTGAGGAGATTATGTGTCCTTCTGATGAGATTAACACTTGCAACAGTGAGAAATACAAAAATGAGGTCCATCTGCATGATTCGGCCATTGTCCTTTCCTGGGAAAGGGTCTGCCCCCAAGGCATGTTTTGCACTATAATTGAGTCCCCTCTTGGGATTCTCTTCAGAGAACTCCCACGCTTGGGCTAGTGCCCCTGCATTCTGCTGGTCAAGAGCTCTGCTCAGCATTCTTTCTCCGCTGAGCCACCTTCACCTTGCTTCTTCCCAAGCTGAAGACTACAAGATCAGATGCAGTATAAACCACTCTCTTTCCCTGATCTTCATATCTTTCGAACTCATCAGTCCTTGTGAGTGACTGCTTTGTTGTGTGTATGTGTATGGATATTTTGCCAGTTCTGCTGAATAAACTACTGGTGATTGGACATTTGGCCTGGCTCTCGTGCTGTCTGACTCCGTAGACATAGGGTCCGAGATTTTGCTGTGTTGCCCTGCCTTCCGCTTCGGTAAGCAGTGCTCCATTAATTTCCCCAATCTTTGTATTCTTGGAGCAAATCTGGGTGTCCCCTACGGACCCACAGAAGTCAGGGTAACACTATTATTCCACTTTCAACATCATGTGGGATCCTGGGATTTGCAGTTTAGGGAGGGGCATTTAGAATTCTCATCCAGAGAATTCTTTGGCCTCAGTAAACTATAAACCTCAGAATTCCATAGGATGTTGAAAGTGGAATAACAGCACTATAACAGTGCAGTGGGCAAAAGCCCTTAGAGACTGACTGTATATGTCACATTCTCTTGTGTTGTCATTTTACCATATTCTTACAGCCAGTAACAGAACTTTGCTGCATGAGCACTTCACGTAGACAGTTAGCTCCCTCTGTAGCCTAGCAAGCTTCATATGGGGTTGTCCTCTCCATAGTAGATGCACATGGGGCATTTCATCACTTTTCCTTTTGATATATTCACAGATTATTATTTTTTTACTCAAAATGTGAAATTAAAGCCTGGCATCTGGCTTCCTCTGCTAGCAAGTATAATGTGGAGGCCAACAACTGTTGAGCCACTATAGTATCACCATGTATAGCAGGGATGGTCAAAGTACAACCCATGGGCCTCTTGTGCTCCCTAAGGGCTGTTTTTTTGGGCTCCCAGGCCCCTCCAAGGGTC
Source organism: Cyclura pinguis (assembly GCA_030412105.1). Lineage (NCBI taxonomy): Eukaryota > Metazoa > Chordata > Lepidosauria > Squamata > Iguanidae > Cyclura > Cyclura pinguis. The sequence goes on along the minus strand of CM059603.1, from coordinate 165,760,773 downwards.
AATATTATTCAATATTTTAACATTCCAGAATGCCTTCAAATATCCCCAAATGCATGTTAAGGGGTGTGGAGGGTATTTCCACTAGGACTAGAGTTCTCCTGTCCATCAGGAGTTAAAACCAATTTTTGCAAAATTTTTCAAAAAGAGGATTGTCCCCAAATTCCCCCCAAATGTCTACTGGTGCAAGGGGAGCAACAAACAAACAAACATAAACTTGCACCACTTTTTTTTTTCTGGTACCAATTTAAGCTCAGGAGAGGCCTTTTTGAAACTGGAAGTGAACAAGTAATGCCTTCTGCTCACTTCCTCTTGTTAAAAAGGCATCTCCTGGGCCTAAAATGGTCTGGAAAGGGCCCCAAATGTTGTGAAAATGTCCCTGTACCCTCTAGAGGGCATTTAGGAGCAAAAAGTGTTTTTGACTTTTCTTTTGCAGGAGTAGGTGACACAGAGAGGTACAGACTCCAAGGTGTCCTGGTGGCTAATGTGCCCCCCCAGCCTTCCACAGTTGCCCACCTCTGATTTAGAGTCTTTGATCCAGCTGTCTTGCATGGTATTTAAAGGTGCTTCCAAAAGATGACAGGGTTAACCTCAAAGACTCACTCTCTGCTGGTGCAATGTCACAGCAGCTAAGACTACTTGAGCGTTCTTTGTTCTCCTGTAATTGCAAAGAATGTATGAAAGGGCTTCTCTGGACTTTATCCCTTCAGAGATATTTATTCAATAATGTTCCTCTTCCCTCTGCCAGTTTTCCATTAATATTGGGGCTGATTAGCTATGATACTGTGTGTGTGATAGAGATGTGGTGAAGCCACAATTAAAAGGTTTTGCCACATTAGTCTTTTTTGAACTACCTCCTGAGGACTGTTTTGTCTCACAGCTGTGTGTGTCCCTGTAATTTTATCTTTTAATTTTCAGCAAAAAACTATCTGTTGTCAGATTGATGCTCTGTTCAGTGAAAATATCTGGGAAAATATCTAGAAGGCTATTCCCTGTAAAACATCATTCTAATCTTTTCTTATAAAAGTGCACAGATCTTCAAGTCAATTGTGAATTTTGAGTTACATCTAGATAAGTCAATATTTCTAAGCAGAAACCTATCAGCTGAAATATCTCCTTAGAAATAGGGGTGCGGGGAAGGAGACTGTCTCATTGAAGATGTGTGGGCAGAGGATAGAGCATCATTATTTGGGGATGCTCTTGTTGTTCATTTTCCTGCATTGATCAGGTTGTTAGACTGGATAGCCTAAAAGAACCTTTGCAACTCTACTGTTCTAACAAAATTTTAATATGAAGAGAACATTTCAGTCAAGCAGAAGGAGGCCTTGACTGGATTGCATCATGGTTCTGTCCAACAGCCAGTACTCTTCAACATTTTTATCAGTTACTTCAATGATGGGGAGGAGAGAATCTTAATCAAGTTTTCAGATGACATAAAACTGGGAGGAGTGGGTAGCACAATGAAAGATAGGAATAGAATTCAAAAGGACCTAGATAAACTAGAAAATTGCACAGCAATTAATAAAATGAAATTTAATAGCGGCAAATGCAAAAACCACAAAAGCCAAACGCACTGGTATAGGATGGGGGATACATGGCTCAGCAGTGCTAGATGCAAAAAGGACCTTGGGATTGTTGTTGATCATAAATTGAACAAGAGCCAGCAGTATGATGCTGCAGAAAAAAAGGTGAATGCTATTTTACCTGGCATTAACAGAAGCATGGTTCTCAAAGTTGAGGAAAGTAACAGTTCCACTATATTCTCCAATGGTCAAGGCCTCATCTGGATTATTGCCTTCAGTTCTGGGTGCCTCATTTTAGGAAGAATATAAACAACTTGGAGCAAGTTCCAAGAAGGGCAACAAGGATGATAACAAGTATGGAGAACTAAACATATGAGGAAAGGTTGAAGGAGCTGGGCACATTCAGCTTGGTGAAGAGATTGCGCTCTTTAAACACCTCAAGGGTATTCTCACCAGTTTGGAAAACAGCGAAAGTTCCAGAGCTTTGAAACATTACTTGTTGTGGTTGATGACCATGTTGGTTGGTACGTTCTGGGAAATGTAGTCCAATTCCCCCCCGCCCCCCAAAACGCTGTTGCCACTGTGTGTGTGTAAATACATAGTTTCCTGTTGACCTGTAGCCACTTATAAATAGAATGGCAGCTTCCAATTGCCCTTATAGCAAGAATTAAGCCTGTTGTGCTGTAACTTCAGAGCTGCCTCTTTTATATTACCAATTATAGTTTTATATTTGATGTGGAAGTTTCAGCAGGTGGTTACAATGAACAGCAATTTAATTAATTTTATGGATGAGGCTTATTCAGTACCACAATAGGAAAAGCGGCAATAGGGGGATGTTCTGACTATAAACTGCAAACAGTGTACCATCTTTTCAACAGTAATTCAGACCATACTTCCCCATCCCCAGCATCCTTTATGATTCTGTGAACTTTCATATGGCAGAATTGAGAAGGAATGATGTCGAGGAACTCTTGTAGAGTCCAAATACACTCTAACACTGAAGATAAATCTGAAAGAAAAAAAAAGTAAGAGAATTAATTATGTTGCAGCTTTGTAGGTAATCTCATGAATGGTTAGTCAATGAAGTTATGATGAACTGTCTGCACGCATGGGATTGCCCAGTAACGGTTTCTAGCATCTCTCATTGTTGACAAGAATTTAGCAATTCAGTTATCAGGATGGTCCTACCTACACAGAGAGGGTTAGAAATGGTAATATTCATCAGATAGTACACTACTTTTGTCAGTTCCAATTAGGAACAACACTTGTTTTCGAGCTTAAGATGTAGTGACAAGTGTCAAAGCAAATTTTTCATCTTCCAGCATACTTAAGTGTCAATCCTACCGGATTCGTGCCGAGACAGAAAGAAAGTCATAATCCCACTGTAACAGAATAAGGACAGACATAATTGTTATTATAATATCCGTGGCTGCTGGCTGGCAGACCTGAAAGCTCAGTAATTTGATTTGTTTGATCTATGATTTTTTTTCCTCGTTACAGTGATTGAACAAGTACTTGTTTTGTCACAGCTTGGAAAGGATCTTAATTTTGCATACTGTTTTCCAGGTATATTACAGCAGATAGTAACAATGAAGGGGATGGGTGTGGGGGAAGAAAAAGGTAACTAAACATGGAAGCTTTCCAGACTCTTCACATTCTGCAGACAGAATGAAAAGACAAGAAACAGTAAGATAGCTAGTTCAAAGGGATGCCATGTAGAGGAGGGAGAGGGCTTGTTTTCTGCCGCTCCAGAGACCAGGACAAGGAGCAATGGATTCAAGCTGCAGGAAAGGAGATTCCACCTGAACCTCAGGAAGAACTTCCTGACGGTCAGGGCTGTCCGGCAGTGGAATGTGCTGCCTCGGAGTGTGGTGGAGTCTCCTTCTTTGGAGGTTTTTAAACAGAGGCTGGATGGCCATCTGTCGGGAGTGCTTTGAGAGTGTTCCTGCATGGCAGGGGGTTGGACTGGATGGCCCGTGTGGTCTCTTCCAACTCTACATTTCTATGATTCTATGATTCTATGATTCTATGATTCAAAGAGAATCTTTCTAGTGATCGTGTACAGTTTAGGCTTTCAAATGAAATGCCTTCAGATATCAGCCCGCATGTTAACAATCTCTTGTTTTGTTCTGAATGAAAGGTGCCATGACTGGATGTTTCTGTAGCAATCATGGATAAGTGTCCACAGAACAGCTTAATGGTATCTCCTTTCAAGCTGGTAAATAGTTATATTGCTGTCTTTAGATTTGCTTAGGTCCACTGGGAATATGATTAAAAATCCCTTTCTATAGAATTAATGAAAACATGATGATCAGAAACCATATCAGAGTTGCAAATGCTACAATCTCTAGCCGTTTTTAAAGGAGGAGGAAAAAAAAAAACCTCTTGCTGAAATAAAGCCTATTGATCTTTAGAAATTCCAAATTAATATGCCATACATATTTCAGCTGTGTAAAGCTTTTGCATTTATTTGTAGCTGTTCGAGTAAAAAAAAAAAAATTAAAATCTTCTCAGAGTTGTTTGCTTTCTGCTCCACAGCAGGTTGTATTTTAAGGACAGTGACCTCTGCTGGGTTTTATTCGATATTTGTTTTCCCTTTTATCTGATTGTACCATTAAAATGTAGATGTGCTAGAGATAACAACTGAGTCAGTATTGGTGGTTTCAAACCGGCAAATCATGGAGTTAAAATCTTGTTTGCCTTTTAGAAATATCCCACAGATTTTATAGAACTTTTGTGTGGAACAGAGGAAACTGCCACACAGAATCTAAGAGTCCAATTACCCCAGTATTGTCTCTGCACCGATTAGCAGCAGTTCTCTAGCTTCTCAAAATTGAGTCTTCTTTCTTACCAAGAGATGCTGGGGATTGAACTTGGGGCTTTTTGCACATGATGCACGTGCCTTGTCACCGTGGGTTGTTAGTTGAAGATCATCCCAGGCTTTGAGGTTTCTCGGCCAAAATCTGAGGCCTAGGGACAGTCTTTGGTGATGTTTTAAACATTATGCATTAAATGCCAACCACATTTGCTAGTCAAACACACAGAGAACACATTTTCTTGTTTGGAGAATAAGACAGAAACCTTAGTTTAAAAGGGCTGTTCCCAAATCAAATGAAATGAGGGGACTATTTGTTCTTACTTACTTAGGAAAATGGGACTAGGAATATTTAATCTAGCCTGCTTGCTTCTAGCCAGAAAGTGGATGCAGAAGAGTGTGAAAGGTGAGCAACACAACAAATGAGAAAGAAGGAAGAAGCAACTACACAGATCTCCTGGGGAATCTTTCCCAGTTCTAGGAAAAAATCAGTTAAGATTTGCAGACTGTAGCAAGCTTCTGCAATATTAGTTGATCTGGAGATTTGCATACATCCTTTTCCTCTTGCTTGGATCTGAGCTTACTAAAATGGGAGAATTTGTACCCTCATCTTCTGCTTGAAGATGACCCATGAAAACTGGAGAATGAGAGCCAGGCCATGAGATCTGACAACCTCACCCACAATCCTTGCAGAATATCAAGATACTTCAAATCATGGTAACACCCTTTACATTCCACAAATATGATGAACTTCGTACTAACTGGTTTCTAAGAGCCCTTTCAAATTCCACAGTTATAGGACTGTGATTCCCCTTTAACTATTATGGTTCCATCCTATGTTATCCTGGGATTTTTATTTAGAATTATTAGTAAAAGAGCTTTAATGCCTCATGAAGCAACAAGTCTCAGGATGTTATGCAATGTATAACATGGCAATTAAAGTTGAATCATAGTGCTATATTTATGTACTATGAAAGGGCTCTAAGAAAATATTCTGAACAGCTAGGATCCCAAAGTATGGCACATGGATATTTTCCCAAGGGGTCTGAGAAAATGATGGAGTGGCTGGGGAGCAAGGCTGAAAATAGACAAGAGCAAAGTCTGCAGTGAAAGAGAACTGTAGGGAGTGTGCTCCCCACCCTACCAGAGAGAACAATTGCAGCCAGTATCTAGTTTCCCTCAGACTGCAAAATCAAGGGAAGCACATTTTGGCTCCATACCTTAGCCAAAGATCTAAGGGTAAAGCCCTGCCTCAGAAAAGTAATTGCATGGAACCCAGTCCAGGTCAGAATCCCAGAATAAGAGGGAGATTTTCACCATTTGTCTTCTACTGAGGTCCCTATCAAGGCTTGGATCCCCATGCTTCTGCCATTTGTGTTGTCCAAAGGTGGGCATTAAGTATTTCAATGAAACCTTTTTCAACAGCACCAAATTACAGGTGTGGCATGGGCACCCTGATCTAGACAGAGGTCACATGTTGGAGAGGGAAAGATAAAAACCCTCTCTGCACTCATGGATCAGCCCTCAATCTGAATTGGGCCATGTACACTTTTTTGAAGAAGTTGATGGGAAGGCAGAGGTGTGAACCACATTTTAAAGTATGGTGTAGCTTGGCTTAGTCAAGAAATCAAAAGGAAACTAAGACTTGGAAGGGTCAATGTGAAGAAATCAGATAAGGTCCTTAAGGGTTAACATATATCACAGAGTACTAAAATCAGAATTATCCATGCCACAGTATTTTGAATTTCCATGTATGACTATAAAAGTTCGACAGTGTAGACAGTTAGTAGGAAGAGAATCAACCCATTTGAAATGTGATGCTGGAGGAGGGTTCTTCAGATAACATGGACTGTCAAAAAGACAAATAAATGCGTCCTAGAGCAAATCAAATGAGAATTCTCCCAAGAAACTAAGATGAGCAAACTGAAGCAATCATACTTTGGACATATTATGAGATGACATGATTCATTAGAAAATATGATAATGCCTGGGAAAGTGGGTGGCAGGTGGAAAAGGCGAAGACCGCATTACAGATGGATAGATTCAGTAAGAGAAGTCAAGGATCTGAATTTGCAAAATCTTAAAATGCTCTTAATAACAGAATGCTTAGAGAGCTCTTATTCATGTAGGGTTGCCATAAATCAAAGCCAACTTGACAGCAGTTAACAACAATTGTTTAGTAGTTGGATATCTGTATTTTGGGAAGGGAAAGGTATTATTACAAGGTGTTGTGAGAATAATTTTATTTAAAATAAAAAAGTAATGTCATGTGATAAGGAGATAGCTGTCCTACTTTCATCCACTGTACTATCCTCCCCATATTTCTCTTACACTGGGGCTGGATAGCTTTGTGTGGTTCTAGCAGGTATCTATAAATGCTGCCCATGCCTTCCAGAGGCAAAAGCAATGGGATAAGCTTCTTTTTGATTTGTAGAAGAAATATATTCTCATTGTAGATTTATTGCCCCATCATCTTTAAGGGGAATTTCTTTTTTAAAAAATAAAAAGGTAGTGCAATCTCAAGAAATCATCCTTTCCAGATATTAAGCTTGAGCTGTAGCTGTGGGGAAGATTAATTTTTCTCTTATTGCTTCATCATTCCTGCTGGCTCATAGTGTTCAAAGCTATAAATCAGTATGGAGTGTCAGTAGGAGGCTTCTGTTGTGTTGTCATAGGAAAGAGGCAAGTGAACCTCCTATGTTTTTGGAATGTCCTTTCACGAATCAGGCAGTTAGCCAATAGGAAATCAGAATATGAAAGTCGCAATATGTAGATTAGTGAAGCTGTTGAGATAATGTGAAATAGAACCAGCTGTTTTCTGGGACACCAGTTCACTTACACTTGCTTTTACTTAATATAACAAGCAAAGCAACATTTATTTCTTAAGGGCAGAAACTGTGGGCAGAAAACTGTTGTTTCCATGTTGCTCTGTACGTGTGTATGTCTCCACATATTCCTAATTATAGCAAATAGCCATCAAACCAGCACCGCATGTAGGGATGTTTGAGGATTTCAGTTTGTGCTCATATTGGAGTGACCCAAACTGCTACCTACCTTCTGGTTAATGTTCAGGTTAAAATGCAGTTTTCCTTTGGATTTTGCCCCTTTCCAAATTTGATCCCAACATGTAACTAAATACAGAGCTTGGAAATTTCCTTTCTGGCAGGATTCTGGGAATTGTATTCTAAAAAAGTAATTTTTCCAAACTCTACCAATTCTTTAAAAGGATAATATACATTTAGAAATATGTACTTTAAAAGAAAAATGGTTTCAAATATTAATTTTGTAAGAAAATACATTCAAAATGCATTTTAAAATAGGTCTTTATATGGGGATTCAAGAAGAAAATCAAAGATGAATGCAGAAATAGGATAAAGCTGATCTGGAAAAAGCATATATGAAATTTATACAAGCTGGAAATCGACTGATCCATCCATTCCTAAACACCAATTTCTATTTGCAAATGTATGGCAGTTTCAGTTTTCTGCATTATCCAGTTGGAATCATTTTTCAGAGGAATAAATCTGTCTGTATTTCTATTTACAATACAAACTATAACCATTCCAGTGTTAGACATGTAGATTTCATTCTATTCTTTTCTAAGTCTCACCAAGAAATACAAATACAAACAATATGTCTTTCTTTTCCCTCCTTCCTTCCTTCCTTCCTTCCTCTGTTCTATGCTGTTCAGTTGCCTTATTCTATTCTTCTTATTCTTACTACCATACAAATGTATGAGCATCTATATTTAGTTTTAGTTTAGATATATTCATCTACAGTCAGTTCAATGAGATTTACTCCAAGATTTACTTAAGTGGGTATAGGAGTTTAGTCTAAAATTCCTAATGAGATGGTTGATCTTATACAGCAGAATAGACCCCAATTTTATAGGCCTAAATAAGTCACACTTAAAAAGCAAAACTGCTATACTCTACTTTATACTTTCATAGGATATTTTTAGATTTAAATCTGAAAATTGAGTGCTCCTTCTGTTCTGCTACTTAGGAGCCAGTGGACATAGGCCATTTCTGCACTACGCTGTTATAGTGCTCTGATTCCACAATCAACATCCCGTGGGATCCTGGGGTTTGTATTTTACTGAGGTCCAAGAGCTCTCTGGCTGGGAATTCTAAATACCCCTCCCTAAACTGCAAACCCCAGGATTCCATAGGATGTTGAAAGTGGAATAATAGCACCATAACAGTATAGTGTGGAACTGCCATAGTCTTTCTACCATAGGCCCTTTTCACATGGACATGGCATTCTGATATGGGGATGAGAGAGGAGCAGGAGTGCAACAGAACTTCTGCAAGATGTCGTCATGGTCTCATCCTTCTCCTGTCACCAGTCAGTGCAATAATGGGGTAAATCACTGACAGATTTTCTCCATCAATGACCCCCGATTGCATGACACTCCTGCACTTACTTGCCCTGTAGAAGGCCTGGAAGTGTGTTTCTGGGAGGTGCTTCCTGCCCCAGTGCAACATGGGAAAGAGCCCAGATGCGCTGCAGAAGGAAGAGTTGTGTCCCTCACACTCCATGCCACAGGGAGCTGTTCTGGTGCGGTTGGGAGCGTTCCTGCCATGCTCCCTTCCCGCTAAAGGCACTGACAGGATCATGACCGGAGGACAATGAAATAAGGTAAGGTGTGGAAAGGGCCATATTGGTAGAATATGGTGGATTAATTGATGTTTCAAGTCCACCAGTCAAGGTGTTCATATCAGAGGATGGAGTAGTGAAGTTACCTTTTAAAAGCACATAGGTGCTGAGGTGTTACCAAGGTACAGAAACCTTTGTTACCCTGTGTACTGGGGATCCCGGGAGGGACACCAAAATGTGCTCAACTAAAGTTGGGGAAAATTAGCTCAGAGCACTGCTTAGCGTTACGAGAGGCAGGGTAACGTAGCGAGATCTTGAACCCTATGTCTACGGGGTCGGGTCGAGTCAAGGAGTACACGGAAGTTGAAACAATGAATGATGTTTATTAAACACAAGCAAAACAGTGTATGCGACACACTCACACAAGATAACTAAAGAGAATAAAGGTGGGAGTGGTATAGAGGGATTTTTAGAGAGATTGCTGGTTTGGGTGATACTTCACCTGTCCTGAAGCCTGGAAAAATGGAGAGCGAGGCTTGGGTGCGATGTAGCTTAGCACGTGGAGCTGAGGGGAGGTTCGCCAAGCAAAGCGGCAGCAAGGCGGGATGAAACTCGGGAGAGTTCCGAGGAAGGTCTCGGAATCAAGGGTTTTTATAAGGAGAATTGTGACTGCAGGCTATGCCGTACTTGGGGGAAAACGATAGATTTGGAGTTGGAGACAAAGCCTCCGAGAGATCAGAATCTGAATGATTGAGTTATTGTAGCGGTTCTCAGTAGAGTAGCCAGTATGCAAACGCAGAGTACTTGGGTATTGTATAGGTTACTCATCAAGCTGCCATCACGGGGCAGAGGATCTTTTGTAAGTTGCGTGCATACCTAATTAGAGTACTTGCCTGGAGGTCTCCTAAAGCAGTGAGTCAGCTATTTGTGGCCTGCCTGTATTGTTGTTTGAATATTACGGCAATTAACGGCTGAGCTTGTACGCGTGCTTGTCCGGTGGCCTCGCGAGCACGTGGAAGGGAATAGAGAAATGCAGCCGAATTGTGATATCAAGAGGATATCTTTTAATATCCCCAAAGCTCGGACTAGCCAGGGCAGGAACACCTTCTTCTAGAACAGCAGTGGGAATTGTTTAGCACTATAGATGTTCTTGGATTGCATCTCCTAGCTTCCACCCCACTGGCAGTGTTGTATAAATGCCAAAATTTTACAGAGGAAAACCAGGACATGTGGGGCCAAGCAACATTGGAGTGTGCTTAATAATGAGAAAGAACACACAGGCTAGGATAAGCTAAAGCAGTTTGCTTTTTGCCTGATCCTAATGGGAAGGGCATGAATTCTGCCCCCTCTTCTCTTCTCCCTCTCTGAGTTAACTAAATGCAAAGTACTTTTGCATTTTGAACTCAGTTTGCACCAAATGAAGTAAATGGGGGATGAAGTGAGAAAGCTGGAGGAGAGAGAGACTGAGACATTTTCAAAGCAGCTGAAAAAGTGCATTAGCAGTCGATTAACAGGAGTTTTCTCTGACAAATTTGGACAGTTGCAGTGTATGATGTTGCCTAGGATTGCTGGGAGTTGCAGTGTATCAACATCTGCAGGGCCAGATGCCTCAACTTTATTCTAGAATCAGTAGGAGGATGCAGCAGTACAAGTGGGGAAAGAAGATGGAAAAGAAATATCAAGTCAATTAATCTCTTCCAGGACCCTAACTGTTAAAGTAACCGAACAGCTCAGCTGCTATCTAAAGCATCCAGTAAGTATGATACTTCACTTTTACTTCACTTAGACTGTTAACTAGAATAGAATAAAGCAACTGAACAGCACAGAACAGAGGAAGGAAGGAAGGAAGAAGGAAGGAAGGAAGGAGTTAGACTGTTTAATTCACTTAGACCATTTCTGCACGCGGCGAAGGAATCGCTCCCTGCCGCTACTTACCAGATCTTCTGGCGGTCCAGTCCGGTCCAGGGTGAGGGGGAGCAGTGTGTGATTGTAGATCTGTACTGCTCCAGCGTCCAAAATGGCGGCTTCCGGTTGGTCATGGGTCTCCACTAACCGCTGAAGCTCGCCAGCCTAAAGCCCGCCCTCCACAGATCGCAGGCTCGAATTGGTGCAAGCCTGCGAATATGCATCGGAGAGCAGGCACACAATGGCGCGCGCCGGCATTTTGAAAGACCACAAAAATCATGTCTTTCAAAAACATGCTGGAGGACCACTTGGGGTCGTTCCAGAGCGGACTGAGGTGCGGATCTACGGTAAGTAGTCCGGACCCCATCCGCTCCAAGGTGCAGACGTCCTCTGTGGAGGACGCACTGCACCGTTTTACTTACCCCGTGTGGAAATGGCCTTAGACTGTTAACTATTAATTTAACAGTATAAAAATGGAGAAGACTAGAGGATGGCTTTTTTTTTTTAATAGTGAGGAGAAGCTGAAAATCTATTAACTAACCCAAGGTCTTCTGTCGTCTTTCTCTCTTCAGGTGCTCTGAGAATAATGTAAGAAAGAGATCTCAGCACTACGTAAAAGACGGCTGTTTCCTCCTGCAAATATGACTTTTTATATTTAAAATGAAGAGAATGTATGAAAGAATTTAAAGAAAATAAGGGTTATCTTATGCTAGGCAAATGAAGCTACTGAGCTTCAACCTTTGATAAAGTAGATTCACCCCATTGCCTGCCCTGGATTAGATTTAGTCCTCTTGTATTTTCAGTTCAATTCCTGTGCCTTTATTACAACAAGATATTATACATATAAGAAGGACTTTATATAACCACTTTCAGCTATGCCAGGTGTGTGGGTGGGTGGATGTAGCACTTGCCGTGCAAAATTCTATCAAGTTGGATTGATTTCTAATTTATGGTGGTATTGGATGTTCACACTACAAATCCAGCTGAGGTTTCTAGTAGTGCATGAAATATCTGATGAGTATTATGTTGTCTAATGAGAGCACAAAGTCACTGCGAGTTTATGAATCTTTTATGCATGCAGAGTACAAACAGAAAGGAGGCTTGTGTGATAAGAATGGTTTATGAATTTTCTTTAAATAATGCACTGTCTCTAAGTTTAGCAGTTTAACTGTTTTTCATCCCTCTGAAGACCTCAGTAATAAGAGAGACAAGAAAAAATGATCTCTTTCCATCCAATCCCCTCAACACAGCCAAGCAGTACTATATACTAGTAGTTTTGGATTCTGCAGCTTTAACATACAGGAGACATAGCCTAACCTAACAATTGCTCATTGCTCCAGCTCTTTGATAATATATGACTAAATATATGGGGAATCAATACAGTGGTATGCCAAAATAATCACTGACTCATAGGACTGAGGAAACTGAGATGTAGAAAGTATTTGCACATCATTGCTGTGGTGATTTCGTAGTCATACACCAGCTATTGGAATGAAGATAGAATAAGCTTTCATCTTTTGTGTGTAGAGTATTTGTAGTTAGATCCTCATACTTGTGGCTTCGAGATTCTAAGCCCACATGAAGAACTCATTTGCTAGATTGCCTAGACGTGCTTAGAATCTTTGATGTTAATGAAAAAAAAAATTACTTAGTTATGATTAAGTTACATTTATACCCTATTTTTATCCAAGGAGCTTAAGGCAGTGTACATGACTTTTCTCCTCCATACTTCATATTCCCGCAACATCCCTATGAGAAAGGTCTGGCAGGAAGAGAATTACTGGCCCCATATCATCCAGTGAGTTTCATGAATCTCTCAAGTTCTAGTCAAACACTGTAACTACCTAACAACTGTATCTTGGTAGGTGAAAGGAGGAGCAATGTGTGGCTGTGAAGCCATATACCCCACAAACAATCACCTTTTTGGCCAAAAAGGAAGGTGAGCTGTCTCACTGGGAAGCTTCCAGAAGTGGCAATATATCTTTTTTTATAGGTTGAAGGTCCCCTTCATATTGTTAAACATAAAAAAATTGCAATTTTTCAAAATCAGTAGTAGATTTCCAGCCACTTTGAGGATTTTATCTGAGGGAGCATGAGAGTATATTTTGGCAGTGTGTATAGCCCATGGATGTTTCCAGGGGCATCAAATTACCTTTCATCTGCTGCAGGTGGCCATCTCTGAATGACACTAACAGTAGCATTTTCTAGAGTTAGATACAATATAGGCCTCATTTACCTTGCCACGAGTTTACCTTGGATATCAACCCATTGCCTATTTCAGTTTTGGAGTCCTAAACTATTGGAGGGCGTATAGGAAGTTTTACCTATCATCCACGGGAAGCTTGTCACCCAGGCGTGAGGTGAGGCACTCTCCTGCTTGGACTATGAGGCGCCATCAGAATTACAAGAATGCTTCTTGCAGTACTCAAATATATTGTTTTAAAAAATCTAAATCTAAAACCAAAACCAAAACCAGAACAAAACAAACAAAACCAACCAGACAAGACAAAAACCCACCTTACAACTGACACCTTAAACAAACTTTTTTGAGACAAAGGCGGGTCAAAGGAATTAGTGTTCATCATGGTAACCGGAGCACAATCACCTCCCACTGCAGAATGTCTAGCAACAGACAAACAGTTCATCTCCACGCATAAAAGTTCCTGAACATAGCTGCTTGCTTTTCAGAAGAAGGCCTGTCATTGTTGATTTCCTCAGGATAAGGTTTCCTTAATTCTCTATATTCAAACTTGAATCTGGAATAGTACTAAAAATATGCACTCCATCTACCTTCAGGACCACAACGAGGTGATCATATTGTTACACCCCAAAGTAACCTTAAGAGAGGGCCCCTAAATTGGCATGACTTCCCCCATATTGGATATTGGTTAGCAAAGGTCAGTCACAGTTAAAACAGCCTTGGCGTTGAATGGGAAATCCTTAACACTATACCGTCTCCCTCTGCTGAATGGGAACGTAGACAACGTCCTTTAGGCTAAAAGATTGACCTATTGTTCCGAGTCACGTATCTCTAGGCAGACAATAGACTCACTCCTGAACACTGTCACACCCCAAGCCCTGTGCATAGCCAAACAAACAACATCTATCAATTCGGAATTTTAAGCCTATCAATCCCCCGGACGTTCCCAGGAGAAACAATACCGAGGAGGGGTCATGATATTTGCCTAACATTATATTCCGCAATCATCGCCCATTAACGCCACTTTGCTAGCTGATACCTGGCCTGAGGACAGAAGTTGGCTATAAAAATCCTCACTTTTTGAGCCTCTTCGGAGTGCCTCCCAGACCGGACAAGGGCCCGTTTTGTTGCTATTGAGGTGTCCCACTCAAGCTTCTCAGATGCTGCTGAGAGCTACACACGACTCGCGTCTCCGATCCTCCTCGAACTCGGCTGTGGCCAGCCTTCCAGCCCCGGGATCCAGCATCCCCTTGGTGCTTTACACCGAGCCTTCGCTGATCTTCTTACTCTCCAGGAAGCCTAGACTAAGGTCCATATGCCCTCTCTCCCAATCGACTCTTGTTTTTCGAACTTTATTTCTGTAGCCCTTGTGTGATTGTTTTATTATTTGCTAGCGTGTGTTGACCTTTGTTGTTATTTTTTTAAATAAACTTACTTTAGACTATTTCTCTGACTCCTGAGTGGTTCTGACCCCGTAGACATAGGGTTAAAGATCCCTCACCCTGACCTCTCGCAAGCCTTGAGTTGCTCTCTTAATTCCCGTAGTTTGAAGCCTGTTTGGGTATCCTTGAGATACCCCCAATTTTCAGGGTAACAATATGCTCTTACACAGCCTTCCCCAAACTGATTCTCTCCTGGTGTGTTAGATTGCAATTACAACAACCTGAGTATGCTGGCTGGGGATGATGGGACTTACAGACTGACATAGCTGGAGGGCACTGGATTGGGGAATGCTAGTTCATATCATGATTGTATAGTCTTAAGACAAAGATGGGCAATTGCAAAGGAGATGGGGGTATTTCTCTAGTGGGACACCCACTCCCCGGCAGACCACACTGGTGCAACCAGAGGTAATGCAACATTCTGCCTTCTGAGCATGCTGCTGTGGTCTCTAGATGGGTAGGCAATGGTGTTTTGTGCTGTTGGCTGCGTTCTCCTCTAAGCATTGAGGAGAAAACAAGGTGAGCCAATGCTATTGTGTACCGCCACAAAGTGTTTGTAGGATTTTCTTTTTAAAGAAGAAGTAACTAAAAAGTAAGTTGTGATTACTCTCAAGAATTGGGAATGTGGACTCTTTCTTTTTAAATGTTGCTGGTATAAAGGTAGCTCATTACTTTGGGGGCCTTAGAACTATAGTTACTTTAGAAAAATAACTCTGGAAGGATGCTGCCTTACCTTACTCTCTCACTCCAAGAGATCTGTTGCTGCTTCTGCTATGATTCCACTAAGATTTCTTTCATTTTCCATAAAGGTACCAGGACTTCGACTGCTGCCCTGTACAGGCAGAGTGAAAGCAGACACCAAGGCTACAAACATTTGAGAACAGAGGAAACATTATCTAGTTTGCTGCTGTTTTCTGACAGATGATTAATGGGTGCTAATAATTGCATATTATATTCAAAATATAGTTGTAATGCTTTATGGTTTGCTTTAATTAGACAAGATTAAAATACCTTTCATTTGTCCTGCAGTACTGTTTTAATTGTGGAAAGGAAATGCCACTTAAGAAACTGACAGAAGTGGATAGACACACTACTGTCTCAATGTTTGTCAGATTATTTTAAGTCTCCTTGCAGACTATATTGTCTCATGTTTTCATACTAACTTACAGTCAATGGGAGCAAAGGGGAAATTATGATTTGGCAACCATAAAATGATGTTGCAAACAATATATACATTTATATTTCTATACATGGAAATGTAACCAAGGCACGAAAATAGACATACACCATGTACTACTTTTGTACTATGAGGTTTAACATGCATAATACTTTTGTGGGGAGCTTATTAAAACAGAGGCATGAGAAAGGGACATGTATCTATAACAAACTGATTTTACCAACATTTTGGTGAAAACAAGAACATCAAGAGCAAAACTGCTGCTATTATAGGGGATGCGACTTTGTGACCATTGTTTATTCCGCTCATTTTCTCTGTTGTTTAGGAGATAGGAATGATGTGTCTTGGGCATCTCTCCTCTTCTGCTTGAACACATTGATTCTACTTATGCAAACAAAGAAGTGAGTAGAGAGGGAAAAAAATAAGAAGATCTTCATCTAAGCTGTGCTATAATAGAGGGCTTAGGTAAAAGTCAAAAGGAATATTTGTATCAGCACTTTTACCCATAATAGTCAAAACTGAAAATTTTCTTTTCAGCAACAGTAGCCTTGTCTGTATGTTTCAAACCCCGGTTCTGATTAGAATTGTGGAAAGGAGTGTGCAGGCTACTTTATTTCCCTCCTTATCCCCATTGTCCTCCATGAGTTTGGAGCTGTGGGTTGGTGTAGAGGGTACCACTGTACTCATAGAAGGCTCTTTTCCTCACTTCCAAGGACTCTAAATCTCATGGGGAGCCAACATGAGTAGAACTTTTGGCAAGCAATAAGGCTGAGGATGGTAACTTCTGGGGCAGGGATAGGAACACAGGAAGTTTCTTTATATATATATTGGTCCATCCTGCCCTTGTTGTCTATCTCACTGGCAGCAATAGCTTTCCAGAGTTTTAGGTTGGTTTCTTTCATAGTTCTATCTTGAGATGCCTGCTGTTCCCTGCTAGTCCCCCATCCAAGTGCAAACCAGGCCTGATCCTCTTTATCTTCCAAAATCAGACAAGACAGAAGTCTCTTTCTCAGTGCACAAGACTAGTGTGATAAAAGTAATAATAATGAAACCCTCACTCTCAAAGCTAGAAATTCTTCTATTCCAGTCTGAAAAAAGTCTTGAGGTGTCCATTCCCTAGAAGCAAGAGGGTCACTTAGGCTAGATTATGAGACTGGGCTCCATCCTGTGTTTGAACATGTAGATGAGAGAAGGAAACTTTCTCCTTGATTTGCAACTGTTAATTACATTCATTGTTTAAGATAAGATTTCTTTGAAGAAAGCAAATACCTAAGTTCCTGTTGAATCATCTTGTGCTATCTGAAAATGATAAACAGATTGGGATAGTTTAATGTTGATTGGAACAGTTTAATGTTGATAGATGCCAGACAGAGCAGATGTGCTTTGAACTAATTGTTAATTATTTTGTGAATGTTTACATGAGGAAACCCAACCATTTAGTATATGTAAGGTGGGCATAAGGAAATGTGTTTTATCACACTTTGGATCTCCACAAGGTGTTGAGCTATTTCTGCTGTAGAATAAACCTTACCGTAACTCCTTACTCATGTTGCTTTGCTAATTTGGACTCTCTGCCGAGCAATGAATCACACTCTTGTGCCAGTAGCACTTTGATATCACTTTATCTCCCATAGCTGCATACTACAAAATCTTGGCAAGGAACTGAAGCTGGCAACGCATCTTAAATACCTCACAAAACAAAAATTCCAAATTTCCTTGGGTCAAAGGCATGTTAATTAAACCTGTATTGAATTGTTGGAATTGTGTAGTCTGAACTCCTGATGTGTCCATTCAGAGTGGCATGCAAGTGCTCTCATTCCCATCTTCTCTCACATAATTCTAATTTTGCAGGGTGACGTATGCCTGACAAAGGCTACTAAGTTCTTGGCTACTAAACACTGGGGATTAACAATACAGAATTGACCTCATCAGATTGCCCTGACTCTGAACTGCCCTGTGGCATTTCATTGGCTGCAGTCAGTAGACAGAATGAGTTTGACGGACCATTGGTTTGACTGAATATGGGGCACTACTCTTTTGTTCTTTGAACTGAAGAATCCATTTCATAGTATCTTTTGTTTTCCAATGTTGAATTGTGAACTTCTCTAAAATGCCCGAAGGAATGATGCACATAACGAAATTTACATATGCCCAACCACCCATGATGGAGTAAATGAAAAGTTGTTGGAGGCAGAAGACCTGAAAAATCTTGACAGTAGTAAAGATGACAGATTACAGACCAAATAAAACAAAAACACATCAAACCTGTAGCATAGCTTTTGTTACTTTAATAAACATAAGACCTCTTTTCCCCGGGGACTTCAGCATAGATTCACCACAGTAGCCCAGGCAGTCTAATTATATTTACAAGTGAAGCAAGAGAGCTCACATCTGATCTGTTTTTATCAGAGGGCTAGTGTACAATGTATGTAATGTAAGCAGCATAGTACATGCATTGGGTTGTCTTCACTTTGTCTGTTACAATTTATAAGACAACAGAATCACAGAGCTGGAAGGGAGTACAATGGTAGTTTAGTCCAGCCCCATATGCAGTGTAGAAAATTTACTGCTGTAACATTGTTGATAGCCATCTAGCCTGTGCTTAAAAGCTATTAATGAAGAAGAGGCCACATCTTTCTTTCTTTCTTTCTTTCTTTCTTTCTTTCTTTCTTTCTTTCTTTCTTTCTTTCTTTCTTTCTTTCCAATATGCTGAAATGAAGGATTCTGGAAGTTGTAATCCAAAGGAAGGCTGAGATTCTGTATTATCCCCTTAGGTACGTAGCCACCTTAGTTAGGTAGCTAAGTAGTGTATCTCAGTCCACCTCTCCATGCCCATTTACCAGGCAGCAGCTGCTGTGAGTGACAGATCTATTCCCCTGTCAATCAGGAAGCATCCGACTGATGATCCAACTCCCTCTCCTGTAAGTGATCTCCAGTCAGAAGCAGTGTCCTTGTCACAATTCCTTTTGTGCTGGAAATCACTTGTGGGAGAAGAGGTGCAAACACTAGTCAGCTACTTACTTTATTGACAAGGGAACAGATCCTTGTTACTCACAGGGGCTGCTGCTCAGTAAGTGGGGACTGGCAGACTTTCACCGTCCCTACATATTCTCTAAGCTAGTGAATACATATGGATTCTGAATACAAACCAATCATGAAAAGTGTAACAGGTTACGCGTTCAAAACTGCCTTAGTGAATTCTAGGCCATTTTTGCATGACAGGGCTGTGCCACTTCTGGGACAGGAAGGCAGTAGTGGACAGGTCATATTTCTGCTTGACGTCATTGCTGGCCAACTGCCATCCCATTGCCAAGTGTCGTGCTCATGCAGTTTTTGCAAAATGGGAAAAATCCATTTTGCACATGCAATTGTGCAGCACTCCAATCCCTCCTGGCCGTGAGGAAACCATGGAAGTGCAATGGCGATGTTTCCTTCCATAGCGCAGCAATGGAAAGTGCCTGGCTGTGCTGCAGAAGGAAGAGGCAGTGCCATTGCGCTTCCTTCCTCATGGAGCTAGCGGATGTGGAGGGGAGAATAGCTGACATGTTCCCTTCCAGACCTGGGACTGCAGAAGGGCATCGTCATGTGGAAATGGCCCTAGTTGAAATTTCTACACTGTAACAACTCCCTCATTCCCTAAGCATTTACTGAACACATGAAGAAGTTTTTGAAAGTCACAAACATGGGGTCTTTGGCCAGGACTATTGTTTGTGAGAAGAAAAGGATTTCTTTATGTTCTTTTTTTTTTTTTAAATGGCAAGGATAGGCAACTGGGAATTTTTTATTTATATATATGTTTTGCTCTTTCCCCTCAAACTCTACTTTCTCTCTCAGAATCAAAAAACAGGAACACAACACTCAATGTACTCCTAGTACCAGCATATATAATCTAACATGGAGAAAAAACAGACTGTATCTTATGTTATTTTTTTCTCACTTTTACTACCACCCCTGAAATGCCTACAGGTTGCTTTTTGATGCTCACTTCTACTTATATTCTCAAGATGTTTTTTTTTTTTGCCTTAGGCAGGAGATTCTTCTGGGCAAATTCAAAGAAAAAGCAGCAAGCTGTTTGTTAGAAAACACAATGACTGGTCCCATTGGTGTTCCTATTCCTTCCCAAATGGTAGTTGCAAGGCAATTATATTTTCAGTATATTAAATTCTAGTGATATATTTCAAGTGGAGTCTAATCATTACAATCTGAATCTGTTGTCTGGATGTCCTGGTTATCCAAATGATTATTACAGATCTAACTGCAAAAAGAATCCAATTTCTCCAAAAGTTTAGTAGTAGCCCTCACCCTATCTATTTGGGGTGCTATGTATTAGTATCCAATAAACTAACAAGCTATCCTAATCAGTTATACTTTCTGTCCTACCTACCTTCCTTATTTCATGCATTAATTGACATAAACAGGATGTGTGTTTTACTCGATTAACCATATATTTACTGACCACTGAATTTCCCATCAACCCCATTTTTTTTATACTTCAACACATATGTTTGTTTATAACAAAGTTTCATAATGTTTAAAGGGACCTGCATACAATTTGTTGCTGGTTTTGCTGTGTGACCTCAAGTGGTCTTTCACTTATGGCAACCCTATCCCACAATTTTCTTGGCAAGATTTATTCAGAGGAGATCGGGCATTGCCTTTCTCTTAGGATGAAAGACTATGACTTGCTCAACTCACCCAGTGGGTTTCCATGGCTGAGTGGGGATTTGAACTCTGGTCTCTTGGAGACCTGGTCCAACATTCAAACCACCACACCACACTGGCTCCCCAACATACAATTGCTTTGAATTAAATCCTACACAATTCAGTGGTTCAAGTCACATAGTCTCAGCTTCAGAGGAAGTCAGTGGCAACCCCCCTCTAAACAAATCTTACAACAACAAACAAATCTGTGATAGATTCACTTTTGGGTCATCATAAGTTGGAAACCACTGGAAATCACACTACACAACAACAAAAATAGAAGACGAGACATTTTAAAGATGTAGAAGAAGCAATTACAATGAAGACTTTTCAATAAAAAAATGGAGAAAACAGGAAGGCATTTCTTCAAAGACCCCTTAAAACCAATTACTGAGGGAGGCAACCCTATATCTCTTGATACTGGTTCATAGTTTGGGAAAGTAACATTTATACTACAGTTCCCAGAATCCTCAGCCAGCATGTAGCCATGGGAATTGTAATCCCGAAACATAATCTTGCCAGACATTACACTGGTGTAACATGCAGTATGTGGGTCTGCTTTTGGAAATGGTCAAGAAACACCTGGAAATACAAAATATAGCAGCTAACAGCAAAGTTGTCTGAACATATAACACCAATATTATACCAACATCATAATTCATTTCTGTGCTCAATTCAAAGTCAACCTTTGAATTTTAAACCCCAAATCTTATGGCAACCTGATATCCTAAGGACAACTTCTGCCTGCGTGGACTATCCACACATTTGAATCTTCACCTGATGTTGTTTCTTCATTCTACCCCTAACCATATAACTAGTAGGGAAAAGGCCTTCTCTGTAATAGTGCAGAATTTATGGAACAAGAAATTCTTGTAGCCACTTCTCTGTCTGTTTAAAACTGTTGTTGTTAGGAATGTTTCCCCACCTCTGTACTCCTTAATTTATATATGGCCCATGGATCAAGCCAGAGGTGGGCAGTGGAGTAAGTCCACCACCATTTTGGGAGTGAAATACTCTTTGAGCTAGCTTTAGATCAACTATAAGCAGAAGTTTTTGCCTGGTTCATTATGCTGTGGAAGGGTTGCTTTGGTAAAGGATGAAATAATTAGTAT
This sequence comes from Cyclura pinguis, assembly GCA_030412105.1. Classification (NCBI taxonomy): domain Eukaryota; kingdom Metazoa; phylum Chordata; class Lepidosauria; order Squamata; family Iguanidae; genus Cyclura; species Cyclura pinguis. The sequence continues at coordinate 165,739,302 of CM059603.1, read as the reverse complement.
GAAAGCTCTAATGCTTTTTCATTTCAAGATATACAAGCTTAGGCTGTTGTTTCTCCGTGGCTGTATAGTTCACACAGATCACAATTCTAAAATTACTTTTAGAATTTGTTTTGCTTTAAAAAAGAAATAAATGGTTGGTCACCATTAAACATCTAACTTGCACTAATTAATTTCTTCCTCAGAGGCATTCTCTGGCTGTTATTCCCTCTCCTCACAATGTTGTCGGCTGCTTTTTATTTTAATTCAGAGGGGCACACAAATGTTGGGCTCATCAATGTATATGAGCAATTTAGATTATTTTTCTACCAGCATGAACTTCTTTAATTTATCCAAGTTAAATTTCCATTGCTGGTATGTTGCTTGGTTCCCAAAGTGTTCAAATCCATTTGCATTTTCTCAAAAGCCCTTTCTCTCTTTAAAATTTAAAAACAAAACCATATAAATCAAGCAATAAAAATGCTTTGTTGTCACTAGGAATCTACAAGAAGGGACTGAGTGACAATTATATGGCAATTATTCACATAATCTCCTATATAATTAGAGATGGAGGCATAAGACATACTGAGCACACAGATCATTTTGGAGTTTGCTTCCCCAAAAGCATAAGTAAAGCTTCAAGAAATCTTCAGGGACACATCAAAACTTCCTGTGTATCCCCAATGTAACACAGATGTGCCTCAAAACAAGTAGGACATCCTCCATGCTGCAGACGATGAAAGCAGGTGACAACAGATTGTAACATCATCATGCCGTAAAGGCTGCTGGAGGTCAAAGGCATTTCGTCCAATGGGAGGAAGAGATTATAATTAAAATTCTGCAATTGGGGGTGAGTGGGGAGGAGTGGAATACACACATGGTTTACGTTTCTTAAGAGTTTTGCATTGTAGTGATTTTCTCCTGGTCCAGTGGCAACAGATGAGCAAATGCAGAAATGGGCTTGCATACAATAATCTGCCCTCTCTGTCTGGCTCAGAGTTGCTCTGGATGTGGTAGGGTAGAACACTCATGTTGAACATTCATAGCTAAATCAGATGTACTTCTCACTTCACTACTGAGCAGACAATCATCAGCGTTATCAGCTTTAGCTTCAGCTTCACTAACTGGAAAGCCAGTGCAAAGGGGACAGAAGGGAAAGGGAAAATTACCATAAAATCTAGTCTAGACACTTCATCTCTTCTTTACTGACCAGTGATCACAGTCTGGAAAACTTACCTTTTTAGGTGATGAATCCTCAGAATCCCACAGGTCAGAGGTTGAAGTAGAGATTCTAGAATTGAGCTTAGACTAGAGAATTATTGTTAGAGACTTCAAAATACTTGGCTAGGTCTAGTGTGGCAGGTTTGTTTGCTAGTCAAATAGCCTGATTATATGTTGCCATGGGAAATAAATAGCCAGTCAACTGCTTCTTGTGTGTGTTTTATATGAATGTTCTGTAAAGGGAGAACAATCAGACAAGAGGGCAAATTTTTCATCCTCTAAGTATACTAACAAACTGGAATGTGTCCAGAGGGGGATGGCCAAGATGGTAAAGGATCTGGAAACCAAGCCCTGTGAGGAATGATTGAGGGATCTGGGTATTTTTAGCTTGGAAAAGGTAAGACTGAGGGGTGATATCACAGCCATCTTGTGATGCTTGAAGGGATTCTGTGTTGTAACTTATGTGGAGAAAGCCTCCCTGGAAGAAGAAAAGAAGGAAGGGTACCAAGAGGATGAGTTCTAGCCAAAGCCAGAGGAAGCTGGCAGCCCTGTTATGACAAGAAACAGAGCCTGATCCATTCCAGGGAACACCTGAAGATTTGGAGGAGGAAGTAGAATTTCTGCACTCTGTCATACATCAACAGCTCAAACACCAAGTAGGAAAGTCAGAAACACTCTCCTCTACCTTAAAGTAAACTGCCTGGGCCTTTCTGCCAGCAAGGGAAGGAAGGTAATAGTACATGCCCAAGGCAGTGTGTGTGTGTGTCCAATGCAAATAATCAAGGAGAAACGTTGAGTTGAGCCAAAGTCAAGGTCACATCCCAAAAGTCCAGAATGCTGAAGGTCAGTCCAAAAAGATAAAGAGAGCCAGAACACAAGGGTCATAGGCTTGAGTAGCAATTTGCTACACACAAAGAGCAAGCCATGCCGACCAGCTTATATGCTGACAAAAACAGGTGTTACTCATCATTATTCTGTTTACTCAATCTTGCCCAAAGGGCTTCCCTCTGACCTGCTTGTTTCTGTCTCCTCCATGATTGGGGGTGGGGGAGGGGCAAAAGTGAATCTAATTCCTCTAAATTATTGCTGATCCTCTCTGGCACTGGTTGCAGCAACTCAGTCTCAGCTTATCTTTCAGCTGATGGTGGTGTTTCCAAGATAGTTTGGTCTATCACTGGCTCTGCTTCTGGCACAATCAATTGCTCATCAACCTCAGAGCCATAATCTATCACAACAAGGCCAGTTGTGCTAATTTACTGCTGGCTCTAAATTAGCAAACCAAGGCCACCCAGGTGCTGCAGACAATAGATCTAATGCTCCATGATAACCTTGTATGATATTCTTGGCTTTGTGTATTTCACTTTTGGCTTGCATTTGGGCAAATCTCTTTGGTAACTGCATTCTAGGTTTTGGATTTGGTTCACCGCTATTTCTTAATTTGACTCTAGATTGTTTGGATCATGCTTCTGCCTCTATGGTCACAGCTATCACCTTGGTACTGGTCTGGCTTTCCACTGGTCTGCCTCTGTGGACTAGAGGTGCACACTATTGGGTGCTTGACCACTAACAGTACACCATGTGACTGTAGTGCATCCAAAAGCTATTGCTTTCTAATATACAGTTATGGGGGTCCCAATGCAGCTCTTGGTTTCTTTCTATAATCTCTTTTAGCTGCAGCCTATGTTTTATATACACATGGAAAAGGAAAGCAAAGGAGCAATGAATATTGCCTTCTCTGCAAACCAGTGTTTCAAGAGACCTGGTGTACATGGAAGCCTGCCAGAAGCAGAATGTGTTATGGAGGGAGTCACGCAACACAGATTTTGGAAAGGTGGCTTTTGGGATTGTAGTGTCATCATGCACTGACCAGCAAGGTCAGTGGCTGAGATTCTGGGTATCGTAATCCAAAACCCAACTTTTCCAAGTTGCACTGCAACATTTCACTGTTGCTTGTTCATAGCTTAAGCAGATGGAGAAAGGGTGTAGCAGGCAACATAAGCTTGTACCATATAAGATAACATCAAGGCACGGCAACGCGCATATACCCAACACCCTGCTGGGATGTGTTGCATTTCTGCCTGCCTAGGTAGTCATGGGCCTCTTCCCAATTGAAGAAGATTATTGGGTGAGACAGCTAGATAGCAAATATTCTTGCTGCCAGAATGCTGGATCGAGGAGAATGAAGAATTTGGGGTTGGGGGCTCCAGTAGTAATAGTCAATGTGCAGAGGTCACTCCTATTCTTAGCACTCAGTGCCTAGGGATCAGTATTTTGCTTCAGTTGTCTGGTACTTAGGGCATTGTGATTTGGAAAAAAAGCAGAAATACTGACGTAGGGAGGTGATTGAAGCCCAGGATAGGTGGGGAAATGGTTATGATGTATCCAGCTACATAAATTACACCACAAGGGGCTGAAGGGGCTTTGGGATGAATTACACCACAGAGTGCTGAAGGGGTCTTGGGAATTATTTCCTGTAGGCCCTGTTGGCTTTGACCTTGGTCTCTTTTCAGCACCCTTTTAATTTGGCTTTTGACAAAAGCCCTTGGGGCCTAATTACTTTGTTCTAGGTGTACAGAATAGGTACACATGAACTTTTAAACTTATACAGTGCTTGATGGGTTTAGAATGTTTATTTTTATTGTTGTCAATTGTTATTCTCTTTGTTACCCTGTTTTCTGGGGGTCCCGTGAGGGACACCAAAATGTGCTCAACAATAGGTGGGGAAGATTAGCTCTGAGCACTGCTTTAGCATTACGAGAGGTAGGGTAACTTAGCAGGATCTTGTAACCCAGTGTTTACGGGGTCAGGCCAAGTCAAGAAGCAGACCGGTATGAAAATAATAAATGATCTTTATTAAATATGGGCACACAGTGTAAGCAACACAAGCACACAGATAACTAATGAAAATAAAGGTGTGAGTAAGATAGTGGGATTTTCAGAGGGATAATTGGTTCGGGTGATACGAAACCAGTCCTGAAGTCCGGAAGAAAATGGAGAGCGAAGCTGGGGTTCGATGTATCTCAGCACGTGGAGCTGAGGGGAAGCTCGCCAAGCGAAGCGGCAGCAAGGCAGTCTAGAACTCAGGAGCGATCCCAGGAAGCGCTCAAAGTCAGGGGTTTTTATAAGGAGAATTGTGACCACAGGCTAGGTTGGACTTTGGGAAAACAATAGATTTGGGGCTGGAGACAAAGCCTCTGAAAGGTCAGAATTTGAATGATTGAGTTAGAGCCAAATTATCAATAGGATAGCTGGTATGCAAACGCGGAGTACTTGAGCGTTGTATACTCCGATCATCAAACTGCCAGCGCTAGGCAGAGGATCTTTTGAAAGTTGCTTGCATACCTAATGGAGGTACTTGCCTTGAGGTCTCCTAAAGCGGTGAGTCGGCTGTTTCTGGCCTGCCTGTATTGTCTCTGAATATTACGGCGATTATCAGCCGAGCCTGTATGCGTGCTTGTCCGGGGGCCTCGCAAGCACGTGGAAGGGATATGTGAAGCCGAATCATTCATATCAAAGATATCTTTTTATATCCCCAAAGCTCGGGCTAGCCAGGGCAGTAACATCTTACAATTAAAGTTGTTCTAATTGACTTTCTTCTAAACTGCCCAGAGAGATAGGAGGAGGACAGAAATAATTAAATAGAATAGAGTAGAATAGAGTAGAATAGAGTAGAATAGAGTAGAATAGAATAGAATAGAATAGAATAGAATAATAAACACATTCTGAGCTGCTGATGCAATACTTGAGAATAATTAGAGGACAAGTGAAAAGCCAGGAGGAGATGAACAAATGTATCCCTATTTCTTCCAAAAAAGGGAGAAGTGGATCAGGAAAACTTTGAAGTGGTTAACTTAATGACAATAGTAGGTAAAATTCTCAAACATATTATGAAATTTAGCCTAGTGGATCTTGAAAAAAGGCACTGAATACTAAGGTTTGTGAAGCCTAAGTCATACTAGAAAAACTAAAGAATCCTCCTTCCTTCCTTCCTTCCTTCCTTCCTTCCTTCCTTCCTTCCTTCCTTCCTTCCTTCCTCATAGAAATACTAATGGAATCCCATGGAGGGAACCAGTTATCTGAATGGATTTTTCTTTGTCTTCTCTCCCTGGCTGACTATTGTGAGTGACAAGATCTTCCAGGAGGTAGTGTTCCAATGACACATGATAGGATAAAACTAAGGGTACTTCCTTTACTTCATAGCTGTTCTGTTCCCTTACTTTGACAAGAGATGGAAGCCAATAATTAAGAACACATATGGCCATTAATTAGCCTTGTTAACTAATCTGCCTTCTTGAAAATAAAACATGTCACTGTCTGGACAGTATAAATAGCATCTTTAAATCCCAAATTATTGCTTTCACTCTAGCATTATGAGGTCAGGAACATCTGCTCCTTAAGTTTTTCATATGAGGTGAGAACAGAAGAAACTTCACAGGGCTGTATCCCTCAATCTGTTCATTATTGCTCAGTATGGATTTTTTTTAGATGCTTATTGTTCATTATGAATTGGCATCCTAGGAAAAGTCATCTGAGTTCCAAGATTGCCCATACCCTTCTCTAAATAATCAAGAATTTCAAATGTTGAGTTTGTTAATTTATTTGGAAATTAATGGAACAAAGCTATTTCCCTTCATATACAGAAACTCAAGAAAACTTTGGATTTGCTTTAAGATGTTTTTATCAGCTGATTTGTTTGTGTGCATGTGTACATGTGAGTCTTCACGATTAGACCAATATATACTGTCATGAATGAGGACTAGAGATATACTTTGGGAAATAATTTGTTAAAGGGCTAAAAGTGTTCTTGGAGCATTTATTTATGGCAGTGATAAGCAAGCTCTTGAATTCTGGCACCCAGTTTTGCTTCCTGGGATCCACAGTAGGCCACACTCCCTCCAAATATTAATGCTTTCTTTTTCTTCAAATTGACAATGACTACAAGTTGACTTCCATTTTTTTTTTAGAAAAATACCAACTGGAAAGTCCCTTCTGCCACTAAATGAAGGCCCTGTACTTTGCTTTACAGAAGAAGTGCTGCTGCGAAAATACCACTGAGGACTGCACATGGCCCCCAGATCCCATTATTTGTACTCCTGTTTGATGGGAATGAATTAGCCCTTTTTGAGTCCTGCTCCCTCCATTCTGTTCCTATTACTCGGCCTCACTATCATCCATAGGCTGAGGGGATACTGAGGAAGTGAGGAGACTGAGGTGCACATGGATTCCCAAGGGCAAAACTCCCTACGAGATTTTTAGCCCTTAAGACAAGAGGGGAGATAGCCCCCAAGAATAGCCTTGCTTTCTCATCTCACGTGTTTATAATTACATGGGGCAGAATATCTCAGTAAGGCTTTTCTTTGAAGGTATTTTCTTAATAATCCCTGGAATGTGATAGCCCTTGCGGGAAATAATTTGTCTCTGTGCTTTGAGATGCAGAGAGCTGAGATGCAGATGCCTCCCATCGAGGCTATAATGCAAAAGGATCTTCTCTGTGCTCCTTTCTTCCCTCTATGTGCTACTTATTTATATATGTAAATGAACCAAGTGTTATGTAAGTATTCTAGGCCTTTATTCAGTTCTTCTCCAAATCTATGCCACTCTCAGGCAGCTCTGCCTAGAAATGTTATTAGTGGGGGTAGTGGAGAACATGTGACAAAATCACAATACCATTAGCGTACCTTTTAGTTAGGTTCACACCTCATATTAAACTGAGCTCCCTGTTTTTTAATCCCTCTGCTCTCCATATAGCCTCTTTACTTCACATCATTTCCATCTGTATGTATCTTCTCTTTTCCCTCTTCCCTCCCCTTCTGTTTCCCCTGGGAGTATTTCTAGCTTGGGGAGAGTGATCTTCAGCTGAACACTTAGCTGAAGTGAAATGGTTAGGTAGCCTCTAATTATTCTGTTTTCTCCTCAACTTATAACCTTCGCAGGCTGAATTTGCTTTTTGTGCACTACATCCCTTTTAATTCTCCAGCTGAGCATGGCTACACAAGTTGTGGAGGAGGGGGTCGGGGAAATGTTGTCCAAAAAAGTAACTTTCCCATCACCTTCATTTGACTTCAAAAAAACCTCAACAGCTGGAGTAATAAAAATTCTCCATGACACTCTATTTAACATGGTTTGTTCACTTATCACGAACTGAATTGCTGTCTTTTCTTCACTAGATTTTTACAAAGTTTACAAAATTCTCTTGCTTTAACATTTTAGATAGGGCTATTTACAATTCTCAGCCAGCCTGATCAGACTACAAATCCCAGGATTCCATAGGATCTTGTCATGGCAGGGGAATCATTGTGGTATTGTGTAGTGTGAAAGGGCCCAATGTTGTTGGCAGCCTGTTGCATCCCAATATTACTTGGGTTCTACAAAGAACAACTTTAGAAGCAAATAAGAAAAAAAGATGCTAATACAACAAAAGAAAAAAATTAAGCTAGTCTACAATTATGTTGTTGTTGTTTGCCTTCAGCTTGTTTCTGACTTATGTCAACCCTAAGGCAAACCTATCACAGGATTTTCTGGGGCTGAGAGTATGTGATGCACCCAAGGTTACCCAGTGGGTTTCCACGACTGAGTGGGAAATCAAACCCTGGTCTCCAGTGTCATAACTGAATGTTCAAATCACACTGGCTCTCTCTTATATTATATTACATTAAAAAGGATTTGAGAATCAACGATTAAGCATATAAATTAATCTAAGCAGTCTAATTATCTGAAAAGTTTCTAAGGAGAATTGACAATTATGGATGGCCTCTTGTGGCATATACATATAAATCCAACTCATAACTGTATATGTCTTTTTTTTTTTTTTGGTTGTTGTGGAGGTTGTTATTCTCTTCCTTCTTCATGCAATGATCAAATAGCCCTTCTTCTGCCTGTGCCCTTCCTCCATGACTAGGGTGTAGACAGTCCTAAAATGATGAAGGCATCTTCCAGGACCTTCCAAGGGTACGTCTGAGACTATGAAAGATGATGTTGCCACTGTGTGTCTGGTTTTAGTCACATAGCCATATAGTCTCAGCTGTTCTCTCTTTCCCATTCACTACATAGTTATGGAGGGGAGCAACCACAGGAGGAAGATCACTCCTGCGGCATGGGAGAAGGGAGACATTTTATAGTATGATTAATGTCCTGATGCAGGATCATCATCCCATAGGTTCAAATATTGAATAGATAAGGTCATAAGAACAAACTGTTAGACTATAGATTGTCATTCCAGCCTTGAAGTGTCAATCACTTGGTAACCATGAAAGACTGGAGAATCTATTTATGAAAGAAAGAACAGTTTGGGGATGAAATTGGTGTGAGTCCCCAACTTGGGTGATGAATGTTGGCCATATAGGGCCTGACACAGCTTCTTTCCCTCCAAAATAAAAGTGCCCAGCTGAAACACACTTACATTTAAAATAACATGTGGTTTGGGACTCATAAATACTGAGGAGCCTTTCTAGGTGAAAATGCTGGCAAACATACCCTGTGCAATGTCTGTGACATTTAAGTTGGCCTGATTGAGTTGATTTTCTTACCGCATCATCTTTGTTGGTCCTGGGGATGACTTTATACCACTGATATGGGATTCAGTCTTCTGTTTTTAAATCTATTCTGTAAAATAAGGTTAAATGTCATGCTCGCTTTCAAGCTGCCCTTCATAAGAGCATCTGTGTTTTCATGCTGTTAATGAAAATGGCAATAACACTTTTTATGGTAAAGTGGTCATATTGGTAATTATATTCTACCCTCCTCCTTTTGAGTTTTATAGGCCAAGTGCTTTAAAAGGAAATGATAGAAGATATAAGAGTATCCCAGAGATACTATGCCAAATCTTCCTTCCCCACCCTCTAATTGTAGCGCAGGAGTGAACAATTTATCATTTTGAATGGTATAACAGTAATAATATATTGAATTGGAGTGGAAGAAACATATTAATTACATGGTCATGGAAATATAGAGGACACAGTTCCACTGTGAACTCTTTGCCTGGAAGGGGGAAAATATCAGTAGGAAAATTAGTTTTTCCAAGGTCTTGAAAAATTAATGGCAGGTTAGATTATGCCACTATGCAATACAGAAACATGGTCAACATCTATCTGGTGAAACTGAACAATTCCCTTCATATACAGAAACTCAAGAAAACTTTAGATTTGCTTTAGGATGTTTTTATCAGCTGATTTGTTTGTGTGCATGTGTACATGTGAGTCTTCATGATTAGACCAATATGTACTGTCATGAATGAGGACTAGAGATATACTTAGGGAAATAGTTTGTTAAAGGGCTAAAAGTGTTCTTGGAGCATGTATTTATGGCAGTGATAAGCAAACTCTTGAATTTTGGCACCCAGTTTTGCTTCCTGGGATCCACAGTAGGCCACACTGTGGGGAATTCCACATGTTGGGAAGTGCAGAAGCAAGGGTAGTCTATGAAGGTTCACAGATTTACGTGTAGAATGTGCAGGTTTATGAGCCAGGACAACAAACAGCTTTCAGTAAGTTCAGGGATGGCTCAGCTGCCCACTCAAAACCAGTGTTCAGGACTTGTTTCTCATTTTACATTGAGTTTCCATTATCTCTCTAGCAGTGATATAGTGATAAATTTTGCAGTGCAGGCAGTCATGACAGTCCTAAAGCAACAATCTCAAGAACAGTCTAAAAATGCATGAGCTTGATTTGACTTCCAGCAGGCCAGTGGATAGTAGCTCCTGGAGCTTTTCAGCAGCTAGGAGAGCTGCACGGTAAAGTGCCAGCCAAAGGGATCTCTGGCTGGGGTTTTTATACCCTCTCCCAGATCCTTTATCCCATTATACGGATTTTTGTTTTAGTAAATATGCTATGAATGGGAGAGTCTGAGGGAGTAACACCATGCCTTTGCTATGAAATGTAGCTATTAAGATCTTCTGATCCGATGGCCCTATGCTGGCAAGTTGCATTTTAAAAAGAAGAACTCTTAATTAATCTTGGAAGTCATAAAAATAAATAAACCTTCTTCTTAATATGGATCAGAGAAACCTTTGCTGGTGCCTTCTTTCTGAAATCAAGAGCTGAGTAAGGGCCTTTCTGCATTGCATAACTAATTGCACTATGATTCCACTTTAACTGCCAAGACTGTGATTTTATAAAGTCATGGGTGAGAGCTGATTTATTCTGTGAAATTGAAGGAGGTAGAATGATGCCTAAAATAAGAGTGCTGTCTTAGGATAGTGTTTTAAAAATGCTATGTGAGAAGCAATCAGGGAAAAGATGCTTTTGTGGGAAGTGGGGAGTTAAATTCAAGATGATTTGCCAAATTAGGTTAATATGGTCACAGATTTAGGATGACAAGTGGATTGGTCTATGAATTCTATAATGGCTTTTAGAATATAAAAATGGTAAGATGTATCTGGAACCCAGTGTGTTATAAAACATGTAAAAGGTTCACAGTTTTAACTAATGAATATATAATTACAGATTTTATATAATGATACTGGATTATATTTATACATTTGGATGTAGGAATAGATGTGACAGATTTATACTACAAGCTGGTGAAAACAATAAACAATTAAGTCAGTTAGCAGTATTTAGAAAATTGATAGCATTAAGATTATCTAGTAGTAGATCATTCTTTACTATATAATGTTATTTATTACACAAGTATGTTGTAATAGAATGTAATAGGAGAAATATAAAGATATGGGCCCTTTTTGCACGGCATTTGCCATGCGAAAGGGCGCCTGGAGCATTGAGTGATTGTGAGGAACGATCTGCATGACGCACTAACAATCATGTGACGCTCCACAGTAGGGCAGGTGCCACTTGCGCACTTTTTCATTTTCAGCTTTCAGCCAAAAATGGTGCGTGATAGCACATTGCTGCAGGGCCCCACGTGCACTTGCCATGCGTATGGAGCCTCTGGAGCTGCGGCGCTCGTGCTTCCTGCCCCAGTGCAGCCTGGGAAACTCCCAGGCTGCGCTGCAGAAGGAAGAGGCAGGGCTCTTGCACTGCCTGCTCGGGAGCAGGCAGCTTGTGTGGAGCTGAAGCAGTGGGGATGCTAGAGCCTCTTGCTGGAGGCTGCTTGTGCGATCCCCGCACCCCAGCACCAACAAAAGGTAAGCTGTGGAAAGGGCCCTGGTGTTAGGCACGTTTAAAAAAGTTTATATGGAGGGGAAAGAAGAGAAAGTTAGATTTTTTAAATTTTCAATTTATTTATTTGGAGAGGCTTGGAACAAGTAGTATACTTTACTCCATCTAAAGGAAAGAGGTAGGTTGATTCTTTTTTGTTTGCCTTCCTTCCTTCCTTCTTTTCTTCCTTCCTTCCTTCCTCTTTTTCTTTGTTTTGCTTTTTAACTTTTAATTCATATGTTTTCATGTTTGCTTAGTTCTCTTTGTTTCTTTTACATATTCATTTATGCATATAATATTTTAGTGGGTGTTTTTTTTGAAAATGTTATTTTTTTATAGAATAAAAATGTATGAGCCTATGGTAATCCCTTCCTCGCATCACTCTCAAAAAGTTTTCATCTCTACCAGGATGTTTTCATCTCTTTTCATCTCTACCAGGATTAGGTATTTTATAATGCTAATAGGTCTTGCCTATTCAAGACCGAACCACTCCAAACATTGTGGTTGACTACAGGGATAAGTTGCTGCTGAGCAAGTCCACTTGCTACATAGCTACCTTAGGGATTTCTGCTAAAGAGAAAACAAGAGTATTCAAGTCAGATGGCAGATGATGCTATAGTCGCTGCTCATGAAAAGTCACAAGGTTTCAACCTTGTGAGCCATGGTTGTACTGTGCCACTGTTCCCTAATGGAATGATTAGTCAAGTTTCAGTTCAGAAACCCATGTCTCTAAGGCTGTTTAAGTCAATTTAAACTCTTGGCATAGCCTTCACATCTGCCTTTTGCCAAAGGAAAAAAAGCAGAGAAAATGGAGTGTTAACTGAATAAGTTAGCATAATTACTCAGGAAGGCCTTGGTTATCTGCAGTGAGCCAATGGACTGAGGTCTGGATTTGGACCCGAAAAGTATTATTCTAGCAGTTTAGCCAGAAAAGCCATATCTTACTCTTGGTTTCTACATTATATGGTTATCTGCTTTAAAGATTCTGTATGAAATTGAACGAGAGAAGCATAGCTTAAGCCAATCTCCAACTGAGCCAGTTTTCTGAGCTCCGTAAGGAGTTCATGTGATCTTTCACCTCTTTTAATCACGTACAGCCACGACCTTGTTTACACTTGTTGAGGTGTGCATTCCATAGTGAGCAAATCCTTTGTCTGAGCAGAAAAACCTTGGAGCTGCCAGTTAGATGCAGAACTCTTTTTGAAGCCATACTTCTTATCTTAATTGGGCTGTAGCAGATTTTAGAAGGGATGAGTGAGAAATTCTTTTTGTCTGAAGTTTTACATGAAATTATTCAATCTGCACTTCCCAAGCCAATGAATGAACCTGAACAGAACTGTGCATGTAAATGTGCACATTCTCAAATGTTATGATAACTTCTCCACACAAAATGCACACAAAAATGTGCATAACAGTGATAATCATACATTACAATGTAGAAGCAGCTTGCAAAATATGGGTACCTCAGCAAAAATTGTGCATATAAAAGGTGTAATTAGAAAAAGTGTGCACAGAAATGCACATGATTCCAAGGAAACTGACATTTGGTAAGCAGATTTATTCACACTTCAGTAGTTACAGACTAGCAGCTTAAAAGACCTATATTGTCTTATACAGCCCTTTGAAGATGTATGGTCAAGGCTACAATTTGTGTCTTTCAGTATCCCGTTACATTCATTCCCACTCCCACAACCATGCAAGTTGTGCTTAAGTACCTGTGACTTTAATATCACTCCCCTAGTGCATCTGAAGAAACAAACAGATATCCACGAAAGCTCTCAAAGATGTTGCAAATTCTTTCACATCCCCTTTTTTTCTTTTCCTCCTTTCATGCTGAAACTGGCTAACACAACTATTTGTATGAAAACTGCCAAAATGCGCATTAGTTATTTGTCTCAGGCTTTTTCACAATGAGCTGGGCCCAAAGTGACTCACCATAAATACTGCTTGACAGAATACCTCATATTTGAGGAGAGAAAGGACAGCGGGGAGGTATTTGAAAAATATCAGTACATTCAGATAAAACAAGTTTCAAGAAAAAGAATGTACCGTATTTGCTGGCATATAAGACACACTTTTTTTCTTAAAAATACCCTTTGAAAATGGGGTGCGTCTTATACACCAGCAAATATGGTAACACTAAAAACATAGGGAATGAACCAGGAGCCAAAGTTCTTGCCCAAGCAAATAGGAAGGGAAGGGGTAGTGGAATCCAAGTGAAGCACTCCTTACCTCCTCCTCCTCTCCTGTGTATTTTGACTCTCCTAGGGTCCAAGAAAAACTGGTGCAGCACTCTTTCATTCCCCTCCTCTCCTGGTGCAGCATTCTTTTTATTCCTCTCCTCTCCTGGTGCAACACTCTTTTCATTCCCTTCCTCTCCTGGTGTAGCACTCCTTTCATTTCCCTCATGAGGGAACTAAAAAAAATCTTTTCCTGAAAAATACCCCTTGAAAGTGGGGTGCGTCTTCTATGCCGATGCGTCTAATATGCCAGCAAATACGGTAAAAATACAAAATGTATTCAATATTACAGTGAAATGATCGAGTGTACATATACAGAAAGCAAAAATCCAGATTAGTAGGCCAAACAAGATGAACACTAGACATTACTGTAGTACTGTTCTTCTTGCATCAGAAGGAACCAAAGCAGAACTTAAATACAGTTCTGAGTGGAGCAGGTGGGATGGTTCTTCTCACCTTTTCTCTTCCCCTCAGGACATTAACAACAAAACAGTGGAGATGCTGGAAAGTAGCACTGGCATGGGTGGCTGCTGGCTTCCATGTCAGCTGGGTGCCGAGTCCACTCCAGGTATTAATATGGGGTTAAAAGGAGCTCTCCAAGGTACTGATCCCTATTCCTAAATATGTTCAGCATCTTAGATGGTTCCTTTAAAGCTATCCCAAACCAACACACCAACAAAGGAGCCAACAGCTGCCAATGGGCAAAGATGGTATGTGCTCCTCATGCCAGTCTTCTAGGTATTTTGGCCAGTGGTGCTGGTATTGGGAGAAGTGCAAACAAAAATGCAAAGAAATGTTTGTTTAAACCTTAAAACAAACTGTTGATGTAGAAAACAATCTGCTGATGCAAAATTTAGAAGTGGAATGAAATCAAGACTCCAAAATTCAAACCTTAGAAGTAACAAATTGCAGTTAATGGAAGTACCTGTTAAGGTGCTACTTTTTGGGCAATAAGAATATTTCAAAAGGAATGTAACAAGTAAGTGCAACATCATTTGATGGGAATAATGAGTAATGGCACCTGATTTCTTCAAAAAGTTACTTTGAAAGGTCACTGTTACAGGTGTTTTGATTGGAATTTTTCAGGTTTTTCTAATTATATTCTTTATTTAATTGTTAATAAAAGAAAAAAAGAAAAAAAACAGAAAAAAGAACAATGCTTCACGGATAATTTAAAAGGCATAGACAGCTATGCACAGCAATCCCAAATATGGGAAAGAAAGAAAAAAAGAAACAACAACAACAATCAATTAAAAATAATAAAAAAAATAAAATATATAACCTGCGTATCAATGTATGATAATGTGAAGTCAGAGGAAATCGTAGCATTAATAATAAACTATTATTTTCAGAATTTGAATGTTTATACTTTCCTTTGCTTAGTTATGTGTTATAGTTACTCGTGGTTCTGATTCCCTCTGATTTACCTTTCTTAAGCAACGCTAAATTTAGTACTTCCATACATCCCCACAGTTCAGTTTATAATCATCATTTATACCTTTCCTCACTTTACTTAAATAATTTCTGTTAATCCTGTGCCAGATAACAGTATCTTCTACTTATTGAATGTCTGCCATTTATATGTTTGATTACCATTCTAATTTTTCTTATGATCCATATTCTAATCTACATAATATTTCCTCAACAAATTAGAAAATTTGGATTTTATCTGATAGACTGATCTGTTTTATTTAAGTATAGTAGAATCTTCATTAGTCCACTTTTCTCCTCAGTATCATGTTCATATTTCATATTAAGTCATTTTTCCACTTAGAATATATTTCTCAATTAAGTTCCATTCATCTTCTTTTTTTGTCTTGCAATTTCCCTTTTAGCATCAAAGTCATTTTGTCAAGTTCTGTAAACTCTACTAGTTTTACCAGCCAGTCTTTTGTCTGTGGGATTTGTTTATTTTTCCACAATTTAGCATATACGATTCTGGCTGCAGTGGCTATGTATAGGATTATTCTCCAATATTTAAGTTTTGCAGATCAGAAATTCACTTCAGCCCAAACATGGAAAGAAAATTATTTAAAGATGATGGATAGATGATATCTGGGCCCAGTGAAACTGAATAAGATATATAAGACAAAGAAAAACAACTGCTGGAAATGTGAGAAAGAGAAGGGAACTTTCTATCATATGTGGTTATCCTGGCCTCAAGTTAAATGATACTGGAAAAAGATACAGGAAATGATGTCAGATGCCGATAAATATTCCGTTAACACTTGAACTTTTCTTACCGAATATGCCTTATAAACTGGACAGATCTGGAATTTTTCAAGTTTTATGCTTTTAACAAACCCAAGGTCTTTTTCTTCAAAACACCACAAAAAGTAACAGGAAAACAAGAAGAAAAACACTGAATAATGTAACAACTTACTTTTTCTTAGCATAATGAATAATGGATCAGTTTAGAAATACTTTAACAATTAAAAGGAATAAATTACTTTGAAAAAGGAACCTTCTAAGTTCAGAAAAGATTCTTCCATCTCTATTTTAGAATATATTTGAGAATAGTCTTAATTTAACAAAAAAGTTAAACAGAAGCTGAAGCCTTAGGGACTGTTGAGCAAAGGAGTTCAGACAAGTTAGATTTCTGTGTGAGTTCAGCAGAGTTTGAATTAGCTGGGATATCTTCAAAACCTAATTTTGAGCAAGAACTTAAAAATAAAGGAAAAAAATAGATGCTATAAACTTTTACAATCCAAATAGGCCAATATACTTCCCTCTATATTCTTTCCTTTTTTTTAAACCAACCCTCTCAGTATTCCACATTCCAGCTGGCAAAATATTAGGGCCAAAAACTATTTAGGCAAAATAGAACCCAAAGTGAAAACAGTGGTAGGCATGGCAAAACATCTCAAAGAAAGGAAGAACCCATTCTATTTCAATTTATTATGATATTGCCTGGTGTTGCCATATTTTGTGTTGTTACTATAGCCCTTGCATGAGTCATGTATTGTAGTACACTTGCTTATAATACAATGCATTTTCCTTATGTAAAAGGATAATCTACTTAGGATTCCTTATATTGCTACTATATTATAATGGCAAATGAAGCTACTCCAAGTGATTCACGGAACTATTTTTGATTTTGGAGATGAGGGCACTGATAATCAGTTGTGATCAAAGACTTCTTTCTTAGGTATGGATGGATCTGTCCATTTCTCTTTCTCTCACTTTCTTTATCAATTTGTTTTTTGTGTGTAAATATATAATGAAATTTGAAAATTTCACAATCTCATTATTTAGTTGGCTCTTGTCAAAACAAACCAATATTCTGAATCATCTTTGTTGACCAAATTCCGTAGGTATAGCTGTTTAATTTGTATTGATTTGTATTATTTTAAATATTTTGTTAGCTGCCTTCAGTCCCATTATCGGGAGAAAGGTGAAATATAAATTAATAAAATAAATAAAATACCCTACATTTTCTTCTGTGAATGTATACAGAGCCCACACTCTTGTGACAGGACTTTCCTTCCTTCCATTTCCCATCTGAAACTCCTATGCATCCTTAAAATCTGCTCCTTAAGGTGTGGAGACCCTGCATGATGGTGTATGGCCAAGATGCAGAAGTGTCTAAATGGAAGGAGGAAGTGAATGGAAATAATTCCTTCTGTCACATGAAAGGGCAATCTAATTAGGATATGAGCCAATAACTTTTCAAGGTTTTATGATTTCCTTTTACTTTTATATCTTGCAGTAACTACAGTAATGTTATCAATGCAGGACAAATGGTTACTCTTTTCAGTCAAGAATTTGGGGGCCTTTGGGTATTTTTACACCTTGTATATAATGAAGTCATGTAAATATTCATGAAAGTTAAGGAAGAAAATGCAAAGTCAGGGCTACAGCTCAATATTAGCAAGACAACAATATTGACCACAGATGATTCACATGAAGTGGGTAAAGAAGAAATCAAAATAGTTAAAGATTATCTATACCTTTGCTCAGTCATTAATCAAAAAGGAAACTAGTCAGGAGATCAGAAGAAGACTAAGACTTGGAAGGCAACTATGAAGGAACTAGATAAGATCTTCAGGTATAAAGAACGTTTCGCTGAATGCTAAAAACTATGCCATCATATTTCTGATTTTTATGTATGGTTGTTGAAAGTTGGAAAATGAAGAAAGCGAAGACGAAGAAAATCAATTCATTTGAAATGTGGTACTAGAGGAGAGATCTATGGATATCATGGACTACTCAAAAGATAAAGGAGTGAGTCCAAGAGCAAATCAGAGCTGAACTCTCACTAAAAGCCAAGATGACTAAACTGGTTCTGTCCTGCTTTGTACATAACATGGGATGGTGTAATTCACTGAAAAAGACTATACTGCTCAGTAAGGTAGAAGTCAGTAGGAAAAGAAGAAGAATGCACTACAGGTGGATTGATTCTGTCAAGGAAGCAATGACCCGAAGTCTGCAAGTCTTGAACAAGGCAGTTTGTGACATCTGATGGCAAATCACAACAAAAAAACTATCTGCAGTGAGAGTAATTACATGAGAAGGATCACATAAGGCTGAAACATCAGCTAGGGAGCAAATTGCTCTCCTCCAACCCATCCCCATGGTCTTCTTGAAAGGCAATCCAGAGATATGAACCAGATATATCAAAATGGAAACATTCAAACTTCTTGCTAGATCAGTAACAGATATTTATGTTCTGGTTATTTGTATCTTTATAAAAATATAGATTAAGTTAATGATTAAGTTTTTTTCTTTTTTAAAAATTATTTTTATTAATTTCCATTGAATTGTTAAGACGAACAAACATCCAAAAGCAGTGACAAAGTAACAATAAG
The DNA here is from genome assembly GCA_030412105.1 of Cyclura pinguis. NCBI lineage: Eukaryota > Metazoa > Chordata > Lepidosauria > Squamata > Iguanidae > Cyclura > Cyclura pinguis. Next base: position 165,720,963 of record CM059603.1, on the reverse strand, counting down.
ATCACAATACCATATATAACAAATAGTTAGGACAAATAAAGAAAAATAAAATAATAACTATCTATATAATGATAACATGAACAGTAGCAAAAAAAGGAGAAGAAAGACAGACATCTACATTGAAGTTGACTTCTCTCTCATTAGAACTACAGATTGGGTAGATTTCATTCTTTTTATATACCCTTTTAAATTCTCGTTTACAACTTATATCATTCTGTCATTGGAACACACTGGTATTGTTTCTCTAGTCACATAAAAAAGTGTGATTAGAAACATTTTATTTCTCCACTACATCTTACAGTTGGTGAAAGGTTGCTTTGGATTCTTGTGAGGTCTTCTGATGGAGAATGCAAAGTTCTTGTGGGGCTCTTAAGGGGTTGGCGTTTGTACCAGAGATACAAGCTGTCACATGGTGATGACAGGAGACAGTCTCATTATGACGGAGTGTAACTGGATGTTTTTCCAGGAAACTGCATTTAGCCCATTTCCGCCCTACACTGTTATAGTGCAAGTATTCCACTTTCAACGTCCTGTGGAATTCTGGGGTTTGTTGTTTGCTGAGGCCAAATTGCTCTCTGGCTGAGAATTCTAAATACCTCTCCCTAAACTGCAAACCCTAGGATTCCATAGGCTGTTGAAAGTGGAATAATAGTGCTATAACAGTGTAGTGCGGAAATGGCCTTAGTCTTGACCAAGGAAAAGGAAACAAGATGGGTATTCATAAATCAGGGAAGAAACTTCCCTTTGCCCTCCTTGCATGTGAGTCCAGTCATCCTGGGATTTGTAAGCATTCCTTGCAAATATTTGAACAACCAGTCAAAGACTTTTGTGAGTGCCTAGAATGAACACTTGCAAACCTCAGATACTGGTAGTATTGGTGTTCTGTCCATCCCCAACCAGTTACTCTTCTCCTCCCCTCCACCATTGCAAAAAGAAAGAGAAGAGCACAACTTTTGCAAAGGGAGAGGCATAACAGGTAGCAGGAGGGAACCTGGCTGAGTACTATGCAGCCTCAAGTTTCCTGTTTGGGGATATGTAATAAGATATTTCTTTGCAAGATTTAGAATTGGGGTGGGGATGTTGTAAAGTGGGAGGACTAGCAGAGAAAAACTAGTAGGTCAAGTAGAAATCAATCCCCATTTGAAGCTTATCGTGGAGTCTATCTTAATACACTCATTCATTTTCAGCAAGGGGATAGGTAGTTTTCAAGCCTCCACCCTTTCACATATATGTGTGTGTGAGCATGTGTCTTCAGGTTGCCTATTGACTTTTGGTGACCCTATGAATTTAATAGGTTTTCTTAGGAAACGAAGAGGTGGTTTTACTTCCTCTGAAATGTAGCCTACAGCACCTGGTATTCATTGGTAGCCTCCCATCCAAGCACTAACCATGACTGACCCTGCTTAGCTTCCAAGATCAGACAGCATCTGATGCCTTTAGGGTATTTAGGCCTTACCCTTTCAGATACCCTACTGATATTTTTTTCCCCTCTGACTCTTCCCTAAAGTAGTGATAGCAGCTATCACAACTAACACATAATGTTTTAGGGTGGCTATTGCAGAAAGCCAAGACCATTAGGCAACTCTCTATTGCTTTGTAAAAAGGAAAAAAGTGCTCTTTGGGATGTCAGCCAATTCACATTTCCTGATGGGAGAGACCTATTCTACTGTCTTAGCAAGGTGTCCATTCATTCCTGTCAATCTCTGTAATACATACTTAAGGATTTAATGTGATTTAAAAAAGGAAATAGGATTAGACAAACCATGAAAAATCAGAGGTTCTGAATAGCACTAGAACAGAATGTAGGAGCAGCAATGAAAAAAAATACTTCCAAGGCATTCCTCATTTTGGACTGTCAATCATCATAAAATATAGTGGAAGTTCAGGGTTTGCACAGTGATTTGATGTTTTACAGTACAGCATTTTCTTTCTTTTAACCTCTTCTTATTAGATCGAGAAGTGGGATTTGCAGAAACCATTCAGATCTTTATGAACTAGAGTTATTCAGCAGTCAGCTGGCTCCTTGCTCTCTTGCATCTTTACACTTAGAGGAGACCCTTCTCCTTAACGATCGGCAGAAGGAATCACTTCTGAAAGCAGTTGTAGGTTTTACTCCACTTCAGACACAAAGGACATTTATGTAGCATGGGTCAGAACACTAACCACACATTCCTATAGCCCAGTTTGAGTAAGTAAAGGCAAACTCTGCTGCCGATACATGACTTCTCCTAGAACAACCAATTTATATTTCTTTGTACGAATCTGAATGGAGAAGAGGCTTATATCCTGAGCCAAGATATGTTACTCTTTTAGACTTATAGCTCCAGATTCCATCATCATCATCATCATCATCATCATCATCATCATCATCACCACCTTTATTTTTATCCTGCTTTTCTCCCTAAGGGGACTCAATCATTATATCATCATCACATATCAACTTGTGGTCCATTTGACAGCACTATGAAGAATATATAGTAACCATATTGGATAGCAAAAGTCTGAAATGTCTTGAACCAGTGAGATATTTAGGTATGGATTGTGTTCTACTTTTCCAGTTGTCTGGGAGTCACCAGCATACTTCTCTAATTGTCCAAATCTAAAATTATAGATTCTGGGGAAATGGTTCATGAAGGTATAAAATTGGTCCTTCAGCATTCCCAAATTGTCAATCCACATCATATAGAATTTGCTTACTGTATATACACAGAAAAAATAGGGAGATCATTGCCTGGTTTACTGTTTCCTTTTCTCACTCCCTGATCCTTCCTCAGCCATCGGTCAACATTCTGTGTCTCAGTGTACTCTTCAATGCATTGGTTTTGGAGACTCTGCCCACACCTAGGTTTTCCCTTCCTCCTACTTTTCTGTTATTGTAGAGCTTAGCATATACCCAGATCTACTGATATATTCTTCTTGAACTAAAGTACTATCATTTTAGCTACACAACAATACTAACAGCTTGGACATTGAAAGAATTATTGATTTGGGGAAATTCTGCCATGGATGCAGATGCTTCTTTGCTTGATTCAGTTATAAGCTCACATAAATTAGAGATGACAGCTGGCAATTCCAGCTCAAAGTAAGGCAATCCTTAGAGTAAGATTTGAGGACATCTACTAAGCGGAGTCTATTGCTTGTTTCTCTACAAACACAGAGTAAATGCAGAATCTTGAGTATCCCATAGCTGTTCTGGGTTCTGCATGATATATGGTTGCAAGAATGAATGAGACATTTATTAAATATTTCTTGTCTCACTATATGTAGTTAGCAACACAGTGTATGTGTGCAAGTCTGGCATTAAGCAAAATCTGTCCTGGGCAGGGAAAATTACTAGCACCCACCATTTGTTTGACTGCATCCCTTTTAAAATTGCATTTATAGCCCATTCCATGACTTTGATGCATGATTTGCATGGGTGATTTATCCCTGTAATATAAGATAATACATTTGCACAGACAAATCCATTGCTCAAATACACAGTGCCATTTGTTGAACTGGGACTGACGATGTACGCTTTCCTTCAAATAATGATTGTAAAAAGCATGTTAATGCAGTGTTGGCAATACAGGTCAGCCTTACAAATCGATAGGAAATATTTATATTTGTTTTAGTTGAGTAAATAGACAATTATGACGTGAACCCCAAAAGAAGTGTATATTTGTGTATGGGGGCACGGAGAAGAGGTTTGAGATTCCTCCTGAGGCTAGTTATCAATAATCAGGTGATCCTACAACTGTCTTTGTAGTAGACAAAATTGTAGATAAAATCCTTTTTCAATAGGCTAACTGATAAAGGACAGGGAGAGGAGCTACTCTCAGCAACAGACTGGAGTATCTTCCTTGTTCCTTGTTTTGTGCTGAAAGCAAATTTTAGCTGGAGAGGGAAGAATCAGGCTGAACTGAATTAAGAGTTAATCTGTAGAGAGAAGAGACTGAGCTGAAGTTGAGCGTGAAGATACAGAACTGAGTAGCAGGCTTCCAGTTCTTCTGTCACTCTATAGTGTTGTTGAAACTAGAATCAGAAAACTAGAAGGCATCTTGGGGAGTCACCTAGTTGCCCCCATGATTGGAGAAAATCCACAGGGAAAATATCTCTGACAGATGGCCATCTTGCCTCTGCTTAAAAACTTCCAGTGAGAAGGACAGACTAGTAAAATTAGTCTTGGAAAACTGTTCAGTGATCATGTTGGCTGAGGGATTCTGAGAGTTAATTTCTCTAGGCAACTGTTATTTCTCTTCTCAGCCAGGATGCCTCATTCCTCCCTACTTCCCCCATCCAGTAAACAGCTGTAGTAGCAACTTTGGGGCTTGGCAGTTATTTTTCATTTTTGGATGTTGTGCCATGAGCTTGTGACTAGCTCCTTGTGAAACATCCAAACCCAGATACATGTGAAGATAAACTCAAGTTACATGTTATGTATGTTACTAATAGGATTCCAGCCAATGTGTTTTTTTTCTTACTGTTGAGAACTCATTTGAGTTCTTTCTTAATTTGATAGTGGACTTTCTTGTGCACCCCCCGTACCTATAACATTCATCCTGAGTGTGTGAGACAGCCTACTTCTAAATCAGATTCTAACATTACAAGAGCTCCTTTACTTTTTATTTCCAGTTATTATTGTGTTAATTGCCATCAGGTCAACATCAATTTATGGTGACCTTTTGAATGAGAGATCTGCAAGGCAGTCCGTATCAATAGCCCTGTTCAGGGGTTATAAATTCAGGGCCATGGCTTTCTTGATTGAATATTTTCATCTGTAATATGGTCTTCCTTTTTTCCTACTGCCTTCTACCTTATTAAGCATTATAATGTTGTACTTTCAACATATAGCCTTTTCTAACATGTCAGATCTTCTCATGATATGTTGAAAGTACGACAATCTCAATTTAGTCATCTTGGCTTCTAGGGACAGCTCAAGCTTGATTTGCTTTAGGACCCATTTGTCTTTTTGCACCAAACTTCAAATGAATTGGTTCTCTTCCTATCAGCTTTTTTCACTGTCCAGCTTTCACAATCATACATAGAAACTGGAAATATGAGCCATGGACAATCCTGACTTTGGTATTCAATGATCTTTACACTTGAGGATCTTTTCTAGTTCATTCATAGCTGCACTTCCAAGTCTTAGGCCATTTCCGCACTATATTCTTATAGTGCGATTATTCCACTTTCAACATCCTATGGAATCCTAGGGTTTGCAGTTTGGGGAGGGGCCAGCTGGCCCCTCCCCAAATTGCAAACCTCAGGATTCCATAGGATGTTGAAAGTGGAATAATCGCACTATAAGAGCATAGTGTGGAAGTGACCTCAATCATCTTCTGATTTCTTTTTTTTTCCTTGACTGAAGTCTCCATTTTGATTACTGACTGAACCAAGGTATAGAAAGTCTTTAGGCTGTTTGGTAATTTCAGAAACTTTTATTGGCTTTTAAATAAACCCCATACTGCTGGGAATCTCTCTGCAAAGCTTTTTTCCTACTACAGCTATTAGGGGTGAGTGTGGGGCAGGAATAGTAATTGTGCTATCACTATTGGATTGGGACTATATAAACATAGGGGAAGCTCAGAGGGTAAATGTGCATTTAGAGAATGTTCTGGAAAGCCCCAAATGAGATTTTTGTGCCTTGAAATGGAAAGAAAAAGTTTTCAATAGCTGCCAGTTTGCAGGTATACTTCTTACCCAAAAGAAGAGAGAAGTATACAACCCCTGCTACTAGTGGAATGCAGTACTTGTGACTAGCGCAATAATAAAGGTATCTGTGAAAAGGGGAGTTTTTAATGCCTGCTGTTTGAATGAAGCACATTCATTTAACAGAGAACTTTTCTCGCTTCAACCAAGAGGAAACAATGGCAGCCAGAAGAAAGGGAGTTACATTTAATGTCATCTTAAGTTCATCACAAATATAGAAGGACTGGATCAGAAGCTTTTTGAAAAGAACATTGAGCTTCAAGTTTTAGATGACTTGGTACTTTGGGGCTTGATTCATCTCACATCAATGCAAATTGAAGGTTTCCAGTTTATTTTAGCAGAGTATGGATAATAACACAAAAAGCTTGGATTAGCAACATACAGTTACCAAGTGGCAAAGAAGGAGGGGGAGGGTGTGAATCTTATTCAAACATCACTCATTTCTTCCTTGGACAAGATTCTCATTGAAGCTATTGAAACTGGGGAGAAGGAATGCTGAACAGGGTTCTACTGTGACAGACTACAATGACCTCAGTGAAGTAATCCCCATTAAAAGGTTCTTTAGAAAACCTGGCCATTTCTGTAAAAAGAAAAAGAGGAAAGAAGAAAAAAGAATTCTCCTAAATGTGTGGATGCAATGGATGGGATTAATTTCTCTCCCCGCCAGTTCCTCCCTTGCTCAGTTAGTGGTCATTATGCAGGCAGACTCCAGTCCTATATTCACAGTACGCTGGGACCAGAGACAAGCCACGGCTGTGCTAGGAGAAGAGCTATTGTACCTACTGGTGTGCTCACACCTAGGAGGAGATAAGGAAAACACAACTAGAAAACACAAAAGCTCTATAAATGTGGCAGCATTTCTGGAAATGCTCCTAGTGCCTACCTAACATAACTGTGCTGTTGCCCCATCTTTCCTCAAGGGAGAGTCACATGGCAATCATTCATTTCTTTTTGGCCACAGCCCATTGAAAAAAAACTTTTTGACTTTCTTAAAATGTCATCTGAAGTGGTTTATTTTATGGTTATTCATTTGTTTATTTGCTTCTCCTCTTCATGTCTGTGTACATGTGTGTATGGCTTGTTGCTTTATTGTTTGTATGCTTTTCCTCATCAGCAGGTGCAAGAGCACTGGAATGCTAAAGTGAGGGGAGGGGATATAACTTTTTAAAAATACATATTAAAAACCTCATCGAGTGAATGAGTGAAGAAGGAGGACGAAACATGGAAAAGGCAGGCCAAATGTTTTGCTGGGATCACCCCAAGTTAACAGAAACCAAAGGAATTAAAATGACTTACCCCACCTCGGGATACAGCCTTTAGATTTTAATTTCAGATCTGCTGTTGCATATGCATTTTTCAGTGACACGTTTCCATGTTATTAGTGCTGCTCACTTTGTTCTTTTATCCTGGCATTTGGCAACCTTTTCTAGAATCCAAAACATTTAGTGTTATTATTACTTGTCAGGTGTACGTGAAGTGATAGCAGAAATCAGCACTCGATTCATAAAACTCACTTTGAGGGTGTTCTCTGGAGTGCTGTCAGTGATATTGTACGTGGCAGCCAGGCTGCCCGCCGAAGCTGAACGTCTGATGTGGAAGGAGAGTTTGCTGCAAGGCAAGATTGGAATATGCTGGTCAGGTGCAGCTAAGGGGACTGCAGCAACTCCACATAAAGCTAAACCACACCTGAGGAAAATCCTCTAAAGGATTTATTAATTCCATCCTGGAGCACATCTTTGTGTAAGTTAAATCCTGCCTGAGGGAGATCAGGAGGAGGAAAATCTCTCATTTTCATTTGGTTCCTAAAATGGGCGAATCTTCGTGGAATTAACAGAAAGGTCAACCTAAGTGCATTTTTCATTGACTAAACCAGTGGATGCCAGCCTTGGCCCTCTAGATGTACTGCAATTCAGCAGACAGAAACCTTAGCTAGGAGGGCCAATGATCAGGGATTCTGGGACCTGAAATCCAAAACAGGGTTAAGGGTTGAAGTCTGCAAAAACATTGACTAAGAACACCTTTTAGTTTAGAATGAGTCACTAGTGAATAGTAATATGGGACCTGGTACGGCAGAAAGCCATGTTTCAAGTGATGAAGCTATAGGTAGGCTCACTCTTTGACAATCCTTTTTCAGGCTCTGTACATATGGACAACCAAAGACCGCACTTTCAGTTTAGATATCTGAATGCAGGTTTGCCTGTCTGAGAGAACTAGTTAGTGGCAGCAGATCTTGCATGCAACTTATACTTATAATTATGTTCATAGGATCAGAGAGCTGGTTCCACCTGGGCGTACCCAAATTTGCATGCACCCAGTCGGGAATCCTAAATAGCTAACTTACTTTTTTTTTCTGGGCTGTAACTTTTAGTACTCTCTAGCCAACATGGAGGATTTTTGTAGTCCAAACAAGTAATTTTTCCAAGCTTGGGACTCAATTCCAGCCTTGAAGTGAAAATATCTAGAGTTGTGGCAGGGGCTTACCATTATGCACCTATAATCCACGCATGTGAACTGTGCATCTACTTGAACGGGTGAAGAGTCTTATATCTCTTTTTAAAGATGATCTCACTTTCCCTGCAACGTCTTTTGTGATGCCTGAACAGGCATCCTATGGGAAGTCAGATCTGCTGTCTGGGAGGGCTCCCGTCTTCTGCCTGAAATGGAACTATCCACATCTGTCACATCTACTGAACAGCAGTAGATGTGACAGCTAGCTCTGTTTCTTTCAAGTGAGAGGCTGGAGCCTTTCCAACCAGCAAATCTTTTCATGAGTTAGTTGCCCAAGCTCATCAATATTACTGATGGGTCTCTTCTCCTGAAAATAATTTGTGTATTCTGAACAGTTTAAAATCTGTTCCTTTTGAACTGGATACTATGGCCCTTTCCACACCTTACCTTCTTCCAGCGCTGGGGTGTGGGGATCGCGCGAGCAGCCTTTGGTGAGAGGCTCTCACGTCCCTGCTGCTTCAGCTCCGCACGAGCTGCCTGCTCACGCGAGAGCCCCACCTCCTCCTTCCGCAGTGCAGCCTGGGACCTTCCCAGGCTGCGCTGGGGCAGGAAGCATGACCGACACGGTTCTGGAGGCTCCGCACACCCGTGCACCCGTGCACAATCGTGCACCATTTTTGGCTTCTAGCAAAAAATTAAAAGGTGAGCAATCAGCCCCTGCCAGCCCCTGGAGCATCATGCGATTGTGAGTGCATCGTGCAGATTGCTCCTCACAATCGCACGACGCTCCAGGCGCCCTTTTGCATGGAAAATGCTGTGCGAAAAGTGCCTATGGGTCTCCTGGTTGTAGCCCCTAGTATTGTTTTCTTGACCTTACTGTGTCACTGGGATTTGGTAGTAGGAAATGAATATGTCTTTGAACAGAATAATAATGTTAGGCAGAACATAATCCCAATGGATATTATAGCCTATAGTATAGACCCAGTGCTGCACCACTCCTTCATCTCTCTTTTCATCTAGGTGATTCAGTAAGCCATGGACAGAAAGATGATGCACAAGGTGTTAAGACTGTACATGCCTGCTCACTTCAGTGGAGAGCAACAAACAACTACAAAGCCCTCCAGAATCTCTACCCAATCCGATATGAGGGTAATTTCTTCTGAATTCCTACAAATCGCCTAAAATTCCAAGAACAATAGAATTTATCTTATTTTTTTGTTTATTTTTAGTTATATCTAACCATTCTCCTGGGATAAGACCCAAGGCAGCTTAGAAGGCTAAGCCAAGGTAAATCTAACCTCTACGACCACCATTTTTACTAGTTCTTTTCCCCTTAGTTGTGGCAATTCCTGATGCTCCATAAAAAAGGGTGACCCCCCCCCGCCAACCAGCATAAGACCAGTTGCCTTGCATCCATGCTCAACTAGGTAACTTCAGTGGCTTGTTACAATTATATAGATATAAGAAAATGGACACCCACTGGAGAGTGTCTTTTTCTTTCTTTCCTCTTGTAAGTGTTTGATATTACAGGTATTTAGGAATAGGGTTTTCAAAGTCACATTGGTTTATGGCTGCTCATATGTCTAAAAACTAATTAACTGTGACAAGCTGACCATTAGGAAAAAAATGTTCACACATATGACAAGATGACAGATGTTTTAATGCCAGAACAATGGCATTCTTTAAAAGAATGTGGTGAGTTTTAAGTTTCAATTAATTAGATGAGTTGTGGAATACAACGGTAATTTGCAAATCATTGAATCTGCTTGGCCAGGATAAAAGTATATCTTATTTTAAAGCACAGTTCAACTGAAAAAAAAAATGGTTAAATTTACAGGGAAGTGGCACTTCTAGTCTACAAATCTATCATGACAAAAGTTAATGACATGATGTAATCATTTTACACCCATTTACTTGTGGGAGAACACATGCATATGTACATTCATTTGTCAATTTGCAAGAAAAACTAATCCAAATTCAGTTTACAAATGGGTCGCTACTGTTATTGTTATTGTTAGACATTCTGTATTGCAGTTACCATGAATTTGTAACCTAGATTTATGATCTGTAACTGATCCATATTCGCCTATGCTGCATAATCATGATCATGATACAAATTTGGCCTAAATTTGTCTTGGTATAGGAGGAGTGTCTCTGGGCTGAGTGAGGTTTGGATCTGGTATAATCCAGCTTCTCCCATGCTCCGCCCCTTTTCCACTCCCTTTTTGGGTCCCCAGCTGGCTGATGTCAGCTTTATGCTGGTTGATCCCTCACCTGGCTGATCCTTGAGATCAGGTACCACAAGGTGTCATGTCCCAGACAGACCAGGCAGCAAATTAGCTGGCTGGAGGAGTAGAATTTTACTCACAGCAGGGAGAGAGAGGAAGTAATTCACACAAATCCAAATCCAAGCCAAGAGACCAAAACAAATTCAAGTCTGTGACGAACCTGATGGGAGGGGGTCTTGACAACAGAGCCACCTTGGCAACTGAGAGTGTTTAAGCTGATTGGCTGATGAAACAGAACCTTGGATAGCCTGGGGGAGGGGCTGGTGGAAAGAGGAAATTAACGGATTTTAACTGTCTGGTGTGTGTTTGAAGAGGAGTGTGATTTGTGGTGTGCTTGGGAGAGGTTGGAGATTTGAAGAGCTCTGTGGGAGAGAGAACTGAGAAATTGGGTGTACGAGAGATAGTGAATGAATTGAAAGAGAGAGAGAAGAATGGTGTGCTGTTTATAAACATTTAGATGCAAAACACAATTAAAGCAGCAGTGTTACAATAAATGTTTGAAGTTCTGTGTTCCTTAAAACAGTGTCACAAAGTCTTATTTTGAATCCTGGAATATACATGCTAACAATAATATCATCTTGACCTTAGTGCCAACAGTACCACAGGCTTGGAATATATAAATCACTGCTGATTCTTACATCTGGGAGAAGGGCAGATTTAGGGAAGGCAGTAAAGAGGAAGAGTCCTGAAAGGAAGAATCCAAGGGGCGACAAGAGTGAGGAAGGGATTGCGTTCTCAGAGAGGGAGAACTGAGGCAGACCCGTTTGCCCTGGCCCTGGCTTGATTCAGAGATCTTCCTGGCTGTTCAGTTCTGATCACAAAGAGGTGTCAGGCTGGGCAGGCCTTGAGTGTGAGGCTTGGGTGCGTCTTTTGCACTCGGCACTGATGGGCGGTGGTTTTTTCCCACGCATTTTAACAAAGTCCAAGTCAAGAGTCCAGCATTCCAGAGTATAACAATTCCCAAGAACAAACAAGAATCATCTTCAGACAGGCAGAGGTCCAAAGAGTCAGCATTCAGGAAACAAGGTACCAGCACAGGGCTGCTGCAACAACCAGGAAGATCAGTTGTCAATCCTGGGAAGATAGGCCAGCTGTTTGTCTTATACGGGCTAACAATGTCAACACAGGTGGTCCCTCATTGAAGCTTGTTTGTCACATAAACGAGCTAAACGCCGGAGCCTTTCCTTTTCTCAGTGTCATTCTGTCAATGTAGGAGCCTGTATTGCTTCATCTCCTGACATTTGTTGCTGTTCGCCCAGACTCCCATGCTCAGGCCCCTGCTGTTGGTCATTATTCTCCTCTGGGCACACTTCTGCCTCGGAGCCGGAACCCTTCTTCTCACTGTCAAGGTTCCCAAGGCAGCGCATGACACCAGGGAAATATGCTGGCATAAAGAAATTTTAGCTGTCCTAAGACACAGGTGCCTCCTTCTAATCCACTCCAGCTAGCCTGTCTTTAAGTCAATATCGCACTATAAGTTGGCAATATGGAATATGGGGCATTATTTTTATTATATTTATTCATATCATGTCTTTTCCCAGTTTGGGAGTGAAGAGAGATTACAATAGTTAAAACAAATATAGCTAAACATTACAACATACAGAAGTTAAAAAATGTAATTCAACTGTAAAAAAATTAAAACTCATTAAAAACACAAATCATTAATAGAAAAACAACAAATTAAAACAACAACAACCCTAGGCTCTTTCCCCTTCAGTCTTCCAAGGCTTGCCAAAACAAAAAAGTATCTACCTGCCTATGGAAAGATAGGAAGGAGGGTCTAACCTTTCTGGAAAGGAATTCCAGAGCCTAGGAACAGCTATGTCTCCTGCTAGATGTATTTGCTGGGTGGTGAGAAAGGGACAAGGGCTTCCCCAAAAGAACTCAGAGCATGGGGACGGTCATACAGAAGAATATGGTCCTTCAGATAACCTGGACGTGAGCTGTATTGGGCTTTATAGGTCATTACCAGCACTTTGAGATGTCCCTGGAAACAGACCAGCAGCCATTACAGCTATTGCAATAAGACAGTTGAAGACTGAGAAATTCAAGAGGAAGATTAAAGTTTTCCAGCCCCATCTCTGTTTGCCATCAGAAGAATGTCTTCTCTCCAAAGGCTTCTGCCTGTCAATCCAATCAAGAATTTGATCAAAGTTTGATGAGGAAAGTAAAGTGGGTGGTGGGGGTGTTACTGCCCTGGCTAGTCTGAGCTTTGGGGATATTAAAAGATATCCTCTTGATATCATAATTCGGCTTCACTTATCTATTCCCTTCCACGTGCTTGCGAGGCCGCCGGACAAGCACGCAAACAAGCTCGGCCGTTAATTGCCTTAATATTCAAACAACAATATAGGCAGGCCAGAAATAGCTGACTCACTGCTCCAGGAGACCTCCAGGCAAGTATGCAATTAGGTATGCAAGCAACCTACAAAAGAGCCTTTGCCCCGTGCTGGCAGCTTGATGGGTAAACTATACAATACCCAAGTACTCTGCGTCTGCATACTGGCTACTCTATTGAGAACCGCTACGATAACTCAATCATTCAGATTCTGATCTCTAGGAGGCTTTGTCTCCAACTCCAAATCTATTGTTTTCCCCCAAGCACGGCATAGCCTGCAGTCACAATTCTCCTTATAAAAACCCTTGATTCCGAGACCTTCCTCGCAACGCTCCCGAGTTTCATCCCGCCTTGCTGCCGCTTTGCTTGGCGAGCCTCCCCTCAGCTCCACGTGCTGAGCTACATCGCACCCCAGCCTCGCTCTCTATTTTTCCGGGCTTCAGGACAGGTGAAGTATCACCCAAACCAGCAATTCCTCTAAAAATCCCTCTATACCACTCCAGCCTTTATTATCTTTAGCTACCTTGTATGAGTGTGTTGCACACACTGTTTTGTCTGTGTTTAATATACATCATTTATTGTTTCAACTTTTGTGTGCTACTTGACTCGACCCGACCCTGTAGACATAGGGTTCAAGATCTCGCTACGTTACCCTGCCTCTTGTAACGCTAAGCAGTGCTCTGAGCTAATTTTCCCCACCTTTAATTGAGCACATTTTGGTGTCCCTCCCGGGACCCCCAGTACACAGGGTAACAGGGGAAGAGAACTGGGCTATTCTTTAGGTGGTAGAAGAGGCATTTTTGCTTCATTCTGGAGCTCTCTTACACCATTGCAGTCCCAGAAAAGGTCTTTTTAAAAACTGGAATTAAACTGCAAGTGATGTCTGGTCACTTCCTGTTTAGGAAAAAGGACTCTCATGGGCCTAAAATGGCACAGGGGGCCTAAAAAATGGCATAAATGACCCCCACAGCTCCTAGAAAGCATTGGGGGACATTTGAATGCAAAAACAAAAAGAAAACACCCTTTGCTTGTTTGCTGTGGATGTGTGCAGCCCATTAAGGTCTACAAGGGGGCTAATATAGCCCCCTAGCCTCTCTCAGCTGGCCACTCCTGCTTTAAATTAACTGTGAAATATTTGCTTGCGGGTCTCCCAACATTTTGTCTAGCTTGACTCGCTCTCAGAAAGAAGGGTAAAACCAGCACCTTGAATTTGGCTTGGAAAGTGACAGTCTGCCAGTTTTTGCAGCTGACTGTACTGGCAAAACATGATAGCATTGGTCTGTTCTAGTTAACAATCCAGCTAGCTGCCCTGTTTCACACTAACTGAAGTTCCTGGCCTGTTTTCAAAGGCAGCCTCACATGTACTGTAATAATCCAAACAGGAGGTTACCAGAACATGAATAGCTGTTGGAAAACTAGCGGGGTGTCATCAACATATTAGTGACTGCTCTGTCCCTGGATACTATCTCACAGTGGTCTTGTGCAAAGGCTGAAAAGCATGTTGTTTATTTTGGCTTTGAAGACCTTATTGAGAGATATAAGATAAGACTACAGAATAAGTGGAATGATAACAAAAAGATCAGTATAAGCTGAAGGCTTATGTGGATGCTCTTGTGATAATGATTCAAAATCTGCTGGACTCACTGAAGGCTCTTTTGGAAAAAAAATTAAGACATTTAAATTATATTCCAGATTTAAAGTGAATTGTGACAAAACAAAGTTGTTGTCTAAAAATACGACTTTGGAGAAAGAAAATGAACTAATTGCTCTTTCCAGATTTAAAGTAGAAAAAAAAGGATTTAAATATCTGGGAGTTACAGTTACGAAGAATAACACTCAACTGTTTCAAAATAACTATGGAAATGTCTGGAAAGAAATTATCAAAGGAAAATGGGCAAAACAAAAGATCCTTTTTGGGAAGAATGGCAGTAATAATAGCAAATATTTTGCCAAGACTTTTATTTTACTTTCAAACGATCTCGATTATAAGGAATGGAACATCCTTTCTACAATGGCAGAGAGAAATTTCTAGATTTGTACAGCAGGTAAGAAAATATAGAATAGAACTTAAAACATTTTATGATGTGAAAAAAGAGGCAGCCTTGGAACACCTAATATTAAGCTGTATTACAAGGACTGCTGTCTTGTGTGGTTGAAGGAGATGAGGAACTTTTGGAACTGGAAGGTCAAGGGTCAAAATTTGTGTGGCACAATCATCTATAGTACGATAAAGTCAATGTATATACTGACTTTAAAAATCATTGTATTGTATATGCAAGTGTGGAATAAATATAAATCTTATGGAAGTAGCTACAAGCAGTATCAGGAGTACAACACTGTCCTATGCACCAACTGAGACAGCTCTTCAAGAGGATACAATGGTTGGTGTTATCAAAAAGCTGCTGAGACATCTATGAGAACTGCATCCCCCTATCCCTCTCTTTGCAGATGGCTCACTCTGCCAATTTGGGGGTGAAGTGCCCCACATTTTTTGAAGTATGAGTGGCTCCTTCTTTGCAAACCACATCTATTTTAGTTTGATAGTCCTGCTTAAAGTCAAGCAATCTAAATTTGTTACTACACAAGTCTACTGGTGCATTACCCTTGAGCCTCCTCCAAATCAGTAAGTTATGCTTTGTGTTATATAATTTATAGAAGATGAATCATTTAACTCCTATAAAGGGAAGGAGAATAATATTATACAGGAATTTTTCTGAGTCACAACAGTCAAATATTTCCCTTTGCGCAGAAGATAATTTCTCTTATATGAGGCAACAGACCAAAATAGAACCAAGCTACTTCTACATAGAAGTGCTGTTTGATTCTGATGAGCTACAGTCTTGAACACATGAGATCTGTACCTACGATACTGATTAGCAAAATATGCTTGATTCTTAAACAAGGTATGACAGAGGAACAACAGCCACACAAAAAACCAGCTGTCACTTGTTTGTGTCCAGCCTGATTATGAGGGGCATACTACTTCAAAAGATCACTTTGTTACTATTACTATTTATAAACTTATCTTAGGCCATTTCTGCACTGGACTGTTATAGTGCTATTATTCCACTTTCAACATCCTACGGAATCCTGGGGTTTGCAGTGTAAGGAGGGGCCTCTCCCTAAACTGTAAACCCCAGGATTCCATAGGATGCAGAAAGTGGAATAATAGCACTATAACAATCCAGTGCGGAAATGGCTCTTGAGAACTTGCCTAAATTCAGTGAAGATCACACAACCATATATTTCATTTATCTGCTATTCATCACTCAAAGTATACACATTTGTGTCTCCTAACCCCACATAATAATTTTAATGGAGTGAGTTCTTAGCCAAGGACCCTTTATTTTGAACGTAGTCCAGAAAAGTCTTTACACTTCCAGGCTGAGCAAAGGGTGCTGATGATGATAGTCAAAGCTGTAAATAGTTTGGGACCTTACTATTTGAAGTGATGATTCGCTCTGTTTGAGATTTGCTCAGGAGGCTTCTCTGGGCCTTACCAGTGAGGCCAGGTATACTTGTGAGGACATAGGACAGAATCTTCTCAGTTGTGGCATCCTAGTTGTGGAACACTTTCCCTTACAGGGTCAATCGAAGCTAATGCTGATGCTATTCTGGCACTGAGTAAAAAAACTAACTTACATGAAACCTTGGGGAGCATGATGGATTTCACTGAAATCTGCAAATATGCATGGTTTAATTTTTTTTAAGCTGTTCTATCTTTAAATTATATTGCTACAACTTGTCTAATATTTAGTATAATTTGTCTAATATTTAATTGTCTAATAGTCAGACAATCAATTTTATTGTTCAATTGTCTGAATTGCATGATACGAATTTTTGATACAATTTTTTGAATTTATCCAAAATTATAAATCCAAAATTTCCTCTTTCTTCAAATATGAAATGGTATCCTTGCTATGTAATGCAAACACAGACAGATGTGTAATTGTACAACCTTAACAGAAAGCGCCAGAGGAAAAAATGTTCAACAGAAAGTTGATACCATGGTTGTCTGGAAAAAGACTTGAGTCAATTAGTCAAAAAGGCATTAATATTCTGGATCTGAAATTTAAACATACCTTTCCTTTCAGTTTCATTACTAGTTTTGGGATGGATACAGCTATTAGCATATCTAGAGTAAACAGTGTGTAGGGCAAGCATGGAAGTTGTGCCCCTACCTTCTTACCCATACCCCCACCCCTACATGCACAGCTTTTTTCACACACACACCCGGCATTGGTGCCTGGGACCTGTCCCTTACTTGCCCCACCCTAGATACACTTCTGGGTACAATGAAACACTTATGCAATACTAGTCATGCAACAGGATTCTTCTGGCTTCTTCTCCTCCCCGCTGTACTTCCTGTACCCTGAAAAAAAAAAAAAGAGGATTGTACACCTTCCAATTGTCCCAATTTGGCAGAGACAGTCCCGATTAATTCTCTGGCATCCCACAATTTCAACTGCTATTAAAGTGTTCCAGTCTCTCCCTCCCCCTCCTACTTTTCATTTTGCTTCAATTGCTGGAAAATGAATTCAAAGTAGAAAAGTAGTTTGTACTCAGACCCAGAGGTGTATCTAGGCTGGGGCAAGTAGGGTATGTGCCCCATGCACCAATGCCGGGGGGGCACAAAACAGCCATGTATGTGGGTCTGGGGGCTGCGGGTAGGAGTAAGAAGGTAAGGGCACAACTTCTACACTTGCTCTGGGCACTGTTTATGCCAGATCGCAACTGCTCAGAGCAGCTGGGAAAGACAACAGTAGAGGACACAATCTTGCCCTTCCCTGCAGACTCAGGGAAAAGCAAAGTGCTGTAGTCTCTCCTGGATCATTACTTACATTTGCCATCTTAACCACTCTCTGATGTTGCTTGGCCATGTGTGTCCTGATTTTCATCCATGAGATGTTGGGAGGATATGGGATTGAGGGTCCTTTTTAATAGCATAAGTTGACCTATGGAAGGGTGGGTAGGCCTGCACTGGTATGAAGCTTCCTTTCTGTTCACCAAAGGCACATCTGTAGATTGATATCAATATCTTTTGTTGTAATACAAACAAGTAGTTAAAAAGACTTAAAGAGGAGGGAAAAAAAGAACAAGAAAACGAATGTTGTTGTGGGTTCATCACACATGGCCATAATTTGGGATCATTACTTAGGTGAGATGAACATCCCCATCCTGAGTCAAAAGTATTTGTCACAAAACAAATAGCAAATATCGTTACAGCAGAACAATGTCTAAAATTAAAATAATCTGAAGTTCAGAAAACCAGCTGCAATGCAAGATCTAATTAAAAACTTTTCCAGTTTAAACGGTAATCATATTTTTGAATCCAACAAATCCAGGTGTCCTTCCGTGTCCTTTGCCAATGCACAAATTCCATGAAGCTTCAGCTGACAAGGAGAAAAGAGAAATGTGTAATGTTTTTAACAGGATTATAATTCTCAGCAAATGCAAGCAAAGCAAGATTGCTTCTAACTATATTAACTTCTAACTTTGTATACATCTATTCATAAGTAAACCCCATTCATTTTATCAGTGCTTACTCCTATGTGAAAATTGGACTGCATGCTTAGGCACAAGGATTACTATCACTACAATGCTATGTGCTCATAGAAACTCCTTTTATTGTAATACTATGACTGGACTCTCTTTAGGACCAGCTATTCCTGTTGTTTGAGCAGTTGCAATATACATTTATAAGAGACAATCATATTAATTTGTGGGTGGGGGAAAGAAAAGAAATCCAACCGGTTCAGGAGATAAATGTATTTGTACCTATCGTGTAAATGCAAAAGCAAGTACCTTTTCCTCAGGGGATTAAAAAAAAGGTGGAGTAGCCTACCCTACCATGGTTTCTTAGGTTCTTTCTGCACTATAGCCTATTAGTGTGTTCTTCCTTTACAGTCCCAGCATTGCCATTCGTGCAATGGTAGCAGGTTAGAAATGTTCTCTTCCACACTCTTCCACCTTAAGTGGATGAGTAGCGGTATTGCCACTGGTGTTCCTTCTGCAATACAGTGTCCTTGGCCACTCCCTTTCCACACCTCCACTCTGCCCCACTGCCCCGATTGGTCAGGCTTTTTTGGTTTTTTGGGGGGGGGGTTTGATATAGTGTGGTAGCATGACTTCTGGACCAGAAACAATCAGTATAGTGATGTCGTGCAGAAATGTCCCTAGTTTACCTGGCCCCTACAATTACTCATGTTCAGTGGTCTGAGCAGAGTGTGTGTGGACACCTTGTCCCATCACTACAGGACAAGATATCCCTGTTGGGGAATGTGAGTGATAGAGGTATATTTCATAAGCAGAACACTTAGCATTGCAAGCAGGTGAGCAACAAGTTCCATACCACCCTGAGATAACAATAAGTGGTGGTAAATCAGGAGCTGGAGGGAAAGCTAGCACTCACATGAGTAGGGACACCACATAGCCAGCTATGGTCTACAGTGGCCTTTAACACCCCTCTTTAAAAATGCAGCTCTTAGACAGGATAGCCAATGATGAAGAATTATGGATTTATAATCCAACGACAACTAGATGGTCATGGCTACCTGACCTTGCAGTAAAGTAATAGGCATCAGTGATGCGGTGGTTCCCATCTACTACTAGACACATAGTCAATGGTGAAGAATGCTCACAATATTGCCCAAGAAATCCTTACAGTTTACCTTTTGAAAAGAGGCAATCTTATTGTATCCTGGTCTGTTAGATGGAGCATGTGAGACTGAGAAGATAGAATCTTGCCTAAAATTATCCAGTTGAGTTTCTGGCTGATTAGATTTGAAGTAGAGAACTGCTAGCTGATACACTCTTAGCCAGTACCCTGCTATAGCAGGCCTCCTCACTTCCAGACTCATTTCCAGGCAACTGCAAATACTACGTAGAGAGAAAGGTCATGCAAATTGGCCTTTAGGGAACAGAATTTAGGGATCAAGGCATAAACCACTCATCATACTTTATGGATGCACTCACAAGCATTTCATATGCTGGCTCATTACTCTCATCTTTTGAAGTCACACTGAGCCAGCTGGTCTATAAAACAATTCCCTCTCTGTGAGGTCTGATTTATTGTCTCAGGTTACAACTGCAAGATGTTCAGAGTCATTCTTTAGGTAGAGCATCTCCAGACTTAGCATTTGAGTTCCATTATGGGTCTTCCTTGCAAGGTCTATAACTGCCTGAACTCATGGATACTCTTGAGAATCACATGTCCTTGATTCCTTAATAGTTCTGCTTTCAACTTCTGCTTTTTCTGTTTGTTCATGATTCCTTCAGATGTATTCCTGTCATCACTCTTCATATTTATCTTTCATATCCAACTAATATTTGTATTTCTTGCTTTTGCAGGTTTGAATAACATTGTCATAGTCTTTAAAATCAGTTTTCTGTGCCATCGAGGGGGTGATTTTCCGGTGATACCTGCCTGGACCAAAAGGTGTTGACAACCATGTGGTTTATGTGAAATATTTCTAGAGGATGGAGCTGCCAGACTGAAACCTGGAGAGGCTTCCTATAACTTTAATGGATGTCTAGAAGAGGAAGTTTCAGCAAGTGTTACATTTCATGCTACCAGGTAAAAAGAAACACCTACTGAAATTCCCTCTTCCAAACATCCATTAATCACACAGTAGCCTTCTTCAGGTTTTACTCTGGCAACCCTATTGAGAGAACTAATGAAGCTCGGTGGTGCTCAGAAAAGAAGACTCATTCAGACTTTCTCTTCTGGTGGGTAGTGGTGACGGTAGTCAAGTGTGTCAATGCATGAAAATAAAAGTGGATTGTGATTTGAGTTTGGGACAATAGTAAAGCATATATAGAAGGGTAAAGGGAAGGGAGTGTGGTCTCTGTGGCCATCTTATTGTTTTGACCTTGAATATCTCAGCTAGGAGGAGTGAACTGTGTTGTAGTTTTTCTGCTGTGCTTCTTCCTATGTTCAGGCTGCATATTGGTAACTAGAAATATTGCAACATACTGATAAGGCTGCAGTAACCTCCATCCAAAGAAACCAAGCAAGTGTTGTACTAGCGTAGTATAGTGGTTTGAGCATTGGACTACAACCCTGGAGATCAGCATGTGATTCCCTGCTTGGCCATGGAAATCCACTGGGTGACCTTGGGCGAGTTGCACAGTCTCAGCCCCAGAAAACCCTGTGACAAGTTCATCTTAGGGTCACGATAAGTCAGAAACAACTTGAAGGCACACAACAACTTTTTACCACTCAGAAAAATGAGGTGTGTGCAGCAACATGGCCTCTCTTGTGCTTGGCTGGTTTTTTTTTTTTTTTTTTGATATCTTCAACATTTCCATGTAGTATCAACTGCTTCTTCTTGTTAGCTTCTATGTTCACCACTTCCATACCTTTGCTTTAGCTTCTCTACATTTTTGCAATGCTTTCCTTATTAAAATCCAAGCTGTTTTTTGAGTATGGAAATGGTTTGTCTACTGGCTGAAAAATATTGTAATGGCTAGCAATTTAAAAAAAAGTTTGATTTTTGGTTTTTTGGTTTTATTATAATTGTATATCATTTTGCTCTTATATTTGTATTTTGTTCACTTCCTTGAATAGTTTTGATAAAGAAAATATAAATATATTTTAAAAAAAACCAAGTAAAAATACTGTTTTTTCCACTTTTTCTTCTGTTTTAATACAAACTGAAACCTGTGTTTTGCAACATGTAGCCTCTTCCTTTCAGTGATGTTTGCATAGAAAATGTGATGTTAGGATTCAACTATACAGAAAGAACTAAGGAATATGGTAAATACTCATGCAAAAGTTCACTCAGATGAGATTCTTCCTTTCTGTAAAGAGCTCCTAAAATTTTACCTGATCATTGATAGTCAGTTCAAACCTACGTGTTGTTGCCAAGTTGGATCACATCTGCCCTGACATCTATACACATCCTGTCATAAAATATCCTTGAGAGTAAGCTCTAGTTAGATAACTGTGATCTCAGGAGATGGAGAACTTGCACTCTGTCGAACAGCAAAGTTGTTACTTATTCAGAGGTACAAGAGCACCGCTTTTAAAAAAAATAAACAAATCACTGACAATAAAGCAACAGACTAGAATTTCTTAAAGATCTGCTGGCTGCCAATTTTCTGCAAAGTGTAATTTATCAAAGCAATAAAAAGAAATGTCTTTGCTTCATTGAATGAGTCAAATGTTGAAGGCTTCAGTCTTTGCACTGTTATTTTACTTTTAAAACGTACTTAGTTACTGTGACATATTGGTTTAAATCCAGTATTGCGCTAGAGCACAGGGGTGTTGCTAGATTGCAACTTCCATCATCTTTAGTCAGTATAACCAATACTGAGGAGTTGCAGTTCAACACAACATTTGTAATGTTGGACTTTGCTTGCTTGGTGCTACAAAGTACTTTCCTCTTCTCCATGCAGCCCTCCATCCTGCCCCAAATGCTTCTCTGGTAGGTTTTCTAGCCTTCTGGAGAAGATTTTGGGATCATATGGAAGGGCTATAGAGACTACATATATAGGGCTATTCTGCTGAGAGAAACAATTCTGTCAGAGGAACAGGGCTGCTGGATTCTGGCCTTTGTGCTGGAATTCTTAGAGGTTTATTCATTCATTCATTCATTAGTTGAATTTAATGGATTTCTTAGTCATCTTTGAAGCAAAAGTCCTTCCAAAGCACCTTGAAATGAAAAATACTGAATCATCTATCAACACATTACTGTAAGTTCATAAGTCATATATCAATTTTAAGCAGGTTTAAGAATGCAACTGACCTGCCATGTAAGACAGGAGTCTGGAATTCTGGTGGTGAAATATGCAGGTTTCTCTGTAGTTTTTTTTGTTTAAGTTATTGCAGAAGAAAGTACTCACTTCTGACTTGCTGGCACTGGGATGCACCCCCACAGGCAATCTGTGTGCTGGTGGAGTGGGGAGGAGGAAGCTCCCAGGCACCATTTGGCTGCAGTTTTAAAACAGGGAAATCAGAAGAGCAGTTATTCTTCCATATCTCAAGTGCTTACAGCTGGAGCTTGTGTTCAGCCACTGAACAGAATCTTGGCCACCGTAACACCATGCCCCTTAAAGTTACACACTGACAGAAGGGGAAGGACAGACAGAGAGAAGCATGAAGACATAAGCATGAAGATGGAATATGTCCTCAGCAAAAGATTTCACATCAGCAAATTCTCTCCCAGCTGTGAGTGCATGCAGATACTGTCTATATTTCAAACACCCACTTTTACAGATGTGATTTCATGACAGTGATTTAATTTGAGGTGACATTTCCTGGATAAATTAGGGACATTTTCTAGTAGGACAAGTCAGATGTTGGAATCATTATTTTTTGTAGACCACAACTCTCAAACTCCCCTAGGCAGCATGACCAATGGCTATGCTGACTGGACCTTTCTAGGAGCTGTGAGGTGAACAGTAGCTTCTCCAAATGCTTATGCCCCATCTGTGACATTTCTCCATGCAGTGTATTAAAAGTACTTTGATTTGTCTCAGTTTATAGCCAACTTCCCCCCCCCTTCACTGTCTACAAAATAAATATAATTAGCTACCTGACTTCAAAATCATTTGAAAGCATTTCATATTTTAGAATTCTGCAGCTGTCTGAATTTCTCTGTTTTCAGTACTCCCCAGTTCTATTTACCTGCAAGGCTAAAAAGCAGTTAAAGTGTGTGATTCATAAAAATGGCAGGGTACAGATGAAATGTGAACCTTTCTCACTTATTGAGAAGGCATTTTAGCTGTCTCAAGGTGTTTTTGCTTTTAAGGTGTTTCATTTTTTGAGGTTGCTGGAAAAGTATATTGTCACATATTCTTTTGGATACTGGAATTTGTTTATACTTTCTACCCGAGCATTGCAAGTCATTATATTTAGGGTTAACCTGCTTTTTCTTTGTCAGCATGTGAATGCTGTGTGAAAAATAAAGTGCTGTATGAAAGGGTGTTTAAATGACACTTTAACTCTGCAGTATTGTTGCAGTCATTGGTAGTACACAACAAAAAGCATAAAAATGGCATGTGTAATATGAATGAGTATTCCAGCTGATTTAGGCTTTATATTTACAAATAAGACAGTTATATTTTGTGTATCCCTGTATGTGTCTGTATGTCCATGTGTGTGAGAGAGCAAGGAGGCATTCATGCAGTTGTGTATCTCTCAGTTTATCACTCCAGCTTCTCTTTCTTATAGAACGAAAAGTAAAATTGTAGGAGGAGTATATCCCTTTGCTATTTATATTTCAATATTTGCTTAAAGGAACAAATACTATTAGAGATATACAGATCTCTTACAGAGATCTCAATGACTTGGTAAATTGTCATGATAGAATGTGGTCTAATATATGGCAGGACAGGCAGTGGCATAGCAAGAGCTTTTGCCACCCAGGGCAGAAGAACCTCTTCTTCCTCATGTATGCCCCACTCTCTTTTCTTGCATTCAGCTGCCTCCCTCTGCTCGGCAAGCCCTGCCAAGCTCCTGCCTTACCAGGACAGTTGAGCTGCACGTCCCTCCACAGCTTCTGTTTTCTCCAGGCCAGAAGATGGGCAGCCACCCAGGCAGTTCAGCCAGGGGCTTGGGGTACCTTCAGACAGCTACCGTGTTAAAATACATCCCCACTGCAGCGGTGGTCGTGGTGGCCAGTCTGTTCAGCCACGGCAGACTGGTGAGGTTGCCGGTGGTGCCGGTGGTGGAAGCAGCAGCCATGGGTCAGCCAAGGATGTCTCTGATGCTGTGTGGGGTGCCAAGCAGGAGCTGGGTATTGAGGCTGCCAAGGGCGCCGGGCACCTTGAAGCTGGCAGGGCTCTGGAGAATGTAGGGGAAGAGGGAGGTCTTCATCTCAGACATGTTGTGGAGGGCTGTTGGCACCCCAAAAAATGTGCCGCCCAGGGAAGACCAGCCTCTCCGGCCACCCAGCTACACCACTGAGGACAGGGGCAGAATTATCAGAGGAAAAGCTAAAGGTTTTGTTATCCAATTGTTAATTACATTTCTGCATGCATCAGCATATTTGTTTATTTCTTTATTTATTTTGAAGAAAAAATGAACTTTAGTCCTTCAAGATCTCTGGAAAATCATGTAAAGAATTTCTTTGCAATGTGTTACTTTCTACACAAGGCAAATGGTGATTGGTGTTTGTATGTACTAGGCAATTTCCTGCTTCCATGTTAAAAAAGAGAGATAACACCTGAATAGGGCTCCTGTATGGAAGAATCTATTCTGTATTAACATTCATCTCCATAGAACAAATAACAAAAGTCATCCTTCAAATGGTTGTGAGTATAGAAGGACACATTTTGTATTTGGAGGATCCTGCTTATGGAGTTGTCCTTATTATAGATTTTAGACCCTGACCACATGTAGGTTCTAGCTAAGGATGGACAACTGTGATCTTCGAGATGTTTTAGGATCGCAGCTCCCATAATACCTCACAACTGGATATTCTGTGGCTGATGAGAGCGGTAGACTAAAAGTTTCTGATGGGCTCCAATCCTGCTGTATCGATCTATCTCCTACCAATCATAGGACTCAATGGAACTATTTCCAGTGCCTTTTCTTGGCATGTTGGAGTCCTTCCTTCCTTCTCTCTGAAGTATCAGAGGCCCACTCCTTCTGCTCCTGAGAGCAGAAATATACCTTCCAGGTGGTACTAACTCATTTTCTCTCTTTTTAGATGTGTTTAATTAGTACAGATGTATTTACTGTAAGAGTCAGTAAAATAATTGACTAGTGCACAAATACATTTCTTGTTGGGGTGGGGATGGGGAAATGTAAATAAAATATAGTTCTGTCTGATTCCGTTATAACTTCATGTTCTTTGACTTTTCTTTCTATTAGTTTTGTTAGTAATGTTAAATTAATTAAATGATAGTTAAGCCAAGTGGCACAAGGATTGTAGACAGCTCCTAATAATGAAATGTTTTGTATTTCGCAGAGATAATGGATTTTTTTTCCTCCAAGACAAAATTAATGCCTGACTGTTCCTAGGATTTACTGAGCATAGTTTTAATTTAAGGTTCAAAATTTGTTCAGTGCTGCCTCTTCAGAATGCAGGCAATGATTTGGAGGGAAGAAGAGAGAGATACTAGCCTGAATATTTTATACTGCTAATAAGTCTTTTGTGATGTGCAGTCAGGTGACAAATAATATCAGAGTACTTATGGCCTCAGTTTTATTATAAGCATTTACATACAGGTATATGAAGTAGGCAGAAGAGACCAAATCCTGTGCCAGCAATCTATATTATACCAACTTTACAGGATGATATGCTAGCATAAATATTTCTGGCATGGGTTTACAAAAAGAAGGCAACATCAGGGGAGTGGGAGGAGAACAGAGGAGAAAATAGCAGCACTGCAAGAGTCCTGGTGAAATAATTTGGGATAGAAAATTTCATTTTCTCTTGGTGTGTATTTTTCTCTCAGTGATAGTTAAAGTTGCATGTCAGACGTGAAGTATTTTTCTCCATCCAAATTAGGCAAGAAACAAGTTTTGTTGTTTGTATAATAAATACTTTAATAGTTCCCGGGAAATTTGTCGTTAAACGTAACAAGGGAAGAAATTAAAAACACTACCATCGTACACATATGCTGTAGCCAAACCACAGATTTTACAGATTACTTCTTGGATATCAGAAATCCACACATGACCTATATAGAACCCCTTCTCTAGGAACTTTCCTTGCTGGTTTTTAAGCTGTCTTGAATGACTTTCTCCCACTCACAACTGCTTTTAATGATGAAGTGTACTGTTTTCTTCTAATGACCCCTTTAAAACTACTTTTGATTAACACCTGTAGTGTTCTATCTTGTTTTGAATGGCTGGTCTGATAAAAGTTTTAGTATTTTTTTTTTAAAATATTTACTCATACAGTATGTTGGCTATGTTTTAGTGAGCCACTTTCAGAGCAGTGGTTCTGAGGTTAGTGACCCACAAATGTTGAAATAAATGAATAAAATGTGAAAAGCATGTTCCTGCTTTACTTTCTGCAGTGCTTTTTTTCCCCCCATTGCTCCCAGAATTGCCCATCCAAGCATGTCAGCTGCAGTTTGAAGATGGGCTGTTGGCCATTGGTAATTATGGTGAATGGATTCTGGGAGCTGGAATCCAAAAAGGTTGTTTCCCCAAGCTTTGGCTTCTGAGATGATTACATTGAACCTAATTACCATTAGCTATGAGAGCAAATGTTTGGTCAACACTTACACTGTGCTCCTGAAACTCATGTGGTTTCTCTGTCACAGTTGAATTAGGCCAGGGCCATTTCCACACGAGTCTGTTATAGCACGATGATTCTACTTTCAACCTCCTATGGAATCCTGGGGTTTGCAGTTTCGGGAGGGGCCAGGCGGCCCCTCCCGAAACTGCAAACCCCAGGATTCCATAGGAGGTTGAAAGTGGAATCATCGTGCTATAACAGACTCGTGCGGAAATGGCCCAAGTGTGGAAAGTAGCACTGGAGAAGCAGTTCATATACTATTTCCCACATTGTTCTGACTGGGTGGCTTGTCACATATTTCTAGCCTGCAGTGTTAATCTTCTGCAGTGTTAATCTTCTTCTTTATAGCAGCTGACATGTTTCCATGGTTAGATGTATATCCTGTGGTTCACATACGATTGACAAACCACTTACCCTAGACATGTGGGTCTTCCACAGTCCCACTGATTTATGCTGTTCCTTCAGGATGTAGTTTAAATATGCTGGTCTTTAGTGTTTTGTGGAAATGTACCCTATTGCTCGTGGCTCAGGCTTTTGGACAACTAGGAGCTACTTTCTTGAGTCAGCTCTAGGGGAATAAAAACCCCACAGAAACTGGCCCTTGAGAAACAGTGGCTTCATTTCCTTAGATCTTAAAAAGGCTCTAAGTTCTTTTTAAGAATTCAGTTCAGTTTTATAATAGCAGTAAAGGTTTTGACAGCAATTCTTTAAAAGTCAGATAAATACGAATTGCACCATCAGCTTTGCCTGAGGGCCATAACTACCCTAGTTGATTTTCATCTGATAGATAAATGCTTCCTGTACCAGCCATTATTGCTTCATTTTAAGTGTTTCTCAGAAAGATAGGGAGGGGAACGAACCCTCAGTGTGAACTTGCATTTAGATCAAGTACACCCAAGCAGATCTTTAAGGTATCGTCCCCCATTACTCAGACCATGGTTATATACCTTCCAACAAATCTGCAGAATATTATGAGAGCTCCACAGAGCTATTTTAAGAGAATAAAATTTGTCTTTAGGCTATAACCCAACTGCTCTTTCATGACATAGTTTTGTGTGGCCAAGCCATATAAAGCGCTGTTGTTATAATTTTTACAAAGTACATTCTTAGCAGAAATTTTCTGCTTTTCTCTTTTCTGATTGGAATGGAAGGTAGGGGTTCTGTTTCAAATGACATGTACAAGATAGGAACGGGGAGATGCAGGCAAAATTTTGGAAAAGTCTGAAGGCCTACTGTAATGAGAATGAGATTTGAAGTTTAGCACTTTCATCAAAACGATACAAAGAGTTTTTTGTTATGTGCTTGGTATCACTATTCAGTCTAATGAGTTTTTCATTCCTAGTGTCATTCAGTGTGTAGATCTAGATAACTGAGTGCAGGTGTGTGCATGTATATTTATCTCCAAGTCACTTGTTGACTTATGGTAAGCCCATGATTTTTATAATGCTTTCTTAGGCGAGGAATACCCAGAGATAGTTTTTCCAGTTCCTTCTGCTGAAATATAGCCTGCAGCATCTGGTATTTGTTGGTGGTCTCCCATCCAAGTACTAACCAGAGCCGATCCTGCTTAGCTTCTAAGATCAGATGGGATCTGGAGTCTTTGGGGTATTTAGTCCCTAAGTGTAGATATAGTTGCTCTTAAAAAATAATTCCGTATGGCCTGAAACATAAGAACAGTGGAATTCAAAACTATGGCCTACTGTAAACCTAGTGAAAACCCACCCAGTTAACGGGAAAGAATATAGATA
This sequence comes from Cyclura pinguis, assembly GCA_030412105.1. NCBI lineage: Eukaryota > Metazoa > Chordata > Lepidosauria > Squamata > Iguanidae > Cyclura > Cyclura pinguis. The sequence continues at coordinate 165,692,252 of CM059603.1, read as the reverse complement.
ATAGTTTTCAGTTTCAAATGGTATCTTAAGCTAGCTATGCGTGAAACTAACACATCATTTCACAGGCATTATGACTTGTTCCAGCCACTTCATTTTGGTATAACAACACAGATAACTGGACTTCCCTAGTGAGCTGCCCAAACTGTAATTGTGAGAAATGGGTTGTTTGTGGAAACTGCATGGAAACAAACTCTGGCTAAAGATTATGAAAATTCTACTTAACAGAATAGGTTGTTCAACAATAGAATTTCATGAGTTAGTGGTCTCTCCTTTACTGGAGGCCACAGAGCCATCTGTCACTTGTGTTGTCATTCCATCTTGCATTGCTATTTCTACAATGGAGTAGGAGGTTGGATAAAATGACCTCCAACATACCTTCCAGCTCTGTAATTTTAAATCCTTAAATGGAAATGAAAAAGTGAAGGAGAGATGAATGAACAGAAAATTTATATGCCCGGTGACAAGACAGCAAATGCTAACATCCCACTATACCCAACCCACATAGAAGTGCACATTTATCTTCATTTCTAACTCATGGAAAAATGATTAAGGGATTGTCAACAAAGCTAGCAGTCAATCTTTTAGCTTGAGGTTTAGCTTATTATGTGTATTGCAAAGATAATAACCTTAGCATAGATTAAAAAAGCACTGAGAGTAATGAAAGCTCAGGCATTTAACCATTGGGAGAAGAGATTGCAGTTTGTTCTTGATCAAAATGTTTTCAGCCATCAATATTTGTGAAAGCAGGTCTAGGCATCTTTGATGGCTTTTGCAATTTTCACTTCAGAGGAAATTCACATTTCACAAATATTCGAGCTAACCTGATAGACTTCTGTTTTTAAGAAAGCATGAAGAGTTTGATTTTGCTTTGAACTTCTCCTCTCTTTCCTTCTTCTTCCCATAAAATATCCAGGATGGGTAAGAATAGTTCAAACCAATAAAAAAATAAAGATCAAAGGAGGAGACAGAGGTGAAAATTCAAGTTCAATAATTTTTTTTGTGAATGCAATGGAATGGACTGTTTTAAAGTTCCAGAACAATAGCACCTAGTTTCTGTTTTCATTCTAATTTCAGAATTTCTACATTTCAGAATTTTTCTTATTGTTTCATTGCTATTGATTGCATTGTTCAATAAAAATGCCCCTCATCCAAACAAGCGAGAACCCTGTCAAACAAGATAAGGAAGTTTTGTGCTCCTGGCTTTGTCATTTCAAGTTTGGGGTAGATAGGAACTACAGCCTTTGAAGATAAATTGAAAAATTATGGATTTACACAGGGGAAAAGATCCAGAGATAAGCTCTGAAGAGCTGATCAAACCAAACTGATATGGCAGAACAACTTGGATTTAACAAGCCAGGTAGTACAGAGATTCTTATTAGCTTTTCATTGCCTCCTGATGCATAAAGGATAATTAATTTTTTAGATGCATATTTCAGGCTGAACCCTATTAGAATTAAGATATGATAAGAGGGTCTCCTGATAAAGAAAATTGTATCCTTAATTAAACACATTCCTGACTAGTTACAGTGTTCCTAGATTGTTCTTCTTAAGGAGTTTTTTTTCTAACTAGAAACAAGATCCATATGTGATAGGGTCTTTGATATGCTGCAGGCCACCTTACATAGGCCAAGTTTAATGACATAGGTTTAATGGGTTGGAAACGGTATATCAACTTCTTGGAATTCATATTGTGCAGCCTTTACCATGGTATCGTTTGTCAGTTACAATTCTCTTATCACATGCTAAGATGGAAATTCAGAATTTAATGAGGGAATCCATGCATTAATAAGAATATCTCATGCTACAGCCATGCCAGTTACACTTCACAGGTATACCATATGTAGCTCTCCAGGTATTATTACACTGCAACAATCATTATTTCCCACTATTGGCTATGCTGACCATTAAAAATGGAAGTTTCCGTCCATGAGAGGACTATAGGCCCCCTCTATATGAATGTGAACTAAGCTCTGGCACTTAATTGCCAAAGTTTATAGGTAGAAAATTGTTACAGCTGTGTGAAGTAGTGTTTGAAAAGATCTGCATGGAATTAGTATGAAAGATTTAATATCCAAGAACCAGCATGGTATAGTGTTTTGAGGCTAGACTAGGATTCTGGGAGACCAGAGTTTGAATCCCTGATCAGTCACAGAAAATAACTTGATGACCTTGGGGAGGTCACAATTTCTCAGCCTATGAGGAAGCCAATTGCAAACCTGCTGAGAATTAGACCCTTTTTGCACCTTACCTTTTCGCGCTGCTGGGTTGGGGTTCTCGCGTGAGAAGGCTTGGAGGAATGCTGCCGTGTCCCTGCTGCTTCAGCTCCGCAGCTCCTTCCTCCTTGTGCGACTGCCCCACCCCTTGCAGCCTGGGAGTTAGAGGCTGTGCTGGGGCAGGAAGCACAACCGGCGCAGCTCAGGAGGCTTCACATGGCAGGTAAGTGTGCGCAAGGCCCTGGAGCGATGCATGACCACGCAGCATTTTCAGCTTTGAGCCGAAAATGAAAAGGTGCGTGCGTGGTCTGCATCAGGCGTCATGCAGACCGCTCCTCACATTTACACGATGCTCAAGGGGCCCTTTCGCTTCAAAAATGCTGTGCGAAAAGGGCCTAAGTCTTGGCAAGAAAACTCTATGGCAGTGTCACCATAAGTCAGACCCAGCTTTAAGGCACATAACAACAGTGTGATAAGGCACTTAGTATCTTTAGTTTTCTCTTCACCCAAATATTCCAGCACAGTATTGAGGAGATCATAGTAGTTGAAAAGTAACACCTACTGTGTCCTGTGTTAAAGATTTACTATCAGGATGGTGAGAATCAACCTGTTGATTACATCGATCCTCAGAAGACTATGGCTAGAGCTTGGTAAGTTAGTGTTAACACTAATGTGTTAATGTTAAATTGTTAAAGGAAATTAATTTGTTGATGTTAAAATTTTAAGAAAACTTTTCAACTATTTTGTTAAGTAAGCCATTCATTCATTCCATTAAAACCCAATTAATCAACTGAAAATCAATTATTCATTCATTTAAAATAACTTTGAAATACTAAAATGACCAATAACTAATCAAAGTAATGAGAAACATGAATAATTGCTCTAAATACATAAATAAATAAAATCATTGGATTTAACAATTCAAATAACAAAATTTCAAATTATCATTGAAAAATGAAATAATTTAGAAGCAATTAATTAATTTTAACTAATTGTTTCCAAGCTCTGGCTATAGCTCTCTCTTCCCCCATGTAGATACCTTAATTCATATTATAGGCCATTTCTACACTAGACTGTTATAGCACTATGATTCCACTTTCAACATCTTATGGAATCCTGGAGTTTACAGTTTTGGGAGGGGCCAGAAACTGCAAACCCCAGGATTCCATAGGACGTTGAAAGTGGAATCATAGCACTAAAACAGTCTAGTGTGGAAATAACCATAATTATATACAGTAAGGAAGAATCTCTAGCTACTAGGTAGAGCTATTCTGCGATCTTACTACTTAGTTAAGATACTGTGCCATGTCTTGTTTTGGGGTGATGAAAGTTTGTACTGTAGATTTAGCTTCCAGAGCACTGATGGTTTTTTTAAGCATATATTACAAAATGCAGGTATTACAGTAGCAAAGAAAGGTGCTTCCCATCTGCAATTTTACTCTTCCCTCAATAAGAAAGAGAAGCTGGAGTTGTAAACTAAGAGGTGCTCTGCTGCAATAATGCCTCCTTTAGCAGTTGTTCATTTTGAGAGTAATACGAATAAGGAAAAAAGGAAGAAAAGAGAATGGTGGATAATGCAGATGGTGTAGGGCACACGAAAGAAAGGTAAATAGGATATCAATGTCCCTGGAACCATTACTGTTTCTTCTGAGAGCAATTCCCCTTCCGCACATCCAGTCAAGTACAGTGGCATTTCCAAGTCTTTCAGCCTAAATAATGTCAAGGATGCAAAAACCATTCTGTGAATAAAAATGTTGTTGTGTTTTTAATTATAATCAGAGGACCTCTCTAGAGAAAATGAGATTGTGCAATGATTTCTTCTAGCAGTGCAATTTCATACGTGTATACTTCAACGTTAATCCTATTGTATTCAGTGCATTCAGCTGCCTGGCAAATCAGCAAAGGATTATAACCTTAGTCTATCTCAGACTGTCTCTAGGATCCTACAAAAGTGTTCATCTGCTCATATGTAGGGATAAAGTAGGGACAAATATATAACATAACATAACATAACATAACATAACATAACATAATATATATATAAAAATATTTTTATTAAAAGTTTCATTACATAAAAAACAGAGTGGATATACCCCATTGTCGGATATATCACACCCTCCGCCCCCACTTCCATATTATTTTACTCCAGTTGAGTCTTCTTTGTTTCCATTTACCAAAAGAAAAAGAAAGAATAACAGTTACATTTTACAGAAAGCAATTACATTATCTCTTTCTTTGCTTTCATATACTTTTAAATTTTTATCCATTCCAAAACTCCTTTCCATTCCCTTTCAAAGTTCTGGATAGGTTTATTTTTCAATGAAAATGCTAACTTTTCTGTCTCTACCATATCCAGAGCTTCTAATTTCCACTTTCCTAAATCAATATCTTTCTTTTCTTTCCAATGTTGTGCGTATGTCAACCTTGCAGCTGTTATCAAATATAACAATATCTTCTGATGACTTCTAATCCCCCTTTGTTGTCCGAACATATTTAACAAATAAAATTCCGGTATCATTTCAAAGTTCATTTTACAGATTCTTTGAATTTCATCATGTATCCCCTTCCAGAACTTTCTTGCCCTTCCACAAGTCCACCACATATGAAAGAAGGACCCAATCTTTTCATCACATTTCCAACATTTCACATTCTCATTTTTAGTTATTTTTTGCAATCTTTCTGGGGTCATATACCATCTATGTAACATTTTGTAAAAGTTTTCTCTTAAATTTAAGTTTGGGGTAAATTTTATATCAGTTTTCCATACTTTCTCCCAAACTTCTAATTCGATCGGGTGTCCTGCATTCTGAGCCCATTTTAAAGTAGGGGCAAATACAGACGAACACGCAAGCCCCATTCCCAATGTTACCACACTGCTTCCCAGAACTTTGGGTGTTAAGCTCAAGGTCTGTATTTGAGTCTGTATACAGTCCATAATTACATCTGATCAATGTGGTTAAATAGCTGCTGTGATTAGGTGTCCAGCACTGTTCTTGGCTTCCGTAATGAGAGCTTTGTAACAGTGTTCCACTAAATGCAATCACAGAGCCCTATAAAGAATTCTGTGTTTAATATGCAAAGGTCAGAGAAACTTCCATGCATGTGGTGATGTTCAGGGCAGGACTTACCTGTGTTCCTGCATCTCTGCCCCTTATTTAGCCCTATACATCAACAAATGAATGCCTGAAGAGGCCTATTATATGTAGGCTTCTCGGATAGGCATGGCCCTCTTCTCTGGTCCTCAGGGTGAAGGGGGAATCTCACTGTGGAAGCACTATCTTGAAAAGTGTGTGTGTGTGTGTGTGTGTGTGTGTGTGTGTACAGTGAGCTTTCCACTTTCAAGGGTTCAGCAGTCATGGATTTGATTATTTGCAAGTTATTCTATTTATTAAAATAATCTTACTCTGTATATCTCTGCCACAGGAAAATTTCCAGCAGCAGCAGACCATAGAATTGCACTCCAGGACCTAGAGATTCCTAGACAGAACACTTCTCTAGGCATTTTTAGGTCCTCCAGTGTGACTCTAGGGTTCAGTGCTGCTGGAAGTTGACCACAGAATTGGACTGGAGGACTTAGAAAATAGTGTTCATGATTTTTATTTTTATCTGTGTTGTTTCCACTTTGCTTGTGCCCCTAACCTCTGTGAAAGTGGAGGGCTCACTGTGTTCCTCACTCCTTAGGTTTAGTCTTTTTAATTTAAATAGAACACTCTGTGCAACTATAGATAATGCTTAAGGTATCATGTTTAATGACATTACTAGTGGCCAACCTTGTAGTATTACCCACATTACATCACCACAGCCTGTCTCCTGTGACATCACAAGGGACATCCCAGCTCAGGTTTTGGTGTGAAATGTCTGGGTCTGGAATAGTCCTGACCTTGCAACTCTAACTATGTGTCTGGGAATCCAGAATTTTTACTAGCCTATCACACAGCTCACAACAAAATGATCCATATTGTGTAGTCAGGATAACTGAACTTGTTATCTTGCTCCTCTGAATTAGTGCAACAGAATCTACCACCTCTTAACCCAAGTTTAAATGCTCAATCTATATGGGGCGTCTTGTCAAAATGCATTCAGCCACACTTCAATAAATATGTCTGTTGAGGTTCAATATAATATAAGCTATGCCAAAGCAGTCATCCATATGTTATAATCACCTAAAAAGTTCACTTAAAGTACAAGCCTATTTATATCTTCTCAGAAATAAGTACAGTTGAGTTCAATAGTGCTTACATCTGAGTCATACTGCATCTCAGTTCCTAACCAGAAAGGTGTTTTCATTAGCAGATGCCATCACCCAATCCTGCAGGGGTTTGCAGAGTTTGCTGGCAGGACATGCAGAGTTTGTATGAAGCAATGTCTTTGTGTGTTGGCTGTGTATATGTCTCCCAAACTTTGCTTAAATAAGATGGCCACGATTGTGCTAATTTTACTAGTCATATGAAGGAGAATTTCATACACACAGCCCTTCCACAAGAATATTTCCCATCTTAAATGCTCAAATGAGAGTAACAGCATTTGACATGTAGTTATAATAATAATATGATCTGTCCTGTGTGACTGAAATTTCTTGCTTATTTACCACATGATATGGTAAAATCTCTTTTAAGTGCTTTACCTATGTGTTGCTAATAAGTATATAATATAATGGCAGTTTAGAACATTTCAAAAACAGTTAAAAGAAAGCAGTCATGATTAGGACGACTGGGGAAAGTGTATATAAGTTGATATGTTTTCAATGGGCATTTCCAGTGGAAACCCATTTCTGTCTCTCAAACTACCTGTCAGTTTATATGTGTCAATGCCGATATTGAGAAATCCTGCTTTCATGTTGTAACCTGAAGGCATTTAGTTGGTTGTGGAACAACCAATATGTGGCTCTTCCAAACAATTAAAGACAAGTGGTATTGACTGCCACTGCCTTGAGCATTGATACGCAGTCTGCAAAAGGCAGTAGGATGGGGAGGGAGGATGAAAGAATCTGTATGGTGTGACCTATCATCATTCAGATCTCAGAATTCTTCTGTGCCTTTACTTGCTACTGGCTCTGAAGACACATAGCCAATCATCATTCAGGTCTCATAATGCTATTGGTTTGAGATCTGGATGGACCTGCCTTCTTTTGAAAGGTACAACAAAAATCTTTGTTGTAGTGTGCCTTCAAGTAATTTCTGACTTACGGTGACCCTGAGGCAAAGCTATCATGGGGTTTCTTAGGGCGGAAAATGTGTGGTGCACCCAGAGTCACCCAGTGGGTTTCTATGGCCAAGCCAGGAATTGAACCCCAATCTCCAGGGTTGTTGTCCAGTGCTCAAACCACTGCACCATGCTGGTACACGATGTGCTTGGTTTCTTTGTATGGCTAGTAATGGACCCTGTGCCTGCCTACCATGCAGAGAAGAGGAGGAAGAATGTCCAAGGAACCTGTTTGAACCAGAAGTATGAAATCATATGAGCCCTTTGGGATTGGTTTTTAGTGTTGCAATGTACGCTGGATTTTTTTTTTAAAAAAAACACCTTCTGGAAAAGTAATAAAACTCCAAAATTAAGCGAATGGTTTAATAAATTATTAAACTTAGGAGAAATGGATAAACTTATGACTTTACTGAAAGAATACTCAAATCGAATCTCATTTAAAAACATGGAGACCCTTCATAGACCACATAAGGAATTCTAGGGGAGACATAATAGTGATTGGATTTGAAATGTAAGATTTAAATAGGTCTAAGTTTATGTTTCTGTGGAGAATATATGGGATTATATGACTTAAAAAGAAAGGGAGGTAGGAATTAGAATTTAGAACCAACAGTTAAAGTCAATCTGGAAGCTGTTTTTGTCTTATGTGTTATGTGTTATGTGTTAGTGAGCCAAATGTCTAGCATCAAGAGCTTAGGTTTGTGTCTTTCATTCTTTGTAATTGTGTAGTTATGTAGTTATGTCATTAGGTTATCTTGCTGGGGGCTGGCATCTGTTTATTTAGACTGTGGTTATGTTCTTATCTCTCTTTTTAAGCTCTGTTCTTTATTCTTTATTCTTTTTTTCCTTTCTTTTCTCTCCTTTATTTCTCTTTTATCACTCATTTTTTTCTCTTTTGTTTCCTTTTGTAATGTTACATAATGGCAGTTGTTGTATTGTTAAGTGTATGTAAATTTTAAATTAATAAAGATTTAAAAATATTTCTCTAAGAAAACATCCCACCTTCTGCGTGAGACTAAAAAGCTGTTGCTGCTGCCAGATTTGCTGTCAAATACTTCAGGATAACAGAATCTAAGATTGGCCAGCGCAAATACTGCAAACTCCAGCAACAATTCAACTGTCTGGAGACCCCCAAGGCTTCCACTAAAAGATGTCAGGAGTTAAATGGAAAAGTAAAGGAGAGAGTGGTCTGCTAGGAACTGTCTGCAGTAGCCTGCAATTTTTTAACCATTCTGTATGAGAACTATGGACTAGTATGAATATGTTATAAAATGAGCTTTTTAAAAAGAGTTCCCTGGATACATAAATAGTGAGGTGGACATATTAGCTTATTTGATATATTATTCTCAGACACAATGGATCTAAAAAAGGCAGCAGATGGGAGTGAAAGTGAGGATTGTGAAGGACAGTAATGCTCTATCTGTCTGACCAGTAAATGACAAAGAGCCTGGTAGATATAATCACTCCAAGGACTACTCCCTAAGTTGGAAGAAGGCATGGGAAAATTCTTAGACATTCAAGAATGTTTTAACCAGCTGAAATTCCAAGACCTGTAATTTTGTCTTCAGAGTGTAGCAAACAGGACACATGATATGATTCTGGGCTATAGTATCCCTGAGTATTTATCCAGAACATCCACCAAAGCAACATTCTTTTATTTGGATAACATTTCATCAGCTTATAAATGAATGGTACAGCTATATATATAATAAACTGAAAGAGCAATTTCGGCAGATGCATTTTACTTCCCTGGGTTACTAGTCACCTAATCTTGCTTTATGTTTATTTGTCTTCATAAAGAGACTATATCAAGGCTCCTTGTAACAAATGCCACTTGGTATTCATGATTTCTCTAGTTACAGTTTTTATAATCATCTTGTAATTTGATTACTATTTTCCTTGCTTGCCCTTAATCTAATAAAACAAAGAGGAAATGTTTCTATGTGACCTTTTAGATGTTTCCATGTCTTTTGATGAAATATAAGGTCATTAAGATTTTTGTTCATTAGGGTTTATTAACAGCTTTAAAATGGTTAGTTGATATGTTCAAACTATGCAATTATCTGTATTCTGGAATGTTTTGTTTTGGCATGTGTTATACTTGGGTTGATATGATCGTAAGCCTAGACTGCATTCTTTGTGGCATACCACAAAGACATGAGGAACTTGAACAAAATGTACAGTATGATAGCCAACAAGTGACCCATGGGGCAATTTTAGCTGCTCTTCTTACTGTTCCTCCCTTGGTGGCCCTGTTGTATGTGAATCAAAGCACACTGTTTCATTCCTTGTTCATGTGAATCGTTTTCGCACATTTTGATATTAAGCATCTCCTTAAGGTTTATGTTAAATGCCCCAAGTGTTAAATAATTGTGAAACCGAGCAGCCCCACTATTACATATAGTGAGGCAGTCACCTCAGGCAATAGATCTTGGCGTGTCATGGAGTGGAAACAACCTGGTGGTTATTTAATATATTATGATTCTATTTTTACTGTCAAGAAGGGGAAAAGGAACTTGTGGGATTTTTTTTTTTTTTTTGGCTTTGTATGCCAGAACAGCTTAGCTGGCTATGGGTACTATACATCTTGAGTTTGAGAGCTGGCAGGGGGGGTGGTGCGATTTGGTGCCCTGCTTCAGAAAGCAAAATATTTTGAGTGGACCTTGTTGTGGGCTGTGGCTCATCAAACTGCCTGACAACCCAGAAAAGGGTTTGGTTATCCAGGAGAAGTAATTGCTTATCCCCTGGAGGACTGTTTGTAGAACAAAACAGAGCAGAAGTTATGTATATCAACAGACCAGGTATAAATTGTACCATTGTCAGCTCTTATGTTGTGGCCAGATGGCAATTTTCTGCTGTTCCCTTTATTTCCAATATCTGGAGCTGAGTTGCATGGTATATGTAACACAATGGCACTAATCACACAAATAAGAATAGTGCCAGCGACCTTGGGGTAATCATGGATTACTAGAAGTATAAAAAAAAATACCAAAACAAGGAAACAAAAACAAAACCCCCAACCCAAACTTTAAGGTGAGAGAACTTCCAAAAGATCCAATGGAATATGCTCCATAACTGTGAATGACTGATTTTTGCAATGGAAAACTGGGCTGGCATCCTCTTATTGGTTTATGAAGGCCTAAGTCCAACCAATGCCATTGCAACTCACTTTGTTGGCTGTTGCATAGGTCAGAGTTATGTTCTAGCCCTGAAAAGACCAAAAGCCCCCTGCAAGCCCATCTTGTCAGTTGTGCGACCCCCGCCCTAGTAATTCTGGGTTGTCAGAGGATAAACAGTGTGCCATCCAGCTATTTTCCTTTAGGTGCATGATCTCCAAGGACGCCATCTTCAGGGATGTCCCAAGGACTCCAGGAGGTCCTTGCTGATGGCTGTCAGAATGTATCCAGCTACAAGAAAATAGTAGATATATCACTGCTGATCCCCTCACACTCTGGCAACCTGGAAATGGCCATGTTGGAGGGCTGCTCATCTTAAAAGGTGGGGTTTTTTTGGTGGGGGGGGGCTCATAGTTTTGGGAAACATAGCACGAGAAACACATAAATCTGCCAATGTAGAATCTTCACCCTGGAGAGAGGGGGTGTCCTGTGTCTCCCACGTCAGTGGGGGTGGTGAATGTGGCGTGGGCTTTAATGTAAATTTTAAAAGAGGTGCTGAATCCAAACTTCAAAATAAGTTCAGCATCTTTGATAATTCCTTTAAAACTAATGCCTGAAGCCAATTCATCACCCCTGACACTGGGAATCTATCAACTGCTAGTGCCTAAGAAGGCACAGCTGATTGATTATAACAGCAAACCTTGTTTACCCTGTAACATATTATAAGTATCTAAGAACAGCCTTGTTGGATTAGACAAAAGCTCATTAGCACCAGAATTCTAGCTCAAGAAGTGGTCAGTCAGACCAAGAACAACACAGTGAGGATAATCATTTCCCATTGTTGGTACTCAGGCTTTCTGGTAAGGATGGTAAAGGGGAAAATTGGAAAGAAGGTTTATGCACTCAGAACACCATACTGACAGTTTCTTTTTTGTTCCAGCCCCAGGACAATTTATTTTAATAAGCTGACCTTGTTAGCAGTACAAATTGCATTAATCATCAAATGGTTCCTGTTAGCAGTGTGGTTGGTAGGGAAACTATAGCAGCTGCAAGTCTCCTATGTTAGGGATTGCAGAGATCAGATGTGGAACCATAGTTACCATCCTGCAGTGGTGTGAGCTGTAGCAACCTGCTGGGTCAGCTGCAAATGATGGAGTGTGTTTTGTAATATTGAAAATGCTGCATACCCTTCTGTTTGTGTGCAATACAGGGACGACATGTGTTGAAACTGAGCATCAGATTTTTTAAACAAAAATGGCTTGGACAATTACTTAGAGGTCTGACTACAGATGCAAACATTTATCTTCCTGAGCAGCCTTGCTTCCTGCCCTTCCTGAAGATGTTTTGCATTTGGATTCTTGGAGAATATTATAATATGGAAAGGATAAAAAAGAGCTATAAGTAGTGAAACCACATGATGCACTCTTTCCACAAAGCACAGCTTTCATAACTAATAACTCTTCAGATCTGCTTGATGTTTGTGCAAAGAGTGGAGCAGATACTTGTCCATTAATTTCCCTTTTAATCTTGTGCAGATCCAGGGTTTCTTAGTGATTAGACTGAATTTTTCCCATTAGTTTTCTTCCTAACACATATTCAGATACTATTCATGCCAAAGAGGAAGACCCAGAGCCAGTGTTTATCAGCCTCAGTCGATTTGCAGATATGCCTGGCATGGGAGGAATGATCTTAGCTCATGAATGTTAAGAGGAGGAGGATTGCTAAGGGTCAGAAGAAGGATTCCATAGATATTCTCTGGTCAGTTGAAGGAGCTGCTTTTTGTTATTGAAACCAGTGATAGAATGCCTTTTGCTTTCTGAGGTTGTAAAAAACAGAATAACAATTCGAGATGATCTTAAATATGGGTGAGGGTGTCTGAACTTCTCTTTTACTTTGACAGAAAGTAGGTTGAACAGAGGTTGTGCAAGCATCAAATATAAAGTAATAGTCTATATCAAGACTTCAACTGTGGAAGAAGTGAATATTCCTGCCCTTTCTGACCACTTGGTACTGATAGGGCTGTTCCTACCATTAGGCCTCAGACAGCAGAGACTGTGGAACAAGAAGTGGTGGAACCAGTGATGACTCCAAAATCAATGTGAGAGTGAATTTGTCCTGGGTTTTAGTTGAAACTTTAAAATAGTGATCCAAGGCACAGCATTTACTTTGGGAGTAGGTTTCAACATTTTGGGTAGCTCCTTTTATTAACACTCAGGGTGGAGTCAATGTCCCACTGACATTGAAGCCACCAAGTAGCACTGGCGATGGCATCTTTTTGGAGAAAGCTATATGTACCTGCCTCCTTGTAACACCTAAACTAGCCTGCTGTTGTCTGAGTAGTGAAGATTATTTCCTGTTTAAACTGTTGAAGTAATATTAAGCTGCCAGCCCACTTAACTTCTGTCTATGCAGTAGAGGTGTGTATATGAGGTATATATGTATATGAGGTGTGTATATATCTCAGGAAGGATGAAAAATGTCTTGGACCTGTCCTGACCCCACCACTGCTTCTTTCTTCCTTCCTTTCTCTGATCAACCAACCTCTGAACAGCCAAAATGATCAAGGGCTGTGGGCAGGAGAGGCATGTGGAGTGAGCGTGTCTGTATGTTAGTGGCCTCATAAAATGGTGTTAGTGGGGAGATTTGTGTTCCCTCCGTCTGCCACTTGATGCCTGGAGTGCCTTCCCTATTAGAAAAGCTTACAGTGTTTTGGTCTGTGTATCTTACAGGGAGAAATAGTGAGACATGATATAGGAGCATTCAGAGTGATAGCTCCATTAGTCTGTTTTAGCATAAAAAGACATAATGGAATCCAGTAGCATGTTTTTGCAAATAGACTGTAATCCATGAAAACCTACACTAGAAATTTGTTTTTCTCTGGCCATTTCTGCACCTTACAGGTTCCTGCTGACATCCCGTTGTGATCCTGGCAATGCATTTGCCGGGATGGGAGCGTGACGAGAATGCTCCTCTCTGCACCCGGCTGGATCCCTGCGGAAGCAAATGTGAGCGACATGTGCCTGCCTTCTGCAGCGCAGTCAGCCTCTTTCCTGTGCTGCGCTGGGGAAGGAAGTGCGTGATCATGCTTCCACCCCTTCCGCATGGACGGGGGTGATGGGAGTGTCTTGTGATTGTGAGCACTTGGCAGGTTTTTTCCGTTAAGTGAATATCCTGCAATTGCAATAGGTGGGGATGGATTGGCAGAGGGACTGTGACGACGTTGTGTGAAAGCATGACCTGTGGATTGCTGCCATTGTGTCCCTATCACGGGAACTGCGATGCCATGAAGAAATGGCCTCAGTTAGTTAATGCTGGATTCCATTATGTCTTTTTGTGTTGTTGTTGTTATTGCATGCCTTCCAGTTTTTCTGATTTATAGTCAGGCAAACCTATCATGAAGTTTTCTTGGCAAGATTTGTTCATAGGGTGTTTGCCATTGTCATCCTCTGAAGCTGAAAGAGTGTGACTAGCTCAAGGTCACCCCATGGGTTTCCATGGCTAAGTGGGGTCTCCAGAGTCCTAGTCTAACACTCAAACTACTATACCATGCTGGTTGCCTTTTTTTATGACATAGGAGTATAAATGTATGCATAGTGTAGAGAAAATAGGGAGAAGCTAATAGGAACATGTTGTATTTGTAGTTCATTATTAGTGTTATATTTAAAATCTCTTTAAAATTGTTTTAAAATAATAATAGTAATAGTAATAATAATAATAGTAATAGTAATAGAAACACAGCGCACCTCAGTTAGCTTCTCCTTATTTTCTCTACACCTTGCATAATTTTAAATTATGGGGAGTACGTTCAGTCATTGCAATCCTAGTTGTTACAATGATGTGAATCTGGCTTATGACATCATAAATGACAGGATGCCAACCTAAATGAATAAAGCTTTTTTCACTCTTTGATAATGGAAGCTAAATAGGACAGATAGAAGATAGCTCTTCACACAGTGCACAGTTACAGCTATGTATTACTTCCAGTTTTACTGGCAGTTTCCCTATGTGTAGTGGTTGCCGGGAAATGTGAGATGAATGGTGCCGTTGAACTCATGTGCTGCTGGTAGGCTTCCTAGAGGCAACTGATTGGATACTTTCTGAACAAAATGTTTGACAAGTTAGGCCTATATTAAAAGATAAAGCCATGATAAGTCTGTTTCAGCATACAAAAGCATAAAGGAATCCTGTAGCACCTTTGAGAGTAATTGAGAAAAAGAAATTTTTAGCCTAAGCTTTTGTGGACTCTAGCCTGAAGTGGACAAAAAGCTTAGGCTAGAAATTTCTTTTTTTCTGTTACTCTCAAAGGCATGTGCTTCTTTTATTAGATAGGCTTGATCCAACAGAATCCTCAGAATACAACCTATTTTGTGCATTTCCCTTGATAAGCTCATGTAATTGGTTGGTGATGTATGGGTAGTTCTTTCTGGATTTTGCATGTATAATTTTATCTCCTCCTATGTGTGATCATTATTCTCTTCCACTGAGTGTATAGCTTTGAGAAAGAAACACATGGAAGAAGGGGATTCCCACCTTGCCGGCCAGAACAGCTGAATCAACCCTGGAGATCAGTGGGGTGACAGATGTCGCAGCCAGATTGCCCTCCCATCTAGTTTTATCTGTAGTGGACATCTGGGAACACTGGTGGTAGTGCATGTGAGCTGAGTGGATGGAAAGGCTAGGCAAATCTTTGTCATTTCCCCCAAGGATAGATTAGAGAGAGATATACAGTTCCCAGATCACAGGGCCTAGCTGTTGTTTCCCAGTCCTCACTGTGAGGATTCTCATGGGCAAAAGCAGTGTTGTGACAAATGCTTATGTGTGTGTGTGTTCGTTAGACTTTGTGCCTTTTGTTTTAATGGCAACCTCTGTCACAGTGTGGTTGCCTCTTGAGGCGTCATGCTTAATGCACCCCCTAGGGGC
Source organism: Cyclura pinguis (assembly GCA_030412105.1). Taxonomy (NCBI): domain Eukaryota; kingdom Metazoa; phylum Chordata; class Lepidosauria; order Squamata; family Iguanidae; genus Cyclura; species Cyclura pinguis. Next base: position 165,676,801 of record CM059603.1, on the reverse strand, counting down.
TGCCCCTTGTAACATCACAGAAATTTATCCCTAATTCTGTGGTTTTAGCTCTAAAATCTTGGGGCCTGGGATAGCCCTGACCTGACAACCCCAAAGAATTATCTTCCAAGGCATAGATAGAGAAGGAAGTTTCTTTGGCTTTGCAGGCAGGCAGGCATGCTAGCACAAATGTTTCGAACTGTGGGCACCAGATTTCCCAATTAAACTGTTATATCCCTTGTCCACACTGAAAGACATGGTTTGCCCTAAGGCAATTTCCTGAAAGGAACTAGAAAACAGAAAGACAGACATTGAGCACATCAAGTTAAGAGCGGATACAGACCAGCTATGATCTCATCAGCATTCAGTACACTGAACTAACGTGATAATGGGGTGCTGGTGGGGAGAAGGGCAGAAACAAAAGAAGAAAAGGCATTGAAAAACAGGCTGGCATTAAGATAAAATGTGCTGTCTCAAGCAAGCACAGGAAGAGAGAACAGCATGGTGTGAAAGTCTTGCAATAAAAGGACATTTATTCTGTTGAAATCTGTGAGCAATAGGAAAAAAAAAAACCAAGCACCCATCATAATACAATTTCAGTGTTTGGAGAGTAGTTGCTGATTAGATTATGCAAAAGGCAGAGCCTGGTTCTGCCCTGGGTGTGTGAGTGCTAGTTTCCTTTAGCTCTGTGTGTGTGTGTTTTGTCTTGGGATGATCACTGTCTGATCCATAGCTTTTAATTATGCTGATTATATTTCCACCGAAAAATAGAGGCTGCCTCAGAATCAGCCAAGAGCCAAATTAATGTGATACGCATTTTGTACTGGGAGAAATCCTTGCCATTTTTCTGATTATTTTTTCACTTTTTTGCCGTTTCTTGAAGCCAACACCTGCAAGGTTAGCTAAATGTCATTAAAACTGTCTAATATAGATCGTTACAGCTCAGAGAAATGCACTTGATATATTTACTTTTGAAGATTCCATTACCACAGGCAGTGGCAGGTGTAATTTTTTAAATCTGGAAACTTTTCATTTCCCAGAAAGCTTGGATTTCTCCAAAGATCACCTCCGGAAGACTTAATTTCTGTTATATCTTTGCAAATAAGTATTCTGTTCTTCTATCACAGCCTGCTTGTTCTCTCTATCGCACAGCTAATAGCAGCATTGGGGAGGTTTTGGAACTGCGGCTACAGCACAGGGGAAGAAAGTGAGGTCCTTCTGTTCCTCACCAGATCCCAGCCTGCTCACAGCTACTTCTAGCAAAACAAAATGTAATTTGAGGAGATGTAGTCATGTATCTCCAGTATCCCATTTAGTTAACCCCACATTCTTTACTGAAAAACTACAGTGATTGATTGAGGCATCTGAACTGCAGTAAGAGCAGGATCAATCACACAGTTTATTGTTTACTACACAGAGTGTATTTTACACCAGTGATACTCAGGGGTGGTCCATGGACTGGTGCTGGTCCATGAGGCATCAGCTATCAGTCTCTGGAGAAATTGCAGGAAAGGGAGAAACAACTGCAGCCAATGGACACAAAGATGGAACCAATTTCTGACACATTGAAAAAATAAAGTACCCTCCACATCACACTCAACCATTGTTGTTGTTGTTGTTGTTGTGTGTCTTCAAGTTGTTTCTGACTTATGGTGACCCTAAGGCGAATCTATCACAGGCTTTTCTGGGGCTGAGAGTATGTGATGCACCCAAGGTCATCAACTGGCTTTCCATGACCAAGCAGAGAATGGAACTCTGGTCTTCAGGGTTGTAGTCTAATTCTCAGGCCACTATGCTATGCTGGCTCTCTAAACCTTTATAGCAGGCAGTTATTACTTTAACTGTTCTCATGTCATCCTAAGGAGAACACTAGAGCTCTCTGACAGAGAATTCTAAGTACCTCACCAAACTACAAATCCCAGGATGAGTAGAGAAAGTTGTATCAATTTTCTGCAGCTGTTTATCTATACTAAACATATATAGAGATATATAAGAATATATCTATATTCTTAAGAATATTAGGTTTATCTCGTGCTTTTCTTCAGTGGATTCAGAGACACATATAGCTTTCCTTCAACCGGCTCGACCTCAAAATAGTCCTATAAGTTGATCAGGCTGAGAGAGAGTGACTGGTGCAAGTGCACCTAGTGAATTTCATAGCTCAGTGACGACTTGGACCAGGATCTAAATACTAGCCATCACCACACCACACTGCCTGTTTTATAATCCAAAACAATCCCATACCTTATGGCTTGTGTTAGGCTCCACAAGGCTGCCTTACATATTGTCTTTGCAACCTCATGGATTATCTTCCTCATGTTTAATTGGAGATAGGGGCTTTTATTATTTTCAGCAATGAAATTTATGTTGTTCTGTCTTGTAGTAGAAGGGCACATAAGTTATTTCTCATAGTGGATTCAAACATACTTTCAAAGAAAAGTTTGCTGTCTTTATTTTTCTTTTAGTTATGTGGTAGAAGAGATAACTTTCCATGTGCCTGCTGTTTTTTCCCTTTTCAAACTATGGTCTTACTTTTTAAGCATATTGCAAGTTTCACAGTCAGCCCCAGGTATTAGAATTTCCCCGTTTCTCACCTTCTCATCCCCATCCAATATCTATTTTCATGCTCATGAACTCAAATATTCACTATACATTGCAGTTTTACAACCAAGGAAGCATTCAAAGACATCAGGTTTGATTCAGCATACAACTCTAGTCTTGGAATGACTTTGAATTTAAAATGAGCAATCAAAGTATGCTTGGAAGAAACTACTCATTCATGCTATCTCAGTGACATAAAATCAAAACGTGAATCTCAAGACCAGTGCTATTATTTTACTTGTGTTATACATGATAAAGCTTTTAAAAAGCATATCAGAATAATCAGAATTAGATAGCATATTGTATATCAGACAAGCCAATGTTTGCAAAGGGCCTGCCAAACTACACTGTTTTTTGTTTTTTTCTGGTAAAAGCAGTATAGACAATCCATTTAAATGTCATTCTGAGTTAGAAAAGGTTTCACACATCAGTTGGGCATTTTAACCTTTTAATAATTCTGTGAGAGGCAGAGCAAGTGAACTTTAAGATTTTCTAAAAATGTTTTTGCTCTGTTTTTTGTCTATATATGACATTTGGGAAAACTGCAGCAAAATGATCCTGTTTTTACTGAATTTTAAACTGAAAGACACTACACGTTTCCACCTAACAGACCAGTATCCACATGAGCTGATATTATATATGCAATTTAGATAATTTTATTTTGTCTGTATTACCCAGAATCCCCTAGTCGGTATATCCGGTGGACATGATTAGTGGAGAATTCTGAGATTTGTAGCCAAAAAGTGTCCCCCCCCCCCCCCAAGATCTGATTAGATGTGTTCGTTTGTTGTTTAGCTGGGTTTGACTGCTGGGTCTGGAGTGACCAATATAACTAAACTCAGGGCTAAGTCTAATTGCTAGTTCCAGCAGGAAAAGATCCACTGAAGAAAATAAAGAATAGTAAATCAACACTTACATAAAATCCACTGATTTAGTGGTTATACTCTAGTTGGGACTAGAAATTAGATTTAGGACTTTGGGAATTCCATTCTTTGCCAACAAATAATGAAAATTTCATTATTGCCATCAGTTACGTAATTTATGCAGGCTGCAGAAACTTAATTTGTATGCTCTATATTGGCTGTATTTAGTGGGCTTTTTTGTTGATGTAGAATTTAGCTTCACTCCATCCCCCTGATGTATTTTTGGCAGGAGGAGGTTTATCGTGGATTCATGGACTGTTAGAGAGAAGAGAGGTCATTAGTCCTGGGAATGGATTTGTAAGATGGTACTTCACAAGAAGAAAGAAAGAAAGAAATGTGGAAAAGTACTAGCAAATCAGCTTGACATGACAGTGAAGTAGTAGTGCTTGCCATTGCTTTTGCTTAGATGTCAACGATGCTTGTTTTAACAGAGTTATCTTTATATGTGACGAAAGGAGCAGAAAGGCTATCAAGAGTATTTTACAATTGTGCGAAAAACATGTAATGGCTGCTCAAGTCAACCAGAAAACTTAAAACAGAAGATTACAATTACAAATGGGCTATAATTAACCAGATTATATCACAGCTCATTTCCAGCTGCTCAGCTTCGTCCCAAACCCAAATCTGTTGATCACATTTTTTTAGGGGAAAGAAGAGGCAAGTGGTTTGGAAAGATAGACTGTAAACTCTTTTGCAGTAACACATTTAAAAAAGAGTTAAATAAATAACTCAGTGTTTCAGTGGAAAATGCCTGTATTTCAGAGAGTTAAAAATGGTATATTTTGCAAATTAAAATGCTGTAATACTTAAATTTGGTTTCCATTTAGGTTAACACTAGAATCCCAAAGATCTGAAGCCTGATTTTTTTTTTTTTAAAGGAAGCATGTTTGGCATTTGGCTGTTGATAACCTTCAATGTAATTACAGGAGCTGTAGGGACCAGTTTGGCAAAGTGGCTACTAAAATGCATTCACTACCCTGTCCCGTCTCCAAGCACTAGCCGCTTCTAAATTTCTACAATAGGCATATGCAATATGTTGTTCCTCAGATGTTGTTGGACTACAGCTTCTCTCAGTCCTCACTGGCCAGTCCTTACCACTGGCAAAAACAGAACAGAACAAAACAAAACAAAACAACCCCAATATTTTAAAAAAGAATTGCAGTTGCAATCCAACAACATCTGGAAAGGCATACATTCTTCATTCCTAGTTTTCAGCAGGGCTAGAATGTTACAGCTGTACACAAGAAGAGTCCTGCTAGTACAGATCAGAGCTTGGAGAAGCTTCAGCTCCCATGGCTATGCTCAAATGAGGATTCAAGGAGTTACAGTTCCAAAAGTAACCTTTCCAAACTCTGATTCAGATTGAGAGTATCCAGAAGAGTCCTTCTATTGAACTTGGAACTTACACCTACTCTTCACAAATTTGTCTAACATGAGATAAAGAAAATAATAAGATTCTTAAGAGAATCTGAGTTTTATAAATGTATAATGGCTTTTCTTTAAAGCTTTGCAAGTTTGTGGTCATTACTGGTTTCTGTGTTTGTGAAGTTCATATATTATGAATTGTTGTATGTAACAGTGCTTCTTTTTAATCATCCTGAGTCGACTTCAGAATAACCTCCTTGATCTATTATTATGAAAAAAGGAGGAAAATCTATCTTTATTCACTCCCTCTGAGCTATTCATAGCTTCATAAATTTCTATCATCCCACCCACCTACAGTTATCATTTTTTTACTTGAAAAAGCCCTGAATGCTTCAGCTTTTCCTCATATCTTCAGATGCAATTTGCTCATCATTTTCTGGTGCTGAGATACCCTTTTCAAGATGGGGTGGCTATAGGTTGTATTCCAGATGTTGCTGTAGCAGAGAGATATGAAGGTATTATAATACCAGCAGTTTTATTTTCAGTCCTTTTCCTCATAATTCTTAACCTTGAGTTGCCATCACTGCTTGCCTGTTTCAGTAAGCTGTTTTCCAGTAGTCACAATGAATTCAGAGTTTCAGGCTCTGTGTTTGCATAAATATATATGCAGTTAGTTGATTTTGTCCAAAGTGTACTGAAATTGAATCTCATTGGCCATTTGGTTGAACTTTCATTCTATTTGAAGAGAACCTTCCGGAGCACTGTATAATTTCCGCCATTCTAAAATGTTCTAATCTTATCTACAAATCTGTATTCCTTACTGTTCAACAACTCCAACCCAATGATTATTTAGTACAGTCCTCCCTCCACATTCGTAGGTTTGACCTTTGCAAATTTGATTATTCATGAGGCATGTGCTTGCCTCTCTCCCATTTTTCTCCTCCCATCCCTTGCATTCTTCACCCTAGGCTTGCAAAGCTTGCATTTAAAATGGATGTTTTTCCTTTTGGGTAAGCAAAGCCCCCTCCCACTACATGGCCTCTCTGTCATGTGGTTGCATATTTTGCTGTGTATTGGCTGCTGAGTGGTCAAGTGCTCCTTTCTCAAGATGGCTGCCAGAAGTAATTAGAGGTCCAGCACTCCCCTCTTCTCTATCTGAGAGGAACATACTGGTAAACCTTTTAGGTTGTTTTTTTTCTCCCCCTGCCTAACACCAGGGCCAGAAGCAAAGGAATGGGGAAGGAAGCTCCAGAGGAGAATGGGAGGAGAATCACGGGGGGGGGGGTATTCACGTTTTTCCACTTTCACAAGGGCTCTGTGCCCCAAACTCTTGTGAATGTGGAGGGGCCACTGTAATACCAAATAATAGTTCCAGTGCGTAGGGAGATCCCATAACTTACATCATTGCAATGCCAAAAGTGTCCTATTATTCTTATCCTTAGCTTCTCTCAGTCAGAATAATCCACTAACTTTACCAACAGAACAAGTTATGCATGTTTGCTCAGAAGCAAGTTACACTGTTTGTAGGGTTGCAGCCAAAGGAATCTGTAATACAGGACTTCGTTAAAACTTTGGAAGGATAGCATATAATATGTCACGTATCAGTTCACCTCACTTACATGGTTCTTGACATCCGGAAAGTTCTAAAACGTTTGCCAAAATAGGATTTATTTACATTTCAAAATTTATCCCAAAGTTAATTTGCCAGATCCACTAAGACCCTGGTGTTATATTGGTTACATAAGTGTGTCTGCCTGTCTACACAAAAGTACCTTATTAAATGTAGTTTTTTATAGTCTTGATTGCACTACATGTATGATATAGTTAATGTGTGAAAGCTAGACAAAGGTGTGCAGATGCTAGGTCATTGCCCCACAAGAACTACAAACCTGATGATGTCTTATAGATGCATAAGATCCCCTTCAAAAGTTTTTGGACATTTTGGTCTGATATGGAACTGTTCTTGAGTGCCTCCAAGTAATTTTCAGTGTAAGATAACTCTAAGGTGAACCTATCACTGGGTTTACTTGGCAAGATTTGCCTTCCACTGAGGTTGAGAGAGTGTGACTTGACCCAGGTGATCTAGTAGGCTTCCTGGTCAAGTGGAGAGTGGAGCCCTGGTTTCCAGAATTGTAGTTTAATGCTCAAACCACTATGCAACACTGGCTCTCCCCAGCATGGAGTAGCTATATTCAATTCAAATTTGCAGAACTGGACTTTTACATTTGGTGCAATACGGCGTTATGCATAGTTGTTCAATGTGGAAAGACGTGCATGTGAACTATGCACACTTGCTCATGGACGCACATGTGCATTGCATGTGCAGATGTGTATTTGGCTGTACAATATCACAAATCTCTAATGAGGTAGGATTGTACAACTGTTCTTCTTTTTCCATTCCAAGCCCTTGATATGAAATCCTGGCTTGTTAAGTTTGTTATTGCATTTGTCAAAAATACACATAGCCCTTTCTGGAACATGATCATGCCACAAACTATCCTTTACTCTCCAAAACATTATTGTTGACTTTACTCAAAAATTTTGTAGCTAAATAAGTATATGATTGAAGGCATAAAATAATACGAGTTGAACATTTTTAAGCAGGTTGACACACTTATTGATCTGCTTATTTTTGACTGGCTCCCCCTGTCCCACCTCTCTTTTATATATCTCTATATTATTGTCCAGTTTTATCTCTCTAATCCTCCTTTGTTTTCTTCATTCATATATTTGCTTCTTTTAAGGAATAAGAAATCTTTTACCAGCAACATCATTTACTAATGCAACATTTTCTAAAAGCTAGGACATAATTTCCCATGAGCACTGCTCACCTTGTGCGTACCTAATAAATGCGACACACATTTTTAAAAAATCATTTGTGTATTGAGGTTAAATATATCAAAATGAAAACATTTGCTCCTTAATATTTTTGTATCAGTGGATTGTGAAGGATAAGGATTTTAAGATTTGGAAGTTAGGAAAACTGCATCGGCAGATTTCAAAAAGCTTCGCATTTATGTGATGTCTCTTTATGTACTACTTGCATTTATAGCCCATCTTGTCTTCAGTGAACTTAAAACATTATGGATAGCTCACCTCCTCCCCATTTTATCCTTACACTAACCCTATGAATTTTATCAGGCTGAGAGAAAATGACTAACTCAGTGATTTCCATGGCTCGGTGGGCATTGGAACTAGATTCCCTGACATCTTCATTCAACACTCTGACCACTACACCAATCTGGGTCACAGAACCATATAGCTGGAAACGACTCCAAGAGCTATGTTATATCAAAGTGACTCTTTTTTTGGCAAGTTCTTCTTTCCTGTTTTTTTTTTTTAATAATATAGCTATGCACATTGAAACATGTTAAAAATTTCTTTGCAGGTTTTTAGTTTGGCATCCCCTTTTCACTTTTATTTTTTTTTCATGGAAATTTTTTTTCTTCATATATTGTGTATTTGGAATGAATGACAGGTGGGTAAGCTTCTGCGTGGTGCATCCAATGTGCAGAAACCCTAGAAGGCAATGCACCTAAAGATCACGAGGGAGTTCATGCAGCTGTGCATGGCATGTTGGGATTTTGAGGTGCAGTTTCATGGAAAGTAGAATCTGGAGCCAGAGAAAGCATGGGAAATGCAGAGTTTATTTTCTTGCCTATCGTCACAGGTAGCTGTCCTTACCTTACTTAGGAGATTACGAATGGCTAACTAAGACCAATGAATGGATCTCCCTCACACACACATATTAGCAGGAGTGTTGTAGATACAAGCAACAGCCATATGATATGTTGTTTGTGTCACTGGTTAGGGTTACTTTTACATTAGACTGGGGTTACTTTTATATTAGGCTGGAGTATTTTTCATAAGGATATGAACTTATGACAATTTGTTTTGCAGACTCGAGTGCCACTTTTGAAATTTTTTTTCAGCAGCTGATATTTATTTTTATACTGAAGAAGACTGAAACAGCACTACAAGTCTGGGGTTCTTGTTTATTTTCAGACTATTCAGATTATCAGACTGTTTATTGCTACATTACTTTTGACTATCAGTTTATTTATGTACAGGACTTCTAGATGGTTGGTTTCTTTTTTAAGACTATAATATAATATATTATTTAGATTATACAGCCATACACTATCATCTATCTATCTATAACTGCATTTTTTTTAAAAAGCAGCAACATTAACAAAAATGTTTGATAATACATCTACATTTATGAGGCAAATAAAAAGAAAAAAGTTACATGATCTATCAGTTCTTCTAAGATTAAAAGGAAGCACCATTCCAAAGATTTACGTGTGACTTTGAAAGACAAGCAGTAGCAGAAATGTTATAGATGTATTCAGTAAATGAAGTCCAAATGTTATGAAAACTTTCATTTATATGCTATTCAGAACTTTAAACTGAGCTGTCAGTTTCTCCTTCTCATGGCAAAATTCCATTAATTTCTTTAATAGTGACTGTTTTGTCTTTGGCCTGGGTACTTTTCTTACTATTTAACACTGGACATATAACACTACTTATATCATGAGCCACATATCATCACTCTTATGTATTTTGATAACAATATAGCATTTTTCATAATTTTGTACATAATTGACTGATTTGAGTTCCTTTCTCTCTGTTGTCTGTTTCTACAGTCCTCCATGTTTCATTGGACACAGATGCAGGCAAGATGGCAACACTTCTTGCTCCCTCCTTGTTGAACATAGCTGAAAAAACACAGTTAGCACAATGGATTTCTCCCCTTTTTAAATCCCCACATGGCTGCTGTTTCCTGAAACATACCTGCATTTGTGGGAGGCAGTCTCATCTATCTGCATATGAGGCCCCAATCTGGATTAGGTCATTGCATGGGTACTCTTGATTTTTTTTTTAACAAAAAAATTTATCTTCATGCTGTATATGTAGTGCATAGCTTAAGCCTTTGTGCATGTACACTGGAGAGAGCAAATTCAGGGGGAAAATGTCTGTAAGATCTTGCTGTAACATATCTGAATTTCAACATGCTGTTCTTAAAAGGAGAACTGTTCATCCACTGATCAGACTTTGGCCATTTCCACATTAGGTGAGGGAATCACTCCCTGCCGCTACTCACCGGATCTTCTGGTGGTCTGGTCCGGTCCAGGGTGAATCGGAAAAGTGCGTGTTGTTCCGCACTGCTCCGGCATCCAAAATGGCGACTTCTGGTTGGTTGTGGGTCCTGACCAACTGCTGAAGCTCACCAGCCTAAAGCCCGCCCTCCACACATCGCAGGCTTGCATTGGTGCAAGCCTGTGAATCTGCACTGGAGAGCAGGCACGCAATGGTGCGTGCTGGCATTTTGAAAGACAGGAAAAATCAGGTCTTTCAAAAACGCACTGGAGGACCACCTGGGGTCGTTCCAGAGTGGACTGAGGTGCGGATCTACGGTAAGTAGTCTGGACCCAGTCCGCTCCAAGGTACAGATGTCCTCCATGGAGGACGCACTGCACCGTTTTACTTACCCCATGCGGAAATGGTCTTTGCTGAGCACTGAGTGCAGGACTTGTTAGGGCATGGATGCCTGAATAAATGCTTTCAGAATATTTGACATTTATTTTTTTAATCTCTTTTAATGTATTTAATGTATTTTATGTTGTTCGCCGCCTCGATCCTTGTGGAGAGGCGGGATAGAAATAATTTTTATTATTATTTTTATTATTATTAGTATTAGTATTAGTATTAGTATTTTGACAGACTGCAATGGTTTAAAGCTGAGTTTGTGACTACTGAAAGCAGTAAATACTGTGGGAGCTAGTAGTTGTACAAAAAGAAATGAAACGCTATACTTTATCGATTCTGGAAATCCATTGAGGGACAGAGCAGAAAGAAAAATCTTAAATTTAGTTTACAAAAATCCCTAGAACTGGCTTCTAGTTATGCCAGCAGCCACTATAGAGTTGCCACATGGAGCTCCTTCTCCCTAACAAAGCACAACAACTTAACTTTGGAGAAAGAGGAGGAAGAAGTTAGAGCCTAACCGTAGCAATCCACATACCAACAAGTAGGAACTCAGAAAAGTCAAGAAAGGTGGAGATCCTTGCATCTACTTGGTTATCTGTCTGTCATCCCTTGTTCAGGTTACCTGTTACATACTGGTGTTCATGTTGGGGGATGACAGCAGTCTCAGCCCCACGGAAATGCAGTGGAAAAGCCAGAGTTCAGCGAGCCAACAGCAGCAGCCTTGCTCCCCAGTAAGGATACTCACACACAGAGGAGTTTCTTCCAAAACAGGAGGCACTTTATCTTGCAGCAAAGTTCCATTATATACAAAACATAGAACAAACAGACAGAGGCTTGCGCCAGACACCGGTTTTGGTCAACAGACAAATACATACTGGCGTTGCTTTGTTATATACATATCTACAACCAATCAGGTAGAGGTTTGCACACCTCCCTCTACCATCTGCACACGACCCCAGTTTCTTATGCAACCTTGCAATTACCCACAGCTGGGGCATGATGCAACATCTTTGCAGTGGGCTGATCATTTTCCCAGGGTTCCCTGCCTGGAATCCCTGACAATCCCTTCCAAAATGGTCAGGCCACTGCGTAGGACATTTTCACAATCCATACATGTCATACAATACATGTTACATAATACATACAGTACATACATTCAAGGGTACAACTCATATTCCACCTTACACCCTGGTGGCAAGGCCCAGTTCACCTGCCAACTTCTCATGGCCTACTACTGAAAGGCCCTTTGTGAGCAAATCCGCAATATTGTGTTCAGATGGACAGTACCGCAAACACAAAATCCCATCCTGGATCATTTGCCTCACATTTTGGTACCGTAGCCCAATGTATTTAGTTCTACACTTTAAGTTTTCTGCCTCAGCCATTGCTATGCAAGCTTGTGAGTCTTCATGTATTTCCAGAGGTATGCTGCAAGGCTCTTGTATGTCTGTCAGCATTTGTCTTAGCCACTGTACTTCACTAGCCATTCTGACAATGCTGCAAATTCAGCCTCTGTTGTGCTTAGCACCACACAACTCTGCTTTCTTGATCTCCATACTATGGGACTCTCTGCATACCTGGCTACCAACCCAGTCACTGACTTCCTGTCTGCTGGGTCAGCAGCAAAAGAGCTATCTACATAGCATTCCAGTGTTTTTTGGCTTCCCACCATTCTCAGACACAGATCTCTTGTCCCTTTGAGATATCTGATGACTCGTTTTACAGCCACCCAATCTATCTGTCTGGGTTTGGAAGCTCTCCTGCTTAACAATCCAACAGCAACACTGATGTCTGGTCTCGTGTTGTTAGCAATGAATAACAGGCTTCCAATGACAGAATGGTATAGCTGAGGGTTCACGAACAGCTCTACCATACAATAGGTAATATGGAGTTTGCTTCACACTTGAACTCCACATCTTGTTTAAGTGGTAATTTGCTGTCACTATTGCTTCTCCCCAAAGTCCTGCTGGGGCTTGGGCATCCTCCGTCATACAGTCCTTCATTTGTTTTAACAGCCCAATTCTTCTTTCTGCAAGACCATCCTCCCCGGGAGATGCGGGGTTGGTGGTTTTATGCCTTATGCCTTTCTTACGCGTCCAGGCTTGCAGGCTGTTAGACAGGAATTCTCCCCCTCCATCTGACCCAAGACTGGCCACTTTATAAGGAAATTCCCTCTCAACAGCAGTCACCCACTCTTTGAACTTATCTGCTGCTTGGCTCTTCTCTTTCAGTAGGTAGACATAGGAGTACCTGGTGTGTCTGTCTACAATTACTAGGAAAAACCTATTTTGCCTTTCAGTTGGTTTGAATGGCCCAGCCAAATCTGCATGTACAACCTCAAACGGCCGTTGGGTGACACACTTGCTTTTCTTGGCAATGGGGTAAGCCTTTACCTTAACCTTTCTGCACACAGAGCACTCTAGGAACTTAGGGCAATTTCTGACCTGTAACCCAGGGCATACCTTTGCCAACTCTTGCAAACCTTTGTAGCTGGCATGACCCATCACTCTGTGGAGGTAATGTACACACTTTTCATGTAGAGGTTTGTTACACAAAGGGTTAACGTTTGCCACTTTTCCTTTGGGCAACATGTGGTACAACCCCTGCTTTTTCACCCCTTTTGCACAAAAAACACCATTTGCAGTAATTATACATTTCTCCCCTTCAAACACCACTTTGTAACCCTCACTGGCCAGTTGGGAGACACTCAAAATACAGTTCTGCAAATTTGTCATGCACAATACATTATTAAACGATTTCCCAAAACATGGCACATATGCAGTACCCATCTTCTGCACCTTGCGTGGTGCCCCATCTGCAAGGGAAGTTGCTGTTATGTTTGCATTTGTAACATTATTCAACAGCTTTAAATTGTTCACCATGTGGTGAGTTGCACCATTGTCTAGCAACCACACACCACTCTCAGACTGTTCTTTTGCCACAAACACATGGCCTTCAGCCTGTGACGACACGCCCCTCTGCTTCTGGGCTGTCTTCTTCTCTCTGCTCAGCGCTGGCATTCTGCAGTCCTTCTGGAGATGGCCGACTCTCTTACATCTGTAGCAGCGTCTGGCAAAGCTGCACACTGCTCCTTCTTCCAGGTCAGATGCCTCCTTGGGAGCTGCCTCTCCCTCCTGGCCACTGGCTGTTCTCCCCTCCGACTGCAGTCTGGAATCGAACTGCTTACGTTGGACTTCCTCCAAAATCCTCCCGGCTAGCAAGTCTACAGTCAGCTCTTCCTCACGCACACCCTGGAGGCTGTACATCGAAAAGTCCCACTCTTTAGTGAGGCTTCCCAGCAGAATAAAACTTTTCTGCATTTCTGGGATATTTACCTGTCTGTTGGCTGCCTCTTGAAATAACTGTTTCATCAACATGAGGTGCTCTCCTACACAGCTTCCGGGACATAACTTTGTGTTATACAGTCTTTTCGTCCATAGCATTTTGGACAAACACGAGGAAGACTGATGCACACACGTCAGAGCCTCCCAGAGCTGATATGCTGTGTGCACAGCAGCAGCGTGAATCAACTGGGAAGGACTTAAAGTAAGCAAAATAACTGCTTTGGCTTTTTCATCAGCAACACGATACGCTGCTATCTCAGCAGCCGACGCACCGGCCGGCGGCCGACCCTCGCTCTCCAAAACGTGCCACAAGTTCTCCTTTATCAGAGATGCTTTCACATAAATCCGCCAGCTTTGATAATTCGTGTCATTTAGTCTTTCAAAACGCACAAAGCTTGTTTCAGTCATTCTGCTGCCTTTGTAAAAACAAAACACAGGAATGCAGCTGGCCGGCCTCCTCCTCCAAAGTGTCCTTGAACAGCACCGGACTGAAAATTAACTGTCTCTCTGCCAAAACACAGACTCCCAAAGCACCGGAGAGCCAGGCAAACAGTCAAAAACAGTCCCAGTATCCAGGGGAAAAACAACTACAGGTGCGCTGTGATGCTGTGCACTCTGGGCCTGGGCCCATAACCACTGTTGGGGGATGATAGGAGTCTCAGCCCCACGGAAACGCAGCGGAAAAACCAGAGTTCAGCGAGCCAACAGCAGCAGCCTTGTTCCCCAGTAAGGATACTCACACACAGAGGAGTTTCTTCCAAAACAGGAGGCATTTTATCTTGCAGCAAAGTTCCATTATATACAAAACATAGAACAAACAGACAGAGGCTTGCGCCAGACACCGGTTTTGGTCAACAGACAAATACATACTGGCGTTGCTTTGTTATATGCATATCTACAACCAATCAGGTAGAGGTTTGCACACCTCCCTCTACCATCTGCATATGACCCCAGTTTCTTATGCAACCTTGCAATTACCCACAACTGGGGCATGATGCAACATCTTTGCAGTGGGCTGATCATTTTCCCAGGATTCCCTGCCTGGAATCCCTGACAGTTCAGCCTCCAACAGAACTTTAGTTCTGGAACACACAGGCAAATAAGAAATATAGAGAAATGATCCCATTGGGCTTGGGTACTAAGATGCTAAATAAGTTCACAGAAGGGAAGTTTCTCAAAATCCCTCCTCTCTATAGTACACCCTGTGCCCATCCCACTGATCCTAAAGAGACACTTTGGGATCAGCTGAAGGGACACCATTCTTCTGGAAGAATATCCTCAAATTAGGTTATTGCAGGATCCCAGCTATTATTTTGGGTAAATTTTCCAGTCACCCAGTTTTCTTTTACTTTCCTAGAAAACACCAATGCAATTGCTAGAGAGATGGTAGTTGTAAAAGCTTCAAGCACAGCTTTAAAATAGGTCATAATTGCTAGGTGAATCTTTACACATGGTTTATAGTGCAAGGGATCCAAGTGTCAACAAACGTCCTCTTTATGTGACCGTTTTCACAAAAGTAAGGTGATCCTTGTTGCTGTGAGGACAGACAAATTTGGCCAGCAGACTCATTTCTTCCTCCTTACTGCCAACAGGATTCTCTTTCAGAATTTAGAAGCAGTATTGATTTAGTGTCTTGAATGTCTGCATGTGATTTATAACAATGCACACATTGCACAGGCTGTTCAGACAGGCTTTTAAAAGTCCCAAGCAATACAAAATGAGAGGGACACCAATGAAGGCTTCCCACTCTTCTTTCCCTTATAAATTTTATTTGCCTTGAAAATCTATCTTGTTCTTTTAAACTTTTCTTTGTCCCTTGATAAAGCTACACATAACAGAATGAGAATGAAGGCACACATAATAACAGAATAAACAGAAACCTATTAATGCTGCTGCTTTTTTAAAAATGGTTTCTTTAGTCAGAAAAGAAACAGTAAGCTGCTTTCAGAGAATCTCATAAATTGTTTTTTTTTCTTCCTTGCAGTGCTGCATAGAAATAAGCTTAAACCCACTGAATCGTTTGGTTAGGCAGTGCAGTATATGTAAAGTTTCATTCTGGTCCTCAGTATAATTTAATTCAAAGTAAGCCCCATTATTTGAATAGAATTTCCAAGCAAATGTGCTCTTTTTCTCCCTCGTTCCTAGGAAGACTGTTCAATAATACAAAGACTGCAAAAGCACAGAATTTGATCATTGAGCATCCTGTGGAATTTGAGATTAAGGCCATTTGAGATTAAGGCCATTTCTGCACTACACTGTTGTGGTGCTATTATTCCACTTTCAGCATCCTATGGAATCCTGGGGTTTTCAGTTTAGGGAGGGGCATTTAGAATTCTCAGCCAGAGAGTTCTTTGGCCTCAGCCAACTACAAACTCCAGAATTCCACAGGATATTGAAAGTGGAATAATAGCACTATAACAGTGTAGGGTGTAAATGGCCAAAGATACTAGGACACTGAGAAATGGCTTCAAACTTCAGGAAAAGAGATTCTGTATAAATATTAGGAAGAAGTACCTGATGGTAAGAGTAGTTCAACAGTGGAATGCACTGCCTCAGAGTGTGGTGGAGTCTTCTTCTTTGGAGGTTTTTAAACAGAGACTGGATGGCCGTCTGTTGGGCCTGGTTTGATAGTGTATTCCTGCATAGCAGGGGGTTGGACTCGATGGTCCTTGTGGTTTCTTCCAACTCTATGATTCTATTATTATAAAATACTTTTGGCCTCCAGTGCTTCAAGAACTATAACCAATATCTAAGCAAGGAAGAAACCAGGCTGAGCAGCACTCTCAGTGGTCAGTTTTAGTGTCCTCAGTAGCTCTTTGACCTTCGCCTTTTAGCAGAGACATAATAATAACAAATAAGGTCAAGCCAAATTGCTTATTCTGCACGTAGCCAATGCATACTTTCTAGGGAGCAAGAACCCTTTAAAGCAATGAGCCTTATTTCCAAAGAAACAGGTATAGATTGTGATCTGTTGTATAGTCATACATTTTTAAGAGCAGGCATTTACTGTGGCAGTCCCCATGATAACAACATCATCATCAACGTGGGTCCAGAAAGGAAAGTACTCGTATTGGACCACATCTGTGAGCCAGTTCTAGATGTTTAATATCTGCCAGGTAGAGGTCTTTTGTAAATGGCTTCTAATTACCCGTTCAAGACTAAACCACTCCAACATACTTTGTGTTATGACAGAGATAGCTCATAACAATATATTGTTGATTATAAAAGCTGTATTTCCTCTAGTGACCATGAGGATTGCAACTAAGGTCAGAGGGAACAGAGAAGCCTAAGGGAAGTGGTAGGTGAGGGTCAATATTCCACATTATGTGATGTAGCATAAATCTCCACACAATAAGTATGGTATGCAACACATTTATTTTGAATGACAGTGCTGTGCAGGTAAAGACATACCCAGGCATGTAACTGGGTGCACATTCAAACATTTATGCATACATATCTGCCTGAGCTTCCATATTTGCTTGCCCAATGGCACCATATGTGCAACTATGCTTCTGCAAGCTTGAACTGATTGCAGATATTCTACATTGGACAAAAATACTTAACCACTTCCATAGCAATAACATACCAATAGGCTTCTGGCTGTGGTCCTCATTCATGCTAATGAAAAAGTATGTGTGTGGGCTAAATACCTGGGCGCCAGAGCTTTGCATGACCCAGGCCTTGTGAGGGCCTGACAGAGGTTTGGGGGACTAATAAAGTATCAGAATAATATTTTTGAGAAAGCACAAAGTCAGTTTTAAAAATTTCTAATTATAGTGGAGACCAATTATGTAAGTTGGACACTGTAATTATAGCTGCGATTAATCATATTCAAAAAGGCACTTTCCAAGCTCTGCCCCAGACTATTTCACTTCTTCTATGCCTTTGATTGGCTTATATTAACGGCAGGACTCAATAAAATTGAGTCATATAATATTGCAATCAATAAATTCCATTCAGTGTTTAAAAATTCAGTATACTGGGATTTTTTAAAAAAGAAGAACCTTGGTAGATCTTGGCTTTTTAACTGTTCTATGTAAGTTAGTGAGAAAAACAATAAGGAATGAAGTAAATGAGGAACCCTTAATTTATTATTTCAGATAAGATACCAAAAAGATCTTGTTACTGAATGCTGTAGGTCAAAGATCTGTGTGTTTTTCCATGTTGATAATTTTAAATATGAAGAAATTAATTCCTTCTCATACATATAGAAATATTCAAATTGACATAACATTTTTCCAGATTTTTAGGCAGCCACTCAATTTCAATGCAATATTTATTTCAGTAAACATGTAAACAGACATGAGTTTCCAATATATATATAAAAGTACTTTCAAATATGTGTACATGAGAGAGAAATTTTAAAAAAATAGTATTCACTATCGTTATTTTGTTTGATGCTTGAAGGAAGATGATACGGAAAACAAGGGAATAAAAGAATATTGAAGCTTCTTGGGTGTGTAGACCAAGAGTATGCTTTGAATTATAATGGGTTGGCAAAACTTTCTCTATTGACTAAAGTTAGTTTTATAGTGTAGAGAAATAGAGGCCTGAAAAGTTATACCGAATAAGAAATAGTTGGGTATGCTGTACAAAAGCTCTATTTTGGTTTTCTTTGGGGCATCTAAAATGTAACTTTTGCCTGTGCCTATGCCATCAGTTTCAGAGCTCAGAATAATTACTGTTTTCTGGAGTTGTGGTCAAAATAATAACTTTCCCAAGCTGACCAGAGTTGGTCAGAATTAAGACATACGTCTGGAAAGTTACTCCCTTCCTCTATGGTGTTGCCCATCCTTTTTGGATACGTAAAAACTCTTTCATATTCTTTCCATCAATAACTTTGTAAAGGTAGCTACATTTAACATGTTATATGCAAGACTTCTCAAATTTGTTCCCCATCAGTTCCCTTCCAAATGGAAGTGTCTACTCATTCCAAGCTTGAATCTAGAGAAACAGGAAGTTAGAGGACTGATTACCACAAATTTTCTGTGCTTCCCAAATGTTTTGAGAACATCTTCCAGGTTGTGCACAACCTGGCCCATGACTTCTTTTGACCCTGAAGTTGGAAATGGAATCTGGAATCTTTTGTATAGTCCTCTGAAGCACTATGAAGTACAGCATGACTCAGACGGCCTTGAAACTAGAGACACGGTCCTAGCCAATGTTAAACTAACACTGTATTTCAGAGAAACCCATAGTGATTTTAGAATTATTTCAGTTATAACCTGCTTCAAATTTTTGAAAAAGGTGGGATACAGTGCTAAAAGAAAGGTTTCTCATATGTGTCTCTGTAGCTAAGAAATTTATTCTGAAATAGTTTATTTAAAGATATCCTGACTGACTCTTTTACAGCATTTAAAAAAGAAATGGTTACAAATGGGAAAATATAGTGTGCTTTCAGTATATCCAGAAATAAACTTAACAGATGGTACAAAGGAACACCAACATGCAACTGTTTCTCACATCTATAATTATTATATTTGATGGGAAGGGGAAATAGTTAAATTGCCAATTCAACTGTTGTAAATTAATTTAAGATCATAGTGCCCTGAATGAATCATTGCCATGTTATATGAAGCCAGCAGGAAGAAAGTATAAGAGGAACAGGAGGAAGCACTTTCACTTTCATCTGAGCAATTTTGGAGTGAGGGCACAGCCTACAGTGAGGCCATTTCTATACTACACTGTTATAGTGCTATTATTCAACTTTCGACATCCTATGGAATCCTGGGGTTTGCAGTTTAGCAAGGGGCATTTAGAATTCTCAGCCAGAGGGCTCTTTGGCCTCAGTAAACTACAAACCCCAGAGTTCCACAGGAAGTTGAAAGTGAAATCATAGCATTATAACAGTGTGCTGCAGAAATGGCCTGAATGTGTGTGTAGTAGACAAAGTTGAGTCATGTTTTTTTTCTTTTTTCTTTTTTTAATGATGTAAAGCATTGGTTAGAAGAGGTTGACGGCAATAATTTTTCTTCTCTTTGCATTGCAATGGTCATGCTATATGAAGTCAAAACTATTTTTTTTAAAATCGGCCATGAATATAGGAACAGGAGAGGTACCATGAATCAGTTCTGCTTATGCGCTGTGGGAGAGTCCATCTCAGAGTAAAGGAATCATCATGTGTCAAATAGATGAAATATTGATTTTTTTTTTTAAAAAATGTTTATGTGACAGGCCCTTACACTATAACAATGTAGTGTGGAAATAGCCAAAGGTTGTGATAAAAGGGTGGAATCAGGGCAAAGTGATATTGACAGGGCATCTTTTTGAACTGGAACTGCCACACCATCCCTCTGATTGGTGTGGCAGTTTTTCCTTGCAGTGCTGCATAGAAATAAGCTTCAACCGATCCAATCGTTTGGTTAGGCAATGCAATTTATGTAAAGTTTCATTCTGGTCCTCAATATAATTTAATTCAAAGTAAGCCTCGTTATTTGAATAGAATTTCCAAGCAAATGTGCTCTTTTTCTCCCTCCTTCCTAGGAAGACTGTTCAATAATACAAAGACTGCAAAAACATAGAATTTGATCATGGAGCACAGTGTGGAATGAAGCTCCTCAGAGTTTCATTCCATTTGAGATTAAGGCCATTTCCACACAACACTGCTGTGGTGTTATTATTCCAATGTCAGCATCCTATGGAATCCTGGAGTTTGCAATTTAGAGAGTGGCATTTAGAATTCTCAGCCAGAGAGCTCTTTGGCCTCAGTAAATTACAAACCCCAGAATTCCACAGGATGTTGAAAGTGGAATAATAGCACTATAACAGTGTAGGGTGGAAATGGCCCCAGTGTAACAGAGCTAGAGCTTTAATTGTTCCTCAGAATCAAACTGTTTATGTAAGGTAGCGTGTTCTATTTATTACCAGTGACTTTAGACAACTCAGACTGACTCAATAGTTATAAAACAAACTGTAACATTTATTTTAGTAATAGTGAAAATAAAGTATCTTATTCGAATTCAGTTATAGTACAGTGTTATACTAACAGTTGAAACTTCTGACAGACTTTGACAGTCAATCCCTGCTTCAGACAGCAAATCCCTGTGTTGTTTTTCTCAGCTGCTTAATCATACCCGAGCCACCCTCTCTCTGGCTAGTTCTTACTGGAGGTTTAAGATAAAATGAAAACTTTGGCCATTTCCACACAACGATGCTCTTCCGCATCATCTTGCTGCAGTCCCGGGTCCAGAAGGGAGCGTGTCAACAACGCTCCTCTCTGCACCCGCTCAAGCCATGTGGAATAGAATGCAATGGCACCATGTCTTCCTTCCGCAGTGCAGCCGGGCTTTTTCCATTGCTGCGCTATGGAAGGAAGCATTGCCAATGAGCTTCTGCAGCTTCCATATGGCCAGAAGTGATGGGAGCGCCGTGCAATCGCAGACGTGAAATGGATTTTTTCCATTTTGCAAAAGCTGCGCAAGTGCGATGCTCCACAACAGGCAAAGGGCCTTTGTCTCATACAGAATTCTTCCCATTCATAAGCTCCTCCCATACACACCACTAGTTTTCATTCTTGAAGTGCTATTCCAGTTGCTTAGCAACCTGCCATCAAATTGCACTGCCATTCCAAATAGCTAACCCCCAAAGCAACTTCGTCACAGCTTGTTATCAATTTTAGTGAATAATTGGAGGCAGGGATAAAAGAAGGTGAGAAGCATTAGTCACTCAGAATCATAATACTACATGGTGACATCATAGAGACTAAGCAAATGTAACTCTTAGGAATGGCTATGCTTAGTGCATCACATTGCCTTCTTTCTGGATGGCTTTTGTTTGCATTCCGTGACACAGTCATATAGCCCAGCCCAGCCTGTTTATGCTAGTTCCATAATATAATTATGACCCCTGTGTCCCTTCCAGGAGACAAAAAGAAACATTAAAATGCAGAACCAGGACCAAGTTTAGGTAAAGAAATTTTTTTAAAAGGGAGGTTTTAAAAAATATATCAGGGAACATTTTAGTTTCCTAAAAATAAAATGATTACTTTGACTCTGAATAATGAAACAAGCAAACAGTAGGTGCAGTGCTACCACTAAGTGGCTGTCAGAATTGTCATCTTTTAAGGCAAATTATGAGTTTGAAGAAACACCCACACAACTGAATCAACAGAGCATAAGAGTCCTTGAAAACACCATTCAGGAAAAAGAGTGATGGACAGAGAAGAAAGAACAGACCTCAGTAGCTGATAATAGCGTTCTGAGAAGGCTCAATACACTCTGGCAAATTTCATGGGGAGCAACACTGACACAAATCAACACATTACAACAGCTAAAGTTTCTGCCAAGAACATGGATTTCCATCCTGTCAACCTCATGGTTCCTGTGCCTATATATTTTAGATGAAGATTTTTTTTTTTTGCAGGTGCAGATTTTCAAACCCCTGAAGCATTGCAGCATGACACACTGCTAAAATTGATTCAGCTGCAACTGTTGAAGCTACTGGAGTTCTGGCCTGCTCTGGCTTCATGTATATTCCATAGATGGGCGAAAAAACTTTGGTTTAAAGTAAGAAGTTATGTTTGGTGCTATAGTACCCTCCTCCAAGAAAGGAAATTCACACCATAGATAATTTCCTTCTGCTATCTCAGTGGGTACCTTGATGGACCTCACCCCAATTAAACACTAAAATATGATCCCTACATATCACTGATGTAGACTCAAGTTAATTCATTCAGACTCAAGTCAGACTTAAGTCATTCAGTGACTCGACTTGACTCATGACTTGTGTATTTTAATGACTGACTTGCTGCCCTTGGTTCAGTAACATAACACATTCATCCAGAAGCCCTACAACTTTGAACAATGCTTCCATTCCTTTTTGCCTACTGGTCACATGTTGATCAGTTTCAAGCCTAAAGTGTGGGTGAATTTTTCAGAGGAGAACAGCAAACAGGTTATGCAATAGGCTTGAGGCAGGGTTGAGGTCTGCTCAACAGCTTGTCCCCCTGCATATCAGAGGAGCCTTCTAAAACTTTTCCTAAGAGCAGAAGGCAAGACTTGTCCCCAGAGCACAGGGCATGTTTCTCAGAGGGGAGCAGCAAATGTGTTAGGCAATGGGCTTGAGGAGAAAGGATCCTTCCTTCTAAAGCCTTTGAAGCTTCAGTAAAGGGGGGTAAGAAAGATCCTATTCCCTCTTTTGAAAAAGCCTCCAGTTTCAGAAATGGGAAGCAAGAAGGATCCCATTCCTTGCTTCTGAAAAAGCGTCCCATTTTGGAAATAGGAAATAAGAAGGACCCTGTTCTCCAGTTCTGAAGCTGCAGAGTCTTTTATGCCCATTGACAAAAAAGCATCAAGCTTCAGGAATGGAGAAGTAAGTAGGATCCTATTTTCTGCTTTTGAAGTTGCAGAGGAAATCACAACTGTGGAGGGCTGACTTACTAAAACTGTCTTTATTTGACTCTGTCCAAAAATTCTGGAATATAGGTTGGGGTATAAAGCTGGCTCTCAGACTTGAGACTTGACTTGAAAGTATCTTGCAAGGACTTGAGACTCAGCTTGAGACTTGAAGGTAGAGACTTGAGACTTGGAGTAAAAGACTTAAATACATCACTGCTACATACCTCTCTACTGCCTACATAGCACATCATAACCATCTGCAGCTACATCGTCTTTAACCAGCCCAGTCTAATTGAGCTATGTTTGGAGGAAGGCAATGTTGTTGTGTTTAATGGACATAATCCCAGATATATAGAATTTTACTCATAAATATGTTGCAAATTTTCTGTTCTACCTGTTTCCAGATGTAATTTTTTTTTCATCTAAACTTCCTCTGAATAAGGAGAACCTGTGATATACTCAGCAAGGCTAAGGAGATGTGTTATACATATTTTGCTACCTCACTTGTAAACACTCCACTCTAGAAAGTAAATGAATAAATATCCTCTCTTCTTGAAGCAACTGCCAGTGGGTTTTTTTTTTTTAACTTTGCATTGTAATGCTCCACAATTTCATGTCTGCATCTCTTAAGGGCTGGAAGTTCAGGTAGAAGTCAACCAATTTTTCCAAGCAGTTCTAACTGGATCTCTGAGGAAACTGTTTCTGTCTAATTGCCAGATACCATCTGATGTTTCAAAAAGAATTTGCTTAACTGTTAAATATCTTACTGCTTATTTAATATTAGGCTGGTGATTTTAAATGATTTTAAAAGAGTGTTTTAGTAACACAGTTGGTTTACTCTCTAAATTTAATATGTATCATTTGTTGTGTTTTTCTTTTAAATTCTTTTCAATTATAAGCAGCTTTACATCCAACCCTGGGAGAAAGGTGGTATATAAATCAATCAATTAAATGAAGAAACCATACCTGTTCACAAAGGAGAAGAAGTTTCTACTACTATTTAGGTCTGTGATGTATCATAAGCACCCTGTGGGGAATTCGTATATTGCTCAAAGTTTTTCCCTGGACGAAAAAATTCCATCATCAGAAGTGTTACATGAGTGCTAGTCCAACCCAATAGTAGGAGTGGTGAGGGTATAAAGCCACAATTTTCAATCTTAATGGCACCCTACATTGCTCACTTGGTAAAAGTCACAAATAGAGACTCAAGCTTACAAAAGGTGGCAGGGATGAGGTTGAGAACTACAGAATCTAAGGTGGAACAACAACAATAAATAAAAAGCTGGCAAAAAAGAAAAAAAGCATATAATCTCACAAGGAAGATAACATGAAAACATGTCATTAAGTATAATTATAGGGTGGCTAGATCCGCAATATATATATTGTCTGACTACAATAAGTTTCTGGGGCTTATCCTTGGAAGCATTTTTATCTTCTACCTTAGGATTTTGCAGATAGCTGGAAACAAACTGATGGTGCTTAACCATTGGTTGCAGGAGAGGGGAGAGAATAGTATTTTTATAGAAAACTCTGTGTAAGTAGAGGCTAACTAAGAGTAAAAAAGAAGGAAAAATGCAGCAGATTACTTACAGTTGTCATGGGAGCTAGAGAACGGAAAGAAGGGGAAATGCCCATGTGAATAAGGCTTTTTTTTTTTAAGGAGATGTAAGTTTAGGAGATAAGTATGTGAAATATGAAGAATGAGTTTTTCAAATGTCCTTTAGGGTAGGTTGAAGCAAAAGGAGCAGGCTCAGACTTCTGAGCTGAAAGGAGAGAAAAAGAAGGGATTAAAAGGAGAGTCATTAACTTTATGGTAATTGGCACTGAGGACTGTATGAGTGAAGACTCAAGTACTACCTCAGTAACTGAAACAAAGTAGTAGTCTAGTGCCTTTCTTTTTGTAAAAATTTAGTTGCTTTATGTATCTAAACAGATTTGATGGTATGACTGAGACCAAATGAAGCCAACCCAGAAGGAGAGCAAAGCCTCTAGTTGGCTGGAACCACCAAAGAAACTAATCCATGAAGCATTTCCATCATTCTGAATTGGCTCCATTTTCCTTCATGTAGAGCCAGTGTAGTCCCATAGACCCAGCGCGGTGTAGTGGTT
Source organism: Cyclura pinguis (assembly GCA_030412105.1). Taxonomy (NCBI): domain Eukaryota; kingdom Metazoa; phylum Chordata; class Lepidosauria; order Squamata; family Iguanidae; genus Cyclura; species Cyclura pinguis. Next base: position 165,651,655 of record CM059603.1, on the reverse strand, counting down.
TAAGCACTGGACTATAACTCTGGATACCAGGGTTCTATTTCCCACTCAGCCATGAAAACCCAGTAGATGACCTTGAGGGTGTCACATACTCTCAACCCCTAGAAATCCCTGTGATAGGTACACCTCAGTGTTGTCACAAGTCAGAAACAACGTGAAGACACTTAACAGCCTTCACTTATACTGCCATAGAGCCAGATTTGTTTATATTCTGTGATGTTACCCTATTCACTTGTGACTAAAGGAAGAAAAAGAAAGAGGCTTGATTTAATATACACATACAGACACACAGCAACAAAAGTGTGGAAGCTCTTTTGGAGAAGATATTCCTGGAAGCATTCAGCAATGAGAGTAACACTTCCTGGCTGGCTATTTTGGATAAGTAAAACTTTCATCACTATCACCCATAGTCCTCTAGCTGTAGTAGTTTCCAGCTAGTGAGGAGTATTCATAACAATATAAACTATCTGTTGTATAAGGAATTGACTTACACAATTGGAAATAAGGCAAGGGGGGGAGGCATCAACGCAGGAAGGAAAACACTAAAAAGTAAGAATGGTTGAACAGGTTATGAGCTTACGTATACTAATTTGCAGTAACCATCTCTGAATTTTATTCAAAAGGGATGACCAACAAATAGTTTCAAAAGTTCTTTGCAGCCAAGCTATTCAGAACTCTAGTAAGAGTGATATCTTCTTCCCTGGTAGCCTTGCTTCCCTGGAAATTTGTTATGTGAGCCAGCTTTCCTTTTATTTACTGAAGAGATAAAGATTGCAGAACCCTGGTTATGTCACAGGACACAGGCAAGCTTAACTAAGGCCCTTTCCGCACACGGTTATTAATGCGGGCCAATGCATCTTGCCATGGAGGTCTTCTGCACATTGGAGCAGACTAGGTTCGGTTTATTTACCTTCGTTCCGCACGTAATTCTGGCTAAATGCGCCCCCACGTGGTGGTAAAGCACACTATTTGAAAACCGGAAGAAATCGGTTTTCCAGATCAATCCAATTCATACTTTCACAGTGGTGCAGACACGTACATTTGCTGTTACAAGTTACAAGTTTATTATTACGGCAAAAAGCCAGCAATCACGTACATTTGCGCCAATGCGAATTGGTGGTCAGGGCAGGACTCATGGGAGGGGCCAGGGGGTAGTATGGACTTAAGCACATACGCAATGACGTACTAAACCATACCAAAAAAAAAAAAGGGCCAATCACAGCTGACAGGGCGGGGTGAGGGCAGTTGCGGGAGTGGTCACGGTGGAGGCAGTGTGGATTCATGAACTTGCACTCCTCCGAATCAGAATGGAACATACGCAGTAGCTGTGCAGAAGGAAATGAGGGAAAGTCCACCTTGTTTCGAGCCCAGAAGATCTGGTAAGAAATGGCATGAACCGATTCACCAGCCTCATGCAGAAAGGACCTAAGAATGAAAGCAAGTGCTGTGAAGTGTAGTTGAAAGCCCTGAGTAGATTTAGTATGGAGAAGAGAAGAAAGTGGTAGCTGTCTTCAGAAATATCTGAATGACTGTCCTGTAAAAGGTGGAGCTGACTGGTTCTACATTACTCCAGAAGGAGATTTTGGCTAAATGTTTCTAATGTAAGAGTTGCTGAGCAGCAGAACATATTATATTGAAAGGTGGTGGGTTCTCCTTTTATTGGAAGTATATAAAATAAAGCTGGAGGGCCATTTGCTAGGAATACTATAGTTGCATCTGCACTATAGATCCAGCATTGAGCAGAGGGCTGAACTCAGAACATGACAAAGTTATCTAGAATTGCCTATCTGTCAGAAGTAAGAAATATTCCTAAGGTCTAGCGGCACTAGAGGATCATGAAGGACCCTTCCAGTTCTGTGATTCCTTGTTTCTCTTAACCAGTTAGGTAAAGGTGTTTATAGGAGTAGAAGCAAATTTTTCAGTTTCTGTTGACATAAAATTAAAAGTGCCAGAAGACTCAACCTCTCCTTCCTGTTGACAGCTTTGTGTGAGGACCACATTTGTGTCGGTCATTTTAATCAAAATGAAAGACACTCCCTATTAAGACAGCTTTGCTGACAAAATAATTAAGATGAATTACAGGCACCTACTTGCCCCAGCTGCCTTGTTGGGTGTCGGTTTGTAAGAGCCTCATGAAGCTCCCACTTTGTTATGGTTTTGCTCTTTAAATGCAATTTACAGCCTAACTCAGTACCCTAACTACCTGAGAAGGTTTTAATCCTAAATCTGTCAGTACATATTATTTTCACAAGTTCCTGACATTTCTGCATTAAAACAGTTTATAAGTAAAAGTTAACAGAATCTTAAGAATGAAGGATTTATGTTTCATGGTGTGAAACAATCAACTTTCACACCACTGGGCAAAGAGAGCTATTTTCTCTCCTTTGAAGAGTGATACTTGCTTAGAATTTATGGACTGATATATTGGATATGACTTTATTGATGACACTGTTTTTATAATGTAGAGTCACATGATTCTGACTGTTTGGTCATTTAAAAATGGTTTATGAAAGTTCTGTTTCGGGCTAATAGTTTTTATTGTTAAGCAGTGGCAGTTTCATTATTATACTGAAGAAGTTTTATCTCCCAGTATTAATTTCGGTGACTGAAAAAGTAACTTAATAGTCTGACTTTTCAGCTGTTAAAAGTAAACCAGTAAGGTCACAGAACCAGTATACAGAATATATGGAACACAGTATTGGCAGTGACTAATTCCTAGCATGAGCTCTAATGGTAGACAAATTCTTGACTTTTGCCTTCTCTGAAATTTGAATTTTTCAGATTTCAGTAGGTTTTTTGTTTGTTTGTTTTTTTAAAACCCTCTTAAATGAAAATTCTTATCCATCCAGGAATTGAGTGATTTCTATTTTTAACTTCCGATTTAAATTCTAGTTTTAATTAACTTCTGATCAGAAATGAAATAAAATTCTTACCTGTTTCTGGAAAGGACAGGCAAATCTTTCAATTTTACTTTCTCTCACATACTAATTCTGCAAATTTTGGGAAACATAATATTTGCATCTCTACTAGGGATGTGTATTTCACTTTCTCCTACCTTAATTTTGTGAGATTTAGTGAATTCTGAGCAAAAATTAACTGAAGGAATTTTTTATCCAGAGTTAGTACTGGCATAGTAGAAGTCATTGACACAAGTGGAGTAAGATTGTTTCCCTTAGTTAAAACTGAGGATAAGACAGAAGAAGGAAAGCTAGTCTGTGTCAGTGGAGAGATAGCCTAAAAAGAGATAATCAGGTTTGGGACATTGCTGATCCATATGGCCCGGACAATCACAGAGCAGGTAGTTCTAGAAGGAGCTTCATTGGCTCTGGCTAGCATGATGAATAATCAGTGACATTGCACCTTCATAAATAGTGGTACAGATGCTTGTGAACCACTGCTATCTTGTTTTCAGAGATTTTCTAGGGCAAACAGGACAGAAGAGTACAGAACTCACCTCACTCTCATTTTAGAGCTTTAGTGGTCACAACACAATTATTGATCCACGGGACTGGTCTATAAGAAGATGTGGTTTGAGGTGTAGCCTTTGAAACACATAAAGTAACACATAAAAGCTGTTTACTCCGTGTTATTCTTTTCTGTTTTTTTTCCTTTTATTTGAGAGATGTACATTCAGATGCTTATCTTAGCTGCAAGAAAAACTTACCATTGAGAATGAATTTAACAATAGACTAATGAAATCATGCTATCAATTCGACTTTTTTTAATTAATTTTTTAAAATGTTATTGAATATTATACATATAACAAAATCAAAATACAACACTCTACTTAAAACATTACACTTAACTAAACTATACTAAACTATACTTAACTAAAAGACATAGAACAAACATAAAACATAAAATACAGACATTAAACTATTAATCATTAAACATTAAACATTTAACATACACTCCCCTATATGGTGGAGGTGCTGGTATAAATCATTCCTAGACCATCCTACCATCTTATTAGTAACTTCCATAAATCCATATTTCTTATCCATAATTAGTTATTATCCTCAATTATCCACAATTGTTATATTTCTGCTTCGTCAGTACTTACTTTGTACTTAATTGTACGCTATCAGTATGACTTTTGGAGGGAAGGGCATGTTATTATGCCCTTAAAAAAGCATAAGATAAATTGATATTACATTGATAAGCTACAAATAAAGATTTTTTTAAAAAAAATACCCAGAAGGATTGACATTTATTTATTTTAAGTGACACACATGGTATGTCTTACCCCTTCCCCATTATTCTGAGAGGCTAGATAGATTCAAAGTCACTCGGTGTGGTCTATGGCAGAGGAGGGACTAGGGGCCTTTCCGCACTACACTGTTATAGTGCTATTATTCCACTTTCAACATCCTGTGGAATTCTGGGGTTTGTAGTTTACGGAGGCCAGAGAGCATTCTGGCTGAGAATTCTAAATGCCCTTCCCCAAACTGCAAACCGCAGGATTCCATAGGATGTTGAAAGTTGAATAATAGGACTATAACAGTGTAGTGCAGAAATGGCCATAGTGCAATGCTCAAACCACTACAGCATGCTGACTCTTGCATCAAAACAGAGAACATTTCCGCACTGGACTGTTATAGCGCTATGATTCCACTTGCAACTTCCTATGGGATCCTGGGGTTTGGAGTTCAGGGAGGGGCCAGCTGGCCCCTCGCTGAACTGCAAACCCCAGGATCCCATAGGAAGTTGCAAGTGGAATCATAGCGCTATAACAGTCCAGTGTGGAAATGGCCAGAGTGTACAAGTAAGTGCATTAAAGCAGATTGTACAAGAAAGTGGAATAACAGCACTATAACAGTGTAGTGTGGAAATAGGTCTCCTGGGTCTTAGCCTAATACTCAAGATGGGATTGTGGAGCCCTTGAGCTTCATGCACCCTTTCATGAGGTTTTCTGTCTGGTCTTGGATTGACCACATTCCACCAAACCACCAAACCCCTGTATTTTTTAAAAAAATTGAATTGAAAAATACAATCTCTGGCTGAAAAATTGGTCTGCAAGTGCAGTTTTGCTTCCAAACACAGCCTCCTCAAAATGCACAACAAACTATTTTAAAAGTGACTGGAAATGATGAAAATGTTTCAGAAATGTTGGGCATGTGGCCCATGTGGGGTTATACTCTCAATCTTACTGTGGCTTTGTGTTATCTTTTCCTCTCTACTAACACTCCATTTTCGATTTCATCATTAAAAATTTGTGCTGAAATTGTCTATTCTAGATGTTGAGGAACTTTTATCGGGGGGGGGGTGACAGTCCCTTGGGGGGGGTCAGAAGAGTGAGGAAGGCCAGAGTCAAAATAAGTGGGCACTGTCATTACTTTTGCTCTTTCTGACAATCTCATCTCCATCTCCTTCACTCTCTTTTTCCCTCTCTCTTTACAGAGAAACAGGTGAATCTAATTCTCCTTAGTGTTGGTAACAATGCCCCAAGTATTGTCACATTTATAATTAGGCTTAATACTATGGGCCAGTTATCTTTTCTGCTGCATAAGATATAAATAGTTCCAATGTGTATAGCTTTATCTGAAATATTTATGTCCCAACCTCTCAGGACCATACTGGAGAAGAAGATAAAAGGAAGAATCACACATTCAGATCCTCTCCCCCAACATTTCAAAGATGATGTTGGAAATATTGCATATTAGAGAATGGTTTCCTTCATATGCTAGGTTTCCATATACAGGGAGGCATGCTGATATGAGACAGTATTAAATGAGTCTGTTTCATTCCCTCAGGGGACAAAAAAGGCTTGGAGGTGAACTGATTGTAAAAATAGCATAAAGGAAAGGTTAAACACTTGCTACACTAGCTTTTTCTCCACTTTAATTTGAAGCTCTTGTGAGTTTTAAAAAAAATGGTTGGAAGAAAAGGCCTACACAAGGAACAGCAACACATATGGGAATATGGGGTGGGGGCGCAGAAGGTGGATGGGAGTTGCAATCCAATAACATCTGGAGGGCCTTCAGTTATCCACCCTAGTTTCATTAGATCGAAAAGCTGGATCCCCTCTCCATTCTTAGCAATAGCAGGTACATTTCTATACCGCTTATCAGTGCTATGCACTCCCTAAACAGTTTACAATGTGTTCTTAGCTAATTGCCCCCAACAAGCTGGGTATTCATTTTAACGACCTACGGAGGGATGGAAGGCTGAGTCAACCTGGAGCCTTGCAGGATCGAACTCATAGCATTGTGGCTGCAGTACCAGCATTTAACCACTGCACCACCAGGGCTCATTCTTATTCTTCTCCTCATTTCTATCAAAAAGTTGAGCCTCCTTTTTATTCTCCTTCTGGATGATCTCAGTTAAAAAAATGACGATGGGTAATATCAGAGTGGTGTAGTGGTTTGAGCATTGGACTGTGACCTTGGAGACCAGTCTTCAATTCCCTACTCAGTCATGGAAACCCACTAGGAGATCTTGGGCATATCACAACAACAATAGCAAATAGTGATTGGGATGAATTTCTGCCTAATATCAGTAACCTCTTTCTTGATAACTACAAAAGTACGCATGAGTGTATGTTGGGTCTAGTATGGAACTGATGATAGCTGATGCTGCCTTTGAAACAGCGGCAGTAAGCTACTTTACACTCACAACTCTGTTGACATGGATTGCCTTCAACCTGACAATCTTGAGTATAGAAATGTATTCCACAATAAAATAATGTAAGAGATCTGCTCACCTGAAGAGCACTGATAAAAGTAAGGACAGAAATATTTTAAAAAGGCAACTCAAGCTTACGTGTTTTCTACCCTACTATAATGTTGTTCAAACCTTTATACTCCAAAGTTCCCGGTTAAGTACTAATCATTATTATCACCATGCTTGGCTGTTATGTGTATTATCTGTAATTATATGTCAATTAATTTTCAAGATGGACTCCCTTATTAAAAATGCATTTCATTTTCCTGGCACTGTTATTTGGATGTGAAGCGAAAGTGAATTAGGTTGCTTAGACAGCCAACGACATTGCAGCTATAGTTACTACTTCATCTATTATTGCCACTTATTATAAGCCTGGAGAATTAGAACTGTGGTAAGATAAGCAATAATATTTTTACAGTCACTATGATCACAGGGTAAGATTAAAGACTGTTATTCATTTTTTTCCTCAGAATGATAGATTTTTGTTTTGATTTTTTTTATAAAAAAAGCATACAAATATCATCCAGTAACATATCATTTGGTGTATGTGTGCGTGGGAGGGTCTTTGCTTGTTTAAAGCTGGTCTAACATGAACATCAGTGATGGCATATACACTAACTCTGAGAAGATTGCATGCTAGAGAGATGGCAATTAATTTTCTTTGCAACAGAGAGCAGGAGAGCATGCTCATTCAAGATACTTGTATCATTTTTAAATCAAGGCCATCTTTTTCTCAGTGGTAAACGTGAAATGTTTTTAAAGGCCAGACTTAGCATAAAATCTATTGGTTGCTATGGAGACCACTTACCACACAGGACTGCACTCTGTGTTCAACTCTGTGATTTTCTCTATTCAAAGGTTCAGCATTGTCAAAAAACAAATTACTTTTTTTTAGTTGTTTATCTCAAAGTTCATTATGGAAACAGCAATGCTCTTTTATTCTCATGTGCAGATAAGAGTAATATTTCAAGTCACTTGAGCAGTATTCTTTTTAAAAAATTCACTCCTTTTGAATAATTAGAGCAAATTTGCCTATTGTTACGAAATGAAAGGATTATGACTTGGGTGTGTCTCTATATAATCTCAACACAATTACGTCGTAATGAAGTCTTTCACACTTATGCAATACTCAGAAGCAGAGGCACGCGAAAGAATAACCTATGGTCTGATGGACTGAAACTTTGTGCCTGAGGTCTTTCTTCGGGAAACAAAACATGAGTTCAGGATCTACTGCTCACAGAGTTATTCACATTGAATTATTCAATGCTATCTTTTGCATCACACGTCTTCAAGGCTGAAAGTAGTCAGGCTGTGATTAGCAGCAGTATGGATTTAACTGGCTACAAATGTGGAAAACATGTACAGCTGCTTTCTCCTCAAGCACTTGCTTAATTAACAAGATATAAATATTCAGACTTCGCTCTGCTCCTTCTCCCGCCAAACATGTCCAATTCTATTACACAAGAGGGTGAAGATCCTGTGAGGTGGTGGTATGATCTGGGAGGAACAAAAGCATGTTCAGCTCCAGTTATTTTCATTCAAAGTGGGATCTCAACATTGCGCAGGTTCTGCACAAGAGTTAAAAAAATCAATAGGAGTTGCTACGTTACCTGAGGGTATCCCACTGATTGACTTCAGCAGCTTTGCTGCTCATTTTGCCATAATGATGTGCTATAATTCCAAATGAATTAAAGAGCAGGCGAGCATGCTCACTATTCAGTTTAAGATACTCTCCTATTGAGCTTTTAAAAGACTGTTCTGATTCCCCTCCCCCCACCCCCCGGAAGATTCAATATTGCAAATGGCATGTCCAAATTTAGAATATATTAGGTCTTGTGCTCCTAACCAGAGCTTGGGTATGTATCTGTTTAGACTACAACTCCCAGAATCCCACAACCATCATGGCCAATGGCTGGCTGGGGAATTCTGGGAGATGTATTCCAAGAATAACTGTAAGGGCTCTACTCGTAACCTTTAGCTGAATAACTAGTATTGATCTTATTTTTGGTTTCCGAGGTTCAAAGACAGGAGGAAAAGATTCTTGGCTTCGCAGGATGTCTAGTACTGTTTCTGAAAAATAAATAGTACCTGATGTGTATAATAATGGAGTGCTTATTACAATATATTATTAAAATGTGTAAAATACTGGAGTTTCTTTGTCAGCTTATTCTGTTTGTTGCAAAGGAATAATTATGTCAACACCTTCTTAAAACTGATTCCAAAATTTTAGTTTCATAGCCTAATCCCTGTCTTACCATAGATACCAACTGTACGGTCTAGTATGCTGATAATTAACATGCTGAAAACATGCAATTAAGACAAATGGGATGAATGAGGAAGACAACACAATAGCATAATTTCATTGCATGGCTATTGTCTGGCTCCTCAAGAATCATTATGCAGTTGGTTTCCTCCTGTGCTTCTCTGTATGTTTTAGCAGAATGTGGACTGTTCCTGCACCGCATGCTAAGTAACTCAGACAAGCTGAAGGCCCTTTAAATGTGTGCCAATTCAAGCAAACCAGTGAAAAGTAGTTAGATAAAAAACTAAGAGGTGGTGCTCAGCTATGAGGAATAGGTTGGTTATATGACTTCAGAGTCTGTAGGGAAATCCAGTGCCAAGTTTCATAGAAGCTAGTTCAGATTTCATTTGGGAGAGGGCACAATGATTTTAGTGTGTACAGGTTGCAGGCGGAGATATTCTCAGTTAGATCTTTTTGGCTATCCATAATATTGAATTGCCAAACGCTAGGGTTTGTTTTTTGTTTTTTTGTCCCTCCCCTCCCCCCCAACTGCTGATCTGTGGTTACTTTTAAATTATTTATTTATTGGATTCATACTTCTTCCCCAGAAATGGAACTCAGGGTTGATGACACTAAAACTAAGTAAAGAGGCCACTGAAACACAAAATGACACTCAATGAAATTTAAAACATAATTCAAAACATTTCAGTAAAATATAAAGGGCAGCATCAAATGGCTTTGCGGCTTTCATCAGAATCGGAGACCCCTGGAGCTCCTCCCTTTCAACCTTAAAAAGGTGTCCTGGAGAATGCTGGGAAACCTCTAGAGCTTACTTTGCATGCCCTGGAGGGCTACAGCAGTAGGAGAAAGAAAGGAAGACTAAATTCTACTGGTATTGGATACTGATGTACACCAATGGGTCATGACCAAAGGATATAAAATTGTGGAAATTTAGCAGCCATTCAGTAAAAAACCAAAACCAACTAAAAAACCCCCTCCAGCCAGCTTCTTTAAGCCTGCCTGAATTTTTTTTTTAAGCCTTTGCCTGCTGGCAGCCTACCAAGGAGGAAGGCATCCTACTCACCCTTGATAAGAAATTTGAAGTCCATCTCCCTGAGGAGAGGGATGGACTTCTAATAAGAAGCGGCTAGAAGTCAACTTCTGATGGAAACAAAAAAAGTCTTTTTTTTAAAAAAAAAGATGTTAAACAGCACAGGAAAAGGGGACCCAGCCTCTTTAAAAAGTCCATATTGTTATGCCTGGAGACTTTCAGGAGAGACAATCCAACACTTTTCAGGACAGAAAAAGGGTAACTCAGGGAGTCTGACTTTTCCTAACTCTGTTTTAAAGTAAAGAGGTCTGACCAAATCATTTAAATGTTTTAACTGTTGTCCTAGTAATATAGATTGTCATGGGTAATAGTCACATGTGGTCTAAAACCCTGGGAAAACTTTCATGGGTTCAGCATTCATGGATTTGATGATTCACAGGTTATTTCTTAATTATTTAACTATTTATTTATTTATTACTGCATTTGCTCCTGCCATGGAAAAAATATGGTTCACCAGAAGTGCTGGAGGACTTAGAGATTCCTAGAAAAGTGTTTTCAAGTAAACAAAAACAGCATTCACATTTTTTGGTGACTTTTCCTCTTTCATGGGGCCCCTAACCCCACAAAAGCAGAGGGCTGACTTTAACAGCCAGAACCTCCCCATTAACTCACCATAATTAAAGTTTCAGTGTCATCTCTCCTTTCTTGCCCTGATAAAAAGAAAGAAAGAAAGAAAGAAAAAGAAAGAAAGAAAGAAAGAAAGAAAGAAAGAAAGAAAGAAAGAAAGAAAGAAGAGAAAAACTGATAATGGAAAATTAATTTAAATATCCACAAAAGCATTGCAGTCCTGATGCCCCTAGAAATTCTATGTTGCTTTGAGCTGGGCCATTTTAAACGTTCTTGCAAGCTTCCCTTGTCAGTTCAAATTTAGCAGAATCGCTTAGATATCAGGAATGTGGGTTGCCCCCTGTGTCCTTTCAATATTTGTTTCTTTCCTGAGATTGCCAACTAGGTTGTCAGCCAAAGACAATTTAATAGGCTAGCAGCAGATGGAAGCCAGTGTATAGAACATTGCTTGTGTGTGGAACATTGTCAAAGTAACTGCAAACAACAGGTGAAATTTAACTTGCGCTCTCCGTGCTCCTAGACCTTCTCAACTGCTTACTTTAGATGAATGATTTGTATGTGAACATGGTGTGTAAGGCTGCAACATAGTGAAATCATGGGGTGGGAAGGAGGCATTAAATTAACAGGCTGGTGGGCAGGTTGATATGGTGTCCACTTGGGCCAAGCAAGGAGATCAGCAAGTATCTAGCCTTACAACTTCCGCTGTTTTTCTGTTTCAGATTTTAAAACCACCGAAACATAATCATCGCTTGCATTATATCCATTAGAAGGAGACAGTAGAATCCTATGTATGTTTACTGAGAAGTAAATTCTGCTGTGTTCAGTGATGCTTAGGGGACAACAAGTTCAGATGGAGGAGGAGGGAAGTTCTGAAACTAGTCAGTGGAGGTTGGTGTGGTAGTGACTTCACTCAGAGTTTTAGTCCATTTTTTTTAAAACAGGGGTGGGAATTGTGAGGCCCTCCAGATGTTGTCAGATGGAAACTCCCACTCTAAGCTGACTGGAGTGTTTGGGAGTTGTACTTCAACAACAGTCTCTGGAGGGCTGCGTAATTCCAATCCTTGCTTTAAAGAATACCTCGAAGGTGTGTGGATAAGGGTTGTCAAATTAGATGGCTCCTTTAACATCTAGGCTAAAACCTGCAACGGAATTGCCAACTCACTGACATTTTAGCAGTCAGTCTCCACTAGAACCAGTGGATCCAAAATCAGCTAATTCTCAGGCTCAGAATGCTCCCTTTCACCAACTACTGTTGCTTTTTTCTGCTTTGGTCAGATCTCACCTGGAATACTGTGCCCAGTTCTGGGCACCGCAAGTCAAGAAGGATTGATAAGCTGAAACATGTGTAAGAATGATAACCAAAATTATCAAAGGTCTGGAAATGAAGCCTTATGAAGAAGGACTCAGGGAGTTGGGTGTGACAGTGAAGACTGAGAAGTGGCATGATAGCCATCTTTAAATATTTGAAGGGATCTCAACTAGAAAATGAGGTGAGCTTGTTTTCTGCTGCTCTAGATACATGAATCAGTGGATTAAAATGGCAAGAAAAGAGAATCTATATAAACATTAGGAGGAAGTTCTTTACTATAAGAGCTGTTCAACAGTGGAATGGGCCACCACAGAAGGTATGAACTTTCCTTTGGAGGTCTTAGAGGTTGGATGAGCATTGTTCAAGAGTTCTTTGGTTGTATATTCCCGCATGGCAGGGGGCTGGCTAGATGGCCCTTGCAGCTTCTTCAAACTCTGAGATTCTATGATTCTATGCTGCTAGCAGGAGAACTGTAAGCTGTAGTTTTCTTCGCACTGCCAGACTGGTGAAAAGCTATACCTTCTGAAGCTCTCAACATTGTGTGTATGCATGTATGCACACATATGTATGATCACACTATAGCATATTTATTGAAGCACTGGTTTCTGTAGACTATATCATGTCAAAGAGAGAGTGTGAGAGTGGCTCTGCTTGTACACTAAATGTGTTACATTTGTATTGCTATCTTTTTTTTCTCTTCCAAGGACAAGAGTGTTTTCATATAGCTACATAACAGCTTCCTGCCTTTTGAGACCTAGTCATTGTTCACTCCTTAAATGCCAAGAAAGTTTATTTTTTTATTATTAGCAAATCCATAGAAGCTTGTCATAATGCAGCTGGTGGCCAGTGCTTTTTGAAGAAGCATGTCGCAAAATGACCCAGTAAAAATAAATGGATGGAAAGAAAGACAGAAATGATTTTGAAAAAGCAGTCTGTCACAGCATTAGCAATACTGTGCATGTACAAACAAGAGTTCAAACAAGAGTGAGAAGATTTTTGCAAAGAGTGAATCTTAGGTGTAATTAATTGAAAAATGTCAGATTTCAAAGCATATTACCATAAAATATTCTACATCAGGGATGATCTTTACAACAAACAAATTTAAATAATGAATTATAAAACTAACTGAAAAAGTACACACGCTTTGCAAAATGATTTTAAGGATAGAATACATTAGCTGAAATTTGAGAAATCATATGACAAACCTCTACTGTTTATAGACTTGTTTATAAATATTTTCTTTCCTTATTAAAATAGTTGTTAGCCTTACAGCACAATCCATCCATGTGTACTCAAGATGTAAGCCTTACTTTGCTCAGTGGGGCTTATTCTCTTTTATATAAAAGAATGCAGCTTAACAATACAGTTATATACATGTCTACTCATGTATATAGTTTCATACTGTTCAATGAGGTTTTCTTTCAAATAAGTGGATATTGGATTCTATCTTCATTTTAATAACAATGATGCCTGTAATGCTGCAAACTTATGCATGTTTATCTGGAGCAAGACTCATTAAATTCAATAACACTTCTAAATAACCTTGCATAGGTTTTCACTAACCATTTAAATCATCTCTCGGAAAGAGTGTGGAAAATAGATATAAAATTTACACCAAACTTAAATTTAAGAGAAAACTTTTATAAAATGTTTTACAGATGGTATATGACCCCAGAAAGATTACAAAAAATAACGAAAAATGTGAATTCAAATTGTTGGAAGTATGATGAAAAGATGGGGTCTTTTTTCCATATGTGGTAGACATGTAAGATAGCAAAAATTTTTTGGAAGGGAGTACATGATGAAATCCAAAGAATTTGTAAGCTGAATTTTGAAATGAAACCAGAGCCTTATTTGTTAAATATGTTAGGGCAACAAAGGGAAATAAGAAGTCATCAGAAGTTATTATTATATCTAATAACTGCAGCAAGGTTGACATATGCGCAGCACTGGAAAGAAAAGAAACCTATTGATATAGAAGAATGGAAGTTAAAAGTTCTGGATATGATCGAGATGGAAAAGTTAGCATTTTCTTTGAAAAATAAATCTATCCAGAACTTTGAGAAAGAATGGAAAAGAGTATTGGATTGGGTAAGGATATAAATGTATGAGAAGTCAAAGAAGAAATAATGTAACTGTTCTTCTCTCTGTAAGATGGAAATTATGTTTGTAATGGAATGGAAATAAGCAATTTCAACTGGAAGATTTAGGCATGGAAGTGAGGGAGGGGTATTTTTGAGATAAACTTTCAATAAAAATAAAAAATAAAAATAAAAATAAAGCATCTTTCAAACTAAAGAAAATTAGAAATGGCACAATTAAGATTGACTCCCACTTAGTAGTCAATGCTCTTTTATCTAAATTTCTTACAGAGCTTGGAAAAAAAAATTTTTGAACCACAACTCCCAGAATCCTCCAACTAGCATCACCATAATTCTGGGAATTATAGCCCCTGCCTCCTGCTAAGTCCCTTTTAAAAGCTGAGGTTTCTTGTGGGGAAGAGTGGACACATTTTCTAGATTCCATGCATTTCTTCCATTCTAATAAGGAAGATTTTCTGCATTCCCAGGGCACAAAAATAGTATAAGCTCCTGTACTTACTAAGGAAGAAAATTATTCTCCTCCATATTTGAACTAAGGAGCTGTATTCTCAGATCTATGCACTCGTCTTTAAAAAAAATTGAAGTTAGCATACAAAAATGTATCTAAAGATCAGCAATCATATAAGGAGCTTTTTTTAAAAAAATGTGCTAAGTATCCGTTTTGTGCATTTCTATACGTGCCTACTCAGAAGGAAGCTTCTTGAGCTGAATGAGATTTGTCCTCAGGTAATCATGTTCTGATTTTACAGAGAACAATCAGGTGTCTTCTATTTGAAGTGCTTGAACTAGTTCAAGTTCAGTTCAGTAGTAAAGGCCAAGATCCCACTGAGAGCTGTTGGAGCAGAAATTTCAGCTGAAGTGCATTCTTATGGTGACCCAAAGGGGGCCCTAGCCTAGGATTTTCTTGGCAAGATTTGTTAAGATGGTGTTTGCCTTTGCCTTTCTTTGAGCCTGAATGCATGTGACTTGCCCATGGTTACCCAATGAGTTTCCATGGCTGAGTTGGGGATTTGAACCTTGGTCTCCTGGACTCATAGCCTAACACTCAGATCACTACACCATGCTAGCTCTTATGCTGAATTGTGGAAAAAATACAGGTGACCAGCCTGCAGGGCAGTTTCAAGATCAGGCCAGGAGTGTCCCAGTAATGGACTGATTGGAGATAATGTAATGGTTATTGGAGGGGGAGCTCAGCTAAGCTTAGGTATCTTTACACTGCCAGGGAACTGTTTGATTAAGGAGTTTGATTCTTACTCAAACTCATAAAAAGTACAATGACTGGTGCAACTAGAAGTTGCACGAGCGTTGTATCCCAGTAGGAATATGGGCTCAAAATAAGGCTAACTAGAGGGCTTGACATCTGTTAACCATTTTTATTTGGACAGGTAACTAAGTAGGCATGCAGTCTTCCTCACTATGGTGAAATCTATGGTGAAATGCACAGGTATATCTCAGTTACTAGAGTAGATGTATTCCTGGGCTTTACTTCTTAAATAGAAACTTTGATGCCAGAGGCAGAAATAACATGGAAAGAACAGGGATAGATTTCTAAACCACAAAAAAAAAAAAAAAAATGGCCCCAACTTTTCCTTCCACAGCGCAGCCAAGAACTTACCCAGGCTGCGCTGGGGAAGGAACCATCGCCATCATGCTTCCTGCCCTTCCGCAGGACAGGTAGGTATAGGGGCATCACGTGATTGCGGGTACTAAATGGATTTTATCTGCTTAGCGTATACCTCGTGAGCACAACACAAGAGGAGAGAATGGCAGAACACTGGTGATGAGAATGTACGGAAGCATGACCAGCCAACCGCTGCCATCCTGTCCCCATAGCGAGACAGCCCATCGTGCAGAAATGGCCTTTGTTGAGGGAGGTATGCCTGTACTGTACTTTTATTTAAGTTATGAAAATTATTTCTAAATGTGATTCTATACATATAAATCAATATCATCCTAGGCAAATTTCATGCAATTATCTGTCCTCTTTTCTCCACTTTTTTGCAGGGTTTTTTTTTTTTTTTGGCCACGTATAAATGGAAACCCTAACATGTATAGCATTGCCATATAACAGGAATTGAAATCTACAATTTTACTTGAAAGAATTCTGCAGTAGTTTTCTAACAAGACCCTTTCCAATTAACCCTGCAATCCTAGACGTGCCTGTTCAGAT
The DNA here is from genome assembly GCA_030412105.1 of Cyclura pinguis. Classification (NCBI taxonomy): domain Eukaryota; kingdom Metazoa; phylum Chordata; class Lepidosauria; order Squamata; family Iguanidae; genus Cyclura; species Cyclura pinguis. The sequence continues at coordinate 165,635,491 of CM059603.1, read as the reverse complement.
GGTGTCTTACTCTCAGATAACTGTTTATAGGATTGCTTATAGGATGATAAGCCTTAGGCTTGTCATAGAATGCAGCAAGCTGGGTCCACTACATTTCTAATGGGGTACGTAATAAACTTACTTCCAAACCTTTAAGGTGCATGAGTGGGAATTTGGATAAGCATAGGTACTCCTGAAAAAAAAAACCCTTCTGAATTGCAGGGCAGTCCTAAATTAAAGATGTGCTGGTTGTACAGAGTTAAGATTAGGCCCAAGTCCTCCCCCTCCATCTAACCCCCCCCCAAGAGAAATTCTCTTTGGTCAGATCAACTCTGATATCTACCATCAGAGCAATTTGCTAGCAGAACTGCTTTTGCAGGCTAACATCTGCCAGCAGAGGAGCCAAAAAAAGACCATGGTGAGGGAGAACTCAGCTTATACCATTCAGAAACCTCTTCTAGTCCAGGGACCACAATGTCAGTACAAATTTCTGCCACCCCCAGCTCCTGTTCATGAGATTTTTGAAAGCAGAAAAGTAATTGGTTACAAATAATATGTGCAATTAATTCCTTCTTGCATTACATTGGAGTTGTAACATGACCAGGGATAACTTAACTCTTTTTGTGGAGTAATTATTTTAGTTATTTCTTTAGTTAAGGGACATGTGGTTCACTGCTTAGGTGTGTTTTATACCATAGGCTACCACCCTGTAGCATTCTAATTTTTTGAAAGTAACTGAAATAATTTAGGTACTTTGAATAATAATAACAATAACTTTAAAGCATTATTTTTTCAAAATCACAACTATTATGGCAACTTACTAATTTGAAGGGTCTTGGAACTAGAACATCACCTATTTACATTTTTTTACAAGCCTTTTTTTTTTTTGGCCTCATGTGTCAAAACAACATGAGTAGCATTGGATTATGCACCTTGATTTTGCAGTCAATGGGTTATGTGTGCACACATATACTATTTGCTGATCTGTCTCAGGCCACAAAATGTCTAGAGATGTTGTTGGTAAGAAGAATCTCGGGAGAGCTCCACAGTCTGCTGGACTGGCACTCTGCCATAATGGAATAGGTCAGAACTGCAGCTTTCAGTTTGACAACCACTAAGAAGAAAGAGAGAAGTGGCTGAATGGTGTTAGTCATTTTTATAACTCTATTCAGAAGTCTTTAAGGCTACTGATGCAAGAAGCCTAAAATCAGTTTCAGAACCTAGTGAGGTTTGTTTCCAAGAAAAGGAAGGTACTGCAGGCAAAAATAACACACTCATTTTGATATAAAGTCATTAGGAATGTTGCCCAGAAATTCCCCTGGCAAGTACCATTATGCCCATGATCCTTGCTATCTCAGGATGCCAGGCCGGAACTTCTGATTTGAGAATCTCTTGCTTTTATATATTGACATCTCTGTTAAGCAATTAATTTATTCTGGTTACTTTTTTAAAAGAGGAAGAACAAAGAAGTTTTAGGTGTGCTGTATGGAGAAGACAGAGAAATGCTAGTGGGTGACAGGAAAAGGTAGACCTTCACAATATCTGCTTTGTCTGTGATTTTTTTTCTATTAGGAAAAAAGTACTCAGTCTGGTGAAAGTAGAATAAATGAAGCAGTGAGGGACTACAACCCAAAACAGAATTTACAGAACTATTTTAAATTAATTCAGAGTTTCAAGGCCAGATGAACTGTGTTCAAGGTTGCTAAAGGCACTTGCAGATGTAATTTCAGAACGTCTGTCTATTATCTCTGACAATTCCTGTAGAGATCCTTGCAGACTGGATGCAGGCAATGCCGTTCTTATCTTTAAAAAAAAGTAGGGGGGAGGAGAGAGAACTATCAACATGTCTGCTTGTTGTTGATACCAGGATAGATTCCAGAGAGTACCATTTAGTCTATGATAAAAGAATACTATGATTACTGAGGACCAGCATGAGTTCCTGAAAAATAAGTAACACCCACTTACTTTTCTTTCTCTTCCTTTAAAAAGTAGAACTACAAGCTTGGTAGATAAGTGGAATGCTGTGGATGTAGTATGTCTTGATTTCAGTAAGGCTTTTGATAACAGCCCCCATGATATTCTTCCAGAAAAATTGATAAAGTTTTGTTGAACAATGCTACAGTTAAGGCTTGAAGCCAGTTGTTGGACTGAACTGAAACAGTACTCATCAATGGTTCCTCATCATTCTGGAGAGATGGCATGTGGGGTGCCACAAAGTTCTGTCCTGGGCCCAGTAATGTTCAATATCTTTATGAATGAGTCTGATGAATTTGCAGAGGGAATGCCTGTCAAATTTCCAGACAACTCCAAACTGGGAGCAATGACAAATACCTCAAAAGATTGAATCAGGGCTCAGGATTACTTGTCAGGTTGTAGAACTGGGCCAGAACTTACAAAATGCATTTCAGTAGTGATAACTTTAAGTTTCTACATCTATATACATTCTACATTCAGATGCACAGGTATAGGATCGGTGATATCTGGCCTAACAACAGTATGTACGAAACTATCTAGGGGGTCTAAATTGTTCAGTCAAGTTTAGCTTGCTGGCTATGTGATGCAGTGACAACAAAAGCTAATGCAATTCTGGCTGCAATAATAGAAATGTAGTGTCCAGATCAAGAGAGTAATAATGCTATGTTATTCTGCTTTGATCAGACCTTACTTGAGTCTAATTCTGGGCACCATAATTTAATGTATTCAGAAGAGGGTGACCAATACGGTAAAGTGGCTACAAACCAAACTGTGAGGAATGATTGAAAGAGTTGGGTATGTGTAGCCTGGGACAGTCATCTTTAAATGTTTGAAGGACATCTGTATTATGGAAGATGGCGTAATCTTGTTTTCTGCCACTCTAAACAACAGGATCTGAACCTGTATAATCAGAAAGGAGACTCTGATTATAAATTAGGAATAAATTCCTGATGGCAAGAATTGATCACAATGGGATATATTACCTCATAAAGTGGCAAACTGTACTTTGGGAGGGTTTGAACAGGTTAGAGAACTACTTGCTAAAGCAATGAATTCCTGCATTGGCTGGAAGTTGAGCTGGATGATCTTAGAAGCACCTTCCAATTCAAAAATTCTATGATTATAATGTTCTATCTGCCTGTATTTAATACTGCCTGTTTTCATGAGTAAGTTTCCCAAGAAGTACAAAATATTTATAATTCTTCTGGGTACTGATTGTTTGCTCCCTGGTGGCCATGTGCTATATTATTGTTTTATATGAATCTGTCAGATTTATTGTGCAGTCAATGACCTGATGAAAGAGAAACTCAACAGTACAATATTACTCAAAAATAGGTTATACTGTAATTTAAAATATAAAATGTAAGAAAAAAAATATTAATGTTAGTAAGAAGAATAAACCATTCAACAACCATTGGGTTTTTAAAAAATGCATAGTGAATACTTCCCTGTAAAAACTGTGTTGAGCTACACTTGCTCATATTTGGAACAGATTCGTTGAAAGGAGAGGGACTTGTGTTAGTCATGACTAAACTCCCATTGGTACAAGGAGTCTACTTTAAGATAAGGTTAAGTTTGGATCTAGCTCAGACTAGATATAGCCCATTCACTCTCCATTTGAGAATGGACTTTTTTTATTCACAAGTGGAAAACTAAATTTTATTATTGCCTCTGTTCTTCTTGACTATGCAGGTTTTGGAACCTAATTTGATTGTCTTCGCCTCCTTCTTCTCATAATATCTGAAGATAAGATGTAGACCACATGACTCTAACATTGTCACTCCCACTTCCTTCCCACTGCAAAATTCTTTAAACATCTTTGCCCAGTGAATAAATGTTGATTTTGAAAGCTAGCACCAAGCTTTTTTACTCCTGCATTTGTAGATGGCCTAAAAAGATATTTCCACAACATAACCTATAACAGTATTTGCATTAAAGGAATTTGAGGTAAAATAAATCACATACAGCAGTGTATTTCTATCAGTTTACAAACAAGGTCTACCAATCTCCTCTTAAGTTAATAGGAAACTGTCACCATTATAATTAGAACCAAATTGAACTTTACTTTCCGTCCTTGTTTACTTTGTCCAGTTGTCAAATGCAAATGAATGAATTAATTGAAAATGACGTTCGTTTGTGAATATTCATTTCCATCTGTAATGTAGGGAGAAAGATGGCTAAGGGTTTTTGTTGACTTTTCAAAACACCACTGGGGTACATTGGGAAAAATAGGTTTTATTATTAAAAACAGATGCATTTACTAAGAAGATTTAAACAACAGTTTAGGAAATTAGTGAGTGACTATATTACTGGATTGGGAACAATTTCAATATGTTTGTTGTAGCAGCTTCCTGCTTAATTCTTAGACTTTCTAACATCAAGTATGTGTTTAGGTTGAAGCTAAGTGTATGCAGCAACCAACCAAATGTCACAAAGCATCATTTCAAAGCTAGTGCTGCAGAGAGTTACAGCAGTACGAATGTTTAATATGGGCTTGGCAGTATGTCTGCAAGTGTTTGTGGCCACAGCCAGACTGCATTTGTACTGCTGATCATGTGGAATTACTCTTGAGTGGTAGCATCAGACTGAAAAATATGAGTTCAGAATTTAATATCTGGAAATATTCTGAAGCCAAGAGATTGGTTAAATGAAGGAATAACATTCCAAGGGCAGCACTAAAAAATCTCCATGTCTATAATTTAATGCAACAAAATACAGGAAAAATAATCTGCTGCTGGAAAAGTAGTTTCATGAGCAGCAGAATGAAAATATCATCCAATCTATCTTTTCCACCATTATGCATATGGCTCCATGGCACTTCAGTAATAAACAAAATGTCCCCCATTTGGCCTTTGAGGACAAAAGGAGACTGATATTTTCTGAATCAGAGTCCCAACGCATTGAAAATAGAAGTAGCTGGATTTTTCTTATGCAGTCACATCAGCTGAGGTTATGAAATAAAACAAAAAAGAGGGATATAAATTTTAGACAGGTTTCCAAAGCATACACAGAAAATTATGATTGCCAGATTAGAGCAATACGGATGATATTACAGCTTTATTGTAAACAGTTGCATCTTAGAGGCAATTAAAGCAGGAGTGTATAATTTCCTTCTCTGACAATTACTACATCTGCTGCCCATGCTTCAGCTGCTGCTACTAAAGATAGTACCACTACTACATGAAGTACTACTTCAACATTAGCTTAATGCCAACAGATGCAATGGATTAATTTGGAGGCCATACCTTTGGAAGATAACATACCCTCCAAGTGTCCCAATTTGGCAGGGATGGTTTGGATTAATCCTCTGTCATCCCACTTTTCAGTTAGTTCTAAAATCTGCCAGTTTCTCTCTCCTCCCCCTACTTTCTCTCTTTATCCTCAGCTTACCTTAGTTGGCGCAAACTGTGAGAAAGTAATATGCACTCAGTTAATTTACTGGTGGGAGGGGAGAGGAGAGGAGAGAAATCTTGCCCTTCCCAGCAGACTCAGTCAAAAGCAAGCTGCTGCCGCCTCTACTAGCTTGTCTTCTCTGTGTCACTATTGCCATCTTGACTGTAATCTAATGCTGCTTGGTGACACATATCCTGGTTTTCATGCCTGAAATCTTGGAGGGTATGAGATAAAGGCATATCTTGTTAAGAACTTTAATTTCTTCCTGCCTACAATCCATTAGAGCAGGATTTATGTGGCCTTGGTGGAGACAGACAGAAAGGGAAGCCTACTTAGTTCCCTGGAAAATGGAGTAATAGTTTTTACTGGGCATTGGGGTTCCCTTTGGAACACCTCTGTCATTACTTTTTCCTCTGAGCTTCTAGCATAAGCTACAGCTTGTTTATTGTATTATTTTTGCTTTTAAATACTATCACCCAGCAGGTCTGGTTAGTATGATGAGTCAGACTCTTTTAATACACATACAGAATGCTCACACCTGACAAACTGTCACAAAAGTTCTCCCAGAGGATCGCGGGGAGGGGAGGAATCTATGCTTGCCCCCCTCCACAAAGTTTTTTCTCTGTACTCTTTTTCTACACTCAGTCTATATATATATATATATATATATATGTGTGTGTGTGTGTGTGTTTTAGAGTACATGAAAAAAAAACAGTTTCTTTTTAGTAGTTTCACATTATTCCCTGCACTACTGTTTTCACATCTTACAGATCATGCCCAAGTTTTGAATCTCGTTACATTGAGCTCTTGTACCTATAGACAGCAAAATTGATATTAAACTGTGAGAGGATGCCAGAAGGAAAAGTAAATTATTCTTGGGAAGTTGCTGTACAACAACAACAAGCACAACAACAAACAACAACAAACAGCAACAACAATGATGACAGAAGTCACATTAGCTCATATTTGCCTCATTTCAAGATGCAGATAATTTCTAGACAGACATTTAAGGGCTCTGAGAAGGGTTTTTCATTTAATTAGTAGAAATGAATAAATCTGTACAATAAAAACAGACATTTTTTTAAATGGAGGTTTGCAATAGGAACAATTGACCCTGTTTTCAGACTGCCCACCCTCTGCTATTTTAATGTGCACTCATCAGAATGAGGCAGGTCTAAAACATTTCTTTAACCTTCCTTCCACTGCACTGTGCTAATTAATTCACGTATTTGAGTTGTAGCTGGAATTGTCGCAAGAATGTTGTCTTAGACACAATTTTCATGTTTGTTTATTACATGGTAACCGAATCTGGAAATATCATCACCATCATCATCACCACTCAAGTGTTTGTTCAGAAAGCGCAGTACAATTGGAGATTACCATATGCCAAGGTTTTTCTACCAATTTTTAAAACTAGTTTTATCCTGCTTCTTAGCAAAAATAAACGAAGCCCTTCAAGCTGCCAACAATAACCACTGAGGCAATATAATAAAGCCATAATGGAAAAAAGAAACTTTAATCAATTAAAGATTGCCTGCCAAACCAGTCACATCTATACTCTGTGCTGAAACCAGCAGTGGCATGGTAAAAGAGACCTCCACTAAAAAGGCACTCTACATTTTAGGTGTCAGATTTCAAAAGCTCTGATTCTAATGCCCATCTATTACCCATCAGATAGGAATAGAACTCAGAGCCAGGCTTCAAATATTGATCTGAACTCACAGGCAGGATTTGTGATAACTGAAGCCCCTGTCAGAGCTGCTGATGACAAGCAGCAGCTGTTGGTCCCTGTTGCTCAGGGTGGAGATGACAAGCAGCAGCTGTTGGTCCTGTGGCTCTGGCTGGAGATGAGTCCTGCAGCTCAAGAGCTCCCCCTGCTGCCATGGACCAAGCAGGCTCGGACGTTCCTCTGCCTGCTCCTTTAGGACAACGGGGATCCAGTTGTGATCCCGAGGATGCCCTGCAGCCTGCGTCAATCAGCCCACAAACAAGGCGGAGACTCAAGAGAGCTGAGCAAAGGGAGGCTTCCTTGATTAAGTTCAAGAAGCGGTGACTGGCGACACCTGTGTCTGGGCTATATAACTGCCTTCCTGGATGCTTTCCTTTGCTCGTGGCAAACTTTCTACAAGCCCTCTCCTTGCTTGTTCCTTGCTTCCAGCACCTGGCTCCTGATACCTTGGATTGATCTCCTGGCCCCGACCCCTGGATTTTGGACTCTGACTATGGCTTTCTCTTGTCGCTCAAGCTTCGGTAAATGGACTGCCTATGAGTAATTGCTTGCGTTGACTCCTCCTGGTGGGACTCTGCTATCTCTCCCTCTCCCTTCTCTGGGCTGGCTCGCCACCTGGGTCTCTGACCTTGACAGGATTATAGGGAAAGATTATTCATAAATCTTGGGCCTTTTCTGCATGACATCGCTTTCTCATTTCTGCCACAGGATGGCAGCAGTCGGCAAGTGGTGCTTCTGCATGATGTCATCGCCGTCTCGCTGCCATCCTGTCATGGAGCTGGCGCAGTTTTCACAAAATGGAAAAAATCCGTTTTGTGTCTGCAGTCGCACTGCGCTCCCATCACTTCTGGCCATGTGGAAGCTATGGAAGCACATCGGTGACGCTTCCTTACATAGCGCAACAATGGAAAAAGCCCGGCTGCACTGCGGAAGGAAGACATGGAGCCATTGCGTTCTCTTCCGCATGGACAAGCGGGTGAAGAGGGGAGCGTTGCTGGTGCACTCCCTTCTGGACCCGGGATTGCAGTGAGATGATGTGGAAGAGCACCGTCATGTGGAAATGGCCTTGGTTTAGGTCACCAGCATTTTGAATTAGGCCCAGAAACAAATGTGTAACCTCTGAAAATGGAGCAATGTTAGAGTTACATGCTCTATATGATGCACCTTTATTAACATTCTGGCCAGATGAGAGACATATAAGCCCCATCTGGGATGCTGGAACGTGACTTAATTGAGTCCTGATTCAAAGACAGGAAGATTCTGCAGCCAAGGGTATTTCTGTGGATCTGGACAACTCTCAGAGAGGGAAACTCAAATTGACCAATCCATAGCTTGGGAGAACCTGATTATGTATCTTCCATGCATAAACCTGTTTACATAAAGCTGAGTCGTGCATAATGTATAAAAGAGAAGAATCAGCCTGCTATGTGCAGTAATGTAGATTTGTGGTGCTCATATATGCCTTTTCATTTTCTTTGTTCAAACAGATGCCTAATCATGAAAGTTGGGGGAAGCTAGGCTCCTCACATGTTCCCAGACACTTTTCAAAGGCAGCTGCCTGTGGAACATGTTACAGTACTTTAATATTAACATTAATGACTACAATATTCTACTATGGACATTAGCGACTATCACCAGCCCTTTTCTCTAGGAAAGGCTTGAGATGGTGTCACTCTGTGTGGGCCTCAAGATCAAAGATCACTCCCAAAAATATGAACTTGCTTCTTCAGATGGTATTCAGCTCTTGCCAAAGAGTTCATATGCCCAGCCTGAATCAAGAGACACCGCAGGCACTATACTTCCACTGCATCTGGAATAAGGTCCTGTATTTTCTCCCATATTAACCCCATTGCTAACATCAGACAGCAGTTCATAATTTTACCAGCTTCATGGGGATTCCATGAAAAAAGGAGATATTCCCCAAGGTGTCATCTCAGTCCAAATTTCCTACTAACAGATGGTTGCATGTCTGTCAGGCCCAGGCTAAGTATGATCTTCCAGATATTAGTGGATTACAACTTCTTATCATTGGACATGCTTTCTATTACTGATAGGGGTTGTCATCCAAGAATATCTGGAGGGCTACACCTTGGTCACCCATGACATCAATATTAAATAGACCCATGCATCATTCCATGGGATAGAGTGCCTAGCTCTTAGACCAGGAATAACAAGGGCTACAGAAACACGGTGCACTTTATCTCAGTCTCAGCAAGATAGCCTATTAAGTGAATGCTGTTGAAACTAGCTGAGGGAAACAGAAGGTTTGAAGTACTCCCTGTAATAAGGCAGCACTCCTGCCGTATACTGAATATGTCTTATCTGACTACAGAGGTCCATATCTTAGTTACATTTTGTTTGGATGGGCCAGCCTTTGAAAAGAGTTTGGAAGCATCAGCTGTCCCAAAAAGCTGCAGCCACCTGGGGTTGGCTACAGGGAGCATACAACTCCCTTGTTCCATCCAGTCCACTGGCCACCAGTCTTTTCCAGGTACTATTCAAATCACTAGGTTTAATTTATAAAGCCTTGTACTTGGGTCTATGATCTGAAGGGCCATATATCCCTGTATATGAGTCTGCTCAGGCTCTAAGATCCCGAGGGAATCCCTTGTCTTGTCCCTTGTCCCATCAACTTCCCAGGCATATTTGGTGGGAACACTGAGAATATTTCTTCCCTTTTACATACAGTAGGGGAGTTCTGGTGAAAAGAGCTGAAAACAATTGCTACAAGATTCAGTTAGACAATATTGATTGTACTCAGTAGGAAACAGTGTTGTATATTGGCAATATCTAAAACCGCCTTTGGGTAGTATCTGAGTCCAGGTTTGGAGCTACACCACTGTCACTTTTGTTTCTTTGAACTCTTAGTAGCTGTCCAGAATTCCAAATATCTCCTTGATGTCAGTGAATAAGCCCTGTCAAACTTTTATCTAATACTATATGCAATCCCACACTGAATGAAAAGGAAATATCACCTCTGCTTTAGGATGTGATGTTCCTCTATACGCAATGAAATGAAACAGATTCCCACATGTTGTGTTAGACAGATATATATGAGACAAGTACTCCAGAAATATCTGCTAAGATGCATATCACATTTTATTATCTTCTGTGATCCAACTGAAATGTAACTGGACTGTAACTAGAGCACGTCATGACCCTGAAACCTTTCAGCTATAGACTACAATTTTACTATACAGAAAACAACAATAAATGATAAGATGGAACAGGCTTGGCAGTAAATGCAAAGATAATTTTCTTTAGCAAATCAGGCAAGATCTCTAGTAGTTTTTAAGACTTTCTCCTTCTCCTCTTTCGTTTGCATTAAGAATCCTCCCTCCTTCTTCCTTTTGTTTTGTTGCTCTCCATTAAAATACAGAACGCTTTCTGGAGACTACACATTCAATTGTCTTTTGAGTTGGGCCGTAGCGATATAATGTGCTATGCTGCAGCTTAACAGTAATTTCAGTGGGCTATTAAAATGGAATGCTGAACATTAAAACCGCAATTGTATTTCTGCAGAAATATTTAACCAACACAAGGTGCCTAGAAATAGCCCTTCCACTCAATGAAGACTTGTTCCAGAACAACAGAAAGCCAATAAACTCATGCATGATGAGATACTGAAACAGACACCCCATCCATTTTAAATTGCCCCCTTTTGGCTTTTCTGAATAAGCAGATTTTGCTTCTTTCCAAGCAAGTTCTAATGTTCAGCAGACCCCCAAAGGAGAGCTCATCATAACCTATTTTTACTCTTAAAAAAAGCAAAAGCAAAAGCACCTACATTCTGCACCCGGACAGGCAATACAGAATGGCTTGTTCATGTGTACAGGATATTATTTCACTTGTTTCCATTAAAATCAATTGTAGGGGTGGAGGAATACTTCAAACAGCTGTAAATCCTCCCACCGACATTCTTACTCCCTTGGAAAGTACAGCAGAGTCCTACATCAAAGCTATTCTCCATTGCCAAAAAGAGAACAAAAAAATCAATTTTTTTTTTTGAAAAAACATGTATCAAGCAGCTGAGTATTTCACCTTAATAGCTTAAATAGTGAAAGAGGCATATTTAGTAAGAATAAAAATACCTTTTTGGTCCTGCAGCTCCTGGCTAAGTACTAAACATTTCTCTGTGTGTGTGTGTGTGTGAGAGAGAGAGAGAGAGAGAGAGGAGATTTCTGTGCAGCGTAAGGTGGGAAATTACTTTTGGCCACTTAAATGCTAAAAGACAAATGAAAGATACAGAATGGACTCTCCCTGCTCTCCTGTCATCCTCTGTGGCTGAGACTACAGTGGTTCTCAATCTATGACCCTCCCAGTATTTTGGACTTCAGTGCTCAGAAACCCCAGCTGAAGTTAAGTACTCAATCCAGTTTAGCAGGGAGGTATTTTCTAAAGAAGCCTCCACTTTTTAATTTGACTGTTTCATTAACACTGAATTTCTGTTAGTTAGACCAAAAATAAAGGGATTTAAATGAAACACAGCACCTCTAAATATGCTGTGTTTGAGATAAAGAACTAAAAATGCATTGTGGCCTACAGAACAACTAGGTGTCTATTCACTCTCTTTCCTTGCCTTAGAATAACCCTGCTGTATGCCTGTATTAAGAGCCCTGTCACAGAGCTATATACAACTCTATTAAGATGACAACACTGGTGTGGAGTCTGAATTCCTTAGTCAAGGTTGAATACAGGCAAGATATGAAATATTAGGGGAAACAAGATGAAAAGTCTCATTTGATAATACTTAACTTAGATGCTGTAATTAAGATAGGGATATAATTCTTCACTAGGTTTCTTTTCAAAGGTGTCAGTGATTAATTTCAGCAATTTTTTTTCCCGCTGCAAGAAAGTCTTTGAAGACCACACAGTTTTCGGGGGCTATTTGCAATTCAGGAGTTATTCTGTCCAAAATTCACATGTGGCTGCTTTGTACAGAAAACAGCATTTTCTACACAGGAAACAGCTTATTGTGTGTAGAAAGTAACACTGTGTGTAGAAAGTAATGGAAAATTCTGCTTCCTGCACAGAAAATGCTGGAGGTTTTTTTGTGTGTAAAACAACCATGTTCAAATTTTGTGTAGAGCAAGTCCTTAGCTGCAAAAATTCTCATTGGTCCAGGATTCTCCTTGTCAGAATTTCTCAACACTTGAATAACATATTTTGACTATTGTCTGAATATTTTTGAATATTGTCTCAATTCCTAAATTAAGCTAAGGAAATTTTTAACTGTTTAGTATTTTATTTTTATTTTTAGGATTGAAACAAATGTTCTCAGATTGAACTGTTGCCAAGTTTTAGAGATAGGCTGTGGGAGACTGAATTTGAGGTGGGGTGGAAACTCATCACAGCAGTCCTCCCAGTGGCCACTGATTGGGGCTTCTGGGGAAAAAAGTGGTTTCCTCCTGCCACTAAAAAGTCTCCCCTTTTTATCCAAAAGCCCCAATCAAAGCAATGCTGCATTGTTGTGTAGTGTTTGATGTATAATCTGAAAATATACCTACTTATCCTTGTATCCTTATGTAGCTCTATCCTTGAATTATAAATAATATTTGCTTTGTCAAATACATCCATTTATATCAAACACACACATCCCTTGTTTGCTTTTTATGACTGATTGCACTTTTCGTCCATCCAATAAACAGTGCACACTCTGGGTATTGTACAACTTAATAAAAATATCAGATCCAAAGAAGAGACAGGCGTATCAAACCCAAGATAAAACCACTACCACCAATAGCAGCAACAACAAAAAGGCAATGAAAAAGAAAATAAAGCAAGCAGCAAAAGAAAAGACTGCTGAGATCTAGAACCATTAAAAGCAGTTCTTAAAATGCTTAAGAGAATTTTTTTTAAAAAAAAAACTTTGCTGCCGAAAAACTAAAACAGAGGATCCCCTAAATCAGTCCACAGAGAGCTGAGCATGCTCAGAGCATGCCCAGAGGTCAAAAAAAATGATGACTGTCTGGAGTGGGGGGAGAGGTTAAAATGGAGAGATTGAGAATCAAAACCTATCTTACCATGGGCTAGCTGAACTGGACTCTATTATATTTTGCTGCAGATTTCATTTGTTTAAAAAGGATTTGTAACTTTGGTGAGTCTGGGGGCTAATTTTCTGCCCCTGTGACCCTCTGAGACATCACACTTAAGAGTGCCTTAAGTATCCGGGGCAGGGGGAGAAAGAAAAATAAAAAGAAAACAAAAGAAAACAAAGGAAAACTAGAAATGAATGGTTTTGAATTCTCTCCTCCCCCAAAAATCTTAAAACAGGAGATTGCAATCCATTTAAAAGGCGAATCATTACTCTTTGAGGGTCCCAGGGGAGATAATTCAACCATTAGGGGGAAAAAAAAAAGCTTCAGGGCAATTGGGGTGTTAGGGGCTCCAAAAATTGTTCAGGAATGTGAGCGATATTAGTATATCTCATGAACAAAGTAATTTGTATTTGTGAGTAGAAGATGAGCAACAACCACTCCCACATCACTCTCATCTTCACCCAGGCCCTTTCTGCACAGCATTTGCCATGTGAAAGGGCACCTGGAGCATCGCATGATTATGAGGAGCGATTTGCACGATGCACTCACAATCGCGCGATGCTCCAGGGGCCAGCAGGCACCGATCGCGCACCTTTTCATTTTTGGCTGGAAGCCAAAAAGGGTGCATGGTTGCGCATTGCTCCTGGGCCCCGCGCGCACTTACCTGGCGTGCCTAGCCTCCCGAGCCACGCCGGTCGCGCTTCCTTCCCCAGCACAGCCTGGGAAACTCCCAGGCTGCACTGTGGAAGGAAGAGGCCGGGCTCTCATGCAAGCAGGCAGTTTGTGTGGAGCTGAAGCAGCAGGGACGCAAGAGCCTCTCGCTGGAGGCTGCTTGCGCGATCCCTGCACCCCAGCGCTGGAAAAAGGTAAGGTGCGGAAAGAGCCACAGAGTCTGGCAGAGAAATAAGGCAGGATTAATCTTCTCTGCAGAAACCTATGAAGTAGATTTATCTAAAAATATTAATGGTTTCAATACATCTCATAAGGAGAAGCTCTGAAACATGTGTTCTTCAAACATGGAGGAAAGCAAATGAGCAAATGACTATAAAATGCAAGACAAACAAAATCAAACTAAGTGATGAAGAAGGAGAAAGGGTGCGGCTAAGATCAATAAACAGAAAATGAAATGAATATATGCTATGCATAAACTCTTAGAGGAGCGTGGGCAACTACACAGAGGCCATTTTTCCTCCTTGTGGCCATGCAGTGGGTCCACACTTGGGAGTTTCAGTGCACCCAAAGCCAAGTGATGCCCCTTCTACCTGCCATTTTGGCTGATTTTCGACCATTCTTTCTCTCTCTCTTCTCTCTCTCTGTGTTTGGGGGAGGTTTGGGGGGGCTTTGCAGGGTTAGGGGAGGAAAAAGCTGGATTTTAAGGCAGTTTTGGCCTGTTTGAGGGCAACAAAAATACCTGAAAACTGCCCCCCAAATTTTAAAAAAGTTTGGTGGGGCTGAGGGCTGGAGAGGTCTTCTACAGGATGCCAGGGGCCACACATATGAGTCCCAAGAGCTGCGTCTGAAGAGATACAAACAAACTAGCAGCTACTGAGCACAGGCATACTACAGTTGCTATCTCTAACAAAAACAACCTAAGAGAGCTGCATGTGCCCCAGGGCCACATTTTGCCCACCTCTTCTTCTAAAATGTAGCTACTACAGTGTTTTTAATGAGCATATAAAGGTTAAGCCCATTCCATCTCTAATGTGATTTTTAACTAAGGAGCTTTGAGCACTGTGGTTCTGTGAAGGAAGATGCTAGATATCTCCTACAAGCACTGACAGCAGGCCTACAGAATTACAGTACCAGGGTGTTTTGGCAGAGGCCAAAACAATTAAAACTGTTTCAAGTCAGTTTAAATTTGTAGTGTGTGTGCTTTCTAGGGGACAAAGAGGAACATGAATGCTTTGGGAAAGCCAGAGGCTAATTTTTTTTTCCTTTGACAACTCTGCTTGCTGCCATGAGATTTATAGACGAGCTGGAATGTGAGGCATAAGCATAGCATTCTGGAGCTATTCTGAAAATGTACTTTCCTGTTAATATGTCAGTGTGTCCTGCCTTTCCCATCAAATGTAGTGGCACTGTCATGAGTAATACTGCAGCACTTTGTGTGCGTGTGTGCCTCTCTTTACAGGTTGTCAGTGAAAAAAAATAGCAGGCAGAGTATAACATTTGTATTCTTTGTCCTTCCTGAAGTGTGGATGCCCATCTTAGTTCTATGCATGTGAAGAAATACTTGCTGCAGTTTCTGGATTTCAGTTTGGTTTGAGAAACCATTACAGTGATGGTTCTGTGGATGCCACTGAGTCTTTACCAAAAAGTAATTAAACTGCTTTTTAAAAGCCTGTGACAGCCTTTTCCAATCGTGTACTCTCTAGATTGATTGGACTACAACTCCCAGAATCCCTAGCCACTTGAGGCTGCAGTAGCATAGGAACGTGGGGATGGGGCAGCGATTCACACCGGGCGGCAATGTTTCTGGGGGGTCCCGGCCCATAGCCACACCCCCACGTGCCCTGGCCACGCCCCTGTGTGTCTGGCCATGCCTCCACACAACACAGCCACCGCCCCCACACAGTGGCCATGCCCTTCATGCCATAGCCCTGCCCCCTCCCACACACTCCTCCACACACTCCAACCTCTGTCACTGTGAGGCTGCCAGCTTTTGGCTTACTATACTCTTCAGAACTGAGAAATACATTTGCCTGAGTTACTGTGTGTTCATGTCTCCGTAGTTATTGATTGAGGGACGTGATTTACAAGATGGAGGAATCATACCTGGGTAATAGAGGTCCGGTTTCATAGAATTATATCGTTCCATAGAAATATCTGCAGTCTGTGATATGAGTTGGTAGGGGGAGATTTCATCTGAGCACTGTGCAATGACCCCCTCTTCCATATTTGTAGCATGGGCAGCTGTGTATATATAATTCACCATCTTGTTCATACACTCATTTCTATACGCTGTCCAAATTTCACTGTATAGACTCAATAACATGGATATACACAAAAAACCCCTAGCAAAATCCAGCTATATTAATGCATTTAGACTTCAGCTTTTCTTTTACTCCACAAACTGCAGTGTGGAACCTGCATTTCTCTCCTTCCTCCCTTCTATACATCCTGCTTTCTCTACAAATTACATGTACCTTATCTAAAGGATGGTACTAGGGATCTGCAAGAAGAATTGTCAAGCCTATAGAACTGTAGTACCAGGAGTGCTTTGGCAGAGCCCACAACAGTTAAAACTGTTTCAAGTCAGTTTAAATGTGTATTCTGAGACCATTTCCACACTAGACTGTTATAGCACTGTTATTCCACTTGCAACATCCTATGGAATCCTGGAGTTTGCTGTTTCGGGAGGGGCTAGCTGGTCTGTGGCTTTAAATAATACAGACCCCATGCTATTGAACCATGTTTTTCAGTATCACATGTCCCAGTGATACTCAAGATAATATGGCACAACATGTTCTGTAGGTCTACTTCCCTCCTCTGTCTAATCCCACATTTAAAATGCACCACTATGTTAAGAAAAAAAACGCTATCCTGCACCTTACTCTGGGAAGATTACCATTCTTTCACATTTACACACAGTCATTCTGATTGAGTTATCACTGTTTAATCTATCAATTTTCTTCAAAACGTTTTCCACTAGCATTTCAACTTCAAGCAATTTTTCAGATTTATCACTTTAAAAGGAGAGCTTACGCAAGGATAAATTCCCAAAAGTCTTCAGAATGAAGAACCATGAAAAGAATTCATTTAGCTTCTCTGCAATATACCTTTGTCCTTGAGGACGCCTTTTACTTCTTGGTTGTTTAATGGCCCTACCAATTCACTGACAAGTTTCTTACTTTCAATGAATTTTTTTTTCTCAAAAGATTTCATTTTGTTTGTTTTGTCTTTAGTGATAAGTCCTCAAATTCTTCTTCATCTGGTCTCATTCTGTGTTGACATTTAACTTGCCAGAATTATGCTTTCTTTTGGTTTTGACTTACTTAGAACACTTTTTTTTAAAGTCTGAAACTAAACTTTTTACTAAGTTAGTGGCCGTTGAAAGGTCACTGACTTTTTCTTTGCTCTTCATTCCTCATTTACTCCCACCTTGCTGTCCAAGTATGTGCATGACTCCTATCCTGTCATATGTTATAATTTGGCAGTAAGAATACCTTGTAATTATGCTGCAGCTTTGCCCTTTTCTTAAAATGTTTGCTTAGATTTTGATGTGAATGACTGAATGTTTGCTACTTCCTTTTGTTTTCTAAATAGACTACCACAGATTGTATGACTCCAGAGTTGCTGTCTTTCTAATAAGTCATGAAGGCATACTCCTGGTATCTCAGGGTTTTTGTTTTTGCATAAAGTCAGAGAAACGCCATGATGCATGGATATATGGAACTGCTTTGAAAATCGTTAGTGGATATAATTATTCTTCCTCTTTTCTGTGGACTTGGGATTCAAATACGTGGTTTTTATTTTCTATTTTGATTTGAAAAGGACAATGTCGTACACCACACTGGCTGTTGCTGGTCACTCCTTTCACTATATTCATAGGTTACCCATGGTAACTTGATTGTCTCCAAGAAACCATTCTGGAATGATATTACAGGGAATCCATGCTGGTCTGAAAATAGGTTGCAACTGTTTCCAGAGGCCTTGAAGGAATAGGCACAGCAATGAGACTTGTATTGCATATATATACCAGGATGGATGATTCTTAACAAGCAGTTAGTATAGGCTCAGCATGAAGGGAGAGCTACAGGCACTTTTGAAGAATGGTAAGATGTCTAAAATACATTCCTCCCTTCCTTAACAGGGTCTCTTGAAATCTGGACCACACCATTAAATAAATGAAAGATAGCTTCAGAATATTATGTTGAGTGATCTGATCTTTTTAGAAGCGAGCAAGAGGTAAAGCTAAGAAAGAGCTTATATGCTACTCTCATTGTATACTAACACAGTTATCCTACTTTCTGAGAAAAATGTCCTTTGAGTCTGCTCATGTTCATGCCATTTTTCCCCAGAAGGAAGATGCATTTTTGTCTCTATCCATCATTCTTGTAAAGGGGTGAGGAACCAGGCTGTGCAAGCTCAATCCAGCCTCCTATGGTCCCAGTCAGTCACTCTTCAAATTGCCATGCCTGTTCACTATGACACCATTGTTTGGTGGCTTCCCAGCTTTTGTACATAGTTCTTTCTCCATTTTAAAATGTTGAAATTCCACACCTAAGGCCAGCATGGTGTGGGTACTGGACTAGGACTCTCCAAGACTAGGGTTCAAATCCCCACTTGACCATGGAAACCCACTGGAAGCCCACCTTGGGCAAGTCAAACTCTCTCATCCTCAGAGAAAGGCAATGATAAATGTTTTCTGAACAAATTTTGCTGAGAAAATCATAGGATAGGTGCACCTTAGGGTCACCATAAGTCAGAAACAACTTAAAAGCAAATAACGATAACAGAACTTAGCTACTGTGAGCTACTGTGAGCAAAAAGTTTGAACTAAAATTCTGCAGGCATTTTTTTGTTCCACTCTTCTGCCCCAATGCACACTGAGAACTTCTCAGAAACTGATTTAACCTCAGGCTATGGAAGAAGTCTCCAGCCTTGTGAAATATGCGTCTAAATGTTTCTGGATAACAACTCTGGGTATTTCTTACCACTGGCTAAGTTAATTAGGGCTATTGGAGCTTGCAGTCCAACAACATCTGGAGGGCCACCAGATCTCCCACACTTGTACCTCTGATAAAGAATATAGAAACTTCTGAATGGTCTGTAGGCAGTAGGAAAAGAAGACCACTCCACCGTTGAATTTATTCAATCAGAGAATCTATTGTCCTGAGTTTGCAAGACCTGAGCAGGGCAGTTGAGGAATGGGGCTCTTGGAATTTTCTCATTCATAGGGTTGCCATAAGTCAAAGCTGAGAGCTAATGACAACACCAATGTGTTGTGAAAGTGCTAGTGGAGAACCAAAACAGCCAGTACATTAGCAAAGGGAAATCTGTTGCCCCAAGAGAGGGAACTACCAACATTGGGCTTGAAGAGCACATGCTCTTTCTCTGCGTTAATTGCTGCTAATGCATTTCAATTGGTAAAACAGCAAAGGGATTGGCACTGTTGACATCTAGCTTCTGAGTGCCAACTGGAAAAGTGCTTTGATCTCCAGAGAAAGAGAATGGTAGAAGCACCCTAAGGACTGGTCTACAGTTTTTCTGTAAGGCAAGTAGCACACAGCAGTTTAAGAAACGGCAATAGAATATAGCAATCTAGACACAGAAAACAGGGTGGTGGGGATGATAGGGTGATGTTGACAGGCAACCTGGAGATGATTTCGAGGTGGAAGCTTTCTGGCTAGACAGTACTGATGAGTGGGACTGAGTGAAGATCAGGCTGAGGCCTGCACAATGGAAATGGAGGCTGAATATGAAGGCTCGAGCAGCCACATCCGGCATGCTCAGAACCTTCTCCCAAAGGAGAGCTTTATGTTGTGTGGCCCTGTTGTGCCTGGTCTGAGGAGTGAACAGTTGACAATGGGCACAGGAGTTCACATTATATCCCTCACCTAGGCAAAGGAAGCACTTGGAATGGCCGTCCTTATCAGGGATCTCCCCACTGCACACCTAGCAGCATTTGAACACTGCTGTGGAGGCCATACACTGAAGAATGCCGACCAAAGAAGGGTCGTCCAGAAGAAAATACAGACTGAGTCAAACAACGAAATCCCATTTGTGTGAGTTCACAGATGACCACTCAAAGAACCACAGTTACAGGAAAGCAACCTGTTCTTTATGGATCATTGTAAAAGTGTTCATGATGTGCTGCTGTTGTAGCATTGAGACTTCAAGAAGAATGGTTATTTGCTGAATTGGCATCATGTTGAGAGAAATTATGAGATCCAAAGATTTTTGCAAATTATTTTTTTTTTGTATCTCATTCATAATAAACCAAACAAATGGTGATTTATAGAAGATTACAGTTGTCTGATTTTCAGGACAGTGTTGGGATTCTCCTGTTATATATACTCAGGTTCAGCTTTCTGAAAGGCAAATAAACAATCCTTTGACTCATTTCTAGGAAACACTGAAAAAGAAATCAATGCATCTCTCTGTAAAGTTCCGTTATTATAAGCTCCATTCAAGGCAACCACTTTCCTTCAATTGGCCGAAGTACATCTTCATTTACTCATTTGTTCTTAGATTTAACACTATTACCTTTCCTGCTGCATGAAGATGTGACACAAGCTCTAAATGACATACTGCACTTTGGTTATGATTCATTAGTATTCCATGTGTTTATATCTGGCTTGTATTTTACAGTCTCTAAAACCTAGCCAACAAAACGGCCCAATATCACCCGATAAAGGTCACTTGTGTTAGTGACTGAAGGGAAATTTTGTTATATGGTAGTTCACTCAAGGAAATGCTTTCTTTCTTTCTCTTTCTTTCTCACAGTCTCTGACTGGCTGTTATTTTTTTTTCCTCCCCAAGGATAGAGGGTTTGAAAGAACCATTTTTACACATTTACTAACAATCTTTTAATTCTCAGGTATTCCCTAACTCCATTCAGCTTAAATGTTCAAAGCATAAGCTGTCACAATTGCCCTCCCCCAAACCTGCTGCCTTTTAATTAGATATTATTTTTGTATCATCTGCAAAGCAACTTCAGATTTCACCTCTAATGAATGCTCTTTTATTTGGTTTTGAATTTATGTCCATGTAGTGCCAAATCACCACTATTCTTATTTGTGTATCAGTGAATGAAGTCAGATTTTTGGCGAAACTTACTACTAGGGATGGGAAGAATCCAGAATTTTCTAAATCCGATTCCAGATCCAAATCCCTGGAAGGTTCTGGGAATCCACAAATCTCACGAATCTCGAATCTTTCAAGTCCTTTTTTAAAAAAGGGCTTAAAAAGCAAGGGAAAGAAAGCACTTCTACTGAAAAGTGCTTTTGGACTAGAATTTGACATCTTTGTTTACTGAAAAACAAATTAAAAAATAGTTTTCAGTTCAGGAAAACATACCCATACTTCTTACTAAAAAGATACAAATGCAATTGACATGTTCATTTATGACATGAAGTACATAACTCTCAGGTCAAAAAAATACAGATTATTACCTTGCAGAGGGATGCAGCCGTGGGCACAGGCAGCAGGAGTGAGCACAGGCAGCAGCCTCAGGCACAGCAGCCTCTGGTGTGCCTGTGTCTTTATGCCGTGATTTTCATATGCCCAGAGGCCTGCCAGCCAATCAAGCCTTTGGCGGGCCCTGGAGGTGCCAATTTTGAAGAACTCAAGCACGTTCTGCTGCCTACCCCAGCAGGATGCTGCCAGCGGGAGCACAAGATTACGCTCCCTGCCACCTTTTGCTGCCCGCCCCAGGCAGGATCAGGCCCATGGCTGGCGGGAGCAGAGTGGGGAGCACGAGATCACACTCTCTGCCACTTTTTCTTGCCCACTCCTGGCAGGATCTGGAGCGGGGAGCATGAAATTGTGCTCTCTGCCACTCTTCTTGCCTGCCCTGGGCAGGATTGGACCCGTGACCAGTGGCAGCAGAGTGGGGAATGCAAGATCACGCTCTCTACCACCTTTTCTCGCCTGTCCTGGCAGGATCGGGCCCACTGGCAGCAGCAGCAGAGCGGAGATCATGAGATCGCTCTCTCTGCCACCTTTCCTCGCCCGTTGGGAGACCGGGGCAAGATTCGAGAGATTCGACTTGCCTGTTTTGGCAGGGGGGATTTGGATCCCCAAATCTCGAATCTTTGATCAGGATTGGCCCATCCCTACTTACTACCACTGGCAATAATTCTAACATACCATGAAAAAAATTAGTCCTACCAAGTTACCTGTTTTAATATCCTTTACCAGGGGATGTAGTTGCTAATCTCTCTTTTCAGATTCCTCCCCACTATCCTGCACTTTTGCCTAGAAGGCTGCATATTTTTATCAACTTTGGACTTTTACAGAGAGACGACTGTTTCAATTGAATTGTTTTAAAAAAGAGGTTCAAACTCAGCTCATTATATTTTATAGATTCCAACTTTGCATGCAGTTCTTACTCTTTAATGTCCTAGAGGAGGAGAAGTTCTAATCTGTTGGAACAAAGACAACAAAGACTTACAAGATTTATTTGGCATAAACTTTCACAGAGAGCAGCCCACTTCATCACATCCACAAAATTTCATGGATGCAGTTGATGAACGGGGCTGCTGGAATGCTTATACCAAATAAAACCTGTTAGTCTTTAAGGTGCCTAAAGAGTCTTTGTTGTTTGTCTTTAGTGTTTCCCTCCTAAATATCCTTTACGGGTTTACTCAAGTACATGTCATTAATAGAGACGGCTGACAAATATGCATAGTCACCAGTCACCATTTAAAGTGAAGTGTTCCCCTGCTTTGTAAGAAAATCGGATGATTAAATGCAGTGGGGGGAAAAGTTGTTTTCTTCTATTTCTTGAATTTCCTTGAGAATGCTGGATCTGCCTAATTCAGGTCAATGCCTCCTACTCCAAAATGGTCCAACTAGGTACATGTCAGAATTACGATAGAAGGAAGTTTTCCTCACTAAAATCTGT
Organism: Cyclura pinguis; assembly: GCA_030412105.1. NCBI lineage: Eukaryota > Metazoa > Chordata > Lepidosauria > Squamata > Iguanidae > Cyclura > Cyclura pinguis. Next base: position 165,612,807 of record CM059603.1, on the reverse strand, counting down.
TCTTTATTCTGCCCTTTATGAATACATGCAAATGGTTTAGGAAGAAAGTATTAGGCATCATCAGGCACCTGGAGGGACAGGCCAGAAAGTTCTGTGGAGATGCTGTTAAGTCTGTAAGGCAAAGAGACAGAAAAGACAACCGTATTTAATCCAGTTAAAGCAAACGCTGGAGAACTGTTAACATGTTTATTGTTGTTGCTCTGTTTCATTTTGATTTTGTTTGCTATACTGTTTGCATAATATGATTTCAGAGCTTTCTGATAATAAACCTGAGATTTCTCGTATGCAAGAGTCTGACACTGAATGGATTAAACAAGTAAAAAAGTTGATTTGGAGTAGCTAATCCTTGAAGGAGATTCCTTTCCTAGAAAATGACCTCTAAGTAGTTGTTAGCTGTTCTATTTTCCATGCTCTTGGTTGAAAGCAAGACTTTATGTTTGATTCTGGGCATTTTTATTTGGTGTGTGAATATTAGATTTCTCCTGCTGTCATCACAAAAACACCCCTCCTAAATTAGGGGACAGATATTCAGAAATGATTCACTTAGTGTATGTTAGTGTAGGAGCACAGTTGGCCATCTAGGAAATAGAAGTAGGGCCATCTAGCATAGGTGAGTAGGAAAACATATGAATTAATGAGCATGGAATAGTTGTAAGAGACCTATTAACTATGGAATACTTTTCAAACATGTCTTGTCAAGTTCAGTCTTTAATCCAGGATAACCTAGATTTAAGCTTCACTATGGACTAATTGTATGACCTAGTGCAAATTGCTATCTCTGCCTCAGTTTCCCATTTATAAAACTGGAAGAATACCAACCTGTCTCAAGAAGGTAAGTGCAAAAATCTGCAAGGTACTTAACAAATAAATAGCAATGTGGCCATTAAAGAGTTAGCCAAACCAATGTATCAGTAGTGCTGTATCATATGTCCTGTATCATATACATTGATATGATGATATACAAAGGGATATCATAGCACCTTTGGGACTAAAAGAAGGAACTCTGTAGTCTCAGCTTTTGTAGGCTCAGTCTATTTTAATCAGTGTGGAGTGAGGCATCTGTGGACAGACACTTATACCAATGAAAGGGCAATGGGGGTTGGAGCATGAGTACTAATCATGCGGGTATGAGGATGGAATAACAAGTTTAGTTTCAACCGTGCCTTGTTCCCCTAACTATTTACAACCAACCATAATTGAAACTGAACTTGTTACCCCATCTCCATACTCCTATGTTTTGCATTTCTATTACTAGGTACATCATCCTGTCCCCTATGCTGTTTCCCATTCCTTGGTATAAATGTCTTCACTCCATGCATCCAATGAAGTGGACTGAGTCTATAAAAGTTTATGCTGCAAACATCTTTCTCTCAGTCTCAAAGGTGCTACTAGACCTCTTTGTATACTGATACAAATTAACACTGCTATTTCTTTGTTTTTCATCTTTGTTGTTGTTGTTGTTGTTGTTGTTGTTGTTGTTGTGTGCCTTCAAGTCATTTCTTATGATGACTATAAGGTGAGCCTTGTTGTTGCTGCTGTTGTTGTTCCCCATCTTCAAGAAGGGAAAAAAAGATAATTATCGCCCAGTCAGCCTGACATCAGTACCCGGAAAGATTCTGGAGCAGATCATTAAGCAGTCAGTTTCTAATCACTTAGAAAGTAAACGTGGTAATCACGAGAAGTCAACATGGATTTCTCAAAAATAAGTCATGCCAGACTAATCTTATCTCTTTTTATGATAGAGTTACTAGCTTGATAGATGAAGGGAATGCTGTGGATATAGCATTTCTCGATTTCAGTAAGACATTTGACAAAGTTCCACATGACATTCTTGCAAAGAAGCTAGTAAAATGCAGGCTTGCCTTACATCTATTTCTGACTTATGGCGAGTCTAAGGCAAACTGTTATGGAATTTTCTGGGGTCTGAGAGTGTGTGAAGCACCCGGGATCACCTGGTGGGTTTCCAAGGCTGAGAAGGAAACTGAATCCTGGTCTCCAATTTTGTAGTCCAACACTCAAAACAACAACAACAACAACAAACCACTCTACATCACACACAGGGTTTTCTGGGTAAGATTTGTTCGTGGGGCAGGGGTGCCTTTGCCTTCCTCTGAGGCTGAGACCATTTCCGTACTAGAGTATTATAGTGCTGTCGTTCCACTTTCAACATCCTATGGAATCCTGGTGTTTGCCCCTCCCTAAACTGCAAACCCCAGGATTGCAATTGCAAATCCCAGGATTCCATAGGATGTTGAAAATGGAATAATAGCACTATAACACTCTAGTGTGGAAATGATTTGAGAGTGTGACTCTCTACAGCAAACCCTAGGATTCCATAGGATGTTGAAAGTGGAATAATAGCACTATAACACTCTAGTGCGGAAATAGTCTGAGAGTGTGACTTGTCCAAGGTCACCAAATGAGTTTCCAGGGCTGTGTGGGGATTTAGTCTTCAGAATCTAGAATGCTCAAACTGCTAGACCACATCAGCTGTCTCTTTCAGCTTATAAAGTTATACAAATCTATAATGGCGATATACCGTCACCCCAAAATAGCACCCTTTTATATATCTTATTTGGTATTCTCTTATTGCTTATCTTGCCTCACCAGTATGTGAAGACTTTATTCCTACTTACCCATATTTTTTCCTTTTTTTCATTAATAGAATTTTTCAGTACCACACTTTCATGGTCTTTCCAACATAGGAAAACAGGATGAAAATCTTTTTCTCCCAGATCCTCTGTAGTCACAGTGAGACCAGAAAATTTCTTTTTAATGAGGCAAATATTTGACTGTCTTTCTTCAGTTACTGTAGTAAGAGTTTCCTGAGGATGGCCTTGAGACATTCTCTTCTCCTCACACTGGCTGAGCTTCACTATGATGCCCTGGCACATATCTCTATATCCATTAGATATGAAGAAAAGTAACCCCAGACAGAGAGAAGGTCAGTGAATCATTCCACTTTCCTTTTGTAGGTGTTCTTTAGCTGTGCCTTAAAAAAAAAGTTTGATGCCATCACTGTTCTCACACCAAACTTCAAATGACTTTGCAAAAACTTATATTTTTATGTGTTTGGGCTTTTGGTGTAGCTGAGCCAAAGAACTTAATGAGACTGTGAATTTCTTCCCCCTTCCTGAAAAGAAAATCTTCTATGAGAACTTCTAAACCAGACACCCATTGTAGAATTAAGATCACAATCCTGATGGCAAAGAAAAGATGTTCAACCCTTTGCAGCAGTCTGAACATGGGTCTGTTCCATGGCTGCATTTCCTATTTACTGTCCATGCAAATAGCTGTTGTGTGGAGGAGCAATGTGTTTTGAAGCTTCTCTCTTCTGCTCTGGATGGTCTTTCTCTCCATCTTTTATTGATGCAACTAGTGTATTTACCCAGCGTTGGCCGGGATTTTTATTTTCCTCTTAAGAACTCACCAAATTGTCTTCTCCATTTCTTGTAACTTTGCTCCATATTTCCCAATGCAAGCTGTATTCAGAGTTATTTACATACACAGTTTGGGTTCCTGAGAGAGTACACTGTCCTCCACCTTGCTTTTAGGCCTCATGTCCGTTGCAACCGGCCGATTCCAGTACCTGTAATTTATCTCCATATTCCCCAATCCAATCTGTATTCGTAGTTGTTAACATACAGAGGTTGGGTTCCTGCAGGAATACACTGTCTTTCTCCTTGCTGCTAGGCATCATCTCCATAGCAACCAGCCTATTCCATTACCTGTAACTTTTCCCCATAGTCCCCAAACCGATCTGTGTTCTCTGGTGACATTGATGCACTGGCTTTTGATTTTTTTGCTTTCTGTTGAATTTGTGCAATGGTTTTATGTTTTTCTGGAAGCATTTTTTGTTTTGAATGTCAGCTTTAAGATTCCTCACGTATGGAACCCGTACAATCTACTGTGTGAGGCGAGAAGACCTTGTAACTATGTTGTGTATGTCACTTTAATTTTTCTCACATATGCCTCCCAAAAGTTTTCTGGCATCCTTACTGATGGTAGCAACTGGCCTGAGGCCCAAGAGCTCTCTGGCTGAGAATTCTAAAGGCTCCTGCCTAAACTGCCAATCCCAGGATTCCATGGAATCTTCACAGCCAGCCAATCATATGAGGTCTTCTCGCCTACAGAGCCAATTGTATGAGGTCTTTGCCTGCCTGATGTAGACAAAGAGGCGTGCAGACAAACATTCATTTTTATATAATAGCTTGTTCACTGCATGAATGGCATCTTGGGCCATAAAAGTTAGTGCTCACCTTTAAATCAATATTGGAAATATTCATACTGTGGGTCTTCTCTTACGCTTCTTCAGGCCTTCACTCACAGGGCAACCATATGTCTGTTCTTTTTTTCCTGAATAAGACTGGCATACACAATAGGTCAGATATCTTGGGTGATGGATTGGCTAGGCTCAGATAGGGTAGTTACATAACAGTCTAGAGATCTATCTGACTCTAAAAGTTTTAATGTAGTGGCCTTTGTTCCATTATTTTACCAGGCTCTTGTCTCATTCTCCCATTATATTTTATTTTCCAGCCCCCACCCCCTTTTTTTGAACACTTGAATGCCAGTGATATTTTCTGGCTCTTATAGTATACTGTGGGTTTTATTTTTAAAACTGATCTTAATTACCAATCTACATTTGCAAGCTGTCCTGGAGGTTTTTGAACTGAAAGGCAAAGCATAAATATTTTATGAAATAAATAAACTTGAGCCAGATAGCTGTGGAAATCTCCCTAAAACTTTAATCCTTTTTACATGCTCCAGAAATAACTGCAAGGTACACCGATCAGTTAACCTTGATGGGCCAAATAAAGGAAGGGACATGGATACAAATAGACTTGCAAGGGAAAAATGTGGAATAAGGCAACACACTTCATGAAAGAGATCTGCGGAAAGAAATCTGAAAATTGCTGCCACATTATAATGAAATATCACCAAGAGTGCACATGTCCAAGCTGCAGGGCATCCCAGTTATACCTATTGATCTGCAACTATTTCCTGTGGTTAGATAGGAATTCCCCAAATGCAGCACATTCTACAATTTCCACAGCTTCTTTACAGATGACTACCTTACTTAACTCCTCTCTTGGATTGATCTAAGCGTTCTATGGGTAGACAGAAATTTCCAAAATCCAGCATATTCTACAATTTCCATAGCTTCTTTAACATTCTGCCTAATTTCACTCCTGAATTGATCCAATTCTTATGTACCCAATTGTGGTAAAGGATTATAAAATAGTCAAATGGTCACAAAATGGAAGATCTTCTTTTCTCATCAGAATAATGAATAATAATGAAAATACCAGCCATGACTATAGCTTAAAATGTTATTTTGGGGGAACTATGACTCTTAAGAATTCCCCAGCCAGCATACCTAGTGGCCATGATGGCTGGGAAATTTTGGGAGTCATGGTTTCCAATGGTAACTTCCCCAGGATCTGAGTATGATATAGCTATTTGTGCTTTACCTGATTCCACCAAAGTGAGGACTTTAGAGGGTGCTATGGGCCATGGGGGAGGAAGAGAGGTTATTTCCTTCAACTTGAATGGCTGGGTAAAATACCAGGATGGAAAATAGATCTGTATGGTCCTACAGATCAGCTCCCAAACTCATGGCAGTCTTTGCTCTGCTGTCTTGGACACTTTGTCTTTTTATTTAACAGCCAAAAATTATCAGTGTTGCAATAAGGGCATGCAATAAGGGACTCTATCAGATACTGCAGAATTTTTTTTTTAAATATTGCTGTAACAGTATTTAAAGGGATGTTTCCCCATTTCCCAGGATATGAAGAACTGAACCGTATTTATTGCTTCTAAAATACATCAAAGGCTTGAGTGAAAAAACATATCTATTTGTACAAGCTGTTAGGGAATAAACAGATGTTTGATTTCCTTTTTTACTTCTGTTTGATTGTATTGCTTTTATTGTACGCTAGTATTTTAGGAGACATTTGTATTTTATTATTTTAGCTATGTGTAATTTGTGAGTTTTGATATTTGTACTTTGTGATTTTAACTGTATATTTTTGGGTAGATTGTTATCTGCCTTGAAATCTTATGAATAAGAGTAGGGTATAATAAAAATGAACAACAAGGGCAAGGACAACAATGGATATTTTATGGTGGGTACTTTATGATGAACCGAATACAAGTTGGTCACAGTGACTTATACTGGCCTCATTTGTATTTTGGCTTCCTTTTTTCCCCCCAAAGTACAATATTCTTGTTGGGGCAGCTGACCAAGTTAATATAAATTTTATGACTACTTTGTTTGTCATGTATGGGGGACTGGGAATAAAGCCCTTTCGTCTGCCCAGGATATTGGTACAATGGATAAGAAATCATCACCAGAAAAATAAATGCCCTGAGGAGGAGGGTGCTGCTCTACCAGGAAGGCTTTGGATAATCCAGTTTATCCATGTTCAGATCTTTGCTTCCTTCTTTGCTTCCCATCTTTGCTTCAGATGGTCCTGCCAATTTATTGCAGTGTCATATCTACCCGTTAAATATTTTAAGCTTCTGTATGTGTATATGCCTTCATATCTCATGTTGGCTTACAGTAACCTCTTGAATTTTATAGGGTTTTCTGAGGCAAGGGATACTCCGAGGTGGACTGCTGTTGCTTTAACCTAAAATATAGCCCACAGTAGCTGGTATTCTTCAGTGTTCTTCCATCCAAATACTAACCAGGATTGACTTTGCTTAGCCCCCAAGATCAGGCAAGGTCTGGTGCCTTCAGGGTATTTAAGTCTACTTTATACCTAGGCACATTTAAAAACTGTGCTACTTGAAAGCAGGCATGCTCAAATGCCTAGATAACTAAACGAAAACCTTTATTGCCAAGCAATAACTGATATTCTGGATAGGTGGGAATTTTAATTGCTTTTGAAATTTAAGTGAGAACTGCCCAAAACAAGGAAAGTGCGCAGGAGAAATTCTGCTTGGGTCCATGATTTCCCCTATGTTACAACCACATGCAACCATCTCTGCACTGCCATTTCTGCACTACACTATTATAGTGCTATTATTCCACTTTCAACATCCTGTGGAATTCTGAGGTTTGTAGTTTACTGAGGCCCAAGAATTCTCTGACTGAGAATTCTAAATGCCCATCCCTAAACTGCAAACCCCAGGATTCCATAGGATGTTGAAAATGGAATAATAGCAATATAACAATGTAGTATGGAAATGGCCTTAGAATAGCTCTCCAGCATATTCTGCTTCTCTAATAAGATTTAATCTTTGAATAAATTTTAACGTATTTAGTCTTTTAGTGAATTTTAATGTTTACTGTTTTGACTTGATAAATTCCTTAATCCCTTTTTAAATAACTCTAATATTTTCAATTTTATTAATGACTTTGTACAGTTTTTAATCTGCATCATTTTTAAATATGTTGTTAGCCAACTTGGGCCATATTATTGAGATGAAAGCAGGCTATTGGTTAAATAAATAAATAACGACTGCTAGAACTGGTTTGTTGATATGGCTGAATGGCCTATATTTTGGGCTGTCTTAGGGGAAACCGCTATATGGTCTGGAAAAATCCCCATACTTCAAAATTTACTGCTTTATTACTTGCTGTAATTACATGGTAGTTATATATGCTTTGCCTGTGAAAGCTTCAATCTGTGGCATCTCAGAGTAGAGCAGGGAGAGATGCTTCTGTAAAACTCTGGAGAGCTCCTGCCAGTCCATATAGAAAATGCAGTATAGAAAATACAAATGGACCAAAGTTACGACTTGATACAGAGTAGCTTCCTACATGCCTGATGAGCATGATCCTCAGGGCTGCCCTATCTACTAAGCATAGAGCCTAGGTCCTACAAAAATGTTGGGGGTCTATGAGAACATCTCTAGTGGTACATTGAGGTAAGGCGACGAGTTGAATACAAGAGTGCCGAGGGCCTGAGAATACCTTCATGCACCTCTGCTAATGCTGTACATTTATCTGCTGTACACGAGAAGAATTTTTGCCAGAGGTTTTGAGCTAAAATGCTCATAACTCTAGCTGGCATAACCAGTTGTCAGAATTAGGAGAAGGACTCACTGGGATGAGTAGATGCTGTCTGGGAGATTCTGAGAGTTATAGTAAAAAAGTAACTTTTGCAAATTCTGAATAGAGAACACTTAGTAATTCACATGCTGGACAGCAGTCTACTAATTGTTTGTTTGATGCTTACATTTTTATTTGCGCAGTCACTGCTATTCTGATAACTGTTTTCAATGCCAAGCCCCATTTCCAGGATCTGCTCCAGTTTCTTGTCATGAAAAAAAGAGAAAGCATTTTACAGATCAATCAATTTCATTTTCCAGTTTCTATATACTTAATGGGCTAATGCACTTTTGTTTCCTAGGTAGCAATAAATGGTTCCAAGGGCAGGTCTGTGCTTGACTGCCAGCTGCAAGAACATCCATTCCATCATTGCTTGTTCAGGCTTCCGAGTAACTTTACTCATTTTTTTCCTATGTTCAGTTCTTAGTTTCACTTTGTAAGAATGTATTCACAAGGGGGTTAATGGAGATTGAAATAAAAGGATTTGCCCAAAGCCAACCAATCTGGAGGCCAACTCAGATTCTACAATCTAAATCTAGTTGCTGTTCCCAGCTAAAGTACCCCCACCACGCTGAATATTAAGGGAACATTTGTTAAGGGAAAATTTGTGTACAGACCATTGACCCTTGCTCATGGGCACTAGCAACTGGATTGAAACGTCTGTATTTACCTAATGTTCACTTTTCTACCCACTGGCGAAGCTGCCGGGAATGGAATTGCCATGTGGAAGTTAACCTACTCTTTCTTCTTTACCCTTCCCACGAATGTGCAGCAGTATGTATATGAACATGTGGCTTCGGCCTACCCATGAGCCCAAGACTTACCTGCTCTCAGACCAACTGCAGGCAATGGAACATGGCCTTCTGCCTGCTGACTGTCATATGATGCCTGTTGGAGGGATGGGATGAATGTTGCCCATCTTTGCATTGGGCCATAGCCCTGATGCAAATTTTGGCTGGGAGAGGGATTCAGATTTCATCTCCTGTCCTAACACACTATCCTGTGTAATATATTTCTAGTAATATTGTGAGAGATTTCCAGTTGCCCAATGAACCTATACAGTTTATTTAAGTTCAGAAGTAGAGTTCACTGGTCCAATATTATCTGATCCATCCACCATAGACTGAGTATGCTGGCAGGTGGGATTGTCCCATGAACACAACCTGCCCTTCATTCAGTTAAGCTTAGATGTTTTAAAATACAATGGTGGTGGTAGTGGTGGTGAATATCCCGCTTTTTTTCCAGTGTGGGACTCTGCAGCTTGTAAAAATTAAAACAGATACAGCTTTTAAAAATGACATCATTTTACAAAAGTTAATATAACTAAACTGTCAATAAAGTTAAAAGCAGCTGAAGGCATAACTATTAAAAAGAAGAACAAACCATAAAAATTGCTTTCTCCTTGAGCAGTCTGCCCCCAAAGGCTTGCTGAAACAAGAGGTCTTCAACTGCTTGTGAAAGGACCTCAAGGAGGATGGCAGTCGTTAGGGAATCTCAGAGCTTGAGAGAAGCCACCAAGAAGGCCTTGTCCCATGTTCCTACCAGATGTACTGTGTGCATGGGAGGACAGAGAGAAGGCCCAGAAAATCTCAAGGTGCAGGTATGCTCATATAGTGAGTTATGGTCCTTCAGATAACCTGGGCTGAACTGTATATGGCTTTGTAGGTCATAGCCAGCATTTTAAATTGTGTCCAGAAGCAGGCAGGCAGCCTATGGAACTGTTTCAGCAAGGCTTTCTGGAGCTAGGCCTGCTTAACATTGCAGCTTTTTGGATCATCTGAAGTTTCCAAACATTCTTCACAGCCCCACAGAGAGCATATTACAGTAGTGCAGATAGGCTGTAACTAAAGCCTATGTCACCATGGCCAGATCTGGTGAGAATGATGGAATTCTGCCTTGTTTTAGTGAAGCATTGACCATCTACTTGGTCAGTCCCCCTCTGGTCTTTTTTTGATAACCCCAGAAGAGCGAAGGTCTAATACATATATTGTGGCCCTCATATCTACAAGAATCTGGTCAACATCCTCAGGTTGTACAAATTGAAAAGTATCCATCATCACTGGACAACTAGGGAGCAAAGTTACATCCGTTTGATCTGTATTAGTTGTAGCACTCAAGTTAGAGTGGAACTGAGCGACTTTAACTTCAAAGTGCTGAGCAGGTTGTTCACAATGGATTGTTGAGTAGTCTGGATTCCCCTGTTGTGGACCAGATTGTAAAAGACACCTGATCACTCAAAATAACTTCACTGGCTGGTTCCTTGCAGACACAACAGTGGTAGAGAAGAATTTTTTTCTTTCTCTATTGCCACACAGTAAGCCCTCAGAGAGTCTTTACCCTGTGTTCAATCAGCCTTGCTCTAATTTTTTTTTGCCAATGTTGTTCTAGTCACCTTCTCACTTGCTTCACTGACCACAGCTCCCTGGAAATTCAGGGGCTGATTTTCCTCCATTTCATAAGAGAAGTTGCTAAGGAGTAATGATGACCAACATCTTGGCCATTTCTCAGTAACAGAAGTCAACTAAAGCTCTGACAAAACTGCCTGCTGAGGCAGAGGGAAACTTCCCAAGACCCGCTAGGAAATCATCTGGATCTATAAGCCTCCCGGGGCAGACCATCTCTGTAGAGTTTCCCACTCCCAGAAAGTCTAAATCCCACCATATAGTGATCTGTCCATGACAACAGAGCTATAGACTTCCAGATGATTATCTTTCCAACCAGCAGAGAAAACAAGGTACAGAGTGCATCCAGCAGCATGAGCAGGGCCAGATACCACTTGAGACAGACCCATGCTTGTTGTAGCAGACATGAAGTTCTGAATGACACTTGACAGGGCAGTCTCATCATGGATGTTGAAGTCTTCCATGGATGTTGTCCCAGCATGGATGCTGAAGTGAAGATGTGGGCATATCAACCCTGAGACGACCCTGGCTAGTTCAGCAAGGGAGCCTGTTAAACAGCAGGATATACCAACCGAATCCCTATTCTGTCTTGGCCTAGATGCATATGCTTGAACCAAGAAAACTGTGATAGGGCACCTGGTCAGTGGGAATGGGATCTCAATAGACCACTGCAACTCCACCTTGCCTACCACAGGTCTCACTTGCTGCTGCACTGAGAACCCTACTGGACAAAGCTGAGATTGCTCAATCCTGCCACCATCTCATCCAGCCTGGTCTCTGTGATACATGCCAGGTCAGCATGTTCATCCAGGATCAAGTCCTGAATGGAAATGGTTTTAGTATTCACTGACCTGACATTTGCCAACAGGATTTTCAAACTAGAGGTGGGAGACTGTTGCTAAGACTATCCTTTTTTATTATTTGGAGTGGAGATAGTTTAGGGGTGACTAGTACCCTGTTAGTATGAAACCTCCTTAAAAGTGAATTTCTTAAGTGATCCTATGTTACCAGTAATGAACCTATATGAAACTTTATATAAAGAATTGTTTAATGCTATCAGTTTGGCATGAAGTAGAGTGTCTTTATTCTTCTGACCATGGAGCCCTTCCTCTATTTAGAGAAGCTCAATCTGTACTTTGAATGCCAGCATTGCCTCCTTTGGGTCTGTTAGCCTTCCATAGGCTAGCAATGCCTTCCTTTATCTTCTGGTCTAGGAGAATAGAACTAAAGTAGGTATTTGAGCTGGAGCCATTTATTACCTCTTAAGATTCATTATGGTTTATTTGGGAGAAGGTGAAAAGAAGGTGAAAATTACAAATATGTTTGGCTTCTGCTTCTGACTAGACAATGGAAGAGTTACTTTTAGAAACACAGTCCCCAAAACCTTGTCTCAGCATGGTTTAGTGACTATGCTAACTAGGGGATTTTATAAATTGTAGTCCAAATAATAATCATGAATATGATCATCATCTGTCTTCTGAGCTGTGTATCTGGTTTCCTTGAGCTGCTAAGTTTGTTCAATTTACTGTGAGAAGCATTCTTAGCTTATCAACAGCAATTCTTTATACAGCAGAAAGTCTACACAGTAGTGTATGCAAAGCTCCAGATACCAATGATAAGCTGGTGCATTTGTGATGCTGCTGTTTATGAAAATTTTAAGTATTTTGAAAAATGGCATGCTTTGATCTTCTAAAATGAAAGCAGCTAGATAGACTTTTCTGTCTTCCAGACTTGAATCCTGTTCTATGGCTCTCCTCCTTGCCAGACCGATTTTCACTTAATTTTTTATTAGGGAAACACATCAATCTCTGGGGAACATTCTTTAAATTCTTCAGGTACATATTTCATCGTAGCATATGCACCAAGTTACTTTATTCTTTAGCCCTCCCTTATATTTCACAGGGTCTGAAACAAGCCTTGGCTTGCTTGCTAATTTTGTTTAATTATTGAGACTGGAATGACTCTGTTTGATGCTTTAGGCCATTCATGTTGGCCCCATTATTGAGTTATTTTCAAAGAAGAACTTTTACAGTTTTTGAGTTTTCTACTTCATCTGGTGGTGGTGGAATGGCTGTTTTGATGGCTCAGTTAAAAGGAGATCTACACAAGAGAACCTGCTTTTACTTTTTGTAATAGTAATACTACCTGGTAAATTGTTGACACAAAAGTGAATGAACATGGAAGCAAATCATTGTTAGAAACTTTGGCAGCCTGTCTCCATGTTCAGTTCAGGTTCTACGATACAGAAAATAAATGAAGCATTCCTGACAGCATGTCTTAAAATGTAAAACTGGATTAATGGTTCTCTGTAGCACAAAAACATAATGCATGATCAGATGCGTTAGCTGTTTGGCACAGGTGTTGTATAATATTTATACATACAATATTGTTCAATTCAGTATTTGAAAAAGTTACTTTTTGGACTATAGTGGCTGGGGAATTCCAGCAGCTGTAATTCCCCGAAAGTAACTTTTCCAAGCTTTGATTCAATTCTTGTTGACTCACTGTTGGGAAGACAGAAGTGAACATATCATGACATGCTGATGATATGACCCTGCTCTTACTAAGCCAGTTATTAATCTTTCGCTTTAGCGTAAAAAGGAATATCCCAAGTATTGGTAGCTTATGGTCCTCGTCTCACCCTACCATTTTCTTCATCCTGCCATTTTTCTTGTACCATTGGCAAATTAATTATGATAAAGTGAGGATAAAATTTGTGGAAAGAATTCTTCCGGCAATTCAATTTAGACATTATCTTTTTTTTCAACAGACACCCTGGTTAGCCCATGAGAAGGGTATGTGGAGGCAGAAATAAAAAACAACAACATTGAGACAACTCTGTGGTTTTTTTTGTTTGTTTGTTTGTAATACAGCTTCAGGAACAGATGTAGGACAGAGTTAGCATTTGGGTTTGTGGTAGGGTCTTGTCCCTTGTATTCTGGGAGAACATGGTGTCAACACCATATGCTATATATATCTCTATCTATCTATCTATCTATCTATCTATCTATCCACCCCCCCCCATTTTTCAGTTACAGTCACACCTCCATATTTGCCAGGCTTAGGGGCACAGAACCCCCATGAGCGTAGAAAGACCATGAATAACTCTAGGCCCTTCCAAACCATGTTTAACGCACAAAAAAAGTATGACCACCATATTCAACCCCCCATGGATTCCTTTGAGGCATCAGGGTTCCTTCATAAGGCAAAAGTAGGTGGCTAGTGGGGCTTACTGCCACTTTCACTGGTGCTCCACACTATTTTTAATAAGGACTTACAAGCCTCGTTCGCAATTTCACAGTCTCACGAAGCTTGCAGCCCCTACTAAAAATGGCATAGGGAGGCAGCAGAGGTGACAGCAAATAATCCATGAATAATCAAATCAGCAAAAGTGAAACCCACAAATGTGGAGGGCTGTCTATTCTTGGTTTTTTGAATGCTATTCTCCTTTTTGTGAAAATTTTTCATTTGGCTTGTACAAACAAACACACACAATTTTGTGTGTGTTAGATATTTTTTCTCAAAATGGCAATAATTTGAATTTGTTCAGTCATCATTTTGTTGTTATTTTTTAAAAAAGGAATATGCAAATAGCCAATGCAGCACAAATACATTATTTTGCAAACTATGCTGTAAGATTAATAGCAGTTTTTAAAATATCATATGGGCCAAATCCTAGTTATGTTGTAGGTTTTATGGTGTAATTTCTAGTCCCTGGGTCCTATTTCATTGTTATTGCCCTTGAAACTACGCACACTTTATAATTTATTACCCACTGTAATCCCCTTCATTCCAGCTGAAACAACATTTTTTACTCACTTCCCATTTTATATGCCTATATCAGGAAATATCTGTTAATCGCTTCTAAAATAATAATAATCCTGCAATAGATCACAGTACAAGAACCATGGGCTTAACCAGCAAATGTTGTCATCACCCATCTCTGCACATTCATGAATAATCTCACTGAAATCACAGACCATTTTCCAGGGTCATGAATTAGTTAACATAATTTTACAATTTAGGTAACTTCCTCATCCTTCATGTAATATTTCAGTGCTGCTCACTTAGAGTTTTTCTGTAGTAGTGGGTGGCAGATCACAGGCATATAAAATGTTTGACAAGCCTAAACAATCTGTACCATGGGGATGAAGACTTTTAAAGGTGGCAGAATGAAAGGACTGCTCTGCAGAGGCCTGTTAGATCTGCATTTCTGTAACATTACTACATATCATCCCTGAGCATAAGTTTTTTCCCCCCTCACACCACTAACTGATACGTCCTGCAGAGATCTGTGGTTCAACAATTAAGAAAAGACTTCTGTTTTACTGACTTGACTGTTGCATATATCCTACTTCCTCAAGTGTTGAGAAATTCCATATGCAACACTACCAGGTCTGAGGCATGTTCACATTAGACAGTGGTAGTGCTATTATTCCACTTTCCTGCCATCACTGCATCCTGTGGGATCCCGGGGTTTATAGTTTGGTGAGTCTGTTGAGCTCCTGGGGTGAGAATTCTAAACATTCCTCTCTAAACTGCACGGACCAGGATTCCATTGTTGTTATTTTGTGCCTTCAAGTAATTTCTGACTTACGGCAACCCTAAGGTGAACCTATCATGGGATTTTCTGGGTCTGAGAGCATGCGAGGCACCCAAGGTCGCCCAGTGGGTTTCCATGGCCAAGTGAGGAACCGAACCCTGATCTCCAGGGTTCTAGTCCAACACTCAAATAATGCTGGCTCTCCAGGATTTCACAGGATGGAACAATTGTGCAATAAGAATGGAATAATAGGGCTATAGTTGTCTAGTGTGAATGCACCCTTGGCTTCCCTTTGATGAAGAATCACCGACAACAGTAGTATGCTTGATTTGCAAGTGTATACACTGAGCATAAGAGAGTAAGTAGAGCTGAACAGATGGCACTCCTACAATGCCAGGGAGAAAGGTAGTGGAGGCACTAAAACAAAACAATGCCAGGAAAAAAAATCTGTAATCTCAGAGCACATGAGGTTACTGGAACTTGCCCAATGAGTTTCAGAAAAACATTCCTTCATCATGGGCAAATACACATGGAATATTTATATAAATGCAGAAGTTCCATACTGATAAAAACTTATGAACACAAATAATTACTCAATAAGCAAACAAATGAACAGACCATGGATATGTGTTAAAATATATACTCTAAGCATGACTGATTTGGATACAGAACATTAAATAGTATACTGGTTATGTAACTTTCAGAAGTGCACTGACTGCGTAATATGTAAAAGCAGCAAGAAAGCCCCCAAACCCTTGTCACGGGGGAAAAAAACAAGAGCAAACTCCATTAACAGGTTATATTTAGAACTAAATCATCTCTATTGCAACAATAAACATAGTCATATGTTCCCTGTGACTTCTACAATGCATTAGTCTGTTACCACCACACACGCACACACAGTTTCCAGAGAGAGGTTGCGCCTCTTCAAGGTGTTTTCAGCCAGCTTACCAAATCTGCTCTGGCTGTCTCATAATATTCCTTGCTACTTAGCACACATTTTCCCCTTCCTTAGGGCAAGGGTGAGCAGCTCCCATAGATCCAGAGTCAGTTTTCTGCCCTGGGGGCCTGCTTTTATTATTAAAATAAAAATAAAAATCTAGAAATGTCTGAATGTTCTATTTTGGTCCTGAAAACAATGTCTGTTATTCAGTATTGCAGTTATTGATCCACAGCCTTCTGATCCTCATTCATGAGCACTATGTAGTCATGTTCATGGCACTATTGTTATGATCATGAAGGGCCTCTCCAAGCTACCTTACCAGGCAGCTGCCGTACCAGGCAGAGATCCATTCCGCTGCCAATTGGGATGCAAGGTGGATGATGTTTTCTCCTTTTCCACCAGCCAGCAAGACTTGTGACGGGGTCCTGCTTCTGATCGTTGTAGCCTCATTTCCACTCCTCTTCTACCTGCTATCATCGACACAATGACATTGCCAGGATCTGATGGTAGTTTCAGATGAGGCTTTCATTGCACAATTGCCCCTGCATCATTCAATTTTTTTACAAGAGGTTCAGATGTGTTATATTCAGTTCATAAGACTCATGCACTTTCCTACAGCTGCTTCTGTCTTTTTTTCTTGTTGTTTTGAATACTGTCTTATCAATAAAATGGTGCTGTGTAGCAACTGTATTTTTCCCTCTTTAATAGGTTCTCTCTGGTGAGAAAAAAGATGGAAGAAACAGTGGAGGAAGGCTGCAAATGTAAGAGAACATCATTTCTCAACTTCCCATAAGCTTCCATGAATAGAGCAGCATATCTACATTGCAAAGACTTGTTTAAACTATGTCAAAGAAGAAATACAGAACAGTTGTGTCTTTAATTCTCCCTGAGCCACATGAGGAGCTCTGACCTTATTCTATAGCCTTTCTGTTTCAACAGATACATTATCCTGTGTTACCTTCTGTATCTTATAGCAAAGCAGACATCTACAGCAAAGTACTCCTGTTGGGCTTCCACTGCTGCTGATTCCATAATACCAGACTGAAGGTGCTGCGATCCATACTCATGGGCAGTCAGGAGGGTGGGAAGCTCCCAGATCTCATCTAGTTGCAATTTTGCAGTTAAATGGTGTCTTCAAACTGATTTTGTGTTGGGGGGGGGGACTGAGCAAGGATTTGTATAATTGATATAGATCCATTTGGTCCCTGCTTGTTCAGTGGATACTGTTCAGTCTGTACAGCTCAACAATGTGGACAGGATTCTTGGACAGGTGAGAGCTACTACCTGTGCATTAAATCCTCTCCTTCCAGGTTCATTAAAAAAGCCAGAGGAGGGACTGGCCAAATAAGTAGAGGGAGTGGTCAGTGCCTTGCTAAATCAAGGAAGAGTTACAGCATGCTTAAAGCAGACAGTTGTAAAATGATTGCTTACAAAGCCCTACCTGGATCCAACCATATTGGATAATTATTGGCCAGTCTCAAACATTCCCATTTTGAGTACAATAATGGAGCATGTGGTGGCCTCCAAAGGTTTCTGGATGAGATGGATTATCTGGATACATTTCATTCTGGCTGGAGGCCTAGCTAGGGGAAAAGGACAGATTCAGTTGTCTTGGTGGACAAACCTACTCTGTGAACTGGACAGATCGTGCATACCTTCTCCTGCAATGATATGTAAAACATATGTTGGCACAATGGACGCTAATGCCACCATACATCACTGACAAAATTTCAACCTATTTACCATGCAATGGCATCCATACCGGTTGGAGAACCTTCAAAAGCAGAAGTGTGCAAAATAATAAACATTAAAGTCCTCCACTTTGTCATTTATATATTTGCAGCACTGAAAGAGAATGTTTTCACTATTTGTCTTGCAGAGAGGATGGAGGAATCTACAGATGAACATGAGGAGCAGCTTAGGAGGATAAGGAGACAGATGTCTCTCAGCCTCTGTTGAATCACTCTGATGTCTGTATTAGATCTTTTGCAGCTGCTTTCATTATTTTATTCTCCCATGCAAATAGTAGCATCCACTGAGGCAGATGGAATAAAGAAAAACATGAGAAAACTGCTACCTGCCAGCTTACCATATGTTGCTTAGAAATGTGGGCAAATCCCATGGGTGAAGCACTGAGAGAAAAGTAAGTGCGGCTGAGAGGACAGACAAGTAGTCAAATGACAAGCTAAGGGAAAGGGAGAATGGGGGTGATCTAACAGTAGCATCTGAGGAAGGAAAGGAAAAAGCAGGGAGAGGGGTGTTGGGGATGATAGGAGTTTTAGCCCCACGGAAACGCAGCGGAAAAGCCAGAGTTCAGAGAGCCAACAGCAGCAGCCTTATTCCCCAGTAAGGATACTCACACACAGAGGAGTTTCTTCCAAAACAGGAGGCACTTTATCTTGCAGCAAAGTTCCATTATACACAAAACATAGGACAGACGGACAAAAGCTTGCGCCAGGCACCAGGTTTGGTCAACAGACAAATACATACTGGCGTTGCTTTGTTATATACATATCTACAACCAATCAGGTAGAGGTTTGCACACCTCCCTCTGCCATCTGCACACGACCCCAGTTTCTTATGCAACTTTACAATTACCCACAGCTGGGGCATGATGCAACATCTTTGCAGTGGGCTGATCATTTTCCCAGGGTTCCCTGCGTGGAATCCCTGACAATCCCCTCCAAAATGGTCAGGCCACTGTGTAGGACATTTTCACAATCCATACATGTCATACAATACATGTTACATAATACATACAGTACATACATTCAAGGGTACAGTTCATCTTCCACCTTACACCCTGGTGGCAAGGCCCAGTTCACCTGCCAACTTCTCATGGCCTACTACTGGAAGTGCCTTTGTGAGCAGATCCGCAGATGGACAATACCGCAAGCACAAAATCCCATCTTGGGCCATTTGCCTCACATTTTGATACCATACCCTAATGTAGTCCTACACTCAAATTTTCTGCCTCAGTCACACGGGACAACAAAATACCCTCCTCCTGATTTTTTAGGGATAAGCATAACTTTACTTCCTGACTCAGCAAGTTGAGTACTTCCTGACCCACTTTCACTGGAACCACTGCTGGAACTAGTGCTGACCTCAGTGCGAGGCTCTCTCTTGACCGTAAATGCAGGTTCAGCACTAGGTGGTGGTATTGAACTCTTTGGCGTGATGTTGAGTGAGATTTTTGGCTTCTCCTCCTCAGTACTTTCCTCAGTACTTTCTTCTTCATCATCAGCCATCACCGCCCCTCCATCTTCAGAGCTTTCAAGTGTATCTGGGACACTGTCCTTTTCCTCATCAGACATCACTGCCCCTCCATTTTCAGGAATTTCAAGAACACTTTTCATACTTTTACCCAGGGGAATCAAAACCTCTTGGTTACAGTGCAGTCTATCCCATCCTGAATGGATTTCGAAGTTTGCACTCCTAGAATACACTATTTTGCCAGCATGGTGTAGAAATCTATATTTGTTACCTTCATATCCCACAAAGCGTAACCGTCTAGATTTCTCCTCTCCAGACTTTCTGAAACTTGGGGGAACATACACACTAGCAAACTGACCCCAAACACGCAGATGCTGCAGGTTTGGCGCTCTACCATACAATAGGTAATATGGAGTTTGCTTCACACTTGAACTCCACATCCTGTTTAAGTGGTAGTTTGCTGTCACTATTGCTTCTCCCCAAAGTCCTGCTGGGGCTTGGGCATCCTCCATCATACAGTCCTTCATTTGTTTTAACAGCCCAGTTCTTCTTTCTGCAAGACCATCCTCCCCGGGAGATGCGGGGTTGGTGGTTTTATGCCTTATGCCTTTCTTACGCATCCAGGCTTGCAGGCTGTTGGACAGG
This sequence comes from Cyclura pinguis, assembly GCA_030412105.1. Lineage (NCBI taxonomy): Eukaryota > Metazoa > Chordata > Lepidosauria > Squamata > Iguanidae > Cyclura > Cyclura pinguis. The sequence continues at coordinate 165,592,996 of CM059603.1, read as the reverse complement.
AATTCTCCCCCTCGATCTGACACAAGACTGGCCACTTTATAAGGAAATTCCCTCTCAACAGCATTCACCCACTCTTGGAACTTATCTGCTGCTTGGCTCTTCTCTTTCAGTAGACAGACATAGGAGAACCTGGTGTGCCTGTCTACAATTACCAGGACATAGCTATTTTGCCCTTCAGTTGGCTTGAATGGCCCAGCCAAATCTGCATGTACAACCTCAAACGGCCGTTGGGTGACACACTTGCTTTTCTTGGCAATGGGGTAAGCCTTTAGCTTAACCTTTTTACACACAGAGCACTCTAGGAACTTAGGGCAATTTCTGACCTGTAACCCAGGGCATACCTTTGCCAACTCTTGCAAACCTTTGTAGCTGGCATGACCCATCACTCTGTGGAGGTAATGTACACACTTTTCATGTAGAGGTTTGTTACACAAAGGGTTAACGTTTGCCACTTTTCCTTTGGGCAACATGTGGTACAACCCCTGCTTTTTCACCCCTTTTGCACAAAAAACACCATTTGCAGTAATTATACATTTCTCCCCTTCAAACACCACTTTGTAACCCTCACTGGCCAGTTGGGAGACACTCAAAATACAGTTCTGCAAATTTGTCACGCACAATACATTATTAAACCATTTCCCAAAACATGGCACATATGCAGTACCCATCTTCTGCACCTTGCGTGGTGCCCCATCTGCAAGGGAAGTTGCTGTTATGTTTGCATTTGTAACATTACTCAACAGCTTTAAATTGTTCACCATGTGGTGAGTTGCACCATTGTCTAGCAACCACACACCACTCTCAGACTGTTCTTTTGCCACAAACACATGGCCTTCAGCCTGTGACGATACGCCCTTCCGCTTCTGGGCTGTCTTCTTCCCTCTGCTCGGCGCTGGCATTCTGCAGTCCTTCTGGAGATGGCCGACTCTCTTACATCTGTAGCAGCATCTGGCAACGCTGCACACTGCTCCTTCTTCCAGGTCAGATGCCTCCTTGGGAGCTGCCTCTCCCTCCTGGCCACTGGCTGTTCTGCCCTCCGACTGCAGTCTGGAATCGAACTGCTTACGTTGGACTTCCTCCAAAATCCTCCCGGCTACCAAGTCTACAGTCAGCTCTTCCTCACGCACACCCTGGAGGCTGTACATCAAAAAGTCCCACTCCTTAGTGAGGCTTCCCAGCAGAGTAAAAGTTTTCTGCATTTCTGGGATATTTACCCTTCTGTTGGCTGGCTCTTGAAATAACTGTTTCATCAGCATCAGGTGCTCTCTTACACAGTTTCCGCGACATAACTTTGTGTTATACAGTCTTTTCGTCCGTAGCATTTTGGACAAACACGAGGAAGATTGATGCACACGCTTCAGAGCCTCCCAGAGCTGATATGCTGTGTCCGCAGCAGCAGCGTGAATCAACTGGGAAGGACTTAAAGTAAGCAAAATAACTGCTTTGGCTTTTTCGTCAGCAACCCTGAACGCTGCTATTTGAGCAGCAGTTGCTCCTTCTGGGGGCTGTCCCTCATTTTCCAAAATGTTCCATAAGTTTTCCTTCGTCAAAGCGGCTCTCACATAAATTTGCCAGCTTTGATAATTAGCGTCGGTCAACTTTTCAAAACGCAGATAACCTCCCTCAGCCATGCTGCTGCCTTTGTAAGGAAAATTCAACAAACAAAGCAGCTGGCCGCAGTGACCTTGATGAGCTCCGGACTGAAGATTAACTGTCTCTCTGCCAAAACACAGACTCCCAAAGCACCGGAGAGCCAGGCAAACAGTCAAAAACAGTCCTACTGTCCAGGGGAAAAACAACTACAGGTGCGCTGTGGATGCTGTGCACTCTGGGCCTGGGCCCATAACCACTGTTGGGGATGATAGGAGTTTCAGCCCCACGGAAATGCAGCGGAAAAGCCAGAGTTCAGCGAGCCAACAGCAGCAACCTTGTTCCCCAGTAAGGATACTCTCACACAGAGGAGTTTCTTCCAAAACAGGAGGCACTTTATCTTGCAGCAAAGTTCCATTATACACAAAACATAGGACAGACGGACAAAAGCTTGCACCAGGCACCAGGTTTGGTTAACAGACAAATACATACTGGCGTTGCTTTGTTATATACATATCTACAACCAATCAGGTAGAGGTTTGCACACCTCCGTCTACCATCTGCACATGACCCCAGTTTCTTATGCAACCTTGCAATTACCCACAGCTGGGGCATGATGCAACATCTTTGCAGTGGGCTGATCATTTTCCCAGGGTTCCCTGCCTGGAATCCCTGACAAGGGATCGTTTACAACCATGCATTGTTGTTGCAGCACTTTTTTAAATATTCAAAGATGCTAACAGATTCCCCCATCCACCAACAACACCTAGTTATAATTCTTCTAAAACTTAATTTTCCATATGTGAGGCAAATTATGTTGTTTCTTCAGCTTGCTCCATTTCTAGAAATTATAAGATCTTTTCATCAGCTGTATGTGCACTTCCAAGTTTCTGAATCCCATATACAGCCAGATAATCACACACTGACAAAATCCTGTACCTTTCAAGCATCCTGTGTCAGCAGCTTTCCATTCATGTATGGCCCATCATATCTTCAGTGCTTTCTGTGATTCCTGGCTCAGGGCAATAGTTATCCACAACTAAATGATACTTTTTATGTATCTGCACTGTGTGGTACCTTTTGAATATACAAAACAGTGTAACAGAAAGAAGTTTTCAACTAAGATTATTAACATCCATAGCATAGAACATGCTCTTTCTGCAAGGCCCAAGATTGTCCTGTTCTGTAAGATGTACTTGTATGGAAGACTTCCAACAAATACCAGGTTCTGGAAGCTTTATTTCAGAGGGAAGGAACTGGCAAGACTACCTCTGAGTATTCCTTGCCTAAGAAAACCCAACGAAATTCATGGGGTCACCATAAGTCAACAGGTGACTTGAAGGCACATACACACACGACGGTAGCACAGTACCCACCCACTCCTCTTAGCTATTGCCCTAAACTGAAAGCATTCTTCAGTTTCTCCCATAAGTCCTGTTAGTTTTCAAACCTTCTGGGTTTCATTTCTTAGAGACACCATATGCCACAATATCAAAGATAAAAAGAAAGCATGAACCAACAATTGTTCATATCTGGCTTACTTCAGGATACCTGGCTCCTCTGATTCTACCTTGCTTCTTCTTTGTTCTTGCTTGGTTTCTTTTCTTGATTCCTTTGATGCGAGCTGTTTGCATTTGTATAGCATCCTTGCCAAGATGTGTGTGTATGTGTAGGAAACTGACTGTCTGGCCAAAGGACAGAAAAAGGTTAATGGTGGAGGCCTCTTCTGGTCAAATCATGTAGCTAGAACACTTTCTAAAGAATGTGACTTCATTAATACCCTCACCAGCTAAATCAAAATTGAATACTAGCAGGCAGGGTTCTCTCTCTCTCCCCCACTATGTTAACCTGGAGCTGGCAAAACAAGGGTTTCAGGACAGGAACTCAAATTGATAAGGAAGGTCACTTCTGGGGAAAGGGTGATCTGTTTACCACTTCTATCAATTAGTCAAAATACAGTAATGATCTCTCTCTGGTGTGTTTTAGACAGCAAAATGATGGGATTTCTTGAGAGAGTGCAAGATTATGAAATAATGCAGACTTGAGCATAAAAACCTTAAGTCTTTTTTCCCCTGTGTCAAACCACTTAAAAGGAACTCATATTTCAGGAGTACATGGTTCGGGGGCAAGGGTCAGCAAGATCCCTCTTTGACAAAAAGGTCTGAGGTCTGATTCCTGAGAAGAAGAGGCTAGCCTCCTGTTTCTGTGGCTTCTTGCTGAATCACTCTGTTTTTAAACAGAGGTTGGATGGCCATCTGTAGGGAATGCTTTGGCGGTGTCTTCCTGCACGGCAGGGGCTTGGATGTGATCGCCCTTGTGGTCTCTTCTAGCTCTTTGATTCTAGGATTCTATTATTCTATTCCCTCTCCTTTTTGAACCCCTCTTTCTCCCTGCTTTCCTCTTAGTAACCTCTAAACATCAGATTGCTTAACCCAAACCTTCTCAGCCTTTGCTCATTTGAGCTAATATTTCTTCTCCCAAAGTGACTGTGATCTGTTAGGTAGTCGTTTGTATTTTGCAGGTACTGTTTGCTATTAATGAACCTTATATCCATTATTTGCTGTTCCAAAAGTCAGTTGTTTCGTATATTTTGATTCTGTGTGTTCAGTTCAATCCCTATTTTAGATAATTCTGTCTGGATGTAGATTATTGACTCCAGTCTGTCTAAGATATACTGCTGTCAGAGTCTCGAGATCCCTTACAGGTATGTGTGAGTGCACACATATGCCCTAAGAACTTACCTATAACACCTTTTTCCTAGACAGTATTTGTCTAGCTTCATCTATCATTCCTACAGCTCCTTAAATGTCTCAGCTTTGTCTCATTGTGGTATTGTTCTTTGGTCTCCATGGATCCTAGCTCATCATAGCTGATTTAGTACAGATACACCTAGTGATCTTGCCTAATGCTTGCTTTCATAACATTGAATCATGACCTTAGCATCCCTGACAATTACTGTGTGCTGAATCTAAAAGAAAAACATGCAATTTAAAAGGAAATCTATCTTTATCTCTAGACAGTAATCACAGCTTACATTGTTTTATTCTCAGTGCTTGTAGGTATGATGATTCCATAACATTAGTCATCCCTTTGGGAAAAGTGTGTGTATGCCTTTCTATGAATGTGTGCATATGTGTGATCATTGGAAATGCTCAATTCCAGGGAATTTCTGCTGAGTTGGCTCTATATTCCTCAGCAGTGTTGCATACTACATTTTATATAAGGATAAACATTGATTCTTCTACTGTTTGTATTTCAAGGAAGTTAGTCCTATCAGTATGTCATATTCAATACTAATAATGCTGCATGAAGTTGCATCCATACTAACAGGCCACTTTAATCTTGTTTATTGTGTCCTGTAGAGGCTTTGAAAATTGATATTTTACACAGAGAAAATATAGGCATTTCAGGAAGCTGCATTGTAACCATTTCATCAAGACGTTTCGGTATCTCTGGGTGTATTTTGCCACAAGCCTTCACGGTTGAATTAATCCTGTCTAGCTTGAAGCAATCTGCTTATTTTTCCTTTCCTTCCCTAAGTGGATATCAGATATTTAAAGTTCCAAAGCATTTAAATCCATTGAATTATTTATTAACATAACAACAATACTCTAGAATATTAAAACTACTTAAATAATTTACCATAAGCCATATCCTTTAACCCATAGGGGATATAATTAATGTTGGCAATGCAGAGCTACCTCTGTTCATTCTGAGTTTCTTCTAAATGCTATTACAAATAGCAAATTTATCATACAATATCTGCAGCATCCTTCCTGTTTTTCACTGATCTACAGTGATGAAGTATCTCAATCCCAGCAATAAAGGATCAGGTAAAAGGACATTCCAGACATTCCCTGTCCTCATCCATTCCTTGCTTTCTAGTAGTATATATTCTAGTGACTCTGATTTTTTTTAAAAAAAATCCCATTCATATATTCATTTTTGAAAGATACAAAAGTAGAAAGCCAGTAGAGATGTAAGTAGAAGCTATCCAGTTTATTGCAGTGAGTAACATTTGTTTATTTGTTTATTTATTCATCCGTTCTATTCCATTCCAATTGTATGGTACCTTTCTCCCAGAGTGGGACACAAGGTGGATTCTAGAAAGCGTCAATTAAAAATAAAAAACCGTACAATGAAATGTTAAACAAATATTAATCCCACACATAAAACAGTATAAAATCATTTAAAAGATCAAAACAGATATATAAAATATCCCAGTAAAAACTTCTGGCTTATACATTAAAAGCTTTCTTAAACAAAAAGGTCTTTCCTTGCCTGTGAAAGGAAACCAGAGAGGGGGCACCTATATGCATAACTGTCTGCTTTAGCTTTAGCATCTCAGATAGCTCTTTTAAACTTGGGACAACAAACCATAATGCATTTGCCAACCCATTGATGTAGAAGCTGCCGAAAGGAGAGGTTCTTTCCATCAACTGATTTCTAGAGGATTAGACCCACATTAATAATTACAATATGTAATGAATTTGCCTTCCATTTGATCCTCCATACCCGTGGCACTGTAATCCCATGAAATGCTTTTTTACTCTTCTGTAGCTATCATAAATATTTTGGAAACCTCTCATGCCAAGACATAGCAACCAAACCATTTGAAATATGGCTTGATTCACAGTTGGACCATTCTGTCAAATATGTGTACAATGGTTCTGTGATCTTTGAGCCCAGAGATCCTACATATGTTTAATTGGGGAAAGTCACATTTAATGCAACAGGACTTATTACTGAAAAAGTATATACAAATTTGCTCTGTTTTCTCCTACATTGTTTGGAACGGCTTCACTATCACCTTGTGTTGCATAGCAGAACTTAACTTTTCAGCCATCTTTGCCATGTGGAGATATGTAAGCTATCTCACTTTTCTTCCCTTCCATTGGGACAAAGTCTCAGATACCTCTAGGCATAGCTGACCTTGCTGTCTGACCAAACTTTAATCTCAGAAAACTTGACACAGTTTATTGGATTAAAAAAAAATCTTTGACATGCTAGGCTATTTATACTTCCACTTGGCAGCATGTTTATTGAAGTTTTTGTGTAAATACAACATGCCTCCAGGAGAAATCTACAGTGGCAATTTACAAAGTGAAGTGCAATCTGGAAAAAACAGTCCAAAGCCTGGAGTTATGAAGCCTGACCTTGTGCATACTTATTCAGAAATATATCTGAGTATACATTTCTGATACTAATGCATATAGCAGGGGCCCACACCTTTTTAGGGCTGGTTGTCATACTTTGAAATTTGAATGTGTTATGATTACCCTCACAAGGTAACAGTCCGGGGTGTGTGTGGAGCCATCATAACATATCTGTTTTACAGCAGACAAACTGGTGAGCCTAAAATAGTGATTCCCATAGTCTAGTCTTCCAGGTGTTTTGCACTTCACCTTCCAGAAGTCCTACCTGTCTTGGCCAATAATCAGTGATTCTGGGAGCTGAAGTCCAAAACACCTAGAAGACCAGAGTGCCCATGAGCCTGAGCACAAGGCGGAAACTGACCTCTGGACAAGAGCTATTTCTGTACTACACTGTTATAGTGCTATTTTAACATCCTATGGAATCCTGGGGTTTTCAGTTTAGAGATGGGCATTTAGAATTCTCAGTTAGAGAGCTCTTTGGCTTCAGTAAACTACAAACCTCAGAATTCCACAGGATGTTGAAAGTAGAATAGTACAACTATAACAGTGTAGTGCAGAAATGTTCAAGGAAGCTGGCCAAAAAACTGACCACAACACAGAGGCAAAATCATTTATAGAAGATTTACATCCACAAAACTTGAAAAAGTGCTCATTTCACAGAAGGTAAACTGGTGATGTTCAGAGAATCAGATACATACCATACACATGAAAAACATACTTTATATCAAAAGGTGGGGGGGAACACACTACTGGGTTGCCAAGTCAGGACTATCCTAGGCCTAAGATTTCCGGGACAAAACCCAAGGCTTAGGGAACAACCCTTTGTGATGTCACAAAAGGAAGGAGGGTCATGGTGATATTAGGAAGGGCAGCCTCTAGTAATGTCATTAAGCGTGATACGTTTAGCCTCAACAACAGTTGCACAGAGTATGGCATTCAAAATATCAGCCAGAATTCTATAAGTCATTCCATGCAATGTAAATTTGCATGCCCTAAGCACAAAGAAGCCGAGTTACTGAACTGTGAAGATGCATAATTGATGCACATCAGGAGTCCTTGATGTGCACCACAACCCCTCATCAGTGCCACATTGTGCATCAGTCCCTTTGCTGGCTCTGCTACATAGTTGCAAAGCAGCAGTCGTCTACTGAATACGGATGTTGTTCATCTTTGCAATTCTATTGCCCAAACATGCAAGTCCACTTATGAGCATGCAACACCCCAACAGGATTTTGGGCAACAAGTGTAATAAATGAGGAATGCACATGTGCACACACAGCACACGCACACATATATATTTCACGTCCTCCTGCCCTGACATTCTTCTCCTGCCCCTCATCTTGAAGAATGAAGAAGAGCTATAGGCCTTGAGACTCAGGCTAGGTGCTGACACCTAGCAACACAGAAAGCAGGCAAAAGCCATATGTACTATAAACGTGCTGTGTCCAAAATAAAAATATACCACGTTAAAAATAACGCAAAACAAAGCAAAGCAAACAAACAACTAGGGGAAAATCCAGCACTTGGAAAAGAGTAGCTTTTTGGTCTGTAACATTTTGAAGCCCCTGGCCAGCAGGGCTGGTGGAAAGAAAAATTCCTCTCTGTGTCTTATCTTTTGAGCAATAAAGAATACCTCATCTTTAGTCTAGCATTTTCCTGTGGCACTTCAATCCTTCCCTTTCTCCAAGTGGTAAAAAGCTCTCCTTCAGTTATATCCTCAAAGCAATCTATGAATTAGGGGCAAGAGGATTTTCATGGTAGAGTGCAGAGTCGAACCGTTATCCCAGTCGAATCCTCCAACTATACTAGAGTGGTCAACAGTGGAACTTACATCCAAACGAGAGGGAAAACAGTTCTACAATATAATCCTAGTCATATTTACTGGAGAGAAAATGCATCTGAATTTAGTGGGACATAACTGCTCAATAAAAATTCTTTTGCTACTTGTTGCATAGCGTCTATCACGTTTCCTTCTATTTTTCTTCATTTGAAGATCTGCTTTATCTTTAGCATCTGCCTTTGTGAAACACCAACATAAATGAACAGCAAAGCAATCAATAACCCAGTGTGGAGGTACATGGCATTGAGAAGGTACTGGTCTATGTTATAAAATATGTTAATATGAATGCCTCTTAACTTATAGCATAAAATAAAGGTATAAAAGACCTATGGATCATTCTTTCTACAAAGCAAGAAATGGTTGGACTGTTTTGTTAGTGATTATACCCAGGTTGCATCTGTATGGTGTGAACAGCTGCAAAGAATCAGGATATTGGAAATGATGTTTCCCTTGTGGGCAGCTACAATAAACTCTTGTTTTTGCTGCTTTGATTTAAAGCAGGAGAAAATCTCCAATGGAATGTGGCTGAACACTGGAGGATTATTTGCCATTTGCAGTACAATGAGGAGGATATTCTTGGGCTCCAGAGAGATAAATCTGAGATTTCAATTTATTAACTGTGTTTAAAATGGAACCTTACTGAAAGCATCCAAGTGAATATTAAGTAGAGTTTATTATAGTGTACATCAGATTAAGCTATAGGATATTTCACTGTATGCTTCACCAACTCTTGCTTATCTTAGCTTAAGAGACATATTGTACTGTGCTCATTCCTGGCAATGGTTTCCAAATTCTAGATCAAGCACTGGCCGTGGGATGATAGAGCAGAGTTGCTATAGCCTCCACTGAATGATTTATGGAGCAGCATTCATACTAGCTTCAAAGCAAAATGTTCTCTCTGCCTGCTGAACAGAAGGGGCTGATGCAAACATAGGCACCAGCAAGAGGAACCAAATGGAATATGTGACAAGAAAAACAAGTGCGCACAGCAGCTAAAACTGAATAGAACATTTTTGTCTCTCTTTAAATGTAATGCGAATAAATTTACATGGGCAACTGTATGCATTCCCAAAGAAGATTCATAAAGGTTATGCAAAATGAGTAAAACATGCAGATATAATGAGGATATGCTATACATATGTGCATATGTGAACATGTGCTCATTATATAAGATACAATAGTTTTAGACCATTACACTTATTGTATTGTATTGTATTGTATTTGTACACACACACATTACATATGTATGTGTATATATAAGATGGGTATTATGTATTTACATAGGTTTTTGCCTATGTAGACACCCTCTCCCGCTGGATGTTTGTTTGTATGCCACCAGGATCACAGGTCTAAATAGTGACCTTATAAACAGAGCTTAGAAAAGTTACTTCTTTGTCTACAACACTCAGAATTCCCTAGCCAGTAAACCCATTAGTAATGCTGGCTCGCAGATCCTAGGAGTTATAATTGAAACAAGCATTTCCCCCATCCTCAGAAATTCCTCTTGTAACTATACTGTAGACTTTGTTTTGGCCTCTTCTACAATTCTATCAGAATATTCTTTTCAACACTCATTCAGACCCTTGTTTTATGCAGAAATCTATAAACTTTAGTTTCAAAATAGCATCTTAGGCTAATGAACTGTGTTGATGGAAGCAGCAAGGCTGTGTAGAGTCCTAACTCTTAATGCATCATGTCCATGGCAGATTATACTGTTATTACTAGTACTAATATTGGTATTATTAAATACTTAAAAGATAAAGATAAAGATTTGAAGATTTTGGCCCCTTATTAAAGCTAACTGACCTAATTTTGCTGGCTTTGTGTAGATTCTGCACATCTCCAAATTCTGTGATCTTGGATTAAAATGGGTAGAAATGTGTATGTTAGGAAACACTGCATACCAAATGTGTGTTACGAGAAGTTTTATATTAAAATATATATTTTATATTGAACTATATATTTTATTTTATTGACTTTTTAAATGACAAAAGGAAGAAATGGAATGCAATTGGCTTATGATTGAATACATGCATGAAGCTGATGTGGACAAGCTACAGAAAATTTATTTAATCATTATTGCTGATGTTGAAGTGTGCCTTCAAGCTGACTCTAACTTATGGCAACCCTATCCTAGGGTATCCTTTGGAGGATTTATTCAGAGGAGGTTTGCTGCTGCCTTTCTCTTAGGCTGAGAGCATGTGATTTGCCCAAGGACAGCCAGTGGGTTTCCATGGCCGAATGGGAATTCAAACTTCAGTCTCCCAGAGTCCTAGTGCAACACTCAAACCACTATTCTACATTGGCTCTTTTTATTTAATCTTGGCAAAACTTTATAATGAGTAGTGTAAGTACCTAAAGAAAGCGAGGGACAATTTGAGGAACTACTTTTCATTTAATTCTAAATGGAAAACATGGCTTGTCCAGACATTGTTGGACTGAAACTTTCATCATTCCTTGCTAACATAGTCAATGACCAGGAATTCTGGGTGACCACATCTACTGCTGCATTTTGTCCACCCACAACTTAAATGTATATCAGGGCAGATGGAGATGTCAGGTGGCAGAGTGTTCTATACAAATAGGAAGGTAACTAACTGCAAAAGGATAGAGAGGAGAGACAGAAGAAATGTGCAGAGATGTGGAGGGAGACAGGATAAGGCTATTATGAAGACAGCATATTAACTAAGATGTGAACAAAACCTTCACCTATGGTAGGTGGGAGACGGTGATATAGACAGCAATATTAGCTAAGGGAGAAGAGTTCAAAGGATGCAAGAAACAATAAAGGTCAAAGTGATCAGCTTAAAAGTACTAACTACTGGTAGTAAAAGAATGACTACATGAGTAGTGAAGAAATACACAGAAAGGAACAACCTAATCTGGAAAATCCGGCCAGAGTAAGGAGAAGAAACAAAGGTCCTTTTTGCACTGCGTTTTCCATATGAAAGGGTGCCTGGAGCGTTGTGCGATTGTGAGAGTGTCGTGCAGATCGCTCCTCACAATCGCGCGATGCTCCAGGGTAGGGCAGGCGCTGATTGTGCACTTTTTCATTTTTGGCTAGAAGCTGAAAATGGTGATGATTGCGCATTGCTTCCGGGCCCCATGCACACTTACCTGGCGTGCAGAGCCTCTGGAGCTGTGCTGGTTGCGCTTCCTGCCCCAGCGCAACCTGGGAAACTCCCAGGCTGCATTGTGGAAGGAAGAGGTGGGGCTCTCACGCAAGCAGGCAGCTCGTGCGGAGCCGAAGGACCCTGGATGCGAGAGCCTCTCACCGGAGGCTGCTCGCGCAATCCCCGCACCCCAGCACCAGAAGAAGGTAAGGTGCGGAAAGGGCCAAAGCTGTTAACAACCCACTGAAGAACTTGCCTTATGAAAATCCAGAGAGTTCAAAGAGGTGTGAGTAATGGTTGCGAGATTTAGCTAAAAGATTGCTAGTACTAATAAATAAAAGCAGTCTCAGATGAGTAGTTAGAGCAGCCACCAGATGATGTAATGATAGTTACTCAACATAAAAATAAAAAGTTTTCAAAAACTGCTGTTGGAAGGAGTTTCAGCAAGGCAAAAAGGGAATATGATGCAAAGAGGAATACAACAAACAGAAAGCTCAGACAAGTTCCACTTTTTGATGATGGTTTCCAGAATTCTGCATGCCTGTTTGCCATGCTGGCTGGGGATTCTGGGAGCTGTAGCCCAAAAACATCTTTTTCAAACTCTGTTTGAACAAACATTTCCATCCAATAACTCTTTAACTGGATAGAGGTTTGTTCCTGTTTATGTCTTTAAAACATGTGTTCTCTACATACTTTATCAGCTTGATTTTTCAATGCAATATACTACAAGACATGCAAACTATTTATTTTTTTTATTTTTACATTTATATCCTGCCTTGCCCATTGAGCTAATGATAATGAACATTGCTCCTCCTGCTTCTCAGTTTTATCCTCATAACAAACCTATAAGGTAGATCAGTCTAAGAAAAAGTGGGTATTCTAAGGTCACCCAGCGTGTCACATGTCTCAGTGGGACTAGAACTTGTATCTCCAAATTCTCAGTTCAAATCAAAGATCAGGCACAATACAGTAAAAATCACAATACCATAAAGCAGAAATAAGTTGCAACGTTATGTTGTTATATTTGATATAAAATTAAAAGGGAGGGGGAGAAATAGCAATATATTAAAAGAGACATCAGCAGAACCCCAAAATTGAGATTTTGCCACATTAGATACTGTCTGTGTCCATCTGGCTTCAAGATTCCCCTGTGTCTTTTTGGCTGCTGCTTCTTTTTTTGCTATTCCTTCTATTCCTCCTGCTTTTCTCTCCATTCCTCATCCCAAAGAAAACCAACGCTACTTCCTGTTCACTGCAAGTATCACAAAAATGGCAGTACAAGTAACATCCCAGATAAATGGGATACTGCATGCAGCATCCCTTAATAATCAATCCATTGGCAACATCAGTTTAAACACAGTGGACTGTCCACTGCTAGTCGTGATCAGCTTGCCTTGGTGCCTCTGGCAAGTGCGTTCAGTCACACAGCTACAATAAGCTAAGGTTAGTAAATGTCACAGTACTAGCGTATACGCTTTATTTATTTCATGGCATCTAAATCTTGCTTTTGTTCTGGAATTATTAATGAAATAATGAACTTTACGGTGGCAGCACTGCACACTGTTATGCATGCATAAATCTCAGTGATTTCAGTGAGTCATGAATACATAGAATTGACAGCTGCTTTTGAGCACGGCTTAGACACTCTGATTACAGTGGCCGTATGAACAAGCCATTGAAATGTGGAACATGTACTGGTATAGCATATTTGGCCACTTGAACTTAAATGTTTCCCATTACACTTTATAGGCATGTATCAGCAATCATTAATTTTCTGTAGCGATCAGCACCAAGGTGGTAATATTTTGCTGGTTACACTTGAGTTATCTTCTAGTGAGAATAAGAATTTTTGTTTGTTGCAGTAACATGAACCAGAGCTGTTACATTTTGAATTTTTATTTCGGACTTTCATTGTACTGATCTTTTACACTTGAGAGCTTGATCTTTGTTCACCTAATGATCAAAGACCAGCTTAGAAATCCTTGGTACCTGTCATACCAAATGTGTGTATGTCATATGTGGTGAAGAATTAGGGGAGGCGAAGAGCAGGCAAACCTACAGGTGGTATTTTAAACTTTCTTTGCTCTCCTGTGTCTATTTGACATTTTCTTCTTCCCAATAATGGTGATAGAAATTTATGTAATTAATTAATTCATATATTCCATCTTTCTCTCAATATGAGACATACTGGAGACATTCTGAAGACACACGAATATATACAACTCATAAGTGGAAGAGCACAGTAGCAGTGAAATCTTACTGGGGAACTTAAAATAATTTAATACTCCTTAAGTATTAACAACCAGTTTCCTCTCTTTTCATTTTCTCCCTTTTTCCTGCAGTCTCAATATTACTTTCTCATTGTGACTTCTGACAAGACTCCTACATTTGGGATATGAGCGTCACATTATTACAGTGGCCCCTCCACTTTTGCGAGGGATTAGGGTGCAGAGCCCTTATAAAAGTGGAAAAACTGCAAATAACACCCCCACAATACCCCTTCCATTCCTTTCTAGGGCTCCCCCCTGCCATTCCCTTGCTTTTTGCCCTGCCATGCAAGTCTTCCTTCTCTGCACCTGGACAAAAGGCAAGGCAATGGCAGGGGGGAGGTGGATAAGGAAGGCACGTGTGTGCCTCCCCCCATTCCCTTGCCTTTTGCCTGGGTGTGCTTGCTGTCATGTCCAGACCAGGCAACCAATTAACACACCAGCAGGGCAGAGCTTACTCACAGAGACAAGAGCAAGAGTAGTCTGTTACTGCCCTGGCTAGTCCAAGCTTTGGGGATATTCAAAGATATCCTTTTGATATCATAATTTGGCTTCACTTATCTATTCCCTTCCTCGTGCTTGCGAGGCCACCGGACAAGCACGTAAACAAGCTCGGCCATCAATAGCCGTAATATTCAAACTACAATACAGACAGGCCAGAAGTAGCTGACTCACTGCTTTAGGAGACCTCCAGGCAAGTACTCTAATTAAGTATGCACCCCACTTACAAAAGAGCCTCTGCCCTGCGATGGCAGCTTGATGGGTAAACTATACAATACCCAAGTACTCTGCGTCTGCATACTGGCTACTCTATTGAGAATCGCTACAATAACTCAATCATTCAGATTCTGACCTTTCGGAGGCTTTGTCTCCAACTCCAAATCTATTGTTTTCCCCCAAGCACGGCATAGCCTGCAGTCACAATTCTCCTTATAAAAACCCTTGATTCTGAGACCATCCTCAGATCGCTCCCGAGTTTCATCCCGCCTTGCTGCCGCTTTGCTTGGCGAGCCTCCCGTCAGCTCTACGTACTGAGTTACATCACACCCCAGCTTCGCTCTCTATTTTTCTGGGCTTCAGGACAGGCGAAGTATCACCCAAACCAGCAATCCCTCTAAAAATCCCTCTATACCACTCCAACCTTTATTTTCTTAAGTTATCTTGTATGAGTGTGTCGCATACACTGTTTTGCTTGTATTTAATAAACATCAGTTATTATTTCAACTTCTGTGTTCTCCTTGACTCGACCCGACCCCATAGACATAGGGTTCAAGATCTCGCTACGTACCCTGCCTCTCGTAACGTTAAGCAGTGATCTGAGCTAATTTTCCCCAACTTTAGTTGAGCACATTTTGGTGTCCCTCCCAGGAACCCCAGTTCACAGGGTAACAAGTCCAAACAAAGTTCAGGTCAAGAACGCAAGTTCCAAGGCAAACAAATCTACAAAGTCAAATCTGAATCAGCATCAAACAAGCAGAGGTTCAAGAGAGTCAAGATTCAGGAAAACATGGCACAGGGCTTCAAACACTGAGAAGATCAGTTGTCGACCCTGGGAGGAGGTGGGCCAGCTGTTTTCCTTTTATTCTCTAATGATGTTGCCACAGATGTTCCCTTATTAAAGCCAGTTTGTTATTTAAACAAGCTGAACACCTGAGACCTTCTTTCTGGCATCGTGTCTCCCACTAGGTAAGAGTCTGTGTTGTCTTGTCTTCTGATGCTTGTTCCCTTTGCTCAGGCCTCTTCTGTTGGTTGTTATTTTCCACTGAGAAAACTTCTGGGGAAACTTCTGCCTCAGATTCAGAATCCTCCTCCTCATTGTCAGGGTCTCCAAGGCAGGGCATGATACCTGCCTTCTTTTTCTGCATCCAGGAAAATGAAAGGGAATGGGTAGAAGGCACGTGTGTGTCTTGCAAATAATCAAATTCATTGCCAGCCTCTGAGATACTGATAGACTTATAGTCCATGAATTACTGTAAGAAAATCCTGTTTAAAGACTCTACTTTAAAGATTTCCTATCTGGCTTTCATCACTTTAGAATGTTTGTTGCTACCACCAGTGTCATTTTATTCTGACTGGTGTCTTGGCAGAAATAATTAGCAGCATCCACGTTAAAGCTGGCTTTCAATTAACATACAATTGGGGGAAAAGCACACCCTAATAATTAATCCCAGGACTATACTAACATGTGTATTTTCTTTCAACTTATTGTGTGCCATAAATAAAAATGATCCATTTCATCATCAGTTGAACAAAAAAAAAAGTTTATATTAAAATATTTCATTAAAGAAGCAGCTTTACCTTGCTCGTTGGAGTTACGTTTCCCTTGGTGAGATACTTAAGTGCTGGTTTGGATATTCATGAGACCATTCCTAGGTGACTTGAACACTAGTGAATACTTCTTCTGGGGGAGAAATCAGTTTTTTAAAAGATTATGTGTATGTGTCTAGAAATAATTTAACTGCAAGGGAGGCATATCAAAGCCATTACCAGGCTCTGTCTAGCAAAAGCAGTCTCTGGAGCCCTGTAAAATATAAGATTTAGTATGTGACCTGCAATGCAAGTTTCTGTGAGTTTTCATGTTTTCACAGTGGTGTGTTGAGGGGGAAAAAAGACATAGAAAATGCAGACAGTGCAAGAGGGACAGCAGAAAAAATGTATAGTACATTTTGAATAATATTTGAGAGTCAGAAGGAACTAATTTAAGAACTAAATCCTAATTTAGGAACTAGATCCTTGAAGCACCACAACAGTGAACATTAGAATGGTACACAAAGCCTTGGACACAAATTCAAGCCAAAGCAGCCCACTTCAGAGAGATACCTGGGGTCAAAATAGATGATACCTTTAGCCCATATTTAGAAGAGGTGGTCATTTAAGTAGTGAAAGATGTCTGTTTTCCAACTGGTGTTCCTCTCCTTGCCAGAACATGCTTTTCCTTGCCTGCATTTAATATGCTTTAGAAAGTAAAAATGGGCTAAATTTGCAAGTCTGATTACTGAGGTGTCTATCTTTTACCACCAGAGGAAACACATGCTAATTGTAGACAATATGCATTACTCATAATGTGTAGTTTGTCCCTTGCATTGCTTTCGAAATGTTCCTTTCTGCCAGTTATCTGAATTGCGTCTGAACTGCCCTCAGATCCTCTGGCGGGAAGGTGTTCCCACAGTTCCACCAACGTCCCAGACCCGTCTGGTGAGGACATGTGAGAAGGCCTTCCTGGTGGTTGCCCCCAGTCTGTGGAATTCCCTCCTACAGGAGGCTAGAGTTGTACTTCTCTGCTTTCCTTTTTTCAGCAAGTGAAGATTTTTTTTTTTAATTTAAACAGGAATTTGTGAGGTAATTGGTCATGGAGATAAGTTTTCAAGTGTGTGTGTATCAGTGTGTGTGCTGCATATTTTAATTTTTATAGTTGTTTTTAAAATGATTTTATGGTGTTTTAAATTATAGTATTTTTAACATGATACATAATTTAATTGTCATTTTAATTATGTATCATCAGGGTGTTATTATTATTGTTGTGTTGTGTTTTAACCTTGTTATAAGCTGCCTTGGGTCCCAGGTCAGGAGAAGGGCAAAATAGAAATGAATTGAAATGGTATAAATAAAGGCATGTCTTGAAGCTTAAGAATCACAATCGATCCTCAAAAGAATGCTTTTAGTTCTTCTGGTCAATTTGATGTATTATGAGCCACATGCCACTTTTGTGCTTAGCTCTTCATAAATTAAAAACCACATAGAGTAGAGGGGGCACTGGAGCAGTGGATATAACTCAGTGATGGGCAGCCCAGCCTTCTACTTAACTATGGAATCTGCTTGTTATTTCCAATTTTAGCTTTTAAGGAATGGAAATGAAGGAGCATATCAGAACCTGTTTCAGTTCTCTTTGCTAGTAGTCTCGGTTAAAGCAGCAATACCTAAGCAGTCTGTGGAGTTAGGACTGGTTTTGTGAAACTATGCATTTGCTTTCTTCTGTTCCTTGAGCTTTCTGCATTCTGGAGTCATCCGTTCCTAAAATCTATTCCAATCCCTTACAACCTAATTTCATTCATAAATCTTGCTACTGTTTGTGCCTGTCTTAAGTTGAATCTGTATTGTTATTAGGTAAATCACATTCCTTCACTCCTCCATTGCCATTCTGGCCCTAACAGCATTTCAGCTTTCTTGTATGTGTGCACAACACATGCTTAACAGCATAGTGTTTATCTAATGGCTCTATTCGGGATTCAATATGGGAGGCTACCTCTGTGGGCAAGCAGGTTGTCACACATGTTACATAGGACTCCACCCCCACCCCAGTGTTCACAGGATGGGTCTCACTATTGTATTTATATATACATGGTTTGAGGATCCAGGAGAGATTATGGTATGAAAAGGTTATACAGTTGTTTTTACTACAAGCCTATCTTGTAACTGAACACTTATCTACAATGCCACTGTTCTCCCATTTTGATAATTTTGTGGTGGTATCATGAGCATATAGACTGAGAGCCTTATTGCATTGTGGTGTTATACTGTCATAGAATCATAGAAACACAGAGTTAGAAGAGACCACAATGGCCATCAAGTCCAACCCTCTGCCATGCAGGAACAAACACTCAAGCACCCCCACAAATGGCCATCCAGCCTCTGCTTAAAAACCTTCAAAGAAGGTGACTCCACCACACTCCGAGGCAGCATATTCCACTGTCGAATGGTTCTGATTGTCAGGAAGTTCTTCTAATGTTCAGGTGAAATCTCTTTTCCTGTAGTTTGAATCCATTGCTCATAGTTATGCATTAGTCCCACTTTTGCCTCAGCTTTATCCCACAATGTCATTGCTCTGTTGCATTGTGTTGCATTGCAGTGTTATTGAAAATGTGTTTATTTTTCACAGTGGAAATAATCCAGTAATCACCCCCTTTCACACAACAATTCAGCAACCAGCTCAGGTGTGGATGTCTCATAGTGTTTTCTTCTGGCCATGAGCCACTAATGGGTGGGGGATGAGTATGTTGTAGTGTTATGATGTTGTAATGCTATGTGCTATTACAGCTGTAGGAACCAATGATGAAGTGAGGGGCAAGGAACAGGCATCAGTAATTACGGCTTAATGCAGATGAAAATAATGTGTTAATGATGCTATTAAAGTGCTAACATGGCAAGGGTGTGATAAACAGCATCAACAATTGGCTACCCTCACAAGAATGGCTGGAGCAGATTTCAAACAAAATAATAGGTATGAAGAGTGGTGTGATAAGGTCCTAAGTTACAAACCACTTCACCTTATAACAAGCTCAGCCTGAATACCCTGTTAATGTTCTCAACTATGTAATTGCAGATGTTGACAATGGGGGAGTGTTGTTTTGAACATACTTGAGAATGAAATGTTGTTTTGGCATTTGGTAATAAGCTGATGGGTTAGAATCTTCCTGTGAAAGACAATTCCACATCATGGGAGCAGCCACCAAGAAGACTGTTTCTTCACCAGGCTGGGCTGTGAAAGTGCTGAGAACAAGAGGACACCTTCCTCCGAGATTCTTAACAATCAGGCAGGTTCATATAGGAAAATATAGCCAGACAGTCTGGATTTAAGCCATACTGATCTTCGTATGTCATAACCAGCACTTTGAATAGTACCCTGAAATGAACTGGTAGCCAGTGAAATTCTCTTTCTTATTAAAGCAGTCTTAAAAAAAAAACCCAAAAAACTAATGAATCATAACATGGAGTTTCAGTAACTTATCATTACATTTATTACTAGATTCTGGGAATTAAAAGCATCACCACCAAATTCCTTCCTTTTAGAAAAAAAATTGTTAAGGAACCTACACGTTATAATCAATTTGTGCTCCAAAAGCTTGCAAAGCGTAATTTATCTGAAACACAACAAAACCCACAAAATAAAACTATCATAGTTAATGATTCAAGACCATAGAAACCAAAGTCCAGAAATTTCTAGAACTCCCCATCTTTGGACTAGGGAAAAAAGCACATTTAGTGGGACAGATCAGGATGAAGAAACCAATATGTGCCTGTATTGTGCCAATGAAAGGCCATGGCACAGCATATTTTCTCATGCTCAAGCTAGCAAACAGTTCACTGTTGTAGCAGACAAGGCGCACAAACCGTGGACATCTGCTGTAAGACTTCAGCTGTGAGAAATTTTGTACAGTAGGATAAATGAAGGAATGAAGGAAAAAAGGCAGATCTGTACATGCTGCAAGCCAGCTACCCCCCGCCCCTCAGGTGCAGGGAAAGCTGCAAATCACGTTTAAAGACAACTCAAGGTAGGGCGCAAACAACCACAGGGAACATCAAGAAACACATTTTTAAAGCTCTTCCTCCTTGCCTGCCAGCTACATAGAGGTAGGATGTTGATTTATGGTGTATGTGGGTTTTTTTTATTTAACTTTGAAGATTACAAAAACAAGCTATGATGCAGCCCGACAGATCCACAATACCTGTTTCAGTGCACAATAAAACTTGGCCATTGCTCTGCTACATTAAATGCCCATTGCTTACCAGGGTATTCTATGAATGGCTGAGGTATGATCGAGACATTTTAATATCCATTCCCTGACAGTTGAAGAATAAAGGTTTTTCCATTATCTTGGTCTTGCTGTTTTACTACAGTCAATAAGTTCATGCACAGTGATTTTTGCAATAATGAAAATACCATTTTATATTACATTAAATAGTACTAATAAAGAATTTAAGCCAAGATTTACCAAAGCTGGAAAGGTTATTTTAAAAATGTAATTAGATGCAGTTATGGTTTGAAGGACTCAATAATAATTACCTGTACTTATTAACACAGTTGAGCCAATGTTGTGTAGTGATTTGAGTGTTGGACTATAACTTTGGAGACCAGCATTCAAATCTTCACTCAGCAATGGAATCCCACTGGGTGACGTTGGGCAAGTCACACTTTTTCGGTGAATTGCAGTTGAGAGCACCAATGGCAGAAACTTCCAGTGTGGAATAAAACTAGGCCACAATGTATTGATTAAAGCTGAAAAGGTTGGCTGAACATGGGACATTAATTGGATGACCTGTCTGTCCCTAGCAGCCAAAATACTGGAAAAAAACTAGGATAACAGAGCCAGAATTCCACATGGGCAAAAGTTACTGCAAAGTCACCTTGTGTAGTCTGGACTGAAGCCAGACTACCTCTGAACTAGGTGTGTTCCATAGTACACTCAATCCAGGGTCCCTTGGCATGCCTCCAAAACCATGGATGACGGGCATGCAGGCTCATCTCCCCAGTTCTATCTGGCGCCATGCCCAACCAGCAAAAAAATATGTCAAAGAAATTTAAATTCAGCAAACTTGAATATAAACATGAACATAATACATAGGGCCTTTCCGCTTGTATAGTGCTATTATTCCACTTTCAACATCCTGTGGAATTCTGGGGTTTGTAGTTCACTGAGGCCAAAGAGCTTTCTGGCTGAGAATCCTAATGCCCTTCCCTAAACTGCAAACCTCAGGATTCCATAGGATGTTGAAAGTGGAATAATAGCACTTTTACAATGTAGTGCAGAAAGGCCCATAAACATATAAATTCCCACCAAGTCAATATTCATCCCAGATAGAGTGAGAGTAGGGAAGCTCACTTTGGACAGATGGTTTTATACTTACCAGGCAGACCCAACTGAAGCCTTCAGCAGTTGGGTTGGCCTGGAAAACCCCACCTCAGCAATTGCTCAATCTGCCTTCTGACTGGCCAATTATTCCTGCCCCTTTTTGAGAGCTCACAAAATTGCCACTCATCTGCAAATGGAATCCCCAGGTAAGCCACTAAACCTTACCAAAATACTTCCCTAGGTCAAGGGAAGGAATAGTACCACTCTACTATGCTTTAGTCAGACCTCACCTGGAATGCTGTGTCCAGTTCTGGGCACCACAGTTCAAGAAGGATATTAACAAGCTGGAATGTGTCCAGAGGAAGGTGACCAAAATGCTAAAAGGCCTGGAAACCATGCCCTATGACGGGCAATTTAGGGTGCTGGATATGTTTAGCCTGGTGAAGAGATGGTTAAGAGGGGACATAATAGCTGTGTTTAAATATTTGAAGGGATGTCATATGGAAGATGGAGAAAGCTAATTTTCTGTTGCTCAAGAGACTAGGATGTGGAGCAATAGCTTTAAGTGTTAGGAAAAGAGATTCTACCTAAACGTTAGGAAGAACTTCCTGCTGGTAAGAACAGTTTGACAGTGGAATACACTGCCTCAGAGTGTGGTGGAGTCCTCTTCTTTGGAGGTTTTTAAACAGAGGCTGGTTAAAATGCTTTTATTGTGTTGCAGGGGATTGGACTTCCAGCTCTATGATTCCATGATTCTATGATAAATAAGATTTCCAGGGAGTAGTCTCCTGTTGTGCCATCCTTTCCTGTCCATTTGCTGGAATCTATAGTGGGTTTATCATTTATGAACTAAGTATACTCAAAACAATGGGAATAAGTCCCTGAGACCCATCTGTCTTGCATATGCTGATTGGGAAAGCCAGCCAAAATTAACTGGCAACAGGAGCCATAGCTGAGGCAGGTAGCTCCTCTATTAATTAAAATTATTAAAATAGAAAGAATGGGATGCAGAAAAAATGGAGGTGTACATACCGGGAGGACTCCAGGACTTACGAAGGATGAGATAGGGTGGCACCCAATGTGTATGTCTATGTTAAATGCAACCGCCTCTTACATCTCTTGAAAAACATAGACACTGAAAATCATAATGTTATATTTTAATTTTTTCAGGCTTACAAGCATATAATGTATTTTTTTCAAAGTCTATGAAAGACACACCTTGACAGTGTACATAAATTTACTAGAACATCTTTGCCAGATGATCAGACCAATAATTTGAGACTGTTTTGCCCAACAATGCATAACAATGGGAAATACCTTGAAGTTAGCCTCTCTATCTCCAGTTTTTTTAGGTCCTGTGACTCAACTACATTCCATCTGATTTCTCTTAAATCTTAAATTTCTCTTAAAATTTTCTTCCTGTTGTTACTCCACTGGAAAAACCCTATCCCGGGGTCTACAATTTTGATATTAAAATATGATTCAATGTGGCTGAGAGGTCACCCAGATGGGCACGTAGGCAGGCATGGTTGAGAAACTGAAAACCAGGTCAGGCCAGTAAAATCCCCCATCACGTAGCCTCAAGGAAACCTCAAGATATGTAAACCCACAGTAAACAAAGGGTCCTCAGGCCCGAGACACTGACTTGAGGGGATTAGCATGTTTGCCCCAAGTTGAGCAAATATTCCATCAGGCAAGGACTATTTACATGAAGTCACACCACAAACTAACACAGCCGAAGATCCTGAGACTTTGGCAACACCTTGCAATCCCATCACACAAAGGAAATTGCTATGGTGGAGCTTTGTTATCACTCCAACACCCATTGTTCTCCCCGGGAAAGGATTAGCCCACCAGCTACTTTTCCCCCTACAAATAGTCTCAGTTTTGAAGTGGTTCTTTGGATCACTCCCAGTCACCCCAGCCAACCGTCGCTCCGTCTGTCGAGGAATCCCCTCAGCCCTCTCCGTGCTGAGCCTCATTTCTTCGTTGCCTTCTCAGACCCAGGACTTCAGGACAAGGTGCAGTATTACCCCAACAACACCCCCTCAGTGCTCCCCCTGTCCAATTTCCTCTCTTTTGCTTCTTAATAGCTCTTGGGTATGTGTTTGCGTGATTGTGTTGGTGCGTGAGACTTGCATTCAATAAAATTATTTATTGGACATTTCAGTTTGATTTTTGGCTTAGCCTCACCCCATAAAAACTGGGTAAAAGACCCCACTAAGTTACCCTGCCTCCCGCGTTGCTATTGCTTGTGCTCTGGCTAGTTTCCATTCCCCATCGCATGGAGCACATTGAGGTGTCCCCCAAGGGACCCCAGAAATCAGGGTAACACTGTGATCCTCCTGCTACAATTCATAGTGACAGGA
The DNA here is from genome assembly GCA_030412105.1 of Cyclura pinguis. Taxonomy (NCBI): domain Eukaryota; kingdom Metazoa; phylum Chordata; class Lepidosauria; order Squamata; family Iguanidae; genus Cyclura; species Cyclura pinguis. The sequence continues at coordinate 165,569,093 of CM059603.1, read as the reverse complement.
CAAATAATCTCATTTCTACAAGGAACAGAATATTTGCTCTTTTAACAAAGAATGTGACATACCATAATGATACAGTCCCTTGTGAAACTCTATAATTTACATTTTCTCCAAATAAGTTTTCTAGGGGAAAACTTTTAGATTCAGAAAGATGCCTGAAGCTATATGGATATTATAAAAACTGAGCAGGCAAATCCTTAACATATATGATTTTCTTCCAAGTTTATCAGCTCACCCAAATTAAGCTGCTTGGGTGCCTCTTTTATTAGCAAAAATAGATCCCCCCCCCCAGACTGGAGCTGAGTGCATTCTAATGTCTTCTGTTAGCAGCTTTGCTGATCTTTTCCAGTGGTTCCTTATGCAAGCCACTGTATAGCCAAATACGCTTCTCCAAGATTATGACTGAATGACAGAAAATGCTTTTAAGGTACACTAAATGAGAAATGTGCTGTTTAGGCAAAGCATTCACACATTTGAATGAAGGTCTGAAACTGTTGAAGCTGCAGCTGTTGACAGGAAATTGATGTCCCAGTTGCTATTTACCTTGCAGAAATTAGTTCTCTCAGATCAGTTTTATTAAATAGGAAAAAGGAAGCAGATTTTCTCAAGAGCCTTAAAAATTTTGTTTTTCAGAGCTTAGACTATAATATGCTTTGTCTGTTCTCCATTTTCTTATGATAGCCCCTTGAAATGCTGAGAATGTTTGTTTCATTTATTATTTGTTAATCATCTTGAACATAAAACTTAAAACTATCATTTTTCAGTTGTTGCTTTTTAATAATGATACCGATCATAAAAGAAGGTTATCTAGTGACAAATCCACCAAGAGGCCATAAGCAAATATAGCAGTATTTCAGGCCTCTTCAGTGGCATTTAGAAAGAAATATTGAAAAAAAAACCTATTTTATTTTAAAGTCACATAGTTGCTTCTTTTTATATTACCCAGAGTGAACAATAAAACAAAAACCAAGTATATATAAGACCAATATTGTGGTCAGACTCAGTTAATTGATAAATGTATATCACCTTAATTAAATTACACAGAAAACCTAGAAATAGCAATATGCAGATACTATAACATACATCAGCAAATAGCGTAAATATGTATTGGCTTGGATTAGAGTAAGAGCTGCTTTTTATTGACTAGATAATAGTACTGTGCACTGGATTGAGATTAAAAGATTAGTCTGCACCAGAGTCGTCATCATTGTATGTGACCTTTATTTCCTTTTACATTGTGACACATGGCTCAAGTTTTAAGAAATTATGGTGTTTTATACAGCTTCACAGCAAAACTATGTCTAAACCAGAGCTTTCCAAACTTTTCATGTCGATGACATACTTTTTTAGACATGCATCATTTCGCGACACGGTAATTCAGTTTTACTAGCAAACCGGAGGTTACACTAACCCCTTATAAGAGATACAGACACATACACAAATTGTAATAACAAAATGTATGGGGATACAACATATCTCATGAAAACCTTTCATATATATTTTAAAAATATATGATTTATAAATAACAATATACATTTCCAAGATTGTAGGTGACACACTTACATACTTCAGGCGACACACTAATGTGTCGCGGCACACCATTTAGAAAGCCCTGAACCAAACCAACCCTGAACTATTTGCAGTGGTAAAGCAACAGCAGCAGGTAGCTTTTGTGGAGAAATCTAGCTTTAGCTACTTGCAGCATTCTTTTTCAGCAAAAAATAATGGAGATAGATGTCTAAAAACCAAGCGTATAAAAAGTGAAGCATACTTCATGAGTCACTGTAATGAAAGGATCATGATTAATCCTGCATGGGAAATATCAGGCTTCCTTGCATGATTCTTGTATTATATTGAACTACTAATGAGGTGATGTTAGGGAACTTCAAAATACAATGTCTCACAGTATGACAACTCTCACATCACCACAAAAGAAATCTAAATCCTTTGAGGTTTGTCCTTAGTCTCAATTGGGCATTATAAACAACTGCCCTTGCCAGCTAGTCTTCCCCAATTCTCTACTGCCTTTTTCTCTTTTCACCTCCTGAACTTAACTTTGTGTCATTACAGCAGTGATAGCAGCTTGATCATTCTCCCTTCCTTTATGAGGTGCTTGAAAACAGCATCCCAACTGCAAAGTGTCCTGGGAAACATAGTTTTTCAGGACACCTAAACCCATTCCAAACACTGGAAAGCTCATTTTTAAAAAATGCAAGAGAGTTTTGCACCTGGGATGGTGCTCTTCTTGCAACATCTAGGTGCCACAGAGTGAAAAAAATTAAATAAGATGGAGGACAAAGGAATGTTGAAGAAGTAAGGAAGGGGTGAGGTGGGTCAACAGTCTCATTCACTGGCCAGAAATGCTGATGCAGTTCTAGGCTGCATCAACAGGATTATGGTGTCCAGACTGAGGGAAGTAATAGTCCTCGTCTATATTCTTTTTTGGTCAAACCTTGCCTGTAATATTAGGTCCTATTTTGGGCCACAGTTCAAGAGGCATATTAACAAGCTGGACCATGTCCAGAGAAAGGCAAGCAAGCTGGTAAGAGGTCAGGTGGGGGGGGGCTCTATGAGGAATCACTTAGGCATGTGGGTATGTTTAGCCTGGAGAAGAGAAGATTGAGGGAGTGACATGATGGCCATCTTTAAATATCTGAAGAGACATCATTTAAGATGGAGCAAGTTTGTTTTCTGCTGCTCCAGTAATAAATACATTCAAATTGCAAGAAAAGAGATTCCTAAACATTGGGAGGAGCCTCCGGATGCTAAAAGCTGTTCAACTGCTTAAGGGTGGTGGAGTCTCTTTCACTGAAGGTCTTTAAATGGAGGCTGGGTGGCAATCTCCTCCAAGTGTTTTTAGTTGTGTATTCCTGCATGGCAAGGGGTTGGACTAGATGGCACTTAGAATTCCTTACAACTCTATGATTCTATGACTCAGGGACACTTTGCAGCTTTTGCAGCTGCTCCATCAGATACATTTGTGAAAAGAGAATGACCAGCACAGAATGAGATGCTTAGGGCATCACAGTCTAAGTGAGACAGCCAGTGTGGTTTGAGCTCAGGACTATGATGCCGGAGATCAGGGTTTGATTCTCCGCTTGGCCATGGAGTCTCACTGGGTAACCTTGGGCACATCACACACTCTCAGCCCCAGGAAACCCTGTGATAGTTTTGCCTGAGGGTTGCCATAAGTCAGAAACAACTTGAAGGCATACAGCAACAATGATGATGACAACAACAACGTGAGAAATGGAAATGGCCTAATCCACTCACTTTTGGCACACACACTTCCCTAAAACTACATGAGGTGGTTGTGATTTCTGAATGGAAGACTACAAATTGGAAATGAGGAGAGGAGAGTTCATGCACTGCTATACAGAATACACTACACTTTTGTCTTTGCACACATTTTAGACAGAGAATTCTAGTGGCCTAGTCTTGCTGTAAGTATCTCATCCCTGTATCATATGTGTAAAGCTATTGTAAGAGCTGTTTTTCTCCTACAGTTCTCTGGAATGTCTAGGCAGGCTTTAGAGGGAATAACTTCTTTTGTGGCTGCAAGATTTTGTTTCTTTGGAATTGGTTGCTACACATATTTCTATGTGGAATTTACCATCTGACTGTACGTTAAAGTCAGCTGCCCAGGGACAACAGATCAAGGAAAAATGCATCAAGAGGAATCTTGCCTCAGATTCTGAACACAAACAAGAAAGTCTCTTTCTTGTGTTATTTATCTAGACCATTGCATAGTGTCATTTATTGAGGGAACCTAATTTAACCTTCAGTGGGAGACAAACACAGGAGAATATTGTCAAAGCCTACGTACCTACCAGTGTTATGTCTTCATCTTACACTTGGGCTATATTTTGACAGCTATTGCTTTCTGCTGTCCCTAAAGAAAAAATGAAGATAAGGTTGATCAGCTTCACAAGCGATAGTAGATGTTCAACTTCAAGATAAAGATGGTGAAGTTACATGAGAACAGGAAATTGAATCCATGTTCTTAGGGCTCAAAAAACATAAAAACCCCTTTGATTTTTTTCATTGTTGAAATAACATATGTGTAGGCTGGACAGGGCTACTGTCAGGTGGATCTGTAACTGGTTGACTGACCGAACCCAAAGGGTGCTCACCAATGGCTGCTTTTCATCCTGGAGAAAAGTGACTAGCGGGGTGCCACAGGGTTCTGTCCTGGGCCCAGTGCTCTTCAATATTTTCATCAACGACTTGGATGAAGGAATAGAGGGCATGCTCATCAAATTTGCAGATGACACCAAATTGGGAGGGGTTGCTAATACACCAGAGGACAGGATCAAAATTCAAAATGACCTGGATAGATTGGAGAGCTGGGCCAAAGCTAACAAAATGAAATTCAACAGAGAGAAGTGTAAGGTCCTACACTTAGGTAGAAAAAATGGAATGCAGAAATATAGGATGGGGGACACGTGGCTGGATGGCAGTACGTGTGAACGGGATCTAGGAGTCTTAATAGACCACAAGCTGAGCATGAGTCAGCAATGTGATGCGGCAGCCAAGAAGGCCAATGCAATTCTTGGCTGCATCAATAGGAGTATGGTGTCTAGATCGAGGGAGGTACTGGTACCACTCTACTCTGCTTTGGTTAGACCTCATCTTGAATACTGTGTCCAGTTCTGGGCACCCCAATTCAAGAAGGACATGGTCAAGCTTGAGCAGGTCCAGAGGAGGGCGACCAAAATGGTGAAGGGCCTGGAAGCCATGCCCTATGAGGACAGACTTAGAGAGCTGGGTATGTTCAGTCTGCAGAAGAGAAGGTTAAGAGGGGACATGATAGCTATGTTTAAATATTTGAAGGGGTGCCATGTAGAGCAAGGAGAAGGCTTGTTTTCTGCTGCTCCAGAGACCAGAACAAGGAGCAATGGATTCAAGCTGCGGGAAAAGAGATTCCACCTGAACCTCAGGAAGAACTTCCTGATGGTCAGGGCTGTCCGGCAGTGGAATCTGCTGCCTCGGAGTGTGGTGGAATCTCCTTCTTTGGAGGTTTTTAAGCAGAGGCTGGATGGCCATCTGTCGGGAGTGCTTTGAGGGTGTTCCTGCATGGCAGGGGGTTGGACTGGATGGCCCGTGTGGTCTCTTCCAACTCTACATTTCTGTGATTCTGTGATTCTGTGTATCCAAAGAGTATGTGTAAAATGTTATCCACATTTTTAAAGAGAATATAATGTAGTGATGTCAGTTATGATTGTTACTCTATCTGAAGAATGAAATCCATTATTTCTACATAAAATATGAGTTCAGTGATGTAGGCAAGTACACCTACACAGAACACCTACATACACTATTCAGCTTGAGGATAGCTTTTCTAAGTGATGCACTTAAAGATAACACCTCCATGCTGACCTTGTCATATAGTTCCCTGCAAAATTTACTCTTTCATAGTGTCTATTTTTATTCTACTTCCTCTTATTTGTGCAAGTGCTAAAACCTTATCTGATGTTCCATCATCCAGTCTAAAATACAAGGAACATGAGAACAAAGGAAGATTAAATCTTTGTCTTCTCTCAGTTTGGAGAAATTGTATGTAGGAGTACATGGCTGATTTCACATAAGCATGTAAATTTTTTTCTTTGCCAACTAGGATGAATTGAGCCCTGCATTTGCTCATAACTTTTCATAAACACATACAAAAAATGTGTATATGAATTCCTGTTTTTGACAGTGTTTAAGTGGCCTTACCAGCCATATGATATCTTTGAACATGTTTCTCTAGCAATGCATAATCTATAAATTTGAGTCTGAGTGTTATAATTGTACAGACTAGGCTAAGAATGGGTGAGGAACATGATTTCTTTATTCAAATTACAAATAATTACATTATTTGAAGCTTGGTTCCTGAAAATAAATCCTAAAGTTTTGCTATTCATATTTGCAACTTATAAAGTCTCCTGTTGTCTTACTGGAAACAAGCCCTGCAATAAAGGTTTAGCTCAAAGACCGCTACGAGTATGATAGGAAATACAGTCCTGAAGATCTTCCTGTTTCTACTTCTTTATCCTGTCTATTCTAATCATTATGTTTATAGGACTCCAGAGGACCATTTCCTGTGTATCTCTCTGTCTTATCAATTTCACCACTCATTGAGGTGGTAGCATTTTCACTTGCCCATTTCCTTTAATTATTGGAAACAATAACTGGCTTTTAAAGGAAGGGGTTTTGAATCAAGAGTTAGACATTTCCAGGACCCTAGGAGTGCTGCATGTGTTGCCATTTCAGTCATGAAGAGTCATCCCCCCCCCCCAATTGGCTTCAAATGACTGAATGTTCCCTCAGAAGCCCCCAGAGGCCACTTGGGACCATCCCCTTTCCAATTTGTTTTACTTCCAGGGAATTCTGATGTCAAAACCAGAAATTACTAAAACAGCCTGCTACCGATCCCCAAACGGCAAATCGCACCACTAGGGGCTTCTGAAGGTCTGATTGTCCCATTTTAGCCTGAAAAAAATTCAGAGGTGAGATTGTGGGCTGATCTAGGAAGCAAGAGGTTGCCAAAAATGGCTTGTGACTGGGAGTTTATCTCCAGGGCAGATAGTCATCACACCAACAGCTTATGACTGAGAATTTATGGCCATTTCCTCTAAGGCCCATCCCTAAACTGCAAAACCCAGGATTCCATAGGATGTTGAAAGTGGAATAATCACACTATAACAATCTAGTGCAGAAATGGCCTATCTCTAGGGCAGAACTCCAGAAATAGGTACCATAATTATCATACCATGAACTGCACTTTGGTTTCTATCCCACCCATCTAACTCTATCATTGTCAGCTCCTATGTTGGAGGAGAAAATTTATTATAGTAGAAAAGGATTGGAATATCCCTGTAGTCCTCTGTAGTTTGCTTTAAGCTCACAAGTGTTTCAGACCCTCATTCCTTTGGGCCTTATCACACTACACTGCTATTATTCCACTTTAACTGCCATGGCAATATCACATGGAATCATGGGATCTGCAGTTCAGGGAGAGGCATTTAGAATTCTCAGCCAGAGAGCTTTTTGGCCTCAGTAAACCACAAACCTCAGAATTCCAAAGGCTGCAGCCAGGACAGTTAAAGTGGAATAATAGTGCTATAACAGTGTAGTGTGATAGGGCCCTTTAACAACAGCTCCCAAACTGTACTCTAGAAATGACAAAAGCTGAAGGGAGATAATGAGTGGAAGAGCTATGAACATGGAATCCAGAGTGAGGGGGTCATCACACCCCCTAAGACCAGGCCAAGGGACAGAGCTCCCCCTCCACAAAAATAATCAAGCAAATTGGACCACCAAGATGCTTATGTAGCTGAGCCCCTTTAGGAATTATCAGTCACATGCGTACAGGCATTCCTCAGTTAACAGAGCCTCTGACAAAGAAGTTCTTTTTTACAAAGTCTTTTTTTCTCCCCACCTTTTTCTTCTGTCTAGCTAGAAGTCTTCCTACAGCTTTTGGAGGATTATGAAGGAGTACTGGAGAAACACAGACTTTCAGTTGCTGGTTTGCAACAGCCTGTCTGCAGTAAACAGTGCAACATAGCTTGAGCTGCAAAAGAATGAGATTTTCCTCAGGTGATCCTATTCTAGTTGTGTGTGCCTGCCTACAACAGGCAAAGTAAATACCAGCTGTCTCTGACATCTCTTATTGAGTATGCACACCAGCTACTTCCACCCCATTAAAAGAGCATAGATAGGTAAGTATGGCCAGCAAAATGGAAATCATAAGTGAAAAGGAAGCATGCAGTTTGGAAGAAGTATTCCAGTGATCCCTAAAAGGTTCAAAATGTTTTTTGTTTGTTTATGCAAGGCTTACCTGACTTGCTTTTTTTTTATTTCACATGTGGATATTGTTAGCTTTGAATAAAAAGTTTGCTGACACATGTTGAATTGCTCTGCTTTTTTTGTGGTGAAGGCATCTATCATAGTTCTTTCCATGTTATTTCTACCTTTGTTGCCAAATGTTCTGTTACATCCAGGAACACATCTGCTTTGTTGACTGATGCACACATATACTAATGTATCAAGCACAGACACCAATATTAAGAGAGAAATGTTGTTGAACCTTCCCAAGAGTAATAAAGGGTGCCTTCAAGCTATCTTGGGCACACTTACTTGGGAGTAAACTCTCCTGAATACATGGAGGGGACATCTAAGTATACATTGTGCATGTAAGAATCTTCATGTTTAGAAAGGATTGAATGAAAGTAGACAGGAGAAGTAATTTGCCCTCCCCCTTGCTGTACCCTATACCTAATTCTCTATACCTGAAGGTTGGTAGAAATATTTTCACACATTTTTTTTCAGAACTGTTATGTGTACAGTCTTACATCTTCTAATATATCTGCACTGCTTTTGCTTTTAAAGTAGGGTAGTGGAGGAAAGGATGTTATATGACACCTGATAGACATCTTTGTGTTCATACAATAGGGTCTTACAACTATTTCCCTTTCCTTCATACATTAATTATATTTATTCAGTGTTTAAACATTTCATGTATTATGTTTGCTGATTTTTTTTGGTAGTCAGCTTGTTTCCTCCTTCAGTTGTTTGTTGTTACATTAATGCAATACATTCTGTGATTTCTCTCTCTCTCACTCTCTCTCTCTCTCTGGAAAGTAAGCAAGATTAATAATGGCCTGCCTGGCAATGTTGACCCCCCTCCTCACTACTTAGAAAAGAGTTCCAAGGTCCCTGGCTGTGAATTCACTTCAATTCTATTATTCAGTATAAATCTCAGGCTTCGGAACACTTTTGCTGTAAAGGTTGAGGTTCCAATAAAACAGGGATAGTACCTTTGGAGGGTCCATGGGGCATTTTTCACTCCTCTTGACCTGCTGCAGGCCATACTATCTCCTCATGAAACAAGAAGTGAGTGGAAGGTGGTTTCAGTTTTAAAAGAACACTACTAGTATTTGCGGGCAATTCCTGCTAAAACAAAAGTACCCAGCTGGTGTTTACGAAAAGAACTGCATTGCCTGAAGGCTTGACAAAAAGAAGGGGAAGGAGAAGCCCCAGAGGTGTAAAAACAATCTTGGGTCCATGTTTGGCCAGCAGATCATGTGATTCTCACTTCTGCAGTAAAAATAAAAAGCAGATCCAACAAGCCTGAGGTTTTCTCAACCATTTTATTGCAGGGCTTTGAGGCAACGCTCTATGGCCCTTTCTGCAGCGGCCTCCCATCCCTCCATGGGGACGGGAGAAGGACAGGACCTCAACAACACTTCTGCATGACATCATTGTGGTCCCACTCCTCTCCTGTCCCCAGGCAGCATGATTGCAAGTTAAATCATTGACTGATTTTCCCCATCAATGACCCATGATTGCACCACCATCCTGCACTTACCTGTCCTGTGGAAGGGCAGGAAGTGCAATGGCAGCACTTCCTGCCCTAGCACAGTCTGGGAAAGTACGACATGTTCCATTGCACAACGTGTCCGGATGCAGAACATGTTCCAATGCACAACAGGAGCCCCCATTGTACCATCAGATGTCTTGGCGGTGCCCCATTCTGCATTGTCACAACTCACTAGCATGGTTGCATATCATATTAGCAATGGAACTGCATCACTGTGAAGTTACACAATGTAGATTTCAGCCATAATTTTTGTTTCTGTGGCTTCCTTTCTTTCCAGCCCATTTAGTTACTCAAGGTGAAAACACGTATTACATTAAGAACAGTATACAACATTTGAATATAGAAATGCAGGAGAAAATGTCTCCTTCAAAACAACAAACAGAATTTCAGAGTAAATGTGTGATGGAAGGTCAGGAAATTCTCATTTCTGGTGTGTGACTGTAGCACAGTGAATCAGTCTAATAAATGCTCCAGTGGGTGTCAAGATTGCCATTCACAGAGTCCTAGCTTAACCCACTTTTCAAAGATTTCCCAGAATATATACACTTTCACAGTTTTGAAATTGTAAGAGCCTGTTCATGACACAGCCTCTTGAAGTCAATGGCAGTTACCTCCATGCTACACAATGGTCACATTCATCAGCCCTGTAACTAGCACTACATGGTGTTTTAGTTGTTCACTTAGGCCATTTCCACACTGGGCTTCTGTAATGGTGCAGAGCGACCTCTCACGGAGATCTTCTACATCGTAGAGTGGACTGGCGTGGACTACTTTTTGTAGTTCCACACCAGAATCCACTCAGGAGCGGCCGGAACTAGCCAGGCTGTGTGTTTTTTAAAAACCTCTTTTTCGAGGTTTTTAAAAAGCACGGAGCGCGCAGACCTGTGCCGCTCCATCGCCCGGCTCCGACACAGATTTGCAGGCGCGCGCAAGTGCGTGCCTGCAGATCTGCCGGGGGTGGGCTTCCAGCTGGCGAGCTTCTCTCGTTTGTGGAGAGCCTCCACTAACTGGAAGCCGCCATTTGGGACGCCGGAGGACTGCAGAGCAGCGAGCTCGCGCTGCTCCACGTCGCGACGGACTTACCCGGCTGCCGGTAAGCTCCGTTTTTGGGCGTTTTCACCCGCCCCCCCCCATATGTGGAAAGGGCCTTATTTTCTTTATAATTGAATGGTGGGGCAGTTGCTCTCCTAATAAATCAATGCATGGTATTGATCCTTGCTCTAGCTGTAGTTAGTACAACAGAAAGGCTTGCGAGGTTTGATTTTCACTGTGGAAGGTGCCAGTGGACCAAAAAACATTCACAATCCTTTTCCCACTCTTTTTAGCATATTTCCCCACTTGTTCACATACATTGTTTCCCTAGCCTATTATAACTTGGACAGAGGAGAGAAACATTCTGTCTCACTGAAAGAAACTATTTTAAGAATTACAGACAGTCAGACACACACTTGGGTGAATATCTGAATAAAGATTATCATTTGCACTACGTTATCTTCCACGGAATAAAAATGTAGATGCTCATTCCAATGGAAGGAAACATTAACCCAGTTCCATCAATGGCTGCCCTCTTTTGAACAGTTTCTTACCCATGGCAAAGGTTAGATTGATCCTTTCACAGGTTTTCTGTGTAGGCTGCTACCCTAACTCCACTACTGAACTCAAGGGGACTTTTGAACTGACATAGAGATGTATTTTGTTGTTAGCTGCTATAAGAAAGCTTCCAACATGATTTCTGGTGGTTACACACCACACCACTCATGACAGTTTGTAAGCCGGTTTTATGCTCAGAAACTGAATGTGTATAGCCATCAGGTTTGCTTGAGTGAACATGCCACAAACATGCCACTACATTTGCATTTTTTTTCCTCTACAGAGTCAGTAAGGAAGAACATTTTTTTATTCCTACTAAATAAATAAATACTAGATTGATGCTCATTGGTTCACTTGGAATTCCCAGATGCCTCATGGCATTAATGATAGATTAAATTAAATGGCAGCAATTACTGCTGCGTTGCAGCTGTGGAAGTAGAATGATTAATTCTAAACTACCAGGGAGAAAGACTGTCTGTCTGTCTGTCTGTCTGTCTGTCTGTCTGTCTGTCTGTCTATTTATCCTAGGATATAAACAATGCAAAAATCTCAGGAAAGAACAGAGCAATCTTAGTTCATGATCAGTAAAGTAGGAGAATGTGATTTAATACACTGAGATGATTTAAGTGGGCTAATGGTGATATCTATGAGATGCAGGAGCCAGCTCTTGCCTCTGGAGTTATTTCTTCTCCCTGCTTTGCTACTATTAGTCTGTCTCTGTCTCATGAGGACATCTGGACATGGGAAGAAGGAGTCAGCTACAAATGAAAAGGAACAGCCAGAGGTCAATAGAAACTACGATGTTATCATTACTTTAAAATGACATGCTTAAACTTTGAGAGGCAAGGAGACTGTAAACTGGCAACAGAAACACAATGTCAGTTACCTGACTCTGTGGTGTTATATACAATGGGCTGCAGGTTGAGTCACTGACTGTGTTCAGCCCTTATAAGAAGCTGGAATTCTTGAGAACTATGGCCTCTTATGAATGACCTAGGATGCCAGTGCACACTGCCCACTTGCACCTACTGAAGTGCCAACAGCTGAACAAACCACAGACTTTCTGCTTGTGGTTTGCTTATCGTGATATACAAATAAAGCATTCTGGCTTGTCTCTGTCCCACCAAACCAGTTGCTTACTCCTTGGATTGTTGTAAAACTATTGCTTTTACTTGGTAGGGGAATGATAAACCAAAATGCTGGGTTTGGATATCACACAAGCAAACCATGCCTGGAAGATTGCGTTCACCTGCTACTCCTTCCTGCTTGTGAACAATATGTCAGATTCATGGAATCATAGAATCACAGAGCTGGAAAAGACCCCAGGAGCCATGCAGGAAGAAACAAAGCATTCCCAACAGATGGTCATCCAGCCTATGTTTAAAAACCTGCAAAGAAGAAGACTCCACCATACTCTGAGGCAGTGTATTCCACTGTTAAACTGCTCTTACTATCAGGAAGTTCTTCCTAATGTTTACGTGGAACCTTTTTTCCTGAAATTTGAAGCCATTGTTCCATGTCCTTGTCTCTGGAGCAGCAGCAGAAAACAAACTTGCTCCATCTTCCATATGACATCTTTAAATATCTTCAGATATTTAAACATAGCAGTCATGTCACCTCTTCATCTTCTCTCTTCAAGGCTAAATATACCCAGCTCCCTAAGCCACCCCTCATAGGGCCTTTTGCCATTGTAAAATAGGAGTAGCTATTTCCATCACAACACTTTTCTAACTAGAGCAAGAGTGTCACTACAGTGGGGTGTTGTAATAATCCTAATAACAAACACCACATTTCCATGTAGATCTTGATTGACTGCTTCGCTGACAGTCCCAGCACTACTAGCAAAGGAATAATGCAATATAATGGTAGTTGGGTGGGCTTCTCAACAGGATACTGATATTAGCAGAAAGAGGATAGGGTGACAGTGAAAGACTTTAGTCTCCACAATATGGTACTGCCATTTCCTCGTGGAACAATTCATTTTCCGGTCTGTGATTTCAGCCTTTAAACTTGGGTGGGAATCATGCTGCCCTCCAGCTGTTATGACTCTTGGTGCTCCTCACCCTTGACTAAGTTGTCTAGGGCCACTGTGACTTGTAGTCCAACAACATCTGAACATCCTTGTTTTAAAGGCTAACAGGCTAAGCAAATGTAATAGCACCATGACACTGAGTGATGCAGAAAAGACGGTAGGAACAGATATATGGAGCCCCTCCAATTTAGCTCTCCTTGTTCTTTGGGGGCAGCAGGTTACTGGACTGGGGATTCCTACATTGAAAGTCCTTGTCTCTGCATGAGATTCTTACATTTACACAAAACTAGCAATGAAATTGATAACCATAATCATCAGAAAGACAGATGGAGACTATGCATTGAACTCTCTGTTCTCTCTCTCTCCCTTCTTACTCTCCCCCTTGTTCATTTATTTAATTTCTCCATTAGATTTGTTTTTACGTGCCCTGTCCCTGAAGCCTTTTAGACATTTGTAACATTTAGAAACAAGATTAACAAAGTAGAACTACTACTCCAGCAACTTTAGAAATCTTCTTTTTTCCTGACACACATCTTCCAAGAATCATCTGGAATTCAGATGGGCAGCTGTGGCCCTACAGATGTGCTGGAGCTACAATTCTGATCGTAGTTAGGAACATGGAAGTTGCTATCCAGAACTTTAGAGAGTCGGCAGAACACAAATATGTTAATAAATAATAAAGAAACTTCTGAAGAGCTACAGTTGTCCACCTCTGGAGCCAGAGTTGCAGGTACATGCTGCAGTATTCAGGCTAGCTGTATAGAGGATGCATTCTATTATTACTCCTCATAGGAAGGGACAACAATTTCTCCTGGACTGGAGAAATGTGGCTGCCTCCAGATGGAAAACTGTCACCCCTTCCATTTCCACTTCTACTTTGTTTCTCAATCACCTGCATAAAATCTTAAAGTTGAAAGGTACGCTAAAGGTCACCTAGTTCCTCCTCCTTCAGATGGACCCACCTTTCTTTTAATTTGAATCCATTGGTTTGGGCCCTATTGTCTGAGAACAGCAGCAACAAAGCTTGGTCCATCTTCTACATGACAGCCTTACTCTTTTCTTTCTTAAGTTGTGGTGCTCAGAACAGGACACAGTATTCTAGATGAAGTCTGATCAAAGCGGTATAAAGTGGCATTGTTATTTCCATTGATCTGTTGATGCAGCCTAGAACTGCATTTAATTTTTTGCCACTGCATCTCATCATGATTATCAGATTGAAAGCATAATAACAGTAATTTGTTTTTGAATCTTTTCTTCTGAGATATAAACACACAGGGAGGGATTGAGAGAGAGAGAGAGAGAGAGGGAGAGAGGGAGAGAGAGAGATTTGTTATCTCATCAAAGATAGGAGAGAAGTAATTGTTGGGAGTGTAAGTCCACAAGGCCTTGCATATTGGAGTAAATAAGTTTGTTAGAAATCTTATAGATTTCTAGAATCATAGAGTTGGAAGAGATGACAGGGGCCATCCAGTCCAACCCCCTGCCATACAGGAACCCACATCAACACAGGGCCTGTTGGTCAAAACATTCACTGTGTGGACCCAATGGTCTGTTGCGTGATCTCCAAGGCTAAAGTAGTACTCCTCTGTTACCATGGTTATTGTGGCAAGGACCAAAATGGTCCACTGTAAGCAAGGCCTGGCCCACATAGCTAAGAAGAGCGCATATTTTGGGGTCAGACCAGTTTTATATGGGTTCTTGGGCCCTGGTCTGTGGCGTTCTGACTGATACAGCATGTAGGCAATCAAGCAGTGCCCCAATTAGGCTTCGGTTAGACCTCATCTGGAATACTGTGTCCAGTTCTGGGCAACTCAATTCAAGAAGGGTATTGACAAGTTGGAGGTTGTCCAGAGGAGGGCAACCTAAATGGTGATGGGTCTGGAAGCCCTGAAGCCCTGTGAGGAGCACCTTAGGGACCTGGGTATGTTTAGTCTGCAGAAGAGAAGGTTAAGAGGGGACATGATAGCCGTGTTTAAATATTTGAAGGGATGTCATGTCGAGAAGTGAGCGGGCTTGTTTTCTGCTGCTCCAGAGACTAGGGCAAGGAGCAATGGATTCAAGCTGCAGGAAAGGAAATTCTACCTGAATCTCAGGAAGAAATTCCTGACATTCAGAGCTATCCGGCAGTCGAATATGCTGTCTCGGAGTGTAGTGTCCCCTTCTTTGGAGGTTTTTAAGCAGAGGCTGGATGGCCATCTGTTAGGAGTGCTTGATGTGTGTTCCTGCATGGCAGGGGGTTGGACTGGATGGCCCCTGTGGTCTCTTCCAACTCTATGATTCTATGACAAGAAGTAGTATGCAATGAATAGATGGGTGGTTAAGAACTGAATGAGTCCCACCAGGGCTAAATCTCAGTTACGCTGGCTCTATAAACCCCTGAACTATATACTGCTGAAATTTTGCACATATGTATTTATGTACTCTTAGGTCATTTCTGCATGGTACCTGATCCCGTCATCCTCTCATTGCAATCCTGGCAGCACCTTTGCCAAGAAGGGAGCATGATGGGCACCTGGTACAGCTGGGATCTTTCCCACATTGTTTGGGGAAGGAAGCACCTCTATCACACTTCCTGCCCTTCTGCATGGCAGGTAACGATGGAAGCAAAGCACTACAATGCATGGCAATGGCATCTTAGCATGAAGACGTGAAAGGAGTGGGACTGCAACAACATTTCCACTTGACAGTACTGTGGTCCCACCCTTCTTGTGCCACTAGCTGATGTAATCACAGGCTATATCATTGACAGAGAAACTCCATCAATGGCCCCTGATCACACAAACCTTCTGTTGCAACTGGCCTTGTGAAAGGGGTGGAATCGCAATCTATGAACTTCCTCTCCTACTGCAGCATGGGAAGAAGGTTGGCTGCAGTCTGGAAGGACAGTGTGTGTCCCTTGCTCTCCCTTCCACAGACAGCTGGTCATATGTGGAGAGGAGTATTGTGGACACACTCCCATCCCAGTAGAGGCGCTGATGGGATTGTGAAAATATGATGCGGGAGAGCGTCATCATGCAGGAAAGTCATTAACGGATTTAATCTGTTAAGTGAATATCCCACGATTGCGACAGGTGGGGGCAGGATAGCAATGGGACTACAATGATGTCATGCAGAAGCACAGCCCATGGACTGCTGTCATCCCATCCCCCTAGCAGGACTGCAACTCCATGCGGAAATGGCCTTAGACTCTTACCCTGGGATAAAAATGTGTCAATCTAAAACTGGAGGGGTTTGGGATGTGTTGAATAAATTACCCAAGAAATATGTTATAGTTCTTTTAACTATTCATCTTTACACTGAGCTTCTGAAATATCTGTAGTCAATGCCAGTATTGTCAGCACTTCCAGGAAAAGCAAGGATCATGGCAGTCTGCTGGGTTTGGGATTTGTTGACCATAATGATCGGAAAATAAAAGATCTTGTTTTTGCTGTTCTTACACAGACTGCCATGAAATAATTTATTGCTGCATTGGAAAGGGCCTCCCACCCTCTTTTATAAATGATAGTGACTCAGAGATGCTGGATAGATTGCTCCCTTGAGAGATTCATATTATTGTGTAATAAATAAGCCAGAATTTAGTAGCAGGCCTTTCAACGGGCTTTCTGTATTGTTTCTGCAGCATCTGAATTAAGGTGGTGGTGGAGGAATAGAATGGCAGTTTGTTTGTTTTTTTAAATGATACCTACTGTTGTTCAACTTAATAATGGGGCTAGTGGAAGATAACAACAACAGCAACAACAACCAATAACCAACAACCAACAATACAGTAGTGGAGAAAGGTGGATGAAAAAGAGAGCTTGGAAGTTATTCATACAGGTATACCTCATATACCAAAGTAGATGTATTCCTGGGCTTTACTTGTTTGACATAAAATTTGGTACCAGAAGAAGAAATAACAGAACAGGAATAAGTTCCTACACCAGAAAAAATAAAAATGAAACTTTTTAATCCAAAACTATCAACATGCACATATGAACTCAGGGCCATGGTTTCCTTGATTGAGTCTGTTCACCTGTACTAGAGTCTTCCTCTTTTCCTACTGCCTTCTACTGTACCAAGCATTATTATCTTTTCTAGTGAGTTATGTTTTCTCATGACATGGCCACTCTCAGTTTAGTCATCTTGGCTTCTAGGGATTGCTCAGGCTTTGTTTGCTCTATGACCCATTTATTCATCTTTTTGGCAGTCCAGGGTATCTGCAGAACTCTCCTCCAGCACCACATTTCAAATGGCGTTGAATTGATTCTCTTCTTATCAGCATTCTTCCCTGTCCAGCTTTTACAATCATACAGAAACTGGAAATATAATGGCATGGACAACCCTGATTTTGCTATTCAATTATATAGCTTTACACTGAGGATCTTGTCTAGTCTCGTCATAGCTGCCCTTCCAAGTCCTAATCTTCTGATTTCTTGACTGCAATTGCCATTTTGATTAATTACTGAGCCAAGGTACAGGAAATTTTTCTCCATCTCAATGTCTTCATTGCCTGTTTTAAAGTTATGTAAATCATCTGTGGTCATTATTTTTGTTTTCCTAATGTTCAACTGTAAACTTTCCTTTGCACTTTCTCCCTTGACTTTCTTCAGTAGCTGTTCCAAGTCCTCACTATTTTCTGATAGTAGTATGGTGCATTGCTTAAATTATTGATATTCCTTCCCCTAGTTTTCACACTTTCTTCCTCTGAGTCTAATCCAGCCTTGTGTGTGATTCATTCAGTAGTCGATGTACAAGGTAAACAAGTAGAGTGATAAAATGCAGCCTTGCCTGACCCCTTTGCCAACTGGAAACTACTCTGTTTCTCCATATTCTGTCCTAACAGTAGCCTCTTGTCCTGTGTACAGGTTAAGCATCAGGACAATCAAACATTGTGGCACACATGTTTCTCTAAGACTGATCCATAGTTTTTCATGGTCTATACAGTTAAAGCCTTTGCTGTAATCTATAAAGTACAGCTAAGCTTCTTCTGAAATTCTTTGGTGAGCTCCATTATCCAATGTATATATGCAATATGATAATCCCTTATGCCCTTTCGTCTTCTGAACCCAGTTTGGACATCTGCCATTTCTTACTCCCTGTATGGTAAAAGCCTTTATTGCAGAATTTTGAGCATCAGTTTGCTTGCATGGGAGATTAATGGTTACTGCCAGACTTGGTGTCCACTTTCTTGGGAACTGAAATGTATATCTTACATTTCCAATCCCTTCCGTAAGGACGGGGAGGGGGGAGATGGGGCAGTTCACCCACGGTGGCAATGTTTTTGGGGCATCTCGGCTCGGAGCCATGTCCTTGCATGCTGTGACCACACCCCCATGCACCCCAGCCACACCCTCACACACTGCGGCCATGTCCCAATATGTTGTGGGCATGCTCCCACGCACCATGACCACACCTCCACACTGTAGCCTCGCTCCTCCTGCCCCCCCTCCACTCACTCCAAGCTCTGCCGCTGTTCCAATATGAGGATTATTGAAAGGTTTTAGTTAGAATTTGAGTAAATTCTGTTTCTATTGCTTGAAACAGCTGTATTTGTATGACATCTTTTCCTGGTGATTTATTTCTCCCAATTGTTTTTAGTTCAGTTTTCATTTCACTTTTAAAACTGTAGATTCACCTTCAAATAGTTCTTGTTTGAGGGACTCTGTCACCCTGTCATCTCTTTTTCGTGTAATTTTTCCTTCATATTTTTATTTCTTCTTGATCATACTGTTTGGTCCCCTGTTGGTTGTAGAGCATCCCTACTCTTGGTTTAAGTTTCACTTTGAATTCTCAGATTCTGTTAAAGAGGTTTCTTGTTCTAAGTTTTTTATGTTGGTCTTCTGTTTCTCTGCATTGATTGTTCTCTTAGTCACTGTGCAGAAGTCATTGAAAATTATGTTCAGGGTTCTGACCTATTTCTATCCCCTTTTGCTTTTTCTCTTCCTTAAGTGCTTAAAGAGTTTAAGCTTGAAGACAAGTTTCTTCAACAATAATTAGTAACAGTGTGTGCATGTCTTGCAATGGGTTGCATAATGAGTTACTTTTAAAAAGTAACTTTCCATGTGCAAGTATAGGAAATAAGTATGAAGACCCAGATTATATTTCTAATATTAGAAATGTTTAAGGAGTTTAAGTGTTATAAGCTAAAAAAAATCAAATTTGATTGCATTTATGTTAGTTGAAGGGAATTAACAGATTATGTTAAATGTCCATTTAAATTTAAGATTAATGTTTGTACTAAAGGACTTACCAGAATGAAAGTGAAGAATGCAATGCATAACTTTACTGCTACCTTTTCTCATTCTCCCTATTTATGAACTCAGGAAAGAAAGAAAAAAAGTGCATGAATTTTTGAAAGCGTTATCTCTCACTCATCCCACCAAAAACCTTACTCTAACTTTTCCCTTCTCTCTCTTTCATAATTGCATCTCCTTACCTTTACTTTCTTTTTCTCATATGTTCAAATCTTGCGACCTAACCTCCATAATGCCCCATCCATGAGGGACTACTAAAAAGCAAGAAGCAGTTTAACAAAACTGCAAGAAAACTAGGCTTTGGATAAACAACTACCTAGAAGATGTAAAATTATATAGCGCTGTGTGCCATTTAATTAATTAACAACTTAATTCCTAAATTAAGATGAAATTTCAGCATGATCTTATCTAAAGCCAGTTTGTTAATACAATAATTTAAATTAAGTTGCCCCTTTGTGTTTGCAAATGTCTGAAGAAAATAACTTAATTGATAATTTATTTTTACTAATTTGTTGCTGTGTCTGTTTTTCTATCTCCTTTTCAGCACTGAAGGAATCCTGCTATTTTCAAATGATTGTGACTTGATGATACCAGACCATAGTTGAAGAAAGGTGTGGTGATACTTCCAGTTGGAGTACTGAAGGTTTTCCGTCTTGATGCATTTTTGCTGATATATAAATGGAATCCGCTGGGAAACAGAATGAACTTTCTTTGGGAGCCAATGTGCTTTAAGGATGAATTTGGGCCAGAAAAACCGTGTTCAAAACTTTACACAGTAATGAAACCTGCGTGGCGATCAGAGACTTCTCAGTCTAGCCTGTCATACAGGGATGATGGGATAGTTGATTATTTAGCTGTCAGTTTAAATTGCTTTAAAATCAGTTGTGTTGTGATGTGTTTTAATATTATTATGCTTGTGTTTTTATTTGTAAATGTCTCTTTAAACATATATTTCTTTGATACCTTGAATCCCAACCTGGAAAGGAAGGTAAGACATAAATCAAATACATAAATAAATAATTCTCAAGATTTCATGTGAAATCCATGAAAGAAGGGTTGCATGCAAATATGATAATCTTGTTGCTGATGCTGCTGTTCTTCTTGTGTGCCTTCAAAACATTTCCAAGTCATGGCAACCCTAAGGGCTTTTCTTGACAAAATTTGTTAATTAAGAGGATTTTTTGTCTTTGCCTTTTTCTTTGGCTGAGAGTGTGTGACTTGCCCAAGGTCTCTCAGTGGGTTTCTATGGTCAATCAGATTTTCAGACACTGCCCTCCAGAATCCCACACTCAAACCACTATTCCATGCTGGCTCTCAATGTGATAATAATAATAACAATCCATGCTCATGTATGCTGTCTTCTCAAAGAAAGCTTTATTTAAAAAAATACTAAAGAAATAACTTAAAAAAAAAGATACATTTATTAATGTAAAATAGTATTCATATTCTTGAATATGCCTTTAAGTTTAATATGAATATGTAGAAACATTGACTTTTCATGAGGCACAAGGTAATTTCCGTAATGTGTAACTGTCTATTTTTATTAGTGCTTAAATAAGTATAAAGGAAGATGGCTTTAAAAAAAGCCAACACAGAGAAGGAAGTCAGGTGAAGAAAAAGAGTTTTTCTAATTCTTCCTAGGGCTAGATTTACCTAATTAGTGACCATTAAATACACATAGCCTGAAGTCACAAGGCAAAGTCTGTGCTCACTCCACTTGTAGGCAGCTAAAAATATCCTCTAAGAGCTACCTAGAGATTTATTATAACAGTGATGTTATGCATTCTGTCTTCCAGCAGTGATTGCATGATCATTATCTTCGATGTTTGGGGATGTGGTTACTTGGTCTGGAAAGGTGTTCTGCATGTGCTCAAAGACACTGAGAGCACAATCCCAGGGGTGCCTGCTCAGAAGTTTATTCCACTGAAATCAGTGGGAGTTGGGTTTTTTCCTGATGCAGCTTTAAAGGTACAATTGCCCGTGACTCATTCACAGAATACTGCAGTGAGTCAAGATGACAATGTCAGCTCTAGTGTTTTCTTATCACTTCTTCAATTTTCCTTTAAACCACAGATAATCCGTTAAAGCTGGGCTGTGGGAGGAGAAGCCTGAATACTTGTATACTTTGCTTTAACACAAGAGTCAGTGTGGTATAGTGGTTTGAGCACTGGACTATGGCAATTTCCACACTATACTGTTATAGTGCTATTATTCCACTTTCAATATCCCATGGAATCCTGGGGTTTGCAGTTTACGGAGAGACATTTAGAATTCTCAGCCAGAGAGCTCTTTGGCCTCAGTAAACTACAAACTCCAGAATTCCACAAGATGTTGAAAGTGGAATGATAGCACTGTAACAGTGTAGTGTGGAAATGGCCTATGATGCTGGGTTTGATTCCCTGCCTAGCCATGGAAATTCACTGGGTGACCTTGGGCACATCACACACTCTCAGCCCCAGAAACCCCATGGTAGGTCTGCCTTAGGGTTGCCATAAGTTGAAAATGACTTGAAGGCACACAACAACAACGGCTTTGATGGACTGTGCTGTGAACTTTCCTTCTCAAAACAAACTTACTTCCAGGTAAGTGTATATATAATTGAAGCCCCAGTTCTTATCTTTTCACAGATATACAGAGCAGTTAGCTTGTGGACCATATTCCAGATCTAAGGACTTTATGTCCTAGAACAGAACATAGTATTTATTCAGAAAAACCATATTTTAGTTTCAGAAATCAAGTAGAAAATCCCATATTTGAATATTCTCCTGTGCCAAAGAATGATAATTCCGTAAAAATTAAGTTAGCATTTCAAGGGGAAGGATTGGTTGGCACCTTTCTCTCTGTCATAGAATCATAGAGTTGCAAGAGACCACAGGGGCCATCCAGTCCAACCTCCTGCTATGTTGGAACACAGCAGGAAATCTCCCATGTTCCAGATGTTTGTTTATGTAGGAGACTGTTCAATTTAGGAGCCCCAGTACAAGACTCCTAGGACAGAGGACTAGGAGAACTGATGTATGATTGTGCACAAGTCTTTTTGCATTAACTTCAATACTGATGGGTCTGTTGTATCAATATCAAAGAACAGTGTTCATTATTACAATCACTATTTTGTTACCTGTTGTGTCCTGCCCCCACCCCCACTTATGGAGATTATCTATGCTAAGAATGGTTTTGAACCCTAATGGTCCATTCTTATATAAGTGTAATATCTGTTAAGTGTAACAGCAAAAATGTGGTTACTTGCAGAGTTTTACGACAACAGGCTGGGGCAATTTAAATGCTAAAAAGCAAAGAAATTCAGCTGAGCAATTTTTGCCCTCAGTGGCTAGCGCTCAGTGGCTTTAAGTCACTGCACTGTGACATGATGAGATAGTGAAAGGAAAAGAGGTTTCTATCATCCATTCTATATGCTATTCATTAATTGGATGCCGCATTTAAGGTCTGCAAATTATAAAGGTTTAAACATATACAATTTATTTTATTTTCCTCCCACAAAAATATTAACAGCATGGATTTTAGTTTAAACACTCCCATCACATTTCCATGGCTGATAGTCAGAGCTCTCAGTTAATGGTTAGGAGGAGACTGGGCTGCTCACTCAATTTTACCATTATATTTTGACTAATTAAACTTAGAGTGTTACTTTGTTTCTTTGTTTTTCTCTTGGGAAAGGCCAGTTCCTTATTTATATTTGATGTTATCAGTCATCCTCACTTTTCTTAGCAATTAGGTTTGGAAGCCTATAAATAATACTTGGGCACTGAATTCTGATACTGAATTCAAGATGGTGTACAAGAGGGGAAAAAAAATTAAAAACTGCACGAATAATTAAAAACAGGAAAATCACTAAAACTGCCAAGGTCATTTAAAAGCCCAGTTTGAAAAGAAGCATTTTATATAGGTAGTGCTAATGGATTTAAATGCTGATTCTTCTAATCTTGTGAACTGGTAGGTTTAGAGTAAGGCTTTTTTATTCTACATGATAGCAGTAATAATGAGGAGTTTTCTTTGAATATGAGAATGTTAAGTCTATTTAGACAATTATATAGTAGTTATTACCATTTTGTATTTAACCTATTTAGAATAGAGATCTAAGATATTTTCTAATTGGGTTAATAGATTGTTTACTTTCTTTGATTTATAATGTATGCTTTTTTTAAGATTAATGTGCACTTAAATCGTAAATCAAAGAAAATAAACAATTATTTAACCCAATTAGAAAGTATCTTAGATCTCTATTCTTAATAGGTTAATGTTTGGTTAAGGTGAGGATGTTTGGTTAATTTCTTAAATATAAAATAGTAATAGCTACTATATAATCATCTAAATAGATGATTATGGACATAGTCAAGCCCTAAACTATTTAAGGCTTTAAAAGGGAGCAGGCAACTTTGACAGTCCCTGGGATTAGTCTTCTGCTCCAGGACAATCCTGGGGCTTCACAGACTGCCAAACAGGCTAAAGTACACAAAATCAGAAATCACCAGAAGTCCATTACTAGTTTGTTTTTAAAAAACAAACAACCAGATATTTGTTCATTTTGAACAATGAAACAGAACCTTGTGATCTATTTAGAGGACACTCCTGGAGACTTCCAGATGAAGCAATTCATGACTTTTTTTTTCTTGCCAGAAAAATACAATACAATATTTTAGTGCCATGTCTAAAATGTCAGGGATTCCAGGCAGGGAACCCTGGGAAAATGATCAGCCCACTGCAAAGATGTTGCATCATGCCCCAGCTGTGGGTAATTGCAAGGTTGCATAAGAAACTGGGGTCATATGCAGATAGTAGAGGGAGGTGTGCAAACCTCTACCTGATTGGTTGTAGATATGTATATAACAAAGCAATGCCAGTATGTATT
This sequence comes from Cyclura pinguis, assembly GCA_030412105.1. Taxonomy (NCBI): domain Eukaryota; kingdom Metazoa; phylum Chordata; class Lepidosauria; order Squamata; family Iguanidae; genus Cyclura; species Cyclura pinguis. The sequence continues at coordinate 165,545,013 of CM059603.1, read as the reverse complement.
TGTCTGTTGGCCAAACCTGGTGCCTGGTGCAAGCTTTTGTCCGTATGTCCTATGTTTTGTATATAACGGAACTTTGCTGCAAGATAAAGTGCCTCCTGTTTTGGAAGAAACTCCTCCGTGTGTGAGTATCCTTACTGGGGAACAAGGCTGCTGCTGTTGGCTCGCTGAACTCTGGCTTTTCCACTGCGTTTCCGTGGGGCTGAAACTCCTATGATCCCCAACAGTGGTTATGGGCCCAGGTCCAGAGTGCACAGCATCCACAGCGCACCTGTAGTTGTTTTTCCCCTGGATACTGGGACTGTTTTTGACTGTTTGCCTGGCTCTCCGGTGCTTTGGGAGTCTGTGTTTTGGCAGAGAGACAGTTAATTTTCAGTCCGGTGCTGTTCAAGGACACTTTGGAGGAGGAGGCCGGCCAGCTGCGTTCCTGTGTTTTGTTTTTACAAAGGCAGCAGAATGACTGAAACAAGCTTTGTGCGTTTTGAAAGACTAAATGACACGAATTATCAAAGCTGGTGGATTTATGTGAAAGCATCTCTGATAAAGGAGAACTTGTGGCACGTTTTGGAAAGCGAGGGTTGGCTGCCGGCCAGTGCGTCGGCTGCTGAGATAGCAGCGTATCATGTTGCTGAAGAAAAAGCCAAAGCAATTATTTTGCTTACTTTAAGTCCTTCCCAGTTGATTCACGCTGCTGCTGCGGACACACCATATCAGCTCTGGGAGGCTCTGAAGCGTGTGCATCAATCTTCCTCGTGTTTGTCCAAAATGCTACAGATGAAAAGACTGTATAACACAAAGTTATGTCCCGGAAGCTGTGTAAGAGAGCACCTCATGCTGATGAAACAGTTATTTCAAGAGGCAGCCAACAGACGGGGAAATATCCCAGAAATGCAGAAAAGTTTTATTCTGCTGGGAAGCCTCATTAAGGAGTGGGACTTTTTGATGTACAGCCTCCAGGGTGTGCGTGAGGAAGAGCTGACTGTAGACTTGGTAGCCGGGAGGATTTTGGAGGAAGTCCAACGTAAGCAGTTCGATTCCAGACTGCAGTCGGAGGGGAGAACAGCCAGTCGCCAGGAGGGAGAGGCAGCTCCCAAGAAGGCATCTGACCTGGAAGAAGGAGCAGTGTGCAGCTTTGCCAGACGCTGCTACAGATGTAAGAGAGTCGGCCATCTCCAGAAGGACTGCAGAATGCCAGCGCCGAGCAGAAGGAAGAAGACAGCCCAGAAGCGGAGGGGCGTGTCGTCGCAGGCTGAAGGCCATGTTTTTGTGGCAAAAGAACAGTCTGAGAGTGGTGTGTGGTTGCTAGACAGTGGTGCAACTCACCACATGGTGAACAATTTAAAGCTGTTGAATGATGTTACAAATGCAAATATAAAAGCAATTTCCCTTGCAGATGGGGCACCACGCAAGGTGCAGAAGATGGGTACTGCATATGTGCCATGTTTTGGGAAATTGTTTAATAATGTATTGTGCGTGACAAATTTGCAGAACTGTATTTTGAGTGTCTCCCAACTGGCCAGTGAGGGTTACAAAGTGGAGTTTGAAGGGGAGAAATGTATAATTACTGCAAATGGTGTTTTTTGTGCAAAAGGGGTGAAAAAGCAGGGGTTGTACCACATGTTGCCCAAAGGAAAAGTGGCAAACGTTAACCCTTTGTGTAACAAACCTCTACATGAAAAGTGTGTACATTACCTCCACAGAGTGATGGGTCATGCCAGCTACAAAGGTTTGCAAGAGTTGGCAAAAGTATGCCCTGGGTTACAGGTCAGAAACTGTCCTAAGTTCCTATAGTGCTCTGTGTGCAAAAAGGTTAAGGTAAAGGCTTATCCCATTGCCAAGAAAAGCAAGTGCGTCACCCACTTGCAGATTTGGCTGGGCCATTCAAACCAACTGAAGGTCAAAATAGGTTTTTCCTGGTAATTGTAGACAGATACACCAGGTACTCCTATGTCTATCTGCTGAACGAGAAAAGTCAAGCAGCTGAAAAGTTCCAAGAGTGGGTGAATGCTGTTGAGAGGGAATTTCCTTATAAAGTGGCCAGTCTTGTGTCAGATCAAAGGGGAAAATCCCTGTCTAGGAAATGTCCTACACAGTGGCCTGATCATTTTGGAGGGGATTGTCAGGGATTCCAGGCAGGGAACCCTGGGAAAATGATCAGCCCACTGCAAAGATGTTGCATCATGCCCCAGCTGTGGGTAACTGCAAGGTTGCATAAGAAACTGGGGTCGTGTGCAGATGGTAGAGGGAGGTGTGCAAACCTCTACCTGATTGGTTGTAGATATGTATATAACAAAGCAATGCCAGTATGTATTTGTCTGTTGACCAAACCTGGTGCCTGGCGCAAGTTTTTGTCTGTATGTCCTATGTTTTGTATATAACGGAACTTTGCTGCAAGATAAAGTGCCTCCTGTTTTGGAAGAAACTCCTCTGTGTGTGAGTATCCTTACTGGGGAACAAGGCTGCTGCTGTTGGCTCGCTGAACTCTGGTTTTTCCACTGCGTTTCCGTGGGGCTGAAACTCCTATCATCCCCAACATAAAAACTATTGGGGTCCTGCAAAAATAGATGTAGGAGATCCTATTTGGCCGCAAGGTTGCACTTCACCCACCCTTCCTTTAGAGCTAAGAACCAAAACCTTGAACTGAATTTGGAAGATGGGGGTAAGCTATGCAGGTCTGCATAAAATATTTATTTTATGTTCCACGTCTATCCAATATGAGGCCCAAAGTGGCTTACATTATCACTTAAAACAGATTACAGTTCATGACTACAAGGCATAAATCAGTTTTAAAATGATAAAGTAAACAGTTATATTAAAAAACATTTAATCTATAACAATTTAAAAAGCAGTTAAAACATAATAATGGTGATGCTTGAAAAATACAAATAAAAGACCTTCTGTAAGGGCTGGTCAACAGTGAATGATCTGTGCAAACAAAAAGGTCTTTGCTCTTAGGGGAAAGAGAGTTGACAGGGAACCAAACAAATGTCACTGGAGAGGGAAATTCCACACTCTAGGACCAACCACCAAGAAGGTTGTGTGCCATAGTCTTACCAAAGCTGTCTATGAGGAAGGTGGGAGTGAGGGAAAGCCATTCCCAACTATTTTAAAAGTGAGGAATATTGAGCAGTATAGTCTTTCAGATAATCAGTTTTACTCAACGTGAAATTCTGAATCCCATGTTTAAAATACAATCCCTTCAAACCTGAATGAGTCAGCATAATTGGATTGGTTGTCTCTCTGCACAATAATAAAAGCTTAGTTCATTTCCTTAAGAATTATTTCCCAGTTCCTTTTACATTCTCCTTTTCAATTTATATCATTCTGTCTGTAAACAAATTGGTGTTAAAATCTATCTCAATGTATATGTAAGGCCTTCTTTTTGTAATGCTATTCACAAGTGATAGTATTATTTGCTTTTTCTATTGTTGTCCTTTTTTTGTCATTTATATGGTACTGTTGATACTGTTTCCTATCTGTTGTTCTTATACTGTTTCTTGTTGTTTGTCTGTTTGTCCCAATATTTTAATGGAAATCAATAAAAATATTCATAAAAAATGATAAAATAATTATTTCCCAGTTCCTGAACAGATTAGTCTATGAGGGTGATAACTGAATCATCTTTCTGCTTCCTTTTTTACCATAAAGTATGGAAACTCTTGTTAATACAATGTCCAAAAACAAATTTATCACCAGGCCTCTCTGATTTGTAGGATTAGGACTGTTTCAAATCTTGAGGTGTGAATGGACTGCTTTGTCCACTCATGAAAGGTTTTGTTTTTCTGTAATTATTCAGGAGAAAAAAGCAACTTATGGCTATGCCTTCGAGAACTCTCAATTTCCACTCTTTTTATGCTGTCTAGGAAAATATGAGTTTAGCCTGGAGCTGATGCAAGACCCTGGTAAAATGTACCAGATGTACTTTTAAACTACTTGCAGGAAAGGGGCTCTGTAAATTTTGGTGGGGCTTCTTTGCTAATCTCACTTTAGCTGGACAGGATAATAGGAAATCATGTATCTTTGGCATTTAGAGTTATTTTGTTCGCTTCTTCTTTATGATAATCAATAGTGTATATTTTAATAAAAGCTTAGACTTATCCGTATCAGTTTGCGTTTATGTTTGACAAAAGAGCCTGCCTAGGTCATTTGATTACATATTGTTTTGAAAAAGCTTCATGGCCAAATTAGAAGGGAGTTTTATTTCAACAGTTGTCTGGAACAAAAAAGCGAGGGGCAGTGCCTTAAAGCAGCTTTTCTCAGATACTTCTGCTTTGCTTTTGGCATGTCCAGGTTTTTCTGAGAACACAGTAGCAGCAGTAATGGAAAAATTACCCTTGACAGTTAGGAAAGGGTAGCATAGCCGTGGACTGAAAGCTTCTTTTACATTCAAATATGATAGAGAAAGTCAAATTGCAGCAAGCAGCAACACAACAATATGTGTGTATATGCCTTCAAGTCACCTGTTGACTTATGGCAACTCCATGAATTTAACAGGGTTTCCTAAAGCAAGGGATACTAGTAGGGTGATTTTGCCAGTTCCTTCCTCTGAAATATAGCCTATAGCACCCAGTATTTGTTGGCAATTTCCCATCCAAGTATTAACTAAGGCTGACCCTTCTCAGTTTCTGAGATCAGATGGGATCAAAGGGAAAATCTGGCTAGATGAGAAGTAGGGAGAGAAACAGGCTTTAGATTCAGAAAGATCATTCTTTCAAAATAACAAGAATATGAAGATGGAAATATAATGCAAATAGGTGCCTACAAGCTTCTATCTTATTCTTCCAGTGTTAAAATATTTATTGACTGCTTCTTGGAAGTTATCAGCTACTGGAACAAGCAAAAGCCTTTTTCTGATACTAAGTTCAGCACTGGAACCTTTCCTTAGGAGCCTTTGCCCTTCAAGGGCTTCTTGTAGTCTTTGATTATTGCATCTAGGAAGAATTTTGGTATTCCCAGCGTCTCTTTCCCCAAATATTCAGTCAGTCAGCACAGCATCTCCCCAGCCCTTCCAATGCTTCTGGCAGAAGTTCCACATATTTAAAAAATGAATAGGTTAAGACACAAAACTGCGATACAACACTGTAGCTAGCTGCCATTTTGCTCAATACACTTTCAGATTTTTTTTAATGTAAAAAATTAACATAAGTCAGTAAGAGGCAGGCAATTCAGTGCCATCTCTCTTATTTTTTGTATGAATATTTCAAAACTCCAAGGAAATCAATTTTTCTCTGTGGTTGAATATTTACACCTAAGAGTTTGGTGATTACTTTTTAGGTTACTGTTTGTTGCCTGGAGGCTATCACAAACCACTGAAAAAAGTTGGTCAAAATGCATTTAGTTTTTAAGTTCTTATTGTAGCTTGCACTATAATATTGCTGTCTTTTTGTTGTGACAATGTAATTTCAACTGTGACTTTACTGTAGTATATTTTTTATTGTTAAGATTTCTATATTAAATTTATATTTCCCCCTATTTTTTTGCTTTATGCATTGTATATCAATTCTGTGTATTAACAACTCAGTTATTTTGTGTTGGTATCTGGTTTGTGTTTGGCTCTGTTAATATGGGTGGAACAGCACAACTAATGTAAAGAAAAGGGTGCACATGCCCCTATTAGAAACATAAAAGGGGAAAGTGGATAAGGAGTGTAGAATCCACTTCATACCCAGTGCTTTACCATCCTGCAGATTGACTTCAGAAATTTTCTTCCAGTTGGTTTTCTAAAAGCTGAAGTTTTTGTGGCTTTTAGGGAAAAGTGTTTAGAGAGAGGAACAACAAAGGGGGGAAAAGGTTCTGGTTGGGCGAAATTCAGTACCCCTCACCCATTTATCCCATTTGTCTGACAGGGGGCTCCTCCAGATTGCCCAATAATTTTGGGCAATGTTGGGGTACTCCATTTCCTATTTTCAGACACTGTAATAACCTGCAACTATTGTTGCTCTGCCTGCATCCAGTCACGCCCCAAATATACTGGGCTCTCAGTCCTTTATCGCTGGTTGTAGCATATCTTACCACTAACCCTGATCTGCATATTTCTTTTTCCTCTTGTTTGAGGTGTGGCTAAGCTGTGATGTGGACATGTTTTCCTTCAATCATTGTCATCTCCTTCACGAACTCAACTTTTCTACCCTCATATGCTCTTTGTCCAGCATCCATTTTCCCCATCTTGCATTTTATTTCTATTTCTAATTTTCTATGTTTAAAAAAGTTTTTTTTTTGTATAGTCATAATTCTAAAGTACTTTACAGCTTTACCACTTTAGCACTGTAACGCTAAAAATGGGGGGGGAGAGATTTCCAGTCTGGAACCAGAAATGAAATGCAGGAAGGCAGGTCAGTGGAAAACCTCCACGCTGAAGGTCACATCTCTACTTCATCAGTGGCACTGTCAAAAAATACAGCAGGGAAGAACCAAGAAAATGGATACAGATATGTTTACCCTGGCTTATACTGAAGACCCAGCATCATATAGTGGTCTGAGTGTTCGACTATAACTCTGGAGACCAGGGTTCTAGTCCCTGTTCAGCCATGGAAACCCCCTGGGTGACCCTGGGCATGTCACACGTTCTCAGCCCTAGAAAATGCCATGATAGGTTTGCCTTAGGATCACCATAACTCAGAAATGACTTGAAGAAAAAAAAAACCCAACAATACTGGAAACACCAAGGACAGGGGAAAAAACTCTGCTCCTTGCAGTGAGTGTAAAAAGTTACAGTTAGTACCAGAATTTTAGGAGAAAAACAAAGGAGGAATCTTGCATGTGTTGTTTTTTTTTAAAAAAAACACACGTCAGTATGGCTACATCCCCAACCAAATCCCAAGGTTTTAGGGGTGGTCTGGAGCAGCTCTATAAATATTTACTCATGACACCATTTCTATATGGTTAGGACAATGTTTTGTCATATTCTTACAGGGTCATAAATTGATTCCTTATAATGTATGATCAAAAAGCATAGCACCCTCCTTGTGTTGAATTGTAATTGGCTGGCAAATTGCACATGTGAATAACATAATGCTTAAAAACAGGTTACGTTGAAGTAACACTGAACAAGGATGGTCTTCTAAGCAAGTGCCCTGTATTTCATACTGAATAATTTAATCCTTTGGTGAAAGTCTTCTAATTAGTCTCATAGCATATTGAACATTTACATTCCTGTGGTTCCATGGGGGAGCCAGAGTATGGGGGTAACACACTTCCTTGATCAGAAGGTTTTCCATTTCTCTTCACCCTTCCAGCCCAAATCCACCCCATTTCCCCAGCCTAAGGACAGTACAGGATAATCTTGAGCTGACTGACTACCCAGTGGCTGGAGCATATCCTTGTACTACAGGGGAGTGAACCTCTAACGTATGGTGATTCTCTTTCTAGGCAATGGAAGTCTCAGGGCAAGGTGTGCCCTACCATGGGTCCCCTGCCCTAGGCCCCACACCAGAATGCCAGCCTGAAGGAAATCCTCAAATATATTTTCTTTATCTGCAAAGTAACAATGTCAAGCCAAAGAAACACATTTTTTTTTTTTAAAAAAATGTAAGCCATGAAAATTTATGTTTACATCTGCTATGTTCAGACTTCAGCTAGAAGCATTATGGTTTAATATTCCCTTATTTTGCAGAAAATCAGCAGTAAGCTGGTCTGAACACAAAGATTTGCCTTTATTACATCTGTGTTCATTATAGGTTCAGAAATGTGAATGATTTTTTTTTAAAGGTTGCTACTTGAGTATGAAGCTCTATTAGGTGGCCAACTGGAAAATCTAGTTCACACAACCAATGGCTGAGAAATTTTTGCAGTTTTTCGGTGAAGAGATGATTGAGGAAGAGGTGATTGAGGAAGCCCAGTAGGACGAGGCTAGATTGGTTCAGCCAATATTCAGCAGCATGAAGACACAGAGGGTCAGCCAAATTCCAGCAATGCATGAGAGCTAACCAAATCATATGCTCTGCAGTTTTCCTTTTAAGTCTTTTCAGAATGAACTTGGAATGACTGATTTGGTGATGCTAGCAGAGCGAAGGCAGAGCGTGTCAACATGCTTCAAACACAGCACACATGTGGTGCAGCAAAACTGAAAAACAAAAGCAAGCAAGAGAGAGGGGGGCAGGCAACATTTCCATTCTGGAGAATGTCCAAACCTGGTTTAGATTTCCTAGCATGACCTGCCCCTGATTGGACAATTAGCTCATTGCAGTGCTCTCTGTTAGCTGACTTCTGAATGAGCACAGCACTTTATTTTATTAGCCAAGGAGGATATATCCTTTGGGGATAGATGGATGCAGAGCACATCCTTTTTTATTCCCAGATAAACAGTGCTCTTTGAGTCCATTATCTTCATGCTGACAAATTCCCCCTATATACTGTAAGTAGCTTTAATTACATCTTGGGCTGTATTTAATTGTCTGGTTCACTGCTGCTGACAGCAAGGCAGGTTTATACATATAATCCTTTCTCCAAGTTCTTGAGATATGGTGCCTGAAGGTACAGGATATGGGAAACGTATATACATTATGTGTCCATATGCCTCAAATCTAGATCCATTCCAGTGATTACAGCACCAGCAGGCATTTTCAGAAAAAAAAGGTGAGAATAAGAATTTGTTCTTGTGTGCCTTTCTGTTGTTTCTGACTTAAGGTGACCCTACGGTGACCCTATCAAGTGACCCTTAAGGTGACCCTTAATCACCTCTTAAGGTGACCCTAAGGTGACCCTGGGTTTTCTGGGGCTGAGGGTATAGGATGTGCCCAAGGTCACCCAGAGGGTGTCCAGGGCTGAACAGGGAATCAAACTCTGGTCTTCAGGGTTGTAGCCCATTGCTCAAACCACTACACCACACTGCCTCTCTGAGAATAAGAATAATGGTATATAAAGGCAAGCTGACAGTAGACAACACAGAAGAGAGCTCCAGATCAATTATCACCCTCTCCACTTCTTCCTGTCAGAATAGCTGTCAAAGAAGAACAATATACAAAAATATTATTTAGTTATCGAATTTTAAATTTGGAAAGCTCGGGCAGTAAATTTAAATTAAAAGTTATGTGAAGAACTTTAGACTGAATGGGAAAGGGACAAAAAGGTTTTTCCAAAGAGAAGGTATTAAGCCCTGCACTTTTTGTGGGGGACTTGCTGTTGATGGTACAAGAACAGCCACAATGATGGCCTCCTCTGAGGAGATGCCATTTCACACACCCCTAGGATTATCCAGTCACCAGTTTTTGTTGTCATTACAATTTAAAAATAATGTGTGTGTGCGCGTGCACGTGCGAGCGAGGGGGGAACACTGTCGCCTTTCTGCAAGTTCACCCTGTTCTGACCCATTTGAAAAGTCTATCCCTCTTGCCCACACCAGAGGTGGGAAAATATAGCCTACAGGCCACATGTGACCTCCAGATTCCACTTTTGTGGTTTCCAGAGACTTCAACTCCCATTGGGAAGTATGTGCGATTTTCAGGTATTTTCTGCCCCAGTACCTTCCAAAACTGCATGCAAATGTCATGCTTTCCCTTTGCTCTCCAGAACTGCCAGCCAAAAGCCATCTTCTGTCCAGTTTTCAGCTGAAAATGGTGCCCAGAAATGAGATGACATGACTTCCTCTGTGCCAAAATGTGCTGGTGCGGTGCATGGTGGTTATCAGTCATTAGCCCCTAGCAGCTGTGCAATTGCCCACCTTGGTATATGCTGATGATGGGGTTCTGAACTGGCTGTGACTGACTAGGACCGACATCTTGGAGTTAAAGCTCAATAAAAATGTCAACCCAGCATGCAACAGCTGTGAAAAAACAACTCCTTACAAGAAAAAGCTACAATATTGGGAGCTTTTTTCAGTTTAGGAGAAAGAAAAAAGAAGAATTGAAAGAGGAACATGATAAGGGTTTAGAAAATTATACTGGAGAAAGTGACAGGAGAGAAAGTTTTCCCCCCATATCCAGAGTTTTCCCCCATATCCAGAACCCTAAAATCCAGGATTATCAATGAAGCTGAACAGTAGGAAATTAAAAGGCATGACTTTTTCATACTTCAATGTCTAGGAAGTATATTACTCTTTTAAGCAACATTTAAAATAAGTTTTAAAATAAATACATAGTTACATTATGAAATTCACTGTGACAACATTCAGTGATGATCGCTGCCAACTAAAAAGAGTTTTAAGATGGATTAGACAAATTCCTTGAGTACTAGGCTACTGATGGCTACTTGTCATGGTGGATAAATATTATTTCCAATACTGGTGTTCCTTTGAATACCTCTTGCTGGGAACAGCATCATGACATGTTCACGTTCTGCTCATAGGTTTCCCAGGGGATCTGGCTGATCACTGGCCGTTGTAAGACAAGTATATTTGACCTAATAAGTGTTTGCTCCAGTAGGGCTTTGGGTCTTCATATATTCTTATGTTAGTGGGACAGAGAAGATAGTGGGACACATTTCATTCAGCATTAGTAGTAAAAGGAATCTAAAGGTTGTTGGAAGTGGATCATATATCACACCCAACAGGATTTTGGTGTTCATTCCCATACATTTATTCCCATGCTGTTTTGGCAATGGACCGCTTCGCTCTCTCTTAGCCACTGACAAAGCTATGGTTAACTTTGCTCACTCAGCAAGTGAGTAAAGTCAAACGCTGGACACTGAGCTTTTCTCTTTACAATCCAGTTAAACGGCTTCTGGAGAAAACAGCAATTACTGTGCCTGTTCTCAGCATATAAAACTGAATGACTAAGTCAAGCAGATAAGAGGTTGCCATCTGTGTTTTCCAGCTACAGCGGTGGTTCTTGAGTTGAATCTTGAGGACTTTTCCTCAGACAGTTGACTTTCTGCAGAAGATACCCTCAGTTGTAATTGAATTATTCTGTCAGATCCATATGGAAAGGGCTCAGGACTTTACACTGCGTGTAGAAAACCCAAATAGTGCACACATGGTGGTAAAATATAAGCAAAAATAGTATAAATTATCTTTATTACCAACTATGGTATCTGACTACATATTTTTAAAGATAATGACATATTGTATTCCACTGTTAGCAGTTGTTGCTATGTGCCTTCAAGTTGTTTCTGGCTTATGGTAACTCTAAGGTAAATCTATTGTGAGGTTTTCTGGGGCTGGGAGTGGGTAGTCAACCCATGGTCACCCAATGGGTTTTCATAACCAAGTGGGAAATCAAACCCTGGTCTGCAGGTTTGTAATCCAACATTCAAACTACTACACTGTGCTTGTTCTCTGTTAGCAGTACCTCCTACTAGTTGCTATATAGGCATATCTAAGTTAACAAAGCCTTTGACAAAGAAGCTGCTTTCTACAAAGTCTTTTCATGTCCTCCTAGCCCTCTTCTTCCTCTGTCTAGCTAGAAGTTTTTAAGCAGCAGTGCTATTGGGAGAATGGTGAAGGAGGGCTGAAGAAACGCAAACTTTCAGTGCCTTGTTGCAGCAGTGTAAACAATGCAATAAAGCTTTGGCTGAGAAAGAATGGAATTCTGTTCTAGGCAATCCTTCTGTACAACAGGCAGGGGAAACAGCAGCTGCCTCCAGAATCCCTTACTGAGCATGTGTGAATAGCAGAACAGAGAGAAAGGCAGAAAACAGATACGCTTGTCTCACTGTGTTAAAAAGAAGAGATGTAGAAGTTTGACCACCAAACAGGAATCATAAGGAAAGTGGAGGTAGATGGAAGGAAAAAGAACTGTCCCTGCATGCACTTTGGAAGAAGCTTTCAAGTGGTCTCTGGAAGGTTCAAGATGTTTTTGTTGACTTATGGAAGGCTTGTCTGACCTAGTTGTTTCATTTCACAAGGGTGTATTGTTAGTTTTGAAAAGCTTACTGAAACATGTTGAACTGTTTTTCTTTTTTGTTATATAGGAACCTATCCTTGTTCTTTCTGCCTCTGGTACCAACTTTTCTCTTACAGAACAAATATACTATACCTGCATAGGGCTGATTGATTGTAGGGCTGGTCCTAGTTCCAGATCTTTTTTGCTCAGCTAACACATCTGGCATGGGAAGAGGTTCCAAAAAACTTTCTTACCTGTTAACGACCGTATCAGTTGAAATGGCCAGTTAATGTCCTCTACCCACACTACTAATGTCCTTGCTCGCCCACCCTGTACATATACACACATTCCACCACAGCAGCCCAATAGGAGAGAATGTAATTTCAGAGGAATTGGCTTTTCTTTGCCCTTACCACCAGCTGGGAGTAGAGTTTGTGTTCCGAAATGCTGTGGCAAATGATTACAGCAAGAATCTCTTGCCGAGTAGATTTCTTCACAAGGGTACCTGTCTCAAATGCACACACTCCCTTACTCCTTTCCCTAAAGATGAGAAGCAGATGAATTGAGAGTGCTGCTCTAGTCCTCCAAAGCTTTAAAACTTTCCTGTAACTTCCCTGTAACTGTCTTCTTTTTAATATCTTTTTCTCTTTTTCTTTCTACACAAAGAAATTTTTTTTCATGTTGCTGTCATACCACTCCCACTTTCCAAATACTCAGCAGGAGCTCAAACACATAATATTCGAAAGTATATGTTTTTAGAATTAAAGGTTATATTTCAGTGCTAACAGTCGAGTAAGGGGAATTTTACCTGGCAGTTCAGAGGATTCTGCTGTGCTCCAGTTTTTTTAAAAAAAATTAGGCATAGAAAAGCACATCTTAAAATATCCACAACACTACCACTTTCTCCTACGGAGAAATCCTCTACCACGTTTCCTCTGGCTTGTGTACACACCCATCCACCCACTTGTCTCTTCATCTTTAGCATTAGATAATTGGAACAGCAACCTGAGCTAACATAGAAGAGTAAGACACGCAACTCCATTCTCTGTCTCCCAGAAATGTGTGTCACAGTCACATATGTGTGCTCACTTAAAAGCAAGTCTCATTTTATGAGTCTGATTACTGAATAAACATACGTGGAATTTCAACTGTAGGCATTTGGCTCAGAGATATGAGGGATTAAACCAGGAATTTCTGAGTGATATCCCTTCCTTTTCCTGCAGACAAACTTAGGGCCTAGGCTTTGAAAAATCCCAAGCTTTGGGTGGTATATTATTATCTCTGTTTGCCTCTCAGAGCTCCATCAGGTTAGTTAACAATAAAAAATTCAGACATTCCTACACAAGTAAATATGTGAATAAAACAGTGTAGCAGCTTGAAGCAACAGGTTAAAAATACATTGGTTGACATTTTAAAGGACTTTAAAAATGTAAAGAATTTTACCTGAAACTGGAGGCAAGATTGTCTCTACTCAACTCACTTTAGAACACAGCCTTTAGTGAAGCACAACTCACAGGCAGGGAGACAGCTGGCTCATTATTAAGGCTGCCTCTTATACAACAGTGAAGTACAGCTGAACCTTGGGCTGAAGTTCAGGGATCCATAACCTAAGGGGCCTCAATGAAGCTCCAGAGAATAGCTTGAAATTGGCACATGCTGGGGCCAATCCACTGCAGCAACCTTTCTTCCTATCTTTTTTAAAAAAACATTTTTAATCAGCAGCATGCTTGTGATTACCTTTAAAGATCTCTAAGAGTTGCCTGGAACCTAGTGCTTGAAGGAACTCTTCGCCTTCAAGCTGTGTTAGTCCAGGCTCTTATATGTGTCTTTAGGACTGCCAGGGAGGGTCTTTGCAAAGTGCCATCTACTTGTTAAGTGACAACTAGGGAAAGAGGCAATCATTTCAACATCAGCATTCCATCCCCTGCCAGTATGACCTTATTTCAGCACCTCCAATATGCCCATTCACTGGTAATGGACATCTCTGAGTCCCCAAATCTACCCATTTTCTTTCCCCTTTCACTGCTATCCATATGCTACACAACATATATATACTGTGTATATAACACTAAGTATGTTTTTGTCCTACTAAAACATTAATAAGTACCCAAATGTTTATTATTTCTCCCTCCAACTCAATGTGTAACCGTACTTCTGTCAATAGTTCCCTACTATCCCATACTCTCTCTTTCATGCTACAGCTTGCAGCAGCAGCAAAGTTTGGAGTGCATGGAGGGATGGGTGCGAGGGGGCGTGGCCATGGTGCAGGGCCATGGCTGTGGTGTATGGGGGAGTGGCCACAGCATGCGGGGCATGGCTACGAGCCAGGACACCCCAAAAGCATTGCCGCCCAGGGCGAACCACCCCCATCGCCCCCCCCAATCTGGCTTGCAGCCCAGCAATACTGTTTCCTGTCTTTCAATTCATTTTCCAATTTATTTGGAAGACCATCTCTGCCTCCACCCCCAAAAGCAAAAAATAGAAATGAATACTTGAGTCTTTCCTGTTCCACTCCAACAGGACACCAGCTCCAGTCTTCCAGATCTGACAATGGAATTTGCCTTCTTCTGCCAATGTCCTCTTTCTCCATCCCAGCTGCTAGAGTCCTAGACAGGGGAATATAGACCAGCCAGCCAAAATGTCAGACAAAAAGAGATCTGAGCTCTCACAGGCTTGCTCATGGTTCACCCACATGCTGCTGCTTCAGTTGGACCTGCTGTTCATACCACCTCTGGACATGCAAGTACTCACCTCTCCTTTCCTCTCATTGAGAGGGGCAGATGGGTGGAAGGCAGAGTGGATTTTCTCTTCTTTTGAGCCTTGGCAACACAGTGGCAGGGAGGAGGAGAGAGGACACTAACTAACTTAAAACAATGAGCCTTTGGGGAGTCTTTGCAAGGTGCAACAATTTGATTGCAATAATTAAGTTTTGCTAGAAGAGGACAGTGAAGAAGGAAGGACGGACTCTGACACACAAGAGCTGCCCAGGGTGAATGTTTGCATGCAGTCCTTGACTACCACCAAGAGCTGACCACAGTAAAGACAAAGGATTTACACTCTTTTCTAGAGATGTTGCACTAAAACTGGAGACTTAGGGCATCTCCTTGAGATCTGGCAACCTTACCTAGTGGTCATACAGCTGAATCCAATGGTTGGGTCAATTATAATTCTGGCCTGAGAAATTTTGCTGCTTGTGCTATGATTTGCCTTCCCCATTCCATGTATAGAAGCTGGCTGGAGTGATAGTTGACTCTCATCTCAACACTAGCAATGGGATAGTGTCTTCCATCACTATAAGGTTAATTTAGGCAGTCCAGCACAGCTGTCTGTCATGCAAAGATCATTTCTGGCAAGTTGTTAAGCTTCTCTGTCATGGAAAATACTCATCTGTTGAATGTGTATTCTTTGCTAACTACTCTTGTGTATGTAACTATTGCTTAAAAGGGCCACTATGTACTCAAGCTTAAGTATTGCTAATTGCTGCTACACTGTATTCAAAAGTCCACTTGCTGTTACATGGTGTCTCATGGGGGGGGAGAACAGGAACAGGCTGAAAAGCTAAAGTCAGGACTAATGGTGCTAGGAAGTTATGAGAACAGAGGGGTGTGGAGATAGGGATAGAGATATAAGCATGGAGTCACCCTGGTCAAGGACACGTGGGTTGGTGGCAGGCACCAACCTTGGAAAGTAGAGGGGGGATATAGACATGACAAGATTTATAACTCTGACCAATAAATACTTTGTGCACTCAAACTTGTACCAATAACCTATAAAAGATGTAAGCTGTATGTACCCTTCAGTTTTGGCAACTTCTGTTGAAGGACACTGTGTACTCATCCATGGAATAAGCTACTGTCTACCTCAGAGTGAGTTTTGTGGAGTATGGGTTATCTAGTACATGATACTTTCCTCAAAAGAGGTTGAATGTGGCATTCATTAGAAGCAGCCGGGAAGCTACTCTTGTTGCCCCCCCCTCCATATCTACTACTCAATACAGTTACTTTACTCATGGTAGAGCCAGCCCCAGTTAACGGGCATATTACCCTTTAATCTCTGTTGGGATGTATAGGTGGAGAAGAGAATAAGTGCATATCTACCTCAGGCAGACTTATGGATGCACTGTATGGATGCACTGTAAGCATAAATAGATTCATTTTACTGTTTTTTTATTATTTATGTATAGCTTTCTCTCATCTTTCATAAAACAGTGAAGTGGGGGGAAGTTGGAGGGGAAAAAGATTTATAAAGCCCAGGGTTCTGTTAGATTCACCACAGCAAAAAGGATGCTGGAAACATATAATATCTTCTGTTGAATCTCAGTAAATATAAATGCTCCAGAGTCTGTGTGGAATGAATTAAAACAGATTAATCACAATCCCCTTCCAGATAGTATTTATAATGGAAAGTGCTACCGATCCTTTTATTCTTGGAACAAGAATGTGATGAATGTAATGTATTTTATTTATACATCACACATTACATTCATCAAATTGTTTGCAGCTTTATCTCTCTGAAAGCTATCTATTATATTTAACATTAAAGGTTACTTGGCTTGCTGTCTGGATTGCAAGCAATCTTCAGGTGGAAGGAATCAAATGCCATACATAACTATGTATTGCTGTCTAGTTGCATGAATTAAATTTTTCTGTAGCTCTGAGTGTATACCATAATATCATGGTTTATGTTGCAACAAGTGTCCTGTTTGTTCTAGTTTTGTATAACTATGCATTACTGTACTTATAATTGTTTCTAGGAGTCTGAATATCTACTGTAAATTTATCACATCTCATGTCTTGGTAAAATTGAATCAGAAGAGTAAGAAAGCAATTGAGATCTGCATCACTGAGATTTCTCTAGAAGACTTTGGTGCGAGTTTAACTAATATGATGACATTTGCTCTCTTTGAATGTCATGCTGTAAATAAATCTTAGAAGGACCTTTAACATGGATATTGAGCATGTACAGGACAGACATAATTAAATCTATGGATTTAAGCCGTAAAAGAATGAAGTACATAGGTACGTCTATTATACTTCTTGGTCCCTAAACAAAGGTTCTTATACTGTTATCCTTAAGAAGTAGAACTGTAATTTTTAATGAATTAATCAGGATAAGTTATCAGCAAATACTTTGGAATCTATTCCATTTAATTGGAAAATGGCTAGACTTGTGGAATTTAATCCTTTTGTACAAAGAGAAAAATTAAATATTAAAAGAATTTGGACTTTAGATGAAGAAAATTTGCTATATCAATGCAGCTATAGCGCAGAAGTTCTATTCGTCTCTTAATTATGTTCTTGTTCACATCTATCAATCAATTGTTATAACGGTCTATGACCAGCACTATAAAGGAGACCCACGCCACTAATGCAGTGTTTGAGCGGCATTACAAAGTAGGCTGCCATGGGACAAGAGAGCAAGGAAGAGGTTTTTTGCTCATTCATTTACACACACCTGAACAAGGGCCTTATCCAGTATTTTTCAAATAACAGGCAATGAGGAGAGAACACAAGCAGCTTCAATCACTGCAGAAATTCCTGCTTATATTGATGTTTTGGATGTCATGCTGCCAGGGAAGCTCACCAAATTTACCAACTCCCAGCTTGGTCTCATAGTTCAGAAAAAGCCCTCACTAGTACCAAATACAAAGGTACCAGAATGCGTAAAGGTAAGAACTTTTGGAGTTATAGCAATTTGATACTAGGGATTTCTAGCTTAGTACCTCACCAAACTGTAAATCCTAGAATTCTGTAGGATGGAAGCATGGCAGTGAAAATAACATCAAACTGTTATAACAGTGTGGTTTATGTATGAGGGTTGCTGGGTCAGAAATATCCCAGGACCTGAAATTTCAGGGCTAAAACCTGAGACATAGGGGCTAATCCATCTGATATCACAGGGAGCAGCCCAAGTGATGTCACAAGGGTGATGTTATAAGGAAAGCCCCTAGTGGTGTCATTAAGACATGATACGTTAAGCAACAAGTGCAATTGCATAGAATATGCCTTTCAGTTAAAAAATGCAGTTAAACTAATGAGGAAGATCTATACATACATACATACATACATACACACATACACACATATACATATATAGACACAGCACTCTTCTCCCAAGATTCTTTTCAAGATGGTGCTCTCGTTTTGATATTCCCCTCATCCTGTGGACTAGAAAAGAGGACCAAGGCTCTGAGTTCTGGGAACCCCAGTTTATATGGTCATAGTGGCCAGAACTCATTGAATCCTATTAGGGCACCAGTCCATAGCTACATGGTCAATAAGGAGTGGGCTCATCATTTTTCAATAACAGAAAATAGTTTTCAAAATGAGATTCTGTTCTGTAACTCAGGTAGGCAGTCTTGACATCTTTTTTATCTGGCACTGAAATTATATTATTGTTGACTTTGTAGATATCAGTGGACTTAAGTAAAACAGTCCTAAGATTCCATTCTTTAAAAACAATAAAATAAAAGCAAATTCTGTGTCTCTTTCAGAATTCTAATTTCATTCAATTCACTTAAAAAAACCAGAAATCCATCGTAGATGGGACATAGTCATCATTCATGAACAGATGAAAACAGCTAGCAGAATTGTGATAAATATACCTAATCATATCCTCATGGGTTACATCAACCTTGATCCTTTTCTGTTTGATTATCAGCTGTATGGCAAGATCCGTATCTGGTTTTGTTTTAAAAATCTGCTTGTGTCCCAAATGCTAGAGGTTCCAAATGTCACCTCTTTCAATCTGTCTCTCCAAACCCTCTCATATTAGGTTACGACATGAGTATCAGCCGTGGCCCAATTTAACTTCAGGGCAGGGAGATGTTTAAAATTCTGGAACTGCCCTTAGCCATCCGAGACAGACGCGTTGTGTAACATCTCCTTAAGATTTCAATTCTTGCTCGAGTCACAGCTGTTCAAAGGTACAAAATACATTTATGTTGTTTGGACTCTGGCACCTGTTGTAGGCAATTTGAAATAAAAAGAAGTTGTGGTTACATGATAAGAGAAACACAGAAACAAACTGTGTCTGATTAAAATACTGTTGCTGAACTTTACATTCGGTGATGAACATGTTTAGCCTTCATACTTATTATTTTTCAGCTAAATTTGCAGAATTTCCCCATTTCCCTCTCTAAGGCCCTTTTTGCACAGCATTTTCTATGCGAAAGAGGGCCTGGAGCATTGCGCAATTGCGAGGAGCGCTCTGCATGACGCACTCACAATCGCGCGACACTCCAGGGCTGGAAGCCAAAAATGGTGCACGATCGCGCATTGCCCTGCGTGCACTTACCTGGCGTGCAGAGCCTCTGGAGCCGGGCCGGTCGCGCTTCCTGCCCCAGCTCAGCCTGGGAAGGTCCCAGGCTGCACTGCAGAAAGAAGAGTTGGAGCTCTCGCGCGAGCAGACAGCTCATGCAGACCTGAAGCAGCAGGGAAGGGAGAGCCTCTCAGCAGAGGCTGCTCGCGCGATCCCCGCACCCCAACCCCAGAACAAGGTAAGGTGCGGAAAGGGCCTAAGTATATCACATTTTCTAGAATGTGAGCCTCATTCATTTCATTTTTTCACAGGGCCCAATATATTGTAGATGATTTTATAAATTATAATAGACTTTACTTTGTATTATCTATTATTTATTTATTGGTTTATTATAATTTTAAGAACACTGTTTAATATTGGTTTTAACTTCCAACCAATATTGGACAAGTTAAAATCAATATTTAAAAATGCTCTGGTAGCACACAGCAACAGTAGCCTTTGTTTTCTTCTCTCTCACATTTATTTGGGTTTAGGGGGTTTTCAAATATCTGTGTAAAAGTCTCTTTTGTCCTCCAAAGTCAAAATATCTATCACACTATCCTTTTCTCATTCCTTTGTGCGTATGTGCCTTCAGTTTGCCTGCTGACTAATGGTGACTCCATGAATTTCACAGGTTTTCCTAGGCAAGGAATACTCAGAAGTGGTTTTGCCAGTTCCTTCCTCTGAAAAATATCCTACAGTACCTGGTATTATGTTTGCAGTCTCTCATCCAAGTACTAACAGAGCTGACCCTACTTAGCTTCTAAGGTCATATGGGATCTGTTGCCTTTAGGGTATTTAGGCCTCCTCTATTAAGCCATTCCAAACCTAGCTTTTATTGTTGTGGCTTGATTGTAAATGATAGTTTTTCATTATATGAGTTATCTACTCATTATATATGACTTGGGCCATTTCCGCACTACACTGTTATAGTGCTGTTATTCCACTTTCAACATTCCATGGAATCCTGGGATTTGCAGTTAAGGGAGGGGCATCTAGAATTCTCATCCAGAGAGCTCTTTAGCCTCAGTAAACTACAAACCCCAGAATTCCACAGGATGTTGAAAGTGGAATAATAGTACTATAACAGTGTAGTGCGGAAATGGCCTTGGTCCTAATTTGCTTTTTCATTACATTGTAACATCAATCTCACCACCTTCACCTGTTGGGAAAATGAGCAGAATGTCAGAGCAGACCCAAAATGGCACCTTCTACTCACCCATACTGAGATGTATTAGAAGCCAGGTCACTATGGCATACGAGGCAGAAAACCACACAGGCATCTTTGCTCATGCCTGGCAGTAAAAGCAGAAACTAAATGAACTAACCATTTGGGTGTTTTTTAATGACACCCCACATCTGCTGCCTGAGGCAACTGTCTCACTTTGCAAGTCATTTTGCATTTGTCAGTATATTCTACAAGGGCGATGAATAAATCATTACCGTCAGGTAAAAGAGTAGATATTTTGACTGTTGTAAGAGCTATGTCCTGAATAAGTAAATAGTGCCCTTCCATTATGGATATGTTGGCTATTTATGTGAGCTCTGTGCCATTCCTTTCATGGAAGAATTGACACAAAATGTTTCGGAGAATGCTAAACCTGGTCAAAAGTGTTGTATTGTTTTAAATTGTACTGTTTCTAAATTGCATTTTAGCCTTTTTAAGTGTATATTTTAAATTGTTTTAATAGTCATAATAACTAAATTTTGTCTTAATGTTGACCTTTTGTATGGTTGTAACTATACCATAATCTCATAATCATTTCAATTTGTAAGCCACCTTGAATCCCAGTTTTTGTTAAAAGGCAGGACATAAGTTAACAATAATAATATCACTTCAGTTTAATAGCACTTAAAGAGTTAAAGGTGTTTCAGAGAAAGCAGCAGTAAGAGGGTTAAGAGACAGGGATAGAGGTTGTCCCAAAGACTCCTCATCCTCTTATCCACCTCCCCGTCTTTGAGATGTAAAATGATATTCCTGGGGAACTTTCATTTCCACAAGCTTTTTCATCACTATTCTATTCTCTCATTTCTACTTAGAATGAACTGCCTGAGCTATCTGTTGCTTTAGCACCCTTAGAGAGTTTTTCTATCTTTAATGGAGCTCTGAGCATGCATAAAAGTTTCTTTAACCATCAGTGTCTTTGCTCCTTAATCAGAATTGCTAGCCATTTTATACATGCATTCTCCATCATTTAATTTGTTCAAGTGTGCACCTATCAGGTGTTATCTTGGCATGTGTATCCTTCTGCACATGTTCAGAGGCTTCTCAACATCCTGAGTCAATCAGCATCCAAGCTGGGAGTCCCTGGAAAGCAGCTGTACTGAAGGCAGAATGGCAGGTGCTGGGCTGGGAGCAATGGTATGGCTGTGCTTCTTCCTTTTCTTGTGGAAGGATCACAACAGGCAGCAAAAGCTATGAGAGCTACAAGAGGCATTAAAGTCAGGGAAACTCTGCCTTTCAGGGCATGATGAGGAGGCATGGTCAAGTTGTCGTTGGACTGTGAGTGAGCCCACTGCTGTGCTTTAACCAGGGTCTACAGAAGCCCAGCACTTCAGTGGCTGCACTTTGGTCTGCTCTGACCTTTTGGTTTGCTGCTCAGCTGAAAGGAAAGATGACACTGGAGGCATTGCTGGTGCAGAGAAGGTGTTGGCTCTGGAGGTTGCTTCAACAGCTCATGAAAGAGAGGACCACCATGGTGGGGGGTCCCAGGATCCCTGGTGGGGTCAGAGGGCCAGATGGAGCTTGGAGAACACTTTTTGATGCAAAAGAGGGTTTCCAAGCTCCCTATAATATTCAGGCAGGAAAAGTTCCTGAGACTCAGTGGCTGTAGTAGGTGGACATGAGTCACTGTGAGGGGTGGAAAGAGAAAGCATAGTGTCTCCTTAACCTGCCAGCCAGCCAACCTATCTGCTGTAACCCTCCTGAGATATTCGCACTGAATGGTCACTGGCCATTCAAGTACCTGTTGGGGTACTGGTGGAGGTGAATTTCTTACTTCTTTCTCCTTCTCCCTCTGTGAAGGACAACTCTCTCCCAGCTTCATAGGGGACAGATGTTCAGCCTTTCACATAATGGTAGTAATACAGGGCCAACCAAGTAAATCAATATATAATATTTCCAAAACAATCAAAGGAAGAAATTCCGTCTCCTCCCTTTAGCAGACGATCATCTCTTTACCACCAAACACAGTAATGACCAACACCACTGCAACTGAATTTTAAAAACATACTACTTGGATGATGAAAATAGTTGCAACTTTTACCTTACGGATACCACATTGGTTTGTACTGCTGTGGTTTATATAGATGTGCATAGATCAGAAATACTTGAATAGAATTCTGTCCTGTACCTGATTATTGTCATAGTCATTGTAAGATAGTGGACTGTAGGATTTGACTCATTACATATGATAATAATACCTTATTCCTCACCTGTTGGCCTACTGCTGTATTCATGTTTTTGATGGAGGACATTTACTGGTAAAGACCTACATGTAGTGGTAGCAGTGGTGGGTAGATGCAACATTGACCTTACCTATTGGTAAATAAACAGGAGGAGACAGGAACCAAGTCTACTATAAATGTGATTTTTCTGCAAAAGACAATATACGTAGAAGTTGGTAGTTTTTGTTGGCAGTCCTCTATAAAAGAAAGAAGAACTTGGGAAATTCCCCACAGTTTTGCTGCCATAGGACAAAAGAATCACCTGTCAAATTGATAGTGTCTTTTATCATTTTGTGGAAGAACACGTTCCTAGAGGTATTTAAGATACTCTACACAAAAATTGTATAGCAGCACTGGATGTATTCTAAAAATGAATAGAAGGAAGCACTTTTTTTAAAAAAAAATGCAAGCCATTAATACAGAATTTTTTTATCTTACACTATAGATACAACACAGTCATTGTTTTTAATTTCTCTCTAGTCCAGCTTTGGCTCTGTGTAAGAGAAATGTGATGAAAAGGAGAGTTGTGACGAATTATTCAGGAATGGGCACAGAAATACCTTTCATAGTTCTGTGCCTAGGGTATAGGGAGGAGGGAAACGTGTGGTTATCTTCATTCTGATTATCTTCATTTACAACTCCCACCCCTAGCCTTTTAGATGGCATAACACACAAAATACCTTAAGATTCCTTTGTTATACTCTGTCTTAATGGATCAGCTATCACATCTTAACGTTTTTTGCTCTTTGGGAGAAGAGTATAGATGCTGCAAACAGTGTTGAGGTCTTGACTGAAAACACTGTGAGCATAATATTTTTGAGTTGTTATTGGTTGTACTTACACAGCTGTTAGAAATAAGCACATGGTATATAATCTGAATCAACTATTATGGCCCAGCTTCCTGCATTCCTTGCTGGCAAACACTTCACTGAGCCACTGAGTCAATTTAGATGATAATTCAAGGTTTGATCTAACCCTATAGAGAGAGCCAAAATTCTGCCCTCACTTTTTCCATCCATGAGGCAATGGTCTGAAGCAGAAACAATGCCTCAGCAATGCTAAAATCATGCAGTCAGTTCTTTAGATAGAATCCAAGGACTAACAGTGTAATTAAGTCCTTTGCACATATGAGTTTTTAAGCTTTTAGGCTGCATCTGTATGGCCTATCCCTGTGCAAGAGGCAAAGGTACATCCAGCTTCATGTCCAGGGCTGAATCAGACACTGATCAATCCTTCAAACAGACTTGATGAGTTTTTTCAGTGCTTTCTAACTGGTCAGCCTTTCACATCTGCATTCCACTACTGCCTCTAAAGTCTTCTAGTTCCCCACAAGAATGCCATCATTTGCAGGCTAATATTGTTTCATAGATAGAACAAGCTGGATGTGCTCAGGAAAGCTTTAGTCCTACTTGGAAGGGCTAGATTGAGTATGAAATTATCTGCGATTGTGTTTACTGTAACAAAATTTGACATCTGTTGCTATATTGCTTCCCTGATTCTTCATCAGTGACCCAGTATTTTGTGAACCAGGTGACTTCCTGGATCAAAATGTGGACACTCTTCTCTCTGCTAACAGTATTCATGTTCCAGAGCTAAGCCTAACTTAAAATAAGTTGTGCAAAAACTTCACATTTTTGTGCTACAGCACATACATTAACTTAACCTTTGCCCTTCCACATCAAGGGAAATAATAGTCCCACTTATTCTGGTCTGGGGAATTGCATTCAGTTCTTGGTGCCTTATTTTAAGAAGGATAAAGACAAGCTGGAGCGGGTTCAAAGAAGGGCAGCAAGGATAATTAGAGCTACGGAGAATGAAGCAAATGAAGAGAGGCTGAAGGAGCTGGACATGTTCAGCTTGATGAAGAGAATATTGAGGGAGTGACTTGACTGCACTCTCTAAATACCTCACTGGCTACCACAGGTTTGTCCTCTGCTGTCTCAGAGGGTAGAACTAGCTTTAATGGTTTCAAGTTACAGGATTATAGATTTCCATTGAACATTAGAAGGAACTTTTGACAGCAAGAACAGTCTGGCAATGGAACTAATCACCTAGAGAGATGGTGGGATTTCTTTCTCTTGATGTCTTGAAAAAGAGGCTAGACAGCTACCTACTGGTAATATTCTAGGAGGATATTCTGCTTTGAGCAGGGGGTTGCACCCAAGGGTCCATGGGGCCCCATCCAGTTCCATAATTTTATAATTCTACTTGATGAGTCTGTTTATAATTCTGCTCTATGATTCTATGCCCTTGTCAGTCTTTAATCTACTGATGATTTAGAAACAAACAGTTGTATACGTTAGTGGCTGATTCTAAACACCAGAAATGAAACTTGTATTTCTGTTGACTAAAATCTTTTACCATCAACTGGACTGTTCTGTAGGTTTCTCAGAAATCCCCCCAGCTGCCATTTTTCTCCAATAATGGCTCTGGATGCCATATTATTAATATCCGTCAAGAACACTATTTTAGTAGGTGTGACATACTGGTAATTAATATTAACTGGTTTTAATTGACCATAAAATATATCCTAAATAAATACATCTTTATACATAATTATACTTCAGAATGTGGCCATTAATCAAGGTAAGAAAAGATAAGTGGGTCTGCGAGAGCAGTAATTGCCATACATGAAAACATGTATAGTATATATGGAAACAAAGAGGAAGTTCCACAAGTCAAAGGGTGTTGTTGGTTGTCTGCCATGTGTTCAGTATGAATATCTCTGGTGAACCTCACCCTTGATATTTCTCTTTTAGGATACTTTGAATGAAGCAGTGAACTTTACTACCAGAAGCTGAATAAGTGGGCCCCAGGAAGTTTGTCTGAAGTTGGGTGTATTTGTCATTCTCTATTGATAATCTTTGGGCTTTATTATCATATCCAGCTTGCCATTTATATGCAGACGACACAATCAACTATGGTAGTAGATTACGCAGGGAGAAATCTTAATATTATCTTCACACTGATTTAAATGAGCTTTAAAAGATCATCTGGTGTGATCTAGATTACTCTTAAATATTAATGAAACAAAGATCATGTTATTTGGCAGAAAACAGAAGCTGAGTAAACTGAACAACTGGCAAGCAATGTGACCTTGGAGACAGTTTATGAGTGCTAGTTTTAAAGACTTTTTTTGCGGGGGGGGGGTTCTTTTTCCTCCTATTGCAAGTCCACAGTGGCTATGAATGCTTGAAAGGGGGCCAGCTTCCTTATTTGGAAACAGTAAACACCATTATGGTGATATGGTTGGCTGGGAAGGGGTGAGATTCTGTTCATTTTCAGGTTATATTATGCACTTTAGATTTCAAAGGCTGCCTCACAACATTTGTTAGGGAGGATAAAGAGTCTTTATCTCGGACCTCTAGGCAAATTTGTTTTGAATTATGCATTGTATAAACAGTGCCGTCTGTCAGTGTAGCAACAATTGGGAAATAAAAAGCACTACTAGCTTCACTGTGACATTTTATCCTTCCATCCACTACATCTACTATATCCCTATATTTCTAGATAATAATTTCCAGAACTTTGTATTTTCAGAAAGTGCAAAAACAAAACAAAAGAAGTAACACGAAAGTGGATATTACTGGTGCTGTTCAGTACTTTTAAATCTTATTACTGAACATTTCAAGAAATTAAAGAGATATGCATATGAATTAGAATGATTATATATTTTAAATCTTTCGATGAGGATATTATTATGAATTACAAGTACTGTAAAGGTACTGAATCAAGTTCTTTCTCCTCCAGATATTTTTAATTATTCCTTGGAATTTCAAAGCCTTGAAAGAGATGGTCAAACTTTGTTGTTTTGAGACAAATATTTAATGATTTTTTTAAAAAAGAAATTAAGCTCAAGTTTACAAAATTTGTTACAGACTAGTGCATTTACCGATTTAGGATTATCTTCTATGGTGGCATTTATTGTATTGCAGTGAAATTGGTTCTTATTTCCTTTTAATCCTTTCCAAAAGTAAGAATTATGGAGGATATACATTTTTTTCCTCTGTATGTCCACCATCTGCATTATTTAAGCAGTAATGATGTTGAAAACAGCAAAACTGGCTGTTTTTTCCCTTGCCCTTTGCAGTTTAGGTAGAAGATGCAACTCCTATTTATTCTTGGCTTGTCATTGAGGGGAGCTAATAATATGATTTTGATTTTCCCTCAATGGTAATACCAGTGCTGCTGGTGGTACACAGAAACATTATTGATGTGTGCAACTAGGATTCAGATTTTGATAAATGGAACTGGCCTGGCTAAAGTGAGCTTCCTAGCTGCTTTTCAAACCTGGTGACCCCTTTTTCAAAAGCTACACTGAGGGTTGAGAGAAGTGGACTTTGACGATTAGGACTTGGAAGGGGAGCTGTGTAAGACGTTTCTCTGAATACCGAAGTCAAGATCATCCATACCATAGTATTTCCATTTTCTAAATTTGGTTGCAAGAGCTGGACAGTAAAGAAAGCAGAAAGCTTACCTTTTAAGACTAATTAGGAAGCCACAGGAAAGCTTTCAAACTCATGAAAAACCTTCAAAGGAGTGAAAGTTAAATACAGGTGGAGGGAAAGAGGCTAGAGAAAAGAATTTTGCCAGGTAGAAAAGAATCCTGATTGCATAGAATGTAAGAGTCTTTAAATACAATACATAAATTTAATTAGGTGAAGCCATACTTGGTGGGAACAGAACAAGATCTTTGATCAAACTGGAGCTACAGAGAAAGAGATTTTTGCTTACTTTCTTTTGAAAATACCCTGCTGCATCTTAAACAAGAACCTGCTCCATCTTAAAATTTAACAAATATCTTATGACATAAGGCTTCATGGACTACAGCTCACTTCATCAAATGCAAAAAGAGTTAATACCAATTTGCATATATCACACTCTGTTACATTACACACTGTTGGTGGGAGTCTTTAAGGTGCCACAAGACTCTTTGTGGTTATTTTGCAAGCAGGCTAATGCTACTAGTCTTCTGCAAATTGTTGCTTTTAAAAAATGCCAAATGTTATTTGACTTTACATTTAGGTTTAATGGGTCCCTTGTGGCTGCAAGGCAGAGAGCAGAAATGAAGGAAAATGTAGCAGTCCTTATAACTGGCAGAGATGGATATTATTTTTAGATGGTGCTTGTGCTCTTAACATAACTCAAGATTCCAAATCTAAGCATAGACTACTGTAGTTTTCTAAGTATGCTTCGACAATCATCTAAGTTCGGTCTGTAGGAATATAACAGCTGAAGTTATTTAACCTTGTTTCTCATCAAAGCAATATTATCCACAAAGTCAATGATTTTTATAACTGATTTGAAAACAACAGTTGCAGACTGTTAAAAATGATTTTTAAAATTTTATATTCATGACTTTTGTCATTAGTTAGCATATTTTTATGATTCTATTAAGTACCAAAAATAGATAAAAAAGTTGTTGAAAGACTTTTTAAAATAATTAACTAATATTTGTGATCAGCTGCAAAATGGCATCTTCATTACCTGCCCCTCTTTTGAACCATCTCTGTGAGATCTACCTTTTGAAAGCTTCGATGGTAAGGGACTGCATTCAAGTACTCTGCAACTTGAGCACCTTCCATCTTTCTGACTTTTGGCAGCCCTACGGTGAACCTATCACAGGATTTGCTGGGTAAGATGTGTTCAGAGGGGATTTGCCTTTGCCTTCCTCTGAGGCTGAGATAGTGTGACTTGCACAAGGTTACCCAGTGGGTTTCCATGGCTGAGCAGGAATGCAACCCCTGGTCTCATACTCCTATGAAAATGCCCTTTTGCTGAGGAAGAGTTATGGAATAATATTGCTTTCCACTGGTTTAGAAAAGAACAATGTCTCCATGTCAGTGGTGGGAATCTTGCAGCCTACATATGTTGGTGCACCCCTAGTGAGGAATGCTGCAGTGTAACAATATTTGCAGGGACACTATCCATAGTTCCAACTCCTACTGTTATGAAATGATTACACCACCATTACACTAATCTCATTATTTCAGACCTCTCTTCACGTCAATACATTGGGCCCTCCTTTACTGTGACCTCTGTGTGTATGATGTCCAGCTTATGCAAAGCATTGTGTCCCGATACCTAAAATGGTGGTGACATGCATGCAGACATGCTGAAGCACTTGTGTGCACATCACTGCCAGTGAATATAATGGTATGTGAGTATTCACTCATGCAGGGGTCCTGTTCCAGGAACCCCCTTATTCATGGGCCTGCTGCACACCTAAGGGTGAGGATCCATCTGCACAATATATGAACAATGTTGTGGAGCTGCATGGGAATTTTTTCCACCAATGGGTATGTATGCACTGCATTGTATGTACTGAGATCAACAACAGCAGCATGGGAGGGATCAATTTCCTCCTGTCTGTTTTGTATTTGAAGGCTGCAGGTTCTGGGGTGGGGAACCCTTCTATCTGTACCACTGAGGTTTATCTTTACTGCCTCCCTAAACTGGGACTCAAGGTTCTCATTCATGCTACAGAATTATACCAATAATTATAGAATTATTATTCCACTTTAACAACCATTCTTCCCTCCTTGGAATCCTGGGGTTTGTAGTTTGGGGAGGCACTGGACCAATCCGGTTGAAAATACTATCTCGCTAAACTGCAAGTCCCAGGATTCCATAGGATGGAACCATGGTAGTTATGGTGAAATAATAAGGTGATAATTCTGTAGGCGATCAGGCATCAGGTTTTTAAATAAAAACAATGAGAGGAGGTTAAAATCTTCTCCACTATTCTGTAGTGGTCCTGATCTCAAACCTTTGCTCCCAAGAAGGAAAAAAAAACTGAAGTGGTAAATTTTTCAAACAGAAAAAAAGACTTATACAGGTGTAGCTGCACAATGTATATTTCAAATATTGTGTAGTTTGGACCTTATGAAAGAGTACAACAACCAGTCAAGATGGATTTGTGGATGAAATGCAGCTGAGTAAGTGTTGGAGAAGCCAGAGTGAATTTTCCAAGATTCAGGATAAATGAATAAACAATTCAACAAAATCTGTTTATGGCAGAAAGAATTGTCCAACTCTAGCCCAAATTTCCATAGATCTTCATAGCATCTAGTGGACACTACTACACCAGAATTTTAAATATATTGGCACCTGTGTTAGATGGGGTTTAGTTATTATTAATTGCTTCCAAGTTGGATGGTAATCACTTTTGTCCATGTTGCATTGATTTTCTGTATTTGAACTTGTATGATGAGTGAGCAAGATTTATGGTAAGATAAAAGAAAATGGACAGAGCTGCAATGCAAAAGGTAATACAAAACAGCTGCTCAGGTTTAATACTATGAAGTCCACAGCTAAGCTGTAGTCTGTCAGTATCATTAGGCAGACCTGAGAATTTGCTCTTACTAGTTCAGAAAAACTAGGCAAGTAGCCACTTCTTTGAGCTAATCCTTCTATCACGCAAGTGCACAGGCATGAAAAGTAGTGGAATCTTTAGCAGTCTTGTGCACAGTAGCATGGACAATGAACAAACTATTCAGTTGAGTTTGGCACTCCACTGCTGTAAGTCTCATTCAGCCCAAGTCTTTACTGCTAATAGTTCTGTTAGAGCCAAATCACACACTCAGTTCTGTTGATATCTGGCTGTTTCTTGCCAAATTGATGCATACATAGAAAAAATGGGTCATCTGAACTGCTCACCATAGGCACAAAATGCTATATCTTATGGTGGAATATAAAAGCATAGATTTTGCTCATTCAGACATGCAAGCAAATACAGATCTGATCAAGAGTAGGTTTCAAATCCAAAGAGGGAAGCAGTTCTCATGAGCAAAAGCAAAATGGCCATGGCTACTTCTTCTCAAAGTTAATCAATCTGCTATGAAATTAAAGAAATGTTATCGCAATGGTAAACGTTAGCATCCATTGCTAAGATTTACCATGTGGATGAACAAATGCTATAGAGTGGGAGGCACTTGCACCTGTATAAGGTGTAAATAAGAGATAATTTTGGCATGCACTGTTACTCTCAGCTCTTTAGCATTTGGACATGATAAGCAATCACCTGCCAAAAAACTCTTCTCAGACAGCTGTTAACATTTATAAGGCCCCAGGGGATAGATGGGGTCAGTCTATTCTGAGTCCATGTCACATCCCCAAATCTTCAGTTCAAATGTCCAGTCCATTTTGGTCATTTCCTTAATCTACCATTTTTGCACAAAATTAAACTATGTATATTTGAGTATATTTTTCTAATGAAATTTGATGCTTTACCTCAAAATGTGCATGTATGAATGCATTTTTCCCTTGTTAAAACACAATTTAAAAACATTTGCTTATGGGGAACTGTTTTCAGCTGAGAAATGCATAATAAAATTACAGACCTTGCTGTGCATTCCCTCTTCTAATTTCTGATGATGTATGATCATTCCACATGATCTATAACCAATTATGATGGTATTGGTCACAATTCTGCCAATAGATTTGACTATAAGTAAAATCAGTCTGTGTCAAAATCTTCAGTGAATGAAACCACAATAGCATTGCACCAACAAAAGTTTTTACAAGAACTTGGAACAACAACACTGAACATCAACTTTTGACATGATGGGTCTACAAAGAAAGAATATTCCCCCGCTCCACTGCATGTTAGACCATCTTATTCCTTCTGTTTTCAAGGGCATACTAAATCCTTCAAAGATGGATAAACTCCTTAGCAGTGAGACAAGGGAACAGCGGGGAAATGTGAGCATTGTGTTAAAAATAATCCTGCTGTCAGCCTGGTTAAAAAAACCCACACAGATGTTTTACTAGTAATTATTATTATGATAATTCATATAACTAGGAATAAAATAAAGCATAATTGTTTACTGCTGCTTGTTTCCCCAGACACCATAGGAGATGAGAAAGAAAACCTCAAAGGTTTTACTCTTGCTTAAATAGTATTTTCTTCATTTAACTAGGAGTAAATATGGAAATAAAATGGTTTTCATACCCAATGCACATGAGATGCAAATAGATATTTCACACATACATTCTCAGCCAAGTCACCAGAGGCAAAACAGCCATTCTGGGGGAAGATCACCTTGAACTTCATCTCTGCTTAGGGAGAACACTTCTCTGCTTTCTCCTGTGAAATAGCTTGTAAGAGAAAATGCAATGTAATCTTTAAAAATGTTCCCCCAATGAATCCCATATGAATGAAAAGGAGTTGTACAGGAGTTTGGTCATCCCAATTCACTTCAAACAGGCTTCTGTTCCCCAATTTTTAGAAATCATATGCTCTGTCTAAGAATTGGCACATTCTTGGTAGGGGTGGGCCAATCGAATTCTTGAATCCTCAGCAAGGATTCAAGATTCGTGAATCCGAATCCCTGTGCTAAAATAGGCAAACCGAATCTTTTGAATCCACCAACCAAAGTTTGTTGGAGACCAGGACGCCTGAAAACCTGGGAGACCAGATACACAAGGGGAGATGGTAAGTAGGTGAGTTTTTCTGTTGGAGTAATAATGGCCTTTGCTAACAATTTCAGAAATTACATATGGGGTTGTATGCTAATATATTTAAACTGAACATTTAACATTTAAGTTCGGCACTATTTTCTGTGCTGAAAACCAATGGTATGTATAAATGCTGGGGTCAGTGTGTCTGATGCCTATTAGAAGTAGTGGGGCAGAAGGCAAGGTCACACAATCTCATCCAGTGATTGCCACATGTAGGCCACTGTACCTCCTTCTACAAGACCAGTGCCTGGTTGTAAACTTATAGCTAGAATAGGATGAGAAGTGAAATGTCTGTCATGGTTTCTCATAAGCCACATGACAAACCACATGTAGCAGAAAGGAAAAATTGTTTTTAAAAATTGGCATCTCCAGGGCCCACCAAAGGCCTGACTAGCTGGGAGGTACAGTCTTCTTGAGATTTCGAGGCCAGCTGAAACATTCCTTTGCATAGCTCCCTTGCAAACCTCGTTCAGACACAATTCTGGGGTTTGGAGTTTTACAAGGTGTCACAGCCTTCTCTGCCAAAGTCTGCTGCTGCATCATCAAACTACAAACCTCAGGATGCCAGAATGAACTATGCAAAGAAAAGCCAGTTTTGGCCTAGATTATCTCTGTGCTGTAGTATGTGGCCCTGTTTACACAGGCCGGAAAATGTGGGATTAATCCACATTTTTCTGCCTGTGTAGAAAGGGCCTTCATGTCATTTTCAATCTGGGGAGATCCTGAGGTAAAACTATGACAACTGTCCTGGCCAGATTTCTTCAGAGGGAAGTCTGCCTTTGCCTAGGCTTCTGCTAAGGCTGAGAGAGTGTGTCTTGCCCAAGATTATCCTTCTTTCCCTTCCTTTTTAAATCCTTTTTTAAAAAAGGATTCGAAAGAGTCGAGATTTGTGAGATTCGTGGATTCGCAGAAACTTCCAGGGATTTGGATCTGGATCGGATTCGGAAAATTATGGATTTGTCCCATCCCTAATTCTTTGCATAAGGGAAAAAAATAAAAAAAAGCTTGTTGTGCATGCATGGCCATCAGGGCAATGGATTATTAGATTAATTGGATTAACTGGGACTTCAGGATTGCCAAAATGTGGGTAGGAAGAGAGAGAGAGAGAGAGAGAGAGAGAGAGAGAGAGAGAGAGAGAGATCAGTTGTCCTGTCTGTCAAGACTTTCTTTTATAAAATGGAGGAAGGGAAGGAGAGAAATCAAGAAATGTGGCAGCACCTTTAAGACTAACTGGTTTTCATTTAAGCATGAGCTTTTGTGGATATAAACCCACTTCTTCAAATGCAGTACTGAGTGGTATTAAAGCTTTAGCTTATAAAACATATTTATATATTTGTGGGAGCAGGATAGAATAAGATAGGATCCAGAAAGATGCCAATTATGTCCCCTGCCCCAGTGATGTAGATTGGTGTGAGCAAGAGAGGGGTGGGGTGGGAGGGAGGAGCAATGGTGCATGTGGGAGGGGTGACAGCAGTCTCTGTGTGGTGGGTTTGCACAGTTGCAGTTGTATCAAAAGGCTAAACAAGGGATTTTGTTGTGTATTCTCAATGTACTGATCAGTGGATCGAGCTCCACAGAGTGTGGAGCTTAGAAGACTATTGTACTTGTGTAGAGTGGTGTCAAGAAAGTGGATTGTTCTGAGTACTATGAGACTCAGGCTCATAGTAGGGTGGAAATTGTCAAAATCTTCATGGAAATTCTCAAGTGATTGCTTTCTATTACAAATTACAAAGATGTCATCAAGAAATCATAGGTAGAGGAGAGGTTTGTGGTTGCATGGTGCTCAGGAAGTATTGTTCCAGGTCAGCTTTTGCATACTATAGTGCCCATGTCAGTGCCACTGACTTGGAGGTTTATATTATTAACTACTTTAATTGAGTGAATAATATAAACCTCCAAGTCAGTGGCACTGACATGGGCACCACAGTATGCAAACATCTTCATAGTTGACCTGGAACAATGAGTAAGTATACAGTGGCAGAGTTTGGTGGCTAGCTGTGCTGTAGCTCCATTCAGCACGGTATTCTTGATGACATCCTGGTGTGCAGTGTTGGTATATAGGGATTCTACATCCATAGTGGCTAGGAGGGTGTTCTCAGAGAGGCTGTGAATGGACTGTATTTTCCTCAGGAAACCAGTTCTATTCTTCACGTAACTTGGAGAGTTGATGGCATATGGCCTGAGAACTGAGTCCCTATATCCAGATATCCTCCTAGAATTTCCTAGCTCCCATGGTCTCTGATCATGTTGGCTGATGAGTTCTGGGAGCTGTAGTTCAAAAAAGTAAACTTTCTAGACTCTTTTTTTGAAAAAAGGAAAAATTGCAGTGAGATGTTTCTTTCCCCTTCAACATTCATATAGAATGAATGCAAAGCCACTTAAATATTCATATCAGATTAATGCAAAGCAAGGCATCTCAAATATTCCTAGAATTAGGAATATTTTTCAAGAAGTTTTAGCTTGCTTGCTTACTTTGTGGAATGCTTTGATGTTGCATGTTATGTTAACATTTGACCCACTGAAGAGAAATGTCATATAATAGGCTCAGAGTGATGAAAGAAAACATTACAAACTTGTTAGAAAGCTAACTAGGAACTGAAGAGATTTAATCAAGCAAGCACTTCACTGAGAGATGGTTTTTCCCTGAAAGAGAGGGTTAATTTATTACAGTGATTCCAATCACTTGATAAAGGTGTGAATTTGGTTTACTTTGATGAGGTTTATTGCAAGATTCCAGAAAATCAATTTTACTGTCAGCAGTATTAAACCCAAGGGAATATAAACAGTGTATGTTCTATACATAACTTTTTGTTACTACTCAGTGGATCACTGGGGAAATTATATGTTTACCTTGAAGAAGGGTTACAGCTTACATTCATTGTCTTGGGCTGGTCCTAGTCTACCTATCATAGGGAAATAAAACAAAAATGTTAAGGCCCTGAATCAACTCTTAACTTGTCTTTATGTGCCCTGAGGTATATGAATGTTCAAGTAGTAGCAGCTTGATCTCACAAAGGACTTTAAATAACTACAACACAGCATTCTTCTCCTTCACGTTCCTCTTTAAATAAATGGCAAATATGGTCACTCCATGTGCTACCGGTTGTTGTTGGACATGGGTCAGTTCTGTTCCATAGAATCATACAATAATAGAGTTGGAAGAGACCACAGGGGCCATCCAGTCCAACCTACGGCTAACATCCTGAAACACATATCAAAGCACTCCCAACAAATGGCCATCCAGCCTCTGTTTAAAAACTTCCAAAGACGAGGATTCCACCACACTCCGAGGCAGCATATTCCACTGCCGGAGAGCTCTGACTGTCAGAAGTTCTTCCTGAGGTTCAGGTGGAATCTCTTTTCCTGTAGTTTGAATCCATTGCTCCTTATCCTAGTTTCTGGAGCAGTGGAAAACAAGCCTGTTCCCTCTTCAATATGACATCCTTTCAAATATCTAAACCTGGCTATCATGTCCCCTCTTAACCTTCTCTTCTGCAGGCTAAACATACCCAGCTCCCTAAACCACTCCTCATAGGGCATGGCTTCCATACCCTTCACCATTTTGGTTGCCCTCCTCTGGACATGCTGCAGCTTGTCAATATCCTTCTTGAAATGAGGTGCCCAGAACTGGACATAGTATTCCCAGAAAAATCTAACAGAATTCAAAAGGGTACTGATTTGAAATCATTTTGTCTGAGCTAGTGGTCTAGTTATTTTTTTCAAAGTTTTCAAATGAAAGTCATTTGGCTATGGAGATGAATTGACCAATTAGTTCTGCTTTCTGTGAGTTTTAAGGGGTTTTAAATCTCAAACCTTTCTGGTTGAATATATAAGAAAATACAAATTTTTGTACATTCTTTTAAAAAACTGAAAACAATGTCAGTCACTTGGCTAAATTCAGCAGGTGCTGCTCTTCCCACTATGTGTAGGATTGTGCTAGACATACATGCAGGGTAGCTGTTAAATATGAGAACCCAATTTTATAAAAAAGAGTTGGAACCCCTAATTCAGCACTACAGATACAGCAGAATAAATACAGATTCAATGTGTGTGTGTGTTTTTTCAAAGCTAAGCATCAGAAATCTCTAAGTGGAGAATCTGCCTGCTTTGATCTC
Source organism: Cyclura pinguis (assembly GCA_030412105.1). NCBI lineage: Eukaryota > Metazoa > Chordata > Lepidosauria > Squamata > Iguanidae > Cyclura > Cyclura pinguis. The sequence continues at coordinate 165,508,937 of CM059603.1, read as the reverse complement.
TCACATTCTTTTTTTTAAAAAATACATGTTCTTTATGTTTTATGTAATTTATGTAAACGCTTGCCCATTTTGGAAATTTCATATTTAAAAAAAGAAATAAGCCAAAGTCCTCACTGCTTCCTACTTGAACACAATCCACCTAGTCAAGCATTTTAAAGTCCTTAAGGGGAAGAGCTAAGCATCCAACACTGCAATCCTTCACACATTTCCTTGGAAGTCAGCTCCATTGAATACACTGGGCATATTTGTTGTAATATAAGAAGAAAGAAAGACCTACCACAGACTTACACAAGTATCTTCATCATTAGGGCTTGGGGAAAACCATAAGAAAATTTTTCTTACAGTCTTCCTCTATTTACCAGAAACAAAATGCAGTTTCTTTCCAATTCTTTCCTCCACTCAATCCAAACAGGTGGAGATAGTCTTGCTACTAAGAATCTGTACTGCTTGGCAAGTTTTTCTCTAATAAATATTCCCTGCCTCCTTGTTTAATGCAACATTTGTCTCCTCCCTCTCCATGACTTCACTTCCTGCTTACAGTAAGGTAAACCTTTTCTTGGGAAAAATAAAGGGGAAGTTACCAGTCAATGGTGGGGGAGTAAATGAGCATAAGAGAGCATAAGTAAATATGCATTTCTCTTCTTCTAATTTAATCCAGTCAATCAACCAGCTAAGGCAGCAAGCATGGTAGTATAATTTCATGTCAGGCAAGCCCATTCCACTACCTTTCTAATGAGTCTTAATCTTCCATTTTATTTGCAGCTTTTTGCTGTTCCATATGAATTTAGCAAGATCCTTATTCCACTGATTGAATGGAATAATTGAATCATTGGTTGATTGAATCATTTATAATTATAGAGAGATTCTGAAATAGAAAGATTATTCTAGGTAGAATATTCATTTTAATTGTTGCTAGTTTTCCTAACATTGACAATATTCTTATTCCTCCTATTCTTAACCCTCTCTCTTTCTTATTTTACCTTTCTTCAATTCTTCTTATTGTTATTACTTTTCCACAGTATCTACCCTGCAAATATATTTTCCTCAATCTAATTGATTCAACCTGAGTTCTTTACCCATTTTATTATGAATTTATATTCCCATCCTATATAAATTATCAATTAATAAACATCTGACTTATCCCTATATATACCATATTATAGCTTATCCAATATATATATCCACTAATACATGAACTTAAGCCACTTTCATAACTCTATATCTCTTATTAATACTTATTTATGCTATTTATACTATATACTATATCTCTTATTTATCAGCAATATACTAATTCATTGTATCTATACCCAAATTAATTAGAGAGGTCACATATTACAAATTAATTAGAGTACTAAAAAAAATCAAGTACAATCAGACCAAAAAAATCAAATATAATCAGACCAAATCAAGTATATTCTATTCAGTGTAATTGATTATCTAATCACAATATATATTCATTATTTTATAATTATGAACTTCTATTTACTCATTCCTAATCCAAATCATTTTATATAGCTACCAATATTTATCAAAATAAATCCAGCAAGCTATATCTGGTAAATTCTAATTCCAATTAATAATCATCACAGTACAGTAATCGTCATAACTAGGGATGGGCCAACTGAATCTGCAAATCCTCGAATTCTTGAATCCTGGGCAAGGATTCGAGATTTGCAGATCCGAATCCCTGGGCCAAAATAGGTGAATCGAATCTTTCAAATCCACACCTCTTCCTGCTCCTGCTGGTGCGATCGGGCCGGGGGGGGACGGGACATGGCAAGGAGCACGATCCTGCACTCCTTGCTCTATTCCCGCCCACCGCCACCATGATCAGTGCATGGAGAAGGCAGTGGGGAGCACGACCCTGCGCTCCCCCTCTATTCCCACCCATTGCTGCCACGATCGGGCCCACGGTGGGGGGAGGAGGTGGTGGGGAGCACAATCTCGCATTCCCTGCTCTTTTGCTGCCCACCTCAGCATGATCCTGCCCGGGGCCAGAGGCAGAAGGCTGTGAGGAGTGCAATCTGGTGCTCCCAGCTCTTTTGCTGCCGGCCCCTGGTGTGATCCAGCCCGGGCTGGTGGCAGAAGGTTGCGAGGAGAGCGATCTCGCGCTCCCCATTCTTTTCCTGCCCCCCCCCCGGGAGGATTCGAAAGATTTGAGATTCTTGAGATTTGTGGATTTGCAGAACTTTCCAGAGATTTGGATCCAGATTCGGATTCAGAAAATTCTGGATTCGTCCCATCGCTAGTCATAACATAATAGACAATAAGGAAACAGAGAGAATTGGGGGGGGGGGAGATCAGAACAGCTCCTCTAGCCCAGCCCAGTATTTTATTTTATTTTATTTCATTTTATTTTTATTTTCCTCAACTTTTGATAGTCTCTCTCTTTCTTTTGGCAATAAGAGTCAGTCTGCTTTCCATAGAGTTGCTTAGTATAAAAGGTAGATTTGATTTTCCTTTTCTTTTCCTCCTCTTGCTTCTCTTCAACATCATTGCCTTTTTTCCCTGTTGTTCCATTCACTATTCGTCTACTATTTACATCTTAACAGTGAGTCTTCCTCTAGAGTCCATCAGCTACTTTTGGTTTTAGTTTAGGCCCACTACTACTGTCTGGACTTTAATACCCTATATTAAATAACAGGGTGATGAACAAAGCTACCCCCTTGTCTCCAATAAATCTTTCTCTTTCCTATGTTCCAATATGTATAAAGCAATAGATTAGAGTTCGTACAGTTAGAGGCTTTCCTTACCACTCATTCCAAAACTACAAAGTCTTTCCAAAAGTAAGGTGAAAAGCAGAAAACCTCAAGCCAATTGTCTGTTTGCCGCTCTCTCCCATTGCCCCGCCTCTCTGAACTCGTGCAGCAAGAAAACCTTGAGATGATTGGAGAGTGGTGATCTCTTTTTTAAAAGGGTGCCTTCCCGTTATCAAATTCTAGAATTTAGATGTAGAGTGATCCCTGCACTGGGTATCTTTTACCAATTTTGGAACAGGAAAATATTTAATTGCCACAGTTCTTCTTGCTCAGTTTTTAAAAGTGGTGATGAGGATTTTTCCCCATTGGAGCCCTCAAAAGGTAAGGGCTGCTTGAAGGACCTCTTTGGCATTTTCCGTGTCCTGTTTCTTTGATGTTTCTCCAGGCACCCATGCCAGCAATCCAGTCCTTATCAAGCACCTCCAGACTCTCTTTTCCAAGAGGGTACTTGCCCCACTATTTATAATTTTAATAGTGGATTCTCGATTTTATGGGGTGACTGTCCCTCCTGCAACTGTGCAGAGAGACTGCTGAGCTCCTCGCTGCAGCCACCAGAAGTCTGCACAACTCCACTTTCACAAGTGTAAACATGAGCCATTGCATTCTTCCAGGTGTGCTTAGAATGTTGTGGCACTGGGGATCATAATGGTCACACTGGACGTCCCAAAGACCACAAGCAGTCTACGACACACATGATGCCCACTTCTTTCTAGGGTAGACCCTAGAGAACTCTTTAAACTGGATTCCAACCTGGGGTCTCTCTGAGTTAGAAAAAAAATATGACTGTCGCACCTGTACAGCTTTGAATTTTGCAAAGAGCTAAGAAATATGAAAGTTGCCAACAGAGGTGCCAAAATCATCTTCGTAAACTCTTCTAACCTGTTTGTGGATTGGATTAAGAAACAGAGTCCCACTTCTTCCTCTTTGTAGTACAAGAAGTTTGTGTGCTCTCATTCTTTTTTGAAGGTTAAATGCTTGGGCGGCCTAGTAGCTGTCCCTTTTCAGCTGCCTCAACTGCTTAGGTTCTTTCCCCAGGCACCTGAAAGCATGCTCAGCACACACGTGCGGACACACACACTCCGGCCCTTTTTTTTACCTACCGACTTGGATAGAAACAGTGAATGAGCAAATGGTGTCAGCCAAGCTATTTGGCTTTGCAAATTACACTTGCCAATATCACTTGAGGGGGCCACTGTTCCTTCAACACAACCACAGCTTCCTACTTCTGGTCTAAATTGCTCATTGCATGTCATTCTGGGTTTCCAAAGAATTATATGCCATGCAACAAAAAGTAATTTTGCACTCAAATGGTCAAACCACTTTAAGAGTAACTACAGTGATGGACAAATGACTCAGTTGAACACAAAAATATACGGGAACATTATTTACTAAGATCAGAGTACAATTTAGGCTTGAAAAGCACTTGCCACAGATTTATATGAATGAAATCAGTTCTGTGCTTTGCCTCCCAAGAGCTGAAATTCACTACCTTCTTTCTCCACACATAGTTTGCCTGTGTTGGATCCAGAACAGGCATGGTTAGGGTCATTTCTCTGCAGCAGATGTGTGATAACAGAGGCTAAAGCAAACACAATTTTTAAAAAGGCAGCAGCTATGAAGAAGTGACTTTTGGCAGTATGAGAATTCAGTGTTACTTTTGCTGTTTATGTTGGCATCTCAAATTATCAACATAATTTTCAAAGTCAGTGGCCCTGCTTTACCAGACATGACAGATTTTTAATTAGATGCTACTAAAACATATTCTGTCCATTAATCTGTATTATTATGGGTGCCAATTCTGCACACAATTGGCTTCAGTGAGATTTGAGGGCCTAATTGCATAGGATTTGAGCATTTGTACTATATTTCTGAATAATTTTCTGTAATGTCTTATGTAATGAAATGAATGCTCGGTTTCCTTTCTCTTTCTTTGTTATAATATATTATAATATATAATAATAACTTCCCCCTGCAATCAGCTAGAAACCAGCAACTGGTTCTGCAGATGGTGCCGTCATGAAAGATTTGGTTTGTTGGGCTGTGGCCTGCGTTTTCATGAAGAGTGACTTTTGGGAAGAGATAGGTTACAGTTGGTAAGAATGTATTTGCTACGAAAACTGTAGACCTGAAGAGAGCTTTAAATTTAGCTACGGAGAAGAGGGGCACAGAATCCAGGCAGGTATGAAGTCATGAGGACAGTAGCCTTAAAGATACAGGGTAAATGGGTCAATAATAAAAGAATCCACCATGGGTAGATCTTTGTTTGGATCTCTGAACTAAAATTAATATATATCACAACATAAAAACAGGTCACGCCAAACTAATTTTATCATTTTTTTCTGATGCATTCATAAGCTTGGTAAATCATGGGGATGCTGTGGATGTAGCATATCTCGATTTCAGTAAAGCTTTTGACAAGTTGCCCAGGATATTCTTGCACATAAAATAGTAAACTGTGGACTTGTAAATGGCTGACAAATCAAAATCCAAAGAATGTTCAGCAGTGGTTCCTTTTTGTCTTGGAGAGAAATGACTAATGGGATGCTTGAGGATTCTTTCCTGGTCTTGTGTTGTTCAACATATTTTATAAAAAGCTTGGATGACGCAATAGAAAGTATGTTTATCAAATTCTCATATAAGACCAAATAAGGAGGGGTTAGCTAATACTCCTGAGGACAGAATCTGGATTCAGAATGACCTTGACAAATTGGATAGCTGGACTCAAACTAACAAAAAGAATTTCAATAGGTATAAATGTAAGGAACTACATCTTGCTAAGAAAAATGAAATGCACAAATATAGGATTGGTGGTACCTATCTTGACAACTGTACATGTGAAAAGGATCTGGGGGTCCTAGCAGGCCACAGTATAAGTCAACAGTATGGTGCAGCAATCAAAAATGCCAACACAATTCCACACTGTATCAATTAGAATATACTATGCAGATTGAAGGAAGTAATGGCAGCGCTCTTTTCTGCTTTGGTCATACTTCACCTGCAATAATGTGTCATGAACCAAATTACAAGAAAGGAGATTCCACTTAAACATTAGAAAGAAGTGCCTGGTTGTGAGAGCAATTTGCCAGTGGGATACACTACCTTGGAGGGTGGCAGGAAAGACCCTCTTTAAACAGAGGTTATATGTGTACAAATTCTACCAGGGTTGAGCATGCTTTTACAAAACAGATAATACATTCGTTTTAAAAAATTGATCATAGAATCATAGAAATCATAGAAATGTAGAGATGGAAGAGACCACACGGGCCATCCAGTCCAACCCCCTGCCATGCAGGAACACCCTCAAAGCACTCCCATACCCTCAAAGCACCGCGATTTTGTTGAACTCCCTGTATTACTCAGACTAATATAATTTAGTTGAGGGTATAGGGGCTACTATTGTATCCTCTTTAAATAATCAGAAGTCAGTAAAGAGTAGACATTAACAAGTGGGAGGATTCAAGAATGGGAATGGAAGGTCAACCAATATCCCTATCTATCTAGCCTGTGGTCTGGTCTGGTCTGGTCTTTTCTTTGCTTTTCTTTTCCTTTTTGCCATTTAGGTTTTCTTTTCAGATGCATTCCAATTCTAGCTAGGCCTTTTAAAGTTATCTTCAGATAGGACTAGTGTACTTACAAAATCAGAACTCATAGTTAAAGAAAATCCATTGGAGGATACACACCAATACTCATGAAATACCTGCTTATAAAATAAAGATAAAACTGGGTACAGTCTGCATTTGAGCATTCTTTGGTGTTGTCTTGTTGTCTTCAGTGCACTGTGCATTTGCAGCGGGCAAGACAAGTCTACCTTTGAAGCTGAAACACTCTCAGGTTGAAGCTTTCAATATCTCCAACCCGCTCTTGTGCTCCTGCCAGCAGAGCAAAAGGAAGAAAGCAGTGGTATATTCCTTTTTTTTAATGATTTCTCTCTCATTGCAAGCAATAGGAGAGAATACATGTACATCATACCCAAGGATGGTGGAAAGGAGGGGAGTTCTGGGGCCAGAATATGTTGGACCCTTGTGGCTCTTGGCCTCTCTTGATCTGTCCATGTCTTACCCCTATGTGCCCATTTTTAACTTCTGATGGCTGCATTCCAAGTTTAAGGAGGCAAGGAGAAGAGATCTGAGGTCAACTCTGAGGTCAAATTGGGATCCAATCTGTCTTATGCTTCCTGAAACACTGTTCCAGGGGCAAGAGCAGCACACAGCCTTTCCTTTTGTAAAACATTCCAACCAAGGTAAGAATTAGCTGTGCAAAACTGCTTTTCACTTCTGTTCAAGATTTGTGCATAAAATAACTAAATTATATTTAGGTAGCTTAACAAATTATGCAAAAATATACACTATGAATATTTTATATTTTAGAACCCTAAAGCCTTTGACAATTCTACATCTGCATCAACCTGCATCATACCCAGATGAATTCAGTACCAGATAAGTTTCTTCTTTCCCCGAACTTCACTCCTAGTTTTTTTTTTCAAAAAAAGGAGGCTGCTTTCCTCAATAATATTATAAAGAATGTCTCAGAGGACTTTACATAAAAATAATTCCTGTAATTGGTATTCTTTCTGCTTTTGCAGAACACTGGGAAGATATTCCCAGTTCACTTTTTGATTTGATTTTAAAATTCTTCTAATCACATGAAGTGAAATGATGTGTGCAAATGCAGGAATAAGTTTTTCAAAAACCTGCAGCGGAGATGTGTTTCAAGGTATCTCTGGTTGTTGATTTCAAAAGACTTTCTGTTCAGATACTATACTCTTGCAGAGTATGTTCTGCTCTCCTCCACCATCATCAATAATGACTTTATTATGTGTCCTGGGGGCTCTGGGAAGTAGTCCCTGGGATCACAGAATAGTTCTGCTTCTAAGGTTGAAAAGAGAGGCCCGGTCATGGAGGACAATCTTCATACATCTTAGCACGTGTAAAAATCTTTGTAAAATTTTGAAGCTCTACCTTTAGTAGAATGAAAAAGAAGGAGACTGTGAGATGTGATTGATGAACCAGGGGAGACTTTGGAACTATGAGATTAAATGACTTCCCAGTCCTCAGACTTGTCTTTGGCACAGAGGGAGACATACACCATCCTCTGATAGCGTACAACATTTTCTTCCCTTTGGGTTCCAACAGAGGCAAAACTGATATTTTTTGAGGGGCAGAAAGTGAGGATGGATGGAGACAAACAATGCCCTTCCCTCCTTTTCCATCTCCCATTGGCTAAGGTATTTCTTTTAGTTCTCAGATAAGTTCTCACTTATGATCTTTGGGAATACCCAGACCTTAGAGGAGTTGTGCATTTTGGAATACAGCTACCAGATTGCCCCAGAGAGTAGTCTGAACATTGTTACAGAGCCTATAAAGGCCTTTGCACTCAGGCTATGATGATCTGGGAAGCTGGTGGGTCTACAGCAATAGTGGGGATTGGGCTTATGTTCATTGTCAGTCCTCGCCTTCACTTAGCCCTATGCACAAGCAGGCAGGTGCTTGCATGAAGCTATTGTGACATTTGATTCTTCCTTTGAACAAATATTCAATGAAGTAAATTGGTTGTGGCAATATTATTTAAAAATAATTATTTTAAAAAGTGCTGTGCTCATTCCAGAAGAGAAGAGAAAGATGTTATTCTTCATGGTAACTCAGCAAGATTATATGTATCTTATTAATGCATTGGATGAGGCTTCAGATGAACTAGAGGTGTAATTTCGACTCCAAGTGGCACTACTCAAGACAGCTACCTGGATGTGCTTCTTACTTGCTAATGCATTTTCACAGAAACTTACCATCCACCAGCAAGTGACCCATGAAGTAATCTGGTACTGTTAAAAGGGTGTCTTCTCTTCCTTTAATATTAACAATTCTTTAGCAGCATGTCCCCTTGAGCATTTCCAACATGTCACTAGTGGATTGTTAACAGCTTTAGGAATGTTTTTGAAGTTTTCTTCGATATGATTTCAACAGTCTAGTGGGAGTAAACTATGTTGCACATAAATATGCTTAAAATCCATCATTCCTATAGTGTTGATTTAATAACATTTAAATGAATCAGCTTTTGGCTTGAAAAGAGCCACCAAGGTGAATGCCAGCCTAAAAATGTGAACCTAGTAAGCACAAAACAATATTGTAAGAAAGAGATTAAGAAGGACAGGGATGAAAACCTTTAAAAATAGACAGAAGAATTAATTAAATTTAAACTTGATTAGGTTAGACTTTAAATCATCCCAGTGCAAGGTGGAACAAACCCCTTTTAGTGGCATGCATATAAACCTTGCAGAATATAGTAGTGCTGCAGAATTATGGATGTAAATGAAAAAAGATAATTCTGCACCTGGAAAACAGTTGGAGGAAAAACATCAGCAAGGAAGTTATGTCATTTTTGGGTTAAAATAGCTGTGATAGAAAGGGTTCAGCATTCAGTCTCCTCACTTACTGCTACTCAAAATAATTGAGGCTGATGGGTTGTTGTGGGTTTTTCAGGCTATGAGGCTGTGTTCTAGTAGTATTTGCTCCCGACGTTTCACCTGTATTTGTGGCTGGCATCTTATTTTGAAACTGTACACATACAGACGAAAGATCTAATATTCAACAATATTGCCTGTAACTAGTAGTTTCTTCTTTGAGTTTCCCATGTTGCATTAACATACAGGTAGTTAGCTCTTACTTTCTTTAAGCTGAATTGTAAATGTTACTGCTTTAAGTCAGGTGACTTCTAACATCTACTTAGCTTTGAAATTGCCATTGATAATCATATCTTTTAGTCTGTGCCCTTGTAAAACCAATAAAACAACATATGAAGCTATAATATAGGGATGGGCCAACCGAATCCTCGAATCCTCGAATCCTGGGTAAGGATTCAAGATTCCCAAATCCGTATCCCTGTGCCAAAATAGGCAAACCAAATCTTTAGAATCTACCAACTAAATAGACTGTTGGAGACCAGGATGCCTGAAAACCAAGATCAGGATGCCTGAAAACCTGAGAGACGGGGATGCCGGAAAACCTGGGAGACCATCAATACAAGGTAAGATAGTAAGTAGGTGAGGTTTTCCCTTAGAGTAATAATGACCTTTGCTAACCATTTCAGAAATTAAAGCTGGGCTTGTATTCTAAGATATTTAAATTGAGCATTTCATATTTAAGTTCAGCACTTGACTGGAAGCCACAGGCTTGAGATTTCAACAACAGCTGAAACATTCCTTTGCATAGCTCCCTTGCAAACCTCTTTCAGACACAATTCTGGGGTTGGAGTTTTGAAAGGTGTCACAGCCTTCTCTGCCAAAGTGTACTGGTGCATCATCAAACTACAAACCCCAGGATGCCAGAATGAACTATGCAAAGAAAAGCCAGTTTTGGCCTAGATTATCTCTGGACTGTAGTATGTGGCCCTGTTTACACAGGCAGGAAAATGAGATTAATCCACATTTTCCTGCCTGTGTGGAAAGGGCCTTCATGTTGTTTTCAATCTGGGGAGATCCTGAGGCAAATCTATGACAATTGTCTTGGCCAGATTTCTTCAGAGGGAGGTTTGCCTTTGCCTAGGCTCTTGCTAAGGCTGAGAGAGTGTGTCTTGCTCAAGATTATCCTTCTTTCCCTTGCTTTTTAAACTCTTTTTTAAAAAAGGATTCGAAAGATTTGAGATTCGTGGATTCCCAGAACCTTCCAGGGATTCGGATCTGGATTCGGATTCGGAAAATTCTGGATTTGTCCCATCCCTACTATAATATTTACACTTAATTAGGTCAGATACACAAATGTTAAACAGTAGGTGCGGGGGAGCAGAATAATAGCCTATTTTTACATCTGTATTACACTTAATATCCTGAAGTCACCAGATCCCATCTGATCTGGGAGGCTAAGCAGGGTCAGCCATGGTTAGTACTTGGATGGGAAAACACTAATGCATACCAGATGCTGTAGGGTGTATCTCAGAGGAAGGAACTGGCAAAACCATCGCTGAGTATTCTTTGCTTAGGACTTTTAAACAGCTTGCAACAAATCTCCTATGCTTCCTTTGCTTATCTTTAATGGTATAATCCTATTTGGAAAATCTTAATTACCTTTATGATTCTTCATGTTACTATAATACTCCTGGAACTATGGATTGTTGTCTTGTCATCAGACTCCTGATATTACTACATTGTAGCCTTAATAATTAATCACCATTATAACATTAATCATAGTTCTGAACAATGTATCTCTGCTATCTGCATGCCCAGTATACACTTCAGTTTTGGTTCTGTAAGTTCAGTCACTTCAGTGTTTGACTTTTCCCCTTTTTGGCTCATTAAGGCAGCCAATGGATGCTTGGTTGAGGAAGTAAGAAGAAAAAAAATAAAATAAAATAGAATGGTATAGTTATAAGCAACTGCAAGAAATTATAGTAATAGAAGGTCTGATCTGAATTCCACCATACTGAATAATTTCTGACCTGTACCATTTCTAAGTGAGATACTTGTGTGTAATAGCACCTCAGCTATAAGGCTGCACAGATAAATTTATTATCCAAACCCATTCCAATCTGGCTTCAGGCCTGGTATGGGAGTGAAACCGCATTAACCACTATACTGAATGACATACATGGGAACCAGATAGTAGAATGCATTCCTGTCAGTTTTTCTCAATGTATATCAGAGCCAGCATGGTGTAGTAGTTTGAGCATTGGTGTTGGAATATGACTCTGGAGACCAGGATTTGATTACCCACTTAGTCATGGAAATCCACTGTGTGACCTTAGGTAAGTCACACACTCTCACCCCCCCAGAAAAAACTGTGATACACAACAACAGCAATACTGGATTGGAAATATAACCTTCCAGACAGTATTGGACATTGAATTACAGCTCCCTGCAGCCCTGGTTTATACCACCAACCACTGTATCTTCTGGACCACTTGGCAGGGGTGAATCTGGGAACAACCAATCCTTCCTCAGATGTCAGTTCCAAAAGATGATGTTGAGGAAACTCCTGTTTGATGTCTCAGCCATTTGTGCACTGGTGTTCTCAAGGATTGATCTGTCCTCTATATTATTTAACATCTACACAAAACCTCTAAGAAACATCTTCTTCATCTTTGATATGTGATGCCACCAGTACAGGACTGAGACACAGTTCTTTTTCTTTCATCTAATACCAACGGTGGAGAGTCCCAGATCAGTGCCTGAAAGTGGCGATGGGCTGGATGAGGGATGAAAAACTGAAGGTAAATCCAGACAAGACAGATGTGTTCCTGGTCAGAAGAAATATGGACACCAGAATAAGGATTCAGCCTATTTTGGATGAGGCTGTCCTTCCTTTGAACAAACAAGTTCACAATTTAGGGGTAATTTTGGATTTGTTTTGTACTTGGATGACCAGGTGGTGAAATTAACCAGGAATGATCTTTAGAATGATGCATCAATTGAGCCCTTTCTCAAGCCTGCCCTGGTATCAGTAAAACCTGCCTCAGTTAAATCAAAATTGGATTACTATGCTCTTCTTGAAAAGTCTTTGGGAGGCCAAGCTTGCTGAGGGTTCTGGGAGTAGTAGCTCCCAAAAGTAACTCTTCCAAGCTCTGATACACATGGAAATAAAGCCAGGAGGAAACATCTCGTGACTATTTGGATATCCTGATTCAAAGAAAGCTTACTCAGAAATGAATTTATCTGCAAGCAATGGTACCTGCTTCCAAGGAAACGTGTTTAGAATGGAGAGGTGGTGTGTACCAAGCTTCATGGTAATCAATGGAGAATACTCCCACTGTTTTGTCTCCTCGCCAAAACTGTGTGTGTCCTGTGATCATACATATACCTGGCAAGTTCTATCAAGAGTAATTTTCTGGGATGCTGTATCCTTATGTGAACTTCCAAGGAAAAACCCTACAGCTGAGGGTATTTCGAAAAGAGCAACTACCTGAGTTTACTGGATCCAGTCCTGCTGATAGAATTTGGTGTGCACAAGGGAGTTCCACTTATTTTTACCTATGAACAGAGAAAAAGAAGAGGATCCTCATGCAATATTACTAACTCTTACCTGTGGGAACCCCAATAACTCTTTCCTGTGGTAAGACAGGAAGAGTTTTCTGTGGACAAGAAATATCTAAATATAAGAAAGAAGAAGTCTATGTAAGTGTAGTCAGTTATCAAGGGACAATCATCAATGCATATTCAGATTTACAATGCTGTTGTCTAAAATTTTCCATTGGTTGAATTATGCCTGTAATATTTAGGACAATGGAAACAATCCAGGTGACCCAAAATAAGCTCAAGACTTAATCTCCAATAAGTAAACCCTTATAAAATGCCCAGTTTTTCTCCATAACTCTGAGTGAGAAGAAAGACAAGCATAGGACAGATGTTATTCACATGGCTTAATGCACTGCTGGAAAGTTAAAGGACAATTAATTAATAGTAAGGGCTGTATATGAAGCTGAGTAAAACAGGATTGCCTACAAAACTAAAACTCACAAAATACTATCAGTTGGACATAACAGTTAGAAATCAAGTATAGGAAGAATTTTGACTGCACATGAAACATACATGCCAAATATACCATTGGGTTTTTAGAAAAGGGGATGAAAATGCAAAATAAACTGGAACGATTTTCTTTTAAAATGTATTAACTTTAAATTCAGTTTTCCATACATTTTCCTTCATAGCAGCAATTTCTTTTAGGTTTGCTGCTCTGTGTATGCATCTTGGTGATAACTTGCAATAAAATTTGCATATACTTTATTTATTACTTTCATAACTCCAGAGGCAGATGTAATGTTAGTATCCAATCCATAAAACATAAGATGCTTATATTGAATTATTAATTATTATTACTACCAGTGGATTAGGAGTCCAAGACCTGATAATGGTATTAAGATAGAATTCTGCACAAAATATGACTTTCACAATTAGGAGCAAACAAGCTAAACCCCCAAAGCTCCTGTTGAATTTGTAAAACTGAAACTAAACTTATCCTAAATGTGGAAATGGCCTCAAGAGCATGTAATGGACTAAATGCTGCTGTCAGTACTGTGGCAATTTTATCTTGCTATTTGGGTTTTGGCCAGAGCTTAGAAAAGTCACTTTTTAGAGTCCATTTCCCAGAATCCTCCAACTGGCATGGCCGCTGATGTATTAAATGTGTGTCTCTCTGTGCATGTATGTCTGCGCATATACATGTGGGTTATGAACGAAAAGCAGGAAAATTTGTGACAAAGAAGCAGTCCAGAGCAGATCCCATACTACACGTAGCATCTCATTGACTGCTCAACTGCAGCATATTGGAAAAGATGATGTACTGAGAAACTAACCAACGTCTTATTCACTAATAAGTAAGAAAATAAGGATGGAGATGTCAATAGCAGTCAATAGCTATTGACAAAGGCCCACCAGCACTGGCAAAGTAGGGATTATAAAGAAAGCATCAAGATATAGAGAGGGTATCTAAGCAGGATGAATGAATGGGGCTTCCGGACTTCTTATCCCGGCAGGGTTAATGTCCTTGTGAAAGTTACCCAATGGAGAAAACTGATGAGCATATATGAAGCATGGAAATAAAGAAGAAACAGAACTTCACATGCTGATTGATGGCCACTTGCTTTATTTTTTAAAGCCCAAAACCAAAGTTGGCCTTTCTCAGGGGCTACACTTTACACAGAAATGTCTAGAGTTGTATAATATACTCTCCAAAGAAAGGAACCATTGAGCAAAAGTTCTGTGTAAAGTGTAGCCCCTGAGGAAGGCCAACATGGACAGAAGCTGAAATGCAACGGGCTTTTTAAAAATAAGTAAAGCAAGTGACCTTCAATCAGCACATGGAGAATTATCTCCTGTTTACTTTCACTTGTGAAAGTTGCACAACTTCTGCGTTCAGTCTCCACATTGGACATGGTATCACCTGACACATGGCTGTAGAACAGCTTGCAAAGGTGCTGGACAGTACCAACTGATGACTCAGATTTAATGGGGTAGTGGATCAGCTCTGGGTTTCAGTATAAATTGTAAAGGAGCTATGCAAGGCAGTGAATCCTATCAACCAAAATAGTATGAGTACCTTTGATAGCTTCTTTAAAGTTCAAATTGAAACTCAGAGCAGATTCACAAACTTCCTGGCATTAGACCCTCCAGATGCCATTAATGAGGTGGGTAGGGGAAGCTGACAACCTCCTAGATAAAGGCTGGACTACAGCTGCTATACATGTTGTATAGGCATTGCTGGTGGTCTGCTTGGCCCAAGCATCGTGTGAGAGAATGTTGTTGCTCCCAAGTGCTCTCCTGTTACACCCCAGAGTAACCCTAAGAGAGGGCCCCTAAATTGGCATGACTTCCCCCATATTGGATATTGGCTAGCAAAGGTCTGTTGCAATTAAAAATGGGTTTTGAATTAGATTCTTAAGACCAACAACACCCTTTTCTGCTGTATGGGAATGTAGACAACATCCTTTAGGCTAAAAGACAACGACCTAATGTTCCAAGTCATGTATCTCTAGGCAGCCACAATAGACTCTCTCCTTGATTAATAAAAAGGTTGTCTCAGCCTGAAGCCACGCTGATGAACTTTGCAAGGATAGACAATCAAAGTCTATCAATTTGGAATGGTAATCCTATCATGTACCTGGACTTTCCCGGGAGAAACAATACTGAGGAGAGGTCGTGATATTTGCCTAACATTATATTCCGCAATCATTGCCCATTAACGCCACTTTGCTAGCCTATACACAGCCTGAGGACAGAAATTGGCTATAAAAATCCTCACTTTCTGAGCCTCTTCGGAGAGCCTCCCAGACCAGACAAGGGCCCGATTTGCTGCTACCGAGGTGTCCCACTTAAGCCTCTTAGACGCTGCTGAGAGCTAAATGCGACTCGCGTATCCGACTCACCGCGAAACCCCACTGCTTCCAGCCTTCCAGCCCCGGGATCCAGCCTCCCCTTGGTGCTTTACACTGAGCCTCCACTAATCTTCTCCTTCTCCAGGACGCCTAGACTAAGGTCCGTATGCCCTCTCTCTCCACTGTCTCTTATTTCCAACTTCATTCCTTGTGTGATTGTAGGATTATTTGTTAACGTGTGTTGCGACCTTCTTTGTTAGTCTAAATAAAGTTACTTTAGACTGTTCCTCTGACTCTTGCATGGTTCTGACCCCATAGACATAGGGTTAAAGATCCCTTGCCCTGACCTCTCACAAGCTTTGAGTGTCTCTGTTAATTCCCTTAATTTGAAGTCTGTTTGGGTGTCCTTGAGATACCCCCAATTTTCAGGATAACATTCCCATTGCCTGTCCTATCTGTTCTGTTCTCCTGAGGGTATTGATGGCATACCTCTTTTCCTGTAGGGAGTTGCAGTGGTGTCTCTATAGGCTGTTTCCTGCTGCCATCCCATGAGCCTAGCAAGGTGGAAGGTTTCGCGAGTATTTGGCTAGCAGTAGCAGTGATGGGACCATCACAGTGCCTTGTGTTCACCAACATCAACCAACGTTTGAATTATTGTGGCCAGCAGACCCTCCTTTTCTACATATTACACAAGATGGTGCACAGTTCTCTTCTACGTGGAAAATAGAGTTGCTCATTCCTGAAAGAGGAAAAATCATCTACCCAGTGCAATTTCACCAGTATTTGATATATTGTGAGAGGAGACAACATGGAAGAAACTTGCAGTATCTGGTCTTTGAGACCTCGAATTCTATTTCCTCATTTTGTTTACCTGTGTAGAGTGCATTATTGTTGCTTCTTCATTTGGGCACTTGGATTTTATTTTGTTTCTTGTTGCTGGGTGCTTTCAAGTAACTTCTGACCTATGATGACCTTAAGGTGAACATTCACAAGGCTTCCTTGCCCAGATTTATTCATAGGAGTTTGCATTTGCCTTTCTCTGAGGCTCAGAGAGTATGGCCATTTCTGCACTACACTGTTACAGTGCTATTATTCCAGTTTTAAGATCCCATGCAGTTTACTGAGGCCAAAGAGCATTCTGGCTGAGAATTCTAAATGCACTTCCCTAAACTGCAAATCCCAGGATTCCATAGGAGGTTGGAAGTAGAATAATAGCACTGTAACAGTGTAGTGTGGAAATGGCCTCTGACTTAAGGTCACCCAGGAGCCTTCTGTGGCCAAGAAGAGATTTAAACCCTGGTCTCCAATGTCTAATGCTCAAACCACTGCACCATGCTGGCTCTTTTATTTTATTTTATTTTATTTTATTTTATTTTATTTTATTTTATTTTATTTTGAGAGTATTATTTAAACTATATGTTCCTACAGAGTATATGGCCATTTCTGCTTTACACTGGCCTATGTTTTAAATGGGTATTGCGCTGATAGTCCTAGACAGACCTTCTGTAAAGGTCCTCAGATTTCTGTAAATTTTTCTTTGTGTTAGCAATGGCTTCCCCACTTTCCTGGGATCCTCTGTTTCTGCCAAATGGCTTTACACCACAGTTTTTCTATCAACAAATTTACCCCTTCTGTGCTCTATGTGTGCACAGCCAGAGAGATATATGAATACTACAGTTGAGTGTTAAGTTAGTTTGAAACCTACATTCCATCCCAGTAATGGGGGAAGGAGGGACCGTGTGTTTATTGGGGCTGAGCCATGGCCTATAGCATAAAGGGGGTCAGGAGCTGGGATCCAGAAACTGTAAAATGGATAACTGTTCAGAAGGCAGGATTGAGAAGACAGTTTGCTTTAGCTAGCCACAAAAGTGGGATGAATCACTAAGCTTATCAGGCAAAGGGAAGGAAATATTTAATGTCAGTATTAGTACTATCTAATTTGTGTCCTGCATATCTCCCAGTACTGGGATTCGAGACAGCTTATAATGTGATTAAGAAACAATTACAAACTACAGTAAGTTATAACAGTAAAACACAGTTGAACAGGTTATTGTATTGAAAACTACTGAATTAAAAGCAAGTTTAAAAAACACTTTAGGTAAAAAAAATGGGGGGAATACAACTTCTTCACTCTCTCCTCACCGGGAGAGCCTTTATCAGCAGTTAGCTAGTTGCCAAAGGCCTGCCTGGATAAGAAGGCCTTTGCCTTCTTGGTTGACGGACAACAGGGAGTCATCAATTGATATATTTCTGTTCACAGTCAAGCCTAGATTGTTCTTTCAAGATCAAGAGCAATGCATGGCTACTACAGTTCTGTTAAGCAATTCTCCACAAAATTTTGCCACCTAATCTTTAGCTGTCCAATGATATTTTAGAAACTGAACCAAAGTCATGCAAAGAAAAATATCATGAGTGGCTTTTGAATATGCAGTAGACAATCTGTCCTTTAAACATCATTCCTGGTTTGGACATCTCCTTGATTTGCCTCACCATTTTATTCAATATGAGTATTTTAATTTTAATTTCTTTTGGGGGAATGGTATTGCAATTGTGTGCTGATATATGGGCTGCAGAGAATTTCAGATTTCAACTAATCCAGCTCTATCTCTGAATTTCCTGATACTACCCATTTTTTGTGCATAATTATTTGATGTTGCATCTTTGCAGTCTGTCAGCATGGAGTTCCTGTTGGGAGCATATTATTCTGTTTCAGGTCAGGCTAGTCCCAGTAGCAACCCATCAGTCTAGTCCAAGGGTCAGTACCAGAGGAGCAACACACCAATAGACAGAACAGATGGGAATAATCCAACACTAGCATCAGTAGTCAAGCCAAGGTCAAACAACCATGATATATTGAAGACAAAGCCAAACAAAAATACGCTACATGCAAAGGAAAGGCCAGGCAATCCAAAGTCAAAGCTCAAGCAAGAGGAAGCAGACAAACAAGCAAAAAGGGTTCCACAAATGGAAAAAAATGAGATCTGAATTCAAACACCAGCTTAACAGACACATGAAGAGACACAAGATCTGCTGCAATTATAGACATTGTTCCCAGGGGTGTAACTTGTACAGAACCGGACTTTATGGCTTTTGGACTTTTGCACAAGGAACCTTCACTCATGGAAACCCCTTGCTTCCAAGGAACACCCTACTTGCTATGAGTTTTTTCTTTTAGCTATATGCTTCTCTGGATGGTTTCATACCATATCTTCGAGCACAAAAACTGCTGAGGACTGGGAAAGTGTTTAACTTCTCCTTCATGTTCAAGGGTATGTTCAAGATACTGGAGGTACAGCATCTTCTATCCTGAAAGTCCATGTCCTTCGTATCCCTATGACTCCTCATTGCAATGCTCAGGGGTTCAATATTGTCCTTACTACATGAAATTTCCATTGAAGGCATGATACATATCTTCAAGACAAGTCAAGCTCTGAGGATTTGCAGCAGATCCCAAGGCACTAACACTAGCAGGAAATCAAGCATTAGAGTTTAGATTTATGTAAAATTTTATTATGATTGCTCACCTGTTTCAATAGATAGATTTCTAGCTATCATGGATCAGAAACCTTGGGACAGCTAACATTTATTCATTATACAAATTATACAAATTTACATTATACATTATACAAATTAACTCCATGGAAATGCAAAGCGGAGACATTATCATCAAGAGATAATCTTGAGGATTATGAAGGAACTCAGAAGTATGTATGCATGTATGTATGTATGCATGTGTGTATGTATTTATTCATTCTAAATGTTTCTGAATCAAACCCCTATTCAGTGAATGCTTGAGGCAATGTACAATAAAACTATAGGCATAATAAAACAATCATTTCAAGCAAAAGGTAAAACTGATTTGAAAAAAAACAATAAAACTGCAGAACCTTCTGCAATCAAAGTGCAAGGACCTAAAGTAATAAATAAATATATAAAAATAGAAGAATTAGAAAACTGGTATGGCCTTAAATGTCACAACCTGTGCCTTGATTGTAATAAAAAGTAATGAGGAAATATTTCAGGTGCTAAAAGAGTGGTTTAAAGCGTTCTCTGTAATATACCATCAGGTGGAGCAGAATACCATTTTTGTTCCACCTGAAGCTCCATTTTAGTCCACCTGACCATTCACCAAGGGCAACCCCACACAGAGTTAAGCCTTCAAATTCATACAGGGAATTAAAGATTAGTAGCGTATTCTGAATACAGGCTGTTTACACAGCAAGAGTTCTTCTAGTTTAAAGTCTTGTTGCTAAGAAACTGTAATTACAAAATGTCAAGACGACGTATTTTTAAATAGGAAAATGTTTATTATTGAAGGTACTTACCTTTCAGATTTTTGCCAAAAGCAAACTGTAGTTTGAACTAGTCAGTTCTTCCATAAAATTCTCCGAAAAAGCCAGAAAGGTTTTTTTCAGGCCATTTTAGAACTAGACTTGTTTGAGTAAACTCTTGTGCTTTCAAATCTTTTAGGTCTTTCCCTCCTCTTTTTCAAACATTTATAGAACTAAATAAAACATTTTCTCATCCATTTAGAAGCCACAAAATGAATCTCAGACACTGGTGGGAGAAAAACATCTTTATACAGAACGAGCCTTATATCCTGACCTTTTTGCAACATTGCACATCTTGGCTGATCTGTAAGCATACCAGCTGTATGCTTGAGCTTTATTCCAGAGGCCCACACTGTGATGATCTCCATTCATGCGATGGCATCACATCACAGATTGCCTGACAAACAACTTTGGAAATTTAGGGAGATGTTTGTGATGCAGCATGAAGAGCTGCAATGAGTAGTAAAAAGTAAACACAAAAGCCCTCTGGTGCTCTTTAAATTTCAGGAGGAGTTAGAATTCCACACACTCAGTCTTATGTGCTTCAGTGATGGAACACTGGTGAATAGGATCAGAAAACTAGGCAGTTTTTTTAAATCCCTGAGTGAAACATTAAATTAGAACACTGTGGTGTGTATTGCTCGCAGCCCCTTAGGTACCATTCCATTTGGCAAGTAATGGCTCCAGCTTTAAGCACACAATATGTTGGCTTCCTATATTTACAGGGCAGGAACTCAACAGCAGAGCACATGCTTTGCATGCAAAAAATTCCACATTTAAATCCCTGGCATATCCAGGTAGGGCTTGAAGACGCCTGTCGGAAATCCTGGAGAGCTGATGCCAATCATTCTGACAATACTGAGCAAAATGCACCATCTGTCTGACTTGATATAGGAGAACTCTCCATGTTCTGTTTTTTACTGCTGTATCCCACTAACCTTAAAAGACACAAAATAAGAATAAGATTGTACAACAGCTATAATACTAATAAGAGTAATTGAAGGCCTATGAAGTATTACTGAGGCATCAAACACAAACATATTAAACATATAATTATGTTTGAGAGACAAAGGAGGACATCATGTTATTTGGATTCTATTCAGAATCAGTGTTTAAAAAAAATACCCAGGTTTACTCCTTCATATGTGCTGTTTAATTGGATTCAAGGAAGGTCGTATCTCTCTGTTTATCCAGTGACAAACTGCAGCTGGCCCTGATGCGTGGGCTCTCGACGGATAAATAAAATAACATCCCCTGATTTGTACCGTTCGTCTTTTGTGACCAAGTTCCCCATTTTTAGAGACAGCTTAACAGGTAATGTTTATTCCTTGCTGCCACCTCAGCTGGTCATATAATTTAATCCCAAAGGCTTGAAACATTGAAATAGCATACAGTATTCTGTGAGTAACACCTTCTACTGAAGGGATGGAAAAGGAGGATGGAAAAAAGCTAAAGTACCCTCTTCTGCTGCTATATTTTGAAAGGAGAGTTCATGGGCAGTTCTCCTGATGGCTCCAAGACAAGAGGAAAAGGAATTTTGCCCCAACTCTTAGAGTACATAGAGACAGGAATGTTAGTAGAAAGATGTTAATGCATCTTAAATGTTAAAAAGCTAAAATATATAATTAAATCACATTTAGGGCCTTTCCACCCTATACTGTTATAGTGCTATTATTCCACTTTCAACATCCTATGGGATCCTAGGGTTTACAGTTCAGAGGAGGGCATTTAGAATTCTCAGCCAGAGAGCTCTTTGGCCTCAGTAAACTACAAACCTCAGAATTCCACAGGATCTCGAAAGTGGAATAATAGTGGTATAACAGCGAAATGCAGAAAGGTCCTTAATTAAAAGAGGAAAATAACTATGAAGGTTGTATCAAGTTTCCATTTTAATATGAATAAGAACCCCACTCAGTAATGGAAACCCACTGAGCGACCTTGGGTGCATCACTACTCTCAGCCCCAGAAAACCCCGTGATAGAGTCACCTGAGGGTCGCCATAAATTGGAAATGACTTGAAGGCACACAACAGCAACGACAACAGTGAATAATATCCCACATTTTTCTCAATCAAGACATCTTGCAGAAGTTAAAAGAGGTACAGTTAAAAATACAGTTAAAAAGATACAGTTAGAAGTTAAAAGAGATACAGCTAAAATTCATATCCTAAAAAAGTACAGAAGACTGTGTTTTTAAATACAGTCAAATTGTCAGTAGAATTAAAAACAGTTAAAAGCATGACCGTTAAAAAGAAAAACAACAAACCTTCTACAATGAACACTTTATTTGAACGAAAAAAGTCATGCATGATCTGATTTGCACCCCCACACCCTGAAGTTGGAGAAAAAGGCTATAGTTACATGAATTTTGAAAAGTTTATTTCTCATCCACCCCACCAAAGACTTTCTCTTATTTCTCTGTCTCTGTCCCTGGTAGTCTCATTTCCTTCTCCCCATCCCTTCTTAAGTTTACTGGTTCCCACATGGATCCCCAAAAAAGTCCCACATGTAGGAACTTCAAGACTCAATTTCCTGGGACAGTGCCCATCTAGAACACAGAAGGATCACCTGAGTGATTTAGATCTTGTTGCCCAAACATTATAATTCCTCAAACTGAGGGACCAACGAAAAGCAAGAACTAATTTTTTAAAAGCTCAAGATAAGGAGGTTTTGTGTAAAGGCCCCTCTGGAAATTGTAAACTTCTTTGGCTCTTCAGCATTTTGTCTTATTTAATTAATGAATACTTGTTTAATTAATTGATTGACTTCAGTTGGAATTTGAGCATTAATTTAATTCTAGGAGTTAATTCTACTTTTAAGAAAATCATCCCTTTTGGTTAGAAAATTTCCAACATCATTCATTTTAAATAGTTTTTTTCCCTATCTCTGAGCATGCACAAATATTGCACAATATTGAGCATGCACAAATATTGCACAAATAAGCATGCACAAGTCAGCAGCTAGTAAGCAACCTGTTTTATTGTTAAAAATCAGTCTCAACTACTATAGCTGCCTGTCTGTCTGTCTGTCTCTTTCTCTCTCTTTATAAGACTAAGTGTTGAAAGGATGCCTTCCCATTTATTCTGTCTGATGTATCCAAATTGTTCTTGCAAAAAGATGGACTCCTTATAAGATCTCTCTGGAGGTTTCTAAGCAGTAAGACAGAACAAATAATGGAAATCATTTTTAATGCCAGAGACTGGGGTTGAAACTTGCAGAATTTATCCTGAAGAATATGGTTCATAATGGGTTCATGTGTGATATCAGATTGCAGAATCTGGAAAAGCTCTGAATGTGAGCTGTGAGTCATGAAGCTTTATTCTGTTATTCATTTTGATTATTCTTTGGCTTGCACTTCCTTTTCAACTTTGTGTTCCAGTACACTTGCCCTGAGCTTTTCCACCGCTACAACCCCAGCAGCTTTGTTACCTTATGTAAGGTCTTAGGTGGAAAGTCTGGTCTGTTTAGGTCCCATTTACTATGCAGCAGAGCAGGCTGTGTTATGGAAGCATTTTAACACTCAAGATGTTCAGCACTACTTAAAAAGTTACCTTTTGTTCATGGTCATTTTCAGATTTTGCCTTAATACAATTACATGGAAGCCAGGATTTTGGGCAAGGGGCAGATCTCCAAATATTTTGGAATGGGCCCCACAGCCAACATTGTTGAAAGACTCCAGTGGATGGGCATGATTTGATAAATGCTAGAAGGAATCAGTGGGTGGTGACTGTGATTACATGATCTGAGCATGGCTATATAAACCCTAAACTATTCCTACATTTGTTGCCAAAGATGCAGACAGTTTGCATGTCTGAAAACTGGCAACAGTCTGTTCAATGACATCATTTTCATACCTTCCAACAGTTCATAGATCAAAAACAGAACATATACGGCCATACAACAGCAGATTGTGGTCAAAATGGCAAAAGTTGTCAATAAGAATGAACAGACAAGCTATGAAAGGCTCCAGCAGTTTGCTTTTGCATGAGTCTAGTGGGAAGGGCAAGATGCCACATATTCCTGTCCTCTCCACCCACTGAGTTAACTGAGTACAAAGTACTTTTCCACTCTGAACTCAGGTTTCATCAATAGAAGTAAACCAAGGATGAAAGAGGAAAATGAAAGGAGGAGAGAGAAATTGGGACATTTTAAAAGCAGTTGAAAAAGTGGGACAACAGAAGATTAATCAGGACTGTCACTGCGAAATCAGGACAGTTGGAGGGCATGCATTTTATGATGTTCTCCATCTTCACTTGTATTTCTGCTTGTGCCCAGTGTTTGAAACTGAGGCCATTTTTGCACTCGCCTGTTATAGTGCTATTATTCCGCTTTCAACATCTTATGGAATCCTGGAGTTTGCAGTTTAGGGAGGGGCCGGTTTCCATAGGATGTTGAAAGCGGAATAATAACACTATAACAGGCTAGTACAGAAATGGCCTGAGTGGTGATAGGAAACAGGAATCTGTAGCCATCCAAATGTTGACAGGCTACAACTTCTATTATCATCAGCCACTAGCTATCTTGGCTATGGATCACTGAAACTGCAACCCAGAAACCTCTGAAAAATTTGAGAATCCCCACCTATGCATGTAAAAATAGAGTGCAAAAACAAACAAGCAAACAAAAACAGAAATTTGCTCCATTTGAATGCTGTTTATGGGTGTAGGCAAATGAAATTACAAGTGCTCTGTATGGTAAACATTATGATAATTTAGTCAGCACTGAATCTGTGTATGCACAAGTCAAGTCTCAAGTGTGGGAGCCAACTTTAATACAAAAAAAGGGGTGGTAGTGGGGTGTATGGGGGCGGTCAATGGGCTTACAAGGGTCTGCAGCTTCTGAAGAGAAGTTCCACAAAACTGCAGATATGGCTAATTTTGATATTATTATTATTATTATTATTATTATTATTATTATTATTATTATTTTGACATTATCAAGATTGTTGTTACAATTTGTGTTGCTTTAAGCCTTGAGGAGGCTTCTTACAGTTGTGGCATGTCAGAAATATGACGATTAATGGAAGAAATCATTCATGAGGGGGGAAAAACATTTTTTAAAAGATGACATAGGATATGGTTCACCACACTTAATGTTCTAAATGGACAAGGTTACATGCTGAAAGGTAATGTAAAACCTGCATAATTTAATATATAAACAGCAGAAGAACTAGCTTTTGATGAGGCATGAAATCTTCCCAGAACTGAATGAAGTGCAAAATGAAATAATTCATGGTTCAGAGGGAAAATAATTTAATGAGTTATTATGGCCCTGTCTAGAAATACTAAACTTTTTCATCCTGCATTCAACTAAAGTAATAAAGCAATATATAACCTTGCATGTTAATAACAGCAAGTGTTGCACAAGTAAGAGCATCTTGATTAAATGTATTAGGAATGTGTTACTAGCATTTTTAAGAAAGAATGAATGTTATCACAAAAGGATGATTTCTTCAGTTAAGCTCATTAGGAAATCACACATCAATTCATGCATAATTACAGGGGAATCTCTGCCACTCACTACAAATCATTACCATATTAGCTTAAAGTTGAGTTAATTAATCTGCGATTTCAAAAAGGTGGTATCCTAAATAGGAAGAATTAGCTTATACAAATGACGAGCGTATCAATACCACTTCAAAAGACTTTTCCCCTCTCAAACAAAGGTGCATCTTTTAACGCCTTTGCCATGAAAAGCCTGTGCTTTTCAATGAGAACTAAAGCTTTTCTTCCCGTGTCAGAATCCCATATTATGGATCCAGTGCCAGGTACTTAATGAATAGTTGATAGTCTGGGCACATTTACTTGCGCCAGACATACTCATTGTTTTTAATGATCGTTGCAGTTTGAGATTGAATTGAAAGAGAGGGGGAGGCAGGGAGACAACGGAGAAACAAGTTCTGAAAGTGTTAGAGAAACTCATGCCTCAGCAGCAAAATCAGAAAATGAAACTGAGCAAAACGTTTTGTGTTCTAGCTTTAAAGCTCGTCTACTTCAGCATTGTTAGAAAGGTTTGAACCAGAGTGAGCTTTCTGCCTCTTTTTTCTTTTCTTTTTTGGTCTGCCCAAATTTACATTCTCAGCAAAAGAACGTGACACTATCTTAAAGAAAGGTCTTGCCCTTCACAAGGGACAAGTCGCCAGAAAATATGAGGTCCTTGCCCTTGCTAACCTGCCGAAGGATGTCTGTGCACATGGATATAGTGGAATACTAATCTAACCATCCAGGGGATGTGGGAAAACTTGAGACTTGTCTGTGCATCTCTTTTGGCATGCACAGAGAAAGCTGCTGCCCACTGACAGTTTACTTCATATTCTGAGGCCTCACAGCCTCCCCATAAGGGAGAAGGACAAATTAAAAACAGCTACAGTTACCATGGACTCCTTAAACTTACCAAAGCTTCTTGTAAGGCAGGAATACATAAGTAAAAGCTCATGGATCTCTAAGGGAATCTCCCATGGCCTTCCAACAAATAAGAGGAGGTCCCTACCCCATTTATCCTCACAAACCAGGTTTCACAGACTCTGAATTGAGAACTTCCTTAGTAATTGCTCTTAGTAATCAAGGAACTCTAGACTGGCTTATTCCCTATCGGCCTTTCATTGGCAGGCAAAGGTCTTTTTATTCAAACAAGTCTTTGCCAATTAAGCTCATGTGCCTTCAAGTCACCTATCAACTTATGGTGACTGCATGAATTTCACAGAGTTTTCACTTTCCGATGTTTCACAGATGAAAATGGAGACATATGTAGCCAAGTAACCTCAGAGTGCAGACAAAATGCTAAAGTTATTGCTGAGGGAGAGCACACAAGACAGGAGAGGCTGCAGGCATTTGCTATTCCTGAGTCTACTGGGAAGGGCATTGTTCTGCTCCCTCCTTTCCTCTTCCCCTGGGTGAGTGCAAACTACTTTGCACTTGGTACTCTGTTTGTAACAACTGAAATAAGGCAAGCACAAAGAGGGAGCGTGGGAAGGGGAGGGAGAAACTGGGACATGTTGAAAGCTTCTGAAAAAGAGGGATGACACAGGATTAACTGGAACTGCTCCAACTAACCAGGAGAGTTGGCAGGTATGTTAAGATGCTGCAGAAGGAGGTTTTATCTCATTGGTTGTATTTCTGTAATTGATACAGTGGCAAAGCTTGGAGTGTGTGGAGGGGGCTGGGCTACGGCATGAGGGGCGTGGCCACTGTGCATGGGAGCGTGGCTGCGGTACATGAGGGCGTGGCCAAGGCATGTGGGGGTGTGGCTATGAGCTGGGGCTCCCCAAAAACATTGCCGCCCAGGATGAATTGTCCCCCGCTCTCCCCATCCCTATGCAACTGAATTGATGCATTAAATCTCTTTCATGTTTCAATTACTCTCACCTAAATCCAGTTGCTAGTGCCAACTAACATAGTTGCATTCAATCAATTGCCACTGATTGGAAAGTCAGCACCACTGTACATTCCGTTGATTCAATAAGTCTTTTTTTTTTGTTAGGAGTCAACAGTTAGATTTAGGCCTATGCTTTACAGTTCATTTGTATTTGTTTTTTATATTACTTTATTACTGTTAGCTTTTTCAGTGACTTTTTTAGCATAGAGGAAGGATATAAATCTAATTCATTTATCATTAGCTCATATTTTTAAAATATGCTTATGAAGCTTCCATATTCAATTGATTTAACTGCTGACAGATTATCAGCCATTTTCTTCACAGTGTCAAGGTGGCATCTTATGATATAAAAGATTAGTATACATTTTTACACAGTAGAGCGAGAAAAATACAATAAATTTGACTTCCTTGTTGCATTCCAGTGTTGAGGGAATGCTTGATTAATTACTGCATCTTTTAACAGGTTTAAGTAAAACCTTTGAGGTCTTGTCAAGGCACACTGATATGTGATATTCCTCAGTTATAAGTCTCAATGTGTTATTGAACATTAAAACCTGAGTCATATATTTTAACATATTAATTCACATAGGACTCACTTTTAAGAACACCTTTAAGCACCTAAAGGAAGATAAGGAGGCAGGATATAAATGTACACATGCATACTAACTGCAGGGTATCTTTAGCAATCCCAGGCCTCCTTATCCAAAGGGACCTGTCAGGTGCTTAAAAAAATTAATGAGGAATGGGGAACCTGGGCCCAACCTATAGACCTTTTCCTTCTAGGGTGCAAGCATCTCTTATTCGGCCATACCCATCTTGTAGGCCACATGTACTGTAGTCCTACTAATATAAAAAGGTCATTGCTTAAACAGGACGTGGGGATTGTTTATTCATCCCAGCATCCTTTGAATCTAGGAAAGTGGGAAACCTCACATTCTTTTTCTTGCTTATGGTTGCAATTGTGTTTCTCTCTCAAGAATCCTATATGAGTGAGGAATATGAGGTGAGGTGAAGGTGGAGAGGCTCTGGACCCACTCATTACAAGCATGCGGCCTCTGAAATATTTTCCTCACCATAGAAGTGCCCTTCAGTGGAAAAAATATTCTCCACTCTGCAAAATAAATGTAAACCATATCCAATCTTTTCACTGGATAGCAACCTTCTCCTTTGGCTACCTTTCTTTTTCAATATTTCATAAGCACACTACACTAATGATTGGAATCAGTGAGTTTATTCAGTTTTTCAGTGATTTTGTTCCTTTGTTCTTGTTGTTAGCTGTCTTTTCAATTTTTTTGAAGATAAAATAAAATTCCAAAAATAACAGCCAATAAAACAAATAATAACAAACTACAAAATGAAGAGACAGCAGGAAGAGGGGAAGAATCTTTTACGCTTGTAGGCATAGGAAAATGGTATTTTCAGCAGTATTTTCAGAGCTAAACTGCTATCAAATGAGCCTCCCCAACTAAGAAGTTTCATTCCTTGAAACTCTTATACACACATAAGCATCTCTTCTCACTCACCAAGAGTCCCTTAAGGCAGTGGTTCTCAAACCTTTTAGCCCTCTACCCCCTTTACATCTACATGTGGGTGTTGTGCCCCCCCACCTACTTGACATCGCGCACACACCCCTTTTTCCAATCCTATGACTCTTTCTCCTTCTCTCTCTCACAGGCCCCTTGTGCTTAACGTGCTTTCCATCTTGACATTGAGCGCTTCTGCTCTCCTCTCTTCACTTCCTTTCCACTCCATCCAAGAAACTGCCTCATGGTCACTAATGGGCACACACCTGCTACCCCAATGACAGAACATTTGGAGAAGCTGACTGGGAAAAGCATAAAAAAGCCAATTTTTGCTACGTCTAAGATTGGATGAGAGCATAACTGGGGAAGATACTT
This sequence comes from Cyclura pinguis, assembly GCA_030412105.1. Classification (NCBI taxonomy): domain Eukaryota; kingdom Metazoa; phylum Chordata; class Lepidosauria; order Squamata; family Iguanidae; genus Cyclura; species Cyclura pinguis. The sequence goes on along the minus strand of CM059603.1, from coordinate 165,479,781 downwards.
TGCATTGCTCTTTTGCAAAGACCAGTCAATCCTTAACAGTGCGCGCGCACACACACACACACACACACAGGGGTTTAACCCTTCTTTTTCGTATTTGCTGTATTTGCAGGTTGACTTTTCTTGTGTCCACCCCCTTGAACAACTATCACTATCATGCCCCTTTAGGGTCACACCCAACAGTTCAAGAACCACTGCCTTAAGGGATTGACCATGGTTCCTTCGGGATTTCTTTTTGGTCACTTTGTTTTGTGATATGAAGGCAGAGCTTGAAATGTTACTAGTTTCAGGTAGTTTGTTACATTTCTTCTTTGACCTAGTCCAAGACTGATTTGTTATAGTACTCATTCCCTACCAACCTTAAGTAACCTCTTCAGCTGCTTGTTAAGTTGGTTGTTATATTAACCATTAAGTTGGGCACTGGGTGTGGGAGTGTTGCCTCTGGATAATAAGCTTTTACATATTCTTCTTTAAAGGGCAGGAGGTGGCCAAGTGAGGGGGATTATCTATTTTTCCCTTAGTTTTAAAGAAGGGTTCTGTGTTGCTCAAAGCCACCTGGGATCCTAATCTTCATCCTTTCCCTTCCATACAGTTCAAAATGCTACAGTACCATGTCGCTTAGTCAGTTCTGGAAGTGTGGCTGCCACATTTCCTGGTGCATCAGGTTATGTCATTCTGTGGTATTTTGAATGAATGGAATGGAAGCAAGGAAGGAGCAAAGTTATACGTTGTTCTGGGTGGCATAGGAATTTTCATTAAAAGTTTAGAGAAGAGAGAGTGGTAACACTCACACCCATCCAGCCACTTTGTACAATTAAGGGGAACCATAAAAACCTCCTACTGAGAGGTACACTCCACCAGCTCAAATAATGACTAACACATAAAAAGTGCTACTCAGTCCCCTTCTGAGATAATGACTGAGCAGTCATTGTTTTCTTTCAGAAAAGGAATGGTGCCGTCCCCTCATTAGTGTGACAAATAACTCATTGTAGGTAACACCATTACCTGTAATGTCTCACTCCCAACCTCTGTCTAAAGGTTTGCACATTAGTGATTTAATATATTATACAGGTGAAATTGAAATCTGACACGATGCCTTAAAATGACCTTTGACTGAACACCAAAGGACATGATAATGAATAAAATCAGCTTCAGCATTAATAATAGCTGCATGATGCCATTAAAATATGAAACAAATAAATTTTTGTATATCTGCATGTTAGTGCATTTACTTCATATAACTGTTTTCCTGATAAACTTTTCTGCTCCTTGGCAACCTATCGAGCTCTTTCTCAGTAGTAATGATTCTGGCTACCTTTAATATAACTATTTGCTCATGGCAGAATTTGTTAGTGCATAGAATCAAATTTAACCCCTAGTCACGTTGCATCTTACCTTCATACTATAAATGCACTCCATTTATCAATGTTCCAACTGCAGCATGTATTTGATAAAGCTGCAAAGAGAAGCAATACATCCTCGAAGAGAGGATAATGTATTTAACAGGAGAGGGGCAACTTTGGGCATGGGTGAAGAAACAGTAATGATTTTTCAAAAAATACAATGCAATGAAAGAGGCAGTTCACTACTTTGTATTGAAATGAATTGGCTTTGCATAATTGATTCCAACATACTGGTAGCCTGAGGTCTGAGCTGTTCAGACCCAGAACTTATTAGCCATGCTACAAAGACTGAAGAAAATGGTGCCATCTGTTGAAGGTTAGGGAGAGAATAACATTACTGATACACCACAGGCTCTAAAAGTAGGGCAGAACTAGTGAAGTGTAGAACCCCTTTATATATGTACGATTACTGCCTATCTCTTTCGTGTTTGCCTTATAAATTGCTCTTCAGAGCTTTCTGGATGATACCGAATACCAAGTAGCATAATCTTTACATTTGATCTTCCCATTATAAGGACAGTTCAGCAAAGACAGACTAGCAGGGCCCATGGTGAGGAGTGATATTATAAACATTTCACCGTAAATAACAGAAACTGAACTACTATTGTAAAATAAATTACTTTCTGCTTGCATTTTCATCTGCTCATTGCCAATAATTATTTAGGAGTTGCCCATTTTTGCAGCAAACAGTGTATGCATCTGTTAACCTTATCAGAAGCAATTTATATGCACCATCAAAGGCAAGTATCATATTTGGTGCTGCAAAATCAGAATTCAGAACTGAACATCCATACATATTGCTTGTTTTGATGAAGATGGTAAACTGGCCAGACAGACATTAAGTTTAATTTAACTTTTGCGCTGAAGATCTCCACTTCAACCTATCTTCCTATATGCATATTCTTGGTTTGCCCCAAGTACAACTGATAGGATACCACAAAAAGAGTCACTGTGAGTATCGTTGTGTGGTTTTTATATGTTCCTGTGTTGAAGCACATATAGAAACAGCTTTCCAGTCCAGTGTTACACAGGATAGTCTTAAAATATTTTTAGCATTTGCTTCTAATCTGGGATGTGTATGTGTTCCTGGCATTTTTCCCACTAGTATGCTAAAAATGTATTTTATGGGTATAACTGCAAATTGAATAATTTGCATATGCCTAGAATTTTCTAGAAAGTTATCACAGCTGCAACATCTCCTGTTGCTAAAGAGGCAAGCCGTTAATCATTTTTAAAAGGTTCCTTAACGCTTTCCCTATCAGAGCAGTTGCGGAAAAGGGCATTCAAAGAAATCTAGCAGTTCATGTTGTCTCTCAGCCACAAACCCAGATAGATTGTATAGATTACAATTGGATTTCATGATTTCTTCATCAAAATACTGTTTAAAAAACAAAACTGAAAGCTCCATCTGTTAAACTGCGGGACAGAGTCAATAAAGAAGAATATCAGCAAGTATTATAGTCTCTTGATACCATAAAGAGTTCCATACTATTTCATGGAAGTTCCTCATTGCCCAAATGCAGACTGGATTGCCAAGTATTTCAAGGTCAAAAAAGAAGCAATGAAGAAAAGACAGGAAGGAAAAAAAGCCAAAGGAAATCCGTGCAGTACCAAATATCTCATAGTACCAATTATTATCAGTGTCATCAGAGTCCTACCCAACCATGTCCCTGAAAAAGCCACTGAAAGCTATTGAACTGACCTAAAGATTTTATTCATTAGGAATACTAATGGAAAGAGACATCCAAGAAGCCACCTGACTCTGAAGCTTCTTGTTTAAAAAAAAATAGTTCAACCTTGAAAGAAACACAGAGGTTGTTGAAACAATCAACATCATCTTGTAAAAGGGAATCTCCTTGGAAAGGCAATGTGATAACTCGGGTTTTTGTTTTTTATTTATTTATTTATTTTTTTAGTTTTTAAACCACTTAAGCTTGCAAAATCCCATACAACTAAGAAATTAACCAGTGCTTCAAGAGACCCTTTGCTGATAGATTTATTGATCCAGAGGACCAATTTTTTAAATGTCTTGCCTGCACTGGTAAAGCCCCCAATTTACTCCCAGTGTTGAGTCATGATTTTCCATATATATGCTGACATTGTTGAAGGGGAAAAATATATGCCAGCTATCAGAGCCTTTAAAACAGTCCAGGTATTGCACTTTGGAGTGCCGAGGAGAAGCCAGACATGTGGCAGCTTGGCTGGCCTTTCACAGTAGGTTTGACAGATAGTCAGCTGAAATTACTGTTAATAACAGCAATCATGACATGGTGCTAGAGGACCAGGTAGGAAATGGTTGTTCAGTCTGACTTTTTTTAAAACGGCAGGTGCGGGGGGGGGGGAGGAAGGAAAGGAAAAGGGGAAGGACAAAATTCATTTGTTGTGTAGATAGCTTCTCCTCGTTTAGTTAGGAAAGTAATGATATGTTGTTTCTATAAAAGAATGCCACCTTTCTAATAAGAGTCCATTTAGTAAAACTTTATTATTACAACATTAGCTCACCATGTGTTATTACTGTTGTAACAATTAACTATGCACATAAAATTTGGGTTGGAAATAAGGCATTTGCACAGGCTGAAACCATTGCATTCATATGCATTACATTACTGAGGACACACTTCTAAATAGTTGTCAAAGCGAATTACCTTTCTCCATCATCATGAAATCCCAGGGACTGCAAGGATCCTTTCCTAGAAATGAAATGGGACAATGTTTTCTTTTGCTATACAGTGTACTTTCCACATATGCAGGGGTTCCATTCTAGGAACCCTCGCAAACAGCAACATTTGTGAATGCTCACCTCCCATTATATTCAATGACTGCGATGTGCATGCAGACGCTTCAGTACATGCACGTCACCACCATTTTAGATATAGGGTGTGAAGCAAACTCAAACTTGAATCAAAGAACACGAAAGACACTGCAGACTGATCCACCCAGAAAAAACAGCAGTAGCAGAACATGTTATAAACCAACCTGGACACAGAATGCTTTTTGAAAGCACAGAAATTCTGTACCATTCTGACAACTACTATGTCAGACTACACAGAGAGGCCACTGAAATCCATAAACACATGGACAATTTCAACAGGAAAGAAGAAACTCAGAAAGTAAACAAGATTTGGCTACCAGTACTGAAGAACACTAAAATCAAGACTCAAAAATATGCCAATGAACACCACCCAGACTCTGGAGGTCCCTCTACAGGGAACAATACAGTGGATTGCTAATGTACTTAACGCACTGTTATGCATATCCCCTGACTAACAATACACCCTGGGGGATATCCCATTTAACAACAGGCCATCACACAGGCCAACTGTAACACATGCAAATTGCTCCCTCCCACCCAGGGACTACACATATATATACTCTGTCTCACTTCCATGCCACCAGATCCTCTGAAGATGTCAGCCATGGATGCAGGCAAAACGTCAGGAGAAAATACTAACAGAACATGGCCTCAAAGCCTGGAAAACCCACAACAACCTATGGATTCCAGCCATGAAAGCCTTTGACTTTACATCAAACTTGTATGTCTGGAGAAAGTACTGTTTAACACCTTCTCCGCTTCCCTTCTGGTCTTGCTGGAGATTTTCAATTAGCAATGGATGGCAGCAGCACCACGCAACGCAAAGGGGCTGTCAGCAAAGAACAGGAAGGAACAAGGGGAGCAGAAGGAAGAGGAAGTCCACAGCATGCTAATTTGTGGGTGAGAGCGAGGGGAAGAAGGCAGCTGCAATGTGAGTGGATGCACAGATGACAAGAGGAGAGATGAGAAAGAGTAGATGGAGGGACTATGAGACAGAAGGGATGGAGGAAGAACAAGAAAGTCTTCATGATTAAGCAGGTATTAGAACCCTGTTCTCCAGAGTCATTGTCCAACACTCAAACCACTACATCTTTCTGGCTCTAAATGCAACCTTCTCTGTCCAAATGGAGATCAAAACTACTATACTCCATTAAGAAATAGCACATGCATGTGAATGTGTGCATAGTTACTAATTTCAGCATTGGGTGTTAAATGTGCATCTAATTACTAATTTCAACATTAGGCAATGCACTTACATGAAAAAAAATTACCTGATTTATTTATTGTCTTCCAGGTGTTGATGCTACTGTGCCAGATATCAAGGAAGAGGTTGAGGGACAAAACCATTCACTCTTGGTTTGAATAATGTGGTACCCCTGTACAGCTATAGAACACCTATAACCCTTTTAAACAAGGAAGTGAAAAGTGAAAAGAATCAATTTGATCAATTGCAATTCCTTCTAATAAGCAACATATGTAGTTGGCCATATGTGCAGAGGTAAGGCTCTCAGTCAATGTGGAGCAACATTTTAAGGTAAGCCTTAAGTAGGGATGTAACTCTTCACTAACTTTCCTCTTAAAGGTAGAAAGAAGTAGTTTCAGGAATTTTCTTCTCATTGTGAGAAAATCTTCATAACCTAACACAGCTTTGAAGAGTGTTTGCAATTCAGGACTTATTCTGCACAAAATTTGCACATTGTTGTTTCGCACTGGAAACAGCATTTTCTGTGTGCAATATAATATTTCAATGCAGAACTATTAATTACTGTGTAAAAAATGTTGTTTTCTGAGCAGAAAAAAAACTGTAACTGGGGATTTGTTCTGAATCAAATTTGCACATGGTGGATTTGTATAGAAAACAGGATTTTCTGCCTGGAAAATCTTTTTTTTTCAATGCAGAAATGTTAATTCCTACACAAAAAATGCTGCTTTCCCTGCAGAATATTTTGTTTCCTATGCAAATCAACCAAGTGCAATTTTGATGCAGAACAAATCTCCAATTACAGTTTTTTTTCTGTTTAGAAAACAATATTTTCTGTGCAGGAATTAACAGTTCTGCATTGAAATAGTATTTTCCACACAGAAAAGTCCGTTAGATGTGGGGAAAATGCTGTTTTCTGCCCAAAACAACCATATGCAAATTTTCTGCAAAGTCCCAAACTGCGAGATTCTCATCAGTCAAAGATTTTTCTCATCGGGGTTTCTTGACACTTGGAAATATGTTTCTTTCAAATATTTTTGAATATTCTTTCAATCTCTAGCTTTACTCAGAGTAGTTGTATTCATTTAGGTGATGCTCAGCTTTCATATAAAAATGTATTACTTACTTTGAATATGTTGTGAATATTTAGTTTCCTTCTTCCCAATTTTGTCTTAGCATCTCTTTCTTTCTTCTTTGTCCTTCAGAGAGCACGTTCCAAGAAAATTATTTTAGGAAGAAAGGTACAAGCAAAGAGGACCTGAACAGCCAAAGAATGATCGCCCCCAGCAACAGCAGATAATGAGCAGTGTGGATGTTGAACTTCTTGTTTCTACAAAATATTTCTGAGTAGGGATAAGAGGTTTATTCTTGTTGGTTTGTTGTTTCCCTAAAATATCTATCAGTTCCGTATGATTTTTATTGGTGATTGAGTCAGTCTGGCTTTTAGTTTATATTTGTTCATAAAGACTTTTGTTTCCTTTGTATTTCTTTTTAAATCCACTAATTCCCTTTCAGTGGTTAAGAAATGAGTGTTCCAGGATTCTTCCAACTGTTTCCTTCTCTCTTAAGCTAAAACAAGGAAAACAAAACAGTAAAATCACGGATAGGATTTTTCATCTTCATTTTAGCAAGATTCTTAGTCTGTAATGTAATACAAATTTAAACACCAATTATATTAGAATTAATGTTAAGTGTAATAAATGTCCCTTCTTCAGGGTAAACATAATAATCAACATAAAGTGTTCGGGTTTTTTAGCTTTTTAGCATAATTATGATATAATGGTGCTTTTTCACTAACTAACTTCCTAGAATACTATATCATGTCTCAGTGATCTAGGTCTTCATTTCACTGTTTTGTTACACAACCAAAAAAAGGAGTTCAAGCTTGGATGCGATGCTGATTGCCGCATCCATATAGCACCATGAGCAGAACTTACAAACCAAACTAGGATGTTGATTTGTAATGTTCCTTGACCAATTTTTATCCCCTGGAATACCCCAAATGTCTTATCAAGTCTGTTTGGCCTCCTGGCTTTGAAACACTTTGGTTGCCAAGTCAGAAAAGTGATTATGGAAGGTATGGGCAGGCCATTCCTACAATGGTGGAGAAGCAGGTCCAGTGCTGCCCTTAGGTGAGAGGGTGAGAGGTTACTGATGCTTTTCTTTTCTAGCTGCCAGTGGTGAAATAAGAGGAGAAGGAGGAGGAGAATGCCCAGAGAGTACCTGTGCCTGGATCAGCTTAGAAAGGAAGATACCAATGCTGGCAACCAAAGTAGGAGCATCCCTGCACATTCTCCGCATCAGATGCTAGCTCTGCTTAGAGCTGGCATGTGGCATGGAGAAAGTGCAGGGATGTTCCTCTATATCCAGATATAGCAGGCTCCATAGTGTGGCTGGTCTCTGGTGTGGTGGAGGCACTCTGGTAATATCTCCCTTATTCTTGCAGGGCGTGCACATGTCTTACTCTTGCATGAGGAGGAGGGGGCATGGACACCATAACTGCATTCCCCTCTTCCTTTTTCTGGGGAATGCAGTGATGGGAGTCCTTGCAATGCTTCTACACCACATCCTCCTCTTTGGGCTTTTGGGAGGTCCTCCCCCTCCTCCTCCTCCTCCTCCTCCTCCTCTTCCAATGGGAAAGCATGGTAGGTGCAGCCATGCAGCATGTCTGGGAAGATAACGACCTGACAATGCAAAAGTTTGGAAAGGGTTAGGTAGGAAAAGGGTACAGCTAGAAGAGGAAGAGAAGGGCAAGTCATTGTAACAGCAAATATAGACAGGTTGTGCCTGTTGTGTTCTTCCTTTCATAACCAGATCTTTAGATTTTCAGAGGTCACAAAAGGACTTGTGTTGCTGCTGAATGTGAGATATCTATCAAACAAAGCATCAACATCCACTTTCTAATTTGAGAATGATCTTGTGTTACTTTAAAAAAAAAATCTTGCCTACATAACAAACTCAATATAGCATCCACCTACAATTGGATTTGTGGGCCTGGAAAGAAAATACTTGGAAGATATCTGGTACCTGGCTTCTTAGGAATGTACATTCCATGTCAGAGAGGTTAGACTGGGAGTACTGCTACATTTATTGCTCACTCCATGACACAACAGACCCCTTGAACAACCTGCTTGAACTAGTCTCAAAAGCACTGTCCATTTCTGAAAGAAAACTGACAGAGCTAGAACCATGTGAATGGGGATGGTAACAGTCTTTCTCCTTCCATATGCAAAAGCGAGGATTACTTGAGGATATTTTTTATGCAATATCAGACTGCAAAATTATTTAAGAGCTTATGGATTGAAGATTTCTTCTCTACAGTAAGCTACATTTTATCTGTGTTATACTGGTGGATGATAGTGGTAATATTATTGATAACAATAGCATTTAATATTCATTGCTTTCCTGATCATGAGTTCACTCAAAATGATGCATAATAAAATATAGCTGGAATTCACAATCATAGTTATGAATGTGTAACCTAGAGTTACACATTCATGATCGGATCTTATTCATAATATCTATGTATACGGTACAGCAGAGAATTCATAGGAATCATGAAAGTTGCTCAATCCACATTTATGGAGCAGCAGGCACTGCAAGACATAAGGGTCTGCTCTCTTGTTGATCAGGATGCAGTAAAGGAACATTTCTATCCCCTTATTCAAGTGAGCTTTGCTGGAAGGAGAGGAGGAATTATGACAGGAATCCTCCTTCTGACTGTTGCACCAGAAGTCATTGGAGGGAGAGGGGAGGAAATGTTGCATCCATATCAACAGGAAAGCAGACCTCTGTCTCTTGCAGCACCTTCTGCTTGGTAAGTCTGGATGGGGACACTTACCTATGTAACTAATATAGTTTAGCTAAGTAGCTGATCTAGAATCACAGCCTATTTTAAAGCACCCTTTACAAACAGATTAAAGATTAAGATTCTGTTGGGTCACAACACTACTCATTGTCCCTGACCACATTAGCTGGAAGCTGAAGTCCAACAACATCTCAAAGGCCATAGGTTTTCCATCACTGCTTTACACCTGGAAGTGAGCCCCATTTAAAATATTTGAGTCTTACATTTTGAGTACAGATAGAAGGGGGATTCCAACGTTAACTACTTTGTCTTCTGTAATTGCTCTGCTGTGTTTCATTTGTATTGTGATTGAATTATATTTCTAAACATTTACCATAAGAGAATACCATTCAAAGTAGTGTGAATAGTGGCATTGTCTACATGGTCTCTACACCTTGTGGCACTATTATTATGAACTGTGGAGTGGCAATTTGTGGTACTGTTGTTCCAAGGTGAAAACAGAAGCAAGAAAAGATCTAGAACTTATTCCTTGATTGCTCTCTCTACACACACACACACACACACACACACACACACAAATGAAAGTAAGGGTGTTTGTCCTAGCATATAGTACTTGTCCTTTTAGACTTTCGTTCACTGGTAGATGAGTGTCTCCTGCAGGGAAGTCTTGAAACCCTGTTATTTTGTAGCTTTTGTACCTTCATTTAGTTTTGTTTGACCCATCTCAAAGATGGGGGTTTTGTTGTTATTGCCACTGTTTCAGACAGGAAAACTGAGCTCAGTTAAAAACAACAACACAGACATATTCATCCAGCCACATACCAGTAGCTGACTAAAGTGTCACATTGAGGGAGAACTGAACTTAGATTCTGGGCCAACCTCCCAGGACCAAGGCCAGAATTTGTAATTAGACAGCTCTTGTGCAGAATTGTTTCAGAGGGGCTAAAAGGAATGTTTCTCTTGCTGTTAGCTGTATACCAGAAAAGACAGAATGGGGTTCCTTGGCAGCAGCTGCTCCATTATTTTTTTGTTATTCATCTCCCTTCTCATTATTTCTGTCTTACTCAATGTGAATGTCTACCAAAGGCATCTGACCTCCAACAAAGACAAATAGCACAGCCTGCTCCACCCACTTCACTGTCCTGAGAAAGACTGGACAGGGATTGCTAGAAAAACGGCACAAAGTGTACACTCTCACAACAACTTACAATTGAGCAAACTACCGTGTTCTCAAGTGCCAAGTGATGAAGAAACAGGAATATCCAGGAATACCTGGATGTGGGAGGGCCTAAAAAGAGCAGCAGACGAATGCTGCCAGCATGTGGCACCACCTGGTGGATACTGCTCCAGTCTAGTATTGGCTCCCTTTCTGCAAGAGGAGAGATCTTTCCTGCAAACAGGACATTAAAACTGAGTTATTTTATGAGAAAACAGTTTTACTTATAGGGGACATAGAAGCATTTCTCTAAGAAAGCAGGAAGAAGTAATTTTGGTCATTGTCAGTGATAGAATTACAGGACCATAGAGTTGGAAGAAACCGCAAAGGGGTTTCAAACTCTGGTCTCTCAGAATCCTATCACTCGGGAAGACCACTACACCACATTAATGTAGAGGACTTTAATGGATGTTCTGGCATGACTTCCATAAAGTAGTTGTACCCTGATTTGTCATGCCTTCCACACATTTATACAGTTGGTCCTCCATATTCAGTAGGTTTAGGGGCACACGAGCCCCGTGAAAGTAGAAAAACTGCAAATATCAAATTGTGTCTGTGGGAAGGGGAGCGAGGCATAGTGGAGAGGGAAGAGTCCAAACCAGGTCAGGGAAAGGAGGTGGGTCACCATCTCCTTCCTTAGGTGCGGGAGGCATTGGAAGAGGTTTTGTGGTGCTGAGAAATTGGGCTGTGATCCATCCTTAGCTGTCGAGGCAGCAGATGGTGGAGGAAGAGGAGGACCAGAGGCATGTTTTTAAAGGACTGCACAGCCTGATTGGAACCACAAAGAGGGAAAGTTCTCCTGGAAAGGAAGTGCTGGGGGGGGGGGAGTACAGTGGTTGAGAAACTCACAAATAATCAAATCTCTGAAAGTCAAACTCACAAATATGGAGGGTCAACTGTACATTCTTATTCTCATCATCCCTAATTCTCATATGACCAGGAAAGATGCCAAATAACACTTTCATAATAGTTTTGTGTAGTGTTGGCACTATTCTTCTCCAGCTCAGAGCCTTGTTTAGCCTTTCTCTCCCTTATTTTGCTTCAAGTGCCAAGCATGGACCTGTTGAAATTTTTCTGCAGTGCAGATTTGTGCTCATAATTTGGATAGCCCTGCTGATCAGAGCAATGTTGGAAGACTCTGAAGTGCTATATGGACAATGTTGAGACTATTGAGCATGCTCAGCAATCTGACCATGCAGCCTCTTTTATTAAGATGTTGCAACATTCTAAATGCACAGAGTTGTGATGTGACACTATTTAAAGCATTTGCAATGACAGCTGAATGATAGCTGAGACAAAAGATGAAAGTTAAAACTGCTTAGTGTTATTTAAAGACAAGAATGGCAAAAGTAGAATTCTGCAAGCAGATCTAAGTGTGAAGTCCAAGAGCTCAGGGACTCCCTTGAGAATCTGAAAACTGGAACAGGCTCACATATGACAATATGGTTCTTCAGATAGCCTAATCAAGCTGTAAGCTGCAGGGGTGTCAAACTCAATTTCACCTGGGGCCGCATCAGCATTATGGTTGCCCTCAAAGGCTCGGTTGTATCTGTAAGACTATATAAATGTATCTACTCTTTTATCATGTTAAATAATTGCTTCTGCATTTGATTATTACTGCTTTTAGTAATAACTAGCTCTGAAACTAGAAGTCTAGGAAAAATAATGGCAAGCAGATATTCAAATGTACAACTATTGTACAATTTATTGAAAAATGAGTTTTGAAAACTTATTTTTTTCAAATCATCAGACATACATTACCTGTGCCTCCTTCTGCTTCCCCTCTCCCCTCTGGCTCTTTCTGCCCCCCCCGTCCCCTCTGTACCTGGTGATTGTGGGCCCCTGGCTGCCAGTATTCTGAAGAGGGCCAGCACTTGCGATCTACTATCTACTTCTGATTGCTCCTCTGTCCAACTTTTGTGAGCCATGCGGAGCGTTGCCATCGTAACCCACGGCAATGCTCTGACAGCAAGACTTGGACAGAGGAGTAGTTAGAAGTAGATTGTGAGTGCTGGCCACTGAGACCCTCTTCAGAATACCGGCAGCCGGGAGGGGGGCACAATGTGGTGATTAGGTTCGCCAGGCAGAGGGGAGTGCCGTAGCTGCGGGAGAGGTGTGAGAGCCACATGAAATGGCCTGGCAGGTCAGATTTGGCCCTGTGGGCCTTGTGTTTGACACATGTGCTGTAAGGTTTTGCATTCTCTTTGACTTGTTGTATTTCTGCTTCAAATCAAAGCCCCTCCTAATCTGCTCTACTGCCCAACATCTGCATTGTTTAGGCAACTGTGCTCCTGCAATGGCCATTTTTACAACCTAAGCTCATCTGGTGGGCCACGTTGGCACATTTTGCCGCACCTGAAGTGACATAACATCACTTCCAGGTGGCATTTGCACTGATTTTGGGGAGATTTTTAAACATTTCTTTGATGTCTTGGAGAAGTTTGGGGGGTATTGGAGGGTCTTACAAAGGGAAATGTTATGATTTGGGCACATTAGGGACAGTACTCGGCCAAAAAATGCATGAAAACTGGACTATTTTTTAAAAGTCCTGTGACTTTGGAGGGCTGCTAGGGGAATTCAAAGGGTGTACTTATGGTTCCCAAGAGCTGCATGCAGCTTTCAGGACACACTTTGCCCAACCCTGTCTTAGGATATAACTGAGCAGATGGTACAGCTAAGAGTTAGTCCTCAGTCATAAAAATGGATCATTTCTCTCTCTCTCTCTCTCTTTGTTCTTGATAAGGGAATTGATGTGGAAATTAAAAAAAAGTGTTATTTGACAGGTGAAGTTTGCTGTCCTTGTGGATGACCTGCCCCATTGGCTCTGGACACATTCCAGTATAAAATCCCCTTGAAGTTGCTTATGGATATATCCCAATTTGGAGAGTTATTTAGCAAGACTCTGAAAGGAAGGAAAGGGCAATGTTTGAATATGCAGTGGCAAGGATTTCAAAGAATACAAATTACAGTAAAGTATCTTTGCTTTCTTTTTCTTCACTTGCGTAGGAGTTTCATTTGAAGTACAATCCCCTAGACGCCGACAGAAAGAGCATTAAGCAAAGAATGAGTACAGAAATGCTCTTTCAGAGAGGGTGTTCCAATGAGCAATGCATAAACAGGTGAATATAGCAGCAGCATTCACATCATCTATTAATTTCCTTAGATCTATTACGAAGGGCCATTATACTCCAAGAGACATGTGAAAACCTGTTCATCTGAAAGATCCTTAATTATATACAGACTTTCATAAATGCATCCCACCTACCCCCACCTTCAGAACTACAAAAAATGTTATATGCTTCCTAAAAAGCATTCTTCCAGAATCATTTTTCACCATTAAATCAAATTTGTATATTGCAGCTTTCCTATATAATGGAAAATGTTCTTGGCAAAGAACATCACCAGCGGATGTAAATGTATCAATTTAGGTTAGAATTTTGAAACTACATTCAGTTGTAACATAGAACTGTTGAAAAATCCAACTCTTCAGCTCATAGAAGCATGGTATGACTCACTTCCTTCTCAACAGATAGTATCAAAAATAACATATTTAGTGATGAATAAAGCAGAGAGCTTCCAGAGATGAGCCCCTTACCAAGAAAGTAAAATATTTTAAAGTCAAGATAGAATATTCTTTGACAAACAGATAGACAATATTAAAGAACCATCTTCTATAGTAGCTAGTAATTGCTCAACACAAAAAACAAATGCCTGTATATGTGCAGTAGATTGGTTATCTTTATGTTCCTATGAGTCACTACCAGAAATCTTTGATTCTCTGGATCACAGTGCATGTTTATAAATACACATGTCAGCTAATAGGTAAAAAAATCTGGAATTCTTACCTACTATATTCTGGATCTATACAAAAAGGTGGATACACAACATAGCCAGGTGGCTAATACTACTGATTCAGATCATTGGTCCATCTAGTTTTGCATTGTCTACAATTGGCAGTGACTCTTCATGTTTCCAGACATGAGTCCTACTCAACCCTTTCTGCAAATGCCTAAGATTGGGCTTGTGACTTTCTGCATGCAAAGCATCTGTGCATGTTATCTGCCTCAAGCCACTTACGGTAACCCTCAGGTGAATCTTCATAGGAATTTCTTGGCAAGATTTTTTTTTTCAGAGAGAGGTTACCATTGCCTTTCTCTGAGGTAAGAGAATGTGATTTGCCCAAGATCATCCAATGGGTGTCTACGCCAGAGTGGGGATCTGAACCCTCGTCTCTCAGAGTCCTAGTCCAAGACTCGAACTACTATACCGCTCTGTCTCATGTACTCTGTAATTAAGCTACAAACCAACCCTCCTGAATACTATTTCACCAGACTGGATCCAAAAGCAAACACTAGATCCAAAATAATGCATTTTGCTAGAGTGATACGAATAAAATGTAATATGAAACCTCAAGATTTTGTTAGGCTTCGAGACAATATCCCTGGGATACCTGAACCTAGATACTCAGATTATTTCCCAGGCAAAATAGAAATTATAACCCATTTTCCATTGATGAGACCATATATGAGTTTTGATGAAACCTCAAATGGCTTGCAAATTAGATCACTTCTAATCCACTCCCCATCTTTCATAAACAATGTAGGACAAACTTCACAATTCTGACATGTCAACCAGTGGCAGGAGAAACCCTAGTTCACTAGCTAAGAGGCCAGTCTGTTCATCTGGCCATCCAACTGTGGATATTTTTTGAAACTATGCATCCTGGAAAGCTAACTGGAAATGATACTTCTGAGAATGAGCAGAATAGTCATTTCAACTTTTGCTGTTCCTCCTAGACTAATTTGCTTTGTTAGAGGATGTAAGATAGAGTTGTGTATGCCACACAAACAACCCTCACTCACACATAAATAGTCTGGTGCCTCAGGTGTAGTGGAGTGTACTTTCATATCACTATCATTTAAGAAAAAGTTAACTGCCAGGCCAGCTGGTTTTTCTGCATAAAATGAGGAAAGGACACCATCTTGTCATCTCCCTCAGAGAGCAAAATGTCTTGGGCTGAACTTGGGGATACCTAATTGAGCTGAAAAAGTACAGGGGGACAGTCCAAAACAGTAATTTTCAAAATTTGTTAATAAAGTGGCCCCTCTTCATTTGTGATGGTTAAGGGCACAGAATCCTTGCAAAAGTGCGAAAACACCCCTCCCATTCTCTCTGGAGCTGCCACTCCAATTCCCTTGCCTATTGCTCTGGAGCTCCCAGGAAGAAGAAAAAAGACAAAGTAAAGGGCTTAGCAGTACTTTCCCCTCGGACAGAGAAGAGCAGAGCTGAGTTCTGGCATTCCAACTACTTCTGATTGTCCTCTTGAGAAAGGAGATTCCTCCCAGAGGGAGCAGGTAGAAGCAAAGAGGGAACCTGACCAATCAGAAGCCATTACACAGCAGAATGTGCAGTCATATGGTAGAGAGGACATGCCTCCAGGAGTAGGGGGCTTTGGTCTCCCAAAAGGAAAAAATATCCAATTTAAACAAGCCTTGCAAGCCTGAGGTGAAGAATGCAAGGGAATGGGAGGAGGAGAATGAAGGAATGGGGAGGCAAGAGTGTTCCTCTCAAATAATCAAATTTCCAAAGGTCAAACCTACAAATGTGAATGGAGGAATGTACATTGCTTATACTAAAGAATGGAAACATTGAAATCAGTAGCTCTTGTGACAGTGTTTCCAGTAAGCTAGGGAAATTATTTATCTTGTTTTCAAGCAACAAAATGAAAACAACAAATGAAAACTAAACTCAGAGAATTTACAGAGTGAGTCTTCATTGGCTGTCTGTTCTTCCTTCCTCTCGCTATTCTAATTTAAATAGTTGTAATACTAGTAAGACACTAAAAATTAACCATTAACACTTACAATAAATAAGAAGTCACTAAAAAAAAAGGAAAGATCAAGAGAGGAAGAATCTTGAGTCTAAGGCCTTTTTGCATGGCATTTGCCATGCGAAAGGGCGCCTGGAGCATTGTGCGATTGTGAGGAGTGATCTCTATGACACACTCACAATTGTGTGACACTCCAGGGTAGGGCAGGTGCTGCTCGTGCACTTTTTCATTTTTGGCTTTCAGCCGAAAATGGTGCACAATTGCACATTGCTCCAGGGCCCTGCGCGCACTTGCCATATGTGCGGAGCCTCCGGAGCCACAGCAGTTGTGCTTCCTGCCCCAGTGCAGCATGGGAAAATCCCAGGCTGCACTGTGGAAGGAAGAGGCGGGGCTCTAGCGCTACCTGCTCTCGAGCAAGCAGCTTGTGTGGAGCTGAAGCAGTGGGGATGCGAGAGCTTCTCGCTGGAGGCTGCTCGTGCGATCCCCGCACCCCAGCTCCGCATAAAGGTAAGCTGCGGAAAGGGCCAGTGAGATCTAGTCTTCTCCTACTTATAAGAACAAGACTAGTGGGAATGCAGGCTTTCAAGAATGGGCTGGATATAGGATTTTCTTCTCACTTAGCATAAACTGGTTAATGTGAAGTGACTTCTCTCAGCTATCTTCTCCATTTAATCAAATAAAATATGCTGGAGCAGAGGGCAATTAAATTGGGAAAGGAACATTCTGTTGCCAGTGCAGCTACATTTCCCATTGGTGGGCATCAGTGAATATGTAGGAGAATAATATACATTGATGATAGACGCAAGCTGTAAGCTCTTCCTAACTTGGTAGGAAGCAAAGGTTGTTGAAAATAGTGCCTTCGGCAACAGCTACTTGAAACCTTGACTGTTTTACTACTATGTGTGCATGACTCTGTGAAAGAGGGAGAATTATTAGGAGGATCAAAGGGCAAAAATCAGCTCTTAATTGTATTTCTGTTTCCTGGGGTTATGTAAAACGAATTATTGGATTTCACTGATGATGAGATCAAAGTATTTGCTGCTTGTTTCCTTTCATTTAAAGTAATTGACTTACTGCTTTAGTATGTTTAGTTTTTAGCATTGCACACACACACACAAAATGCCCAGTGGGTATAGTGCTACAGCCCACTATACCTGTAGAGCTTCTGTTTATATATATTCTTTCTCTCCAGTCATTGAGTTTGTTGAAGCACTATACATCGTATTCCCAGGTGGTCACCTATACCTGCTTCAGACCATTCCCTAAGGCTTCCAGCTCATGTGGGGCAAAAGAGGCAGTTCTGTGTATACAAAGCAATGTGTTTTACCAAGCAGAGACAGACTCAGCACAAGCTCCTAAAATTCAAGTTCATTCAAATGTGAAAACAGCAGAACTATTAATGAAAATTCATCAGCAGTATGCTACTGTATATAACATCTGTTAATGTATGTTAATGTAAGGGTATATTAATGAAAATTCATTAAGTATGAGCTCAATTGAAGGCAAAACAACAACAACAACAACAACAACAACAACAACGTGGTGGAGATTATGAAAACTATAGATCTACCAGTGAGGGGCCTGCAGCAATATGTTGCAGTACAAAATGCTTCTGTTCAAGGTTCTGTCCCACCATGAGCTCTTCCAAGATAATCCATTCTATGACACTTTCCTCTGTATTTCTTGGTTTTTTATTCCCCACCCGTGGGTTCCTTTGGATTTTACTTTCCTTAAAAAAAAAAGAATAGGAAGGGTGCTTCTACAGACCTAGGAGGTCTGCAGTGCTTGGCAGATCTATTCCTCTTGTATACAACTTGTGTTGTTTCCACTGCATAAGGGCTGCCACTTAGAGACTTGAGTTCACTATTAGTATCTATGAAGATAAACCTAACTTTTGCCATGTAAATTCATAGAAAGCATTATTAAAATGTAATGTTAAGTACTCCATGCTGAGAAAGAGCTAACATATTTCACGGAGAAGTGATCCCTCAACAACTTTAGGGCTTTCAGCAAGCACACAGAAATGGATAAGACCGTGGATTTATGCACTTGGATTTAACAAATCTCATTAAAACTCCTGATGAACCATCAGCCGTGGTTGCTGTAGAAATAAATATATGAATTTCCCAATTTGCAGAGATAAACAGGGAGGTATTCATAACGATGTGTACTTTTTAACTTATTCATAAATCGTCCAGAGATTTATTTTCATCACTGTTGTTATGATGATACTCATCATGAAATGAATTAGGGATAAAAAGATTACATCATATTTAGTAATGGTGGGAAGCACACAACAATCACAAGGATATGTTTTCAGTTCCTCAGTATCCCTTCCCCCTGCTGCTGCCTAATTCTGGTATATATTTGCATCTTCCTTCACTTCATCCAAAGGAAATAACTTACCTACAAGATGCATCATTGGCTCATTCCTTTTGCTGTTCAGTTAGCACCAGCTGTAATGGGATTGTAGTACTCATTCTTGTACAAAGAGGGATTGAGATGTCTCCCAGGAAAGACACTTTCCCTGACACATGGAGAGATGTTCAGAATTAATTCTGAGAGCAGAGTTCCAGTTCCAGGGGATGAGGTCAGGAAAAGTGAGATGAAAAGACAAAAAAATAGAGAAAGAAAATCACTTATGAAAATTTAACCACAGTTTCCTTGAATCAGTAATATGGGCTAGAAAAGAATTTTTGCATGACTCCACTCTGATGTTACATCGGAACTTCAAGCACAAGCTACATTCACTTTTCCTGTGACTGTTCTTTATCCTTTAGCTTTCTGTCTCATTGTTTATGGAATTCTGATCCACTTATCTGGATTAAATTGATTTGAGCCACCAGGGAAGAAAAGGTACCTGCACCAGAACACTTTGTTCTTCCAGAGACTGCTTCAGGCCTTCAGATTTATGGTTAGGTACAGCTAGTACAGACAGGGTGAATCCGCTTCCCCGGTCCTCCACAGATCCATATTTCTTTCACATATTATGTGAGATGTTCATATTTATTTAAGTTATTAATTAAATGTATTTTTAACAAGCTCTTCTACCCAAGGTATTAGAGAAGTATGCAAGAGGCATGAAAACCAAAATTACAATATAATAGAACCACGATTTTTTAAAAAATCAAATACATAATAGACCAGAAGGAACTAAGCTAGCCATGATACTTTAAAATGCCTAGGCAAATAAATACGTTTTATACCTGGCATCAAAATAGTTGCAATGCTGGAGTTAAACTTCACAGGGAGCTTATTCCACAGATGGGGCGCCACCTGAAACATGGCCCTGTGCTTAGTTTATACTGGAAATCAGATCTTCCAGCAAATGGGGCAGATCTTACTGCAAATGCATGTACTTCGTTTTCTGCTGAACGTGGGATGCTGATGTGTGTGTTTTAAAACCACTATGTCAGACATTTTCAAGATCAAAGTAATCAAATACAATGCCACCTCCTGACTTTTAAAGCCTTTGAGTCCTATTTAGACGTTATGAATGTAGGTTAAAAAAGTAACCCAGATTTATCCCTTCTTTCTCTACTACCTATATGGACAGAAAATCTCTGAAAAGAAGAGCCTCCTCTCTCTGCTCCTCCACATGATTCACAACACTTAAAAATCTGGCTTCTGAATTCTGTCAAGTCTCTACATATAGTGGAGGCTCTATTATTCAGAAATGTACACGACATGTGAGGAGAGTAAGGGGAGTAGCAACAGGAGGAAATAAAACTACCCTCCTCATAATGTCTGAATATAACTAATTTGTCCTTGGATCAGGATACCTGAAGAACCAGGTACTTACTTGGGTTAAGAGAATGGTTAATAGAACAGGGGTCTTTTCTGTGGTTGGACCCCAAACTTTTTGCCAAGGGAGATCCCTTTTCATAACTGTCCTTAAGAGACAGGAAGATTCTGTCCATTTCACCAGGCTTTTGAAAATTGACTGTTTAAGGTAGTTTATTCTAGTGTTTGGCTGATCCTAGTCTGTCCAATTTTATTTGTAGATAATTTATAAAATGCTAGAATTTGGTAACTATTACTTGTTGTGGCACTTTAACACCCTGAGCTCAAGGTGAAGTTTGTATTATTTTTGAAGCTAAGTGGGGCTTGCCATAGTTAGTACTTGGATTGAAGACCAGCAGGGAATACTGTGAATCTCAAGGAAGGGCTAGGAATCCTGAAACTCTATAGACTTTCTGCCAATCAGAGGTGAACAGTCTGACTTGGAATAAAGTTGCTTCCTATATTCTCTGTATCTTTCCCTCCCCTGCAAAAACACTGTATTTTTATTCTGCTTGCTGTTCTGGGAGCTGTAGGCCAAAAAGTAAATTTTCAAAGCTCTGTTTTTTGTGTGTTGGTTTTATGTGGTGTTAAAATTTTTAAGTCACCTTTATTTGCCATACATCAGAAACTTTCGAAAATAATTTGGAGGGACAAGAAAATGTATAGTAGTAGTCCATGGCCCTTTTTGCACAGCATTTCTTAAGCAAAAGGGCCCCTTGAACGTCGCGTAAATGTGAGGAGCGGTCTGCATGACGCACTCACATTTACGCACTCAAGGGCCGGACGCAGAGTGCACACGGATTTTTTCATTTTCTGCTTCAAGCTGAAAATGCTCCACGCTCATGCGTTGGTCCGGCGCCCCACGCACACTTACCTGGCGTGCAGTGCGTCGGGAGCCGGGCCGGTCGCGCTGCCTGGGCAGTGCAGGCTGGGAAAGGTCCCAGGCTGCACTGTGAAAGGAAGAGGCAGGGCGCTCACACGAGAGGAAGGAGCTGCGGAGGCTGAGCAGCAGGGAAGCGGTAGCGTTCCTTCCAAGGCTTCTCATGCAAGGACCCCAACCCAGCAGCGTTAACAGGTAACGTGCGAAAAGGGCCCCAGATCATGCTATCTAATCAAGCTTCATTAACAGATATTTTCTGTAAGTCATTCTGCCTTGAGTTTCATGATGGGGACTAAATCTTGTATAAAAGCAAACATACATTTGAGGCACTACTTACCTACTTTAGATATACAGGTATAAGTCTATAAATTCACCCAAAAGACCCTCTTAATTCTCATTTCTTAACTCTTATCCAAAAAGAAGCCATCCCCTTCTCTGAGTAGAGTAGCAAAAGGCAACAACTTAGTCCTTACTGGGACAACCTAAAAGAAGCATCAACTCTCTCTACTCTCTCCATCGTTGCACAGCTTCTGGCCTTTTTGAAAGCCTAGGTGGGAAAATGGTGCTTTCCCTTAATGGAGTGCCTAGAGGGTAGAGGGGGTCTAGGTTCTCATCTTTTGCCACTCTACTCAGAGAAGGGGATGGTTTCTTTTTTGATAAAAGTTAAAGTATGATATTAACTCTTATCAAATAAGGAACCATCTCCTTCTCTGTGTAGAGCAGCAAAAGGCTTGGGTGAGAAAAATGGCAGGGGTGGTGGCCAGAGGTGGTTGGCCCCCTGAAGCTTTCCTCAACTTATCCGTGAGTCATATCAAAATCCATAATTTTGGCCTCCAAACCTGCCCTTGACTTATTGATGAGGTTGGCTTATTTATAAATGAATATATACGGTATATTAAAGCTACATCTACCAGTTGTGCAAGTGGAAGGCATGTCTTCCTCTGTCTTCAACCACTTATCCCCATCCCAATAAATCTTCTCTAGAAGGCATGGGACGTGATTCCCGGATAGCCCATGGGCTTTGTTATATACAGCTGCAGTGTGTGGGAAGGAGGGAGGAATCCCTCAAACTGGGCAGAGGAGTCATTTGCCAAGGAAACCACTAATGCAAAATTCCTCCACCCATTCTCAAGTGAGTCTCCTCTCACACTGACATACAGATACAGTATCTCCCCTTACAATGAGCTATGGTGTGCCACAGACCACATTGCTTAGAAAGCTGCAGCTGGTGGGGCTGGAGAAAACATGCAGGTTGCCTTCCATTCATGTGGCCATTAGATACAGTTCTTATCTTTTCTTCTGAATAAATCTTGTCGGCTGAAACAAAGGCCATTTCCATACTGGGCTTCTGAAATGGTGCAGAGTGACCTGTCACTGAGGTCTTCTACACTGTAGAGTGGACTGGCGTGGACTACTTTTTGTAGTTCCACACCAGAATCCACTCAGGAGCGACCGGAACTAGCCAGGTTGCGTGTTTTTTAAAAACCTCTTTTTCGAGGTTTTTAAAAAGCACGGAGCGCGCAGCCCCGTGTCGCTCCATCGCCCGGCTCCAAAGTGGATTTGCAGGTGCGCACAAGTGCGTGCCTGCAGATCTGCCGGGGGCGGGCTTCCAGCTGGCGAGCTTCTCCGGTTGGTGGAGAGCCTCCACCAACCGGAAGCCGCCATCTGGGACGCCGGAGGACTGTGGAGCAGCGAGCTCGCGCTGCTCCGCGTGGCGACGGACTTACCCGGCTGCGGGTAAGCTCCCTTTTAGCGTGTTTTCCCCTGTTTCCCCCCCACATGTGAAAAGGGCCAAAGATAGGAGGGATGTCCAGCCCTGTTCCCTCCATGAGGCCTAGAAACAATTGTCTTAGGGTGGCCCCCCTCCTCTCCACCCAT
Source organism: Cyclura pinguis (assembly GCA_030412105.1). Classification (NCBI taxonomy): domain Eukaryota; kingdom Metazoa; phylum Chordata; class Lepidosauria; order Squamata; family Iguanidae; genus Cyclura; species Cyclura pinguis. The sequence continues at coordinate 165,456,973 of CM059603.1, read as the reverse complement.
GAGTGTCACCAAGCTGAATCCATTGCAGCAAAAAGCTGGCCTTGCAGTGGGGAACTTCTATCTGTGCTTAAAGCAGTCCCTGTTTCTGGAACTGCTCCAGATTCTCAACCATCTAAATCTAGCATTGCATATAATGTCACCATGAGTCATGCCATGTATCTACAGAGGCTATTCAAGACTCAAAGGCCATAAGACACTCTCACTTACTTTATCTTTAATTGCCAATAGATGTAGAAAATTCCAGTTCACCTTCTTTATCATAATGGTTCACATCCTGTCCACAACCCCCTCCATTTTTTTACACCATCACTTTTTTTTAATATATCACAATATTTCCCAGATTTTCCAGACTACCACAATCTTTGATATTCCTTTTGAGTAGATTTTTGTCCTGTTTATAACAAAGGTAGCCAGTATGATAGTACCTTAAGACAAGACAACAACTATAAATTCAACCAGTGAGGAATAATGTTAACCATTTGAACATGTGATTTAGTTTGGACAGTTCAACGTGCAAGTTTAAAAAGCGAATACAAATTAGTCATAAAACAGACTCATCTATTATTCACTGAGTTTGCTCTGCTGTCATGGACTGAAATATGTTTTTACCGGCGTGAGGGCTTTTGCAGCAGGGGAGATATTAAAGCTACACTTTGCTCCGCTCCTCAAAGCTCTTATTTTGTCTTTGATAGGCTATCCTTGATACTATTAAAGAGCTTTGGGTCAGAAATAAAAATATCTATCATAAAATAAATTGGAACAGCAGACCATGTTCACTTACTAACTTTTCCCCCCCAATATTCTTTCTTGCCTGTTGAGAATGAATACTTCACAGGTAGATCTCAGTCTTCCTGAGAATAATCTTGATAGATGTATTGCTCAGAGCAACATCTGTAATTTATGAATACAAAAATCTACACCATCTCATTGTCTTTGTGGCACAGATGTGCTTTAGGGCAAGTGAGATGCTTGGATAACGGAAAGACAGAGTGCTAATAAATCTCTCAGCTATGAAGGTAATGCTTACATCTTCCCTTTAAAATAAATTCAATGCTAAATTCAAAATTACATCTTTAGAGATCACTGAGGCTGTTTCTTCATGTTATTGCTATTGTTACATCAAATATTTGTGTGGTAATATGTTCTAGCTGGCGTTTGATTTAAAATGCATCTAATTAAATGGAGAGCATCTGACTCTCCCCTACCCCTTGCAGCAAAAATAAAATCAGTAAATCACCCAAACCATATAAAAAAAAACTATACTGTTCTGCTCTCAGAATCATTTAAGTTACTATCTGCGATAACAGCAGAACGGCTGGAACTATTACAATATGCTGTGAAAATTTCTACTCTGGTATAAATAACTTGATCCCAATCTGTGCAGACTGTGAAGAAAATTAAGAGCATAGAGATTGATGCACCGGAACAGACCAATGATCCATCTAGTCTCATATCCTGCTTCTGACAGTGGCCTAGGCATGATGATCAGAAGAAGAAATACACACAGCCAGTACCGGATAAGGTACCAGAGGGAGAAATCTTTTTTCCTACACCCAGCTGGTGGTGATCAGTATCTGCTTTAAAGCATGAGGATTGATGGCAGTTGTAAATTTCACCCTAACTAATGTACAACTACATTAGATTAGGTCTTATTGTCCCCAACCTGCCCTTCACCTGTCCTCCTCAGAGCTGCAATTCTGTACTCCATAGCAAAAGATACAGTTCCTTTTTTGTAGACTTCTTTTGTCTAAAGAAGATTTTCAGTTTTCGTTGCCTGACACAAGTTCTTCACCTATTTGTCAAATATTCTGGAAATAACATAGTCTCCTTGGAGACAAAAATAATAATAAACAACTGTTATTTAAAAGGTTTTTTTTAAAAAAGCCCAAACTAATAGAACTAAAACTATCAGCAAATCAGAGATGCTATTAGGGCTGTTAGAGAGCCAGTGTGGTATAATGGTTTGAGCACTGGGCTACAACCCTGGAGATCTGGGTTTGATTCCCCGCTTGGCTATGGAAACCCACTGGGCGACCTTGGGCACGTCACACACTCTCAGCTCCAGTAAACCCTGTGATGGGTTGCCTTAGGTTGCTGTAAGACAGAAACAAGCTGAAGGCACCGAACAACAATTAGAGCTGCTAAGCTGTTGACACTCAGCAGGCAAATTCCGATTGTCATGGAAGGACATAAAATCATTGATTATTCAATATATTACTATTGTATTTTTGTTACTAGAAAAGAGGAAAGGCATTTGTGGAATTTTCTTCTTCTAAGCCTGGGGCATAGTCCACCATAACTTGTGGGTGTGAGAGTGACCGGTGTTTGTTGCTCTGCCTCAGGCAGCAAAATATCTTGGGCAATTCCTGGCAGATGTGGATTCTCCTCTTACCTCTCTGCCACCTACCAAATTTCCTGGCTGCAAAAGGAATGAACTGCAGCAAATGGCTGGCAGACAAGATCTTTCTATAGAGCACTTCGCAACACATAAACAGAAGTGTTTCCTACCATCTTACTTCTGTACATTGTAACACTTCCTCAGGAAAAGATGGCCTAAAATGGCATATTTTTTGGAATATTACACTATTATGATTTGTGGGCCAACATATAAATGGTTCATTTGAAATTTGTGACTTAATAAAAAAAAATTGATATGACAGAGCTTTTTCAGTTGCTTCATCCTCAACTTTTTCCTTTTAATATCATTGTCTGACTGAACATAGCCCTAAAAAATTAGCTGACTTTTAGACAAACTGTGAATGAATATCTACATTTTACAATATGTTTTGCTCTTAGAACAGCAGTAGTGTCAACGGAAGTGAGGAAGAATCCACACAACTCTGTCTATCACTGTCCCTTAATAACTGCAACAATATCTTGTCAGCTTCCAGAGGAATATATATGCACATTTTAGTTTCTGTGAATGTAGAGTCCTTAATATTCTACGGAAAAAAAGCAAACATTTAGGCAACTTCTATGGGGTCCCATGACATGTCTCCCCAAGAAATGCGGAAATATTGATTTTTTTAAAATGTGCTTTTCCCCTATGGCCTGAAAAGCAAAGTTTAACATTTAAATGTCATAAATATGTATGTTTTACTGTCAAGTAACCTTTCACTGTCAAAATATTAATATTTCTATAATTCCAAAATTCAGTCTGCATTGCCAAAGCAGTGAGATTCCATTCGAACCTAAAGACAGTGCCACTAGCAAAGTCCGATAGTAAGTAAACTATGCAAATTTATTCTACACCACCAACTAAACACACTGTGAGAAAATAAGTGTACATCTCTCAACTGTGTAAAAAAGGATGTCACAGACATACATCCCCACAAAATTATCTTTTTCCCATTAAAGTGTACAGTTTATTGATCAACTGATAAACTTCTGTCTTGATAATTGATCACTTCACATTGGTTTAATAGGTTCTCTAAACTACAAAAAAGCATCCCAGTAAAGTTATGGAGTTAGTGAGTGTATGTGTTACAGATAAGAGTACTTATCTGTAAAACCGTAGAAAACTTAAGAGAGCAGTGCATGGATGAGTTAAAAATAAAACACGTTGTAAAAAAAAAAACTAACAATCAATAAAAATCAAGGAACAATGCTAAACCAGAAAACACTACAACATAATTAAAATAATAGAGCAGCAAATAAAGTAGCAGGCTCAATGGCAGATAAAATAGTGGGTAAAACAGTAAATAAAAAAAAAGCAATAGCAAAAAAATAAAAAATAAAAGAATTCAAAAACTTTTGAAAGTTTGGACAAATGCAAAAAATCTTCAGCTGGCATCTAGATCTCACCTAAGAGTTCTTAAGGAAGATGATACACCACCATCAGCACTGGCCATGCTTGCTCTCAGGCTATTGTCTGCCTTATAGCTGCAGATGGGCACCTAGAGAAGAAACTCAGACATAAACCTAAGACAGCACCCATCATTAGGCAGTTTCAGATGCTGGGAGACAGCAGCAAGTGCTGAAGAAAGCACTATGTGCTTAGAGGTCTGCTTTTTGCTTACTAAGCTAGCCTTGAAGGATCACCAGCCCTGCTAAAGAAAAATGTAATTGCCCATCAAACCAGCCTTTCTTCATGGTGGTAGAAGCACTACCTAATTCTTCACCTGAGATTGCAAAATACTTTAGGCTACTCCTGCTGGGTAAGTTCTTACTGAACCAGGTGGTGTTGTAGGGAGCTTCTGCATCTTGGAGTGGGTAGGAAAGTCTCTGCGGAGTGTTCTATGTTGGGCTCATTTATGGTTTCTTGCAATGCAAAATACAGAGGTTGTCCTTATTATAAAACAGGAATAAAGGCCATATTGCCAGCTGCATAAAAAATGTAGAAAACTGTTAGCATAACCATCCCTGAAGTGCAGAACAAACTGTGGAATATCTCAAGAAAAGAGTGCATAGTTGAAAAAGAATGATGGTTTCTGCATGTGACATAAGCCTCCTTCACTTATTACTCATGCAATTAACTCATATCTTCATCAATGACTTGGATGAAGGAATAGAGAGCATTGTTACCCTGTTTTCTGGGAGTCCCGGGAGGGACACCAATTTGCTATAAGTTGGGGAAATTAGTTCAGAGCACAAGTTTGGCAAAACAAGAGGCAGGGTAACTTAGCAGGATCTTGCAACCCAGTGTTTACGGTGTCAGGCCAAGCCAAGAAGCAGACCGGTTTGAAAATACTGAATGATCTTTATTAAATACAGGCACACAATGTAGGCAACACAAACACACAGATAACTAAGGAAAATAAGGGTGTGAGTAAGATAGTGGGATTTTTAGAGGGATAGTTGGTTTGGGTGATACGAAACCTGTCCTGAAGTCCAGGAGAAAATGGAGAGCAAAGCTGGGGTTCGATGTATCTCAGCATGTGGAGCTGAGGGGAAGCTCACCAAGCAAAGCGGCAGCAAGGCAGTCTGGAACTCTGGAGCAATCTGAGGAAACGCTCAAAGTCAGGGGTTTTTATAAGGAGAATTGTGACGGCGGCTAGGTCGGACCTAGGGGAAAACAATAGATTTGGAGTTGGAGACAAAGCCTCCGAAAGGTCAGAATTTGAATGAGTGAATTAGAGCCGAATTTATCAATAGAGTAGCCGGTATGCAAATGCGGAATACTTGAGCGTTGTATAGCTCGATCATCAAGCTGCCAGCGCAGGGCAGAGGATCTTTTGAGAGTTGCTCGCATACCTAATGGAGGTACTTGCCTTGAGGTCTCCTAAAGCGGCGAGTCGGCTGTTTTCTGGCCTGCCTGTATTGTCTAGGAATATTACGGCAATTATCGGCCGAGTCTGTATGCGTGCTTGTCTGGGGGCCTCGCAAGCACATGGAAGGGATATGTGAAGCCGAATTATCGATATCAAATGATATCTTTTATATCCCCAAAGCTTGGGCTAGCCAGGGCAGTAACAATGCCCCCCCCCCGAAAATGGGCGATGTTGGGGACAATATCGGACATTTTCCAATTAAAAATCAAAAATCACTTTAGAGCCAAATAGGGGCTTGCAGGTAGGTAGCCGTATCACTCCACAGGAAAGGGAATCTTGGGGCAAAGCAAAGAGTTCCTATCTTATAACAACATTCCTATCTAAAACCTAAACCTAAGCACAAGCACACAAATGTCAATTAAACAACAATCAACAATTAAACAATAAGCAATGTTAAACTGTCCCGTCAATAGGGAACTGTCAAAGAATGAGCAATGGGAGTAAAATAGCAAATGCAACCAATCAATGGAATAATCAATGGAATACTGTAAATCCAATGCATGGTAAGGCAATGAAGGCAATCCAATGAGCAATCAGTTCAATGTGGGATGAGAGTTCGTAGTTCAGGGAGAGGTGAGGTGCAAGCAAAAGCCTTGGCACCCCCCCCCCCTTGCAACAGGAAAAGTTCTTTAGCTGGAGTGAGTGAGTAAAACATAAGTCCATCCAGGCAGCAGAGCAGGAACAGCAACACAATGTCCAAGTTGGTGCAGCTTAGCTGGCTTGCTACAAGTTCAGGAACGGTGAGGCTTTGCAGAGTTGGAGCCTGGAACAGTCCATTGGGCTTTCTCAGGCGAGTAAATGGTAGCAGGAACAGCAAAAAGTCCATCTTTGCAATGGGAAAGCTGCGTGGTCACCTTCTCTCATGGTTTCAGGTGTCGTCGAGGAACCAGGGCTCTCCAAGTATCGGCCATCAGATGGAGTGGCAACTTTCTTTGTCACCCCCCCCCCCATGGTACTCGGGGGCGATGGTATGACCTCGGGATCTTCCCGGTCTTCTGGATCAATTAACCTATTGGATTTTTAACAGAAGAACTGACATGATTAGCAGCCAATGTATGCAATAAATTCAAATTGCAGGCTCAAAGCCTACTGGGAGTTTGAGCTGAAACTAGAAAATTTCGCTTGGTGGGAGCAAGCTGTTTACAGCCAAAGGTACCAGGACAGAGGTTTTAACATAGGAGGGTGCAGGGGTGACTGCAACAGACCGTGATCGCCCTAAGTTTTGGTTGGTCTGACCAGACGCCAGGAGACGTCGGCCCTCCGTTCGGGTTATACCACTGAGTTGGATTGGGCCTGCAAAGCTCAGGGATCAGATGGACCAACCGAGCAGGGGCTTTGTTTCAAACAGCCACACATAAGTTGCTCCTGCTGAAGCCCCTTTTGCAATGGCAGTGGTACACCCTTGCTCAGACTGAACTAGATTGGGCTCTGGTCTTTTGCTCTCTGCCTGCTCGGCGGGGGCTCCCAAACTGGTGAAAAAGACAGAATAAAACAAGTCAGAGACAAGTGAGTGTACGCTTGCTCATTGCCAGAACGGACACCGACTCTCTTCGTGATTGGCCAGGATGGTTGGGGGTACGTATGCAAATATTCTATCAACATATGCAAATCAGACACAATGCACCGGGGCCGAGCGTCGAGCCAATTGTGTGGGTCTCCAGCCCTTATGGGGCATCAGAGAGTAATTCTAAATTTGTGGATTCAAAGCTGAATTGAGTAGCAAGCGAGGGAGTGGTGCAGATTGTTCTCACCCTAACAATCAGTGCTCACGGATGGAAAGAGGAGAGAGGTCTCCGAAAGGTGGGAGTTATTCTGGGCAGTAGACCTGGATTCCAGAGTCAGACCTGGTTCCGCTGAGAGGGTCGTGAGACCCTTTGTCTAGCCCTATCGTCCCAGAATGCCATTGCACAAGGCAATCCCTCAGAGTGAGAGAATGTCGGCATTCCGGTCTGACTCGTGTCCCTTCTTCAGGGTACCCGGGCTGACTCTGGAGGCCCGATCTACCTCAGGAGGACCTCGGGACAGCCATCCCTTAGGTCTTCCCCAAAACTGTACAAAGAAAGAACTAATTACTTAAACTCTACCAAAACTAACAAAACTATTTACATGGCGGAACTATTTACAGTAACTGGGAGCAAAGAGGTCGCCACTCCACCTCTATTCCCTTCAGACATGGGTCGTTCACCCATTGTCGAACACCTCGTAGATTGAGACAAACGTCTCTGACAAGTCAATCTCCGGTATTTCAGTGTAGTTTAAAGATACTTGGGGAGCAATTACATGCACAGGAACCTTTCCACCAGTCTCCTCATGCGGGTCAGGATCAGCAATGCCCTTTGGATCGACTGGCTGGCCCTTCCACTCTTTCAGCTGAGAGACATGGAAGAACTTCAGCCAGTCTCCCTTCCTTCTAGGAATTCTCATCTGGTAAACAGCGGGGGAAATCCGTTTCACAATGGGGATGGGGCCAACCCACTTGGCAGCGAGGGAGTTCTTGTCCTTATAGAAATTTCTATATAGGACCAATTGCCCCTCCTCCCACTGGCAAGGTGATGTACCCATCCCAGTCTCCTATTCATCTTTTGCAAGTTCTTCCCCAACTGGGTGGCCACTTGGCGGTGAACTTGCCCTACGTGCTGAATAAGGCTCCTCACCCACTCGTTATTTAGAAACACCGGTTCCAAATCGGAGGGGAGGCTGGTGTCTATCCAAAATGCCTCGGGCAGCATCATCTTCCGCCCAGTCATCACCATATGCGGCGTGAAGCTGTGGGCTGCCACCGTGCCTCTGAAGGCCATCAGAATGATCGGTAGAATGATTCGTGTCCCAATCTTTGCCAGAGGAACGCACCACCTTCCGAAGGGCTTCCTTCAAAGAGCAGTTCGTCCTCTCAATCTGTCCTGAACTCTGAGGATGGTGGGCAATGTGAAAGCGTTGGCAAATGCCCAGTGCCTTGCACAACTCCTGGGTAACTTCACCAGTGAAGTGTACCCCTAAGTCCGAGTCAAGGTCACGTGACACTCCCCACGGTGACCAGACATTGTTAAAGAGCAAGCGCGCTGCCGTGCTTGCGGTGTTGTCTCTACAAGGGAAAGCCTCGATCCATTTGCTGAATGGATCAATGACTGTTAAGCAATATTTGTTCCCACGCAGGGTGGTAGGCAGGGGGCCTATAAAGTCTATTTGAATGCGCAACTAGGGACCCTCGATGCGTTGGTGCTTGATGGGCGCCTTGGGACCGGAGGTGTCAGTGTTGACCATGGCGCAAGCCAAGCAGTTGTCGACCCACTGGTCTACATCCTGTCTGATTTGCGGCCACCACCCGGTTTCCCAAACCTGGTCCAGAGTCACACTTTGCCCTCAGTGCCCCTGCTCGTGCACGAACTGAATGATGTCACTGCGGAGGTCCTTGGGTACGATCCAGTGGCGCTGGCCACTAGCATCAATAGCCCAATACGCTCCCTCTAGCTGGGAGATCTTGAACTGGCCAGACTTGTCTGAGCCTCTCCTGGCCAATTCCAGGATCTCGGAGTCACCTTTTTGCAACACTCCCAGGTCGAACGTGGGAGGGACTAATGGTTCTTTTGGGTTCACATTAATAGCGGAGATGGGGGCCCCACCGTCTTGTAAAGCAGCATCCCAAGGTATGGCGTCTGCCCTGGTGTTCCAAATACAGGTAGCCGTGTTCTTTTTCTGGTGTCCTCGGACATGAGCAACCCACGTAGGGGCCGTCCGTTCTTCAATCTGGGCTGCGATTCGGACCCATTTCTCTAGATGGGCTATGGGCTTCCCCTTGGATGTTTTTAGGTCATTTTGGAGCCAGATTGGTAACCAGATGCTGGCAGCCTTAGCAGTCCAGTCAGAGTCGGTGTAGATGGCCAGGGGGCAGTCAAGTGGTTCGTGCTCCAAAATAGCCTTTAGAGCTTCTACCTCTGCCGCTTGGCTACAGTGTGGTCGGGCTTTCCCCTGTAGGGTGAAGGAGTCTGTGACTCGGATCGCTCCATAGCCTGTCCGTGGGCTACTGTCCATGTGCATGGATGATCCATCACAAAACCAGCAAACAAAGCCCTGTAATTGAGCTTCCTCAAGGGAGGCTCCCCATTCCACTGGCCATTGACTAATATTCAAAGGTGGTAAAGTGCACTCATGCGTTGCTCCGGTCACAACTAGACCATAGGGAGCTGGTGGGTCCTGTGGTTGTTTCTGAAAATCCACCCCACGCGACACCAAGGAAACGGTCCATTTGGCAATCCTGGCTTTGGACACCTGGCCATTCTGAACCTTCCCAGACAGAATATACTTAAGTGGTGTGTGGGGCGTCTGGACAATCACACGGGTGCCTCCAATCATGAATTCCCAATGTGTTATAGCCCAGACTAATGCGAGGCAGGTTTTCTCGCAGGGAGTAAATTTGGTCTCATGTGGGTCCAGATTCCTGGAGGCGTATGTTATCACACGCTGAGTGCCATTTTGTTGTTGAGACAGAACTGCCCCTATACTCCTGTCCGAGGTGACTGGTTGTATAAGGAACAGCTTGGCCATATTCAGGTGCGCAGGAGTTGGTGTCTTCATCAAATCTTCTTTGAGTTGGGCAAATGCCTGCTGTTGTGCTGGTCCCCAGTCCCATTGGGCATTCTTCCTTAGTAGGGCATATAGAGGCTTTGCCTTGGCGGCGAAAGACTCTATAAAGTCCCTAGAAAAGTTGAATGTTCCAAGAAGGGAGCACAGGGAGTGCCCGTCTGTGGGTGCTGGTAGCTTGGAAATCAATTCTACCTGCTGTGCATTGGGAGTGCGACCTTCGGTGCCTAGACAAAGCCCTAGGTACTTGACCTTGGTGGACACCAATTGGGCCTTTTCCCTGTTAGCTTTAAATCCGGTGTCACGGAGGATCCCTAACACCTCATGGGTGATTTCCCTGGTCTTCTCCTCCAAATTGGAATGTATTAAAATATCGTCCACATAGGACAAGATGTGGGACCTTGAAGCTGGCTGCAGCTTGTTCCACATCTTGACCATGTGGGCATGGCAAATGCTCGGGCTGGAATGGAAGCCCTGGGGCATGCATTTAAACACGTACTGCTGTCCCCGGAACGTAAAGGCAAATTTATACCAACATGCCTCGTGTAATGGAATCGAATGGAATGCATTTGCCAAATCCAGAACGCTATAATATTTGGCTCCTGCCGCAATGGCGGACAGGATTTCATTATATTTAGCCACGACTGGTGCAACAGGAGGAGTGACAGAGTTCAGGGCTCTAAAATCTACAGTCATCCTCCACGTTTTGCCGTCGGATTTCAGTACTGGCCATAAGGGCGCATTGCAGATGGACTGCGTAGGGGTGACTACGTCCCACTTGACGAGTCCCTCAATTGTTTCCCCTATGCCTTCCTCTGCTTCAGCCGGGTATTTGTATTGTTTCTGAGGTGGGGGGGGGGGTCCTGGCCTTCTATCAAGATGCAGGCTCCCTTTACAGTCCCACACTCTATTTTGTCTTTTATCCAGACCTCTGGGAAAGCCTTCCCCCATGGGTCGCTAGTCACGCAATGCACAGGGGCAGGAGCTTTAATGGCGGCACAACGGCGCACGACTGAAATTTTCTGCTGGTCCCTGGTCTAACTGCCATAGAAACCCGTTTGCGTAATCCACTGTGAGCTTGTTTCCCCGGAGGAAGCTGATGCCCAAAAGGCTGTCGTCTTCGCCTCGGTTCTCGCAAGCCCACAATTGGAAAAGGAACGTTTCTATGGACATCGGGATGTTAGTCCAAGCTCGGGCTTGGTGACCCCCCCTGCCATATCCAGAAAACCGGACATGCTTGGGTGTAGATTCACCGTGTTTCACAAGTTTGGGGTGCAGCACACTTACTGCTGCACCAGAGTCCACAAGAAGGGTGTCAGGAGTCTTATCCCTCTTGGTCCCTATGCCTGCCTTCACCCAGAACCTTCCCCACCTGTCTGGCTTCAACCTAGCCACCACGTTACAGGGAAGCTTCCTGGACTGAGGGCACCCCTATGCTTGCAGATCCTGGTTAGGGTAGTATCCAGCCGGAGGAGGGCCATTGGTCACGGCGCTGACCGGTTGGCTACCTCCCACCTGGAGCTGTTTCTCCAGAGCCTCAATTAATTTGGACGTGGGGCATTTATCGAACTGGCTCATGTCCAGCCCGAACTTCCTGAGCATGCCCCAGATTCTCACTCTATCCGAGGAGTACGTCTGGGCCATGGGGTCATACCCGCCAGACATCTCCCTGGAAGAACCTGAGTCAGAGGGCTGTTTGGGGGCAGTTGGCTGCTGTGGGGGACTGCCTGCCTTGCCGCGCTGGTTGCGGAAATCCTGTCCCTGCCACTGCCTGTTGTCCTGTCTGGGTGGCAGACGCGAGTTCCAATTCCCTCATGGAATGGAATTCGGAGCCGTTTTCCTGTGCTGGGAATGGGGCCCATAATTCGAGTATGTGACCTCGGCTATGAGTTCCCAGTTCCCTGGGTCCTTCCTGTGTGTCTTGGTGGGAGGTTTGAGAGAACCTGCCTCACGGAGCAGGTCGGCAACCCACCGGAGGTTGTTCCCGAACTCTTCCCAGTTGGTGGTGGCTGGATCCACCAAACCGAGAGCCATCTTTGTCTTGTGATTAAGACCTCCGTAAAGAAGGTCTTAAACTCGAGATGGTTGAAGTTATATCCCTGGGGCGTCAAGGGGACCTTTTTGGCCAGAATGGTGAGGAGCTGCTTCCATGCCACGTAAGCCTCAGGGTTCTCACGAGGACCCTGCTGCTCCATGACATAGAGCACACTCGCACTCTGTCCGGGCCATAAAATCCTTACTACCTCCCTCATCCAGTCATGGGCCTCAAGCCCAACTAAGCCTCGAGCTGCCAGGGCTGATTCAAGAGTAGGGAGCTCGGAGGGGGACATACAAAGCTGGGTCAACTGGGTCAGGTCCTGACCATTGGCTGTCGGGTGAGAGTGTATCACTGCGTTCAACCACATGATCTCGGTGGACCGATTCAATGGACCCAACTGGTCCGCAATAGCTTTGGCCTCAGTAGCTCGCCAGGGGACCCTAGTCTCGGTGACCTGCGTCTCCTGCGTCTCTGGCCTATCTGAACTGCCTTCGCCAAGGGGGGTGGTCCATCTAGTCATGGACCGTGTCTCTACTGGGTTAACTGGGACCTTAGGGTCATTCCAGTCTGGATTGTGGGGAACGGTTGTCTGAGTATCCTCTGGCAGCGTCTCCCCAGAAAAGTCTTCCGCAAACGTTGGGAGCAGCTCCGGGCACACAGCCGAAATTAAGGCTTTGCGCGTTTGGAGCTGGCTCTCCAGCGCAGCGATCTGTTTCTGGCAAGCTACATGACTAACAGCCTCCTCCTGCTCTCTCACTTGCCCCACCATGAACTTGGCCGCAGACCGGGCATGATCCAGCTCAGCCTCTAAGGCATGGGCTTTCTCTTCCCAAGTTTGTGCCACTAAAGTGATGTTGCTAAGCTTCTGGGCGGAGGCCTGTGCTACGGACGCGAACGTTACCTTGTCCACTCGTAGTACCTCTATCTCGGCATGAAGCCGGCCATTCTCTTTCTCGGTTTCAGCTACCTTCCCTCGGGTCTCTACAAAGACACTACCAGCATCTCTGGCCGTAAGCCAAGGTCCCCAAGCTACCAAAGCGTCCTTAGATGGCCCGAATGAGTTCTTTGATTTCCGTGCCAGGGTGTATGCTTCATGGAGTGTGGCAAAGGGATCGGCCATCTGGAAGATGGAGTCCTTCCAGGGGCATTTCCCTTTACTCAACACCCACCTTTCTAACTTTCCTCTGACCTCTTCCTCCAACATGAAGTCCTTAATGGTGACCTTACTACTCTCAGCCATGCTACACAAACTACAACTATCCTACCAAATTCTCTAACACAAGAGCGGGACCAGGACCTGGAGTGATGGGAAGGATCATCTTGACCCCTGGAGGAACTGAAGGGAAACGAACACAGCGGAACTATTCTAGGAAAGAGGGATGGGAACCTATCTCCAGCCTGCCCAAACAAAGTCGCTTTAGTACACCCAAGCCCGGTTTTCCACTTCGAAAGCGTTGGGGACCAAAGGACAAGGAAACTGTTCAGGGACAGGGAGGTCACCTAGACCCAGGGAACCCTCAGGAGTACTCCGCCTGCCTGAAGGGGGGAAACGAACCCAGTGGAACTTAACAGCCCCGCCTGGCCAAGCAGCGGGGAAAAAGGGCAAGGAACCAAAACCGAAGCATCCCTCACTGGTTTTCTGGGTGAGGGATACCTTCCTTTACCATGGGCCAAACCTCTAAACCCTAGGCTAGGTTGGGAATCACCACCCGCACCTAGTCGGCTAGCCACTCGGGACACACCCGAAATTACACAGCGGGACGCACCGGCGCTTTTCACAACTACCAGTGGGATGCACCTGCACTCTAACTCCTAACAAGGATGGGACGCACCCATATACTACTCTGGGGGGGGGGGGATTCTTCCCTAAGTGCTATTTGTGCCTTACTGCTATGGTGTTGGATGGGTGTAGACTGTTCCTACGGTGCTAACACCCTACGACTCTGGATCCCTGCCCATGATAGACCCCAAGTTAGGGATGTGATTCCCGGGTCAGCTTGTGCACACCCCTTGCTATCAGACAATGGTTCACCGCGGAGAGCTAGTGACCACGCCAGGGCGGCTGACATACACAAACCCAGCAAGAAAGGGGGATAGATTCCAACCCCGAAAGAGTAGCTCCTAGAGCTCACACACACAGAATTCTCACACACGCACGTGTTCCTGCCTAACAGAATTCTAGCAACCTGACTGGCCGTTCCCTAAGTCAGTACCAGCCTGATTTGAGGAGGTTCGTGACTCCTTCTCAAATTAGGGGTACCGGGGTTGCCTGCATTCTCCACCACTCTGTTACACCACTCTCTCCCCAAAGCTCAGGCTAGCCAGGGCAGTAACAGCATGCTCATCAAATTTGCAGATGACACCAAATTGGGAAGGGTTGCTAATACACCAGAAGACAGGAACAGAATTCAAAATGACCTGGACAGATTGGAGAGCTGGGCCAAGGCTAACAAAATGAAATTCAACAGAGAGAAATGTAAGGTCCTACACTTAGGTAGAAAAAATGGAATACAGAAATATAGGATGGGGGACACATGGCTGGATAGCAGTACGTTTGAAAGGGATCTAGGAGTCTTAATAGACCAAGCTGAACATGAGTCAGCAGTGTGATGCAGCAGCCAAGAAAGCCAATGCAATTCTTGGTTGCATCAATAGGAGTATGGTGTCTAGATCGAGGGAGTACTGGTACCACTCTACTCTGCTTTGGTTAGACCTCATCTTGAATACTGTGTCCAGTTCTGGGCACCCCAATTCAAGAAGGACATAGTCAAGCTGGAGCAAGTCCAGAGGAGGGCGACCAAATTGGTGAGGGGCCTGGAAGCCATGCCCTATGAGGATAGACTTAGAGAGCTGGGTATGTTTAGTCTGCAAAAGAGAAGGTTAAGAGGGGACATGATAGCCATGTTTAAATATATGAAGGGATGCCATGTAGAGGAGGGAGTGGGCTTGTTTTCTGCTGCTCCAGAGACCAGGACAAGGAGCAATGGATTCAAGCTGCAGGAAAGGAGATTCCGCCTGAACCTCAGGAAGAACTTCCTGATGGTCAGGGCTGTCCGGCAGTGGGATGTGCCGCCTCAGAGTGTGGTGGAGTCTCCTTCTTTGGAGGTTTTTAAGCAGAGGCTGGATGGCCATCTGTTGGGAGTGCTTTGAGGGTGTTCCTACACGGCACGGGGTTGGACTGGATGGCCTCTGTGGTCTCTTCCAACTCTACATTTCTGTGATTCTATGATTCTATGATTCTAACTCAGCAAGGAAAGAGGGCAGGAGGGGTCAGAGTTTTGCCTTTCCTAATAGTCTCAAGGAAAAAAACAAACTCCTATAGCCTCTCCTAGCTTGTATGTTCTTCCTGATTAATAACTTTTGCTATCTTGATGACACTCTGATGTTGCTTGTGTGATGGAGTATAGGGGGAGTGCTATCCTGAGTGGTAGCAAAGCTGCTGAACAACAGGTTGCTAGGTAACCAGAATGACCACTCCAGAGAAAAAAACAGCCCATTTACTGGGAAGGAGAGGTGGAGACCTGGGTGAAAATGTATTTATAGAAGGCACACTGGTTTGGTGAGAAAGAGATTTCCAGAAGAGTTAGACTTTCAAGGATCAAGAGTGAAGGGTGAATCCTTCAGCCAGAGGGGTTCTCATTCAATCACGGGAGTTGAATGAGGGGGGTGTTTTCTCAGGGAAAGCCTAGAGAAGGTGCAGAAGAGAAATCAACTCATAGTTAAATCTGATCAGAGGGAGTGGCCTAGATTTGCGAGTGTAGCCTTTGGTGAAGAGGGGAGCCAGAGGTCTCTCTCTCTCCGTGTTGGAGGTGGGGGGCTGTGCCTTTATGCTTTTGTAAAGAGCCAAGAAACTGTTTAAATGCACTCTGAAGATCTGTTTGAACTTAGATGTACATATAAAACCAATAAGTTATTCTGTTTGTTGTTTTAATAAAGATTAGAGTATGTTTTCTTATAAAGTTGGTCTCAACTGAATGATTCTCAGTGGATATAACCGACCAGAACCATGCTACCATAAAGGGGATTTAATTAATAACTGAAAAGTTTCACTGTGGTTATACAAAGGTGGTGTTTTTGGGGAAAGCCAGAGCTCTGCATAAAGTGGTACAGTGCTTTGGCAGACATTGGCAGGGGGAAGCTGCCATTCCAGTCTAAAAGAAAGATAAAGCAAGGCCTTATCTGTTGTCTCCACAGCTTGGTCACACGTGTCCTGGTTTACATGTGTGATATGCCTGAGAACATGAGAGAGGATGGTCAGACACCAGGAGCAGATCCAGGAACATGATGTTCCTCTCCAGTAGTTGAATGATGTTGCCTTCTTATGAATGAAGTGTGAAGGGGGCTTAAATTGTGACATTTTCTTTTTTGAGGTTCATGTTTTAGAGTCAATCAGGGACACAAAACCTGTTGTCTGTGCCTTTTTGGCTTTCAAATTTGATCCATGTATATTTCACTTTTCCCCATTCAAACTAGGGCTGTGAGAATTTGAAGATTTGGACTGTTGCTTGGGATTTCTAAAGAGACAGTGACTAAACCAGATAAGTCAAAAGCATGATTTGATACAGAATAATAGTCCCTTCTGGTATGTGTTTTCCTCTCAGTGTGAACCCTCCTTCTTATTATTAGTATAAATTACTATAAATTATGTAGAATCCTCTAGAGACCAATACAGCCCTAAATGTCCCAAATACATGATTTCCTCTGATCCTTCACAATGTACATGAAAGGTCAAACCCTATTTCTGTTCTGCTTCTCCTTGAACACCATCTGAATGGTCTTATTGCAAGAAATAACCACAAGCGTCAATCTCTGGTATTTCACCTAAAAAATTAATAAGGCTTTCCCGAGACAGACTCCCTCAACTGTCAAAACCTTAACCGTGCTGAGCAATGAGGCCTTGAGGGAGTTGAGGGTATACTTCCCTCAGCATAGGTGCAATCATTACCATGTCAGTCCTGGGCAGAATCAGCTTAGCAAACATAAAAATGTGCTGTCAGTTTTTAAATATCCTGAGAGGCAAATGGCATTTACCTTCCCCTGCCTTTGTGAAGACATGGTTTTTTAACTGTTTATCATATTAAAGAAACACTGGCAAGACAACACACTTCACTCTTCTTAGGAAATGGGGAAGTAGAGAGTAAGAAGGAAGTCAATTCTGAGGTAAGGACATTTCTCTTCTTCAATGGGGGGACAAGGTAAAGATGAGGAAGCTTCCATACAGGCCTCTGAACTCACCATGCTTCTCACAGTCAAGCTCATTGAATCTAGAAGATTCAAATAGCCAAGCAGGGCAACCACAAGCAAGCTCAGGCCTTGGTGAATGTCTGTTTGTTTTTCAGATCCCAGAAGTTTGCTCATTCTCTCTTAATCCCTTCAGTCTTCAGCCTATGCCCTGCTTGACTTCACTCTTGGACTTACACTAGAGGCTATCCCCCTCTTGCATCATGTGGCGAATCGGTGTCAGCCAGGAAATGTTTGGGAGGTGCTCTAAGAGACAGTGGAGTTGGTAAAGAATTGGGACACCAGCTAACCCTGTCAATGGGGATGGGGCTCCTCCTTCTCCTGTTGAGGCCACAGGGGGATCATCATTTCCAGGTCTCTGTTGCCAGCTGCTGCCACTATTTTTGGAGGTTTCGCGGCTTACCGCAGGCTTCTTCTGACAACACATACTTGCCCCCCTTGTTCTCTTCCTCCCACTGACAGCTTCCTTTTCCCCATCTGGGCACCAGTCCTGCTCTCTCTGCAGCAAGGACGTAATAGTTATACATCTTTATTATTTTCTAATGCAGCATTTTGTATGTCATTATTATCGTCTTTGAAATTTATCAGCTTTATGATAGATGTCAAAAAAAATTCAACAAACAATGATTCAGGAAAAGAGATTCCACCTGAATCTCAGAAAGAACTTCCTGACAGTTAGAGCTGTCCAGCAGTGGAATATGCTGCCTTGGAGTGTGGTGGAGTCTCCTTCTTTGGAGGTTTTTAAGCAGAGGCTGGATGGCCATCTGTTGAGAGTGCTTTGATACGGGTTCCTGCATGGCAGAGGGTTGGTCTGGATGACTCTTGTGGTCTCTTCCAACTCTATGATTCTATGATGCTATCAAAAAGACAAAAAAAAATTGCAACATAATCAGATCTCAGACTCTGTTCCAGACTACTGGACTCCAGCAATATGTGTTAAGTTCTCCTTTAACCTCAGCAGACCTGTAGCCAAGATCTGGGTTTAGTGCTAAAATGCAACATAAAAAAAAAGTTCATCAAAGCTGCACATTCAACTCTAATCATATTAGAAATTGGCTCTAAGGAATTGAGATGTAATAAGTTAAGGGATGCTATTTTCACTTGCAAAAATGTAAGTGGCAGCACTATGATTGGAAATGTCTTCCTGGCCCCAGCTTCCAATTCGTTTTGTTTAACATTACATAATCCATCTGCATTTTCCAGTGGTAGAACAATAATACCCCAAGTTACTCCTTCCTGACTCATTCCTCAGAATGCTATTGAATCCTCAATAATCTGTTTCACCTCAGACTGAAACTCCCATGTTGCCACTTAGACTCATAGTGGAAGTCTTAGTTCTTAATGTAACTTTTCCTGTTAAAATCCCAAGTTAAAACAACCTCTCTAACAAAAAGCACGCAGTTGAAGCAAACAATGCTTTGTTCAGATAGGAAATGACTTCAAAAAGTATTGCCTTCAAGTCTCATGAAGAAGTGTCATAAAAATCTGATAGTAGACCTGAGATGAGTGAAAGAGGACTTTGGTTGCGGAGTCAATGATAGTTCCACCTACATGAGAAGGCCAATGGGATGAGGCAAGAAACTATCTGAATACAAAATCAAAATCAAAATCAAGACAGGAAGGGGATAAATGTAAAATAATATATGTCACACGTGACAGTCTCACCTTTCTTTTCGCATTGGTTGAATGTAAAAGGGAGCACGGCTAGTGGAAATAATAAGCCAAATGCCAGATCAAGCTGAAATTTGAATCTTTTTCAGGGTGGGGAAGATGTATTCCTCAAGATATTGTTGGACTGGAGCCCTAGCCAATAGAATTAATGTGAAGGACAATGGGAGCTGAAGTTTAACAGCAATTGGAAGACCATACATTTTCAGTCCTTCTTTCACAGCATGGGTGGACAAAATGCAGCTCTCCTGTTGGCCTGTTGCTTCCATAATTCCTTACCTTTGGCTATGCTGCTTAAGGCAGATGCAGTCTAACATCTGGAACGGTGCCTGTTGCTCACTATGATGCAGTCTAAACTAGAAATAGACATTTCAGAGTAAATAGAAGTAGGGCATGGTACAAAATGGCAAGCTACTCTTAATGCATTAAGAATTTAATTTTTTAATTTTTTTTTACTTCCATCTAAAAATCTTGTCATCATTTGTGTTTTCATTTCTACATTTTTGATGAACTTCTTATAAAATGTACGATTCCTATTCTTTCCACGATTACAGAAAGGCAATCACTACTGGTAGTACTAGATCTTAGTATGGAAGATAAAAGCTGATCTGTTGTCCTACTTTTGTTTATTGTAATACACTAAATGTGCATTATAAGCACCTTGGAGCCAAGCTTACTTTGAACTGGCTTTAATTTTTTTTCAGTTCTCCCTTTCATTAAATACCATTTTATGTAGTGCTTGCAAAATGTGGCCACTTAGTAATTTTAGCACTGGTTCCAATGGAGTAGAGGAATTAAGAGGAAAAAAAGACTGCATTATGACTAGAAATGCAGTTTATAAAAATAATTTGCTGCGGTGATTCAGATGCCACTGTTAATTTTTTCTAAAATACCTTTTTCTAACAATCTTTTTCTAAGATGTTAAAGCTTTTTGTATTTTATTTATATCCCACCTTTCTCTGGGCCCAGGGCAGCTATGCAATAGAGCTAGCAACAGAATATCTGCTCTTCTAATATTCTGCCCAGGAAAGGACCTGTGTCTGCATTCTGAACAGAAGAGGTAGCTTGATTTATGGCGAGCCCAGTATTACAATCATATCAGGGATAGACAGTGTGATGGTGTTTACTTCTCTAATAGCACAAATGCTTCCATTAGCATAGATGCTAATGCCAATGTCTTTATATTTTCTGTCTGCTTTGATATAACATGGTTTGTGGAATGGATTCTTTATTGCATTGTTTCTTTTGGCTATGTAGTGGATTTAATCTAGTCTTTCTGGTAGGTAGCCTTATATAAAACACAATCTATTATTTAATATTTCTCAGACCTTGACATGTTATTTTGCCTTTCTGAAAATTTCCAAGCTAATCCAAAGGGTTGGATTGGCTTTACTGTTGACAGATAAGTGGTACTTTCCCATTCATTCAAATAATTATGAGAGGGACAAGAATGACTACCAGAATACATTGGCTCGCCCCCATGTTTTTAAGATGTTCTCAATAATGATCCAAATGTGCTCTTCCATCTCCTCCTAAAATTGCGGGAAGTAAACTTTTCCAAGTGAGTTGAAAACGCTATGCTTATAAATATGGGGAGGGGGGGATCTAAGAGTGAATGAAATAGTGGCGGATTTTATGTAAATTAAGAATGGATTTAAATCAGTCAATCCCAGCTCTCTGCATTTCCCCTTCTGGCTGGGGTCTCTAAGAACTGAAGTCTAACAACACTTGGGGATCCATTTTCTGCAACTATTGATTTAGTGCTAATCCATTAACCATTATTTTTGGACATTTTCCCAGTCTGGTATTTGAGAGGCATTTACAGAAGTAAATGTTTATAGCAGTCCCTCCATACTAGATCACAATCAACAAATGTAACAGTGCACTGTATGCACCCATCTCTGGGAAGACTGTTTCCTTTAGCTGTGCTTGATCCTGGCTCCTAAAATGTGACATATGACACCAGATTGAAATCAAACGTTGGTGTTCATCTTAATCTGGACACGCATCTAACCAATCCAGTCCCCAAATTAACCACATAATTTTGGTGAGAGACGTCTTCCTATCTGTCTTGCAACACAACTATAGAACTAGTGCTTCAGTTCCTTTTGCTTCCTTCCCTGCTTTCTCATGATCCCATTTTGTTTCGGCCATGCATTTTAGATATCTGTGCCATACTCTTTAGATTGTAAGTCTGAGGTCCAAGGGTGTCCTAATACTAATCATTGTAAGTCACCCAAGGAGTATTTTTTTTTCTTTGACTAAGGCATTCCCCCCCCCCGAAAAAAATCTTTTAAATAAGTGAATAAATCAATGTACACATCTATATATTTATATACAGTCCTCCCTCCATATTTGCAGGTTTGACTTTTGCGAATTTGATTATTCAGGAGGTTCCTGCTTGCCTCCCCCCCATTCCTTGGCCTTTTGCCCAGGTGCCCTGTCTTCCTTCCCTGCATCCCGAATGGGAGGGGGAATGGTTCGTGCACGTGCAAATGGGAATGGGAGGGGGAAAGAATCGTGCATGTGCAAGCCTTTTCCCCCTTCATTTGCTTGCTTTTCATCCATGTGTGCAGAAAGAAGGCGAGGTGCATGAGCAATAGGCAGGAGAATGGAGGGGGAGGTGTTTTCCCCTCCATTCACTTGCCTTTCACCTGGGCGTGCAGAAAGAAGGCAGAGTGCCCAGGCAATGGGCAAGAAAATGGAGAGGGGAGGTGCACCAAGGCTGCCCCTTCCCATTTGCTTATCTTTTGCTTGAGTGCAGAGAAGAAAGGCACAACCGCACAAGCAAAAAGCAAAGGAATGAGAGTGGGGGAGCGCTCACTCGGGTGGGGGAGTTATTAACGCCTTTTTGACTTTCACAAAGGTTCTGCACCCTGAACCCTCGTGAAAGTCAAGGGGCCACTGGATAACTTACTATTCAGAAGCAACCTCTTGTTTTGCTCAGTGATTTCTGGATTAGAAGTAGCAGTGTATACTATTTTCCATGAGCCCTGACTTCAAAGTGGAGAACTGGGATGGACTCATTCCTCCTTTCTTGTTTTTCCGGGTGGTGGTTAACAAAAACCAAGGTAATTGTGCACTCTGTTGCTGGTGGGAAGAACAAACAACTTTCAAGAAGCCAAATAAAGTAAAAGTACATATGGGTATCTGTGTATATATTTAAAAAAAATGAATTTGGAAGTGAGGAAGGAGAGCTGTTGATATAAAGGTTAAATGAGAGCCTCTACTTTGGCATAACAGAGTGAGGAAGAAGCGGGCATGATTAGCATCTTTATGTTTTTAATAATAATTTTGAAAAATTGATGGAATTGTGTGCACACGGAAAGGGCCATGTGTTACTCATCACAATTCACACCATTTGTCTTTATGACATGTAATCACTTTCCTTGCAGCAACTGCAGTAGCAATCCACACAGTATCTAGAGGTGGGGGCAAACTGCATTTTCTCAGGTTTGGGTAGAGTGGTTGGAAAATATAACACCTTTATCACAGGATGAAAATCTTGAGTGAAAAATGTTTGTATTGCCCTCAAGTAGCACGTAGAGAGCAACTGTATTTCAATATTGCTAAAAATGGATGATCTGGGAGGACCCTACCTGAAGTGATTTGAAACTGCAAAGAAATATAAGCAACAAGAATCCCCATAAAGATTTTCAACAGTGCACCCAGGCAAGTATTTAACAGTTTGTAAAGCACATCATGCTAGGAAATTAGGATTTTCTCACTTCTATTAACGCTAAAGAGCTGTCAACGAGTTCCAGTTTTTCTATACAAAGGCTTGCTTCACAGAGAATAAAATCAAGGCCACATAACTGAACATTTTAACAATGTTTATAAATGACCCTAAATATTTGAGTTCTTTTTGTTGTTCAGACTGTTTTGCAGCCTCTTAAGCCCACAAAGATTTGCATAAATAAGGAAATGTGTGCTGTGGCCTTCAGATCCAGCATTATGAGCTGCATTAAAGTTTGCTATTTTCCATTGAAAAATCTTTGTAATTGACAGCTTCCTCTGTTTTTTCACTGTGAGATTTTAGAGCATGCTAGTAATAAAGAATCCTTATTTTACTCTTCCCACTTGGCTTTTTTATACAAGTATATGCTGCAGCCGACACAATAGGTGTGGAACTCATTCTTAACTGGTAGAAGTCCTGCTCAAAAGCCAACATCAGTATTAATATTTCACACCAAATTTATGTTCTTCATCTTCCCATATGCAGATAGACACAAAACAATATAATTTAAATTTTATCCCCAGTTGTCATTCTCAGTCATTAAACATGCAGCTATTGTAGTGCCAGGTTGATTTGATCTTGATTTCTTCTTGCTGTTTTGGATATATACTGGTCAGGCTTGCTTGTGTCTTTGGAAGAGAAAGCCAATATTCAGATTTTTTTTTTTACACCACCAAATAATAGTGAATATGACTTGTAAGTTAATAAGCACAAGAATTTAAAATAAGGAATAACAAAGTAGTTTTCTCTTGGGATCAGAAGTCTGCATTTCTAAGCAAATTGACCTATTTTGCACTTCCAGGAGTAATATGCAGAGTTGCACACAGTTATTCCTTGGATTGTACACTTCTCTCCATTTTGAAATGCCACTGTCAGCTAAAAAAATCAGGTACCACAGTGCATTGTTAGGGAAATGAATATATCAACACACTTTATTGTCCCGAATACACCTGACGTCTCTTAACTTCTGAATCTAAGCAGGGCTGGGTATGGTTGTTAGTTGGAATGGAAGATTACCAAGGAATACTGTATCAGGGATCTTCAGGTATAGCAGGGATAGAATCAGGCTTTAGTGCGGTTTAAACAAAAATCAAAAGAAAAACAAATGGATGCAAAAACAAAACATATTGATGCAAAAATTGGACTGAATAAACATAATGGCATATGTGCAAAGACTGAAATGGAATGGTTATAGACCAATTCATTAATCTCTAATCTTGACTGACATTTCATTATTGTAATGTGTCAACATCAACAAAATACAGTACCAGGTTTTTTTTCCAAATAAGTGAACTGGGAAGATATTTTGTTAACAGTCTTCTTCAGGGGATTGCATTCCATATCCCAGATACACATCCTCATGCTTCAGACATTAAAGAAGAATATACTTACACACTTACATGCTCCTACATCTCAATATGCTGGGATAATGGGAACACTGGCACAAGGTTCCTTCGTCACAGCTGGTTTGTTATGCAGTGCACTTCTATGTGGAAAATACTATCAGAAGGAGCATGCAGCTGCATGAAGATCTACAACTATTTGCTAAAGGCTTCATCACATAGAACTATGGACAGGAGATGTGGCTAAGTCCTGTAGTAATTCTCCAGTGGATTATAGTAATTCAAGGAGGACGCAAGCCAGACGACAATTTTTAATTTTTCTTAGGCTCAGGAAAAAGGGGGAAATTATTCCAAATGGACTTCATCTCATCACTTGCCATCAATTGCTCAGGACTTTACCTGTAGCTCATCAATTTAGTAAAGGAACATTTGTGCTGATTCTGAGCATACGATAATGGCAGAAATACCCGTTTTCCTTCTTCTCTTGTGGAAATACCACTGTTAGAATTAATAAACACCTACATTTATATTTGGACACTGACATCCAAATGCTGTAGGATAGTTTTGTCAGGCCAATAAAGAGTTTCTGTTGACAGAAGTCATGCTATGGTACTTGAACACAACAGAGCAACAGAAAGATGAGGGGTTGTTAGGATCAGGATCCAGGGCTCAAGTTAAGCCAAGTTGCCAACATCCATTAAAGCTTAGTTCAGAGCCCATGCTTAATTTGAGATCTCTGTTCTGAAGTTAAAAAACAAAGTACAGCTCTTTTGAATGGTTGCAGAATATCGTACTTCATTTAACACAGTTGAGAGAGCAAGGAGAATTCATAATCTAAAGATGACGAACAGAAAAAGGCTTGATATGTTTTATTTCAGAAAATAAAGCCTGCAGACAAAGTGTTAGAAAGAGGGAATAATATCTGCTGATATTCACTAATGGGTGGTGGAGCTTTGAAAGAGAAAACAGAAAGTGGTTGAACAGATGCAGTTCATTTTTCCTTAAAAAAAAAAATCTGTTTTCCATATAATTCTGCTGCTTCATCCTGAGGTTTAAGGAGGTCATCTATTTGTTCAGTTTCACTGATCTCTGTAGCAGTTGTTTTGTAACTCCTTTTCTAAGTGAGCCATTGGGGAATTTTTAACCATAGGTGTCTTTAGAAATGTTTGAAATGTCTCAGATGGAGTCCAGCCTGCTTGTGTTGTTTCTGTGTTTGTGATACTGTTGAATTGCTGTCTTCATCAGAGGTGAAGGCAAGCTGAGGTTGACAAAGAGGTCTGTGCAACTCATGGCTTGCCTCCAGCACACACTGTGTCCACCTAATATGCATTTCTTGCAAGAACAAAGTCACTCCAAATGGTTTCCATTTCAGAATTCTTTCAGAGAAGGCTTCAAGTAATATATGAAGGATCAGATAGATCACTACATCCATTTATTACTAATTCCTACTAAATTTGTTATTAGTAATCAGTTTTTGTAATAGTCAATGATTTTAAGAGCACCTACTTTTTATTTATTGCTCATTTAACCTGGCCTTTCAGGCAACACATCTGTTCTGTTTTAGAAATAATCACATTAGTTGAATGTGAGCAAAGCTGTCTCTCACAGTGTATTCCTATAGACAAATGCCTCCAGTAATGTAAGCTAGATTTACAATGGCTCTTTGTAAATTGGTCACTAATTTCCTCCCCATCATAATCTCTAAGGTTAATCATCAATTTATTTTCTAGACACAGAATTGTTCCTGCCAGTGATTCCCAATGCAAATATATTCTGTCAAATGTGTCTTACACTTGCCTGGCTTCTTGATAAACTACCATACTTCAATCCAGACTGATTCACTCTGTGGCACGTGTTCATGTTGAAAGCGAATGATGAGCACTCCACCTTCTCTTCCCAGATATGGAGGCCACAAAGGCCAATACTGAACTGAAATATGATGCGGGTGCTATTTCATATACTGATTCCTCCACATTTGTGGTAAGCAGTGGCCAATTAGACTGCCAGTTCATGTCTTGGCCAAAAATCCACAGTGACTTTGTTTGCCTACTAGACCCTTCTCCTCGTGTCTAGGCCTCCATGTTTAAAAATCCACAACAAGCCAAACAAGGTGGCATCATAATTCTTTTGACTGTTCAGCCCTGAAAAACATGCCCTCTTTCTCTGATCATTAACACTAGTCATGACCTATTTCCGTTCACTGTCATACAGCTTGTTGTCTCCCTTCTCCGAGTAGGATCTACTAGATTCCCTACAGGGATGGTCTTATGGTGCCTTGTACTCTTTCATACACTGCTGATTTGTAACCTTTTTCAAATGCCAAATTTACTTGGAACGGGAATCAAGAAGGGAAGCTTCTTTTCCACCTTTTTTCCTTTCTCCTATACTGTGAAACAGTACAATTTCTACATTCACCAAGCATTTCTCTCCATCATTCACAGCCCTTCTCTTATGGGCCTGTTTTGTCACGTTACTGAACCGAGCACAGCAGTGGGCCGATTATGATGTGCCTGTTATCTCATAGCAGGCTGCATTGTCAATGCATACTTAAGAGGATTCCAACTGTGGTGCCTTCATTTCCTTTGCTTTGAGGGGGTCAATCCCACTCCAGTTTTTTAAGCTACAGGTATGCCCCTAGCATTTCTTCTGGATTGATTTATTGAACCGGCACAGCACAAGAGAAAATGGCACAGAAAGCCATTTGGTCCCACTGTGCACTCCTATTAAGCACATTGCAAAGCAGAATGCCAGCTTACTTGGGAAGCACAGAGGTAAGTCTAAGAGCTAAGGAGGCAACTTCTTAGGGCTCCTCAGAGAAAGAAAGGAGCTTTCTAGGTCCCAACACTCTGCAATTCCTGACACAAGGGTCTTCACTGGAATACTTTGAGAGAAACTGAAACAGCTGGGAACCGTTTACCATAGCATTGGCGATGTCCAGTGTCTTGCACTAAAAACCCCATCATGTTCAGCCAAGGATGCTAATTGTTGTTGGAGTCAAGATATCAGGAGGGCATGAGGTTGTAGGAGTTTGGCCTAAAACACTGTATAAAACAGTAATGCTTTAGAATTCTGATTCTTATTCAATACAATTTGGTACACTGATTCCAGACTTAGGGGCACATCCAGAAGCATCCTTTGACATGGGGTGAACTACTTTAGCTGCTAATGAAGTAAGGAGGGGCACCTCTGTTGAAGGGAGGTAGGCTCCACTTACATCAGCAAGAAATGATAAAGGTACCTGTAATATAAACAGCAATACTAAAAATGTGACAGGGATAGTATGTCTCAGACTATCCATTTACTTTATTCTCCTCTGTATCTAGAAAGATCTGATAGAGTTACAAATCTATTCTGAGATAGGAGTAAAAATGACTTTTAAGGAAGCATAAGTGGATTTTGCTACAAAATCTTGTGGTGCCTAATCTATCACTCATGATCACTTCAATCTCCAGTTCAGTCTTTGCCATCTGCCTGCACTCAAGTAAGCTTGCTTTCTGTAACTATTGAGCATGCTTAGTCATCAATGGCGTGTTTGAGAGGGAAAGTTCCCATACACAGGGGGGAGGGGTTGTTAAAGTTTTTTTTTGTTTTGATCAAATGTCTATAGTGTAGTTACTCTGCAGGTCTTCCACTACAAACTGGTTCTTTATATAGAGCCAAAGATTTCTTCTTTGGAGAGCCAGCTTTGTTTGAATGGTGGTCTAGAATTCCAGGAGACCAAGGTTTGAATACCCACTGGGTCATGGATACCCACTGGGTCATCTTGGACAAGGAATACTTTCTTGTCCTTAGGAGAAGGCAATGGCAAAGCTCCCCTGAATAAATCTTGCTAAGAAAATCTTAGGATAGGGGCATCGTAAGTCACACTCAACCTGAAGGCACATAATATTTCCTCACAGCCTGGATGTGATGTGTCCTTAGAGCCAAAGCACTACAGGAAGGGTAGTGTGGAAAATCACTTGTATGGGGGTTGGGGCTGTTCCGCCTGTGCAACATGGTTATTGATACCTCTGCACGCAAACAGCAAAAGAGTCAATCCACTCACACAATGCTTGGCTGTACACCATAGGATCCTGGGTTATGTACTTTTATAAATCATAGGGATTTCACTGACAAGTAAAAACATTCTCCTTTGAACAGGCCTTTAATATGTAAGCAGCTGGGCTTTTAATTTATCAAGAAGTTTTTTATTTTTTGTAGTTTTTATAATTTTATATGTTTTTCCAATCTTTTAAATTGTTTTAAAGGTTTTATTCATGCTTTTAACTTTTTTGGAAGTTGCTTTGGGTCCCACTCTGGGAGAAAAGTGGCGTTTAAATTAAACAAACAAATACTGCCATTTTGGATACATAAACAATGACATTCACTGCTGAACACTAGAAATGCAGGGAAAGATAATAGCATTCCACTTTGACACTCATACTGTAAAAGAATATCAGATTTCAATTTGGTAAAGCAAAAAAAGTTGCATAGTAAGTTATGGTGGAAATGCATCTGTGTCCTGTCCAGAGCCTCTTCCAGTTTATTGACTTCATGCCCCAGCCATACTTTTAGTTTCCACCATGCTTGTCTCAGTTGCACAAATGGGTGAAATGATTTCATTTAGATCATGAAGGTTATGATTGTGAGAACTAGAGTAGACAAAGCATCCTGTGTTTTATAATATCACATCTCTGTTAAACATTTCGAACTGACGCTACATTTTTAACAGCAAAGTTGCTCCTCTTTCAGTATTCTGGACTATGTCTATAAACCAATATAACAAGCAAGATTTCCTGTCCATGCATCTAATGAATTTTATAGAACTTTTCCTTTCTCTACGGACCATTCCTGTACATGCTTGTACGCCTAGCCTGGGGCATGGAACTTAATGCTGTGAATTTCCTGAAGTTTTTGTCCAGATTGTTTTTCCACTGCTTTATACAACATTTTCCTGGATGTAGATTTTCAATACAATAAACAATGTATCTTCTGAGATACGACATGGCCACACTCATCAGATCTAGTTCTGCTCTGAACAGAACATTTGGGAAATGGAAATGGTGGTTGCCATTGTAATAGAGGACTAGGCCATTTCATTGCCAAAAGAGTCTTCTTCATACAGCATCTTGGAAAGCTAAAATATAGGGAAGCCCAATGGGAAAAACTAAACATTTAAAGCACTATACTTTATTTTTAGTTTTTAATTGGTTAGATTGTAAACTGCAATATTAGAGTCTTGAGTAAAACACCATAAAATCTTGTAGCACCAGATTTAAACTCTTGAATAGAAACTAGGTCTTCAGCCATAGTAGTTCTATTTTGTTGACTAGATAGTGATTTCCCTAGATCATGCTTAGGATTCTTAATTGTTCATTCTTCATATCATTTGGATTCTGGAATACATCCACAGGTCTGTGAGACAGAGCACTTTAGGTAGTCAAATGGTCATATTACTTTCTTAACACGCTACCAAAGTACATTAACCTCTAATGTGAGCAAAGTTTCCAAAGCATAACGTAACACAGTGAAACTTTAAAATCAAGATCTAATGTAATTCTCCTAAGAGAACTGAGCTAGCAAAAGATCTTCACTGGAAAACTCTGCAACAATGTCCACACTCACCACTCTGCAGTGCTATTACTGGACCTAGTATTGTTTGCAAGCATCCATTTACCAGCACTTCCTCTATTGTAGGGTTTGTGCTATTTATTACAACTCCCAGAATCTACAGCTGAAATTCTGGGTGGAAAAATCTAAAAAAAATAGCTCATCTGAGCTCTAGCCCACGGTCATATCTGACATCACCTGCAAACTGTGCTAGTCAACCAAATCAAAAGAGACTCTGTGGATTGTTCATTCAACCATATGTGTCACATAATTTTAACGATTACAGGATAAAAGAATTATAATATCTTATTCAGTATCTAGTTGTTTTCTTTGGTTTCAATATGCAAATGAAGTGTTCAAAATTATATTTTTCATTTGTTCTTTGGGTGGGTACAAAGCAAAACCTCTACAGAACATGTGTGTTGCATATCTGCATGTAAGCTTGGGGGCTAAATTTATCTGAAATTTCAGAAGAGGAGAAAGCTAAATCTTCCATTTAGGAGAGGTATGGTTTGTTACATGCAAACCAGAAATTGTGGTTATTACCAACCATTTTGTTAATGGCCAGTGTTAATAATATAATTCTCCCTGACACTGTTCCCTGTATCCAATTTCATTCTAATTCCATTCCCCAAGCATGTATACGGTGCCTATAGAGCTGAACCTCTTAATCTTATATTCCATGCATCTAACAGTGTGACTTGTACAAAAGCTCATGATATACTAAATCAGCTAGTCTTAAAGGTGCCACATGACTCTTTCCTGTTGCATACAAATTAAGCTATTCAGTTAGTAAGATCTGCCCACAACTCATTTCTGCAGTTTACAAAACAAAAGACAGCAGTGTATTTTTAACTGTATAAAAGATGATGCTATCACCACTTCGGCTTTATTACTTTTCATGCCAAGTCCTTTCTTCAGCTTTTGAGACTTCCATATACATCCTCATGTTTTTACTATCTGTCTCCACGTCTACATTATCAGTAAGCCTCTAGTTGGGCAAGGATATCAGAGGAAAGAACCATTTTCTAACTCCCCTCCTCCCCTGGGGTCCCCTGTTATCTTCTCCCTTCCCCAGAATATAATGCGTGCCCTACTTTTAGAAATCCTGACCTAATGCACAAAACTTGAAAGAATTGTGTGTAATTAATATCTACTGAGTAGGATGAGGAGCATTCTGAGCTGGAGTGAGAGATAGCCTCTACACTGAGTTCTAATTTAATCCTAGAATTTTTTCTCCAAATATGTCAGAAACAATTTGGGGTAGGCATGTTTTTTATGGCTAAGTAGGTCTATTGCTTCTTCGCTGAGCAAAGCTAGGAAGCATAGTGCAAAGGCATCACTGTTATTGCTAGTCACACCAAAACTCATTAAATGAAGGTGCTTCACTGATGCAGAAAATGTATCTTGAATTGATGGGCATAAATGAAGGGACTCGGGCACTAATTAGAGAGGGGAATATTTTGAAGAAACCAAGGTGAAAGTAATTCCCTCTCTGCATCTTGGCTAGATAGTATTGTGCAACAGTGAATTGCACTGCATAATTTGAATCTTGTGGTGGTTTTGCATATGTGAAAAGAACAACCCAGAAAATGCATCAAGGACCTTCCCTGATAACTTTGTCTTAAAATGTTTTTGTGAAAGGGGAAGTATCATAAACCTTTTGAAAAGGGTCAGTTATTGTGCACTGCAAAGGAAGCACTCTTCCTTTCTGGAGAAAGAATTTTACAATTTAGATGACAGAGATTCAAGCAGATCAACATGTGTGCCAGACTGACCAGCTGGAGAATATGCACGTAACAATATCTTAACCAATTCCTCCATCACCGAATGTAATAATCTTCTTACTTCATAAAAGCATAGCAAGCCAGATTTCTTACTACAATTATTCAAAATAAGAAGCATTTATCATTTTTTCCCTGTTCAGTTATCTAATCAAAATGGCCCTCTACAGAAACAGAGAGAGAGGCGAAGAGAAAGTGTGTGTCAGTACGGTATAATGTTTTGAGCATTGGACTATGGCCATTTCCGCACTACACTCTTATAGTGCGATGATGCCACTTTCAACATCCTATGGAATCCTGGGGTTTGCAGTTTCGAGAGGGGCCGGCCAGCCCCTCCCGAAACTGCAAACCCCAGGATTCCATAGGATGTTGAAAGTGGCATCATCGCACTATAATAGTCCACTGCAGAAATGACCTATGACTTTGGAGACCAAGGTTCAGTTTCTCACTTGGCCATGGAAACTCACAGGGTGACCTTGGGCACATCATCTACTCTCAGCCCCAGAAAACCCAGCTATAGGATCACCTTAGGGTTACCGTAAGTCGGAAACAACTTGAAGCACAAAACAACAACATAGAAAACACCCACTGCACTGTATTAGGCCAAGCTCAGGAAGAACCTAATAAAATGTTGACCCTACAGATTAAGATACATATATCTTTTAAAAGAAGAATTATGAAAACTGTAATTATTAACTAGTTATTAAACAGAATTAGGAATGGGACAAAAATGAAACAACCATATGAAAAGCGAAATATTTATATTATCTTTTTTTCCCTTCTGCCAGGTAACTAATTCATCATTTTCTTCTTTTGTTGGTTTGTGACACTCTAAACATTCACTCGCTGTCTTCTTGAATTCCATTTCACTATTTTAATAGCATTACACATAAACTGATTCATAGCTTTTCATGTTTGTGCAAGTCTCCTTTGGATTGGATATACAACATCAGTAGAGCAACTAAAATATATCTGACTTTAGGGTAATATACATGTAGCATACATTGGCTATGGAACTATTACTCCATAAACTGTCGCTATGTATTAAGCATTCATAAATAGCACGTACTAGATTATCTTGGGCAGGTTTTTAAATATTATTTCTAATGCACACTGACAGCTTGTGCTGTCCCAGCTGCATTATATGTCAGTACTCCTGGAAACCATGGCAAGTGCTGTTGTTATATGTGTAATACAGTGCCTGATCATTTACCAGTATGTCATGGAAACGTTTGTAATTAACAGCTATCCCACAGAACCACAATGTACATTACTGATTTATTTTAAACCTGAGTTTTGCAGATTTTGACACTGAGTAGTACCATCGGCCAAACAACCACTTAGGATTTCAGGCATGCTTTGGAGAAGTGTTGGGAAACCTATGCCCCCACCCCGAAATTGGGCAACAACTTCCATCATCCTCATTCAATAAGGTTAATGGTCAGGGATGATGGGAGATGTAGTTCAGCAACATTTAGAAGGTCATAGGTTTCTGATCCCTGCCTATAAATGTGGAAGTTAGAGATGGATGAGCAATTTATTGGCCCTTTAGTTCCTTTCAAATACTTGTGCATTACTCATTATTTGAAAGGAAATTTAAAAGATCAGATGGTGTCCTGTGAATATTGTCTCCATGGCCCTCTTGTATTGTTATGTGTTTTCAAGTCAACTTCAACTTATGGTGACCCTGTCACAGGGCTTTCTTAGAAAGATTTGTTCAGAGATTTGCCATTGCTTATCTCTGAGCTAAGAGTGTGACTTGCCCAAGGTCACCCAGCGGGTTTCCATGGCTGAGTAGGGATTGAAACTCTGATGTCCCAGGCTCCTACTCTAACACACAAACCACAACACCATGCTGGTCTCTTCATCCAAAAGAGAACCAAAACAAAATTCACCATGGGATATGGACAGCCATGTGGGAGGCAAATCCATTTTCAGTTTTACAGCTATCCTTCCTAGAGCTGCTTTGGGTTTTATGGGAAACATCCAAGTGGTAGACTTTACATCCCATATGAGTCAGGGCATCTGTGCAAGGAATGACTGTAAAATGGGAATGGATTCAGTACCTCTGCATAATGGATCCACTGGATGCTTTAATGTTCTACCTGGAGGAGACCTCCTCTGATGGCTGCTTGTAAAGAGGAGAGCCATGAAGATAAACTCCAATCAGAGCCAGAGGATGCTTAAAGTTCTCTCATGGAACTGGCAGAAGCAAAGCCTAGTCTATCCCAGACAATGCCTGCAGATCAGGAGAAGAACTCAGGGGCATTTCACCCTGTAGATCATCATAAATTAAAATGCCAGTTGTAAAGGGAAGTACCCTGATCTGATTTAAAAGGAAAACATTGAGCTAATTAGGCCAGCTGTTTCGTGGAGGCCATGCCATTGTTGTGAATAGACAGCTCCAACACTCCCTTGTGACCTTGTCTGATGTATCTGGCTTTGTGGCTCTCTGACCTTTGGTATGTACATTGGCGTAGTCTATGACTTCCGTATCAACCCAGCACTGCCTTTCCCGATGAAACCTCAATTTGCCTGGACTATAATTCTCCTTCCACTGAAACCCTGGGACTGGTCTGGTTTTTCTCTTGTCCATTTCTGTGGACTGTAGGTACACTTACCTGGCATTTGTCAGCATTAAGCAAGATAGCTGCCCCTGCCTTGGGGAAAGCAAGTAGTGGAGAACTCCAAAAAAGATTGGCAAAATAGGTGAACTACTTTCTTCTACAAATGAGCCTCTTTTCCTATGATAGCCGGACATTTGCAGTATCATTTCCACCAACCTTCTTCAGAAACCTCTGTTGACATTTCCAAGGAGGTTTTCTCTTCACTTGCAGGAAAGAGGGATAAACTAACAAGAGTAAAAGGCTTGGCATATGAACAGAACAGAGATGGAACATTCTCCTTGTAGCAGACTGTACCTAGAATCATACAGTTCAAAAGCACACTCAAAGAGTCATCTAATCAAACCACTTTCTATGGAAGAATTTACAGCAAAAGCACTCCTCAGAGACAGCCATCTAGCTTCTGTTTAATCTCCAGTGAATGAAATCATCATCATTCCATTGTTGAACAGCTCTTACCACCAGAATATTCTCCCTACTTTTCTTGCAGTTTTAAATCATTGGTTCATGTCCTTGTCTTTGAAACAGTGGAAAACAAGTTTGCTTTGTCTTTTAGAGTACATCTCTTCATATATTTAAAGACAGCTATCATGTCACCTCTCCATCTTCTCTTCTTCAAGCTAAACACACCCAACTCCCCAAGATATTCTTCATAGTGCTTGGTCAGTCTGTCTTGATTCTGCTCAAACAGTTCAAGCAGGTGTTGTCTCATAGGTCATTTCCGCACCGGGCTATTAAAATGGTGCAGAGCGACCTCCAATGGAGGTCTTCTGCACCGTGGAGTGGACTGGGGCGGACTACTTTTTGTAGTTCCGTACCTCAATCCGGTTCGGAGCGACTGGAACTGGTCACGCAGCATGCTTTTTTAAAAACCTCTTTTAAGAGGTTTTTAAAAAGCACGGAGCGCGTGACTCGTGTCGCTCTGTCGCTGCGCTCCGCTGTAGATTTGCAGGTGCGCACAAGTGCGTGCCTGCAGATCTGCTGGGGGCGGGCTTTATGCTGGCAAGCTTCTCCGGTTGGTGGAGCCATTTTGGATGCCGGAGCAGTGTGGAGCGACGAGCTTGCACTGCTTCTCATCCCGACGGACTCGCCCGGACGCTCAAGAAAGCCGGTGAGTTCCGTTTTCGCGTGTTTCCTTTCTTGCGTGTGGAAAGGGCCATAGTCAAACAATCCTGCACTGAAATCTCATTCATCCTTAATTGAACGTGCTACACCTCAATATTCTCGGCTATGGTGGCTGTGTGGTTCTCAGAGCTGTAGTCCAAAAATAACTTAGAAGCTGCCATTGTTTGCCAGTTGTTTCTAACAAGCAATCATAACAATATGTTCCAGTAGCTGATGTGATCAAATCTGTGTAAATTCTATCGTATGCACATATTTGTAGGTGGAGTATATGCTCCATATTCTCAGATGGAATCAAGAACATATACTTGTACAAAGAGGTACACTGTACCAGAGACCCTGTCTAGTCCTATTACCACTGCTGCCCCAAAGCTTTTCCTTTTCCTCTGTGCAAAATGAACTTTGTACAGGGAGAGGGACAAATAGGGACACAGTGATTCTGCAACCAGCCCTTTAAGCAGTATCTTTTGGGTTGCTGATGAGAGATTTTCTTTTAAAGGTATGTAAAGCTTTTGTGTTTATGTACACTTGTGTTTTGCTTTCCAATGAAAAATGCAGCTGATTGACAGAATGTTGGCAGATACCTGGAGTTTATGAAAATATTACTGAATTACACATTTGGAAAGGATTTTCTCCCTTCCCACCCTGAGTAAGGGAATTCCACAGATGCAGGTCCAGTACTGTTGGAAGCTTTACTGAGGATTCCACAGTTGCTCTGTGCATTCTATTTTTGATGCATTGCTCTGATAATTCCCCTAAAGTTTAATCTTAAAATCTGCTGTATCTGAGAACCATACCTCTATCTCTTCATGTTGTTTCCTTTGTGACATGCTGTTCACTCTCATTGTTCTTGGAAGTTTTCTTGGAAGTTATTTTAACTCTCCAGAATAAAATAAGCATTGTTAATTTGAAGGAGAGAGGTGTGTGAAGTGTTATGCATGTCTTACAAATTAAGACATTTGTAACATCTAAATGGAAAATTGCACTATTATATTTATAACAGATGTATCTTGCTAAAAGGATTTGTTAACATAATAATAGCAAGGTATAATACTTTTCCCCAAGTGTACAAATAAGAAGGCACAATATGCACAATACTTTTCCTCAAATGTACAAGGCATCTTAATTTGGAGGCAGGGTGACATTACTATTCCTGAATATTAACTGTAATAGAGAATTTGTAGCTGGAGAGGGATTTCCACAAGCCACACAGAAAGTACATAATGGAACTAAGCTTTCAAGTTCAAACTATGTCACAGTTCCATATTATCACTTCCATGTAAAAATATTCTTTTTATGTACTACAGAGTACAGCATAAGCCCCAGTATTTCCTAGATGCAACACCATGAATCAGTTGTTACCACTTTGAATAATATGGTGGCCTCTTGAAAAGTGTCTGAGAAATCTTTATATATTAGACAACACCCCACAGCAAACTAGCTGTGTGGACCTCTCATCACGTACAGGGCTTGCTAGTTAGTGTATGTTGACAATTGCTCAAAGGTGTCAAAAATAAAATCCTTGTCAGGGATATGTCAAGATATGTAGGCATTACTGTTGGTTTTCATATGTTCAGATTACAACGATGCAGAATCGATTTCAAGTCACATCTTTGCATTTGGGCTGTTGATATTGTGTGATCTCAGCTAAATCACACAACCTCCACATTTAAGAGAATTTAGTTATTTCCAGTTTATTGTTTGTATGCCACCACTAGAAACACGAATCTTTACTCCTCCCTGGAGAAGAAGCAGAGAGGACTTTTACAAAACATATTCCTTAATATTTTGTTTCTGCTAGCTTCTGCATCATCAAGAGAAGGAACCATTTTCTTTCTGCTAGTCAACAAGAGAGCAATGTATACCTGAAACATAGTCTGAAAATGTGAAAAAATTGTACAATGTTACACTCATAGCCCTGTGATCCCCCGCCGGTTGTGTTTTGGGTGAATTGAGGCCAAACACTAATTTTTTTTCCTTCTAGCAACCTAGCCTTGTATCCTAAAGAAATTAAACTTCTCAAATGTTGAATGAATTAGCTGCTATGTTTTTCCCTTAGCATCTGCACTTCTCCTATGAAATCCAAATGGCTTTAACCAGTACCACATACTAGGAAAGATCAAAACCCTTGTGACAAATCCCTTTACTCAGGCTGGCCTCCTCAGTTCCAACCCTAGAAATCCTGCCACTCACCTTGCCCTTGTTTCCTCACTTAACCCTTCCTTGGACTGGGTTCCTGGGCCTCAGGGTGGTCCTTTAAATCTGGGCTTGTGCATATGTTGTTGTGTGGGATCTGAAGTGATATGCATGGCCTGACTCCAATGCAGGCTTGATAGAGACAGCCAGAGACAGTTTTAAAAACGAGAATAGGTTTATCAAATGCAGTAGAACACTATATTAATCTCTAATATTCTATTCTGTTCTTTTAGGCTCCCCAACACCATTGTTAGCTTTCCCTTCTGACTGTTCTGTCTCTCTGAAATCCACACTTCTCATCAAATCCAACCTATTGCCTCTATCAAAGCAAAACCCTGTCTGACACTCAGAGATGCACTTTTGCCTTTGTTAATCCTCCTGTTCACCTGCATTCCACTCCCTTCACAGCCTCTCTAAGCCATGATTGGCTACCTTCAAGCCAGGTCTGCTCAACACCTCCTTCAAACCTCCTCTATTCCCAGTTTCTTTTCCAACCCAGGCTTTTACAGTACCTTGCATGATGAAGATACTTCCAGATCCTACATGTTTGCACATGATTTTGTGCTTTTTTTGTGAATCTAATAAGATTATTTATCGCTTTAATATAGATTTTGGATTTTCGTTTATGACTAATACAGCTGCTTTGGCATTTAAAAACAATAGATTAAAACTCAAAGAAATGTAATAGAGTTACTATGGGAAACTCGGAAAACCTTGAGTGCGACACAGATGTTAACATATTTCTAAAGATGCTCTGTACTTTATGTTGGTAGAAGGTGAGGGTTATTGAAAATGTCTGTTTAATGTGCACAGAAGTAGGGCTTATTAAATTAATAGGGTTTACTTTCTGATAAGTATTGAAGGATTTTGGATGTGAGGGCAAT
This sequence comes from Cyclura pinguis, assembly GCA_030412105.1. Lineage (NCBI taxonomy): Eukaryota > Metazoa > Chordata > Lepidosauria > Squamata > Iguanidae > Cyclura > Cyclura pinguis. The sequence continues at coordinate 165,418,900 of CM059603.1, read as the reverse complement.
CTGGCTGTGACGTTTGTCACTCCTCCCATTGCAGGATTTCAGCTTTAGTCACTCTCACCTCAGTCAGCACAAAATGTCTCACTGTATGAAGCAACAGGGAATGTGCCAATCAGTCTTTTTCCTTCTTTGCCTCTACCTCCTCTGTGGCTTTTACAAATTTTGTGTGAGGAACAGTACACTAGGTTCCCGTTTATAACAGAATGTTTTTCAAAGATATACTAAGTGCAATGTAGCACACACTATGACTAGCAATACTGCCAGTATTACAGTATAATAACTTTACATAATTGATATGCTACTATCATGGATAGAACAGAATGGCCTGATGTCTAGCCCTCAAAAATTATTTCTATTAAGTCTCCATTGTAAACCATCCATCTATCACAACAATCTAGCATGGTAGTCTAATCACGTATATTAAGGAAGACCCACAGGGTTCAATGAATACAATTACATCATAAAATGCTACATGAAAATAAACATTGCTGACTCACTGTGCTCATCTGTAAATCCATCAATGACATTTTAAGTATCTTTAATGCAGATACAATATGTATCCAAAAGGCTTTGTCAAAAGGAGTTGCAAATACAAGCTTCTCTCAAACTTCAGTTTTGCAAACCTCAAGAACACTTACTCATTGGTTTTTCTTATTGGAGATATAGATGCCAATATCGTTTGGTATTTTCTTTCAGTATTCAGTTATATGCTCTCTCTCTCTCTCTCTCTCTCACACACACACACACACATTTATACTATAAAAAGTGTCTGTCTATCTGTCATGCTATGCAAATCCATATACTTGATCAGAACCATCAATCTTGGTGTATTACCTAATGGACCAAACAAGAAGAGTACCAAAGTTCTGGACCTGTTCTGTCATTCACTTTGGATACCTCCCAAACAAAAGACTTCTGTATCTTCCCCCATTCCCACAAAAAAATTAAGATTCAAGAACAGATTTGAACTTGATTTATTTACCTGTGTTGATAACCCGAGCATTTTCAGACAAGTTCAGGTCCAACCAGCAAACCAACTTTTTTCATAAAATCTTTGCTTTTGTCCTTTTTGCTTTCAACTTGGTGTGAAACAAACTTTAAGGATCTTAAGTACCATCCAAACTTTTGTTTCTTTCCAATCTTAAATGAAATCATAAATACCAACCCACGAAACGCCTGGCAAATTTCTTAGCATACTCTCCAACTTTAGAAAGTATAGCAAACTTTAGACAATGTCTGAAAGCAGGAGGAAGGGTAGCAAAGAATGCTAAGTCAATGGTCCTTGGTATAGGAACAGTGTACATATTTCAGCTGTAACATGGTAAAAGGGTTGCAGTTGGTAGCATATCATTTAGTAAGTAGATCTGGACTATTGATAATGGATAACAATTCCTGGATTTAAAATGCTACTGCATGACTGGATTTAAAAGAAAATATCCTGCATAAATACATTACTGCCAAACTAATTTCGAACTGAGAATGGACTTAAAGAGTTAAGAATTTGGTGATACAATATTCATATCTTCCTGTTTGTGATCCTCTCGAGGGAAAACTAAATTCTCTCTTCCATATATGCAAGGTTTACTGGGAACTGGAAAGAACTGATTGCTGCCCATCACAGTCAATGACACAGCACTGAATATCTGTATTTTCTGTTTTAAAAAGGTAAAATAATTTTTTCTCAAAAAAAACCAAACAAACTTCAGATTCTGCAACATGTACACTGTATGGAGATATGTATGATCTTGCACAACTTGTTCCTAAACCATTATTAGTTTACTTGCTTTATTTTGTGTCTGCTGTTAATGAGGAGAGACAGGGTACCACATCATCAGCCACTGATTACTGGGAAATCTATTTTTACCAGGTGTTGCACATTTACTTTCAATTATATCTTTATAACCCTGAGAACTATAAACCTTTTTTAAAATTTAGAATTGAATACTGACATTCTTAAGAAACTGAATGTTGTGATGCCAATGCTACATAGTACATACCTCTCATGCTTCTTTAATTATGGTCCACTTTTTGACTCAAGATTTCCTGTGTGAGGGGGAAAAGAAAATGTATGACAGCAAGAGGAATGACTGACATACAAAACCAAGAATATCCTTGAAGAAGTGTTGCAAAAAATAAATAAAAAATTCATATGTCACCCAGGTGCTTGTGTATACCTTAGTCCCCTTTCACCAAAATTTGAAATAGTCAGTTTTCTGTACTTGAATAGAGGTCTGAAACACTCATAAAAAATGACTGAGATACAGCTACATTATAAACTACATGACAAAAGCTTCCCTTCTGAGAGAGGCTGGCAAATCCACCAGGTTTACAGTAAGTAGAACTTGAAGTACATCTGCCATGAATCCACAGACCAAAACTTATTTTTATATGTTAGCTAGCTATTACATGGTTTTTTGAAATGCAGTTTATAAAATTAATAAATTTAACAGAGAATATCTAGTTTAATAGTTTTGTAAAATGTCTCTGTAAAAAGGGTGTATGTTACACAATGGCACCATGAAGTCAATAGGCTAAAAGTGTGAGGAAACCATTTGCACGCTTCCATCATTACTTGTAAATGTGGAAGCTACATTGGAACACACCAACGAAACAGATAACATCAAACTGATAACATACATATTCTGAGGTCACTGCTTCGTTTCAGCTGTCCTGAATTCTTCAAACTGTCAACATATTCCTTGTGTGTACCATCATTGCTGAACTACCATACCAACAAATGACAAAGTGTCAGTATGAATGCAGACATACACATTCAAGATTCCTCAAAAAGCACATTACATTTCAGTGACCTGTCAAAAAACAAATTAGTTACAAAGGAAGTCAAAGCAAAAAATAAATTCTCTTAAAGATGTCCAGCTCTTACCCAGAATATTATTCTGGTTGCATAGATGTTATATTCTGCCTGGGTAGCAGCACACTAAGCAGAAATCTTTTGAGTAAGTCTTTCAGGCACATAATCCATATTGAAATTTCTGATGTAATGTTTTGCACCATAGGACAGAGACTTCATAAATCCACATATATATTCTGAACTTCAAATTCAGAAAAATCAGATGGCACAGAGATTACACTCCTGTCCCAGAAATAAATCTAGTTGCAGCAGCAGCAGCAGCAGCAACAGCAGCAGCAGCAACTCCCATCTTTTGGGGAAATCTTTTTCTGTTAAGGAATGCTAAGACTAGTAGCTGCCAGAAAACAAGAAAAAATCTAGATCAAACCTTTAATTTGTGAGTCCTTTTTGTAACCAGATACTTTTTAAGTTATTCCCACTGAAAATGAACAATAGATCATTTAAGCATCAGAACAGAAATCAATTGTGTATGAAACTGGACATTATATGAATACATAAAGCAGTATTCAAGTAAAACTTGTGAGAAAGGGAGGTGTGTTCAACTTGGGACAGCTAGTGGCAGTAGGTAAAGGTTGGGCAAGTCCTTCCTTCCTTCCTTCCTTCCTTCCTTCCTTCCTTCCTTCCTTCCTTCCTTCCTTCCTTCCTTCCTTCCTTCTCCTCCCACTCCAGGACCTTCTGGACTTTAATTTGTCTTACAATTGTTTTCCATTAGTTTTATATTTGTATTACTCTTCCTTTTTCCCTATGTGTGTGTATGTTTTAGATCACATGCCTTTTGTAGAGCTGGCTGGGTTTGTTGTTGTTGTTTTCCCTTGTAAAGTGTCATGTACACTGATGGTGCTGTGTTATGATTATGATTATTATGATTATCATAGGTGCATCAGTTCCTCCAGATGAACTGGAAGTGACTGCTGAAATCAGAGGAAATTCATTAAAGAAGAATAACACCTCCAGAGGCACAATTATCCTGCACGTTACTGTTTAGAGAAAAAAGAAACAGCATTTTTTTGCTGGATAAATTTGTTTTGGTGCTGGGGGTTTCCAGGTGCTCGAAAAACATCTCAGAATATAAATATTGCCTACACAATGGCAGCCGGTCTCCAGGAAATCAAGTTGTGGACTGTCTCAGCTCCTTCAAAGTGGATGTTGGGGATGGCATATAGCAGCTTTGTCAGCATCTGCTCTTAAAAGAGAAATTTAAATAATGGAAACATGCAGGGAGAGGGTTATGCCTCCCCCTGTCCTGGCTGAAATTCTCATCCTTGCATGCTCTTTAACGAGGAAAATTTTGGGACAGTTGTTCATTCTCTCCTGTAGCTCACATATCTTGGTAGTGAGAGTTCTGACATTTTGGAGCCAAATTACCCCACTGCCTGTGCCTCTTTCTCTTTTCAGTCACATTACTAAACACCCAGACCATCACCCAGTGGAAAAAGATATACATACTAAGAAGCAGAGCTAAACAAATGGCCTAGAATTGTGAGCAAAAACTAGAATAAATCCACATTGTAATTCTGCCAGGGAAGACTACCAGTTTTCCCTTAAAAAACCACATTGCACTTCAACCCTGGAAATTGGTAAGAATATTTTGCATTTTTGGCTTTGGGTTTATCTGGCATATTACTGTAGCCTGATATGCAGCATGTTGACAGGGTAAAAGAAACCTTTGGACCTTTTAGCCAGTGAGATATGAATCTTCCTTGGGTAGAACTGATTGCGATTGCCTAGGTATGGAACTAGAAAATCCCTAACATCTTGTAGGGTTCTTTCAAATACAAATAAGATCACTTCAGTTCTTTTCTCTTTTGCATTTCAGTTCATTTCCTTTAAAGGATTTTTCTTTGTTTCATTTTGATTGTATCCTTTTCAATTGAATGATCAGAATGCATTACACCTTCTAGAATGAATTCTAATATTCTGTCTCCATCTTGATATCCTCAAAGACACTGTGCAAACTTCATGAAATGTTTGTATATAGACCACCCTTTCTTAACATTTTTACCCTGGAGAAACCCTTGAAATAATTTTCAGGGGTCAGGGAATCCCTGCACTACAATTATTATATCTACAGCTCAAAAAAGTTTTTTCCCCCATCATTATACCTTCCAGAACCCCTAGCAACATTTCACAGAACCCTAGAGTTCCAGGAAACCCTGGTTGAGACACACTGATATAGATGGTACATTTGGTATGATATACTATTTTTTATCAAATTCTTCAAGATAAAATCTGTATAAAACATTATCCCCATTTCTGTAACTACCTCTTGTACTGAAAATGTAATACATTATGTATAAAGATAACTGAGGGTATCAATCCTCATGAAAAGGAACAGAAGAAAGAACTGTTCTAGATCGTCTTCCTCCTAAGCAATAACATAAAGAGAAAAAAAAAGTGCTTAAAACTGACTTGTACCCAAAAATACTTTGCATGTGTGTATAAATGTCCCTTCAGTAAAATAAGAAGCTCAACTCTTTCCAGACTGTATGCATTTGTCAAACTTCATTGTTGCTCCTAATTTGAAAATATTCTAATAATAAAATCCATTATATTATTAAGAGAAAGACATATTAACATGAAAAAACACATTTTATTGCACTTAAGTTATAAGAAAATAAAATTTCTAAGTGAATCAAATCATAGACACAATCCCTTTAAAGGTCGTTTTCCTCCATTCTGTCATGTTGTTACATAACTAAAATTAACAAAATGAAATCTGATTTCTTTTTTAAAAAATCAGACTATAAATAAACCAAAAAAGGAGGAAAAAAAAAACAAGATAGCCTAGGATACAGTGTTAAACCACTTTCACAGTTCAGCTTGAGTTGTGGCTCTTGGAGAATGAGGCAAACCAATTGACAGTTTCATTCGTTTTTCATGTGACATTTTATCACAAAAAATGAAGCTTTTTTTTTTTTGCTTTGTCAGTTCCTCACCACCATAAAACTGTAACAGTTATTCTTCTCAAATTCTGCAAAACACTTAAGACTGACCAGCAATTTTATTTCATCTTTTTGTAGGTTTTTTTAAAAAATATCTTGTCAGTTTCTTTATGTCTGTTTATTCCATTCACCACAGCCCTCACAAAGAAACGTTTCCCCACAGAACAGGCTGCAAGAGCTTTGTTCTAAGGAATGTGTATTAATTTTTGCCCAGAAAAAAAAAAAGAAAAAAGAAAATAAGCTTTGCACACACTCTCAATTCTTTACTTGCAAGCAAACTTCACTCTAAATTGTCTGAAACTCTTCCACTCTCAGCCTCTTAGAGGCACAGCTGGTTCAAGTTTCAGTGGCAAAAAGTCTTTTTTTTTCTTCTTCATAACCAAACTAGAGCAAATTTGGAATTCAGTCTGGGACTAAAACGTCACAGCAGAAAAAAAATAAAAATAATTTGTATTTTTTTTCCTTTCATTTAGCAGCATAAATAAGTTTGGCCACTGGGAATACAGTACAGGGGTGGGACAACATTCCCATAGTTAAAGACCTACTTCTAGCACCACCATCATGTATTAAATCCATCTGAGGAATCTTCAAATCCTGGACAACTTGCCACCTCAAGCAACTTATGCAGTGAAGAGTGTTGATGGAAGCAACAGTAAATAGATCAACAGAGACTAATACTGTGATTGACATTGGCAATGGTTGGCAAAATTTAAAAAAAAAAGCTGTAAAACTGTACAAAAACAATTCACAGTAAGATTTTTAGTTTTCCCATACTTGGGAAGGACTCTTTGCTGTCACAGATGCTGTCTTGTTTGAAAGACAATCAGTAACTGATAGCGGAGGTATAAAGCTCCTTTCTACATTTCTGTGGTAAAAGAACAGGGTTAACAAGAATTGTAACAACTTTTTAAATCTTCACAATGCTCAACAAGCACTGAGAGGAAAACACAAAGAAATAATTGCACCTGGCTTGATTTGTAAAGTCATATTTTGCAAAGCTGCCCCATTCAAAAGTGAAGTCTTTGATGTGAAGAGACAGCAGATGCCTCTCTTGTCAGTTACAGTTTGTCAGCTTTGTGTCTTTTCCTTCGTAGTCTGTAGGTCTTTAGGATTTGTTGCCCCAAGCCAACATCCTGCACCACCAAGGACAAGGGATTTTTTTTTCCTTTTTGCAGAGGGAGGGAGGGAGGATAGAACATCATTTGCATTTCTGGACAAAACTAATCTTTTCAAGCTTCACTTTATATCCACATCAAAGTCCAACACCAGCAGCTTGGTTTCCTCAGTCCCATTCCGGCTTCCAACTGCACACACTAGCTTTGTGTTGGAGGCTCTGATCCGCCATACAACACCTCCACTCCCACCACTTTCCAATGTAACTAGATTTCGGATAAATTCACCCGTTTTCAAGTCCCATAGTTTTACAGTCCCATCATCTGAGCTGGTAATTACAAAGTTCTTGTTGAACTGTAAACAGGTCACAGCACTCTGATGCTTGTTGGGACCTGGAACAAAGAAAAACAGCAGCAAAACAGCAAACAACATCAGTGACTACTGTACTTCTTTTTACATATCTACACCTAATTTGTTAAATAAACTAGCTAGGGAAGGGAAAACAATCACACGGTAAATAAAAAGCAAAGGAACAAGTACTGCCCACTTCAAAACATCTCATCAGAGCGATACAGAAAAACCAGTATGATGAGCTTGGCAAGTGTCATAGTGCTACAGTGTTTTCACACCTGGGGAAAATACGATGTATGATGGATGCCAGTATGGTTTCCCTTTTCAGGGCAAGAAACAACAGAGACTGGCAGCCAAACTTTGCACAACTGGCTGGCAGTGCTTGATCATCCTGTATGAAGGGGACCTTACATAGGAAAGCTCTGCAGGCTGTAGAAGAGATTGTTCATGGGGCAGGCTGTGCTTCTTTTGTCATGTCGAAAGCCAGCCTTAGTGCTTCTCCAGCTAGAGAAAAACAATGCATCACTATGACAGCTGTGCGTCCTTTGATTCAGATGAGAGGAGAAAGAACATGCAACAGTAGCAATGAAGAAAGAAGCATGAAGCAATGTGGGTGAGCAGACAAAGTGAAGTGCAAAGATGCCCTTGATTCTTGTTTATAAGCCTGCATTCTTACTGACATCTCCTTTTGCTTTTACTTCCAGCAACATACATGACAGAATCATAACAAAAGGCTCAGAAAAGAAACAGAGTCTGCTAAATGCGTGGTGGACCTTCCACAGGAAATGGAACATAAAAGCCAGTAAAGAATTTATTTCAAACTTTTTAATGCATCAAAGAAAAAATATTTTTATTTTAAAATGCAGGTTTTGAACATGCGTACATTTTTTTTCAAACACCACAAGTACTGTGAAATCATTCTTTTTGATCTATAAGAAGAGGCAATGTATTCTAGCACTAAAACATCTTTGTAACTCCTGAATGAAGATGGCTGTACCCCCTCCCCTTCCAATTATTGTAGTTTGCTAGATTAAATAACCCTGACCTAATTTCTATCCACCTCTGTATTTTTTTTCTATAAAATAATTCTAAGAGATCATTAGAATGCATGGCTGCTGATTTAAGAAAACCCTATGGTTTCTAAGAACAAAAGTATAAAATGAATGATTCCAGAATTATATATTATTTTCTGTATTATTCCTGTTCATTTCTATATGTTGAAATTTCCAGTCTTCTAAGTTCTTTGACGTGCTAAGTAAACAAGACCACAAATTTTTGTCTTAATCTTCAGCTAAAACAATCTTTCTAATATTAATTTAATGTAGCAAATGAGAAAACTCCAGTTTCAGTTAATGTTTTTTCTCACAAGCACAATATGTTGTCTTTTTCCAGAGAAAGATTCTAAGATTCTCAACCATTTGAAATCACTATGGCATATCGCCCTGGTCTGCAATTAACTTTTGACAGATAACCACTTCTAAGGGGAAAAATGAGGGAACAACAGAGTACAAGTTTGCTTGTTGTCAAATTCCAATGCCTCTACAGTTTCTCCATATCCCTTGGGATGGAAAAGGATGGGCAGAAAATATTGCAGCAAAGCCCACTAGTAAACTGGCATTTTCAGTTCAGCTAGGATGCTCATGGACTTCAGGAACCTGATTTTGAGGTGTCTAATTGCAAAGCAGTTAACTACTTAGGGCAAACTGACTAGTTTCTTTGTGTCATAATAGCCTGTCTCGTACCATGTGTACCATGACAGTACAGCACCACTATTGTAACAAAATAGATGAGATGAACCAATGACAGCAAGAAGAGAGATAAGACAAGCCAAAGCTGTAAGGGCAGAAATAGAGATCACAAGTGTAAGCATGTTTGCCCATCTGGCTGTCATGCTCTTTGTTACTGAACCTATTCTCATTGTTGTACAAAATATGCACTCAATTTATAACTGTATGTGCATCCTTATTGTTACTGCACAGTCCTATGGATATGTTGAGGCTTAGCTACAGAAGACTTTGAGAAACTTACCTTGCAATGTCTGTAAACACTGTCCTGTTTTGATATCCCAGATTTTGACTGTGGAATCTGCATTCCCAGAGACAAGAATATTGTCCTTGAGTTCCATCCCGCTAGTTAATGACTGGTGGCCTGTTAATGTGTGAATGCAGTTTCCTGTCTCCACATCCCAAACACGGATTGATGTGTCAAGAGATCCACTCACCACATGAATACCATCAAACTAAGGAGGGAAAGTTGAACTATATTATATACATGAAGTGCATATACCTCTAATAAATATACATATCTACATAGATTCTTAGTTTGCTTAAAGAATATGATTTATCATTTTTTCACAGCTTAGTAATTGCAAAATACAAATATTTACAGATCTGTGAACACTGTCAAGGATGGATGGATGTTATGATCATTTTGTTGGAATATAGACAAGACTTACAACTTCAATCATTATAGGGTTAATTGTGTATTAGTGAGATAGAGAGGACCTTCAGCTGTAAATGCTATTTGCAGCAGCTGTGAAGCCTCTATAAGAGTTGCGTTTTCTTCAGTGAGCTTATCTGCTGTTGCTACTGTTGTTGCCGCTTGTACTTGTATAGTATCCTGTTTGATCCTGCTTCGCTGTGGTACTTTGTAGTTTGATATATTTTCTACTTTTCTATTTTTACTTGCCTATATTGCTCATGTTCATTTTAACCTTTTTGACTGTGTTTTTTCTTTTGTATATCGTCTTTATATAAATACCTATGTTTGCTATTTTTTCCCTTTAAATAGAATAGATAAAAGAATTATTTTATTATCCATTTGTCTTCTGAATTTCTATTTTACAACACATTTCAGATTAATTACCACTACCTAAAGATAGCTTGGCTAATTTCTTGCTATCTCCACACAGGCTCCACCATAATTCAACATCCACTCCCTTTTCATCAAGGCCTTTCCAAACTGACTGTGCTGCCTGGTTCAAAACTGCTTTTTTAACTTTTGGTGCTAAAAGTTTTAATTAATTATTTAATATTTTGTATTTTAATGTGTTCACTATGGCTTTAATCTATTTTGTACTTGCTTTGAAATATCATTAGGTATGGTAACTAATACAGAAATTGATAAAATAAAGAACATAACCTGCTTGAGGTAGCTAGTCCATGTTCATCTGGAACAAATGACCATGGTCAGCCTTCTGAATGCACTACACTTTTTAATGTAAAGTTTCTTTCAATCATAAACACTTTCAACATTTGCATTGGCTGTACTTCAGTTTGTGACAACTGAAGGACAAACACAGAATACAAACCGAGATTGAAACCCATCTGTATCCAATTATTTGAAATTAAAACTTGATGTACAAGTTTCCTCTCTTCTCCATGCCATATTTCAGACTTTTCTAAATTGGTTCCCTAAAAACACAGTGGGTTACAACTCTCCTAAACTCTAGGCAACATGGCTACTAGTGAAAGATGATGGGATTTGCAATCCAAAAAATCTGCTGGGAGCAGTTTGGGGAAAGCTGCCATGTTTCACAGAACTATCCGCAACCCATAAACTTAACCTTGGCACTTCTGTTCTATTTTCATTTAAAGCTAGGCAGTGTTTCATCCCAAAGCACAGACAACTGAAAATCAAAAGGATCTGATGCTGACTGGGTTGAAGTTAAATACATGTCAATGTATCTTTAACATACAGATCTTTTCTACGTAGGACTTGAACTTACTCAGTTTTAGCTATTTTGACTCTGTTTGTTCCTACAATATGAAATACTCTATGTGTACTGACTTCCAAACAGAGTTATTAAATATACTCTTCCTTTTTAGTATTTACTAAATTAAGCCACAATGATGTAAACAATGTGATTTATTTATCAATATCCACAATGGGGCACTTACAGTGAACTTTTAACAAAGTGCTTATCAATTTGCAATGGACTGCGATCAAAGTTTCCCTTCCTTGATTATAAGATAACTCTTCCTAAAGTCAGAGGACAGAAGCCCTTAGTGTAAATAGATAAGATAATAAGATATGCATAGAGTAGGCCCAGTGAAATCAGCTGAACAAATTAGTAATGACTAACGCGTTAAATTTAGTCTGTCCACTCAAATTATGACTAGGAATGGACCTAATCTATTAAATCTATTGAAAATTATATGAGGATAGATAAGCTAGTCACTTGCCCTGCTTTTCTTTACCAGTGCAGAGAAAACAGAAGAGCAGAAACGGAGAAAGAAATCAGAAATTTAGAAAGGTAGAGATTTGACAGGAAAAAGACAGACGTCTGAGAAACTATGCTTCAAAGCAGGACAGGAAGAAAGAAAACTGTTAGAAGGAAGCTTGGAATCTTCAAAAAGAACAACTAGGCCATGAGTGATAATCCAAAGAAGTGGATTCTTCCTCTGTGCAAGAGAATGCACAGATTTCATACATATATAAAGAACCAGCATGGTGTAGTGGTTTGTACGTTGTTCTTGGACTTTGGAGAGCAGATTTCTAACCCCTGTTTGTGATAGAAACCCACTGGGTGACCTTGAACAAGTCACACATTCTCAGCCACTGATAAAGGCAACCCCTCTCTGAACAAATATTGCCAAGGAACCCCATGATAGGGTCATCTTACGGTTGCCATAAGTTGAAACAACTTAAAGTCACACAACAACAAAGTAATTTAAAGCAAACCGTGAACTTATTTCTCAAAGGCAAGATCCACAAACCTTCATTTCCTCAAGGCAGTAAAGCAGAGGAGAGGGAAACATATCTGGTACTCACAACACTCAAACTGTATCTCTGAATTGGGAACTGGGAAATCTCCAATACAGGCCAGATGTAGTCCATACACCCTGCCTTTCTTTCTCCCCCAGGAATTGCTCTTGCTTTTTCAAAAGCCCAAACACCACCAAGGGAGGGATTTTTGGTGGAGGTAAGATCACTCCCCTGGGCACCATAACAGAGGTCCCATCTCAGCAATTATGGTTCCAATGGGAGGCTTTTTTTCAGTCAAACTACCCTAGAGGGGAGAAGAAGTGAAAGCCTGTGTGTTTGTGGATCTGTGTCAAAGTGCATGTGTCTGAGGGAGTGTGAAAAGGTTCTGCAAACTTTTTGCTTCAGCTTTTTTCACACATCACTCCCATGCAATCTGTGAAATTTTACATGGGAGCAGACTGCAATCCATTGGCTGATGGATTGGCCTTAAGCTTTATTTAATGACAGAATTTACAAGCTTAGGAGTCCTAGTGTCTCTTAGCTTTTCAGAATTTCTCTTATGGTGTTTTGTGTACCTTCATGACATAGTGTTACCATACCAATACACCAGAGGAAGCAAGATATTTTACATTTGAGACTGATGACAGATTTGGTCAGGTATTTCACCAGTGGAAACTAATCTATACCAAATATTCTCCAAATAGTGCACTCTCTTCTGAAGTGACCTCCAGATACATGAATGCTAGGCCATGCAAAGTGTCACTCCCATTATACAATAGATGCACCAAGCACACGTATGCATGCATTGTGTCCACTGATTACAATGGGATGTGACACTTGTTCCTTTTTTAACATGGGGTTTCCTGGAATGCAACCCCTTCATATGTGGAGGGTGCACTGTATTATTTATCAATCAAGCACTTTAATTGCCTTGTCACAATTTATCAAAGGGGAGTGATCTTTTAAATAACTTGTTGACCTGTAATAAATATTAGCAAAGCCATATACAGCAATAATTAATACCACTTAGGATTCTAACTGCAATTTATACTAATTATTACATGTGAAAGAATATGAATTACATCCTTAACAGAATCTTTGGGATCCAAAGCCTTACATTTCTATATCCTGGACATAATTAATTGTTTTTTTATTTGTTTGATTTTTCATTTTTGTCCCTACTCCCACTGCCTTCCTTTTGTCCTCATAACCTACATGGTATGTTAGGATAAGAGGTAATGATTGGTCAACAAGGGGGATTTCACGAGTGGGGGTGGGATTCTGAGCTGGATATCTCTATGATGAGTCCACCAGTTCAGTTAATCTCCAAAATAGTGCTATTTAAAGTTGTGATCTCTGAGCCATTGTTGGTCCAAGTGCCATTGCCTGCTAGTCTGTGGAAGGTAAGAAGAATAAATATGGTGCTGGTGAATGATATAATTGAGGGGGGGATCTTTAGATGGCTTGAGTCCTCTACTTTAGCTAGCCTGAGAAGCACTGTCCCTTACCACACTGGCTCATAAAAAATTCAAAGTTCATTGTTCATTCAACAAATCCAGTCTCAGGTTCTTAGAAAACTCTGTGAAACCAACATCTAGTTCTAAGGGGTGAAAGAGTGCACAAATTGACAGGTTATTTAAAAAGGGTTGAACAACTGAACACTGCAAGTACGTGCAAATACATACATCAGAAATAGGTAAAAAAGAAGTAAGCCAGTAGTCCTTTCTCCCTACTTTTCCCTACATATGCAGAAGTCCTCCTTTATGGCTCATAAACACATGACTTCAGTTTTGTTGACCAGTTTTTAATACCAAATAATCAATGACTTCACATTTTTAATTTGAACATATACAAATTAATGAAATGATGCTTGCATTAGTTCTGAAGAAATATTATTTTATCCATGTGTGTGATAAAGAGGAAAACAATTAATGTAACATAATATTATTATAACCTAATTATCTATAATTACCAGGTGAATTCTCTTAAATGCTTTATGTCAAAGTTGCAATAATAATATTGAGCTTCACTTTATCTGAATGCCAACAGCTCAAGGGATTTGGAGACCACACATTTTCATGGTTGCTGCATCATTTTTCCACAGCAATAAAACATCATATAATAACACATGAGTTCACCTTTCAATATCAGCTCATGACATGGTATAATATTTACAGATAAACATTGTATTATTAGAAATTATCTGTCTTATAATAGATAGATACAAACACACCTCCCTTCAACAGATTGAATAAACTATTCCATTGAAAGGATCTTATCCAAAGAATACTGCTTTATTTTCACAATCCTCCAATGGTAAGCAAATAGAAAAAAAAATCTTTACTGGAATTAGTCTTCCTGAATACTGGAACACAGGGAACTTGAATCATCCTTACTCATGGTTATTAATACAATATTAGCTGTATTGGCCATATCACACCACAATCACAACATCTTTTCTAAATGTCCTTCTTTTGAGCTAATTGAAGAGTTCCATCTTAACTCCCTACTGTACAACCCTACTGTGATGAACCTGATGGGAGGGGGTCTTGACAACAGAGCCTCCTTGGCAACTGAGAGTGTTTAAGCCGATTGGCTGGTGAAATGGAACCTTGGATAGCCCAGGGGAGGGGCTGGTGGAAAGAGGAAAATAACGGATTTTAACTGTCTGGGTTGTGTTTGAAGAGGTGTGTGATTTGTGGTGTATTCGGGAGAGGCTGGAGATTTGAAGAGCTCTGTGGGAGAGAGAACTGAGAAATTGGGTGTACAAGAGAAAGAGAGAGAGAGAAGAATGGTGTGCTGTTTATAAACATTCAGATACAAGACACATTTAAAGCAACAGTGTTACAATAAATGTTTGAAGTTCTGTGTTCCTTAAAACAGCGTCACAGAGTCTTATCTGAATCCTGGAATATACACACTACTAATAATATCATCTTGACCTTAGTGCCAACAGTACCACAGTCTTGGAAAATATAAATCACTGCTGATTGAGCGCGAGGCTTGGGTGAGTCTTTCGCACTCGGTACTGATGGGCGGTGTTTTTTTCCACGGTTTCCACACCTATGCTTGCCTTCTTAGACACAAATAGACTTACTTCTAGATAACTGTGAACAGGGCTGCAGCCTAAATCTCTAAATGGAAACAGGCCAAAGTATCATACTGAATACATCCCCAAAAATGAATTTCCCTGTGCATCAAGATAATCTGAAGGACCATCTTCTGTGAGAGTACCTCTACTAGGACAAGACCTTTTTGGCAATGTCATCTCAGCTGTGAAACGCTCCTCTTTCTGAGGTCTACATGATGTTTTCTATAGAACTTTGTGAAGTAAACATCATTTTATCATGCTTTGGAGAAATCAATGTATCCCTCTATATTCAGAAATCTGTGACCATTTCATTTTGTTTTAAAAAAAATCCTAGAATTTTAGAGATAGTTGTGAAATCCATAGTTCGAAAATAAGTCACATTAGAGAAGAACATGAGTAGAAACATGCTGAAACATGCCACCTTGGGTCCCAGTTTTGGGAGAATGGCAGTTTAGAAATACAAAAAAAAAAAAAAAAAAAAAAAAAAAAAAAAAAAAAAAAAAAAAATGCTGAATCAGACCAAAGACCTTTCTACTCCAGCATTCTTTTTCCACAATAACCAATCAGATTTCTAAGAGAAGCCCACAACCAATATATTACTGCAAAAATCCTTCCTGCTCATGTTCCCCAGCAACTTGTATTCAGAGAAATACTACCACTGACAGTCTTAGCCATTGACACTCTTATTCTCTGCAAGTTCACCTACTCCTCCTTTAAAGCTGTCAAAGCTGAGGGCCATCATAACTTCTCACCGTAGTAACAGCCAATGTGTTGTGTGAAGAAATAACTCCTTTAATCCATTCTGAATCTTATACCATTTCACATCACTGAATGTTGCTGAATTTTAGTTTTATAACAGCAAGAAAAATTCTCTGTCCTCATTCATGAATATTTTATACCCTTCCATCATGCTACTTTTTCCTTTTTTAAAAAGGTTAAAAGGATCAAACACTATAATCTTTCCTCAGAGTGGAACTGCTCCAGCTTCTGGATTATTCCGTTCCTCTTGCCATTTTCCTGATGTCTCCAATAGCCTTTTTAAGGTGCAGTGCACCACATGTAGAAGCTTGTGTATAAAAGCCTGCACATGATATTCACCCGTCTGCCTATCTGGAAGCCATGGGTATTCAGGGTTCCAGGGATCTGGACTACTATGTTTTCATATTTATTTATTTTTCATTATTAATCCTGTAGCAATGTACATAAAACCAAGCATGTTCTTCTAGACTCATATGTTTGGAAAAACATCCCAACTCTTCCTACCCTGAACTTATTATTTTTAAGGTGGATGGTGAGTTTTCTGCAATTAGCAAGTGATTATCTCTTATAATCACATTTTTATTTGGTTTGACTTGTGTGTCTTTACCTTAGCAGTTCAACAAGAAGCTCTGGTCTTCACTGAAGAAGGATTTTATTGAAATAGGAGATTATCTATAAATGCTGTCTTGTTTACTCCCAACTCCATTAATGTTATGCAGTTTTCCCTCCCTATTGCCTACTTTTGCAATCCAAGTCAATTTCCCATCCTTGTTTTGTCTTTTGCCATCGTACTTATTTATTTTGTTATCAGGCCTGAGTTGTTTTCACTTTTGCAGTTCATATTATTATCATTTCCATTTCCTGTTGTTATTAACTGGTTTTTCTTCAATTTAACATATTTTTGGATACATGTCAATTTGTAATCCATTTTGCTTTTGTTTCACTTTCAAGCTGATACAATCATTACATTGGTTTGTTTTCCATTTTATTTACTCATAAAATAAATACCTATAATATCATATTGCAGTTGTGTGGGCCGCAAAACAGTTTCATTCTAAAATGCAATTTAAAAAGCCTCAAATATATATATATATATATATATATATATATATATAAAATAGAACTAAACTGTAAAAGAATTAAAACAGCTAGAAAGAGATTAAAACAGTTAAAAATGTTTTTCGTTTGCTTTTATTTTTTATAATGTATCTACATTAGATATATCACAAATCTGTATGAGGATGTATAATATTAGCAGTTTTCTTTTTCCCTTTTTCCCTAATAATCCCAAGTACAGAATTTCTCACAACATATTGGGTTGATGATTTCTTCAACTGTCTACCCCAATCTCAGGGTCCTTTCCTTGTCCCTTATCACCAGCTCTTACCACAATAACAGTAATGGAAAATCAGGAATCTTCCCTTTCAAATGTGTCACTTCAAAGTTGCTGGCACTGAACTACATACTTCATTTTAATGACTAGTTTGGGGAGATAATTTTGGAGTTTTTCACTATCCCTTTTGTTTTCTTTCACTTTTATTCTTTGGTGTCATTAGCAAATTTGGCAATCTTTTTGCCCAACTGTTTTTGTTTTGTTTGTGTTTTTAGGGGGGGGGGTTGGTAAATAGCAAAGATGTCCTCTCAGTGCTATAGGAACCTCTTGCTATGTTCTCTTTCCTTTACGCATACAACATAAAATGACTAAAGAGAGAGGAGAAGGAAAAGAAGGGGAAGCCAAAGACGCATGGAACACGGTTAAACTTTTGGTGCTTGCTGGTACTACACAGATTCCTCAGCAAATCCTCAAGCAACTCTGTAACTATTCAAGCAGGAAATCGAAGAAAATGTATTGCACCAATATCAAATACTTACCTGTAATGAATAGACTCTATTAGTATGCCCTTGCAAGGTATGTAGACAGGTTTCAGTTTCTGGATCCCATACTTTGACCATGAAATCATATGCTCCACTAACAACCCGCCGGCCATCATATTGTACACACCGAACAGCAGCTACATGACCCATCAGAACATGTAAACACTGGCCTGTTTCTATGTCCCAAACCCTCAGGGTGGCATCTCGAGACCCACTGACAACTCTGGAAAGGGGGAAAAGAAAAACAAAAGCTACAATTAGGTTTATATGGCCATTTTAATAGAATCTGGTTCAGAGGGCCAAACAAACAAGTTATTTACATAAAGGTTTATACAAAGGGAAAACAATCTGAAATTTAATCTGGGCAAGAAGGTTTGTAATTTGGAGGTATTCCTGGATTCACTTCTGGACTTGGATTTTCACGTTTCTATGATGGTCAGGGACATATTTGCATGATTCAAGGGTAACAGCTGTTTTAGATGCAATTTTGCTTTAAAACGTTTTGTCTTATTTCTGTTTTAAGATCTAGGTTGCCAGGTCTGTCTAACCTGATCCAATACAATACAAGCTTACAATACAAATAGAGAGAGAGGGGGAGAGAGAGAGAGAGACTTTCTTGTTAACTATCACACTGAGATTATTTTATTATATTTAAGTAGGCGAGCTATATATGGTAAGAATATATTAGTACAGAATATAATTCTTTAATTAGATGGAAATGTACGATCTGGCCATGATGAGGCATTTCTTAGTTACATTGCATTTGGATTATTGTAATGTTTCTACATGGGTCTGGCTCTGAAGAGTGTTAACAACCTTCGGTTGTCCAAAATGCTGTGGCAATACTGTTCATTGGACCCAGTTCCAAAGAACAAGTAACTCCCAAGTTACAGCTTCACTGACTACATATCTATTTCCCAGAGAAATGTATAAAATATAATGCCCTATACGCTTGGACCCAGGCTACTTGAAAAAAAAGTTTTCCTCGTATAAACCTGCCTACCTTTGAGATATGCACATCAGATCTTCTTTCAGTCCCACCACCCTAAGAAGTACATTTGATGAGGCGCAAAAGAGGGTCTTCTTGGTTGCCGTTCCCAGGCTGTGGAACTTCCTTCCATAAGAAGGAAAGGGGTTAGCCTGACTCCTTCCCACTGTCCTCCCATCACCAGGCAAACCCCTTTTTATTCAGTTGGACATTCAGAAACTGATGTTCCATTTTTTATGATATACTACTACTACTACTACTATTATTATCAGAGAGAAATGTGCAGAGTGTTTCTAATTTTCTAACCTCTTTAATCTTATTTTAATAAAATATTCTGCACTGGTACTTTGTTAACAATCCCTGCTACAGAAATTGTGGCTCAAGATTTTAAGGCTGAAAAATACAAGCATTTCAATGCTGTAATCATGGTATATGTGACAGTAGCTCTGGACTTTAACAGCAAATTGAACTAGCCAAGAATCAGACTGATCAGGTTGCAGAGTATTAGACTCGAACTGCAACTGTTTATAGCTTCCCTTAAGAGCATTAGTGGCTTCACATTAGTTGACTTAACATTTTTAGAGATATCATTTTCTATTTAATGGTACATAACTTTGCTTCACAGGAACACAAGCTAACAATGTAATAAAATATTTACAGTATAGGGACATTAAACACCTGAATTCTAAACTACTTGTAGATGTCACATTGCTTTATAATAGATGGAAAAATGATGCTTTACCATTCTTTTAAAAGAAGAGAAATGATATTTAAATGCAGTTTTGCTTTAAAATGTTTTTGCCTTATTTCTCTTTTAAGATCTGGACTCCCAAGTCTGACTAACTTTATCTAACAAAACTTGTAGGGTAATTATTAAGGTAAGAAAAATCTTGCAGTAAAAATGTGGGGGGGGGGGGCAAAGGATAGAACTTTCCTTGTTAACTATTGAGATTATTTTACCACATTAGAAGTAGGCCAGCTATATACGGTAAGAATATATTAGTTCAGAATATAATTATTTAATTAGATCTTGTGGTACCATTTCTTTGTCACTTCACTCTATCTTTCCCAGTTCTTTTTGTATATAAACTTCTCTCTCTTATTTTCTGATTTGTAAATCAGGAAAAAAAACATGTAATATATATTTTGCATGCATACATTTTACTGATATGTAAAATACACTGCTTTAGTACTTTAAGAATGGCATAAAACATGTGTACCACAGCCATGTTTTAAACATTTATATTAATTTAATATATAACTTTAATTTCAGAGATTGAGTTTGCTGTTGGATGTCTTAGTAAAAAATGTTTTCATATGGAGCATAACAAAGATGAAGAAATAATATCATATTTTTTTGTAGAGAAATATTTACCTTTTTTCATGGAGATGCATACAACGTACAGTTGAGGTATGCCCATATAATGTATGTATGCACTCTCCAGTCTCTGCATTCCACACTTTAAGGGTTCGGTCAGTAGACCCACTGATGATTATATTATCCCTCATTTGTGATGACCAAACGCCACCTGTGTGTCCAACAAGGGTTCTTAAACACTGAAAGCAAGCATTTGGATTGGTTACCATTTGGACAAAGGTGACAAAAAACACATGAATTATCCAAACTCTAGAGACTTATTTTAAATAGTGACAGTTTACAAGATGTAACTAGCAAGCTGTGTTACTGACATTCAGACATTATCAGAGTATTTCCATTACAAAGAAATGTTTCCCCTGGCCCTGAAAAAAAAAAGCAAGTTTAGCTGGATTTTCAGTTTCACAACAAAGCAATATCTTTCACGTCAGAATTTAAATGAAAGAAAGGAGCAAATTTTAGATGTATATAAATGCCACAGTCAAGTTTTAATCATCTTTCCCTGGGCAGTGGTTACAATCCAGTGAAACCATACATAAACAGCCCAGGTCTTAAAATAAATCCATGACTAATATGATATTGTGTGTATCATGTCTTCCAAGTCAACAAAAATGGCGTTCTGAGAACTAGGCAAAAATAAGGAGACAAGAAGTTAATATGCTTTCCAGTACCAAATTATTGCTTTCAAACCATCTCTTTCCTTTTAAAATGAACTGCCCTAAGGATAAAGAAAGGTAACATTCCTACAAATAAGTAAAACACCATTGCCAGATGTTCTGGGACTCTGACAGCAGTCTCAAGCCCACAAAGGTACATGATTACAACATAACCTTATATAGTCCAGTTAACCCTCATCACAATAAAGCTCTTCATTACAACTGTCTGAATTAGCTTATTCCCCCCTCCACCCTGCATTCTTTCCTTCAGTACCTTTAAATGTTTACTTTAGAAAGTAACCAGGAACTTTTTTTGTCTATGAAACTCTTAACACACTATAAATAACAATACTACTGATAAAAATGGATGCATGTTCCCTTGAGGTCTCCGCAACCTCCAAAGCAGGGTCTCAGAGGTATAAGGAGTTGCTGTTAGGGGAAAAATTGTCCTCTCTCCCTACCCAAATGCAGATGTGTAATTTGGATGCAATTCAGTACACACTATCTATAGAGAAACTGTACATGCCCTACTTAGATTAAATAATTGGTGGATTCCATCAATGTGCAACCAAAAGGAGAGAAGGTAAGCAATTCAACTTCATCGGTTGAGATGAGAAACCATCAGGCTCTGTTAATGGTCACCTGGCAAAACCATGCCACATGCTGCAGCAGAGATTCAGCTGAAAGATTAACATATATTTTGATCCTTGTCTCCTCTGAACTGTTTCTATTGCAGCTAGCTAAGAAACAATACCTGAGTTTACTTTCATTCTCTTCACTCACACCCCCTTTTTCTTTCACTGTGCCCACTAGATTATAGAGTGATGTATTTAAAAGCCTTTTAGGCTGAAGAACAGAGAAAATATTTTAAATAAATAATAGTAAATGAAAAAAGAGATATACAAGTACATAAATGTGACTAGATTCAACTACTGCACAAATTCAATGAGTAGTATACAATTTTGCTTGCAACCCTCATATTAGTGACTGACCTACCAGCCTCTGCAGAGTTGCATACCTGCAACTGTAATTTTACAGGTGGCCCGCTATGCAGCGACAGGCAAGAGGTCTTGTAGAACATAATCTGGATCCAGACTGTCTAGAGCAGGGGTAGGCAAAGTATAGCCTATGGAACATATGCGCCTCTCCAGAGCCTCAAATTTCTTGTCCCAAATGCTCTCTGGAATGTGCCGAGCATTTCCATCACATTTGGAACCCCCCTGTGACCCCCAGGGGTCAAAAATTATTTTGCAAAACTTTTGAAAATATATATATATATATTTTTGCTCTCAAATGCCCTCTAGAAGGCATTGCAGGTATTTCCTCCACATTACTCCCCCATTAGACCAATACAGGCCCTGGAAAAGCCTTTTTTTTAAAAAAGGACATGAACAGGAAATGATTTCTGCTCAATTCCTGTTGTTAAAAAACGCCTCTCCTACACCTAAAATGGGCCACAAAAGCCCAAGAACATAGCAAAAATGCCCCTACACATTTTGGGGATCAAATCCTCTCAAATGGGGATGTTTGAAGGGCAAATCCTTCTGATTTGCTTTCAGGAGCTGGATATGGTACGTGTCTGTGTGCACCCTCTGATGTCTAACGGGGGAACAATGGAACCTCTCTAGGCTTACACACCACATGAACATTAGAAACATATGTGCATAGGAAGAAAAGAGAATTTCTGCACAAGCTGCACCTTTGGATTCAGGTCACGGTCTTGTGCACCTCCTTCATCTTTCCCAGCCCCTTGCATGCTGCCTTCAGTGCTAAAAACCCAGTTTATTTTAAACCAGAATCCTCCATTTTAGTCAAGAGGAACTCTAGTTTTAAACAAACCAAGATCTTTTTGCTGAAGCCAGCAGGTGATAGGATAGGGGTTCAGGATGATATACCAGTGTGCAGCCCCAATATACATTCTGTCTTCAAAAACCATGGTTCATTTATTTATTTGATTATATATATCCCATCTTTCTTCCAGCATGGGATTCAAGGTGGTCTATGAAGCCAAAATTATACATTTTAATATGTGTTGTTCTATAAACACATACAGTACAGATTTTTATTAAAAGACAGTAAACGTATTTGACTTACCTTTCCTGTAACTGCTGACCAAACCTTCAATGTATTATCATCAGAGCCACTGACTATTCTGTTACCACAGAACTGCAGACATGTAATCACATGATCATCATGACCTTTCAGGACCTGACGATATAGAAAGCATCCATATATAACTCACTGCCATCTCAGAACAGTAATAATGGATCATTAAAATAAAAATGCTTGCTTTCAGTGATGAAGTCTAATTTCACACTAGGACCAACGAGCAAGTATTTTTCTTAATACCTTATTTTTACCTTGCTAAAGAAATTTATAGGGCTTTTTTTTGTTTGCTTGTTCCAGTCATACAAAGAGTAATCAATCCCTTATGAATAAATGACTGACAAACTATGACATGTTGTACTTTAATATCCACTCCACTGGTGTTATACTACTAATGACTCTGCTAGTACTTTTTGCTGTAGCAACATTTACCCATGTCAATGGAATCAGATTCATCTAGAAGATTAAATATGTGCTCTTTTAGAATCACCTCTATTCATTTTCTGCAACCTTCTTTCTTTTAGCTTTGATGCAGAATACACTCTAATGGGAGAGCATAAGCTACCCATCTAAGCCATTCTTATTTTTTTTTCCTGCCTTGAAACCACAATTCAGGCCAAAAAATCACTATGCCGATTAGGCACAACATGGAATGGAGAAGAGAAGAAGTGAATTCTACTATGGAGTTAAAATCAGAATTTGTTAAGAGGCAATGGGGAAATATTTATTTTCTATCCTGCTGTTCTTCCAAGTAATTCATAGTGGCATAAAGAGCATTCAGTAGTAGTGTCACAATCCAGTCACTGACCCAATGCAGGCCTGCTTATTTTATGCAAAAATGCAGCATGCACCTTCAGACAGTATTCTGGTTTAACACAAGCTGGATAATATTTCCCTTTATGTAGATCCCAATATGGTAAGATCCCTTCAGTGCTGGTTTTTGTAATACACATGTTACTTTATTTAATTAATTTATTTTCAGTTGCCCTCTTCAAAACATTTAACTGGAAATAAATGTAACCATTTGTTACATTAAATTTTTCCCAATTTCTCAGATAACAAATATGCTACTAAACCTTTACGTCACCAACTTAGAGCAGAGTAAATGAAGTATTTTGCACTACTATAAAGACGTACTGATCTTGTTATAGGCTATTTCAAATTCTAAGGGTCAAATACATTGAGTTGAAGAGGCCAAAAAAAAAGTAAAGCCTGTAGTTTATATATCAGAAAACTTGACAGAATTGCTATTCCATTACTACATCCTGGAGATATTACATTACATACTGTATAAAGTTTATTATTATGATGCAGTAAGGCAGCAAGTGTAGATCTTTCTTCTTCCTAGAACATGCTTGCATGAAGCTCTAGTTATTCATAAACAATGAAAGGTGTTTTTTTTTAAAATCTAGCTCTGTTAAATATTCTTATGGTCCAAATTACTTAATGCCTAATCTGTAAAGCACTATACCCCAAAGCTACATTCCATAAAGCTATGACTAACCATAACACTATTGGATAAGTATAATTAATGTATTGTCACACCCAGGTTTGTTAACACACTCTGAATTGTAATAGCTTATGTTAATGTCCTAGCACTTGTATTACAGAGAACTTGTAGCCGTTCGTACAACATGAAAGGAGACATAACCTTTCATCTGAATTAATTTTTAAAAAAAACCTTGAGTTGTTTTTTTTTCTGCTAGAATTTGTTTTGTTGTAAAGCAACCAGTGAAACATTTGACATCAAGATGTGGAGGGCAGTATTAAGGGAACCTGTTTTCTGCCACAATTCCCATGAAGGCCACAATACGTCTTGAGTTACAGTGTTATACTCCCTAAAGTATTCTTGTCAGCTGAGGTTATATTACCAAACAGCATAGTGGTGAAAAGTTATGCCCAATACTACAGTGAGGTATACAAGCACAACGATTGTCCTTGCTAGCAGGCTTAAAGGTAGGCACCCAATATGAAAAGAGTTATGACTTGAAGAGACTCTTGGGAATGTATTAGACAAAAAGGTACTTTGGGAGATAAAATATTATCTGCCAGTGAGAAAAGACAGTGATGAAATTACAAAAAACTGAAGAGTCGGAACAAATCCCTCTTCAAGTTATTCAAACTATTTTAGATGGTTTTAAATGTCAGAAATGATTCTGTAAGCATGGACCAACATAAGATCTGATCTTACTTAATTAATTAAATAATAACCTTAGTTCAAAGATGGTTACCTTAGGAGATTTAAGTTCTCCACGCCGCCAGTTGGTATCAATTCTGTGCTGTCTGATATAAGCACTTTTCCATGGACTATGAATGAAGCCTGGTTTTATTACTTTCCTCCTCTTGATATGTAATGGTTCATCTATTCCTGTAATTTTTGTTACAAAACCAAAAATTAGAAAAAGAAAAACGTGTCATTTTCCCTTATCTCCCAACCTGCCTTTCCAAGAGCATAAAGCAATGAGCAACTTTTTCCCTTGACTTCTAGGCTGATATGATGGTACTGAAATCCATCCTGTCTTTTACTTCTCTTTAGTATATTACACTATTGGAGTCACTCTTTATTTATGTTGACCACCTCAAGCTCTTCATTTCAGACTGCATTTCTTCTTTCATATCTGTTGTCCCACCTCCAATCTCCCTTTTTCTTCAAAGATGATTAATCACGTATGGTTGCACTTTCAAGCTTTCTGTAATTCTAGGATTTGCTCCCTTTTTATCAATAATCTGTTTCTTGCTGCTAACAGTAAAGCATCTCATGCTACTTCTTGTTTAATTCTCTCCATTGCCCACCTGCATTCTGAAAGTTATGCCATTCACACTCCCTTCTACCCCAAAATCTACCTCCTTTTATTCACTGTTTCTGCCAAAGGCTTTGCATGTCTTTTCTTCATTCTTATTACAAGGAGGATCTTAGGCTTCCCTGTTATTCTCTTTATCTACTGGTGCATCTCATTCCAAGCTGTTGTTGCCAGTACATGTTGATTTACACCCACCTCTAAAGGACTGTTTGTTCTCTAACCATTCGGTCTTCAGTTCCTGAACAGACCATAAGTACCAATGGAGAAATACAACTGATATTTTTTTAAGGATCAAGAGAACTGCTTCAATTTCATCCACTTGGTTTAAGATAACAGCCAAGTTCCAAGCCAATCTGGAGAGTTATTCTTAAATGGCACACAAGAACAAATTTCCATATATAGCCTTTAAGGATTTTCACAAAAGTATATGGTAACAAGGCATTTAATGTATTGAACACTGGCTTCTCTGATTTGCCCAGGTGCCTCTGAAAATTCTTACCTAAGTAATTAAACTGTACAACAGATAAGAAGCCAATGAAATCAATTACTCCTTGCTTTTCTTCAGAAGACAGATGGCTGAGGGTATAGATGCTATTAATAAATACAAGTTATTTTTGCACTTAGATAGTTTGCATTTTGGTACCTTTTCTTTCTACCGGACACCAATAGTTTTGCTTCCTAACCTTGAAAATACTGTAATTTAGCCTATTGATACAGACACTAGTCTGAACTTCCTAATTAAAGTAACACGCCATTGTCTGCCCTATGAAATACCAGTGACTTGCATTTTTAAACAGACATCACTTACAGGATTTCATTCTAAGTTACTTTGCCCTTCATATATTTTTATAAAGAATTATAAAATTATTATTTTTTTATTCAAAACACTTTGCTGTCAATTCTGTAATTGTAAATACAATTATCATATGAAGAAACTGAAAATTATTTCAACTGGTACCCATAATATTATGCTTCTACAAGCCACTCAAGTCACTATGCCTGGAACATCTACTGTGCACCATCTAGAATACAGGAAACACAAAAGCCATCTTGCCACCTAAGTCTCTCCCTTTCACACTCCACTGTTGTTGTCATTGCCACTACCCTTATCCCCACCACCACCACCACATCACCTGTTCAGGTGCCATGTTACTGAGAGCCTTGTGACACTGCTCTGACATCTTTTGATTCTTCACCAAAATATGTAAATGTTATCAATCTCACAAGACTTTGCTATGTTTTACAAGACTATGGCATCATCTCATGAGGCCTGTGCCTCAGCCTCAGTTTGTAGGATGTTGTGGCCCCTGGAGTGCTGGATCAGGCATATATTTGCCACTGTTTTTCCGAAGTGCCAGAAGGCTGGCTGTGACAGAGTGTAGCTGCCTAAAATCTTGCTGCTAGGAAATGCCATGCTTGCTAGGCCAAGAGAGCACTACTAGTGGCATAGTACAGTAAGAGTTTGGAAAAGCAGAAGAAAATCTCTCTCAATCTGTGCAATGTCCTTTGTTGTGCAGCAACGGCTTGTAGCTCCAGCTGATGGAAAGGAGTGCTTGTTCTCGTACTGCAATACAATGGAAGCTTGGCTAGTGGGGTTGGAATTATTCTGTTGCCTATCTAATCTGTACCATGAGCTATGCAGCTTATGATAGGGCTAGATCTAAATTCAAGAATTTAAAAGCAGTAGTTTTTAAAAAATATCAACTGAAAGTATAGAAGCATTAATATTACTGATGAAAATACACATCCTACACAGGCCATGCATTAGGGACAGAAATGCATATTTGGTTTAATTCTCTTTCCATAAGAAAAGATACATATCTTGTGAGGTTCCACTTTTATGATTAAATTCACACTTCACTGATCCTTACCCTCTTCCCTGCACTTCTCTCTCCACAGCAGATTGTCTTCTGCCAGAATTCTCCAGTATCGACATGTTTGTGCTGCCTGCAGCAGGTCCTTGGGGTCCAGGAATGAAAGCACATACAGAGCCAACTAAAAATAGTGAAATAATATAAAAATAAAATTAAAAGTGGGAAATTAAACTTCTGAGCTTAATCAGAATAGTCAGGGTCTTGTATATTCACATAACCAATATGCTAGGATTCACATAACCACAACCCAGAATTTTAACAGAATGTTAAAATTAGAGAGGCTAACGAGTTGCCATTAACTATCAGATATACCAGTAGAACCACAAATACCATGCAAATAATTGATAGAGCTGACAATCTAGATTGAAAAAACACATTTGGATAAGACTGTTTTCTGAGCATGGCAAGTCAAATCATAGTCAAACTTCAGACTTGCCATCTGAGGGTGGAAATAATCCCCCAACATTCCCCTAACCATGTTCCATTTTCTACAGCCCACACAAATATTTCATCTATTACTGCTCATCCTTGTATCCATATTTTTGCTCAACTGTTTCCTCCATTTATATGTTAAGAAAAAAAAATGTGTAGGACTTCCCACCAACCTCAGGCTTTGATCTTCCTATATTCCTTCAGGCTCTCTCCATTTAATGCACTGCCAGCAGAGGCCAATTCATGACTTCTGCCTAAGCCTGTTTTGGCAGACAATGCATGCCCACCCACTTCACTAAAGGAAACCAGAAGACAAATTCATTTTACTGAGATCCTTGTTTTTCCTGGCATATGACTGAACTGCTGTATACTTATTTCCTAGTACCTTTTACCAGTGGCTTCATTGCAGAGGCAGCATAAGCTAACATTTCTTGTTAACATCTGTTAACAGAACCTTGGCATATAGGTTACATAGATACTACTACTTGACTTCCCACCTCAGACGGCAAGCCTGAGGTTTAACTATGACTTGGCCACAAAGGGTAAAGATGGTGGTGTTGCAGCAAAATATGGGGACTTTTCAGGTTGAAGGGAAAGAAGAGGTCAAATCCGATGAAAAAGTAGCAGTAGAGAAGGAAACATGTAATCCCTTCTCCCATTCTCCAAACTCTTCTATACTAAACCATTCTCACAAGATTATTTGATGGTAAACATACAGCTGCCTTCCCCAACCAGCTGTCTTTTAGCTGTGTTGTGCTACTACTTTGCTGGATGGGGCTATGGGAGTGGTAGCTCAACACTTCTAAAAGGCAAAAGGATTCACAAAGTGGACAAGTACAATACAGGGAACAAATTTCAGAAGAGGGAAATATAGTTCAGAAAAGATACTGTGAGAAAAGGTTAAACAATTCCTTGTCCAGTTCTTCTCTTATAATTGAATTTGAGGAAGCACCATATGGCTTGTTTACAGTAAAGTACAGTACATCATCGTAGAGATGAAATGTATTATCTCATATATTCTGTAATTTGTCTCTCAGTTTTTAAAGAACATCATCAAAACTAACATTTACTGTTCAGAACTGTGGCAGTCAGTGAGAAAGGACTATTTCAGACTCAAATCAGAGAAAATTAAAGACTGAAAGAAAAATAAAATAGATAAAGTGATACAGTTGGCAATAAATAATTGGAAAGGGGGAGACATCATACAAGTAGAGAAAGAGAAGAGTTTTTTAACAAAAATGGGAAGGAAAGTCTAGACACTTTTTGCACCCAAGTTGGGAAAAGTGGAGAAAACTAAGAAAAAACAACTAACAGGGAAAAGGGACCAGCAAGATGGGTTGGTTAGAAGAGCTGTAGTTTTACCAAATAAAATTGGAACAGTATAAATAGTACACAATGAAAGGCTTAGTTGTTATTGCATACTAGTTGATCCACGGCTAAAAAAATACCCTCAGAAAGGACTCAAATGGGAAATGGGTAGTTAGACTCATTTCTGACCTGACCATAATTCAACCTTTGCCCACCATAACAATCAGGGATTGTTTGCACCCCTCCAGATTGTGGATAATCAAACAACAGCTTTGTACATCCAAGGAAAGGTGCTTCTGGCCAGTGAAGTATTTGAAATAAACAAGTGCATCAGGAAAAACAGCTGATGAAGATAGGAGCGCACCATTTGCAGAAGAAGGTCTTGCTCTAAGGGCACTCTGTGGGAGGTCCCCCAATAACTACACCATTTAGGGATGCAGCTATCAAAACCAGGCAGGGAGAGTTATCTGCCTTGGAGTAAGAATATAAGGTGGTGTTGCAATATTTTTCTCTTCTTTGCAGAAAGTGTGAGTGCCTGAAGCACAAGTCCAGTAAGTATTCTTGAGAGACACTAAGAACATACTAATAATTGAGAAAGTTACTAGAATAATCTCTGTAAAAGGAAGAAGAAAAAGTTGTAGAAAAGCACAAGCATTTAAGCATCAAGTGAAAATATTTACACAGTATCTTCACCCCTTTTTCCTTAACCTTCAGGGCAGTCAATGATAAGAAGGCTTTTCAGTTCATATTAGGTCACCAAGAATCAGTAACAGTTCAAGATAAAGTTACAGGGATGTGGGAGAGAATGAGTCCACAGAGGAAAAAGAAAATACTAGTAATTCTAATATACACACAAATGTATTTGAAATTAGGTTGTCAAACAAAGCTCTGTAACTAAATGATTTAAGGTAGCTAACAACTTTTAAAGGGTACTGATACTGAGTGGAATTGCTATTGTCACACTAATGGAGTGTCTAACAATTCTACACAATCTTCTTCTTTTTCACTGAGAAAACAACAGATTCTCTCTCACTACGCCTTGGCATTACCTTTACATGATGGTGGGACTGCTTATTCCTGTGAGGAAAGAGGCTATGCTGGTGGTAGAGCCCCGCAAGTCAGATAGACTTTTGCTGAGGAGGTAGACTTACTGTGCCAAACAGCTACTGTGTAGCAGCAGTAACTGAGGGAACTGCTGGTGGAAGGTCTTTCAAAGACAATGGCAGCAGCACTTTTGCTACCTCTTGTTAGTACTGTTCAGAAGGTGGTAACGGTAAACCACTCCTAAAGACTTTTTACTCAAAAGTCCTGTGCTAAAACAATTGCAAATGGAACAAAAGACAGTGCTGGAAGATGAATCTCAGGTTGGACATTCAATGTTGATATACTCTGGGGTGAAGGGAAAGTTTTTTCTTCTTTTTCCAGAAAACGTTTGGAATAGATTTTCAGCAAAGAATTACGTTGTATTATACTATTTTTAATCTTTGTTGTGAAGTAAAAATTATTTTAATTCTGGTGCTATCTAATACTGTTCTAACCTTAATTTTCTATGTTTTTGACTATGTGTCTTTTTATTGTATTTTATTCCTTTTTGTAAGCTGTTGTGAGTCCCAGTCTGGGAGAAAGACAGGAAATAAATAGTGATGGATGGATGGATGGATGGATGGATGGATGGATGAAGCTGGACAACATCCATAAGATGAACATGGAATTTGGGAGGCATGAATCAGAGAAAGCAAGAAATTGTAAAACAAATAATTAGACACATAGCACAGACATACTTGTTCTAAGCGAACTAAAGTGGGCAGGAATGGGACATTTTCAATCAGATAATTACATAGTGTTTTACTCTGGAGACGACAATTAAAGAAGAAATGGGGTGACATTAATAGCAAGGGGAGATGTGACAAAAGCAGTCAGACAGACAATCAGACAGCATGCAAACTCTGATTTGAATAATGTCAATAAGATTTCACGGAAAACCTATCAATAAAAATGTGTGCTCGCACAAACAGAGGCAAATGAGGAAGAAATTCAAAGATTCTGAGGTGGCAACCAGAGAGAAAACTGATCAGACATCAAAATAGGACATTCCGGTAAACACAGGAGATCAGAAAGCAAAAGCAGGAAACATAGTAAGAGAATTTGGCCAAGATCAAGAAATGAAGCAGGTAAGGACAAACAGAAAGTAAAAGCAAAAGTTGATAGAAACAAGGTCAGAATCCTGAACACAGCTGTTCAGCAATGTGTTCATGAGGACAAAAAACTATTATAATTATCAATGCAAAAAGAAATTTTAAAAAAGTAGAATAAGGAACCTTCTTCTGAAAAGTCTGAAATAAAAGAATTCAAACCAAAAGCAGAGATGTTATATGGCCATTGGGAATACATGATATGGTCAGGACAAAATAAAAAGATGATGAAGCTGTATATAAGAAGAACTATATAAACAAGATAAAATGAAAGAAGAACTATATTAAAAAGATGAAACAATGACAGATTCTTTTGTGGAGAAACCATTTGAACTTGAACACATGAAGTGAAGTGGAAAAGGCCCTGAAAGGAGCTGGGAGAAATAAATAATCAGGAACAATAGCACATAAATGAATTGTTTCTATAGAAATACAGTCCAATCACACTCTTAACAAAAACCTGGTAACAAATCTGGAAAACAAAATAATACCCCACTGGACAAATGACAAAGAAAACTATCCTAATAATCAATGCAAATATAAGATAACAATAAAAATGGCATGAGGGCTTGAAGTAAAGCACCCAGAAAAAGATGACCAATAAGGTAGAACAAGAGACCCATTCCACAACATCTGAGAAATAAAAGAAATTTAAACCAAGAGCAAAGATGTTACATGAACAATAGAAAAACACATGATTAGGACAAAATAAAAAGACAACAGAAAGAATACAATGAACAACTATATAAAAATACAAATGGATGACAAATTCTGTCAAGGAAGAATTGTGTGACAATGAACCTGCAATTTTAGCAAGTGAAATGCAAGAGGCTCTCAAAATATTTAGAATAAAGAAATCACAAGAAATAGGTGACATATTGATAAAGCTGTTTCAAGCTTTAGAGACACAATCTGTTAAGTTCTAACAAAAATCT
Organism: Cyclura pinguis; assembly: GCA_030412105.1. Classification (NCBI taxonomy): domain Eukaryota; kingdom Metazoa; phylum Chordata; class Lepidosauria; order Squamata; family Iguanidae; genus Cyclura; species Cyclura pinguis. The sequence continues at coordinate 165,386,526 of CM059603.1, read as the reverse complement.
GACAACAAATATGGAAAACAAAACAATATTCCAGTCTGGAAATGGTCAATGTGCATTGCTATCTCCAAGAAAGATGATACTGGGCACTGAAGCAACCACTGGGTTATTGCATTAATAAGAAAAGATTTTACAAGAAAACCTATCATGCATACAGTGAGAAATGCCAAGTAGTGAAGATGGATTCAGAAAAGGAAGTGGCACTGAAGATCTTGTTGTGAATATACATACACTAATAGAATGCACCAAAAAATTCATAAGAAGAAATACTTTTTCCCAACTGACAAGAAGGAAACATTTTTTTCACCCTATCAGTTTAATTTATACACAGAGCACATCAAAGGAAAGAGCAGGAATGGACCATAAGTAGGTATGAGAACTGGGGGCAAATATATAAACAATTGCAGATAATGCCATATTACTATCAGAAACTAACAGAGATTTGGAAAGACTAATGATGAAAGTTGAGGAAGAAACTACAAAACCAGTATTACAGCTGATCATTAACAAAACAAAAATAATGGTCACAGATAATTTATATGACTTAAAAGTGAATGATGAAAACATAAGACACAAGTATTTCCTATACCTTGGCTTAGTCATAAATCAAAGATTGTTGTGAAGAAATCAGAAGAAGGCTAAGACTTGGGAGGACTACTATGAAGAAACCAGATAAGCTCCTGAAGTGTAAAGAAATAACATTAAACAGAAAACTTAGGATTGTTCATGTTATAGTATTTCCAATTTCTACATAAGACTGTGAAAGCTGGATAGTGAATAAAGCTCACAGGTAAAAAATGTGATCATAATGTTTCATTCCTGGACACTGAATCAACTTATTTGAAATGAGCTGCCAGAGGAGAGAGCAGAGAATTGACTGAAATATAACTAGTGCAAGTACAGATTTTTTTTTTAACTTAGAGAATGGATTTAGTTTATTGTCATTGGGCAATTGTTTGACATCAGATTTTTCTTTTCTTTAGACAGATGAGCAACTGAAAGTATTCACATTATACAAGTGTGGCACTTTGATACCACTAACATGAACTGCCTGCATCCTACAGATTAATTTTTTTTTAATCTAGTAAAATTTTAGAGAAGTTTTATAGGATTTATGTTCTGTCCTGTTTTAAGGTTTACAGAAGTACTACAGTGGCCGATACCGTTCTCCAAATGTCTGTCTAACAATCTGACCTTTACTCATAATTTAAACTGAATGTATGATGTTGCATGGCAACTGGAAGGAGAGGCTAAATCTACTGTTTGCTTTGTAGTTGGTTCACACAGCATGTAGAAAGATGACAGCGTAAGGACGGATTTTCAAGACTCTCACTATTTTAGGAGAGTTATAACTAACCATTTCGTGACTCAGATTCAACAACTGACCAAAATGATCTGACATAGCAAAAAGCTACTGGCAGCAGCAGTGGTGGAGGATCTCCATAAGACAAAGGCAGTGTCATTTTAGCTAACTCTTGTTAGTATTGTGCTACTCCTGAAGGTCTTTTCTCTCAAAGACTCTCTGATGAAACAATCCAAAATGAAACAACAGATAGTGCTGGAAGGTGAGACACTCAGCTTGGAAGGCACTTGACCAGCTACTGGGGAAAAAGATGAGTACAGTAGTGCTGTATCTAATGGCGCAACTGGACCCAAATGAAAAGGGTGTTCAGCTGCTGATACATTCAGAGGTGAAAGGAAAGTCTGATGTTGTACAGCATATGTAGTAAGAATATGGAATGTAAGTGGCATGGATCAGGGAAAGTTAAAAATTGTAAAACAAACAATGGAAGGCCTGAGTGCAGTCATACTTGATATAGGCCAGCTAAAGTGGGGAGGTATGGGGTACAAAGTCTGACTGAAAAAAACCAAGTTTTAATGGAAGAACTATCAATCTAACTGTAAGCCAAGTTATTCTTCAACTAAAGAGGCAGAAGAAAGGGGGGAAAATGAAAGTTTTATGCTGGCAACAGGGAGGAAACTGATCACACATCAAAGCAGGACATGCTGATTATCTTTGGCAAATGGAACACAGAAGCAGGAAACAGAGAAGAACCAAACACCATAAGAGAATCTGGCCTAGAATCAAGTAATGAAGTTGGAGAATTTTGAATTCTGAGAGGCCAAAAATTTGTTTCCTGCAAACACATTTTTAGGACAACCAAAGAGACTACTGTACACATGGACATCACAAGGTGGTCAATACACGAATCAAACAGACTATAGTGGGGAGTAGAAGATGGAAAAGCTCCATTTTCTCTGCAAAAACAGGACCAGGAGCAGACTGTGGCACCATGACTGCTAATATTAAAAACCAGAGTAAACTTAAAGTACATTAAGTCCATCATTATGGCAAAATACAATCTGAAGAACATCCCAGGAGAATTTAAAGACCATGTAGGTTTCACCACTAAGCTTAATTCACAGGGAACAGGAACAACGCTGTCAGGGGAAAATGCAAAAAGATGCTATCTTTAGTCAAAAATAAATTGAGGATAACCGAGAAGGTAGAACAAGACACCTCTTCCACAAGTTCAAAGAAATTGAAAAGAAATTCAAACCAAGAGCAGGCATGCTACAAGACCAAGGGGACCACATTATATGATAAAGACAAGATAAAATTACATTGGAAGCAATACATTAAATTACAATTCATTAAACTATATAAAAGAGATGAAGCAATGATAGATTCTTTCAAGGAAGAATCCTTTGATAATGAACTCACAATTTTAGAAAATGAAATGAAAAGGTTTTTAAAACACTTGTAACAGAAGGCACACCCACTGAGCTGTTTTAAGCTATAGAGATAGCATCCATTCAAATTCTAACCAAAATCTGCCAACTAACAAAGCAATGGCTCTCACAGTGGAAAAGCTTAATTCTAGTCACCAAGAAAGGAGACATCTGGGATTGTAATAACCACTGAACTACTGCAATGATCTACCATGCAAGGAAAGTAATGCTTAAGGTTTTCCAAAAACTTTTACTGTACATAGAACAAGAGATGCCAGGTGTCTAAGCTAGATTTACAAAAGAAAAAAAAGTACTAGGGATATCAAGTTGCAAATACAGGTTGGGTAATGAAATGCACCAAAGAACTGCAAAAGAAAATCAATCTGAGTTGTATAGATTAGAACAAAGCCTTGTTGTGTACATATCATGAGAAATAATGGTTTGCTTTAAAAGAAAGTGATGTGTCACAACATCAAATATACCATTATGAGGCATACAGAGTACTGTTAGGACACTATATGGAGAAGCAGAATTGGCAAGGGAGTCAAGACAGAGCTAAATTTTATCATCCAATCTATTAAATGTATATGTAGAACATATCATATGCAAAGTAGGGTAAGATCCAGAGTAATTAAAGATATGCAGATAACACCATTTTACTTGCCAAAAATAGCAAAGACTTGGAAAACTATTGATGAAAGTTGAGGGTGAAAGTCCAAAAGCAGAATTACAGCTGAATATTACAGCTGAACAATGAAAAAGGTGGGTAAAGGGGCTTTCTATAACTTGCCTCAGCCATGAATCAAAATGGAGACTATAGTCAAAAATCAGAAAGGAAGACCAAACATTAGGAGGACTTCTGTGAAGGAACTAGATAAGATACTCAAGTATAAAGCTATATCATTAAAAACCAAGGTCTAAATCATCCATGCCACAGTATTTCTGATTTCTGTGTATGGCTGTGAAAACTAGACAGCAAAGAAAGCTGACAGGAAAAGAATCAACTAATCTGAAATGTAGTAATGGAGGAAAGTTCTGCAAATACCATGAACTGCCAAAAGATAACAGCAAATCAAGCCTGAGTACTCCCTAGAAGCCAGGATGACTAAACTGAGACTGTTGTACTTTGGATACATGATGAGAAAACATGTTTCATTACAAAAGGTAATATGCAAAGTAGAAGACAGAAGGAAAAGAGGAAGTCTACATTTTAGAGTGACAAACACAACAAAGCCATGGCCTTGAGTTTGCAAGACCCAAACATTACAGTTGATGACCAAACTCTTGGGCATCTCTCATTCATAGGGTTGCCACAAGCTGAAGTTGACTGATAACAAATTACAACAATAACAGCAAAAAGACAATGAAGATACAGTTCTTAAGTGGAGGTTTTTTCTCCAGCTAAAAAGCAAGAAATTAATTTTAAAAGATTGTGTCTAAAGTATTAAGAGTAGCATTGTTCGTAAATTTCAGAGGGAGCAGGTGGAGAGGTCACAAGCATTTACCCATATCTTGAAATATCTGGGCCCATCATAAGCCCAAACTAAATCCTCTTTAATTTGGGAATGGAGGGCTGCCAGGCAGTTATCTGCTTCCCTGAGCCAATTTACACTTCCAGACAAAGAACTAGAAACTACAAGGCTGGCTGGAAGATTTGTAGGCTTCATTTTTGTGACCCTGTCACTTAGATGCATGGGGTATGCATCTTCCTGTTATAGATAGGTTCAATAAAATGGTTCAATAAAATGGGCCACAAAGATTAGAAATGACACTAAAAACCAGGGTAATGTGAAGGAGACTTCTGAGAATGCCAGCAATAGGAATGTGGTTTTCAAGGCCTCTCCTGTTGCCAGCTAGTGACTCTCACCCACACCTGCATCAGCACCTGTCACTATTTGGAATTGTAGAACCCTCTGAGACTAATGACAGGGTATTTTTTTCCCATTTTTTCTAAATCAAGTGTCATAGATTTGACAACCAGCTGGCTCTATAGTGGTCAATATTTCTATAGGCTGTCCCTACCACTGCAATGTTATGCTGAGAGCAGGGCCCACTTGTTTTTAGGGAAAAAAGATAGGATCCCTTGCAGTCCACCAGTCGGGTACATCTGTTATCATGAATCCCTGGAAAAAAAAAAGTGCTGGTCCTGGCAGGATATTACCTGGACCAGCATGTCTCCCCATCTCCTTTTCTTCCCCTGCTTCTCTCTTTCTTTTCATGGAAAGATGCACCAAATTGGATGTGCACAGTCTCTCTGTAGCCATTTCTGCTTGCTCTATCAATGGAAAGATTCAGTGAGGGACCAAAGTGGGCAGCCTGCTGAAAGCCCCTTTAAACCTGGCACTCTTTACAAAGGTAAGGTTGCTTAGGCAAAATGCTAGGAAACACTACTAGGGGAGTCTTCTGAAGCCACCTTAGAGTGTAATCTTTGGAGTAATCCTATTAAACACAATGGGTTCTAAGCAAATACGCATAGGATCCAACTATGAAAGACCTAGACTTTAATTACCTCGTGGGTGGAAAAACCCCCATGCCGATTACAAGAGGAACTTAAGAGTGTGAACTGGGAGCAGAAAGTACTATTTCACCAATAACAATAAGACAAACTAAAAGAGACAAGTAAAAGATTAGAAGCTACTCAACATTTAGTGGATTTAATGAATATTAGCATTCAATTCTGCCAATTGTGCCAGGAAAGAACCCTAAATGATTTCCCTCCTCCTTTCCAGTCATATCACATGTGATGAGGAAGCCTGCTCCTTGTTTAAGAGTCCCTTGTGCACAGAACTGCATTAGCATTTTATGTTTGACACTTCTGCACAAACAAATGTTTGCTCAGATATCAATAGCCATGCCAAGCCTTCAGCAGCACATAGCCTCTGGAGCTTTTCTTGGGTTGAGAGGAAAAAGCCTGCAGATTTCTTCTCTGAACTAAAGGCTATACACAGCCATACGAGATGATAAAAACTGCATTATATAACAACGCAGTATTCTTTAGTGAATGACTTGAATCCCTACCAAGAGTTGACTGAGGTCCCAAGAATTTACCTGTTGTGTATTAATGATGTAACCAACAAGGCAAATCAAACTAGCTGAAGACTTTAGACCTCTCTTGCTACACCTCACAACATGACCACTGTGCTGTGTTGGGAGCAGTCTCACACGTTTAAGACCTAGATATGGCTCTTTTCTCAAACAAAAGGCTACCATATGATCACTTCCTGTTTAGAAATAAGGCTCGTCTGCGCATGGAACAGTAGAGGGGTGCCCTTACTGCCAACTCAGAGACTTTGGGTTGGCAGTAGCTACCAACCCAGAGACTTTGGAAGACAAAAAGCTACCAAACATGAGACTTTGTGACAATTTTTTTAAAAAATAGACACCCAACATTTTGGAGGTGGGTGGCAAATAAAAATAGGAGAGCTTCAGGGTGCAATGTGCCCACTCCAATCTCTGTTGCTTACATCTGATTTGAGACAAGTATTTTAAGATTAATTTAACAGAAATATGCAATACGGTTCTGCTGGAAATCTGTATGCTTCTATGTTTCATGTCAACATTTGCATGGCTGCATGTTCATGTTCATTAAAATTACCTTTAAGAGTGGAAGTTAACAGGCTGTTACCCTCTTTCTGTTAATCTGTTTCAGTCAGCTTGCCTAACATGATAACAGATAATTGATACTATTAAGAGTTTATGCACATGCTGTGCAAAAGTAGCTCTGGACCAATGGAACAGCAGTTAGATTACTCATTTATATGCTAATTGTTCAAGTCCTTAAAATGACTACTCTTTCTAAGAGTTTTTTTTTAAGTCTTCACACTTCAAACAAAATTTGGTAACATTCCAACACTGTGTTAACACTATGGCAAACTGAGTTTGTTTTTAGCTTGTTTCTAAGCCACAAAACTGCTCTCCATGTATCTCGTTACACGTTAAATCTAAATAATTAACAAGCAAAGTTAAATGAATAAAACTAGCTATCAATAACAACATATAACAAATCAATTTAATAGTCAAAGAGTATCTTTAATGGTTAGGGCTTCAAAAACTGGGAATTAGCAATGAATTGGCAGCTAGATCTAGACCTCTTTTTTCTACTAGATGGCAGAAAAATTTCAAGCAACGCATTAAATATCCTTTAATAATTTTATGCTATGCAATGTTGGTTAGTAAACAGGAATAAATGTGCCACTATGTTGCCCATGTAACAATATTCTTCAGTTTACTCTCTTTTTGGTATATCAAACAGCAAAAAACTGTTTTGAAAGCCTGCAACCACTTTCAGCATAGAAATTAAGAAAATTCTGAATCCTGATTCAGAATTCATTGCTATCTGGAAAACAGAAAAAAACAAAGGAAGAGTAATTCTACAGTAAAGCTCATAACTATGTTCATTCATTCATTTATTAGAAGATTTTAAAAGAGTAAAAAATCTTCCCAAGGCAGCTTCCAGAAAATACAAACAACAAACTTCAATGTAATAAAAATTTAATAAATGAACAGTTTAAATTTCCAATCCAGAAACCAACAAATACATTCATCTAAACCAACAGTTCAATAAAAAACCCAAGATTACTGTGGCAAATAAATATGTCTTTAAGGCTCTCCCAGAAGTGTGCAGTGAGGGGGCACAACTATGGAAAACATGGGTATAACATTTTCCAGTGTTCAAGAACAGTATTCAAGATCTTAGTGTTCCAAGTATTTCTGGTGTTCAATGGAGTTCAGAAATAGTGTTCAATATTTTCACAAGTGGCCTCACCACTCCTTCTTTCAAAGTATTGGGGTGCACACCATTCCTCAAAAAGGCACTGACCATTCCCAAAGTCCAAACATCAATATCAAATAGCTTGCTGAGATCTCTAAGTTGTTCAAGCTAAAACGAATACATAAGAACATTTATAAGAACACAGCAGCTCCATGCAATCTCCAACTCCATCAAATCAATAGTACACAAGTTAGAAAAGAAATAGGTAATTTTATTTCTAGATTATCCAGTAAACTAGTTTCAGAGCACAAAAGTGTCAAACTTATTTTATCATCTGAATTTAGCAGCAATTGTTTCAGTATCATGGGTCATCCTTTTTATTAAAATTAGAGACCTGGGCTTCCAACTAAACCTGTCAGAATATCTGTCAGACCTCCCTCCCACTCCAGAAAAAAAAAAAATTCAGATCCATCCACTTCTGGGAGTCATTACATGTGGTCCACCACTTGTGCAGAATTTTTTTGCAATTTGTAAGTCAAAACCAGGTTTTGTCATATGCTGTTGGGTGAAAAATTAATCAAGACAAGGCAATGGTTTACATGGTTGCTATAAAATACTGAGGCCATTTCTGCACTAGTCTTGTTATAGCGCTCTTATTCCACTTTCAACATCCTATGGAAGCCTGGGGTTTGCAGTTTAGGGAGGGGCTGGCCGGCTCCTCCCTAAACTGCAAACCCCAGGATTCCATAGAAAGTTGAAAGTGGAATAAGAGTGCTATAACAGCCTAGTGCAGAAAAGGCCTGAGCCATGTCTAACAAGCATGCACAGTGAAATATGACAAAGCCACCTGTTCCTTGACAACAACTTCACATAGCTCCAACAACAACAACAAAAAAGATTGTATTGAGGCTACCCAACAGAATTACAGCACTATCTCATCTTCCCAACAACATTCAAAACTGGCCAGGTATCTGACCAGAGTTCTGATACTACCAACACACCCCTCCACCTTTCTAGTCAAGCCTAATCTTGCACGTAAAACTTGGCACGTGCAAGCCTGGTGATGCTCTCCAAACCCTATACTCCTCTCTCTTTACCCAAATTGTTCTTGGTGCTACAAGCCAAAGTGATACAACACTCCATAGTTAAATCAGTAGAAAACATCACTTCCTATTGGTGCATCAGGCACTCATTAATTAGTATGACTGTAAACTAGCAGGGACTGCAAGCAAGCCAACAGAATCATTGGAGGGGGGGTGGAAATCAGTCTGGAAGGAAAAAATGCACATAAGTCTCAGTTGGCTTTCCCTCAGTTGATGTCATCACCTCCCACAGTGCCATAACATCCTGTATCTTGCACTCCAGTTACAGTGACCGTATGTGCCTCCCCTCCCACACACATAACATGCCTCAATCAGCCTTGAGCCTACAAAACAGTTTAGATACATGATACGGCTGATAACACCGATCAAGCTAGTGAAGGTTGGGAGCCAGGCAACCAAACAACAGCAGCAACCCTGAAAGAGTAAAGGATAGATTTGGACAAGTATTTTTACATTTTTAAATGCCTAGAGTATTAGTAATACAGTCTTCTTAAGAACAGTCCTCAAAAAGACTTGTCAAAAGATGTGGGGTGGGGTTAAAGGGAGAGATTTTCTATGGCAAACTAAATATGTTCTCTGCATGATGTAAAATGCTGCTTCAGAACATTTCTCTCAATCTTATTTCTTAATCAAAGCAACAGCTGAAGCTAAAGGATTGGTGGCTGCCTGAAGTGCTGCATGTTTTTTATTTCCTTGCAATTTTATTGACAATCAGCAATGCAATACATAAAAACATTTCATTTATCAATGTATCAAATGTATATGTGGAAAATGCAAGCTACGACTCTGTGACAACAGAAAGCCAATCAGTCTCTTAAGAGGTGATCTTCATAAGACAATCAGCTTAGAACAACAGATACCAATGTTTGTATCAGTTACTTTTTAGAAGAAGTCTTAGACTTAAAAAAAAGAAAGATAACTTTCCAATTAATAATTCTTTTTCAACATTACTTCCCTATTGCTAAAGAAAGCTTTTGAGAAAAGCTTTCTTTCATAGACCATTTGCCTACTGATTATTTCAGTAGTACATTCAGTGTTACCTAGGACAACATTATTAGTATAGAAATGAATATAATGAATTGTTCAAGTTTTATTAGACAGAATGGAAAACATTGTATGAAAAAGGGTTTTAATTAAAGCAAATGCCATTTACTCTTAAGTAAACAGACTGAGGGGGAAAAAGATCACAGATTTGTTTTTAGACAATTGTTGTGAAGTAATAGCATCAGATGAAAGAGACTGCAACAAAGATTTCCATTTCAGACAACTAGATTATAATGGGAATTATGTAGCCCTTTTGATGCTGGACTACAACTCCCTGTAGCTTAGCAAAAACAGTCAATGATGGAGAATTCTGGAAGCTGCAGTTCAAGAAAATCTGAAGGCCTACACAATTCCTAATCCCAAACTAGATAGTCTAGTCAACTGACATTTAAGTGTAAAGCAGAGGGATAATCCAATGTCACAATGTAATATTACAGACAGAGTTAAAACTGAAAATAATCTCTGGAAAAAAACAAACTGAGAGGAAAAAAACCTTGGCAGGCGCAAGCATGAGCAGTACCTGGGAGGGGGCAGGACTTCCCACCAAGCTACTAAATTCTACAACATTCCGCTGGAGTCTCTCTGCACAGGCGCAAACCCACTGTGTGAGGCATGGAGGCCACAAAGAAGAACATGACATATGCTGATAGCATTCAATGTAGATCTCCTACTCTTATCCATACCAGTAACTATAACAAGCATTTCCCAATGTTACCTGTTAAAAGAATGGATGGCAAACAGATCCTGTGTTTCAATGAAACTGGGTTGTGTGTTTTCAGTGGTGAGAGTTTAGGACAAGGACCTGATTTAATGTGATTTGTTTAACTGCAATGTGTACTGCAAATGTATTCACCAATGTATTCATTTGCCTGAGGATCAAAATTAGGAAAGGTGTTTTTTTTTTCTTTTCCTAAACAGGGTCTGCTCTCCTTGGCTTTATTATTTATGGTTTTACTCCAGGTAGATTTTTGAAAAGGGATAGGCAATTTATTTTTTTAACATAAAATCTAATATTTTATGAGGGTTTCACATTACAGAAGATGTTCTCCAAATCATGGGACCAGCTAATACAATAATATCTGTGTCTTTTGTAAATTAAACTACTGCTAGTCTTTAAAGTCTAAACTGAGTAAGGGTAAAGAGGTTAACCACCACCTTCCAGCTTCCATATTTAGACAAAAAACTTACTAACTGAAGAAACAGTCACAACCCTGAAGTCAAACTTTCTACAAGTAATCCAATTAACCTTAGTGGAACTAAATATAAATTATTTCTGGACTACAATCCTACACAGTTCATACAATTAAAGATAATTTGTGTGAACAAGCCATATGGATATTTGTCTTCCCATTAAATGTAGCACACAGGAAGAAGAACTGTATGCCAGTGATGCAGAAAATACTCTGGACTAAAATCTTCAAGGAGTAACACATGACCTCCTGAAAGCTCTTAAGAAAAAAATATATATGTAAGAAATGAATGTAACAGAACAGCATGGGATATATTCTAGTCACTGAAACAAAGTCACTGGTCTCATAAGCATACATTAATCTAAGAATTACATTATGAAGTCGTGGCAGTTTGTCAACTTGCTGCCCTCTTTTGACACCAATTAACTGTGTTGCACTGACAATACTGAATACTGTAATTAGCAAGGAAATGTTTAAAAGTGGCAGATGATGCATAACATATATTCAAACAATACCCAGAGCCTAGTATTAACTGGTAATCCTCACCTCTTTGGGGAGCAAAGAAATGAAGTCTCGTTGAAACTGGGGCTCTATGACTTGCATCATATGTTTCACTTGTGTTGGTTCACAACTATCAATCAATTCATCTAGGGCAAGTAACTTCTCTGGTCCACTCCAGCTCTGTGACAGAAAAAAAGTATGCTTAGTTTCCATATGACTATTTTAGTTTAACTACTTATTTCAGAAGTTTTACAGTATTTGAAAATTGCTGCAGAACATAGTGGAATGAAGGGGGAAAAAAAAGAACTGCACAGCAAAAATAGTTGGGAGGGGGAGAATTTAAATATTCCTTGGTAACATCATAAACTTTAAATAAAAAAGGAAGTTACAAAAAAAAACCTAAATAAGTTTATAACAATAACTTCATTTAAGGTTCATTTAGCCTTGTTTATTGCAAAAAAAGGTTTTTTATAGCCATATGTACATCTGCCACAGTATAATCGTTCTCACTCCTGGCTCTAAACCAATATTTTGTAAACATCATTTTAAACTAGGAAGGAAAGAGGGAATTTTGACTGGTAATTTTCTTATTTCATATTCTTACTAATGGGCACTATAAAATTTGATTGTTTTAATACGGCACTCATCTGCGAACACAGCAGATTAGCAAAATCATTTGCAGAAAAATTAATAACTGAATATACAGCACATCTGACAAGCCTGTCTCTCTCAAATTCATCTGGGCTCAAAGAGTTTTTATTTGCTACATAAATGCCATTTACAAAGAAAAACAATTTTGGGGAAAACAATATAAAAAGAAAGCATTTACAGCTCCATCAGAAGTTGGAAAACAGAAAAACTTTTAATGCTTCCCAACCAAGAAGGCATTTTCCAAACAGGCAGTCACAATTTTGGATGTATGAATGTGCCCTGAAGGTACAGAAATGGAGTAGTAATGGCATGCATATTTTGCCTAGAGATGTTATATTACAACAACCTAACTACGGGGAACATAATGTTATGATAACACTAGGAGAATTCCCAAGTAATGCTGAAGCATAGTTTAGTGCTAATACTCAGAAAGCAGCCCATGTGAAACTTCAAGATCTTCTGTTCCCTCTTCCATCTCTGCCTGCAGCATTCCCAGACTCCTGGCTTGTCATTATATGAGGCCTGGGAAATCACGATTTAAAAGAAACTCAAGTCAACTGTTACACAAGCACACAACAAATCCTGGGTTTTTGTACACGAACTAAAGAGGAGGCCTTTTTTGCATAGGCACAGCCTGAGTAAAAGAAAAAGTGGTCTTTAAATCCCTGAGGATAAGCATTCATGTAAGTTGCAAATAAATGGCAACATACTCTGCAATCAAACTAACGTACTGTCAAGGTAGGTATAAATGAAATATTTACTTCAGAAATGCAATGTATATTGCTTCCTGGACCAATGGTTTCTACAATTTCCAATAGGCTATTCATATATAGCCAATAGTATGGCAAACATTGATCATGATTAAATGTATTCACTGAAGTAAAGGACTGGATGCATCATGTTGGATTATTCAAACAAATAACAGTTTGCATTACACGAAAATATCTGTGAATGTAGTGCAACACATTTAACTTTTTTTTTTAAAAAAAGAAACCTGTACATTCATAATCTGAGAATGACAAACTGAAGCTGCAAATCATACATAATAGTTGGTTAGTAACAGCAATACAATACTCACTATGGAAGCTAAAGAAGGTCTAGAAGCTTCAGCTAGGTTCAGTGGTTTGAAGGCTGGTGAGTTCTACACATTCAGACCATACAACAACAATTCTGATTTGGCTACACTCACAGTGGCTATTACTTCTGAGCATAAAGTGCTGATATTGACCTTTAAAAACCCTAAACAGCTTGGAACTAAGTTGCTTAACAGACCACCAAATGTAGCTTTCTCACAATAAGTCCCTCCTTGTTTTTTTTAAAATAGGCCCTGAAGACATTTTTATTTAATCTGCCCTCAGTTAAAGATGGTAAGACTGTGTCTCTGTTGTAATTTGTTTTTAAGTGGTCATATGTAAAAAAGTTCTAGAACTTATAACTGGATGACTTACTTACAGTGTGACATTTATGTTCTTATTGTTTTTTTAAATGCTGATACTGATAATAGTTGATGTTCCTATTGTTTTGTTATTTTAAATGCTGACATTGATAATAATTTTATTGAATTTGTATGCCATGTCCAAAAAGCACATATTGAAAGGCAATCTAGAACTGTTTGTTAAAGGCAACATTTAATGCTATGGTAAATACCCCAGATTCTGCAAACTACTAAGACTAACCCAAAAATAAGTGTGATACATACTACTGAAAAAAAAATTAAATTCTTAGAGTTAGGTCATCAGACTTTTAAGGCACAAATGTCTATTGCTTCAGCTTGCCAAGTCAATGAAGGAAAATTAGTGAGATAACTTTAAACTACTAACTGCAAAGCTGTACTCTTAGGACTTTGCTCCCTTTATTTTTTATGTTAAGAAAATAAATTGATGATCAACAACAAGAAGCAGGGTATTTGCCACCTAATATGGTTGTTTCTGCTGGAGCAAACAATCTTAGTATAATCACTACAGCTCACAGGAAAAATAGTTTCATTGTTTGCAATGGTTTTGTAGTGACATGCTCCTCTGGGTGACATCATATTCCCAAAATGGCTAAGACTACATCAGATGCAGTTATGAATGAACGTACCGCGTTTTAAAAAAGAAATATATGACATAAGGACAGCTGGTGCAAAATACTTAGTACGGGTATATAAGATGAAGTAGTCCATCAACAACCTACTTCCTTTACTTATTAATGTCATTAATACTGAACATCAATGTATTAACTGTATTTACAGTAAATTTCTTTACATAAATGAAGAAAATTGCATGCTTACTCAGCTTCACACCACTGAAAAGGAGTAAGATATATGATTAATCTATGTAAGAAGCTGCACCAGAAGAGTAATTTAGCACAGATCTTTTTTAATTGTACCCCAAATTAGGGGCAGACAGAAGTATTAAACTAAAATCAGTAAATTCCTCTCCTGATTAATGCGTTTGTTCATAAGCCTACATTACCTGAGTTTTTAATCTAAGATACAATACACACAATTACTGCTATTTGCTTGCTTTGATGCTCTGAGCACATGGAAGATAATTATCTTTCCACACTAAATGTTGTTTCTTTTTTTTAAAGCTCTGTGAAGCATCTATCTTCCCCACACTTCTTTTACTTCTCTGCAGACTTTTCAGTACAGAAACATATTCAAGGGTAGTGCTGCTCATGCCATCTGATGTGGGAACCAACAATTTTTCCCAACATTCAAGAGACCATTACTGTATTTGTACCCATTGGCTGCAACTATTTTTAACCCTTTCCTGAAAATTCACTAGGGGCTAGCAGTCAATGGCTTGTGGACTGGCACCAGTCCATGGTCCGCCAATTTCAAAAGCACTATCCTAAGGGACAAGGATCTCGCATAACACAAACATCTCTCAATGGATCACTATAGTACACTTTTAGATTCAATGTGATAGAGAAGATTTCTCAATCATGTTTCTTCTTGAATATGTCTTAAGCGTATGTCAGAGGTGGGCAACATTCAGAGGCTGGGAGGCCACACTGGCTTGAAAGCCATCATGCTCCCAATTTTTGTTTACTTGAAATGTCCTTGATGTTTTATAAGAAATGAGGAGGGGACAATTCCTCCATATTCCCCCCTCCCAACTGTTTTAGCCAATGAAAGACCTTTTTCAAACTATAAACCAAAAGCTAGTCAAAGGCATTTTCTGCTCATAGAGGGGCCATTACTTGTGGAGTGCTTCATGAAAAGCTGAACCAAATTCAGAAGTGTTTCCTCTACTTATGCAAGCTTTAGTGTGACATTTTGTACAATTCCCTCCTCAAGTCTCAACAGCATTTATACACCAAAGTCTGGATTTTTCTTTTCCTTATTCATTGCTGTACTGGAAATACAGTCTTTGATTATACTGTGGCACTGTACTGTGAGAAATCTTCTATTAGTACAGGAGTGGGCAAAGTAAGGCCCTCCAGATGTTGTTGGACAATAACTCTCAGGATTTTTCACCACTGACTATGCAGGCCAGGATTGCAATTTGCCCACTCATTGTATAAGCAGCATTCTATAAGGTCTTAAGCACATACTCTGTCTGTTTATGGTTCTCTGGATGCAGACTGTGGAGCTAAATATTAGTAAATTGTACATTCTGATTTATAATTTATATTTATAAAACCTGTATCTAGACAATGGCTGTATCCAATATTTCATGTATGACTGTCTTCTGAAAAAATGGGACTTTCTCAATCTTCTTTCCCAATGCACCTTCTTATGTCTGTAATGTCTCCCCTGAGGGCCAAGTGACTCCCAGTAAAGACCAAAAATATGACTTGGAGAGTTGTAATGGAAGTGGAAATCACTCAAATTCAGAGGGAGGTAATGAGAATGGGAAATTACTTGTACAAATTGTTTTTACTTGATTCACAAGGAGCTTCCAGCATAGTGTAGCTCCACATCACATCTCAGATTGTCTGAAGAGTCTCCCCCAGATTTCTTACAAGCTACTGGTGGTTTAGCAGAAGAAAGGGGTGAGGAACCCTCCTTCACAGGCAGACATTTAAATTTTATCAATCGTCATATAGCACTGGATACAAACCACTGTTTTCAATGTTTATTTTTTCTTACCTATCAGGTCATTTCTTAAACTGAAGAATAAGATTTTATTATACATATATATGCATAACTGATCAAAAACAACAAAAGGAGGGCTTTCAATGTTTCCTTTTTCAGGTAATAATATTGACTTGATTCGTTTTTAACACTATCTATTAACTAAACAACTATAAGGATGATGGGATCTATTAAAGAATACTTTCAATCCAAAAGATTGGTAGATAGTCAAGAAACAGAAATACAACATTTGCATTAAATTTGATAAACTAATTACTGTTCATAATGACAGTAATTTCTAACGCTGGTTCATTTCTCCTTTTTTTATGTTTTAGAAGTAGTTTTCTGTTTATAGATCTCTATAAACACACTATATTGCTGGTTATTTAATTTAGTTCTGCAGAGATACATTAAGTTTGTTTATAACTGTGATTCAGTATCAGAAAGCTACAGACAGTGGATTAAGTTACAAGGATTACACCACATAAATCTCTACTAGTGGATATCATTTCATTTTATATAGTTCTAACCAGTGCTGGATTTAAGGTTCTGTAGAGAAGAAACCACTTCCAACTTATGTTTTCATTTTTAATATCTTTTAAAGAAGTAAAGGACAATAATATTCCATTTTCATTAATAATTAAGCGTTCTAAGATCAGTATTTTGCTTTTGAAAACATTAATTATCCTAATAAATCAATTACAGGCTTGCCTTTATGTTACCCATGTAAAAACCCTGCCATTAACATTCTCAACAGCTAGATATACAAAATCTGCTGCACAGAATAGTACTGTTCATAAAAAGAGGAAGTAAAAGTAGAGTGATGCTGTTCCCAGCTACACATAATCTAGCAAGACTCCCTCACACTCATGATAAGCTATTAAGAAGTTTACCAGAAGACTGGCTACTCAAAATCAAAATGCTGGTCACCTGAAACATTTTCAGCCATTCTTGAAGGCCTGTTGGTGGCTGGATAGATGTAATTCGGCGCCGTTGCTGTCCTTGACCATTGGCTGCTCTCAGATCTCCAAAAGTTGTTGGTGTTGCTGAACAAGGCACAAGCCCAGTAGTGCTAGGGCAGAAAAGAGGGTCGATGCAATTCTAAGACATATTTAACTATGATAAATACAACATATTATTAGGATATTCATTCCCCCCTCATTATTCAAGTAAAATGCATTTTTATTTGCAATTTTTTATCAAGTTTCATGCTTTTTACAAATGCATCACTTTCCAAATATTTCATGCTTCTCTTTGGTAGCTATAATAAACTGAACAACAAACAATAATAACAACTGAAAATCAAGATTAGTTTTGCTAGTTTTTGTAATCTTGTTTCTCTGATATTCCCTCCATCTCAGTGTACAAATCTACTTTATTATGAAGCCTAGGAAGCTGTGTTTAAGAAACACATGTGTATGGTTACACAGATATAGTATGAAAGGCTTTTCTTTTTAAACTGGACCATGGTGACCAAGATTCAATGGATATTTCCACTGTGCCCAGTGCTCCAAGCAGATGGCCTGTGCTTCCCTGCATACTGAAAGAGTCCTAATTCTTCTAGGATTGCACACAGAAGTATACCACTGGATCTTAGTCAGTATCTTTCAGATGGCTAAATGTCAACAGAAGCTGAGTCAAAATAGGGCTATTAAGAAACAAGCAGGAACTATCAGCATGCTCAGGAAAACCCTGAGGCTTGTAGAATTACAAAACAAAACAAAACTCTTTCTTTAAAATGTGAGGACTGAACATGCTCAGTAGCTATGGAATGCTGAATGAACATGCTCAGTAGCTATGGAATGTTGGAGCAGAAAAATGCAGTAATACAGGGGTGAGAAATGGGATGGTCTTACACCTCATGGGCTGGAATCCTATAGGCTTGCCCCCACTAGAATAGACACAATGATTCAGCTGCTGAACAGTGAGTCAACATACTGGGTCAGTGGCTCTGCTCTAGTTCAGACTAACAATGGGATTTGGACCGTAGTGTCCTTGGGAAAGAGCTATATCTGAAATTGGAGATAGAAGGTGATGAGCCAAGATTTTGTTGCAGCTTCGACTTCTAAATTATTTATGTACAAGTGATCCCCTATCTCTCCAAATCTGTCTTTTTGGTCGATGTGATTTCAGACAGTCTTCAAGTTCAATCATTCTGTATGTTTTTTAAGAATAGTATTTTGAATTCCTTTTAAGTACAAATGTTAATTCCTACAAACAAAAATGAACATCATTTCCTACATTACAAACATTTCAGCTGGTGAATGGGAAGATATTTATGTTTTAAAATAATAATTTCAACGTATATAGAATACTGATGGCTGCATAAAGACAAGGCAATACTGCCTGGCTGTCTTCTGTTTTCTGTACCTGTCACTGTACATTATCTGGAGAGCTTAAGTTTAAAAAATGTGCAACCAATAACCATCTTGGTTATCAATTTAGAGTTTTTCATTTACTCAGTGTTTATATAAGGTAATAAACAAACACAGGAAGAGGTATGTGAACACTGTAGAGAGGAATAAATCAAGCTAACTGAGACACATTTGCTTTTATTACACATTTCACTGGACACCTAAGATTACTATATGTCTCTAATTTGCAAGTAAAATTTGCTTTAATGTAATTATATATCAAGTACTGATACTAGGTTCCTTTTTCTATCCCTCCATCCCAGTAATATTCCAAATTACTGCAGGACTGTAAATTGGTCAAAGTTTGGTGTGTGCATACCAAAGCTGTAAATACTGAACAAAAACATGGCTGGATCTTTGTAAAGATTCCAGGTTCAATCCCTAGAATCTCCAGTTAGAAGTGTTTCTGGAAGCAGGGCTCCTAAGAAAAACCACTGCAGGAGAGAATACAGCTATTCAGCATAGTAAATAAAACTGGTTAAGATAGATCAACTGGGTAGCATTTCACATTCAAAAGCATTGTTTTATTTATTTTTAGGCAAAATTGGGTTCATGAAAGTTATTGTATTCTAAGAACATGGATAAGACATAAGATGGCAAATTAAATCTTAACTGACAGAGCTTTAAATGTAAAAATGTATTTCTCTGTAACCATCATAACATAAATTATCTGAAGAATTAATTCCAATTTCTTGCACTTTTTTTTTTAAAAGAGAAGACATTTCAGAGTTCATAGCCCTAACATATTTATCCCGAAAAAATTTCTTCACTGCAAATTCAGATCCAAGAAATGCTAGGTATACATGTACATGAAAGGGTCAACCTTTATCTTCAAAAATATAGCATTTTACAGGGTCAGAATATAGGTATCTTTTCTTAAAAAAATAAACACCAATTATGGATACATTTCTTCATCTGAGAGGCCATTACAAGTGTTCTTATCTGCTAACTTTGACAATAAATCAAATATCTATATTGCTTCCTTCTCCCTTTTTTACATTTATATTGTTCTATACCTATCAAAAAGTATAATTTGTTTGAATTACTATATATAAATTCCTAATAAGGTATTTAAAGGGAGATATGCTGAATATATGGCTTGTAGAAAACAATCTGTAACAGCCAGAAAGTTTTACAGCGATGCAGTTTTTTATATGACAAAATATAGGAGAACTGTATTCAGTTGTTATGGCAACTACCAAGTAGTGAAGTTAAATTGCATGCAGTTCTGATACTGAAATTTCCAATCAAAAGAAATTAAAGGGTTGCTAAATAGACAAGCCTGCCTCATGATGAATATATATATCTCTTTAATTTATAACTAAGTTCCATGTGATGGAGAAGTTATTACTCTATATGAGTCCCAAGGTATCATGCTGCCATGTGCAAGAATGTTTACTAACGTAAGGTATGTTTTTCCTATAACCCAGCTGCTATAGCAAATTGATAAAGGTCCTGTCCTGCAAGTTTCCCTTCACACCGGCCTTGCTATGGAAGCCCTCTGAAACTCGAGATAAATGTTCATTATATACTTCCATTTCATAAGTAAAAGGGTTTTGTACCTCTCCAATAATTCCTAAATGGTAAACACTAGTCATTTCAAACTGGAATACATATTCATATGTATAAATATGCAAAAGATGTCTGTACAGGAAGTAGAGGATATACTGATGTATTTTAAACAGGTGACTTGCTATGACACTACATTAATTACATTACCTTGTATATTCTGAGACTTTGCAGGGTTTCTTTCCCAATGAGAAAGAACGGACCTCGGAGCCATGGTCCAACTTTCTCTTCATCTGAAAAATGGAAAAAAAAAAGTTATGGTACCTTGCCATCTTAAGTTATGTACTAAATGAGGTGAGGACTTTACACTTGTACATTGATACACTGTTAATAATACCACAATTAACCTAAAGTAACAATTTAATTTGTATTTTAAAGTAACAAAACAGAAATTATTCCAGTGACCTGCAACCTTTTGTGCAAGATTTTGAACCACAATCATTTGGCAGCTAGAACATCCCCTGCTGCATTATGATTTGTTTCCACACATTTATTCACTTCAATCAACTGTGCAGTGATTTTGTTAGACAGATTGAGTTAAGCTGCATGTTCTCTGGAATGTTAGGAATGAATGTTAAGCATATCAGAGTGGGACGCTGAATCACTTAAACTGTAGATCAAAAACATTTTATGAAGAATAAAGCACAAACACATCCTCTTCTGTGGTCAGTTCCCTAAATTTAAACATAAGAATAAATTCAGGTGAATTTAGGACAATAAGCAATTTTGTAATATTCAACAGTAACTATATAATTGGGGATGGGAGGATGGTGTCAATCTCTGAGCATTTTGTAAAAAAAAATGTTTTTGTATTCGTATTATGAAAACAACAAATTTTCTGAGAGAGTATGACACCCAGTAAAAGGCACACAATTAAACAAACGTGGTTAAGAGTTAGTAATGTTTATATACAAGGTAAGGTTTAACTACAAACTGTTAGACTGCAACATGAAAGGAGTCTAGACTGAACAAAAATATCAAAGCGTATAAGACATGAAATGCAAACTTTTGGGGTTTGATAAGATGAAGTACTAGTAGTTCTACAGCTATGCTGGTAAAGCAATATGAAATACAATGCACTTCAGTCAAGATTTAAATGTCTAACTAATGGCTGATAGTGGTATTATTGTTCTTGATATTTTTGTTAATTGATTTTTCTTAATAAAATTAACAATTATTTAAGATGGTGTATTCCATTCTAGCTGTTGGCAACTAGTATCAAAGAGATGCGGCATCTCAAAACCAGGTTTTCTTTTATCTCTTCTTTCATACTGGGTATTTACTATACACATACAGATAGTATCTGTATGCATAATATATATTAAATATTGTGGCAATCTATCAATTCCAAGGACGTACAAGAATCCCCCCAAAATTTTAATCTGCACATACACTAAGAAAATAAGCGTCTGCTTAATTCTATGCTTATTTATATGTTGATATTCATGCATTATGTTTTATTTTGAAGAATGGCCTGTTTAAATTTTGAGCTTATTCATTTCATTTTTATAATAATGAAGATGCTCCTCTCGTAGTCAGCTTTATTTGTGTGAATCACACGGGACAACACACAGCATGTTACTACACAGTATGCAAAAGCCCAAAGCAAGAAACAACCTTCTCCACTAGCAACCTCTCTCTTTAAAACAAGATTGGGAATAATGGAGACCATCTTTTTATCCATGCAGAGAAGAATGCTAGAAAAACCACAGAAAGAACTCCTTTTATTTCAGAAAGACACATTAATTCACTGTAGCACACCACACTGCTATAATCAAGTTGCATCTTTAGAGAAAGGATTCATATACTTGAGGCTTTTAACCTCTATTAAAAATTAAACTGGTTTCCCTCTGGGGGACACCATGATATGATAGCGGTAATTTTTTGTTTCCAGCTGAAAAATGGTATATTTTCCTCACCAGACAAATATTAAGAATCAGAATTGGAATATTAACTCCTGAGGTAAGTACAACTTTATTTTTTCAAAACCCCAGGATACATTCTAAACAACAGACAGTGACTATATTTGCCTAAGGATGCAATCAAACTCCTGTTTCCTCAATATTTGCAGGAAACTTTTTTCATTCCTTTTAAGTCTTGGTTGTGAATACGTGGAAGCTGAACACACTGTAGCAATGCTCTACTAAAATTAGTCCCCTATCATACTAAACAGGCATCTATTCCCTTCAGAATGATCTAGTACAGGGGATTTTTAGTTTGTGAGGTTCAACAACATGTTCATAAATGCCTAGAAATACTACAATCCTGGAGGAAAGTGGGGTTTTCTTCCGAAATAACAGATCCTGCAGTCTGTATTCTGCATTACTATTGGGAATATACTGTAACACTGAAAGATTTCATGGCATCTTTAATATGCCTTTTTGATATAAGCATTACATGTAAACATCCATACTTTCATCCAGGGCCATCTAGGCTAACAAAATGGAAAAAAAAATACCCTAGGAGACAACTATAAATACACAGAAAGAAGCTCTTATTAAAAACAAGCCTAAAGTGCTGAGCTGAATTTGAAGAGCCAGTTCAGCCAAAGGTAAATAGCCTGATCTTTCTTTAGCTTCTCATGCAGATTCCTAAAAGAAAAGGATTTTGCATCTCATTGAACCTTTTCATTGTTTGCCTTTTATTCAGCATATAGAATGTTAAGCATTCAGGCACCCACCAAAATGGGGAGGGGGGAGGGAACAGGGAGCGATACTGCAGCCATCTCTGATGATACAGATTTTTCCTTCCCCGTACAACACACATACACACACACGCACACTACTTGCACTTATATAGGAAAGAAAACACCATACAGGTTACTTACTTTGTAAAAAATCATTTTTAAAGTGCCGTAGAACCCCATGTTTTCGGTATTTTTCCCTTTCAGAGATTCTGTGCCCCCGTGTGTCCGGCTGCTTGGTAGTCTCTGACAATATAAACCTTTTTCAGGTAGATATGTCACAGACTCTAATGTGGACATGCTCGGGCACGTCAGAAAAGGAAGATTAGGCAGCAGAACCAGCAACCAAACTCCACTGCGAATGAGAATGAAGCTCAGTATCAAACAGCTTCTCCCGGCACACATACATACGTATAGCCTGTCTGAGAAGAACTTGAGGGAATAATGGGAGAAGGGGGAAGATTATTGGAGGAGACTTTGCCCTGTCAAAGCCTCGACTCAACGGATTCCTCCCTTAGCAGCACAGAGATCAGATTACATCTTCCCTCACGCTGAGAATGGTGCAGTCCAAGCTTCAGCAATGCAGGCTGCACATCAATTATATGGTGCTCAGCTCCAAGGAGCCTGTGAGCACACAGCATGGGAAGGACTTCGGCAGGAAATTAAACCAGCCCCACACCATCCTCACATTGGCCACTGGATTTAGGAAAACACCGAATATCTAGCTATCCTTTCAAGCCTGAGCAATTTATCCCTCCTCCCATTTTAAACAAGCAGGACAGTACTGGATAATTCAAAATTACTGGCTGAAGCAAACAAGATCATTTTCACTAATTACAGCTATACTGTGGCCCTCCGGCAAGCTGGCTGGACCTTTATGTCTATGCATCCAAACAGATACAATAACCGCTACATAAAAATGCAGTTAATTTTAAAATAAACTGAGATAAGCATCTCCTTTGGAAAACAGCCTACATTTCTCCTTTGAAAAAAATGGTAATAAATTACAATGGAACATTTAACACTTAACCTAATCATGCTGGAATGTGCAACATTTGCATTCAGGCATTAATCTCCTCTTGTAGTTTTTAAAGTTGCCGTTCCAGAACAAGAGACATGGAAAGGGAACTCATGAGGTCATTAAGTCCATCCCAAACGGAATAAAGGCTTCCTAAGCTCTTTACTGATTTCTTCCCACCTAACATACAAATCCAAGGCACTCTAAAAGAGTTTCTGTTTTAAATCTATACTTGTTATATTTAAATTCTGCCATCTACTAATCTATCCCCAAATTAGAAATATGTCTGAGAACTACCGTCAGACCTTAATTTTACCATATTCTCAGGGTAGGTTCAGATGATCATTTTTCTTCCACTATTAGGTGACTTACCCTTATAGGCACTTTTTAAGGGGACTACAGTAGTACAACCTTGGAATGAAACAACATTATTGCAGTCAAGTATGACTGCCAAATTTACCAAATTGTGAGGAGCCATGTACGAGTTGAATACTTTCTCAAGATCCAGATCTACCTGGATCTCTCCAGAAAGGTAAACAAAAAACCTATTCAGATGCAAAACCTATTCAGATCACAATGGTGGAAAAGCAGGACAACACTATACAGCCATTTTTGAAAACAAGAACATAAAATAACAGGCAAAGCCTGTTAAGTCAAGTAGAAATAGCAGGTATCTTAAACACGATGTTTCTCCTTTCAGTGACAGGGCTGTTATTGTTGGGTACCTTCAAGTCATTGCAGTATGGCATTCCTGTAGAAGCTTGATCATATTTTCCCCAGATGGCATTATTGCCATTAACAGAGTGTTCGTCCTCCCACATTTGTATTAAAATATGAAACACTAACCAAAAAAAGATACCAAACTTTTAAAATATTGCTTCTTTTGCACTACAACTGAATGTCTAATCCTTCAACCTTGAATGATGTCTACTTCAGATATCTTTGTTCTCAACATGGGTTCCTGATTCTTTAAAAAAATGTGCATAGTGCTGCAGGCAAATGGTGCAGAAATATGTAAATTACAGTCTTCTCAAGATACACCCAAAAACTGTATCTTAGGTTGTGGTTTTCAGTTGAGGACCAGAAATGTAATTTATA
Organism: Cyclura pinguis; assembly: GCA_030412105.1. Taxonomy (NCBI): domain Eukaryota; kingdom Metazoa; phylum Chordata; class Lepidosauria; order Squamata; family Iguanidae; genus Cyclura; species Cyclura pinguis. The sequence continues at coordinate 165,361,748 of CM059603.1, read as the reverse complement.
TGAATGCATGTTATACATAAAGGATAGTATGAAGTTGAAATGTTGCTTTAATTTTGGTTGGTTTGGTTTAATTTTGGTTAAAAAATAATTACAAAAAAGTTGCTTCAGAATAGTAAAATGAAAGAAAAATGTCACAATCACATAAACTCTTATCTAGTGACCTTTTGTGTGTATGTGCCTTCAAGTTGCTTGTCAACTTATGGCAACCCCCATGAAGGGTTTTCTTACAAGTGTTTAAATACTCATGCATATTAATCTAGAAATTCTGGCACAATTAAAGTTCCTAAACATGCGTAAGAACGATATGATGCCTCATTTTATGGCTGTTGTGAGCAACACAACATTCAGCTGTTCACAGATGCTGTTAAAGTAAACTGTACCAGTGTCTGTTGGTGGGCTATGCCAGCTTTCAGACAAGCTTTCTTCACATTTTCCAAAAGGTGTGCCCACTTTTATCAACAGATAGTAGCCATAATGGTCTGCCATAAAGGCAGAAATTATACACATATTTAAGATAAATAGAATATTTAGGAAGTAGCATTGTGCTTGCTTGCCTACTGTATCTTAGGTCCAGCTCCTTTATGTGTTGAAGGATGAAGGTCTGCAACTAGGAACCTACCATACCTGTGTATGTCTCTGCATACTTTAGAATCCCAATGTCTTATTTTCCTGGTGGAAAATCCCAACGCATCAGATAGCTTTAATCTCATATTAGGCAATATCTTAGTCTTATATCTTGGTTAGTATTTCCGTCTTCATCCTTGTCACTGTAAGAACTTTCTAGAGTGTGAAAGCATAGTCCTTGCTTTCCTCTAGATCAGATTTTCATAAGCTATTTGATGTTTGGGACTGGCAAGGTTTTTCCCCATTGTATCAGGGACTGGCACAATGTTTGTACCCACAAACTACAACTCTTTCTTCCTGGAAACTTGCTGCAGACTGGCAGCCAACAGGCCACAGACAAGCACTTGTCCATAAGCACCACTTCGAGTGGCACTGCTCTACATGACACATCTTGCTTGGGCAAAGGGTTACATTTGGAAACACTGTACCTGAGAAATTATACATCTATAGAGGTATAACCAATCAGGGTACAGTACCTAGTACCTTAAGAACAAACCAGAAATCTTGCTCAATGCATGACAGTTACTTAAACAAAAAGGCAGGCACAAAGTTACATAAGCCCAAGATTCAAATCAGAGCATCTCCAACAAAAATGATAACAAGAACCCTTGTCAAAGAACAACTTTTCATGAGCAATCTGCATTATGTAACACTGTGGCCAATGCTCCAATTAATAGAATGTTTTCCATGAAAAAAATAACTCTATTAACTGAAAAGCCAATGTGGTGTAGTGACTTGAGTGTTGGACTAGACTGTTGGGAGGCCAAAGTTCAAATTCCTTGTCAGCCATAGAAACCCTCTGGGTGATCTTGGGTAAGTCACACTCTCTCAATCTAAGAGGAAGGCAGTTGCAAACCTTTAAATAAATCTTGTCAAGAAAACTCTATGATAGAGTCACCATAATTCAGAGTTGTCTTGAAAGCATATAACAAAAACACAGAAACCCTGGATGTCCAGAAAAAGGCTTGACTAGAATGCTTCTCCTTGTCATACATGCAGGGATTTATTTCAGGCATATCGCAACGTCTCTTCCTGTAATCTGAACTATTACAGTCCAGTTATATGTGCCATTTGGAAGAACCATTTGAAAGAATCAGATCTATGACAATCAGGTCTTAAGGATGAACAGAATGTGATAACAAGCATTACAATAAATATTAGAATGAACTTGGAGGAAAATAAATTTTATGATAACGTTGGGAATGCTATCAAAAACAGTAGCTCTGTATTAGCACCCTGTTTTTGTTGTATGCCTTTAAGTCATTTCCTACTTACGGTGACCCAAAGGCCAACCTATCATGGGGTTTTTTGGAGGCTGAGGGTGCATGACACACCCAAATTAACCCAGTGGGTTTCCATGGTTGAATGGGGAATCAGACTCTGGTCTCCATGACCATTCTGTGCGCACCACAATACAGGCTTATACAAAGTTGGCTGGGAGTAGGGATAATACAGGGATAGTTTTTGTTTGTTTGTTTGTTTGTTTGTTTGTTTGTAATGTCCAGTTCTGTTCCCACCTCCACCCTACCCTCTGGTTATCAGAATTTCTTCAGGTTGGTAACAGAAATGCTAATAAACAAGTTCCTCTGTCTTTCTTTTCTATGATAAATTGCAAATGTGTGATGCATTTAAAGGAAGAATTAATAATCAATGTATCTACCTATTTATCTAGCATGGGCAAAATGCAACCCTCCATATGTTGTTAGCCTGAAGCTCCTAGCAGCCTAACCACCAAAGCCAATGCAGAAGAAGCCTGGAAATTCCAGTCCAGTTTTGTCACCTCTGACATACATAGATATGGGGCAGGAAGAGAAAAGAAAAGAGGAGGAGGGAGAGATTCAAAAGCCATTAATGAAACTAACTTTTCTCTCATGGATTAACTACACAGAGAGGAAGTTTTATCCCCATTTTACAGAGGAAACTGAGGTACCTACTTCAAATTACCTGCCCACAACATTTTAAAAACACACAACTCCTCTTATCACAAAAGAGTAAATCAAACAGCAATAGAAATCAAGGGAGGAGCGAGTCAAGCAAGAGTATTCTGTGAGCCGTTAAGAGAAGACAATAAGCTCCCCCAAGCTGCTGCCTGAGCAACTGCAGATGATTTATGCTTATACAGTTCTTTCTAGTTAGGCACTGCAAACAGCTTATTAAACATCAACAGCAGAGATTCTCAGTAAATTATAAAGGCTAACCTACTAAGCTTTCTGTTTTCTGAACCAAACTAAAATGTAACTAGATTCCTACGATCTTAGATTTTATTATTGTCAGTAAGACCAATTCTTTCTGAGGAAAGCAAAGGATCTAAGAATCAATAGGGTAACTAGGAACTTATGTTCTAACTTTGAGTCTGTTTTCACTATCTCATCATAATCTGCATCCTGTGGTAAAGTAATTGCTGCCCCTGATATTGACCAGATGGAGAAATGTAGAGCGTACAACCTGTCCTATAAAAGAACTACAGTGAAATTCAGCTGGTTTCTTTATGAGAAGAAAAGAACAGAGGTACCAAATTTATATGACTGTTGACAGCACTTAAAAATGCAGGTGGCATACATCTTCCTTTAAAAATGAAGGCTAATATCTGTTTAAAGTTGTTGTCTCATCTACTGTTTTAGTTTTTAAAAATGGAACACTGGAAAAAAACAAAAATCTTAATTTTAGCTTCTTTGTTGCCTCCCATTAATACATGAAACATTTGACTGGAGGTGGGGTCTGTTATATATATATATACCTTTTACAAAGCATGCTGTTCTAAAGTTCATACTCACACAAGTACTCCTGACATAGGGCCTGAGGTCACACTACTGAAGTAGTTGTATCCCATTTACTAATCACTGGTTTGCTACTGCATGCATTTTTTTCCAGTCAAAATTCCAAATTTTATTCAGGTCAGTATAATATAGCATAAATAATTATATTTGGCAGCATTAGTTCTAACTGCATGCTTTTTGTTAGAGAAACCTTATTGAAAAGCTTCAGTCTTTATAAACGGGGTCAGATTTGGGTCGATGAACAGCTGGTTCATCCTGTTACCCTTCTTTTATTGCAGGGGTGGGACTTCTGTGGCCCTCTAGATGTAGCTGAATCACAATTCCCAGTATTTCTCACCAATGGCTCTGGGGGCTAGGACTACTCACAATTGCAATTTAACAACATCTAGAAGGCTACATAATTCCCACCAAAGCTTTATTCCAATTAATTTTGTATGAAGCCAAGGGTAGCAAATACAGGATTTAAATCACAATATTTAATATCTATGGTAAAAGAACAATCAGATAAAGAAACCTGTCACTTATACAATCAGGTTTTAAGATAAACCAAGAACGCTACTGTACCGCTGATAAAGCAATGAATACATAAAAGCATGGGGGTAAATTCTAAAGCTTTATGAAACTGAAAACTCACTCTACTATATGACTACTTCAGCTATCACAAATCACATATTTGGGTGAATATATAAATCCTAGTTGTATGATCAATAAAATATATTACTTGGCCAAGGAAAATATTAAATAATCAAAAATATTATACTTTCTCGTCTCAAAGGGTTCTTACCTCTGGAAATGTCAAAGAAAATATTCCAGAAGGGTAGAATAGTTAGTGTATTTCAGTAAAAGCAATACTGTTGTGCTTTAAAGAATGCCAGATTTAATATGATAGAAAGTGTTCACAGACTGGAGTCCAAGAGCTATATGGTGTAATCTTCCGCTGGTAAGTATATGAATCTATTAAACCTGTATCTTTTTTCTTACAGAGAGTTCAAGACAATCTGTGTCTCATTTTAGTCTCACAGTAACCCAGTAAGGTAAATTAAGGCTGGGAGCAACTGGCCTAATGTTACCCAATAAGTTTTACCAGTGAAATAGAATCAGAACCTCTGTCTCCCAGTTCTAATCTAACCACTGTATCGCATTACTGTATGTAAGTTAACAGAGGAGGTAAATCAGTGATCATCACCATTAAATGGAAATACCTGTTACAATACTCTGTAAAACTCAAAGGGCATACACAATAAACAAAATCACCATGCACCAAGGAGAAAGGCAGTAACACATTAATCAATCCAAATTCTGCTATTTTAACACCTGCAAATTAAGTTAACTGCAAATGGCTGATGTTCCTCAAATATAGTTTCAAAGCACAGCCACTGACCACCTTCCTTAGACTAATGAAGAATTTGAGAGAGAGAAGAACATACCACCACATCGGCAGAAGGAAGTAGCAGGGGCAAGGTAAGGAAAGGTGAAGGAAGAACATGGAGAAAGGGGGACAACTGGATGAAAGAGAAGGAAAACTGTGTGAATTTTGGGTATGGGGCACAGCAAAGGTATAGGGATAAAAGAGGGATAGAGATACAAGAGGAGTAGATGATACAGCAAACAAAAATTCACAACGTCCCAAAGTTACTGTGTCTTAACAAAAATCAAAGGAACCCAATTACTTCACTTTAATGCCTCTCTTTAATATTTGTATTTTACATTTTTACAAATACAAATAACGACATTCAAATATTCACTTGAAAAAACAAAAATTCAGGTTCTGAAAGAACTCTGCGATAGAGGAATACCCACATACAACAGTATAATTATAAAAAAGGGTGGAATATACTATAGGTACCAGGGCAATTTACTTTTTATGTATTACATTTTCATCATATTTCTGAGAATATTCCAGATGACAAGAAAGGACACAGGAATAACCTATCCTTTGCTACACACAAGTAATTAATAGAATAAGCTATAAGGTAACAAGTGCCATGTTCTATTTTGAGACTTTATACCTGAAAGTTTTATTAGTTTAAGTTATACTCAACATCTGTATAGAAGTTTGACTTCCATGTGCATTGCATAGTTCAAATCCTTATGGTAACAGCTATAAGACATTGATGTTATTACCCTATTTCAGAACAGCAAATTCATTCTCTGATTATGGAAATTTACGGAATAAAAATGCCACCTTCCACACACAAGAAGGATTCAGTTGCAAACCTGAGGAAGCTATAAGATCTTTCAAAGCTAATAGCATTCAGTATGATGCCCCTCCTCAAAACAGCTGAATGAGAATAAAACATATTCTGGTATAGTATGTGAGCTGACTGTTGGAGGAGGGAGGAAAACTTGAAACCTGGGAGGGAATATATCCTGGAAGAAGCCATGGCTGGCTGACACTCAGAACAGAAGCATTCTGCAAGCAGTCCTATCTCTTCCTCAGATGGCAAGGTGGTAGTGGTGGGGGCTGAGGCAGAGGAGGGTGTCACTAAGGCTACCTAATATGTCATGGCAGAAATGAGATTCAAACGATAGACATTCTGCTTCAAAGCTCACTCTCTTACCTGCTGAACTATGCCAATTCAACTGCAATGTCAACACATACCTGTAATTAATATACTAAGAAAACCGTGGCATCTCATCCATTATGTATCTAGAAATCTATCCTCCATGCTGAATCTGAAGAAAAAGAGGATGACTTTCACTTCAAGGTATCACTTAATTATCTTTTAATACTTAATATTAGAATTATATAATGAAGGCTGCAACTTTTAGTGCTTTAATGACATTCTGAACAAAGAAGCATAGGTGAAGTCTAGAAGTTTCCAACACAGTATGCCTATAGATTACCTTTTATAGTATTAGTACTTTCCTGAAAAATAGTCTCCATGCTAAATCATCTCCACATCATTCATAACATGCTGTCTTGCTATCCGTGAGATCTGGATAGCAAGATTTCATGGATACTGGCTAGCACTGTTGCAGTTGAATGCTGAGGCACTTCTCAAGAGCAGATGGAAAGAAATGGTAAAGAGTACAGAGACTTTTTTTGGGGAGATACAGATGTCATAAATATGGAGATACACCAAGAGAAACTGTTTCAACGAGAGCTATGGTCAAGATAACAAATAGTCCAACCAAGATTAAACTAGTTAACATTAATACATACATCAATTTCCTCGGTCATCTTCTATCATCACAATAGTTACGTTTAACAGATGATTGCAAGTATCCTCCCAATCAGGAAATCCTCCCAATCAGGAAATAAACCAAAAGAAGACATAATAAACTGTTTCAGAATTTTAATGACAAGCATTTTTAATACAATTATATTTAAATACTTAAAGAAAACAGACTGTATACTATACCACCACTTAGAAACAAAACATTGAAATAATATTTTAATTGCAGTGTATTTGTGTGTTGCTGGTTAGCAACTATGGAACAAAAACTTTCAGGTACTGGACATATTCAAAAACAGAAAATATTTGTTCCTTAGCTGCTAAACTAGTAGCACACAGATCTACTGCAATTAAAATATTGTTTTTAAAATACTGTTTTAAATGTCTACGCCTATCAGCAATGTAAAACATGAACACGTGAAAAGGTTGTAATTCACAGAAACAACCAACCAATCTATTTTTGCTTCCAGGGCTATAAAACTGTATATGATCGAATCAGTTTTATTTAGCCATGGAAAGTACAAATATGAAGAGCTGCAAGCATGTGAATTTCTTGTGCAGTGTTCAGAACTACTAAGAGGATAACATTAACTTGAAAAAGCTTGTTCAGTTTTGTTTCTTTGCCTTTCGCATTTAGTTTGTCCTAATATGTAAGTAAAATCATACTATTATTTTCAGAAATAACAGTTCATATTCATAGCTTATGCTAGCTCAACTTCTCACAAAGACAACATTCTAAAAACAAGGACAGAATAATCCAGGTTGGAAAATTCATTTTACCGCCCAGCTAATGTTGTCGATACGTGAACTGGGATCCTATACTCTTCCCAACAGTACCATTCAAGGCTCGATACGCAACCACAGAAAAAAGCAACACCTCAAGAACAAGTGTCACTTCTACAGTTTCTAAGAAGTCTATTATTACCAATCATGTTGCTCTTGCTGACTTCCTATGTAAGCTAAGCACAGGACACACTGAGCAACAGACAGTGATGATACCCATACTGATAGCAAGGAACCCTGTCCCACCTACAGCTACAAGGACAACTAATGCCAGCTAACTGTTGACACCTGCAATCACCTGTACTTAGGCTTTCCTTGCAAAAAGGACATGACATAGTAACACACGGCAAAAACAAATATCCATGAAAACCTTAAGATTAAAGCAGGGAAAGGCTGTCATTCCAATCATAATCAGCCAAGTCCACATTTCAGTTTGTTAAAGGCACAAACATTCAATATTCCAGTTCGTAGGAGGCATGGTACAGCCCAACATGGCACTACCATTCTGTGGTGTTGGGACAGTGTGCTTCTCCAGGGCATGCTGATGGTAGCACTGCTACAGGTAGTGTCTCTCACATCATAGAATCAGAGCTGGTAGGAGCTGCAAGAGCCATCTAGTCCAGCCCCCTGCTGTCAGAGAAGCTTTCAATGGGGAGCCAGACCGAATGCGCTAAACATTTGCTGGGCAGCAGCAGTAGTGGGGTAGGGGGATGACTCTGGCAAATGATCTCTCAGAGAAAGCAGCAATCACAATCTAGCTAGTTCTTGTTATTACTGTGCATTAGAAGGCGGAGTATACAATTTCTGAATGTCTTTTACCATGAAAGCACTATGATGAGACAATCCAAAATGAAACAACAGATAGTGCAAGGAGATAATAACCCTAGTAGAAAGGTGGTCAACCAGCTACTGGGGAAAAGCCAAGGACAAGTGCTAGTAGCACTGTGTTTAATAAATGGATATAGCCTGAAAGGTTGTTTAAGTTGTAACATGTTCAGGAAAGTCTGAAGCTACACAATGTATATAATAAGATAATGGAAAATGAGAAGCATGAATCAGGGGAAGCTAAACATTGTAAAATAAGAAAACAACATATAAACATTGCAATAGTTACAGTACATGAGCTAAAGTGGACAGAAATTGGACATTCTCAGTCAAGATATCCACAATGTTTTACTCTGGAATGACCATCAAAGAAGAAATGGGCTGCTTTAATAAGCAAAGAGATACGCAGCAAAAGCAATCAGGGGATATATAATGCAAAGTGTGATAATATCAGCAGCAATTCAGGGGAAACAGACCAAAATAATCATAATACACATTTATGGTCCAACTACAGGGGCATAAGACAAAGAAAAAGAAAATTTCTGTCCAGGAAAATTGACCACACATCAAAACAGGACATGCTATAATCACGGGCAACTAATGCAAAACCAGGAAGCAGAGCAGAACCAAACATTGTTAGAAATGAAGCAGGAGGAGCAACTTGCTGATTTTTCAGAGGCTAACAGTTTTTTCATTGCAAACACATTCTTCAGACAACCGAAGTGATGACTGTATACAAGAACATTAACTTATGGCCATATAAAACTGGAAGCAGAAAAGAGAAAAGTTCCATTCTCTCTGCTAAAACAAGACCAACAATAGATTGTAGAACAGACAATGAACAACTGGACCAGAGAGTAAATCAAGCCCGAACTCTCCCTACAAGTCAAAATGACTAAAGTGTTGCTATCGTACTTTGGGTGGATCAAATGACAATATAATTCACTAGAAAATATGCTAATGTTTGATAAGGTGGAATGCAGTAGGAGAAGAGGAAAACCGCATAACAGGTTCATAGACTCAGTGAAGGAAGTCACAGCCCGGAATGTGCAAGACCTCAGCAAGGCTGTCAAAGTCAAAGCTGACTTGACAGCAATGAACAACAATACACTGAAAACCTTTAAGGGATCTCTATGTCTCTCTTGTTCACATAAACACACAAATCTCACTCCTTTTTGTACTGGTATTATGTGAAGGAAATTCTGCAAAGGAAATGTAGGGTAAAAACAACAAGTCTGTAAGACGCTTGGTAGCTCAGTGGAAAAGAACAGCATATAACAAGAGGGAAGACTCAGAAGTGAATAAGCAACCACTACAAAAATTACATTTCAGAAGTCCAGATCCCAAGAGATAGGTTAGAAGAAATAAGAGGGAACTGGCAAAAGGAATATGTTCCAGGCCTCTTGCTTCACAAGGTAACATCACCCACATAGCCAGAGCAACAACACTAACCAAAATGAAAGATGAGGTTACTGTGGCCTTCTAGGTATTCCAGTTTGGTACTGAGAAAGTCTTGTGTGAAGATACAGCAGCATTTGCAACAATTCACAACAACAGGTTGGCTAGAAAGATACGGTAAGAAAGAGCCATACACAATGCTAAGCATCAGTGTTCCTATTCACCAATAAGGGAAGTTATTCCTCCTTATTTTCTAGTGCAAGTGGAAGCTTGTGTGTGTGTCAACAGTCACAAACTGACCTCCTTTATTGCACAGCATGTATTTACCCTGTGTTGAACAACACTGCCGTTATTTGTTGAAGAAGAGACTATTCTTGCCCCAATATTTTTTTTTCCTGATTGCACAGTGGGAAACGAAAAGCACATGTTGTCTTTCTTGGGAGCTGTACCTTCCTTATTTGATTGATATGTCTTCCCATATGCCATCTTATCTCTGAGGTTTGCTGGTGATTTGCACCCAATAGGTATAACCCAAATTTCAAGATTCTCTGAGCATGTTGTATTCCTATGCATTGGCCTTGCACACCTAGTATAGTGCATTGGACTTTACATCACAAGATGACTATTAGTATCAGCTGAAACAGAATTATACTAAATTATTTGTAAAGTTTAATTATGATTGACATTGTGGCATGACCAGTCTTAATTCCTACATAGGAAGAATACTGATAACCCCATATTAGCAGAAAGTGACCACTAGGGGAAGTGTTTACACAAAGAAAGTTCTATTCCCATGCTTGCAATAGCATTTGATGGTTTATGTAAGATCAAAGATAATCCAATCAAACAACAGTTGGGAGTATCATCAGTACTGAAACTCAATGAAGCAGTTTGCATTTTAGGCTCCTTCAGTACTGTACTCTGTGCTGCCAATGCAAAGCAAAGAATTAAAAGAAGAAAAGAAAGGAAAAAGCTCACCAATAACCAAGATTTTTCTTTGCCCTGAAAAACTGTGGTATTATAAACCAATTACAAATATATTATACTTTGGGAAAAAATGTCATTTCTGAAACCTGGCTAAATTTTCCTGACTAAACAAAAAACAAGCTAGCTCTACCGAACTGCAAAAGATCCCGCTCTATTGAAAACAAATAGTTTTTTTTCTTGAAAGAGGCTGAATATATTTATTTTATGCTGAAATGGGTACTCTAGTCCAGCTGTTTGCTGCTCTCCTTTCCTTGCATAATTATGAGAACTCTACAGTGATTTTTCAACTTAAAGAAAAAGAACAAGAAATTCTAGAAAGAGAAATGTTTATACATATGAGTTGTATAACAATAATCTATTTTGGAATTAGCAATATAAAAGGCCACTAGATGTGTGTGTGTGTGTGTGTGTGTGTGTGTGTGTGAGAGAGAGAGAGAGAGAGAGAGAGAGAGAGAGAGAGAGAGAGAGAGAGAGAGAGAGAGAGAGAGTATGCTAGGGGATGAAGAATGTGTGCAGATCAATACTAACTGGAATTGTCCCAGGCACCATCAAATAAGGGTCAATGACATTCACAGCAAAGCACATATATTGCTGTTTTAAGTCCTACGTGGAATCTGGCTAACTAAGCGAAGAACTGTTTTCCCCAAGGGACAACAGTGATTTTCACTAGGAAAATTACCAGAAAGCAGGAAGAGTAAGAAACATTCTGTGATACTGTCAGCCCAAATCTTATAAACTTTTATCAACCAGTTCTGCTTAGTGATGGTGTTGAGGCAACTTCAAGGTCAATGAAGGAGACTCATGTGTTCCTTGAGATCCTATAACTGTTATGAATCTAGGATTACTTTCAGACTACAAGTGTAATCCTACTAGGGTCTAAGGGGAGGCACAAACCAGCAGCTATTTCACTACTTTTAAGACAGTCTCCTGTCTGCCTTGTTTTGATTTGTCTATCCCAAGAGTCAAAGTGAGTGGTGTATGCTGCCTTGGACACTCTGAAGGAATGGAACAACAATGATGCAGATAATCAATTCACAAGTATGTAAGCTGGCACTTTCGGGAACACATATTTAAATATTATACAAACATCAAAACTGTCCCACATCATGGAAATTGGGACATTCAGCTTACACTTGAAGATGCAGAAATCAGTTCAGCATGCATTAAGCTAGAACCCTAAGTTCAAAAGCTCTTCTCAGAGTGACTTTCCACAACATTTACAGACATTTTGCAAAATCAAGTTCAAAAGGAATGTTTGGGAAAAGGCTATTATGGTCATGTGAGCTGTTAAAGTCACACTGTGAGCATCTTCTTCAAGCCACGTCAAGTCTCTCCCCTCCCCTGGCCACTGTGGTGCAAAATACTGTTAAATTTCTTGAATGATGGGTGAATAAAGAGGAACTGCTTAATGAACTGGAATCCACTAACAACTCAACAGAGCTAAAGCAATGTATAGGAATTACATCCCAAACTGATTTCACATACACTCAAAGCTTTAGCTGAGGCTTACAGTTCTAAGGAAACTACTATAGGTTGACCCTCTCTTATGTAAAGAGCTTGGGAAGTGCTCTGTATTTCTGTCCCCCCCCCAGATTTTTCAGATTTTTTAATACAGTCCCTTTTTGGAATAGCCTCTTGTCTCTTTCATTCAGTACTTTCCTTGTGTGTGAGACATTTCTTCAAATGTGTTTTATACTACACCACCTTTGCAGAATAGTCTTTGGAGTAAGAACAAATACTATAGCCTATAAAATCCTATACAAAATTCTTTAACTGAAGGACTATAAAAGGCAATTTTAACTTATTTAAACTATAATTAAATGTAATATAAATGGAATCTTATATATAAATGCAGCTAAAAATATATCATTTGTTTAAAGTGCACAATGATAAAGCATGTCCAGAGATCAGCACCTTGAGGTGTTCTTTGCAGAGATTAGCAACCCTTCTGGTGAAAAGCTTTGAGCTAGCTCCTTTGGTTGGACTGGATACAGATGAATATATGAGAACAGTAAAATTAAGCTGTGGACTACCTTTTTCAATGAAAGTGAGAGAACTGCAAAATACATGAGAAGTACGACACTGCTGGCTCTGTAAGCAAAGGCGTATGTTTAAATTCCCAACATGATCCAACATGATGCTCTTCACAACAGTTGCTCCACAAAAAGTTAAGCCACTTACTGCCCCTGATCAAATATTCTGTTATATACATATTTCTCAAATTTCCAGTAAATTAAGGTAGCATATTCACAAAGCAGTTTTAAGATGTACTCAAGTGTTCAGAAGAATGCCAAGCCACAATTCTGCAGTCTTGTCCCACAGAATCTTGGCTTGCTGTTCATGTGTAAATGCAATTACTGACTGATTCAATAAGCTGAGCAGTCAAGATGCCTTAACTCAAGTAAAGATCTGAGAAACAGCTACAACAGAAGATAACATAAAACATAACAGACCTTTGTAGAAGTAATGTTTAAATGCAGTAAAGTATTACATGTACAATTTAGCTTTACACAAATGAGACTTGATGCACAGCCCCAAGATTAAAAGCAGATATAGGTGTGTCCAGAGTAACCAGAGTCTTCCATTATGTCAGAACTTGGTTACTTCGAACAACCCACAACCATAAACCCTTGTTTTAAAAAAATAACCATGGTTTAAACTAACTACAATTCCTTTGAGTCTCAACATAACTGGAAACTTTGATTAGTTTAAAAGACAGAAGTGGATGCTTCCTCACAGTCTTAGACACAAACATAGTTTTGTTTTGAGTTTTTATGGTTTTTTTTAGTAACTTTTATTACAATAAAATAACATACAACATAAGATTCATCTCTACAAAATAGCTAATCAGAAAAGAAAAAAAACAAATCATACATACACAAAATAAAACAATAGAAAAGACAATAACTGCACTAAACCATTAAACTAAACAATACTATCTAACACAAAATAAAAAGGAGGTTCCCACCCCTGGAGCATACAACTTTTAGTAGAGCAACAGAAACACTTTTAAAGGTAATCTAATACATATTGTTAGTTATTAATGTTTAATGTTAAAAATTAAGCTAAAGAATCAATAATGTAAGAGCAATATAACTTCATTCCTAATCAGGTTAATTACTACTATGAACTACACCATCTACAAAGGAAATACAGGATTACATGTCTAATACAAAATCTTAAATCTAGTGTATAGGGCGTAACTTCCTTTCTCACTATTACCACATTCTTATAGATCCTCATACACTTCAAATTTCTATATCTTAATCAACATAGATAAAAAACAGATTTTTTCCCCTAAATCCTTAAGTTTTTCACAATTCTAAAAACAGCACTCATTAAACACTTTTAGATCAAATCCAATATCCATAGCCATTTTTCCCTTACAATAATATGAATTAAAATCTCAAGAAAAAATAATAGTATCTTCGCTTGTCAATAGTTCATATATTTTAGAAAAATCACCTTATTGAGAATCTCATTAACATGTCATATTCACTTTGTTTGTTTTTAAAGTAGTTCATGGGGGTAGGAAAAAAAAATCTAAACAACTGATTTGTGAAGAAACAACTGCCTTAAGAGGTTGGTTTTCAAAAAGTGCTGATAATTTAAGAAACATTTTTCCTATACAGGTATTACTATTTTTCCTTGTAACTTAAAAAAAAATTAAATGTGAATCAATAATAAACAAATAAATCAAGAATGATACAGATTTCTGGTAAGAAATTTGTATCTAATGTATTTCTCTCCAGAGTTTTATAAACAAATATCGCTTCTTTTCTTATATTACTAAATTGGACCACAAAACATGCATCGACGTATTAAAAATTCAAATCAAGACTGGAATTTAACATTAATTACATGATAATTTAACGTTCTGTTATTACATTATAAAAAATAGAGTTATTGGTTTCTTAGATATTTAAAGAGAGAGATTAAGACAGAACTGAACTAAAGATTTCCTTAGTCTTACTCTACATTTCAGCTCTTAGCATCTCCGTGTGATGTGCCTACAATATATTCCAACTACAGTTGCTCCATTTTTCTTCAGAAAGTGCATACAAACAATAGAAAATGAAGGAGACAATTGTATTCTTTTGAATGTATGTTAAGAAGTGTCTTGATTTATTGCCATGACAACATTTTTCCTATAAAAATGATAAAGTAACCTATTCTGAAGGCTTTTTTAAAAAAATATCCAAACTAGAATCTCCTAGAGATCTGCATACATCAGACCAGAATCTGTAGAACACTGGAGGTCACATCAAGTTCTTTCAAGTTCTCCTAACCCACTCACATTCAGTGTTTGCTGTATAACTTTCTAAGCACAGAAGTTATAATTGGAACTTCAAAAAAGTAGATTTGTCCAACCTGTTCCATAGCCAGAGATCCTGAGGTTCAAAGCCAGTTGCACAAATATTTTCACATGGTTAAGACTGTCTATTATTATGTGGGTTTCAGTTCACCGCATACATACAAAAGTAATGAACTTTTGTACTTGAGCTCTCTCTTTGTCAGAATATGTTTACGAAAGTTAAGGATGGCTTATGTTCAGGAAGAAAAAGGGTAATGACATAAAAGCACTTTACAAAAAAACTATCCCATCACTCTTCTTGCTACAACATTGGTCAGTGGACACTAAAAATATGAACGCCATCAAGATGGTTTTCATAGCTTTTGTTGTTAAATCCCTTTAACTGGTTGTCTGATGACAGCTCTGAAACTGATGTTTCATTTCATAAACAGCAAGTCAGATTACTAAACAAGTCTTTTTCTTTCTTTCTTTTTCTATCCAGAAGAACAACAAAACAAATTAAAGGTTATAGCATATTTGACTTACTTTTTAGTTTACCACTCTATTTGCCATGCAATCAGAATTATGTGCAATAAAATTTTTTTACAAAGCCTTCTCTTGAGTTCAATTTCACTTCTGTACCAATTGTGAGACTGAATGGCCCAATGCATGATGACACTAAATCGAAACATTAAGCACTTCAGATGGAAGGCTTAAAGTTCTCCGGTGGTTTAATATGACATTGAAGACTATTCTGACGTCATGAATTTGGTCAACTTTACAAGTTCAGCTTCTATCCAAAAGCTTATTACCTAAATTCATGCCCTGAAGGAATTTTCTCTGGCCTATGATTCAGAAGAGCACTCCTCTAGGGCTCATATTATATTTGCTTACTTTTTAATTTACTCAGTAGTTTCAAATCTTGATAAAGGACACATACAGTGCTCTAAAGCATCCATGTGCACATTGCCACTGTTTAATAATATGGGTCTCAGACATTTGTGGGTTTTGCCATGGGGGGGTCCTGGAACAGAACCTCTGGAGATACGGAGGGTCTACTGTATACTCCTTTATTTCCAAGCAACATAAATCCATAAAGATTCATCAGAGGGCCAAAGTAACAGAGGTCAAGAAGGGCCCGGGGATTTAAGTGTCTCTACACTAACGCGCAGAGTATGGGAAACAAGCAAGATGAACTTGAACTCCTAGTACAACAAAATAAATACGATTTGATAGGCATCACTGAGACCTGGTGGGATGAGTCTCATGACTGGAATGTAGGAATAGAGGGGTATAGCCTATTTTGTAGAAATAGACCAAACAAGAAAGGAGGAGGAGTAGCCTTGTATGTCAAGGATGTTTTCACCTGTGAAGAGATCCATGACTTGAACCCAGAAAGCCAGGTTGAGAGCATCTGGGTAAGAATTAAGGGAGCGAGAAACAATAGGGATATTCTGGTGGGGGTTTACTACAGACCTCCAGCCCAGACTGAGGACCTTGATGACGCCTTCCTCAACCAAATGACCGTGCATTCAAAAAGGAGAGATACAGTAATAATAGGAGATTTCAATTACCCGGATATATGTTGGCAGTCAAACTCTGCCAAGACAGCAAGGTCCAGCAAGTTTCTTGCTTGTCTTGCAGACAATTTCATGGTCCAGAAGGTGGAAGAGGCCACGAGGGGATCAAACATTCTAGATCTGATCCTGACCAATAGGGATGACCTTGTTAATGAGGTAGAAGTGGTTGGATCTTTAGGGGGGAGTGACCATGCCCTGTTGGAATTTGGCATTCAGTGGGAAGGAGAAGATAAGTGTAGCCAGACACTCATCTTAGATTTTAAAAAAGCGGACTTCTGTAAACTTAAGGAGCTACTGGCTGAAATTCCGTGGTCAGGAACAGTGAAAGAGAAAGGAGTTCAGGAGGCATGGGAGTTCCTTAAAAGGGAGATACTGAAGGCCCAGTCTAAAACTGTGCCAATAAGGAGGAAAAATGGAAGGCATCTGAAGAAACCAGAATGGTTGACTAAAGAACTCTCAGCTGAGCTAAACGTTAAGAGAAACCTGTACAGGAAATGGAAGAGGGGGGAAACCACCAAAGAAGAATTTAAGCAAGTAGCCAGGAAATGTAGGGAGAAGGTCAGAAAGGCTAAAGCACAGAACGAACTTAGGCTGGCCAGAGACATTAAACACAATAAAAAGGGCTTTTTTAAATATGTCCGCAGCAAAAGGAAAAAGAAAGAGGCGATAGGGTCGCTGCGCAGAGAAGATGGCGAATTACTAACAGGGGGAAGAGAAAAGGCAGAACTACTTAACACCTTCTTTGCCTCAGTTTTTTCCCAGAAGGATACAAGCACTCAACCTGGCGGTTGGGGAGCAGGTGAGGAAGCAGGGGAAATGCGGCACATAATAGGTAGAGAGGTGGTACAAGAACACCTGGCCACACTGGATGAATTCAAGTCTCCGGGGCCAGATGAATTGCATCCTAGGATATTAAAAGAACTGGCAGAGGTCATTTCGGAACCGCTTGCTATAATCTTTGAGAAATCTTGGAGGACAGGAGAAGTTCCAGCAGACTGGAAGAGGGCAAATGTTGTCCCCATCTTCAAGAAGGGAAAAAAAGAGGATCCAAATAATTATCGCCCAGTCAGCCTGACGTCTGTACCCGGAAAGATCCTGGAGCAGATCATTAAGCAGTCAGTTTCTGATCACTTAGAAAGCAATGCGGTAATCACGAGAAGTCAACATGGATTTCTCAAAAATAAGTCATGCCAGACTAATCTTATCTCTTTTTATGATAGAGTTACTAGCTTGATAGATGAAGGGAATGCTGTGGATGTAGCATATCTCGATTTCAGTAAGGCCTTTGACAAGGTTCCCCATGACATTCTTGCAAAGAAGCTAGTAAAATGTGGGCTGGACAGAGCTACTGTCAGGTGGATCTGTAACTGGTTGACCGACCGTTCCCAGAGGGTGCTCACCAATGGTTGCTTTTCATCCTGGAGAGAAGTGACTAGCGGGGTGCCACAGGGTTCTGTCCTGGGCCCAGTGCTGTTCAATATTTTCATCAATGACTTGGATGAAGGAATAGAGGGCATGCTCATCAAATTTGCAGATGACACCAAATTGGGAGGGGTTGCTAATATGCCAGAGGACAGGATCAAAATTCAAAATGACCTGGACAGATTGGAGAGCTGGGCCAAGGCTAACAAAATGCAATTCAACAGAGAGAAGTGTAAGGTCCTACACTTAGGTAGAAAAAATGGAATCCAGAAATATAGGATGGGGGACACGTGGCTGGATGGCAGTACGTGTGAAAGGGATCTAGGAGTCTTAATAGACCACAAGCTGAACATGAGTCAGCAGTGTGACGCGGCAGCCAAGAAAGCCAATGCAATTCTCGGCTGCATCAATAGGAGTATGGTGTCTAGATCGAGGGAGGTACTGGTACCACTCTACTCTGCTTTGGTTAGACCTCATCTTGAATACTGTGTGCAGTTCTGCGCACCCCAATTCAAGAAGGACATGGTCAGGCTGGAGCAGGTCCAGAGGAGGGCAACCAAAATGGTGAAGGGCCTGGAAGCCAAGCCCTATGAGGATAGACTTAGAGAGCTGGGTATGTTCAGTCTGCAGAAGAGAAGGTTAAGAGGGGACATGATAGCTCTGTTTAAATATTTGAAGGGATGCCATGTAGAGGAGGGAGAGGGCTTGTTTTCTGCCGCTCCAGAGACCAGGACAAGGAGCAATGGATTCAAGCTGCAGGAAAGGAGATTCCACCTGAACCTCAGGAAGAACTTCCTGACGGTCAGGGCTGTCCGGCAGTGGAATATGCTGCCTCGGAGTGTGGTGGAGTCTCCTTCTTTGGAGGTTTTTAAGCAGAGGCTGGATGGCCATCTGTCGGGAGTGCTTTGAGAGTGTTCCTGCATGGCAGGGGGTTGGACTGGATGGCCCGTGTGGTCTCTTCCAACTCTACATTTCTATGATTCTATGATTCTATACTAGCAAATATTCCATCTGGGATGTAGTTCAAGAACAGGACGGAGAAATATAATGGATGGATTTAACTTTCCTAGCAACTCTTATTACTTCAATGAGAACGTCTGCATGTGTTTTGGCAGGCAATAGGAAAATCATAGAAAACTCTTTCAATGTTTCATTCCTCTCAAGGTAGCTGTTCAACTACACTGTAACCTAACTACACAATGGCCCTCCTGCTTTTGGATTCACAGACACAATACTGGGCTTCCCCACATTCTTTGTGCTTCTTAGAATCTGAAGGAACTATGCTGTACAGTGAAAAAAAGGAGTTTGAATACTATGATTTTAAACACAGTGCTTTATATTCCTTGGAGTCAAGCTGAGACTACTATGTCTTCATGGAACCTTAGAGGAAGCATCCTCAATACTTAGATAGCTTCCCTTCTTTCTTCTTATGGATAATTTAAGTCTTAAGGAGAGGTTGTGTTCTAGTGTTCTCCATTACAAATTTTATTTTTGAACTGTATTACACATTTGTGTGGGATTCTCACATCCTAACAATTGTCCAGCAGACAACAAATGAATGCTAGACTCTTTAAGCTGTATTTTAGACAAAGGCACTGGCAAACCACTTTTGAATATTCCTTGCCTAAGAAAACAGAACACTGGTGCTTTACTATGCAGGTTAATTTTCTGCTGTAGACCAAAGGCACCCTGGTCTGGTTGATTTCCTCTCACTTGCAATCAGCTAGGTCCATGCAATCTCTATGCCACATGGGAACAGAATTTCACCAAGTTTTTGGGTTGCTGGCTCCAACATCAACACAGTTAACAACTCAAGCAAGATAAATGGAACGCTAAGAAACAAGAACAGAAAATGGGAAAACTGTCTAGGTAGACAGAGTGCCTCCATCTGCAGCAAAAAAGTATCATTCACATTAAGTACCAATATTCCATTTTCTAGAGGAGGACCTGATGTTCAGAGAAGAACTATAGCAATTCTCCCCAGGGTGGGTCTAATAAGACTGTCTAAGCATCTGCTACTTGTTGCACAGTATGCCTGCCATAAGATGTTTCTGCAGAAAACTAAACACGTAATCAATAATATGTGACAAAGATGTACTGAAGACAATGGACCATGGACAATGTCCACCAAGAGCACTGCAGTGCTAAAGAACACAGATGTATATTCACTCCTAGAAGAGTGAGCTAAGGTTCTAGTTGAGGCACCAAAAGAGACTGTCTCGTAACAGACACAAATACATGCCCAAATCCATCTGGAGAGGGTACTAGTGCATACTTTTATTCCCATAGTTGAGAGGTGAAAAGAAACAGTCTGATTGTTCGGGGTGTGAAAATTAGACTTTATGACCTTAAGAATCCTCTTACTATCTAAGAAATGTCACTTTCTCTGTTGTCGTTGTTAGGATTTGGCCAAAAGGAAAACAAAATAATTTCTTGGAATCTGTGAAAGACTTCAGTTGACCTTTGGAATGAAGGTATGTACCAGACAGAAAACTACAGAACGTTTAATGAAAAATACAGAGCTCCTCTTGAAAGGATAGCAAGGAAAGGATGTTTTGAAAGACAATGTGCAATTGTAACTGCCACTAAAAATAAAGTCTTTCATGACAAGAATTTTAGCTATGAGTCCTTGATGGGTTTGAAGAGTGGTATGGAAAGAGCCCTGAGAATCAAATGCCTGTCCCACATGGGAAATCTGTGGATCAATTAGAGGACACAAAGTTGAAGCTCCCTTCAAAAACTACAAATATAATGGTATTTTACAAGTGAAGGTACATATTCCAAACTCAACACAGAACCAAGAGCAGTAAGGTGTTGCTCTTTGAGCCTTGGTCAAATCCAGACTACAAGAAGATTCAAATGTTACTGATGGTACAGTCCTGAGCCCTTCAACAAAATGTTCTCTAGATAAGTTTTTATAATCTTTTTGTGGAATCTCTGTGAGCTAACAAGAGGGTTGTCAAAAACCTTTCTATCATAACCCAATTTGGCTAGTTTTGTCCATTCAGATGCCAAACATGAAGTCTTAACCAGTTTGAGTATGGATGGAACACCTGTCCCTGAATTACAAGGCCACTACTTACAAGCAGGAGCCAGAATTCTTCCATGGTCAGAGTCATCAGTTCCAAAAAGTAGATTCAGTTAAGCTATGCATAATAAGAAAAAGAAACAAAACACATACACAGACAAACCAACCACTTAGCAACAGCTAATTGTACTGCTGAGCCATTCTTTTAATCCTTTTTACACACTACCTACCAAAACCATTACTCACAATCAAAGAAAACTACCACAATATCACAGGGAAAAGATCATATTTAATATGGAAGTTTAACCGTGCCTAACTCTGTATTAGCCTTAATGCAGAGAAGTATCAAACAAGCTATTAATCCAAATGAATTCACATTTGGTATGAATCTAGGTGTCATGCCAGCTGTTTCTAAAGGACAACTGGTGATGGCAAATGTGTACAGTAATAGTTTACACATGTTTCTAGGTTATTCTGGGGTGGGTACAAAACAAAGAAGGTGACCCTTTTGGGGACAATCAAATAGGACTGCAAAGAAATTGCTTTAAGTACAAAATGGAGCTAAACAAATAACACAAGGTGGGAGACAAACTGTGACAGAATTATTTTAAGAGAAATCAATGTTCAGAATAGATAATACAGCCAGCGCTCCACATTTGCAGGTTTCACTTTCACAGATTTGATTATTTGCATTTCTCCATCTGCTGCCCCTAAGCACTTATTTCCTGGGGGAACCTCTCCTCTTGGTGATTCTAACCAGGCCATTCAGCTCTTTAAAAACCTGCCCCTAGTCCTTCCCCTTGTGATAACTGAAGCCCCTGTCAGAGCTGCTGATGACGAGCAGCAGCTGTTGGTCCCTGTGGCTCTGGTTGGAGATGAATCCTGCAGCTCAAGAGCTCCCCCTGCTGCCATGGACCAAGCAGGCTCGGACGTTCCTCTGCCTGCTCCTTTAGGGCAAAAGCGATCCGATTCTGAAGATGCTTTGGAGCCTGTGACAATCAGCCCACAAACAAGGCGGAGACTCACGAGAGCTAAGCAAAGGGAGGCTTCCTTGATTAAGTTCAAGAAGCGGTGACTAGCCACACCGGTGTCTTGGGTTACATAACCGCCTGCCTGGAAGCTTTCCTTTGCTTGTGGCAAACTTCTTTCAAGCCTCCTCTTGCCTGTTCCTTGCTCCCAGCACCTGGTTCCTGCTACCTTGAATTGATCTCTGGACTCTTAACCCTTGGCTTTTGGAACTCTGACTACGGCTTTCGCTTGATGCTCTGATAAATGAACTCCCCCGTGTAAAGTGCTTGCTTGTCTCCTCCTGGCTGGACCTTGCTGGCTCTCACACTCCCTTCTCTGGGCTGGCTCGCCACCCAGGTCTCTGACCTTGACACCCCTCCTTCACCAGCTGCTGCCTGGCCAGCTAATGATGGATCTCAACCTGATTTCTTAGCACCATAAACCTTCTCCCAGTTCGTCACACACACATTAAGGAAGGTGATGGGCAAGAAAGAAATACCAAAGATCCAGTGTGATGACCAACCCCCTCTCCATAAGCTGGTTTGGACCCTGGATGCCCACTCTACCTATCATGCCTCAGACTTCTTCCCACAGACACACACAGACATTTTGACATTTGCAATTTTTCCACATTTGTGGGGGTCCGTGCCCCTAAATACGAATGTGGAGGATCAACTGTAAAAGCAGTTTACATAAATAAGCAGACATTACTATATTAACTGGACTAAGGTGAAATCTGTTTTTAATTAAAAACCAGGTCCCCAAAATGCATGTCAAGACAGGAACAAGATAGAATCATAGAATCAAAGAATCATAGAAATGTAGAGTTGGAAGAGACCACACAGGTCATCCAGTCCAACCCCCTGCCATGCAGGAACACCCTCAAAGCACTCCCGACAGATGGCCATCCAGCCTCTGCTTAAAAACCTCCAAAGAAGGAGACTCTACCACACTCCGAGGCAGCAGATTCCACTGCCGGACAGCCCTGACTGTCAGGAGGTATTCCTGAGGTTCAGGTGGAATCTCCTTTCCTGCAGCTTGAATCCATTGCTCCTTGTTCTGGTCTCTGGAGCAGCAGAAAACAAGCCCTCTCCTTCTTCTACATGGCATCCCTTCAAATATTTAAACATGGCCATCATGTCCCCTCTTAACCTTCTCTTCTGCAGACTAAACATACCCAGCTCTCCAAGTCGATCCTCACAGGGCATGTCTTCCAGGCCTCTCACCATTTTGGCTGCCCTCCTCTGGACCTGCTCCAGCTTGACCATGTCCTTCTTGAATTGGGGTGCCCAGAACTGGACACAGGATTCAAGATGAGGCCTAACCAAAGCAGAGTAGAGTGGTACCAGTACCTCCCTCGATCTGGACACCATACTCCTATTGATGCAGCCAAGAATTGCATTGGCTTTCTTGGCTGCCGCATCACACTGCTGACTCATGTTCAGCTTGTGGTCTATTAAGACTCCTAGATCCCTTTCACACGTACTGCTACCCAGCCACGTGTCCCCCATCCTATATTTCTGCATTCCATTTTTTCTACCTAAGTGTAGGACCTTACACTTCTCTCTGCTGAATTTCATTTTGTTAGCTTTGGCCCAGCTCTCCAATCTGTCCAGGTCATTTTGAATTTTGATCCTGTCTTCTGGCGTATTAGCAACCCCTCCCAATTTGGTGTCATCTGCAAATTTGATCAGCATGCCCTCTATTCCTTCATCCAAGTCCTTGATGAAGATATTGAACAGCACTGGGCCCAGGACAGAACCCTGTGGCACACCGCTAGTCACTTCTCTCCAGGATGAAAAGCAGCCATTCGTGATCACCCTTTGGGTTTGGTCGGTCAACCAATTACAAATCCTACTAACAGTAGCCCTGTCCAGCCCACATTTTACTAGCTTCTTTGCAAGAATGTCATGGGGAACTTTGTCAAAGGCCTTACTGAAATCGAGAAATGCTACATCCACCGCATTCCCTTCATCTATCAAGCTAGTAACTCTATCATAAAAAGAGATCAGATTAGTCTGGCATGACTTATTTTTGAGAAATCCGTGTTGACTTCTCGTGATTACCGCGTTGCTTTCTAAGTGATTAGAAACTGACTGCTTAACGATCTGCTCCAGAATCTTTCCGGGTACTGATGTCAGGCTGACTGGCCGATAATTATTTGGGTCCTCTTTTTTTCCCTTCTTGAAGATGAGGACAACATTTGCCCTCTTCCAGTCTGCTGGAACTTCTCCTGTCCTCCAAGATTTCTCAAAGATTATAGCAAGCGGTTCTGAAATGACCTCTACCAGTTCTTTTAATATCCTAGGACACAATTCATCTGGCCCTGGAGACTTGAATTCATCCAGCGTGGCCAGGTATTCCTGTACCACCTCTCTACCTATTATGTGCCTCATTTCCCCTGCTTCCTCACCTGCTCCCCAACCTCCAGGTTGAGTGCTTGTATCCTTCTGGGAAAAAACTGAGGCAAAGAAGGTGTTAAGTAGTTCTGCCTTTTCTCTTCCCCCTGTTAGTAATTCACCATCTTCTCTGTGCAGCGACCCTATCGTCTCCTTCTTTTTCCTTTTGCTACGGACATATTTAAAAAAGCTCTTTTTATTGTTTTTGATGTCTCTGGCCAGCCTAAGTTCGTTCTGTGCTTTAGCCTTTCTGACCTCCTCCCTACATCTCCTAGCTACTTGCTTAAATTCTTCTTTGGTGGTTTCCCCCTTCTTCCATTTCCTGTACATGTTTCTCTTAACACTTAGCTCAACTGAGAGTTCTTTCGTCAATCATTCTGGTTTCTTCAGATGCCTTCCATTTTTCCTCCTTATTGGCACAGTTTTAGACTGTGCCTTCAGTATCTCCCTTTTAAGGAACTCCCATGCCTCCTGAACTCCTTTCCCTTTCACTATTCTTGACCACTGAATTCCAGCCAGCAGCTCCCTAAGTTTACAGAAGCCCACTTTTTTAAAATCTAAGATGAGTGTCTGGCTACACTTATCTTCTCCTTCCCACTGAATGCCAAATTCCAATAGGGCATGGTCACTCCCCCCTAAAGATCCAACCACTTCTACCTCATTAACAAGGTCATCCCTGTGGGTCAGGATCAGATCTAGAATATTTGATCCCCTTGTGGCCTCTTCTACCTTCTGGACCATGAAATTGTCTGCAAGACAAGCAAGAAACTTGCTGGACCTTGCTGTCTTGGCAGAGTTTGACTGCCAACATATATCCGGGTAATTGAAATCTCCTATTATTACTGTATCTCTCCTTTTTGAATGTGCAGTCATTTGGTTGAGGAAGGCGTCATCAAAGTCCTCCGTCTGGGTTGGAGGTCTGTAGTAAACCCCCACCAGAATATCCCTATTGTTTCTCGCTCCCTTGATTCTTACCCAGATGCTCTCGGCCTGGCTTTCTGGGTTTAAGTCATGGATCTCTTCACAGGTGAAAACATCCTTGACAAACAAGGCTACTCCTCCTCCTTTCTTGTTTGGTCTATTTTTACAAAATAGGCTATACCCCTCTATTCCTACATTCCAATCATGAGACTCATCCCACCAGCTCTCAGTGATGCCTATCAAATCGTATTTATTTTGTTGTACTAGGAGTTCAAGTTCATCTTGCTTGTTTCCCATACTCTGTGCAGATCTCAAGTCCAAAACCATTTACTCTGTCTAGCAGTGCCTCTTCTAGCTGAAATGCTGAAGCTGGGGATTTAGGCCCCTGGATCACCAAGGAGGATCAGGTGTACTAGGCCATATATTTCAGAGGAAAGGAATGGTAAACTACTTCTGAGTATTTCTTGCCTAAGAAAACACTACCAAATTCATGGGGTCACCATAAGTCATCAGATGATGTGAACACACACACAACAAAGGTATGTGCACTACCCACTGTACTATGGCTTCTTCCCAAATTTATCTCTGTCATTCTAAAAATATTTATACCCTGCCTGTCAGTGGGATAACAAAAATTAGAGGATGGTAGAAGATAAAACTATTAAATGGAAAAATAAAATAGAGGCAGGAGGAATATCTTCATAGATATGCAAACTGGGCATTTGTCACTTCGATGTCTTTAGTTAATTAATATTCTAAAACGGGTTTCCAAAAGCTGAATACCTCTCAAGCTCTGAATTCATAGGGATGACCTTAGACTTTCTCAGAATGATTTTTAATGCAGACTGTTATCAGCAAAACCCGTTTAAAACACATGTCCCATCTGCCAATACCCCATTTGCAAAAGAAGTTCTTATACTTGCAGACAGTACAGCTTCTGCCTGCTTCCCTCTCTCCTCTAAATACCAGCTGTATGATAATGAGTGCAAACAGCTGAAAAATACTGCACAGTAACAAAGCTGGTACGAAATGAGCAGAACAACGCTCCCACTCAAAGAAGCAGTTGCAGCATGAACTTTGCAGATTAGCCATTGAACAGAGGTGGGGGAGGTTTGAAAAAAGAAAAGAAGGGCCTGTACAGATAGCGAGAGAAATGGGGGGGGGCCTCAAGAAGGGGCACAAGCATCTAATGAAAAGCCTACATTCTAAAGTACTTTTGTTAAACTCCATGAACCAATTCTTCACATTTTCTATAGCTTATTCCTCAACTATTAACGATATGCCAAGTGCCATTCTGATCATTTGCAAGTTCAGGCTGTTTCCAAAAAGACAGCAACTTGTTAATGGAAGTTTTCTATTCATTAATATGCCCCCCCAGGATGATTAGGAAGAGAAAAACATGTAAGAATGATCACACTATTTCTAATTTATGGTTTTCCACTTCCACTAGGAACTGACCAACAATTACAGTCTATGTTTTTCCTTAGCTTAAAAGGCTCTTTGTATAGCAAAATGTTCAGCAGAAACATCAGCCTCACATAATTTTGTGACGGGCAGTAATCTTCAATCTGAATTTTCAAAACCCATATAAGATCGCAAGTAGTGAGTTGTGCTTATCTTTCTGGTTGACTAATGTTCGAAACAATTGGTACTGCGGCACCTTGAACTTTATACTAATTAAACTGGAATCCTAAGTTTGGCCAGCATTGCATACATTTGCATAATTTATACCATCAATGAAAGCGGGGTGAAGAACTATCCCAGTCACAGAAACCTTACCCACTTCTACACATGCCAGTCATTGTGATTACAGCCTGCTTATGAGCTCCCCATATCCATCTGGCTGGCCAGTGTCTCAGACTGCTCAACCAGATGCAAACAGGCAAAGTTTGCAGTATTTTCATGGTGAAATAATAGCATTATGGAGACTAATTCTTGACTGTATGTCTTGACAAAGTCTTGACTATGCAAAATGATTTAAAAGTACATTTAGTTTATATATAATATATTCATCTTACTTCTTTACTCAAAAAAGCAAGCATACAACAAACAAGACATTAATGAAATTTCACTGAACGATTTATCTAAGTAGTGCTTAACCTTTTCATTACCAGGGATTCTTATGTTGCCATGGACCCCAAAGATTTAACTCAAGGTTTAAAAATCTAAAGTGCATCAAATATTTATTTAAAATTGCTCATCAAGCGTCTTCTAATTGGAAGACAAGTGAGAAATACGTAAATGCACACTTCTTTGAGAGGTGCTAGAGGGGCAGGGAAGACTTGAAAGCTGGAGTGGGTTGAACAGCATCACACAATCCAAACCACCAAGCTAGCAGTTGCCCGTCTCCGTCTCCTCTCCCCCATCCTTTACTAGCCATCCAACCTATCAGAAATGCTCAAACTCTTCCCTTTTCTGCCTTCTTTACCAGGAGGAGAGGAGACCAAGAGGGGCAAAGGAGGGAGGGAAGGAAAAAGGCAAAATGGAGGTCAAGGCAACAAAAGGGGGCTGATGTAATTCTATAAAACACCTCAAGTACACCGCCTCATTTCCATTCATACGTGCATGTGCTTTCATCTGAACAGAATGGAAGGTTATTTTGGCGGCAGTGGTCTGTTGCTCCAGCTTCCAGAGTCTTGCCAGGGACTGCATCAGTGCCCCTTTTCTCATTTGGGCCCACTCCAAGGAGAACCTCAACACAGCATTTTGGCCAACACTGAAAAAGTACAGCAATGCATTCAACCCCCCCCTTTTTTTTAGTCTTTTCCTCCTCCCTCCTTTGCCTCAGTCTCCTCTGCTTCTGGTGAAGAAGGCAAAAATGGGGGGGGGGGGAGGCTGAGCGTTTCAGATAGTAGACTGCTCTCAGGTAGAAAGGAAGGAAAGAGGGAGAAGAAGAGCAGACACTGACTGGCTGGATGCTTGTCAGATCTGTTGTCAGCTGCCACGTTTATGCTCCTATCACAGAGACAGATGAAGAAGAAATGGAAAGATTCTACATAGGTATTCCAGAAGACAGTTGAAGCAGGAGAGCTGAGTTGACTGAATTTTGCAAGATCAACACTTTGTTCACTGTAAACACATTCTTCAGGCAAATAGATGACTGTACACATGGATGTCACAAATGGCCAATACAGGAATCAAATAAACTATATAATTGAAGAAGATGGACAAGCTCTGTCCTTTCTGCAAAACAGGACTGGGATTAGATTGTGGCACAGATCATGAGCTGCTAATACAAAAAAAATTGAGTAAAGCTGAAGAAGTACAGTAAGTTCATCTCCATGGCAAAATAGAACCTGTAGAATTTAAAGACTATGTAAAGAACAGATTTTTTTTTCTGTACTAAGCCTAACAGAAACCAGAAGAACACTGGATTGAGATTCTGTCAGAAAAAAATGCAAAAACAAAAAACAATACCACCATCTGTAGCCAAAGAGAAAGGCCTTATTAAATAACAGGTGAAATTCTTCCAACAGTTAAGAGCAGATGAGAAGCTAAAGTAAAAGATGACAGAACCAGGGTCAGAATCCTGAAAACAATTATTCAGCAAATTGTGCATAGGAACAAAGACAATTATAATAATCAAAGCAAAGAATTAGAAAGAAACAACCAAAAATATAGAATAAGAGGCCTCTTCCACAAGATCTAAGAAATGAAAGGAACCAAGAACAGGGATGTTACATGACCAACAGGGGAACAGGACAAAATAAAAAGTACATGAGGAACTATATAAACAGAAATAAAAAGAAACAAAACAATGACAGACTGTTTCAGGAAAGAACCAACAATTTTAAAAAGCAAAGTGGAAAAGCACTTGAGAGAAGTAAAACACCAGGAAAGACGGCATACCAATAGAGCTGTTTCAAGATATAGAAATGCAATCCATTCAAACTAAAAAAAAAAAAAAGCCAATAAATAAGGGAAAGATAACAACCATCCAAAGACTGTACATGTTCAATAAGAAATGGACATCGAGGATTGTAACAGCCATCAGACTATTATACTGGTGCCCCATGCAAACAAAGTGGTGCTCAAGGTTTTCCAAGAAAGACTTTTACATACATGGAGTGAGAAATGCTACAACTGTCCAAGCAGAGATTAGGAGGAAAGAGGAATTAGGGATCATAATGCAAACATACACTGGATAATGGAATGCACCAAAGGATTTCATATGAAAATCAACCTGCACTTTACAGATTACAGCAAAGCCTCTCACTGTGTAGCTCATGAGAAATTAGTTTATTCTAAAATAAAAGGGACAGTCAAAACATCTAACAGTCCTGATCCATAAGCTATGCGCTGGACACAAGAGACCACTGTCAGGACACAATATAGAAAACCAGAATGATTTCCCATTAGCAAGGAGAAAAGACATTATTCCAGACTAATTTATATGCAGAACATATCACATGGAAAGCAGCAGAAAGAATACATGAGAAACAGAGGAAAGAACATCAACAATTTAAGATATGCAGATTATACACTTATTTGCCAACAACATCAAAAGCTTGGAACAAGTACAGCTGAAAGGGCAAAAAGGACCCAAGCAACTACTGACCGGTCAGATCGACTTTGATGCCAGGAAAGATTCTGGAACAGATCATTAAACAGTCAGTCTGTGTGCACTTATAGAGAAGTACAGTGATTACATAGGGCCAACATGGGTTTCTCAAAAACAAATCACATCATTTCTTTAAAAAAGTGTTACATGATTCATAGATCAGGGGAAGGCTGTAGATGTAGTATATCTTGAGTTCAATAAGGCTTCTGACAAGATGCCCTATGATACTGTTGCTAGCAAGCTGGTGAACAGTGAGCTAGACAGTGTTACAGTTAGATGGATTTGTAATTGGTTGACTGAATGAATCCAGAGAAAATCTTCAACAATGGTTGCTCTTCATCCTGAAGAAAAGTGATTTGTGGGGTGCCTCAGGATTCTACCCTGGAAGCAGTTTTATTTAATATTTTTATAAATGACTTAGATGATAGAATAGAAGTCATGCCTACCAAATTTGCAGATGACATCAAATTGGGCAGGATGCTCCAGAAGACAGGATCAGAATTCAAAATGACTGTGACAGATTGGAGAACTGGGTCAAAACTAACAAAATGAATTTCAACAGGGATAAATGTAAGGTACTACATCTATGTGACGGTGACACATGGCTTTAAAGCAGTATATGTGAAAAGGGTCTAGGAGGTCTTTGGAGATCACAAACTAAACATGAGTCAACTGTGTGATGCAGCAGCCAAAAAAAAAAAAGTCAATGCAATTTTGGATGCATCAACAGGAGTACAGCATCCCGACTGAGGGAAGTATGTGTGCCACTCTAATCTGCTTTGCTCAGACCTCTTCTGGCATACTGTGTCCAGTTCTGGGCACCATAGTTGAAGATGGATATTGACAAGTAGGACTGTATCCAAAAAAGAGTAAAAGAAGAAGATCAAACATATGGAAACTAAGCCTTATGAGGAACTGCTTAGGGAGCTGGTACATTTAGCTTTGAGAAGAGAATACTGAGATGTGAAATGATAGCTATCTTTAACTATCTGAAGGAATGCTATGTAGAAGATGGAGCCAGCTTGTTTTCAGTTGCTACAGAGACTAGAACACAAATCAACAGGTTCAAATTACAAGAAAAGACATTTCATGTAAACTTTATGAAGAACCTTTTTACTGTACAAGCTATTCAATAGTGGAACAAATTGCCCCAGAGTGTGGTGGAATCCTAATCTTTGGAAGGCTTTAAATAGAGGTTGGATGGGCATCTTTCAGGAGTGCTTTAGCTGTACATTCCTGTGCTTCAGGAAGTTGGACTAGATGGCCCTTTTGGTCCCTTCCAATTCTATGGTTTTGTGACTCTGATTCTAAGACACTAAGTACAAAAGCAAAATCACTGTTGAATATTAAGAAGACAAAAATAATGATCATAGATTATTTACTTAACTTCAAACTGGCAACAAAGACATAAAAATAGTTAAACATTTCCTTTACTTTGCTAAGTCATTAACCAAACTGGAGACTCTAGTCAAGAAATCAAGAAGATTAATATTTGGAAAGGAAGCCTTGAGAGAACTAGGTAAGATCTTCAAGTGCACTAGCATTTCCTTAAATACCAAAGTCAGAATCATCAAAGCCACAGTATTTCCAATGTCTATGTATACCTGTGAAAATGGAACAGTGGAGAAGGCTCACAGAAACAAAATCAACTCACTTGAAATGTGGTTCTGGAGAATATGGTTACATGGACAGCAAAAAGGGCAAGCTAATGATCTGAAGAGCAAATTAAACCTGAACACTCACTAAAAGTGAAGATGGCTAAATTAGTGCTGTCATATTCTATACATATCATGAGATAATATAAATCATTGGAAAAGTCAATAAAGCTTGGTAAAGTGGAAGGCAATACAAAAGGCAATACAAACAGACAGAGACTACACTACAGCTGGACTGGTTCAAGCAAGGAAGTCATAGCCCTGAGTTTGCAAGACCTAAGCAGATTGATGCGCAGGGCCCCTGGAAGTCCCCATAGGGTTCCCATAAGTCAAACTTGACATGATGGCAAATAACAATAACAAATAATATTGGTGAGCATCCTTCCAAATGTTATTGAACTACAGTGCCCAGGAGCCCCAGTCATCAGAGCCAATAGTGAAGAATGATGGGGGCTATAGTGCAAAAATGTTTGAAGGGCTGTACTTTGCCCACCCTGATATATTATTTGGACCCATCACAATCCAAAGGTTTTTAGAAACCCTTCTGGAAGTGGTCAGTATAGGAATCATATTCATGTCTAATAAACCCTGCACAAAGCAAACCATAAACCTATTCCTGTATGTTCCATGCGCTCTGGTACTTTAAAATGAAGTATTCAAACTAATCAGTCATGCAACATTATTGGGAAATATACAGTGAATGGTAATTATATACTTCTAGCAGAGGAGTGTAGTGTTTGAAGCAGGTATTGTTGAACTGCAAGACCCAGCAGTCTTAGACAGAACACAGAATAGCAAGAAGCACTGAAAACTGCAGTCCAACATGTGTAAAGTCACGTGAGTCCAACCACTGGTTTACTACTAACATTGTTACCAACACCAGGCACTTTTGAATTACATTTTCCCTTGACACCTAACCAATTTAGATCAAGCAACAGGAAAAGAAAGAAAGTAGATTTAGTTCAATTAATGTTAATACAAATAGCATCAGTTTCCTATACTACATGCACATAAAATTTTTGAAGCACAACCAAGGAAAATTAACATGTACAAGGACTACATACATTCTCATAGAGATAAGAGATATTTCATCAGAACAGGCACAATTCCTGCTGTATTTGCAGAGTGATACCAAGCTTTCAGAGGACATACTGATTAAGCCGAAACTGTTGGAAATTTTAAAAACAGTGCTACAGTGCCCCTACATGTTCACTTATGGAAGAGCAATTCAACATGCAACTTCCCACGCTATCAACTGAAAGCTTCTGAGCAAATACATAAACTATTAGCATGCAGTATTAGAATGTAACTAGAAATTTTTAAGCATTCCTATTTGAAATAATTTTCTGGATGCTAATCTCCTGTAGACAGATTGGCTGAAAAACATGGTATTTTCTGAAGAAAAAACTGCCAGAAACACAATGCATACTGGATTCCTAGCATTATACATATAAATACACAATACATACACACACACACACACACATTTTTCAAAACAAGTTGTGTTTGTTGTGTTTACTACAAAGCAGGACAAAATGTATCTGGCACTCTAAAGATTAACAAAAGTGGATTATGCATCTGAAAAAAATAGACTCTAGTCCTCAAAAAGATTTATGATACAATATATTTGCTAGTCATTAAGGTGCTACAAGACATTCCAGTGATATCACATATGATTCCCACTATTACCTGTATCTCCAACAGGCTGAGAAACTGTTGTATCAACACTTAATGCTTATAAATATTTTGATCTTTCAGAATTTTTCCAGTATTAAAAACCGGTGCAGTTTTAAGTGGAAGTGGAAGTTCCAGAGAAAAAATTAAACTGACCAAGTATTAACACAAATGTAAGGAAGACACAAAAAGAGGCAGCATCAGCTTCTGACAGTATAAGTGCATAAAAATGCCTAAGTTCACAGACCTCAAACTGATCTTACAGAAAGTTTAGTCATTTATTTAATTATTACTTACATTTATATTCCATTTTCTTCTAATACGCTCAAGGCAGCTTTTCCCTACTTTTTCCTAACAACTCTGTTAAGTAGGAGAGGTTGGAACAGAGTCACTTGCCCAAGGTCACCCAATTAATTTCATAAACCTAGACTTCCATGTCTAGCACTTTCATCACTACAGCATGCTGGTTTTTTTTATTAAGTCTAATGTGTGTGTGTATCTCTTTGTGTGCATGTCTGCCTACCACAGGGATGGGTATCATGGGTTTGATGCATCACAAGCAGCCCCAGGAAGCTTCCTCCAGCTTTTCTAGAACAGAAGAACTAGGTAAGCTTGTGTTTTGGGGTCCAGGGCTGATTGTTTGGTTCCACTGTTTGGAGGCCTGTAGGCGTGTTTTTAGTTGTTTCGTGACTGTGTGCTCTCCCTAAGCCCATAGCTTTCTGCTGAGTCATTGACTTGGTTGGGGGCAGACCTTAACTCCATATAGCTACTTCCTCAGTCTCTGAAGCCTAGTCCCAGTAAGACAGAAGGAGGTGAAGTTGTGTTTTGGGGTCAAGATTGGGTTATTTGGCTTTGGAGCTGGATGGGCTTCCTGAGCACACAGTCTAAGGCAGCAGGGCTTCTGATAAGACTTGGGTTGAGGCAGAGCCGGCAGACTCACTGTATATAGCTGTTTCTTCAGTCACAGAATCATAGGGTTGGAAGAGACCACAGGGGCCATCGAGTCCAGCCCCCTGCTATGCAGGAACACATCAAGTCACTTCCAACAGTCCCTGGAATCCAGCAAACAGGAAGAGGGAAATAGACATTTGGGGATGTTAAGCAGGAGACTTTGAGGAGGAGGCCTGAACAGCTGTGCCACTGTATTTACAGGATTACCTGAATAGTGACACTGTTTGCAACAACTTGCAACATCTGTGCCATGTTTTTTTTTTCTTGGCAGAAGATCTAAAGGGTTATACCTGCAGTAAGTGGAAACTAGTTGCCCTACTTGAAAAGAAGGTGCAGCAGCCAGAGTTGCTTCAACCTATTGAGAAGATGAAGCTTTTTTGGAAAGGGTAGAGCAGATTCTCCTGGAAGGACAACACACAGGGAATGTCTCTAGGGAAAGGGAGAGTTCTCAAAGAAAGGAACTATGAGGCACAAGAACAGTGACAATGACATCAGTTCTCAGTAAACACAGTGGTGACGCTGGAAGCTTCTATGGATGGAAGGCTTCTGCCATTTCCCAGGAGAAGAAAAGACATGTGATTGTAATAGATACTTCCTTGATAAGAAGATGAGAGGTAGTAGTATGTGGGTCTGATGTATCAAGAAGTGTGATGTCTCCCAGGAGCAAAGATCCATGATACAACAGAGAAGATGACAAGACTCATCAAGCCCATCAACCATTACCCTTTCCTTCTGATCCACAATGAAACAAAAGAAACTACGAAATGTTGACCTCAAGCAACTATGAGGCTCTTGGGAATAAGCTAAAGGACCTTAGGACACTGGTTGTTACTTCACTGCTCATTCTTATTGAAAGAGACAGCCCAGGAAGACAGAGAAGAATGCTAGAAGTTAACAACTGGCTCTGCAGGTGATGCTGTTAGGAAATATTTGACTTCCTGGACCACATTCATGAATAAGGACTTCTGACAAAAGATATATTGCCCCTTACAACAGTTGGCAAGAATCTATTTGCCAAGAACCTCACAAACCTTCTCGGAAGGGTTTTAGACCATGGAGACAATATTTCAGAGGAAAGAGAGACACCAAGTACTAGGAACAACAGCCTGAATGATACAGAGGGAATTGAGCCAATAGTACATGAGCCCAACAGCAAGCAGAAGGAAGGAGAAAAAAAAGAAATTAGGCGGATACAATGACCCATCACCTTAGAGGTCTCTATACCAACAGCCAGAGTATAGGAAATAAGGACCAAACAGGAAGAATAATATTATAGTCAAGGATGTGTACACTTGTGACAAGATTGATAACTTAGAGCATGAGAAACAGGTTGAGAGTACTTGAGTAAAAATTAAAGAGAAGAAAAACAACAGTGTCTTCATGGTGTGGGGGAGGGGGTGGGGGGTGTCTAATATATGCCCACAACCTAGACTGAATATCAGGATGGTGCTTTCCTAAAATAAATGACCAAACATTGAAAAAGGAGAAATACTGCAGTAATGGAAGATTTCAGCCACTCTGATATTAGTTGGAAGTCAAATTCTGACAGGAAAGTAAGCTCCAATAAATTCCCCACTAGCCTTGCAGACAGTTTCATAGTACAGAAGGTGGAAGAGGCAATAAAGGAGTCACCTATTTTGCATTTGATCCTAACCAACAAAGATTAATT
Organism: Cyclura pinguis; assembly: GCA_030412105.1. NCBI lineage: Eukaryota > Metazoa > Chordata > Lepidosauria > Squamata > Iguanidae > Cyclura > Cyclura pinguis. The sequence continues at coordinate 165,326,013 of CM059603.1, read as the reverse complement.
GGCCAATAGCATGGAAGTAGTCATGTCTTCTTAAGATTTGTTATTCAGAGGGAAGAAAGAGCTAAATGTAATTAGACATGCACTCTGAACTTCAGGAATACTGATTATGCTAAGGTTCAGGAAATACTGGGTGATATCTTATGGTCAGAAATATTTAAAGGAAAGAGAGGTCATTATTCATGAGAGTTTCTTAAAAGTAAGATGTCGAAGGTATAGTTGCAAACAACTCCTATGAGGAAGACAAGCATCTAAAGAAACCAGGGTGGATGCAGATGAATCTAGGGTGCAGGGTGGATGCAGATGAATCAACTTTCAGATGAATCTAGATTTAAAAGAGACATGTAAAAGAAATGGAAGAAAGGGGAAACCATCAAAGAAGAATACAGACCAACAGCCAGGACTTTGTGGGGAGAAAGTCAGAAGAACAAAAGTAAATTCTGTTCTCCTTGTGGCCAGCCAATTGCCTTTGTGAAACCAACAAGCAGGACATGAGTACAGTTGCATCCTTCCAATACTTTCATTCTGCAAATGATATTGAGAGGCATACTACTTCTGACACTAGAAAGAAAAGATAGCCATCATCATGACCAGAAATCAATGGGTGTATTTTCCATAATTCTGGCGCCATGTCAGCTACAATTACTTGAGATAATTCATGCTGATTCAATAATCACAGCCCTTTGTCCATACTATATAATTCACAGAGATCACATTCAGACTGCTGTGTATGAACATATACACACATCTTTCCCCATCATGCAAGAAAGATGGATCCCATTTGCTCTTTCGGAAAACACTGTCACTGAACTTAATGAAATTGACTGAGTAGACTTGCACTGTATTGCGCACTCAATATAACTCTTGTTGGTTACTTCAGTCCCTCAGCTCTCCTTCACAACCTCTCTATTTCAATATTCTTCCTTATGACAGTACCATATGCTACTCTTAATTGCAGTCTTCTATCTATGACACAAATCCCTAATTGCAACAGTAATGCTCAACTTTCTTCACCATCAGTAAATGTTACTTTAATGTAAAACATTTCTCAGTTGTAGGAAATGCCAAGTTCCATCTCCTTCAAGCATTTTGGTAAAAGACTAAATCACATATGTTATATAAGAAGCAGATTATATTTTCAAAAAATAGAAAACACCACTAAAGTATATACTGGAATTGATGCTTATCTTAAATATTTGTGGAAAATCGTATATGCGTTGTATTTAGGATACAACAATATTATATTCTAACACAAGTCACTTTGGACCAGCAGTTAGTACCTTGTTTTAATTTTTTTCATCCTAAATTAGTGTTTATAGCATTATGTAGCACTGCCCAGTTGTTCAGACCATGTGGCTTCCCCTTCTCCTTTCTTCTCCAACATCTATCCTTTTAGCATGGACATCTGGAGATGCAAAGCCTACATGCATAGACCTATGTAGAGGCCTCCCTGGGACCAGACTCCTTCATGACCAGAGTTCTAGTTGCTGGGAAAAGATATTAATGTCACTGGAGAAAGCTGCATAATCTCATAGGTATAACCAGTAACATGGCCTGCTTGTTGGTACCTGTTCACACAAATAACATATTAAAAGAGCTTAGTTTACACTGTAATAAAAATCTTCATCCACATGAATGGTCCACTGGAAATACAAGATAATTTTTACAATGAAAGGACCACAGTTCAGTGGAGGCACAGATACTCTGCAGGTAGAAGAATAACTTTAACCACCAACAGCAGGATAGAGCACTCAGTTGAGAACCTGGGAAGTCAGTGTCAAATAAGTCAATATTGGAAAAAACAGTGCGACCTGGTCTAAGGCAGCTTCTGAAGAAAAAGTTGGTTTAATCTATCCAATAGGTAGATTGTATAATCTATCCAATAGATTTTTTTCCCTAATCTGGATAGTTACACTAAGTTTCCATTCAGTTCAGTTTTTCTAGACTTCAAATAATAGCTGCTTTTCTTTCTTTCTTTGCCAAGAATAGTGTACTTTCCTGCACTTTAACTCCTTCTTTCAAAAAAATTCCAAACATCCTCAAGCAAGAAATGAGGCAACGTACATTTAGTTTTCCAATGAAATCTCAGAAGTATCCTACAACAGAAAAATAATTCATGTCTACCAAATTTTGTGATATCTCTAGTGAAAATATAATCTAACCAAATCTTTTAAACTAGAGATGTTGTAGAAATGTGTATAGAATCCCGGCTCACACAAAAACTACTGAAATTCAGAGCACAATTTTTCTCCTTATTCCAATAACAATCTAATTACTTGGGAGAAGTCTCATTCCCTCTTCTTGTATGCACCACACTGCCAAGACCATTCTCACCATCCTCAAAATACTCCCTTCCTTGTAAATGACCAATTAGTAGAGTATGGGGAAGCAGACATATGACATCCTATCTCCTGGCCTTTTACTGCATCTTTTAAAATATGGCACACAGGGTATTAGGCAAAACATAGTTCTTTCAGGGGTCCTGGTGAGTTTTTCAAATCCCTAATTTTAACATCATTTCAAGTAATTGATTAATTTTAGTTAAGGCATAGCATGGTACATCTCCATGTTTGGGTGAAACCTGCTTTACAGAATCAGGTGAGGCAACAACTACTGCCAGTGGGGTATCACCTCCTTTGGTGAAGTGGATTTTGAGATGTAACTATCTTGTCACTGCAGTTTTAGAAGCTTTATGATGAATGATGAATAGAGAAGCTCTCAATTTTTTAAGAAAGTCTTATTTTGCTATTAAAAATATGATTAAAAAGCACAATGAATCTAATACGACATCTAAATATTTATACCACAGAAATCTTTGTTGAGGAAGAACACATGCCAAAATCCTCTTTTCTTCCAACAGGAACAGGACATATCTGGGACAAGATGAGAGGGGGTGAGCTTTGAGAAGGAGAACCATGCTATGCAGACATTTGTGGTTGTTATTCTTTCATTATATATACTGATTCATTCATTACTTCATGTTTGAGTACTATATAAAGAGCGTAGTATATTAATTCATGCTTGAGTACTACACACACACACACACTCATAAACACACACACACACACACAAAAAAAACATGAATTAATCTAGGAATTCCTTAATCTATTCTGAAACTTTTTTAAAAAACGAAAGTCAGCAGTGAGTGTCTGCTGTGAATTTTCCAGGACTGAAATGATTGTTCTTGGAGCTTCGCACAATACAATCTATAGTATAACCGGAGACGCACAGATACTACTCCTACCTCTAACACACATGGAATAAGATCTGTAACTTGTATTCCACACCCGTGTGTACATAACAAGCTTTCAACTAGCACATCCAATATTTGTAACCTGTATTCTTCAAAAAGGGAGACAGTTTTCATCTTGAGGCTTCCAAGAAGCATTGTAAAATAATCACAACTAATGAACACTTTGATCTTTCTGTTAGAACACTGCATTTGATTACTGTATTTTCTTCTCATAGAACACTTACTTTTGTGGTTATTAGTTTCACGTAACATTTTCTCATAACTGTTGTCCTCATTTTCTTCTTACTTTGAACTTTTGTCTTCTGACAAGATACAAAACACTTCTGAAGCATTTTTCTACCAAAGTTTTGCATTCTGTACATTTGTCTTCATTTTCAACAAAGTGTGACTATAAAAGCTTAGAATACTCTGCTTTCCAATCTATCATTTCACGCAAACTCCACGTTAGATGCATGGCATAAATAACATCCTGCAGTCATCACTTTAATATTAGTCACTGTACAGTTGAGTCCTAGAAGTGCAGAACCTTCCTTAAATATCAGTAATGAAGTATGTCAAAGGCTATATTTCAAAGAAAGGGACTGCAAAACCACCTCTGAGTATTCCTTGCCTAAGAAAACCAAATGAATTTCATGAGGTTGCCATAAGTGGCAAGTGACTTGAAGGTACATCAGTAGAACAAATATAAACACAAACTGCTGAGCAGTTCTCCTTGGTTTTGCTGTGCTTATGTTCTGTACTCTCTCTCTTCCCATCCCACTTTCTCCTTAAATCTCTACCACTTCCTTTCTTGTCATCCAGAATCCTGTGCAATCATTTCCACATATTTTTTTTGGAATGCTGTAACCGTTTCCTTAGATCTGTATGTCTCGTTCTGTCACTTCTTCATCCCATATAGGTATATCTCAGATACTGAAGTAGGTGTGTTCCTGGGCATGACTTCCTTAACCGAATTTTTTTTACCAAAGGTAAAATTAACATGGAAAGAATAGCTATAGGTTCCCACACCAGTTCAACACCAGCCCAGTTCAATATGTTTCGGCAAACTTTTTATTCAAAACTAACCATGTATACGTGTGGAATGGAACAAAGAAGTCAGGTAAGCCTTGCTTAAGTGAATAAAAACATTTTGAAACTTCTAGAGATCACTTGAAGGCTTCTTCCGAGATGCAACTAGGGATGACCTTTTCTTTCACCAGCTTCCACGCTTTTTCTGATTCCATTTTCATGGTCAAATGTCTAGATCTGTGTTTTTTTAACTTGTGAGCAGGTGAGGGGGGAGGCTTATCTCCCCTTCACCATCACTATTATTCTCTGGTTTGCTGTTCATATATGCTAAGTGAGGGAATCTAGATTTAGCTGCTCTTTACTTTGCCTATTGCAGGTGGGCACACACAGCTACAGTAGGCCTGGCTAAGGTAGAAATACCATTTTTCCTCAGCTCAAAATTTTTTTTCCATTTCTTAATGCAGACAAGCTGTTGAAACCTGACACCAGGAATCTATTTCTCCAGCCCTCCTCCTCCACCTTTCTAATGCTGATGCTGCTAAAAAAAGGTCAAGCTAGACAGATGACAAGAAGGGAAGAGGCTGGTATAAGAAAGACTTTGTAAAGAGAAGCTTATCAGAGGCATTGTTAACTGAAGTATGCGTGTACTTGACTATATTACAAGTAGATGTAGACAAGGTGTAGTCCAAGTATATAGCAACATTTCTGTTGGCTTCCAACTCTACAGTAATGATACACAATCTTGTTGCCAACATTAAATGAACATCTGAGACCAAGAGATCCCACATGTATAACACAACTTAGCAGATACCCCACTCACTAAAGTCATCAGAACAAGAATTGTCTTATTGTCAACGTTTGTATGCTACTCTAAGATCTTTCTGATTAAAGAGCAGAGCAAAAAGGAAATAAAGAAAGAAAGAAAGAAAGAAAGAAAGAAAGAAAGAATTGTCGCTGTCATATTCAACTTTGTGATTGCCCAACAGAGGGCCACTTAGCATGGGAATTGTGTGGAGCAAATTTGTGAGCTAGAGGGACTGAGACATCTTCTAGCCTTCAGGTGCCTATGTCCTATTCAGCTCTTAATCTCAGGTAAAACAATCTTTCAGCCCCTCAAAGAAACAAAACTGAAAACTGTTAGTTCTCAGAGCAACTAAACATGCCATGCTATCATATCACGATGTTATCTGATTACTCATTATCAATTCAATACACACACATATTTCTACTACCCCTCTCTCCCACACAATTCAATATAGATTTTCTGATCTTTCATTCTTTCTGAATGAAAGAAGAAAACAGACTACACACACATAATCTTGACAACTTTTAGAAGAGTACACTAACATGACTACTTACCCACATTGCTTACAAACATATTGTATTCATAATGCACTATGAAAGACAGCAGAGTTACTTAACTCATTCATAAAATTTTAATTCTACCTACACAGAAGAAAGTGGTAGTCAATGCAAGAGCATATTTTCTCATTGCAACTGATTTCCAAATATAAGAATTTCATGACTGTATGTGCTTTTAATGCTAATACCTCTAATCTATATTATATATTTCAAGTCATTTAACATCACTATTCAGCATTTTGGCTCTGTGCAAGCTCTGTATTTTATGATCTGATTTAATTTCTGGCCCAGGGAAAGAAGGAATTGCAAATGTGTTAATAGCAAATTTACAGGCCTAAATAAATAAAACCTAGAAGATTATCACAGTTTGGAATAAATCTTTCGCTGCCTTGAAAATGTAGCCTGACAGTAATTGGCACCAGTTATATATAGATGAAGAGAAATCACACCAATGATGAAAGCTTTGCAACAACGTAAACAAGATAAGTACATAAGAGCTGTCTGAAGTACAATTTTGACTAATACAAATTGTATTTAACGGCAGAAAGAATTGGCAAGCTGTTATATGGGCATCAGGGTTAAGATTTCTCAAAATGAGTAAATATATTTTAGTTAGCTACAGACTGTCCTAGCTTTAGAGAAATATAAAGGGTAGGATATAAATATTTTATTAAGTTTAAATATTTCCTTACATTTTCATTCACAATGACAATTGTTCACCCTTTTCACAATGTATGTTTGCAAAATTTAGGTGAATATTTGGCTTAATATCTGGACACTGCAATCCATGAGGCCACTGACTCCATGAAAAAACTAAAAGGTATATAGCTGCTTAGGATACAATTTCAGAGCATAAAAATAGCTATTTAAAAAATGTCCCAAGCATGCAATTTAAGGAGAGGGTAACATTTCTACAAGAAAGACCACAGATTACATGAGAATAGTAAATAAAAATGCAAAATGAAAGTGTCATAAAATTATCATTAGTGCCACATTCCAGATAGGAGAAGACCTTTTTCCTTTTGAGTGCAAGCAATTTTGTCAAAAATATCAGAAAGTGCTACACATTTTAGGAATGGCAGACATTCTCAAAATGGGCTGCTGAAAAACAATGAGAAAAATTTATGTGGTATGCAGTTGTGCTCAAGCAAGTAGTCAAGACAGCTTCCATTCTTGTCAGCTGTTGGTATTATCATGAGAAGAAAACTTATGGAAGTGTTATTAATAGCAGACTGTCTTTGAGGAATGTCTGCCATTCACTGCAGATTCATTTAAGCAACATACTTTGCAGCCCATGATCAACATTAAAAGAACTATCTGAAATACACTAATAAACATTATAACAACATGATTCCTCATAAGAGAAATAGAGAAGGCAACCTGGTTCACATTCCAAATCAACAGTTGCCTTAATAGTCGGAGTTTGCAATTAAGTATTTTCTGCCCCAGCAACTTCCACCCTGGTAAATCACCTTAAATATCTTCCTCTGACTGGAGGACAGCTGAGATGAAGTATCTATCAGCTGATGGCAGTAACCAAACTATCTACTTCAGAAACAGAGAAACAAGGGATCCTTGCCAGGCTTCAAAGAAGTCGGTTGTCTGGTATGGCGGGGGACAACAATGTCCATTTAGTTTATAGACTAAAACCAAGATCCATGCTAACTGAAGGAGACTCACTAAAATAAGGAGGACTAATTAGTCATACCTAATTTGCTTCCAACTGGTCTACCCTGGGAACGAATAATGTTGAATTTAACTCTATGCCTCTGCAATTAAGATCAGAATATCTCCATATATTTCAATATTTCCAGATTGCAACAATATATGTATGGCCCAATACCAGACTGCAATACTATATGCATGCATGCATGCGTGTGTGTATGTGCCTTCAAGCTGCCTGTCAATTTATGTCAACCTCATGAATTTCATAGGGTTTTATAACTCAATACCAAATACAAAGCTGAATAGCATTCCCAAATATCAGCAAGTATTTTCCCTCCTCAAGAATGAAATATGTTATTTAATTCAGTATTATGAAAACAAACATTACAACAACTATTTGGAGTTCCAACAAGTCAGACTCTCTCCTACAGTAATACATCTCATCTCTCCCCAGTTTTCTGCTCAGTCGTCAATCTGTCAGTGAACATTCTATGTGCTTTGAACATGCTTATTCTTCACTGGTGAATTCTTGTCCCCCCCCCCCACTTCCTAAAATATTTTTATAATTCTACAAACTTTAAGGATTCCCCCAAGCCTGCTACTAATCCCCTCCCCCCTTGTGTGTAGGTGGCTTTGTCTGTGGACGAATCCAATCTCAGGTCAGCTTGCTATTCACACACAGCAGGCTTTCACGACGAGGGTTCCTTGGTACCCTAGGGTTCTGCAAGAGGTTGCTAGAAGTTCTATAACAGATTGTTTAAATCTACGCTAGATATATGTGCAAAACTTCCATTTGTTTAAAGATGGTCTAGTAACCATCTATGATCTCAAAAAAAGGTAGAAATAAAATGGAATCTTAGACTATATTGGTATTAAATGCTAGCCAGCATGGTATAGTGATTTGAGTGTTGGATTCAATTCCGCACTAATCCATGGAAACCCACTCAGTGACCTTGCACATGTCACACACTCTCAACCTCCAGAAAATACTGTGACAGGTTTGCCAAAGGCCACCATAAGTCAGAATTGACTTGAAGGTAAACAACAAGTAAGGATTAGTGCCTTCACAGAAAAGACACTACAGCACATAGTGTACAGTAGATTTGATTGCTGCACTGTTCAAATTTGTATCCCAGAATTTTATGATTTTTTAAAGGAGAATTTTAGCATGTTACTGAGAACAGCAAGGGATCAAAGTTTTTTGATAAACAGTCAAGATCAACCTGTGAGCCAGTGTGGTGTAGCGCTTGTGTGCTGGACTAGGACTCCAGAAGATCACAACTCAGATCCACACTGGGCCATGGAAACTCACCAAGATGACCTTGGGCAAGTCACAGACAGTTTAAGAACACAATGACCAACTCCCTCTGAATAAATCTTGCTAAGAAAACCTCATGACAGGATCACCATACCTTAAAGTCAACTTGATGGCATAGAGCAATAATAAATGCAAGCAGTACTATAGTACTTTTACAAATCAACACATTTTTCACATTATTCCCTCTCCCCTCACTGTTTTGCCAACACATTTATCAGGAAAGCATAATATATGCCTCTAACATTGAACAGACTTCTCAAATTTAAATGGACTACTCTGTAACATTTTTGTTTTTATTATAAGCAAGACATTACAAAGCTCTGGAGTTAACAGATTTTGAAATTTTGCAGCTTTAATAAGCTTCAAGTTGATCCAAGGGGCACTACGTATGGGAGTTTCCAATGATAGAGGTGTACTCTGTAGATTCTAGTACTATCAAACAGCAGATTCTAGTACCATCAGAGAAAGTGAAATGCCTGCCTGTTGCTGCAAGCTCCCCATCCCCACATACACTCCTGATAGCAGGGAGGAGCACAGAGGGCTCCAGGAAAGAAACAAGGGGAGGAACAGTCATTTCTGTGACAACTGCCAGTGAAATACTGGATTGAAGCTCATTATATTTAAGATTCTTACTAGGATTGAATCAACAAACTACCTGGTGCAAAAAATTAAAATGCAATATTTTTTGTCCAACAATCTTGAGCTGTTTTCAGTCACCAGTTATTAAATGTACATATGTTTCTCTATTTATAGAATGAACCTGGAAGAACCAAAAAATGTTCTAGTCTCTCTATTGTCCAAATAGAGGCACCTTTGTCCAAAGACAAATTATTCTTAACAACATGCTGCTGCAGTTGTTGTTGTTTTAAAAAGGGACTCCTGCCTTCCATGTATAAATGTGTTAAATACATCTAACCTGGGAGAATTTCCTGATTACAAATACAATTTCTATCAATGCCTAGATATACTATACTATACCGTACTATACTATAAACTATACAATCAGGCTTCCTGAAAAATAATAAGAAGGAATACTTTAATTCCATGCCAGATTTATCTGTCTTCCTTTAGATTTCCAAATGGAACGAGTAAAACTAGCTACTTCTGTATTATTTACCATTATGTTCTTAAAGAATTGAATAAAGAAATGCAACCTTAATCCAGATTCCAGATTTCCAGATGCATTAAAAATCCAGTGCAAACAGCACAGAGTTTTAATGCACAATTGTTTGTGGATGATGCGGTATAGTGGCAAAATTAGTGTAACGAGTCTCCACTGCTGAGATGGATTAAGCTCCTACTGACACAGAAGAGCTACACCTGCATTAAAAAAAAAACTGAATAAGCACCTGCATTAAAAAGAATACTGAATAAGCACATCCAATCCTTACTATATGCTTACAATGACGGCTGGCAGCTTAGATAGCTGAAACTTAATTTCAACTTTACCAGTAATCTGAAAGGAAGGACACTCCTTCCAAAATGCACTGAACCATGCTTGTATGATAGCTCACTGTTACAGAGACACTGTAAACTGTCACTAAGTGGAGCATTATCATAGCTCAAAGAAAGCACAAATTAAGAAAACCTGTTTTAAAATTGGTTTCACTGTAGTGAAATGAGCCCACCTACATGGATGTTTTCCATACCTAAGAAAAAGCAACACCATTAACAGTTAAGAGTAAAAATAAACTGATTTTTCAAGCATAGCATAATTTAAACTTAATATGGAAGACAAACACTGATATTTACTGAGATTTAGATTAAACAGTTTACAATTATTATTATTACATAGCAATACAACTACGAACAGTTAAACAAGTTTCTTCAGAAACATCTTGTAACCTGGATTTCATTTAGTTATCAGTAAACTGTGAAGCAGTCACAGAAGTTTCTATTAAGAGTGATGGGAAGTATTTTAAACATAGTTTTGATACATTATTTTTGCAAGAAATCTATAAATTTATTGTAAGGAAACTAGTATCTAGCTCCAAAACCTCACCTTCTGCCTTGACAAAAGTAATAAAAAACTTACAGACGGCTAACTGTTGTGTTCTGTGACCATTTATAGTAATGTGCTCAACAGAAGCTGAATATAACCAGTACTAGAGACACATTAGACATGAACTGTCAGGTCTCATAACTAAAATATTTTTACTCATAAGGATTACTCTACATATTTGACTCCCACATAAGAATTAAGTTCAAACAAGGACGAAGTTGGTTCCAATCAAATTTAAATCATTACAAGTTTTAAATACTCATAATTTAAAAAACTTCAACATGCTTTCAATCTGTTTAGCAGATGGCCTTTATTCAAGGAAAATCTAGATTTTACTACAGAAAAGCTTCACAAACAAACCAAAAATCTTCAGGGGAGCTTAATGTACTTTACTATCAATTTTGCTTTTAAAGTAAACCAAAGTACACAGATATGAGATATACAAGTGGCTGAAGCCAATCTGACCTCGTGAGAAAAGAGATCTCATTCTGACACCCATTACAACATAAAATACAAATAAGGCAAATCACTCAGACTTAATATGTTTAGGGAATTTCATCTTCCAGGCCCCCTAGAAATCTATACCTACCTTCTCTTGATTTTGTTATCTAATAATGACTCAGGGGACTGAAAGTTGTTTTTTTTTTTAAAGGTAAAGGACAAATACAAACAAAATCAAATTTTAACTAAGTTCTTACTATTCAAAATCAACTTACTCGTTCAATTCTTACTGAATTTGACATTATTAAAGAATATGAGATTTTAATACAGCTAAATTGAAGTTGTTAATCTATGTAGATTTGCTTAAAAGAAAATACTACTGAACAGAACACATTTCCCACTTAGGTTCTTTATATCAGACACCATAATCTGAAAGATACAGAAAGACAGATATAAAGGAAGGAAAGGAAAGGAAAGGAAGTTGGACACAATGTAACTTATTTTTAAAGTCACAAAAAATATTAAAAAGAGTATTAATTCCATAGTGTGAGTCCAGTTCTACTAACAAAAAGGCCAATACTTTCTTGTAATGCAACCAAGGTAAACTTCCTTTTTTTGAAAGCATCATTTTTAATATTTAGGCAATTCAAAAATTATATGTCCACATATTCCTTAGCAGAATTAGATGACTGATAGACTAACATAAACAAGTATACCATAGGGATAAACATTATGACAATATGTATACACACACGCACACACACACATACACATACACAGGATTTATTATTTCAAATTATGCGGGTCCCACAAGAAAGTCAAAACATCTAATTCTTTCCAGACTAAAACCACTAAAATTAAGACATAATACTTCAAAAGCCACAGTACACAAGCACACATACATGGGCCTTCACATAAATGAGGACAGAAAAAAAATAAAACTCTCAAAAAACACTTACCCGTCTACGGCAGAAAGGAAGGCCTTGGGCAATGATGCTGATACTAAATATCTTCATCACAGTTTGGTGAGGCAAAGGTTCTTTTGTACTTGGAAGATCAACAGGAACCAAGCCATGATTTACAGAAGTTTTTCCTGGTTTTGACATTGTGCTGTTCTCTCAGTCCAAAATTATTTGCAACAAAAGGACATTACTAAAAAACTTAAATTAAATTAGTATTGTATGCAACTGAAGATTTTAAATTAGGAAGTCAGCTTTTCATGGCGCGCTTTGTCTTTGTCTCAATCTTCTCGATCTCTCCTACCAAGTGTCTTGACCTGTCTGCTGCTTAGTGAAGTGCAAGTTATCCTAGCATAGACCGGAATTATAAATGACTATGTCGACAGACTGTCCCTGCCAATCAAATAGCTATTGGCCCACCCATACAATATCACTAACACATGCACTGTTGAAATAGGTGACATTAAAAAAATCAAATTGCTTACAACTAAAATAACCAAGCTTTAAAATCAAAGTCAAATTTTAAGTTATGGTTTTGATAAGCATTTTTGAACAGGTGTGAGCTTTAGTATCTTCAGTTATACTAATCAAAAATACATTGACAAAGTTTTGATAATGCAAGCCAAGAAGAAATTTCCCCTTTTAGTATTTTATTAATGGGATGCTATGTCATACATGTATGAAATGTCTTACTCATGTTCAGCAGGTCAGAACTACATAGACACTGGACCATTACTTGCTTACAAAATAATAACAGAGGCAGCCATCTGGCTTAATGATTGCAAGGTGACAAGGTAAGTCTCCCATTGTAGAGAAATCCAAATTAAGGGCAGATTCAAACTTGGTCATACTTTGCCATGATTGACACATTAGGACACATTAACACACATTAATTTCAGTGGGTCTGCTCAAACTGTAGCTAAATCTGGATCTAATGCTTAGTTAGAGTTACAAAGATAGAATTCATGTAAGACTTATTTCCATAAAAGTATAAGGAGGTTGTTTTTTTTACTTGCATTTTTATTTTCAAGACAGTGTTAAAATTACATTAGATCTACTGTAACACTGGCTCTGCTTCAGGAAATCACAATCATTTTCATTCTGGCAAGATCACATCAAACATGAAATAGGTAAACTTCTGGCTAATGAGAAAGATAACAGAAGGATGATAAAAGTAACATATTTTATTGATAACATCAGTGGGTATAAGTCATTACGTTCCACAAACAGATCTAAATTTAGTCAGTTGTTGCTGCTGTTGGTGTTGTTGCTGCACAGCTTCAAGTTCTTTCTGACTTATGGCAGCCCTAAAGTAAACTTATTACAGAGTTTGCTTGGCAGGATTTGTTCAGAAGGGTTTGTCTGTGCCTTCTTCTGAGGCTGAGAGAGTGTGACTTGTCCAAGGTCATCCAGTGGATTTCTATGGCTGAGCAGAGATTTGAACTCTGGTCTCCACAGTCACAATCCAATGCTCAAACCACACTGGTTCTCAAACTCTTTTTAAAAGAAAAAACTTTATCAGTATCTTTTCAAAAAACATAGACATAGCCCTAAATTCACAGGTCAGATATGATCCGTATTACCACAGATTACTCTGGAAAGACAAGTCTGAGACATAGAAAAAGGACCATATGTGACAGTAAAAATCAACAAAGGAAAATTTAACATAGCTAAGGAAACGTTAATGATCCAGAAAAGGGTTTGAAAAAATCATGAGAGACCAATCCAGCACCACTACTATATTTGCCCACATATCAGCTTTTGACTTTCAACTTCTATAAACTTAATTGTGATACAACATTGTGAAATTCTCTATGAATGTTGCCTTTTTTGAACATTTAGAATTTATATTGCTATTTATATAGTTAGAATTTATATTGCTTTATAACAAATTATTTGAGTTGCCTCTATTATTCCTTTTTTTTAAAAAAAGGCTCGACTGCCACTGCTCAAAGGGTTAACACATTTTACGGCCCAGTCATACAAATACATACGTATAAATACAAACACTGGAATCACAAGTATGAAGATGTGCACTCTTCAGCATCCACATAGCTTGACACAGGTTCGTATAACAAAGAATTAGTATGGTTAGTTATATTAGGATGAAACAATTTCAGCAACATCAATGGCTGAATTTCAGCTATTAAGCAATTTCAGCCACCTACTGCCCTAATCACCATTACCCCAAACTAATCAAAAGGTTGCAGCATGTTCATTTGTCGAGTCAAGCTTTTATCCATACGATGCTAAGAATTCACTCTAGATTTATTATAAGAATTTTGACTGTTCAAAATTATTATTTTATTTCATTTCATTTTTTTAATTTTAATTTATCAGTGAAAGTGATAAGACATATGCACAATATCAAACTTATGTTTGTAATGGAGATTTGGAAATACTATGTAGATCATGGAGCAATCCTGTTTTCTGCTGCTCCAGAGACTAGGACACGGAGCAATGGCTTCAAACTTCAGGAAAAGAGAGTTCATCTAATGGAAGATGGATTAGAAATTAGAAAGAACTTCTTGATGGTAAGAGCAAATGCTTCCTGGGAGTTGTGGTGGAGTCTCTGCTTTTGAAGGTTTTTAAACAGAGGTTGGGTGGCCATCTGTCAGGAATGCTTTGATGGTGTATTCCTACATGGCAGGGGGTTGGACCCAATGGCCCTATACAGAACTGGGGTTTATAAAGGACACTGAAAAAGTTGTTCCATGTCATGAAAGAAAATGGTTATCTCTGTACTAAACAGGTTGCCCACAATTTCCATCTATATAAAGACAGGGAATACAGGACTAAGGGACTGGTGCAGTACATGGAAGCAACAAACTTGCTATTTGCGACCAAAACTTCAACCTGAATTATGAAGAAAGTGTCATTTTCACATATAGTAAATAACAAAAAGGTCAGTTCTGCAATATTTCTTGCAAGCAGAGGACAGTCAAAGAAGTTACCAGATTTTTGATACGCCTAGCTAGTGAGCATCTGCCCTCAAATTGATATGAATAAGTACAGCGATACTTGAAAACATTTACACTGAGACATTCCTCTTCTATTACAGACTACTTCTTGAAATTTTGGCACGCTTTCAAAGATTTTTATAAAATCAATTTAGGGATGATCAGCTCTTTGCAACCATAAGAAGAAGTTGGGGGGGAAAGATCTGAAATCTCTAAGTTCAACTTGACTTTGATGTAAGTGCAGCAAATTTCAAATTGAGATGTCGCTTCTACAAGAGAAGACTCATAGTACCATGCACTCTGTTCCATTCTCTACCAGTTAACAGAATAAATCTGCAAAATGTTACATGTAATAGGTTATCACAAAATGTAAGCATGACTAAATTGTTGCTGAACTGCATGATTAGCAATAGGTCAAACTAAATACAGCATTAAACACATGATCAACTCTGGCTTCTCCTTCTGATCTAAGTCTCATCTAAGTTGCTGGGGAAGGTGACAAATTGATATCTGAACTGATACTGAGACGTAGAGGAGGGCATGTCCTATAACCCTTTACTCCAGCAACAACTCTTAACCAAGTCTCACACTTAGAGCTATTTGTAGCATCCACTGGCACCAATGGCAACCTTCTCTCCAGGGTAAATAGGGGCAGAATCCAGAGCAGCCATTAAATCTCCATTTATATCCCCCTTCTTCCAAGGACCTCAGGATGTCAAGCATAGCTCTCCTTCCACACAATACTGTGAAGTTGCTTAAGCAGAAATGTGCGCCCCTGGTCCCTGTCGTAAGCCACCATTTAAACCACTATATCACAATGGATTTGATGGCATGGAGATGGCATCTTCTATGCTGTGGCTTGATCAAGATCAGATCTTCTCATGAAGCTAAATAATGATAAACAAAACAGATAACATGCAAGGACCATATAAGTGATTAACATAAATAATGCCTAGCATTTTCTATAACTTTATCATGTTTCTAGTATAAAAAAGCAAAGTGCTGAGAAATCATTTTACTGGGAATTAACAACGGCATATACAACATGCAAATGCCTGCCAACACTTGTGAATAGAGTAACTCTACGTTGTATGTTTTCAGTGTACTTGATTTATTTTATTGTTTTAAACTTAAAATTTAACATTTAACATTGTATAAACTGATTTTACTTGTACACTGCCCTGAGATCTTGCAATACAGAATGGGATAGAAACATTAGAATAAATAAATAAATTCAGAACAGTGACCAGGGCTGGCTTTTTTGTTCGTTCCTATTTGTTTTAGAATAAAAGCTTCTGTCATACTTATCCATACACTCCTGCACGCAGAGAACAAATACTTATATATTCAAGAAATGCACTGGTCAATTACTTGATGAATATATTATAAACATAAGACCTTTGTCTCCCTCTCTGTATATGTGCATCGGTGTATACATATATATTCCTAAATCATAGTTCACTTTCCCTACCTGTTTTAATTTAAAATTTATATTTCAAGAACATTTGTCTATACTCCTACATTAAATATTTCAGAAAGTATTTCAGACATGCAACACAAACCCAGCTGCATCATCCTGCATACTTGAAACATTCTAGAAATGTCATGCCAATCCATATCATCTATAACATGCTTTATCTGATGATTAAGTTTAAGTCTTTGGTCGTCTCAGGGTAGTACCAGCTATTAAAAGAACTGTTACAGTTGCTCTTGAAGAATTTGGTTACTGATTGCTCTTTTTACAGTTATTTTATTTAAAACATATATCAGGACAGAAGAGAGCAAACAAACTTCCTGACTGAATAGAATTCAAACATGAACTGAATAGAAAAGTTACATAAATAAAACTACTATACATTGCTTCACAAACTTTATCTCATTTCTCAGCTTTCACCTTGTTGACAGCTGAGCTTCAAAGACTCTGCCTTGCTCAAGGCCCCTTTCCTCATGAATCTATGGCTCAGCTACAACATGAGGCCAAATCCTAGTAAAATCTTCTATTCATTGCACCAGAAATACTTCACATTAAGATATCATATTTAAAAGCTTTATACACCTCTGAGAAGTAACGTGTGTAACAAACAATTTAATTCAAGTCAAGTCAAGTCAAGTTTATTGCATTTTAGCAGCCAGCCAATTTAAAATATCAGCACTTAATTATTTAAATGGCACTGGGAAGATTAATAGACACAAGACACAATATTTAATTGAGAAAAGTGTGAGACATTCCAACATTATTTAATCTATTTTGTGAGAAAATATATGATTTGTGGGCACTGTTTAATTTTGCTTTTGCACCTTTTTAGCCATACTTGTATCAATGGAGGTTAGCTGTGGCATAAAGAATGAGCATAGATATTTATTACGTAATTTTAAAGTTCGTTCACTTTACAGCAGCAGCTTTTAATGCATCTTGGGCACACATATGAGAAATTAGAAAGAGTCCATAAAATACATATAACCTAGAAAATGGAAAACTAACCAATCGTTACATGACATTTGTATGATAGCAGCAAAGGTGCATAATCCTGTTCAGCTGCCATATTGAAAAGGAGTGTGGGTTATTAATAAAGCCAAAAATATGTGAAATAAAATATGTTTAAGCTTCAAGAAAGAAAGGAAGTGGAAGAGGAAGGGAAAGGAGGTACTCTGAGACAGATTGTAACTCCTGTGTTGTCTTGTCTTTCTTTTTCTGTGCTGTGGTAATCCAAATAGGCCTAAAACAGATCTTTATGCAAATTGAATTAACTATAAACATATCAAGATTGTATAATTTATGCAAATCTTGCTTAGGAGATGCAACAAATGGCACCATTAAACAGTCAGTGTGTGATCCACTAGATGACTCACTTGTATTGTAATGCTTTTAGCGCCAACTGCTATTTAACTGGCATCGTACTCATAAGGTTTCTGTGATTCACTGATCAATATCTATCATTACATATTGTTTAGAAGAAAACACTCCATAGTAGATGCTTAAGTCTTCACAAGACCAGGAACCACTGTAGGTGCCTGTAATTGTAAAGATGTTCCTTTTCAGCCCTCAATTTTCCCCAAGGTGAGAAAAGTTAGAAATTACTTTCCAATCCTGAATTGGGGAAAAAAAATTACTTGTTCTCCATGTATCCTGGATGGTATTCCAAAACACTTGGGGGGAAAAAAAACTCTTTCCTGAAAGCAAATTCCATCCATACTGGCTGTTTCCCTATAAGAAGCACATCCCTCCACAATCCCAGGCCACACTGGAAGAACCTCACTATGCTTTAGGACTTCACTGCCTTCATTGTTTGATATACACAAGAAACAAAATTCCAGGAAGGCTGGAAAAAATGAAGCGTAACAATAGAATGAAAGCAGACAGCAAAAAAGTAGGGTTATCCCCAGCAACGACTAAAAACAACCCCCACTAACCTGCCAGATGATGCTTTCTGGTTTTCTGAGCAACAGTAGTATTGGACAGCATTCTGAAACACTGTGGGATATGGAAGAGCAGGTTCTCATGCATCCAAACCACTGGGAGACTAGTGTCTGTAATACCGTTCTTCAAATGCCTGCATCTTCTGACAAATATTCACAGGCTTGATAGCGGTTGTAAAAAGCATGGATTGATTCTGAAACCATCATCTTACAAATGTCTTCTTGTGAGGATGGTTGCTGAAGCTGCTGTTCTCCTCAGTGAGTCAGCTGGATTAGAGTGGCTACTTGGCCTAGGCTTCACAAACCACTTTAAATGGAATGGTGCCACCATCATTCCTGTTTAAGCAAATTTATTTCCACCAAAGGCCTCTCTTTCAGCCTGCAGACTTTCAGCTGAAATATTTCCAAGTGAGGCTATTGTAGCAGACCCTGATGGAACACATCATTATACCTGGACAGCCACCAACAGTCCAGTACTGAAAGTTGAAGACATAAAGGAAATAGGGGTTCCCTAAACAGTGCATAATTAGGATCATGGCTAGGGCAGATCTGTCTCCAAATTGCTAGGATGGAAGGCTGTTTGTGACTACAGCCTTTTTTTCTTTCTGATGATCTCTGATATCTCTACTATCATTACTACCCCTTTCCCAAAGTCAGTAGTACCCTCCTCTGAAAGCCTGTATTGTACGTGAAAGATGCACTGGCTTGGTAGTGGCTGTAGAAAGCATGGACTGATGGTCAAATTGTTGTTGTTGTGCACCTTCGAGTCATTTCTGACTTGTACCAACCCTAAGATGAACCTACCATGGGGTTTTCTGGGGCTGAGAGTGTGTGATGCCCCAAGGTCACCTACTGGGTTTCCAAGGCTGAGCAGGAAATCAAACCTTGGTCTCCATGGTCATAGTCCAATACTCAAACCCCTACACCATGGTGGCTCTCGGTAGTCAAATTACTACCTTACAAATTTCTTCTTGCTCAAAGCAACCCAAACGGTTGCTGAAGAGGCTATTCTCAATAAGTCAGCTGGATTAGAGTGGCTGCTTGTCCCAGGCCTCACAAACCAGTAGCTGGAAAGAGAAGGGCTCCCAAGTAGAGTTGGATGGAAGAGAAGCATCAAAACTGTAAAGTATCAGGATCTCTGTACTACTATAGCATTTACTCTCCTCCCCTTTGAGTAATGGTTATCTGCATTCATTCAAAATCCCTTTTAGCTAGAATCACCTGCAACAGCTATTCTCAACATTTCATATCTTAGGTCCCAACCAATGGCTCTATTAAGGACTTGGGTTACATCACTATAGAAACAAAAAGACCCCTCCTCCCCAAGAAGGATATTTATATGTTTATAGGCATTCATTCATCACCTACAATTATTTTTAATAGCATAAATATTATAGTATTGTTTTCAGGAACAGGCAGAAATAACATCAACAACAACAACAACAACAACAATGTTATTAATACCTGGTAGCTGAAAATTAGTAGTTGAAAACTACTAACTGTCAGGTATAATTTTTGGTAAGTAAGAAGAGGCACATCTGCGATACCCACTGAAGGTCATGGAGAATGAGGATTAAAAGACATTGGGTCCCAAGCCAAAAACCACAGATGGATAACCTCTGGAAGCTAGATGTGCTAGCAGATGGCACATCACACTTGCAGAACGATAGGGATTAAAGGAGAGCTCAATTCTTAGTAGAAATACAAAAATTTCTCAGTGTCAATTTTACTTAGTTCCTCTGAATCTCTTCTCAATTTTGTTTCCACCTTTTCTTTCTATTAGATTGCAAGATTTGTGTTTTCTTCCCACAAGTGCAATTTTAATACATTTTTCCTAATCTGTGCATTTGTTCATGCAATTTACACAGCTTTTCCACTTGACTAAAATCTGTTTCTGCATTTTTTTCAACTATGTCCAAATTTCAATGTGTTCAATGTATGAAAGAAGCGTCCAATTTTAAATTTCACGTCTTACAGCCATAATCTGATTCAGACATTACAGTAGCATAATCATTGTACAAGCAGTTGTGCTTCCTTAGAGGCTGTATAAGCGCACTCAATTTTTCCAAAATCATACTCACAGCCCTCTTCATAAACAGCTTAATCAAACCATCTGAATGGGCTACTACACAAAAACAGAATTCACAAGATATGCAGACATAGGGCAATGTTTTTTTTTTGCCATTTTACATATTACCAATATTGGTAATATTTACATTTACCAATATGTAAAATCTGTCTTCGTGCCCAGACTGTACAGCATACCACAGTCTTTAGTAAACTAAACCACAGGTTGCTTCCCATAATTCCTCTATACAATGCAATCATGTCTGTGCTACCTGGGTCACATGTTGAGGACGTTCCTCTCCAGCCTTTTGGCAAAGAACTGTAGAACTGTGCCCATTTAACAAGGTGAACAGAAGCAGCAGACACTGTGGCTTTGGAGATTTTCTACCAGCAATTCAGCAGGCAACGCAAAGAGCAAAGCACTTCATTCAAAGTCTCATTAGGCTTCTTCCTCAGAGTACTTCAGTTTGTTCAGCTTGAGTTAAGCCAAACTGTTCCTACACTCAATTCGTATACAAATTATAGCCTCTAGACTCCTTCAATCGTATCTGTTTTAATTACTTCTCATCTTTTCATGGTATTTTAACTGTAGCTTTAAATCATTTTAATATATGTAATAGTTTAATCCTATTTTAATGTTCACTGTTTAAAAAATAATACAGGTAAAATGTTCAAACTGTAACCCACCTTCAATCCCAGTTCTGGGAGAAAGGTGGGAAACAAATAATAAATAAATAACAACTCTCCATGAAACTCACTCAATCATCCACAAATCTGAACTTATAGAGATATTACTTGTTCATCAACAGAAACATGGAAGTCACTGTACATCGTCTAAACGCTCAAAAAGCTACTACATCCATCCCCTCTATGAGGGAAATATTCTCATATCAATTAATTCTAGCAATGAAATAAGTTACAGACTCAATCCACACCTACAGGATATGCATGTTACTGTTTTACTAGTGTAAATGTAGACACATCTGTAGTAAACAAACGGCTGCACAGATGGATATCCCCTCGCCAATCATCATAGCTTCAGCTGGGAGAGCAGGTGGAGAGAGAGAGAGAGAGAGAAAGAGACCATGCAACACACAATATCCACGTGCAAATACATAAGCTAATAATCAACCTAGAGTACTGCACCCTCCACATAGGCAAGAGTAACAGAAGAAATTAACAGTATATAAAATAGAATATTATCTGTAAATATGCATTCAGAGAGTTCTTAAGCATTCTGAAAATATGCTATGAACTATTCAAAGGACTCTATTTTTGTGATTTACTTTTCAGGTGGTCTTGGTGTCAGTTATAGCTTTCAAAAACAGAATATTGATCCACGGGTTAAAAGAGAGAGAGAGATGCACACACAAAATACTTATTAAATAAAGCACAGATCACTGCTAAAAGAAATGAAGCAAGTCTGTCCAATATCTCGTATTTTGAATTTAATCTGAATAATGTAACTAAAAGAGACAGGTCATTGTCTCAAGAGGCCTATCATATAAATAGATTGCATCTATTTTATTTTAATGAATAGTTCATGTACTGGTTTAAGTTCAAGGAAATCCCTAGAGGTTTGTTTAGAGGCTGATTTCAGTAATCTAAAACTACAGAAGATTTTAAATCTGCACTCCGATTTATTAATCTGATTATACTATTATTACCAAACTTTGGGAAATAAAGATATGCCCATTCTTTATTGATAAGATTTACTTATGCATAAGCAGCACTGATGCAGTCTTAAAAGTATATTTTCAAAAATATTTGCCATAAAACCAGAAGCAGTGAATAATTTTTCACTGAAGCATCTAATGGCACCCTCTAGTGCTCATATAGCTAAAATCCAACTTTATTAAAAAGTTTTTAGAATATCTGTAGCTATCCTAATGCATAGGCCTGAATCCTATCAGTACAATAGACGCACTTAATTACTGAATAATGACTTAACATTTGTGAAAATACCACTGATTCAATGTATCTACTGTAACTGGGGCAACCCAGAGTCTCTATGGTGTCAACATATCCCAACGCATTGTATATAGACTATTTTTTATTTATTTGTAAGGAAAACCCGACGTTGCACAGCACCGTTCACTTCAGAGAAAACCTGTCTGTTATGCAGGCAATTGTATACAATTTTCCACCATTACTCTTGAATACGGGGAGAGGGGGCATCTCTCCAAGCTCTCACATGGTATCTCCGGTTCTACCTCTTAACAGCAGCAAAAAGAGGACAAACTTAGACTGTACAGTCTAACAAACATTAATTTTCAAATGCTGAAGGAAATCCGGGTGGTACCCAAACAGAGAGGTACACATTTTGTTTCTGCTGGAAAACCATGAGACAAAATAAGAGAGCCCAGTGATACTTCAAAACTGAAAGAAATTCAACACTTCAGAAAAGTACGACGAGGCAAACTTTTACTACCCCTAGTAAAAACACTGTTCTGGAACTCACACTTTGGTGTGATTAGAGACTTCTTTTCTGTCCTATGTATGACACTTAAGGCTTTCTCTGCTTTCCCTCAATCTTCCTTTGTCTACTTCACCTCACCTTGACTACTGTTATTCTGAAAATTAATCTCAATATTTGATGCAGACTTTTTGTGACAACTTAACATTACTTGTTCTTTCTAGAAATATTGCCAAATAAGCCACTTTAGCTGCAGACAGCCACACTGAGCCAGTTATTAACATAAAGTACACTGAAGTATTCATCCTCTTTTGATTTAGCAGCTATTATTTAAATAGATTTAACCACCGTTGTGACTGCTTGCTGTACACAAAATACTCCATATTATGGAGCAAATATTTGTTGTACCAAAAAAAAGTAACAAAAACAAATTGGCACTTGTTCATGCTATAAGAATTCATCCCTTCTGCCATGACAACCTACATAAACTCTTAACCTACCTACAATTCCAAAGGCCACAAACATAGCTGGGCAGAATCCAACTGCCTGCAATTCCAGTATCACATAATCTCAGGATAAATATCCATTTCTGGAAAGGCCCCAAAGTTTGTTAGAAACAGTTTGTAAAGAAACAGCACCATGAAGATCAAGTATCCAAACAAGTCTAGGAAAACGTTTGGTAGAAGCACCAATCATGGCTGGGTTATTTAAAAATTCCCACATTATAAAAAAATCCCCAGAGCATTGTTAAACCCATTGCTACAAGAGGGACAGAATCTAGCCCAACCATGACTCTCCCTGAAGAATACTGTCCACTAAAATTCAATGAGGTGGGCATAAGGCAAAGAAGCAACCAAGAGACTAGGAATAACTCAAGGAGATAGAGAGATCTGCAGCTGGGATGAGATCAACCATTCACAATACAACTGTCACCTAGACACCTGAAGGAAAAAGTTATCTGCTCTGATAAGATCAACCATGATCATTTCAGCTTTGCCTAAAAATGCTATCTTTTGTCACCGAGCCAAAGTATTCATTGCTATGAAAATATCAACCCCACAGCGAAATATGGAGGTGGTAGCCTCATGTTGTGGGGATGCTTTTACTCAGGAGGGTTGAAGGCAACACACTGCCAAAGTGACATTGGTGTAATTTAAATCAAGCATATCTTAGAATGCCTGAATCAAAGGTAGATCTCAGGACAACTGAGAATCTGTGGCAAGACTTGGAAGCTGCTCTTCACTGCTGGTTCCCTATAACCTGACAGATCAACAAATGCAGGTTTGTTTTTGTTTACTTAACATTTGTGCAACAACACTAAACATTTGTGCAACAATAAAAGTATTTTGCAGCTGAGTACCTTGGGGTCATCAATGCCAATTAAATCAATGTGAATTGCAGCCTCGACACAACAAAATATGGAGAAGTCAAAAGAGAGAGGACAAGGCACTGTACAAGTAAGACAAGATATATCAGAACTTGTAAAAAACAAAAACTTTTCTCATCCTAAAAAGAGACAGGTACTTAAGTCAAAAAGTATCAACATATGCTGTCACGTTAATATATGCATTTTTCATCAACCATTCCTGGTTCATAATTTAAAACAGAGAGTTAGAAGTTTACTCCAACAAATTATGTATAATCCCTGTTATTTTGGTTATTTTTATTAAAAAAAATTGTGGTCAAAATACAGATTCCATTTCAATTGTTACAAAAGTAAAAAAAATGCAAAGGTTTCTCCAGTGCGTCTTATAGCATTGAAGTTATGTTAGAGGATGTTTTTTTCACAGTAAATAAGAAAAATATTTTAATATTGACATACAATACTTCATAGTGAACCAACACATAGTACCACCCGACCTCAGTATCCATTGAGATTTGGTTCCAAGACCCCCTGTAGATGCCAAAATTCATGGATGCTCAAGTCTAATTATGTACAATGGTGTAGTAAAATGGCATCCCTTATATAAAATGGCAAAATCAACATTTGCATGTTGCTTTTTTACTTTTAATATTTTCAAGCTGTGGTTGGTTGAATGCATGGATATGGAGGGACAACTATAAATACATCAATACATAGTAAATATGCATTCATTTTTAATAAACATTTTTGTTACACTCTCCGTTTAAGTGCCTTGCTAAAAAGAATGAAAAGTTACTCACCTTTGACTTTATGTAGAAAGGAGATGACTGCTGATGTACTGCTAAGTCCAATATACTGTTTGAATTTGTGACACTATTAGTATTTGTGTGTTCATCATCTCTGCTGCTTTCATCAGACTGATCAAAATCATCACTGTCCTGGTCCATTTCTTCCTCTTCCTCCATCTCCTCCTCCTCTTGTTCACCAGCATGTTCGTCATCTTCCTCCTCTTCTTGGTTGCCAGAGTATTCTTCATCCACTGCAATAAATCTGTTGTTGTTTTCTTCTAATTGTTCTTGCTGGGACTCATTTCTTTGACAGAGTCCAGGATCCCCTCCACCTGTTTCACCATTCCTTGCAACATGAACCTCTTCTTGTTGTCTTAATTGTTGCTGCTGCTCCTCCTCTACAACTCGATTCATCTGCTCTTCATCCACGTGGCTTGAGGAAGCATTACCTCGAAAAGACCCACCAGTTCGCCGTCTCTTACTGCCAACAGACAGCAGTTCCTGATTCATTTCCAAAAGCCAGCTTGCTACTTCTTGGACCTTTGCTAGACTATCTGAAGATGCAAAAGTTTTCACATTCTAGAAAAGAGAGAGAAGCAAAAAAAATGTTACAAGGATCACACATTTCCTTATCATATATACCTAGACATCCAGCTTCATTCTGATCCAGAACAGCTCAAAGCAGTTTCATTTTAAATCTAGAGGTGTGATACGGCAATTGCAACATCAAATTATGTACTCATCCATGCATTTTAATAGATACATTTATGACTTTAGATCAGTTCTTTACCATCAAGATGGAAGAAAGAATATGAACACTGAACATGAAACATCTTCCATTAATATAAAGATTTTGTGGTCCATAAAATTTTACTTTGGCATCCTGGACAGTCTCAATTATAATGACAGTTATGTAGTCAATAAAATTAATTATTTTGCAAACTTCCTTCTAAAAACTGTTTTCCTTTACAACTGGTTAAGTGTTTACAAAGTTATGCTAATAATTTCTTTTGACAGTCCAACCTAGGTGGCACATACTAAAGTTTGGTTGATGAGAGCATAAAAACATAGGAAAGGTCTTCAACATTAAACAAACACATTGGATGTTTATGCTGTTGGATACAAAAGGTTTACCTTTCATCCTAGTATCAGGTCAAAAAGTGCCAGTGTCTTTGCTTAGAGGGAATATGGAGAAGAAAGAGAAATGCAACACTGACGAATCCCTATGCTTATATTTTTCCAAGTCAGAGTCAAGGTCCATCAAGCAAAAGTACAGACTGTATTTCGTAACATCTTTAATTAAAAATACAAAACTCTTGGCTATCTGTTTGGGAATCTGTTCCCAAATGTCTGTATGATGGAATTAATGTAAGAATTACATTTCTATTTAAATGCAATTTAGAACTATTTAGAGTTTTAAAAGAAAAAGGAAATCTTGCAAATATTTAGAAGATGCCATAAATCACAAACTTACTCTGCAATGCAATTTAAAAGCCAAATATATTCACTGTAAAAACCTTCTGAACAAACACAGAAGATGAAGGAACTTTTTTTCCATTATACTGAAAAGGCAACACAGAGAACCCTATACAGTTATCTCATTTCTGACTGATGTGTGCCTTATTTTTCAAAAATGTTCAGCCATTGAAAAATCTATTTGGTAAAAAAAGATTCTCACCAGAACCAAAATTTATATATAACTGACTTCTAATGCTGTATGTGATCTACATCATTTCAATGGCATTCACACAGATTTTAGTAGATCACCGCAGTACAAAGAAACCTAACTCTGCATATAAACATAGTGATGAGAGACATATATATTTTTCTCAGGAACACGTAATTTCAGTTTTGCATATTAGATACACTACAATCAGATACACACATGTATAGTACACGCACACAAGTATTTGCAAAAACTTTAATCATACTTAGCAGCTAAGCCTAAATACTCTCAAGGAACCATCAGATCTTGTCTGATCTCAGAAAACTATGCAGGATCAGGCCTGGACAGTACTTGGAAGGGAGACAGACAGGGAATACAAGGGAATGATTTGTTGGCTACATTCAGAGGAAGGTAGTGATAAACCCTATGATAGAGTTTCCATAAGTCAGAACTGAACTGAAGGCAGACAACACTTATTACCACAAAATGACCAAATTTTGATTTAAAAGTGAACATTCTATCCTAAATTCAGTGTTTTACTGTAATGAATTCTTGTCCAGTCCCTCAGAAGCCCACTGGAGTGCTCAGAAACCAGGTTCTGCAGACAGAAACAGTTCAATCAGCAGATATACTTCATTTTATCCTGGTCTCTGTCTTGAGACATAATTCACACTACCAAATACCACTGATAATACCCACTATTTTTAATTGGCTATATATGCATCTCCAGGAATAACTAATAAAAACTGAGTCCAGGATCCAAAGGAGCATTTTAAACTAACATAACTGTTTGACTCAGAATGAACATCAACTCCTAATACGATATTATAAGCTATTTTTGAAATTCCTACCTTTGCATTGGAGAAAGGCACTGATACTCAAGAGAATCAGTAGGATATATGGAAACACTGAATTGCTAGATCCTAGTCTTAAATTCTATGATGATGGACAAAAATAAGACTAATGCAACTGGTATGCCACAGATAAAACTGAACAAAATTCACAGTTCATCATCTACCTTGATTTATCATCTTTCAGGGCAGAGTGTTGCAAGGTTTCACCTTATGCTCCATGTTATTTAATATCTATATTAAGCCAATGGATGAAATCATTAGAAATTTGGAGATTGGGTGCTATCAGTATGTCAACAACAGCTCTATTTCTCTCATAGGAGTCAGCTGGG
Organism: Cyclura pinguis; assembly: GCA_030412105.1. Lineage (NCBI taxonomy): Eukaryota > Metazoa > Chordata > Lepidosauria > Squamata > Iguanidae > Cyclura > Cyclura pinguis. Next base: position 165,298,148 of record CM059603.1, on the reverse strand, counting down.
AAGGTGCTGGACCAGTGTCTGGATGAGGGCCAATAAATTGAAACTGAGCCCCTATACCATTGGAGGCTCTGCAGATCTATATCTAGAGATATACATGGTTTTTCCACTTTTATGGGAGTCCTGTGCTGCTATCCCATGTGAATGTGGAGGACCAACTGTATATGCCTGCCTGAAAAGTGAGGTCTGTTCTTCAACCAGTGAAATCAGCACACTGAGAGGGCCTTCTCAGCTGTGGCATCCCAGCTGTAGAATGCCTTTCCCTTGGAAGGCCAATCAGTGCCAATACTGGCTTCATTCCAGCACCAAATAAAAGCATGAAATTTTATTAAAGACTTTGAGGCCTATCAGATTATTCCAAAAAAGGTACGTGCGCATGGTTTTAAACTGTTTTAACCTATTCAAGCTGTTTCACCAGGCAATTGTTTTAATATACTTTTAATCGGCTTATATGGTTTTTATTGCTTTAAATCTTAAAAACTTTTCAATTGCTTAAATTTATTTCACTTGTATGACACCTTAAGACTTCATGATATATAGTTCAGGATGTAAATATTAATTAACAATACCTTCTTTACAAAATTAATAGCAGAGATGATATAACATCAATTATAGGTGAGCTGCTATAATAGAGTGGCTAACAATTAAACCTATTTTTAATTATATTTTATTAAATTATCAAGCATAACATCTAACAAAATTAACAATAACTCTTCCCCGATGATATCCCCTCAGCAATTAATTCCACAACAAAGAAAAGTAAAAGAAAAGTTATCAAACCTAAAAGTGTCTAATTCAAGTATCATCACAACCCAAACTTGCTAAGGAACGCTTAGATAAAGCCCCTTCTACTGACCTCAATGCTCTCTCAGTTTTTTATAGAGATAAAGCAACTGCCTAACTTGGGAAAGTTGGTGTAAAGATGAAATAAATAGCATATCAATCTGTAAAAAGTACTTTACCAGTCTAAAATACTCCATGCACATTGTTGTCATTATCTTCTTAGGCATCCTCTTACAGGTGATAATCAAATGCCTTTGGCCATGTTTTTTCTTTCTTTCCACAAAGTAAAATTGAAATTTTGAGGCTTAGATATAAATACATCCTAGTCACGTTATCAGATTGATTTTAAAAACACAGTTGAGCACAGTTGTGTTGGAAGCTTTAAGAAGGTAAACAAATTAAATAAAATCTCTCTTGATCCACTAGAGGGCAGCCCCTTCTACAAATCAAGATAACTGAGAAAAGCTAGGAAAAAGTTCAGCAGGAACAAAATGTTCAATCAGCTACAGAGCAAGCATTACCAGATCCATAATTGTGTCACTGTAATGCTTTTCAGTTAACAGGTTCTCAATTATTAAGAAATACTAAAGGATCATTATAGAAAACCTCTAGAATACTCATGAACCTTGTTTGGAGTCCAACATGGGAAAATAGGGCTACTAGAGTTTTATAAGGCATTCGTCAGCCTACAAATGAATGGCAATCATGGATCCTTTACTGTGGAAAAGGCAACGTGCAGGACGAGTCTATGGGGGTTCTGTTCCAGGATCCCCCCCAAACAGGAAAAATCACAAATGCCTGCGTTCCATATAATCCAATGGCAGCGACATGCATACAGACGCTTCCAGGTGCACAGTGCCGCTATGTTAGGTATAGGATGTAACACTTTGCTGTTGCTTAAATTTGCAGACCCAGAGGTCACTTATATGGAGGGTCCACTGTAATACTAGGGTGTGTTTTCACTCCTTTGCTAAGGCATTACCATAGGTTTGTAGGAGGGAGGAATGGACCCCACAAATCAGCAGGCAAAGCTGAATAGCAAAAAGACACCAGAATGTTATTATAACACAAGCAACGCAACATATTTGTATAGTATATTATGCTTAATATTTGTAACATAAATGTTACATTACATGTTATATTATAAATGCTATATTACAAATTTCATGTGACAACTTCTGTTATACATTTACACTTAACTGCTTGTAGCAAAAGATAAAAGTTATATATAGAACTTAACCACCTCTTTCCAAGGAAAACTTTAACATGAGAACTAAAAAGTGAATGTTCTCAGCTACTGCAACAATGACTTAATAATTAATATTTACTAATACTTAACATCTAAATGCCACTTTCAAATGTTTAAATGATTATCTAGTTTTTGCTGCAACAGCTCAGTTATTGACAGTAATCTTTGCAACTACTATTATTGTATTATCTCCCATATGAGGACATTATCTGAGGGTGTGTGAGCGGCTTGCATAAAACCACTTAACAAATCCAGTGGAAAAGTAGAATCAAACCAAATACTAACTCATTTCTATTCCACCTTTTAATTCAGTTTTCCCAAAGCCAAACTTCAAATCCATGAAAAAAATCAATCCATGAAAACAATGCAATTCAAACAATCCACTTCTTTTTGTCGCAGGCTCATCATTTTCAGTAAGGGAATACAGATGGATCGCTTTCAAATGTATGCTTCCACATTGTTCTAATGTATATTTTATAACTCTGCTTCCTCACAATGTATTATAACTGCCTCTCTCCTCCAGAAAAATCTCTCCAAATATCCCCTTTGCCTTCACTATCTACTTCTCTTAGCAATTTTTAATTCTGGAGGCTATGATGTTGTTCTGGTTGCAGGTGGACCTTTACAACCTCTGACAACCCTATCCCTTTTCCTATACCCCTGCTCCTTTGTTGTCAGCTAAAATCCCATGCCCTTACCATCGTTCCTGTTCCTGATCTGCAGAAGCAACAGGCACTTTCCCGTCATTGTTGTTAGGGAAAATGGGAGATTATAAATTAGAAAACATCACTGCCTTGTGTGTTATGTTTCTAATCTTGCTTCCAGTGGAGTATATACCCCAAAACACTAAAATACCATCCTTAACAACCATCCTGGGATGGCGATATGGACAGCGCTGTGATAAGCAGAAAAATCCCACCCAAAATACGCAAGAGAAACAGTTTGGGTGTATTTTAAAGGAATCGTTGTCTTGATCCAAGATTACTTTTAAACAGCTATAATTTCTTGGATTGACCTGAGGATAGGGAGGAGATGAAGCTGATGTAGATATGGAGCAAAGATCAGTCACTCACCTATATCTGAAACCACAATGAAGAAAAAGGTGGTCTTTAATAGCTCCACAAGCTTATTGGAGTCCCAGGCTTATGCTGCAGTTACAGAGTTGCCTCTTGGCACGTGTCACTGAGAAATTGCCCAGAGGAATGTAGAATTACACCAATGTAGAAACAGTGACACATGCAAGACTACAGAAAAGGAATAAACAGGTCCTTCACACTTTGTGCCGTACTTTGGATTAGCATTTTCAGAACCTGAAGTAAAACATTATCCTATCAGTTGCTTGAGGGTGGTGATCTAATGGCTTCTGTTACAAGACCGGAAATCAAAGTGATGAAAGGCAAGGAAGTTTTTCAGACAGGAGGAGGAGCTGGAGAAGAGTTGAGGAAGTAAGAGATGCTTGCTTCTGTCATCAGGAAAACAACATCAGAGACAGCATTTTGCATCATGCCAGTAAACTCATACAGAATTTGAAAAGGCACAACGAAAAGGATTTACACTTTATAAACTTCCAGAATATTATAAAATGGATGTGACTGAAATGAAGGCTAGATTGAATAGCAACAGGTGTAAATCATGTCAATTCAGACCAAGAAAACTCAAGCAACCATCAGCAATCTATCCCTTTAAAATATCAACATCCTCCAGTTTGGTCTTCAAAGTCTTCAAACACTTTTCACTCCAGACATCATCATTATCTAGATTCTTTCTTCTGCCTGAATACGCAAACTTGGGCAGGGGGTTGCATGCTGTCAAGTTATTTCCAACTGATGGCTACTCTAAGGTGAACCTATCACAGGGTTTTCTTGGCAAGATTTGTTCAAATGGGGTTTGCCACACCCAGCGGGTTTTCTACTGTCAAGAGGGGACTTGAACCCTGTTCTCCCAGAGTCATAATCCAACATGTGAACTACTACACCACAGAGTCCATTAAAAACATACTGCTTCACCCCCTCACCTTTGAAGCAACTGTCATGAATACATCCTGGATTATTTTCCTTATTTACATAGTAAATGAAAGTTCACCAATTCAAACAAAACACAGATTTTGTACTTAACACTAGCCAGGATATTTGCACCAAAGCTGGTATGCAAAAAAAAAGAGAGCAGAAGAGAAGCAGGCAGTCACAGTATTCATTCAGGGCTTCATAAACTAACATTGTCTAAACGTATACTGTGTCAACCAGTCTACCATCAAAGACAAACATGATCCTTCTCTGCAGTTCTGTATAAATGCATCCCTTTGAAAGGCCTATTCCTTCTCTACAAAGAAGTATGATCCTTTGAAAAGCCATCCAGGTACAGTCACTGCTACATCCTGCAGCAGTGAGTTCCATGTGTTAATTATGTATTGTGTAACACAGTATCTTTGTCTATTCTGGATGTACCACTAATGTAATTGGGTAATCCCAAGGCAATGTGAGAAAGGGAAGGTGTATCCATCTACTCTCTCAGTTATTTTACAAACTACTATCATGTCCTTATTTATAAGAACACAAGAGTCCCACTGAATCAGACCAAAAGCCTCTGTAGCTTAACATTCTATTCCCATGTTGGCCATCCAGATGTCTATGGGAAATCTGCAAAGGACAAGTGCAAAACAAACACCTTCCCATTCACATTCAGAGTTTGGATTTAAAAAATGAGAGAGAGAAAGAGACAGACAGAGAGACATGATGATAACTGCTATCTGAAGAGTGAGATGATTACTACCATATTCCTTTGCCTTCATATAATTTTTCAAAGCATTTTAAGACACAAAAATACGTTAATACAAAAAAAGCCAGATCCTGCCTCAAATGTAGTAAAAGTAGTAATAGTAATATTAGTAATAATACAAATAATGATACTCCATCTTTTGGGGACTCAAGATGGCTTTTAAAAAACCACAAAATTAATAATTCACAAAATACAGCAGTTAAAAAGTGACTACACTATTGAAAGAAATATTTTAGGACGAATGAGTAAATTTTACTAGCAGTGATGAGTAAAAGCGACTTGCTGCACACGTAATTATTCACTATATTGTTTCACGTAACTTACAACGCATTGCTTCAAAATTCTGTTTATGTTCTCAGATAACCAGTACTGAAAGCACACTATCCCACAATGCTGGAGGTAAATATTACAGTCATCCACACTAATAGGCAATGATAGCTTTATCTACCTTGAATGCTTTTTGTTCATTTTTATTAGTTTAACATTCATAGTCAAAAAACACAGAGACCAAGATGATTCCCAAGGCACAGAACAGGCAGAGAATGCATGAGCTGGCCTGGGACAGTGGAAGTAACTCATACACTTCCCAGATATTGGCAGCTTAAATCTGTACGACCAGATACCAATAGTAAGCAGCTAAGACAGTATTAGCAAAAACATGGGGTACAACCATAGAGACATATTTCATTTACTCTGCCCACAATGCTGTATTAACATCGATAATATGTAGCATTTAAGCCAAATTTGGGTCTCAAAGATCTGGACGATTGTTTCAAAGGTACTGATCCTTAACGTATAACATTTTTTAGAGAATGTTCTTGCTTACCTTCCACCAAACAGCTACCTTCTACCTCTATGGGAGGGAACAGAATAAAGTATGAATCTTAAATTCTACACAGAAAGCTCCCACCTTACTGAAGCCCTCTTATCTGCTGATTTGCTCTTTTGACACATCAAATTAAAGACAAGTTCCATTAATTCAACAGGGGTTCCACTCTTTCATAAATTCTTTTTGCCTACAGAGGCTCGCTTGGAACTGCTTGCAAAGTAAGTTGAGACGGGGGGGGGGGGAGTGCTAAGCCAGCACTCACGTGGTTGGTAACAAGCGAGCTTCCATAAGTCCTTCATGCTCCCTACAGTACAGTACATGGATTCCACTTTTCAAACAATTCCATTTTCTGACAGTGCTATTGTCTCTAACCTATCAGATAAGTGGCATGTAGGAAGTTCAAGAGAGTTAATCAGTGGTTTCTTTGCAAATCTCAGGAATTTTTTTTTTCCAGAACACTCTCTAACTCTCCTAGAAAGCTCCTCCTGAAGTTTAGGACACCTTCTTAAGTCAGATTCAATAAAACATAGGAAAAGCTGCGACAGGAGAGCAAGATCCTCAATCCTCGTCAGCAAGTAGAAGAACTTATTGAGTTCTTTCCCTGTTTAAACAGCTTAGTTAGCATTTGGTCTGCTTCCATGCACAATTCAAAGCAGCAGTTGTAACCTACAAGGCCATATACAGTTTGAGTGCGGACTATGTGAAAGACTCTATCTGCCTGTCCAAGTTTTTAGATCCTTGGGGAGGGGGTTTCTCTTGGCCTCATCATCACCACCATCACAGTGACATTTGGTAAGGACACAAAAAAAGCCTTCTCAGCGGCTCCTCCCAGACTGGAATTTCCTCAGATAGGTTGCCCTCACCCTTGGCTCTCTTTCTATTGGCAGGCAAAGACACTCCTGTTTACGCAGTCCTTTAAGTGTTAACTGTTGCAGAAGGTCTTTTACGCCACATTATATTTTATTATTATTTACGTTTTAACTGTAATATAAAACTGCATTAAATAAATATTTTAATATGACTATTTAATTTTTTTTTAAAAAACTGTATATTGTCCATTGTTTTAACTATATTTTGTCATATTGTGTGAGCCACTTTGGGTCCCATACTGGTAGAAAAGTACGATATAAATAAATAGGATCTTCTCTGTTGCTTATGCTAATATACTTCTGAGGCTGTTTATACCCAAGCCTAAGCAGCCACAGATCACCACACTTCCATTTCAGCATCAGTTTTACTTACTAAAAGGTATAATGAAAAATCAGTTACATAGAATCATGCTATCCAAATATTCTGTTATGCATTATGATTTACTGCCAAAAACTTTATGCATTTAATCTTGATATTACATTGTCAACATATGAAATCTGCCACAGAATATTGTAGGGTGTGGGGAATAACCAGTTTCTGAGTTCCAGCTATCCACTTACGTCATCTCTTAGGACACTCCATTCCACCCCTTGGTTTTTGCTCTCTTCTATATACTCCCAGCTCCCACTGAAGAATCATTTCCAGTCTCCACTAGAAGAGGAAGAGTGGCACAATTTTTTTTACAGACTGTTTTAACTATTTTAACTTTCCAAGCTAGTTGAGACTTTCCTTCTTGTGAACTGATGCTACCACACGGGTCATAAAACAGGGCACACCAGGACAGTGTCTATATTCTACACCTTATATGATGTCCTATATATTTATTACTATTATAAGACAAGAGGACAGGATGCAAGGAAAGAGTCTGCAAAACAATGTTATTTGATTAATATTTATGTCAGTCAAGTTACTTTTCTGTTGTTGTTCTTGTTAGCTACTGTCAAGTAGACTTCAACTTGCAACAACGCTACGAATGAGAACCTTTCAACTATACTATTTTACAATACTTCCTGTAACATGGCATTTCACAGAGTAACCTCCATGGAGCAAATCACATAGAACCAAGCCATATTTAAAATAAGAGTCAAATGATCCAATGAAAGTTCAAGTCTAATAAAGCAAAAGAATATTAATGAGTGTTTTAAACAACTAAAATTATTTTAGGCAAGAAATTAAGATTAGAAAGCAATTAAATATATGGAGCAGATTCTGGGGCAAAAATGAAAATATTTCATAGCTGGAAAATACATAATCACTATAAAGCTTTGGCAGAGAATGCTTAAGAAAAAAAGTTCTTTAGGTTTGTGTATCATCCTTATATTTAGTAACAGCTGAAACAGCAAGAATAAATGCTTCATGGAATTAACTAGATTACTTTCTGTTTCAAGGTAAATTGGACTCTGCGCTAAAAGGAAAGGAACACAATAATAAATGCCACCAATTTAATTTATTAATGTAATGAGATTTAAACTTTCCAAATGAGTGAGATGAAATGAAGCCAAGAACAATCTATTTAGTCATTAACAGGAGTAGAAGTAACATCATTTCTTATAAACGTAAGACCTACAGCACCATACAGCTTCATGGTAATTTCTACAACAGCTTTATTTTTATTATAAAACCTATTTCATGTGTGCACATTTCAATGCCAAGCTCTAACGAGAAAGTACAGGAAGGTACAAACAGTACCTTCTACCCTTGCCATCTTCTGAACAACTTTCAGACTTGGAATTCCATCTGTATACCTAGCAACAGAGCCTGTATTTTTATGAAGTACTTCCTGTGGCAGAAGTGAACCAGGTTCCTGCCTCATTATTTGAAATCTCTCTCGGTTGGCTTCCCTGCTGGTTAATGTGAAGTATTTCCCTCACAACAGACACTCGAGAAGACGTGTTAGGGAAAGAGATGGTTAGAAACATGATAAGAAGCAGCTGAGGAAAAAACTGGTAGAAAGCAGAGGCTAAGACTGATGGAAAACCACAGCAAATAGTATGAGCAGTTTCCTCCCTGTAATTGAAAATCCCTTCTCGTGCTCCAGATCTCCCTCATCAAAATAACCAATACAACAAAAGCTCCTTACTTCTCTGAGGAAAAGATTTGTTTATAGTCACAATTTCCAATCCCACAAGGACACAAAATTTTAATTTCTCACACCATTTTACCATACTACTGGTCTCAGTGTCCATCTTACATTTGACTGGGTAGTATGATTGTTCCATCACATTTGAAAACTAAGACTTGCCAGAGAAGAGCAGTGTGTTCATTCGCAGCAAACAACCCAAACTTGTGCCCATCATGCATCATTCAACTATCATACAAGATTATGGGTTGTCAGAGATGAAAGTGCTTTCTTTCAGCCAATCACAATTAGACATTTTGTTGAAGTATCAGTTTAAGGCACCTAACTAGAGGCTATCTCCTGGACAAGATTTTTTTTATGGCAGGATACTGTAATAATAATAGTGATTCTAACTGAAATGCAATATCCAATTAGAATCTGATTTTGTATGTATTATGACACTGTGAAGAAGGCATTTAAACTCCTCTGTTATTTAAACTGAATTTTCATTTAAACTGAAAATATAATAGAGAAGAGTAGGAGGTAAAGAAGGTTTGAAAATACGGAACAGAGAAGAAAAATAATGGCATACCAGAAAAGTGCATATGAAACTAAAAAGTAGTAAGGGAGATGGCTGGACAACCATGTTGACTGTAACAAGGAGTAAGGTTCAGCCTAAATTCATGCCCGGTAATATCACATTTATTCACATCTCTGTTACAATCAATGGATGAAATTTTGTAATCATACTGTACCTCTCATTACACAGAATTAGTACTCCAGGGGAAAAAAGCTAGACATAAAAAGTGTATCTTAGAAAAATAACTATACAGATTTTTCTGTGGAAAACTGAAGAAAAGATAGTGCTGCCTCACAGCAGGTAGTTAGAATAAGTGGGAATTTATTCTCTCCCCACTGAAAAAATCACTTTCTACTATTGAGATATTCAACTGACATAGCACAGAGTTCTACAGTTGGCCTTCCACATTTACAAGCTTGACTTTCACAGATTTGATTGTTTGCAGATTTCTCCAACCCCTGCCTCCCCACCTGAGGAACTTCTTTTCCAAGAAAATCTTCCTTTTGGAAGCTCCAAAGCAGGCTGCACAGCCCTTTAAAAAAATCTGCCTTCTCCTCCACCAGCCACTGACTGGCCAGCTAAGGACACTTGCAGACTGATTTCTCAACACCAGAAACCCTCTCCCAATGCCTCAACACATACTCAAGGAAGGACATAGGTTAGAGGAAGTATAGGGCCATCACGCTGACCAACCTCACTTCGCTCTCCTTTATGTGACCTACAGGCACATAGGAATTTTATTATTTCTTCACTATTGCAAGGTCCTGAAACCCTAACTCTAGCAAACGTGGAGGGCCAATTGTAATACATACGTGAAGTTCTCCAGATCAACGGATTCTTATCTTAGGTCCCCAAATCTTTTCTTTTTTTCTTGGGGGAAGGGATACTTCTCCTTCCGGAAGCCCCAGTTTGCACAGTGAACAATGAGAGATTCTATTACCTTAGTCCAAAAATACTTGGGTACACACAGGCTGGGAACTATTCTTGTAAGCCATGCCTCTTTCTTGAAGTTTTAGGAAATAATCCCACAACAAATTCATTAGGTTTACTCTAGTTCTGATGTGTCTCCTATCATGGTAATATATCCCCCCAAACTATTCACCTACACTTCAGTTTACCAGTGTCCAACGGTTCAACTTCTCTCTCTTTCCAGTGCTTGGCTATTTGAGTATCTGCTGGCCTGGGTACTAAATAAGCATTCCTACCACCAGTTGAAATTCCCAACATTTGAAAGAACAAGTGAGATCACTGAACAGAGAATAAGTTTAGGAATTCTTGAAATAATATTCTGATTCAGGGTTCTCCCTATGCTTCTCTATAATTATGGTAACCATCTATACCACTCTTCCTTAAAATGAAAATTCACAGATAATCACAGTACACTGCAAACTCCGTTTTCTCACATCCACTTCCATTTTCATCCGGGTTTATACAAATTAATGAACATTATATATTACTTTCACTGCAACTGCCAGTTACTCTTCAGAGAGGCTCAAATCACATTTTGAGAACTCCAATTTTCTACTAGAGTCCTAAGGCTACTAGCATTCTTCTGGCCTTTTCCTCCCATCTACTATCATCTGCTAGTCCAGGTAAAATGGTGATGTGCTTTCCCTGACAATTGGGAATTTTGTAGAAACATTAGGAAGAACAGTAGAACATACACACGCAAATGCCTAATATTTGAAATGTATCAGTATAATTAAAAGGATAAACTGAAGTAAGTCCATTCTAGTTATATATGTGTATATACATACACATGTAGATCATGGTAGATTGTGCTCAGACTCATCAAGTTCTGCAATATGGAAATAATGGTAACTGCTCTCACATGGTTCTTATATAAAACAGTGAAACAGTGTGCCTTGTTTAGGACATACATGAATCCACCATAAGCAGAGAACATGTTCTGCATGCAAAAGGTCCTAGCATCTTCAGATCTGGAAATCATCCTGTCTGAATCCTGGACTGACACTGCCAGTCTGTCTCAACAATACTGTGTAAATCAGCTTCCCAAGATCCTAATCCAAGAGTGACACTTTGCAGTACAGAAGGCAAGAACATGGTCAAGAAATCTGGCAGTTCAGATACCACTTCAGCCATGACTTTACTAAGTGAACATCTACAATATTCTCTGCCTCAATTCATATATTTGTTGTTGTGTTATTTCCAACCCTAAGGCAAACCTATCAAGGGGTTTTCTTGAAAAGATTTGTTCAGAGGGGCCATGACTTGCCAAAGATCACTCAGTGGTTTTTCATGATTGAGTGGTGATTTGAAACCTGGTCTCCAGATTCATAGTCCAACACTCAGATCAGTACACCATGCTAGCTTTCCAGGTAAGCACCTATTACCTCTGAGATGTGCACACTATTATTAGCTGATAAAAACATGGCTCCAGCACAAATTGATGGCACCTCTGTCTATCTTCCTCCCCACAACTGTTTACTCTTTGGCAGAAATTGGTGGGCCAAGCTGGACAAGCAGGATCGGTATCCCTCAGCTACAATATTTGGGTTTTCCACATTTAGGTCAGATCAACTAATTAACATTAGCTTTCCTTTCTAATATCATAAGCAGGGAGCTTAGAATACCTCAGTTAACAAAGCCTCTGACAAAGAGGCTCTTTTTTACAAAGTCTTTTTACAGGAGTTCAGTCCCCACCTTTTCTTGTCTTCTGTCTATCTGAAAGTTTGCTGTAGCACTGAGATTGAGAAGATGGTGACAACAGACTTTCAGTGCTGGATTGCAGCAGTGTGCCTGCAGTAAACAATCCAATAAAGCTTGACCTAGGAAAGAATGGAATTATACTCTAGGTGATCCTACTGTAGCTATATGCGCTTATATACAAGAAAAACACCTGCCTTCCAGAATCATTTACTGAGCATGTATGAAGAGCAAAACAGAAAGAAAGGGGAAAAGCAGATGATTCTGTCTCACCAACAACCGTGGCATGTTAGAAAAAAAATAGACCTGTAAGTTTCTCCACCAAAATGGAAATTGTCAGAAAAGTGAAGGCTGTTGAAAGAAAAAGTCATTCCGGAATGCATTTTGGAGGAAATTTCAAGTGATCTCTAGAAGATTCAAAATGTTTTTCTTTACCAATGCAGGGCTTACTTGACCTGGCTATTTCACTCTATATGTACAAATTATTAGTTTTGAATAAAAAAGTTTGCTGAAACATGTTGAACTGCTGTTCTTATTTGTGGTGTAGGAAACTATCCCTATTCTTTCCATGTTATTTCTGCCTCTGGTACCAAAATCTCTGTTAAAGTAGTAATGCCCAGGAACACATCTACTTTATTAACTATGGTATACCTGTACAGCCAGCCCTTCACATGTGCAAGTTAGACTTTCACCAATTTGATTTTAACATGTTTGAGGGTCCATACTCCTCTCCTCTTTGTCTGGCACCACTATTTGTCTCCCAGATTCTCACACTAGGAAATATCTACCCAGTTTTAGAGATACCAGAAGCAACTTCCTATCTTCCAGTGCCTTCCTCCACTTCTCATCCCCATGTCCTAACACCTCTCTCCTGTCTCAACAGTAACCCCCCATTCCTCTTCCTATACATGTTGGAAGCTTCACGCCTCTCCCAGATGCTCAGACCAGGAAAAACTCGACCAGGTTTTAAAGAAATGACTAGCTTCCTCCCATAATCCAGATGATGGGACTCAAGAGTGGCGTGAGGAGGAGGGAAGAGAATGTTAAAACCCAGTTGAGTTTTCTTGGTCTGAGAATCTGGGAGAGGTGTGAAATTGTCAATGTGTGCAGGAAGAGAAGTGAGAGGTTGCTGTAGTTGGGATTGGAGAGAGGTATGAAGAGGTAGGGAAGAGAAAGTTAACACCCAATGAAGTCTTCCTGGTCTGAGAACCTAGAAGAAGTGTGGTTTCCAATGTGGAAGAGAAGTGAGAGATTGCTATTGTTGGGACTGGAGAGAGGCGTGAGGAGGCAGGGAAGAGAAGGTTAATACTCAAAGCTTCCAGTGCGTGCAGGAAGTCAAGTGAGGGGTTGCTGCTGTTGGGACTGAAGAGAGGCATAAGGAAGTGGGGAACAGAAAGTTAGAAGCCAGTGCAGTTTTTCTGGGAGAGGTATGAAGTTTCCAATGTGTGCAGAAAGAGAAGTGAGGGGCTGCTGTTGTTGGGACTGGAAGGAGATGTGAGAAGCTAAAGAAGAGAAGGTTAAAACCCAAAGTTTCTGGTGTGTGCAGGAAGGGAACTGAAGGATTCCTATTGTTGGCACTGGATAGAGCTCTGAAAAGGTGGATAAGAAAAGCTTAAACCCAGTGGAGTTTCCTGGTCTGAGAATCTGGGAGAGGCGTGAAATTTCCAATGAGTGCAAGAAGAGAAGTGAGGGGTTACTGCTGTTCAGATTGGAGAGAGGTGTTAAGAGGTGGGGAAGAGAAGTGGGGGGATCCACTGGATTATGAGAGGCTGCTGGGGACAGGGAGGAGAGGGGGAGGAGAAGGTTGGTGAGGAGCTTGATTGGCCACTTCTGTCACTGTCAGTTGATTCTAAAATCAGCTTCAGTTTATTCGTCATATTTTCACTTTTGCAAGGGTCCTGCACCCCTAACTCTCATGAAAGTCGATGGAGTACTCTATTCTAAATGTACGTATACCTTAACTCATTGCAAAGACATAAAAAAATACTTCAAGAAAAGGTATAATACCTTTAAGAAGCACAGATGCTTCAACTTTACATGCTGATTATTAAATTAAATTAAATGCACTTAAATCCCACTGAATCAATGAAACAATGTACTACTAGATAAAGAATGGATCCAACCCAAAGGCCAAGAAATTCCATAACTGAGGACCAACCACAGAGGATACCTCACTGCAAATGAAATCCTTCTTATTGCCATAAATGTTTCAAAGATAAGAAATACCTGTTTATGTCAGGCCTGGCAAGAGTGATCACTGTGGGACAGACTTTGTATGATGTTCTAGATTTGCTGTTACTTTGTTGTGCTGTGTTTTTTTTTAAGGTTCTTGCTTTTAACTGGTTTTAAATTTTTTGATAGTTCAATCACTTCTTAACTTTTGTATTTTGTGAACTTTAAACTACATTTTTTTTTAATCTCTGTAAGCCACTTTGAGTCTCAAACTGGGGAAAAGGTTGGGTATAAATATAAATAGAAGTGGAAGATAAAGAGAAAGTAGTTGAAACTGTTGTTAAACTGATTTTGGATGCAGAAAGCCTATATTCAAGATCTTGTGTAGGTATAACATTTTGTGAAGAAAAATAAAATCACTAGCACCAAAATTTAACCAACCACACACTACATCAGAGCTTTCCAAACTTTTCTTGTTGGTGACATACTTTTTAGACATGCATCATTTTGCGACACAGTAATTCAGTAAGTAATTCAGTAAGTGGAGGCAGTCCTTCCACCCAAGCCTGGCCTGCCACCATTACTGCCCTCGCTGGGGTATTCTCTGACCCAAGGCAGTAGCGGCGGCAGGAGAGGCAGCCCTTCCACCTGTTACATTTGCGCGACATACCTGCACACTGCAGGCAACATGCTAACTTGTCACAACACACAGTTTGGAAAGCTCTGCACTACACGGGAACAGATGCATATGATAATGAGTCCATCACATCTGGAAATCTTAAGGAAAATTTTAGTTGGACATCCCTGTACAATAGCTAGGAACATAGTGCTTGGTTTTTAATTGCCACCTACATCTACTTCCAAAGGTCTAATAATAGTACTGCTCGAAATTGTTATCACAGTGTTAGACAAGGAAGGCAAAAGATCTTGGGACTTTTTTGTTAATAATGAACTAATCACAGCAAACCTTAAATCTAATCATACAAACAAAAGGAATTATTTTCCCAAGACATACAGTTGTGGAAATAAATTTGAAGAATCTAATTTGTATCCAGTGATAAAGTATAATCAGTTGAGAAGTATAATATAAGAGTAGTAAATGTAATCTCTGAAAATTAACAGAAAACCTACAGTCAGAGAAAGTAATTCTTTTCCCTAAAGGTAGAATTTGGGGGGAAAATGGTTACCTACTTCACACAAATGACTAGTCAGCAAGCATACACTAATTCAATTAATTCAATGTTTAGTTGAAGAGAGGGAAATTTTATCATCAGCTTACAATGGAAATCATCAACATACTCTTGAAGCGTTTAGATGACGACTGCTGCTGCTGCTGCAGCACTGTGTGCTGCTCGTGTGCTTTCAAGTCATTTCTGACTTATGGCCTCAGGTGAACCTATCACAGAGTTTTCTTGACAAGATCTGATCAGAATGGAGGTTGTGTTTACCTTCTTCTGACCCTGAAAGAATGTGACTTGCCCAAGGTCACCCAGTGGGTTTCCATGGCCAAGCAGGGATTCCAACTCTGATCTCCAGAGTCGTAGTCCAATGTTCAAACCTGTATTACTATAATAAATTACATGAAAATATTAGCAGAGTCCTTCTATGTGACAACTTTTATTTATGAAATATAATAAATATTCCTTTCTTTAACAATTAAAAGGACACATATATTGACTTCTTACATCTGAACACAGCCCTTAAAATATCATCCTCTGCAATACCCACTGCTTACATTAAAAAAAAAAAAAGAGTACCTGCATTTCAGAGTTTCACTACTTTCAAAAATATGTAGTGAGCATTATCCAAAGTACTACAATTTCTGAAGCTACCAGTCAGTATATTGTTATATGTACTCAGGTTCTACATATCTCTAAGTATGTATAATTAACTGTGTGATCAATGTGATGTAGACCCTAACCACGAAGGCTGCAAGCAGAGCTCTGCACACACTGCACTGTATTTCCGAAGTAGGAAATATTACCAGAGAAACCAACCCCTAAAACTTCATAGACATTCTTAAATAGCACTACTACTGAAATAATCATGATACAAGATAACCTTGGTGTGCACATTTGCCATTTTGTATGCCTTAAAGGGAATTCTCAGACCAGAGATTTCAAACCAACGCCTACCTTCTTTTATCACTAGCTAAAATAGCTTTAGACAAGTGCAATCTTTATCAAAAAAAGGCTTCTGTATGTCAATCTTCATGTAAAGCAAGCTGAAGATTCATCGCCTGGGTATTGGGAACCAGCACAGATCATATTTTGAAATACATTTTCCCTGGCTTCTCTGTGTGCCAGGCCACATACTGGACACTGTGGGGCTATCTGTCACTTAACTAGGTCCACAAACTCAAAGAGCGTTGGATCTCTATTTTGTAGAGAGTGAAATTCAGTACAGTCAGAACATCCTGAAGGCACCAGATCCCATATGATCTTGAAAGCTAAGCAGTGTCAGGCTTCGTTAGTACTTAGATAGAAGCCTGTCAAGGAATACCAGGTGTTTGAAGCTATATTTCAAAGGAAGGCAATGGCAAACTAACTCTGAATAGGCCCTGTCTAAGAAAATCCTATGAACTTAATGGGGGTCACCACAAGTTGATAGGAAACTCATAGGAAGGCACGCACAAAATACAATATGGCAAATACTTTTTGAAAGTGAAGCAAAGGATCAACCATTAAAAGGAAAGCAGCAAAGAGTTCCACTGGACTTGTCAACGGCACTGAATGTGCCTAAAGGAGCTTTTTAAATACAAAACTTTATCCCAAAATACAGCAGAATCGTGCTGGAGTTCTGCGGCTTCTTCACCTCTCTAATCAGGCTGACTGCCCTCAGATTTAACAAATGAATGTGCAGAAAATTTAAATTCAATATAGAGACTCAGAGAATCAGAAAAAACAACATTTTACAAGGCAAACAAATACCTCCTTATTAGTAATGTTGTTAAAATTTACTGACAATTGTATGCTAAATTGAGCCATCATAAGCTTAAAAAAAAAAGATTGGCAGAAGATTAAACCAAGCAGAAGAACATATTACGATCAATTAAACTTCATCCAACTATAGAATTTACAGTCCAACTGGAGCAAAAGTATTTAATTTGGCCAAAAGTCACTTAAACTGTGTGTACTAAAGACAGGTTTATTTTATGACAAAAAGAGCACACTTAACTCCTTAAATAGTGTACACCTGTTTTTTTAGAAAGAGGCAATGCCTCTCAAACTCTAACAAAAGCATTATGATAATTGCTTTATAAGTGTAGGACTACAGGAGGTGGAAGAAGTTAAACATTGTTAATACAAATAAGTGACTGCAATTCTGAACGTAAAGCACTTTCAGAGCAACTCCAGGCTGCAGTCACAAACATCCATTAAAGTGTTCCACAATTCAAAGCAAGCAAGTGGTTGTCAGTGAAGCCAGTAAATCACCTGATCCTATTACAAAATCAATTACTGCAGCACATTTCTATTGCTAAACAACTTGATGATGGCAAAATGATATTGGATAGCAGCTGCAAGGTCAAGAAAACTAAACACACTTTCACATGTGACTTATTTTAGCTCTATAGTATTTATTTTAAAGAAAAAATGTTTTAAATAAATCTGTATAGTTACCTTCTTTGGCTGATTGGGACATTCGATGGATAGTCTCTGCAACTGGTCTGATGTATGGCTGCAAGATAGGAGATCGGAGCAGCAGGTCGAACGGCCCAGCCTCTTCATTAAAGAAGAAATAATGCTGCAGCCACAGCCACACATTGACTTGCTCATTGGTTGAGTTTACTCCTTAAGAAATCAGTAGTGGTAGTGACCCACACACAATCAAAACTGGCCGACAGCCTCATTCTGCAGCTCCCTGGCAAACATTAACACTGATAAAAATAAAACAATGGTGTTTCTCCAAAGGTGATACTAGCCACTGCCTCTATCATGAAGCAAAGCTCAAGTGCCTCTTTTTACCTACACTCTCCCAAAATTAATTTTAATGATCTCTCCAGTTTTCTAAGAGAGTCACTGACTTGAGATACCGGGAACATACAACGACTACAGTTTACTCTCCTGTGGCACTTTAGGGCTTCTAAGTTATCATCTATCCAATCTGTTCCCGCTCTGAATGCAATCTTCCAACTGCCAACAGAAAATAGCCACACCCCCTGTGATCCTAATGCACACTATTCAAGATCCACTCAGTGTCTGATAAAGTTCTGCTGCTAAAAAGCCAAGAGTAACAACAGATGACAGATTAGGAGCTAAAATCTGACTTGCAAGAGATGCTGGTCTTTTAAGACTCTAATGAACAAGGTAACTGCCAATTATTAACAGACTTGCATCTTCTTCTTACTCCTAAACTTTGCACTTTTCCTCTATCATGAATATAACCCTACTTCAACCTAGAAAACATAAAAATGTGGAAACCTCTCATGAAGATAAAACTGGGAGGAGAGGGGTAATACTTTTGCCAATTGATACAAGCCAGCACATTAACTAAGAAAGCAGAAGAAAAAATTCTTCAAAATAAGAGCCATAGCAACTTAAAATACAAAAGGTAAAGTGTCTTTGTAAAAGAAACATAAAATTAATTCCAATGGAAAGCTCATCTCAATATAAAAGTTTGCAAACTGTTTCATACAAGTGGAGGTAAAAGGAAAGGATGATTAGGAGTGAACAGAAAGGAACCAAGTAGACATTATCTTCTTTTATCTCTGTCTAGCAAATGTTGTCTTCCAATATTAAAACAAAAATGGTTTTCCTCAATAACATGGTCATCTTCCTATTTTTATTTCTTCAATTGATTATCAGTGCAGAAAAAACACAAACAAAAAAGCTTGTAATTGTTTCCAAAGCAGCATTAAATGAAAGAGCTATGTATGACATGCTGGTCTTTCAGTTATGAAAAGCAGTGTGTTTATTTGTCTTATTGCAGCATGCATTACAGCATTCGGCGAGAAAGAGAAAGAGTGTGTGCTCACATTGACACAGATGCTCAACCTGATTACAGGATAATCTGCCTTGAAATAATTGTCACTTATACAGATAGAGCTATCAGTAGCTGTTTACAGAATCCCTCTTATCAGATAATTAGGGGAAAGCAAGTAGCAAGACAGTAGCTTAAGCGCACATATATAACCAAAACTTCTTATTTTCACTCTGCATCACAAGCTTTATTTGCTCTGTTTCCTCCCCTCTCCTCCAGCCCTGGCTTGCAGCTATATTGAGCCAGCAATGCCTTTTCCTTCAACCTTGCTCTACCCTTTTGATATTCACATTTCTATCAAATCATTTTCCAGTAATACTGAAATTCAAGCAAACCACTGCAAATTGAATAAAAAGGTTTTTGTAGAGAAAGACTCTGCATGCAAACAAGCAAATAATGCAGTAACCTTTTACTCGCCTGCTGGAGGTACTGTCTGCTGCATAGAATTTTAAATCCTCATCTGCAGATGCAATTGAGCTGGTATTGCCAAGGACTTTGCTCTTCCTGTGCTGATTCTACACAGCTATTCATCAGGGGGAAAAACATTCCGGGGAAAATGTAAAGTAATATCAGGTGGAATCATTCAGATGGCCCGAAATAAGCCAAGTTCTAAAAATCAACTGCCGGTCTTGCCTAGTCACATTTGTGAGCTCATAAAGGAAGTGTTATTGCTGATGTAGATTTGCCATCGATATGCAGGATAGGAAGGCACAGGAAGCTAATAAAAAAATTAATACACGGAATTAAAGTGCACTGATCATCCTCACCCTGAGAAGTTCACAACATCTTTCCTAGAATAAAATTATATCTTAACATGGAACATCCCTATCAAATGAAATGAAACTACTTGTCCAGCTTATTTCATAACTTCTTCAGAGAATCTCAAAATGAAATCTCAAAAAACACTATTAAAGCCATGACATACTACTGCCAAACAAAGACAGAATCCTCCTTTTTGTCAGTTTGCATATGGTCTGCTAGTTTAAGGGAGGAGAGGGAGATTGAGCATAACAACCCCCTTATCCCACACCTGACTACTTTCTCTGTTTTTTAATGCAAGATACCTGAAGGCATAACAGTATCAGATGAGTGAAGGTGAAAAGGCCATCTAGTATTTGGCCAGAGAAACATACATTTTGGTGGATCTGGGCTGATCAACTCCTGCTGTTGCTGTGGGAACTGATACTTCTATTAAATTATCTTGGGCTGTATCACACTGCATAATTATAAGTTGTTTGATCCCACTTTTAACTATCACAGCTCCATACTAAGGAATCCTGGGACTTGCAGTCTGGTGAGATATATTCAGAATTCTCTACTAGATAACTGTAGATCATTTCCGTCAACTAGGCACCCAAGCTACCTGAATTTACCCAAGGTACCTGAATTTAATCCTCAATCATCATCTTCTTGGGATACCTTGGGAACTATAGTTTATGAGGAGTGGATTAGAACTATTCTAAGCAGATAATTAAAAGTACTACACCAAACTAAAAATCCCCGAATCTGTAGGATGGGACCATAGCAGTTGATATGGTATTAAACTGCTACAACTGTACAGTGTGCCTACTTATCTGTATATTTGTAATTTTCTTCCCAAGGAAAACTGGCGTAGTACCTCCCAATCCTCAAATAAATAAGGAGCACACAACAGATCTAATTGAATCATTTTGTGAGCAACAGGTCTAATTTAGACTTTTATTTTTATTTCACTATATCAAATTGCACATTCAGTCTAAGAAAGAAGCTGTTTTTAACTAGTGAAAGTGTAATAATTTTGAATTAAACTTGAAATTAAATGAAAAGATAATTCACAAAAAAGGACTGTCCTTAAAAGAAACGAAACACTAGCAGTAAAGGCTGTTATTCATTATTTATGTGTCTTCCCCTCACCTCATGTCAGTTTCCTTAATGTACTATTGATTCTAGAAATGCATAAAGACGGAGCCAGTGACAGACCACATATAGTGCAATCATCCAGTAAAGAAAGCAGAGTGTCTATCACTAAACAATTCCAATACAGACAAATAAAAAAATAAAACAAAAAACACGCTGCAATGTTACATATGCATATTAATCCTATAATACAGATCAATCTGTAAAGAAAAACTCTTATATTGCACAATTAATTTTTTTAAAGCTACTTAGAAATAGATATGTGCATATACACAATTAGGCCTGAAACTGGTAAAACAATATGATTACAATGAAAACATACTAATTTTATGGTTATCTTAACATTCATTTATGCATTTGTACTATTTGCATACAAGATGAGAATCTGATGCTACAAACGTTGATGTCACTTACTGGCTGACATACTGTTGGTTAGTCTCATGTGTTGATGTGTTCATGTGTTGATTCAATCCATTTTTGAATGGTTAAACAATCTCACTGATTCAATTGGTTTACTCTATCAGGGCTAACAATAGGATTTAGGTTATCATCTCCTTAACTCAGAATCCTATCCCCATTTGCCTGGGAGTAGTTCATCGGACTTGCTTCTGAACAGACATGTAAAGGACAGTGACTTCATATACTATAATGTTACTTTAATGCCACAATTATTACAAAGCTCTTGCTACAAGATACATTAAGTTTTACTGGTAGCAGGTATATTAGGACGCAGCTATACCAGTATACTGAACTTTCATTATAAAAATATGTTTTACTTCTAGAAACTTAGATTCACAAATACTTCCAATAAACAAATGTTGTCCTTCAGTTGTAATAATGTAGCTCTTTGGAAAAACATGGTCAAGAGAAGAAGCTGCTATAGCTTTTGACGGGAGGAATAATATTTAAAATGAGGGACTGTTCATATAGATGCCCTTCCATGTATACCAATACAAAACTTCTAATATGAAAGATCTCTCAGAAAAAGATGCCTTTTTGATTCTGCCAAAGGAGTGAGCACTGCTAGAAGTTTTGGGCCATGTCAAGTGATAGCAGAGTACATTTTAGACAAAGGTTCTGTCTAAAGGTGATATAGAAAGTGTAAAGATTCCCACTATGCTAAAGACATAACTGATGGCCACATTTTCATGCTTCCCCCAAATTTTTTTAACCAGGAATTAATTTAACCACAGGTTTGGCCCTAATTCCAGTCCCATTTAGACCCAGGAAAGAAATGGAAGATCCATGTTAGGAGCTTTTCCTTTACCAGATAGCTACAAAATATTCCATGAAATACTCATATTAATTTATAGAAATCTAATTTGCAAGAGAACACTGCCTTTGCAGAAGATCAGACAAAACAACACGAACAACAGCATCTCTAGCTCAAACTTGTCAGAATTTTGACTAGTCTATTTTGCACCCCACTTGAGAACTGGCCAAAACAACTTATCTACTGAGGAAAGTTAAACAGAGAGAAACTGGTCGGAGAAGGGGAGCATAAGCACATGTCAGGTTGTTTTGCTCATCTCAACTTAGATGGATCTGCAAACATTGTGTGTTCATTCCATATTTACATAACACTTTTTCAGCCTGCATAGTAATTTTATCTTACTGTTCTTACATATTTAACTACTCTACCCAGCCTTGAAAACACAGTTACTTCTTCAGTCCCAGAACTCTTTTAAAAAAAGGAAAGAAAAAAGGGGGGAAAATTGGTATAAGAACTGCCAAGGGGATGATTCAACAAGAAAATAACAGGCATATGTCAAAAGTTAACTTTTAACAGCTACCAAAAGCTTTCAAACGTTGATGTGCCCACCAATAGGAACAGTCAAGTATACTTTCTCTCCAAGATTCAGATTTGTTCAAAAGATTTTGAAGATCTGCTGCAATTGAAGGGGAAGTAGGAAAATAGATGGGTTAGAGATTAAGTTTAAAAGATTAGCAAATTCTAATCAGAGGCATGCAGGGACATAGCACAGCTATATGAGAGAAAATGAATAGAGCAGACAGGATACAGACAGAATGGACGACTGCGCAAACCATGACAAAGCCCAGAAGTTGGATCTGGCCACAGTGGTACATGTCTTGGTTACATCTCAGTTGGATTACCCTAATGCACTCTATGTGGGGCTGCCTTTGAAAAGTGCTCAAAAACTACAGTCACTCCAAAAAGCTATAGCCAGGTTGCTAACCAGGATTTGCTATAGTGAGCACACAACTCCCTTGGTTGCAACAGCTCCATTTCCAGTCCATCTCTGGACACAATTCAAAGTGCTGGTTTCAACCATTATAACCCTACATGAACTGGCCCAGACTGTTTGAAGGATCTTACCTCCTTTCATGAGCCCAATATAGCTCTGAGATTATCCAGACAGGCCCTTCTCTCTGTCACCGCACTGTCTCAGGTGCATCTGGTGGGAACAAGGAAGACAGCCTTCTTAGTGGCTTTTCTCAGACTTTGGAACTCCCTCCCTAGAGAGGCCAACCCTTGCTCTCCTGATGGCAGCTCAAAACACTGCTGTATCATCAGGTTTTACAAATTCACTAGGTTTGGACTTTTAATGCTGTGCAATTCTGTTTCTGAAGGTTAGTATAGTCTTTCGATGTACAATAATAATAATTGTCATTATTGTTGTGTGCCTTCAAGTTGTTTTTGACTTATGGCCGCACCTATCACAGGGTTATCTGGGGCTGAGAGTGTAACTCAGCAGATTTCCACAGCCGAGCAGGGAATCAAACGCTGGTCTCCAGGGTCACAACCTAATGCTTAAACCATTACACTATACTGGTCCTCCATAATAATAATATCCAGAGATAATCAGCAAGTAGATTGGAAGGAAGGAGTTGCTGTTTAATGTCTATGGGGAGGCAGAAGCAGGAGTCCATCATACCAGGGAAACACAAACGTTCTCAGGAGAACTGTCCAAGGTAAGAGAGTGCTGAGAAAACAATTCCAGACTGTCATTTAAAAAGCTGTAGACATGAGAAAGCTGTGTGGAACACTAAAGCTTTCTCATAGGGAAGCTTCTCACATCTCCCATACATTGATATACTTCACTGCAACAGTAAGAACTCAGTTTAGAAAAAAGAAAGTCCATACTCAAACCGCACACAAGATACCATTGCAGTTTTATTTGAAAAAGTTAGGCTGTACAGCACCTTCTACTCCTACAGCTAACTCTTTTTCTTCTACACTATGTGATTTTGTGCATAAATGAAGTTTTACATATATTAAAAGAAAGATATTCACTAATCGTACCTGAATTTATTCCTCATTAGTGAACCTACAGTTAAATAAGCTTAGGTTATAAAGTTTCTTCATCTATTCTCAGGCTGCAAATATCCTCACACTTTCTTTACAATAAGTCCTACTGATTGGGACTCATTTCTAATGCATACAGATAAGACTGTCCTGCCAATCTCTGTTAATGCATTACTGCTACTACTTATTTCCATTCTTGTCTTTATGCTCTTAAAATCCAAGGCAAGTTATTATTTTGAGTTCTAAAATCACATATTTATGTTATTAGTCCTTAAATTCCCTTTCCAAAATGACCAGTTCCAATTATAGGCAATTTGTCCTTCTCAGAATGAAAGGTTTTAAGTTCAGAAAATTAATCATATCCAACTGCAACCTCCACATTTTTTGAAAGTGCTTGTTATCAGTTTTCTTCATTTTGTTCATCTTAGTATCCACCACTGCTTTTCATTCACCATAAAGCACATCTTATTTACCAAAGTATCAATAGATACACAATTAGATATAAGGAAAAAAATAGATGTTTCATTATTGCTGATGTTAACAAAAATATATATTAGAACCATTGAATTTTTTCAATGCTGAGACTCACTTTGCCACAATAATATAAAATAACAACAAAGATCACACAAGTATATACAGAAAACATGGAGGCACTGTTTTGGACTTCATGATAGGCTAGGTTTCTATAGCAGAAACAATTCTTCAAAAGCCATCTCCTGCCAGGCTTGGATGTCTTTCTTCCAAATACCGATAAAAGTGGAATTCCACTGAATATCAGTTTATTGAAACATCAACCATGACCAGCGTGTTGACAGCAGCATTTACACACAGATGCAGGGAGGCGTGGGAAGTGGCAAGCACGGCAGGCATGGGAGAGGTGTGGGAAGTGGTGGGCATGGGGAGGCAAGGGGGGCTGTGGATGCAAGGCAGGTGCCGGGGGAGGCATGAGCCCAGGTAGGTGGCGCCAGTGTGGGGGAGGCAAGGAGATGGTGGCAGCAGGTGGAGGGGGCAGCAGTAGGCGCAGAGGAGGTGCAAGGGAGGTGGCAAGCACAGGGGGCTGTGGCGGGCAGGGGGTGCCCCCCCCCAGGCATTTGCACCCAGGGCACTCGACCCAGTTGCCCCACCCTATATATACTTCTGATGATATCCCCTCAGCTATTTAGAGACAGCTTAAAGTAAAATAGGTAAGCACGCCACCTCCCTAAGTCATTCCTCATAAGGCTTTGCTTACAAACCTTTGATCTTTTTGGCTGCCCTTTTTTCTGGACATTTTCAGTTTGTCAATATGCTTCACAAACTGTGGTACCCACAATTGGACATCATATTCCAGATGAGGTCTGATCAAAGCAGAACAGAGCGACACTACTACTTCCCTTGATCTGGACCCTACACTCCTGTTGATGCAGCCTAGAATTCCGTTGGCTTTTTTAGCTGCCACATCACAGTTAGTCCATGTTTAGCCTCTGGTCTACTAAAAATCATAGATCATCTCCCCATGTACTGCTTCCTTTATTTGTGTATTTCATCTTAGCTCCCTTATATTTATCCCTGTTGACATTCATTTTGGTAGTTTTGGCCCAGCTCTCCAAATATGTCACTGTCATTCTGAAATTTGTTCCTGTCCTCTGGCATATTCACTTACCTGCCATTGTTGACTTCTGCAAATTTGATAAGCATGCCTTCAACTACAAGATCTAAGTAAGTAATTTATAGTAATGCTGAACAATA
This sequence comes from Cyclura pinguis, assembly GCA_030412105.1. NCBI lineage: Eukaryota > Metazoa > Chordata > Lepidosauria > Squamata > Iguanidae > Cyclura > Cyclura pinguis. The sequence goes on along the minus strand of CM059603.1, from coordinate 165,272,295 downwards.
CCAGGCCCACTCAGGCACCCCACCAGTCACTCTTCTTCAAGATGAAGACCAACCACTGAACACTCTCTGCGTTCAGTCAATCAACCAATTACAAATTTGCCTAACAGTAGCACTGTCTAGCCTGCAGTTCATCAGTTTGTCTGCAAGAATAACAGTAAGGTTGTTGTCAAAAGTCTTAATGAAATAAAGATATACTATATCCATAGCACTCCCTTGACCTACCAAAGCTTTCCAAAAAAAGGGGGGGGGGTTAGCTTGCCTGGCTTGTCTTTCAGAAATCCATGTTGGCTCATAGTAATCACAGCATTCCTTTCTAAGCATACATAGGCTGAATGTTTAATGATCAGTTTTAGAACCTTTAAGGTATCAACATCAAGCTGATTACTCAAGCTGTGGTTTGGATCCTCTCTTCTGCACTTTTGAAGATGTGGATAGCATCTGCCCCCCTCTAATCTGCTGGGATTATGCAAACTTCCGTTCTGTAAGAATTCTCAAAGATTAGTGACACAAGGTCTCCAATTACATCTACAAATTCCATTAGTACACTTGATCATTCAAACCTGGAGATCTGGATTTATTTAGAGCAGCGAGATATTCTTTTACTAAAACATTACCTATTCTGGGATACAGTCCCATTACTGCATCATTAGTTCTATTTTAACCAGTTAGAACACTGTTTTCCTTTCTGGAGAAGACTGAGGAGGAGAAAGTATTGAACAGTATGGCCTTCTCCCTGTTCTGTTAGCATTTCACCATCTTCTCCATGTACTGGCCCTCCCATTTCCTTATTCTTCTCCTCACTCTGAACACAGCCAAAAAACCCTTTTTTAATTATTATTTTTAACCTCTCTAGCAAGCCTTCTACTTTTGTGCATGCTCAAGTTAGTCTTGCAAGACTTGTGGCAAGACTGCAAAGCCTCACAAGGTGAGCGTTATAAATTAACCCAGTATTAAAAATTTTGCAGGGCAGTCATGGAGACAGTGGTAAGCCCCAGCTGCCAGACATGCTGCATTCTTCAAGCTCCCTTGCCCGCAGGACAAGCTTTGCAAAACAGAAGCCGGGAGCTAGTGCCATTTTCAATACAGGATTACTGTATAAGGCTCATCTCATCAGGTTCTGTAGTCTCGCTGCCAACCTTGCAAGGCTAGCAGAGAGACTGAGAAGCCTTGTGAGATAAGCCTTATACAGTAAACCCATATTCCTGTAAAAATGGCATAGTGAAGCCACACGGGTGGCAGCAAGCCCTGACTGCCAGGCACACAACATTCTTTGGGCTCCCTCCTCTCAGGGAAGCCCATCCCTGGAGAAAAGAGAACCTAAAGAATGTGACACACTTGGTAGCCAGGCTTGCCAATAGTTCCGCAGCTGCCCTATGCCATTTTTAATACTGTATGGTCTTACTATGCAAGCTTTGCCTCGTAAGGCTTCACAAGGTTTGCAGACAGACTGCAAAGTCTCGCAAGGTGAAGCTTATACAGGAAGCACATACAGTATTAAAAATGGTGTCAGCTGCTTACTTCTGCTTTGCAAAGAAACCCCACCACCTAAAAGGAAAAAGAGGGTGGCTAGCACGCTTCTCACTGCAGATCCAAGTTTACAGTATTGTGCACATCAGTATTTGTGGATCCCAAGCTTGCAGCTACAGCAGGCCTGCTGTAGCACCTTTAAGAAACACACCTTTGACACATCCTTGACATACAGTGCTACTCCTCCTATTTAGTGCATTTCTTTGTAATAGGTTATACTCTTCCACTTCCTCATTCCAATCATGGGATTCATCCCACCAGATTTCAGTGATGCCTATTAAATCGTATTTACTTTCCTATGTTCAGAGCTCCAGTTCATCTTGTTTATTTCTCACGTTCTGTGTATTAGTGTCGTTATCTAAGACCATGAGCCATTTTCTACAGCAGATTCTTTGCTGTCGTTTTTTCTGCCCATTGTTAGTTTCCTGTAGTATTGGCTCACTCCACCATCTTCTTATCAAGCATGTCACCCTAGCTATGCACATCATGCATAATTTCTCCCTGTCTGCTATTGAGAACTCAATTAACTAAACATTTTTCCATTACAGCACAGAAGAGGAGAACAACAAAGGACCTGGAGGCCTCTCTCAACCCATTTTCCTCCACCACCCCAAACTCCTGCAGACTGACTACTGACAAAACTAGAAGCTACTGGCATGTTATTTGGGGCTTAATTGGGAAAAATACTATTGACTTAAAATACCATTTGGAGTCTAAACAAGGAGTAAGGATAGCATTGTTTTCTTAAGGCTTCTGAAAGCATGATTCTCCATTTTTGCCAATTCTTTTTAGTGCTGTGGAATTCTAGGACCACAAAGAAGGCCCCTGGCAAGTGCATGCTACCCACAAACTGCACAATTCCTGCTTGTGTCTTCTAGTTACTCCAGTCTTATTTGACTACAATACCTTCACAAGATAAAGTGTGTGGGAAGAAGTCAGAATTACCTGAAGTAGAAGTAGATTCCACAGGCAGAAGAGGGAATAAGCAAATTTTTTTGCCTATTTCTACTCTTTCTACAGATCCTTGTGCCCCTTAAAATCTGTTCTGAAGAGTTGGGAAAGCGTGCTATAAGTGGTAAGACAAATTGGCAAAAATCACTGGGTCCTGGTTTCCTCTTGGGATTCAACCCATAACAACTGGTTGCTATTAATAGTATTTACAAATACTCTACACACTTTTTCATAAGCACTACTGACACACCTATCTTGTTAAAATTGAAGTTTAACACACACACATACACAAAAGAAGAAATCCTCTTCCACAGAGCTCTTATTAAAGAATACTGCAAAGAAATACTATTTAGTAATGTTATAACAAAAGAAAAAATCCAATTAATACACTTCAACATCACAGTCCAAACTGCTGAACAGTAGACAAAGAAGAGAGGTATTCTTATAAATGGATATTCTTGCCTCTTCAGTTCACATCAGTATAAAAGATGAGCGTTCAATCCTAAAAGAAGCAGCAGAAGTCTGATCTTAACAGAGGAAAAGGAACACAGCTGTGCTTTCTCTTTCTAACCCAGTAAGCAGCATTGCTCACTTAAGAAAAGGAACTCAGCTAAGTGCTAAGCTGAGATCTGGCCCACATTCTGTGAAGAGCACATCAAAAAAACCAAGCTGCTTTCTGCTCACTGTTTAATGCTACTGTTGCTGTGTAGTAATAATACTGTCTGACACAGAACTGAGGCGCATACAGAGGCACAGCCCATCACTGCTACAATTTAGGGATCTGCAATAAAGGCTGTTCTAGAGAGCTATTTAACCTAACCACACTTTTATATTTCAAAATGAGAAATTTCTCCCACAGATGTCCTATCCCACCTAACCTCTTTTCCACCTTCCACATCAAGACAGATAACATCAGATAGATACACTTTGTACTGTGCTATCCTCCATACCAGGGTATGCTACCCGTTATGTATGAATCCAAACACAATTTTTCAGATTTAAGTACAATTCTAGCATCTTGATTTTAGTACTCTGGAAGTTTATTTTCTTTAAATGTAAAGGGGACATCTGACCCAAGCACAAAAAGAAATCATGTGTCATATGAGACTCAAGGATGATGAAAAAGCAAACTCTTACTAATCCTTCCTGTGCAGTTAGCCCTCCACATTTTTGGGTTTCACTTTTGTGGATTTTATTATTCACAGATTATTTGCTGTCACCTCTGCTGCCTCCCTATGCCATTTTTAATAGGGACTGCAAGCCTGGTGGGACTGAGAAACTGTGAACAAGGCTTGTAAGTCCCTATTAAAAATGGTGTGGGGCAGCCACGGAAGTGGCAGTAAACCCCACCAGTCACCCACTTCCGCCTTGTGAAGGAACCCTGATGCCTCAGAGTAATCCACGGTGAGTTGAATATAGTGATCATACGTGTGTGTGTGTGTGTGTGTGTTAAATATGGTTTGGGAGGGCCTAGAATTATTCATGGTTTTTCCACTTTCACAGGGGTCCTGTGCCCCTAACCCTAGCAAATGTGGAGGGATGACTATACTGCTTTCGATACCTGGAGGCAGAAACAATATAGCTTTTACACATACATATGTAGAAAGATGCAGTAAAGTTTCATTTTAATTTCATATCATAATTTATTCAATCAATTGTCCAGGACTACAAGATAATGGTTAAGCACAGGATTAGCAGTTGTCCATTTCATTTTGTTTTGTAACTAGGGGCCCCATATATTCAAGCATAACATTTGTGTGGATGAAGACAAGACTTCATCAAGTTTTTCAAGTGTTAATATTGTTACTAGGTATTGGTGCTAGACTACTGGGAACCAATCAACAGCCTGTCTGAGCAAAGGAAATATGCAGACTTTTTTTTAAGTCATGGAGCAGGAGTCCAAGAATTGCACTGCAGTTTTCCTTATGCACTTTTCTTCTTCACAAAAAACTTTTTTTTATTGTGCTTTAGTAGAAGGTCAATGGCTATCATTTCACTACTTGAGCACAATGGTGAATTGAAACAAGAACTCATAGCTGTTTGGACCGACAAAGCTACCAGTATGTCTAAGCCAATAAAGCGATTTGTTCATTAAAGCTACTAATAAAGCAACCTTTTGTTAGTCTATGAAACATCAGAAGCCTCAGAGAATGCATCTAACTGCAATATTTCTGGCTTTCCCACAAACGCTAGAAATGTCTCTTAAAACAAGTTCAAGCTTTACTGTTTGAATTTTTATATAGGTTGAACATGCCAGTTATACTTAATGTTCCTGCTACAGAAAATCAGAAAGCTTTGTAAGAAACCTGCCCAATGAAACCACTACACAATGTCAACATACTATACTTTTGAATATTAAACTGTAACACATTCACGACTGGCCTCTTAAAAAAAAAACAACACCTGGCATCTAGCAAAGAAAGCTTTAACAGCATCATGATGCTACTTGACCAAATTGTGGATGTCTGCTTCCTAGGCAAACAGCCCAGTAAGTGTAACTTACTCAGTTTTGTGGACTCTGCTTATCCTGTATTTGCTGACTCACAGCACAAGCCAATAGAATATACAATATCTAAACCATTTTAAACTTCCTCTGGATTTAATCTAATGTACTCTTTTCCTGAATGTGATGTGCTTTTTTCCCTTTTCATTTCCCCACACCATGCTCAAGAACACATTTAGTCAAGTATTTTTACTTTGTGGATTTTTAAAAGCTCAGCATCATGAATTTTAAGTCTCCATGCCATAAATGAGCATACCAGAGAACAAACTAAGGAGAAAAACAAATATTCTCTTTATATTAAATTTAGATTGTAAGCAATTTTCAGACGATTAAAAATACAGAAAAATGGGAGATTGGATTGAACGATTCCAAATCAATGAATTACGAACATTCTGTGATTCAAAGTGCAGAAAAACTGTATTTCCTTGCTACAAATCTTTTGTTCATTTCTGTAATACATCAACAGGGCCAGTCCTCAGCAAGCTATAATTAAACACATTACTAAGTCTATCCTTCCAACCTCACAATCAAATGTCATGCAGGCCTACATCACAATGTCAATAGACTGACCAAAAGTTCCTAGTTTTATTTTTGAGTGGGGGGAAGGGGTCCACAGAAAAGGAGAGGAAGCAAGAGAACAAAAGAATCTATGAAACTTGACATGTGCAGAATCCAGAAAACTGAAACCAGTACAACTATATTATAGACAACCCTCCATATTTGCAGATTCATGGATTCAACGAACCATGGCTTGAAAATATTGGGAAAAAAAATCCAAAAAGCAAACTCTGATTTTACCATTTTATATAGGGGAAGTCATTTTACTACATCACTGTAGCTAACGGGACTTGAGCATCCACAAATTTTGGTATTCACAGTAGATCCTAGAACAAAACCATAACAGATACCAAGGGCCCACTGTATAACCACATATTGTGGATTAATTCATTCTCATATTACATATATTTACATTGCAGATACTCATTTAAATTCATTATCCTACAACACTAAACAATAGTTTAGCATTATGAGTATGAACCACCAAAAATCTTGTGACTAATGCACTTACTTTTCTCATATGCCAAAATTACAATTTATTTATTTAGAATTAATGCATGCTATAGTTACCTTGAGATAGACCAGCATTAGCTTTCCCATAAGACTATATCTTGTGGGTGAAGTACAGTGTTGAAACGCACCACAGAAAGAACCTAGCAAAACAGTTAAAACGCTCAAAATTAAACCAATCCTCAGTGAGCACAGTCCAATCAAAATAAAATATTTTAAGTTCCCGTGATTTCAATGGACAAATCAAAGATGAATTTAAATCTTTTCTGCTGCAGTAAATTGAACTCACTAGCGCTGGATTGTGTTGTTAGTACTTTACACTGTTTACCTAATATAAGAAAGATTAGCAATAATGAAGTTTATTACAGAGTCCTGGAACAATTTGAAAACTGGTACTGATATTGCTTTCTTACTTTGTCAGAACTTGCAGCTATGTCAGGGGTGCTGAGATGACATACATATACAGAGGGAAGGTGACGGCAGTCAGCCAAGTTATGGCATAAGGGAGCTCCCATGCCCTACCCCCTTCACACACAGGCAATCAATGGCTGTTTAGGTCTGGGAAGCAGAGCTGCACACTGGTACTGTCCAGCTGCTATTCTGCAGGTAGAAGAAAAGTACTGAACAAAAACCGTATGAGATGCATTATTGTCCAACAGACAGAAAAGGATTTATACTTACCTATCCCTTGGTTATGCAAGCACAAGCAACCAAAAGAATTCCAGTAATGCTGTGGCATTACTTTTGGAACTCCTGCCCATTTTGTCAGATGCACAAAGTGGTCACTTTGTAGACCCCATAGTACGAGAAGGAAAAAAGTGTACAGTATTCTTACAAAATAATACGATGGTGGTGGTTGTGTTCCTTCAAGTCATTTCTGACTTATGGCAACCCTAAGGTGAAACCATCACGGGGTTTTCTGGGGCTAAGAGTATGTGATGCACCCAAAGTCACCCAGTGGGTTTCCATGACCAAGCGGGAAATCGAACCCTTGTCTCTCCAGGGTTGTGGTCCAAATCTCAAAGTGCTTCATCATGCTGGCTTCCTATATACAAACAACCACTCCATTATAGACAAGCAAGTGCATCATAATGTTGTGCAACATATGAAATTATACAGTATCAAATCAGATTACTGTATAACTCCAAACAAATCAAGAGTATAAGCATCATATATACCTGACAACAAACTACTGATGATGAACAGGCAAAAATTAAATCAATGAAGCCTATGTACATTTGAGCAGGAACAGTTATTTTCAGTAGAGAACTAGCCATATCCAGAAAATGACCAAAAAAATTCACTATGTCAAATTTCACAGAGAATTCTAATTGGCTGATCTCACATTGGCATCTCATTTCAATCTGTTCAATCTGGTTTTTTTGTTGGACAACGACAATTTGGGTCTGTTGCGAAATATTCTATTAAATTAAAATACTTCCCTAAAAGTTTTCCCAGTATGAACAATATTGGTATCTCTTGCATGTCCAAAATAAGACCAAGGCACTTCATTAAGCCTAACCTTTAATATGTTAATGGACAGGCCTAACTTAGGACCCAAATGCCTATAACATTTTTAAACTGTTACATTAGGCTCAGTCTTGTCACATGCTGTCTTCATTTTTGCTGCTCAAATGTACATAAAACATGTAAGAGTTTGAAAAAAGATAGGTTACATAGCATTCTAGGTTGTTTTGAAGAACTAATCTCTTTTAAATGAAACTATATCTGATTTATAAAAAGTTTTGAGCCACTTCCTGGTATGCATTAGAATGGAACTTCCTAGCTTTGTGAGCAGCGCCACGCAAATGAAAAACTGGAGTCCTAGGAGGTAAACAAGTTGAGAAAAGAATACCTCTGAATGATGTAATACACCTCTTTCATGTATTAGTAGTCCAAAGATTCACACTATTTCAGGGTAGCAAGGCTGAACTGCTGCCCATATTCCCAATGTTTAAATGGCTTCCCTATCCCTGTTCTCAAGATCCACATTACTAAGTGTGTGTGCCCGAACAGGGAAAGTTTGTAGATTTCACTTTTGAAGAACTCTGCACTCATTATTTGGATGCTGGGAGCAGGGGCGAGAAGGTCCTGCGATATCAGAGATGAAGCTAAAAAGATGATCCCTTCGTCTTCCTACACTGTTAATACACAGTTCTAGCTTAAGACTATTAATACATGTGTGGGCTTTAAAATAACTTGCTTCCCATCAAGCACAGAGGACTGTTACATTATGATACACAGCATTTATTCCCACTTCACTATTGTACATAACAATTTTCTTCCCTTTTTTGTGCATGTACACAAGTGTCATGTCCTCAACTTCAGATTTAAGAACAGAATGGGGGCACTTGTACAGCCACTAGTGCAAGATTCATCATGACTATGCTGTGATCCTGAAGAAGGCACTTCTCTCTGTACCCTAGACATAGACAGCTACTGACCAGAATGACTAATTCACTTATCTGACCAAATTCTTTCTAGGCCTAGAATGAATTAAGACATAAAAAATGTATTAATAATTAAGGTTTCAAAAAACTGCTTTTGCTGTGCCTACTCATAGAGGATTTATCAAAGGATCCTGATTGCCCATGAAAACAGACAAAACTGCAAGGAAACAAAAATGTTTTGACATAAAATTTCAGGAATCTGAGGCAAATAAATCACTACATATAAATATTTGACAAGGCATTGCTGGCATCTTTTTGAAAGAAACCAAGAATACAAATGCAACAATATATCCTTTTTAAATATATAGTTTATTCTGACAAGGACAATCCATGAGTTTAAACTAAAGCAAACAGCAGCACCAGTTCACTTATCTATCCATTTCAGCATTTGCCAAATTTCTATCTACCCTATTAATCTCCTACTGACTCCAGTCTACTTGACTGAAAACTCCATCCTTAGTCAAAGCTACATTCCGCAACCTAGCTTCAGTATGAATAGTAGCCATTTGGGGGCCTGTTTTTTATACCTTTGCTCCCTTTCATAATCAACTTTTCCTTTTAGGCCTATCTCAACTCACTGTATATGCTGTTCTTGGCAAACTTCCAGCTTTTCTCTGAAAACAGACTTGGCTGTTCTTTTCCCTCCAGCAAAGTGCTTGAACAGCTCTGGCTTTTTCTTCCTCTGGGAGGAGAGAAGGGTGGCCTATAAATCCAATTTGCCTTGCCTCCTGTAAAGACAAATCCTGAAACTTGAATAAAAACTCAGAGGAAATTCAAAAATCTTGAAGAAAATAACATGGCTAAAAATATTTCTAAGGTGTTTCTTAAAGCAGGGATAGAGCACAAGTGCTTCATATTGTGCTATTATGAGAACAAAAGGGAGCCATTAAACCCATCACTAATGCACAAAAGGCAAAAGCTTTAAAAGATAAGAGAAGGAACTTACTCACACACATAGGAAACAGGTAAGACCCAATACACATTCAGCAGTAAATAATACCTGCACTACCCTGGCCTCCACAAACATGACAGTGACCAACTGGATATATACTTCATATATACTTATGCTCTAGAGAGCAGCATGCTCTCCAGGACTCTGTGAAACCTGTTTTTGAATGCCCAATCAGCCACTGAAACATAATAGAAGTAGCGTAGCAGAATTTTCTTTCCCCCAGGTGACTAGCTGGCATTTTCTGTGAAAGCGTTTGGAAGCATAGCTTGCTTAAGATTTTGAAAACAACCTTCACTTACAAAGTTAATACTGGAATAGTAATTGGTAAGCAATACTGTCCTACAAATTACTCATAAGCAAGGCCCACTGATTCCAATGTATGTTCACAGCTGCAACCTCAGATCACTAGTCTGTCAGCATTATTGATCTCTCCATTAAATTATCTCTGATAAGCTTCTAAGGGACCCAAAGACTCCCTGAACAAAACGTAATTGACTTGGTTAATGTGAGTGATCACCTTAACCCCTATGCATCTCTTATTGTCAGAGATCAAATTGACAACAACTGTCTAAAGCTTTAATACCAATCACCTTTTGACTTGATCAAGTGGAAGGACTTTTCCTTAATCAGTTTGCCATTATTAAATCAAAATCACTATTAAGTTTGAATAGCTAAATTAAAATCTAAGCCACAAATACAAAATATTTTAAATAAGGTTTTCATACAGTTCATTTGTCGTCATCACAGTGCCATACATGAAAGTGCAATGAGGGACAATGTTGCAATTTCAGTTTCATACAGATGTTATTATCTTCAAGGTTTGGGGTTGATTTTTGTGATTTGTTGCCTTACTGTTGACTGCCCCAAGGGCACTAGATCCTAGCTGATCTGGAAGCTAAGCAGGTACTTGGATGGAAGACCACCAATGAATACCAGACACTGTGGGCTGTATTTCAGAAGAAGGAACTAGATGAACCACCTCTGACTATTCCTCGCCAAAGAAAATCTTATGAAATTGATGGAGTCACCGTACGTTGACAGATGACTTGAAGGCTTATATATCTAGACTACAGTGAACTCTATTAGGGGTTGGGATGCATGACCCCCCACAAAAGTGGAAAAAAGTGAATAAAAATTAAAAAATCACATTTTTTAAACCTGAGAAAACCTCTAGGAATCTCTAGGTCCTCCAGTGTGATTCTATGGTCAACATTCAACAGAAGCAGGCCACAGAGTCATGCTGGAAGACCTAGCAGTGCCTGGAAAAATGTTCTCTCTAGGAATCTCTAGGTCTGCCAGCACAACCCTATGGCCCCTTCCAGTAGAAGTGGACCACAAAATTGAGCTGGAGGACCTAGAGATTCCTAGAAAGAAAATATTTTTCTGTCACAAGGACAAAGAGAGTAAGAATTTTTTAAACAAATTAAATTACCCACAATTAATCAAATCTGTGAGTAGTGAACCCACAAAAGTGGATGGCCCACTGTACTTATGAAACTTCCCCAGAGTTTGCTGTACACAAGCACTCTCAGTAAAGTTAAAGGTGGATGGGGAGGGGGGGGGAATTGGCATATAAAAATACTGAGCTACCTGCAGCCCAGCCCTTGAAATTTACTAAGTGTTTTATGGAGAGGACAACAGCAATATTTGGCTCTTCTGGTAGATATTAACTAAATGTATATCACTGCTTTATAAGAAACTGTTAAATCAACCAAAGTTTCCAAATATTCTCCTTGCATTAATAATATGGCTGGAAGAAGCTTTTCTTTCTGTAACTTCTGCTATGATTTAAGGACCACTGTGCTCCATCACAATCCAGATAATATCCTTCTTTTGCCCAGTAAAACATAAAGCATCAAAAAAAAAGAAGAAGAAGAAAACATGAACTCAACTGCAAAAAAAGACAATGAAAATGATCGCAACAGCAAATCAGAATGGAATCTGGCTAGATACATAAAATAAAATGCTTTGGAGTCCCATGCTTCCAGTATCAGATAGCCATGTTCCCAAGCTGTAAAAACCTCTTACCTTAGCTACCTATACTAGAGACTCCCCTCTACAACAAGATATTTACAGCTTATATTTGTCCTGTTAGCTTAAAACAGTACAATCTAGTACTTTAATTTCTCTAACATCTTATGTATATGAAGACCTTGAAAAAAATGTAAATATTCAGGGAGGATTTTTTTTTTCATTTTTTCTAAAGCTTTATTTTATGGAAAAATCAAAAATAGTTGGATTGTAGAATATTTTATTGCAGAATGATGGATTAAGTAGTTAAGACAAGATGTTCATACATTTATTTACTTCACTATGTAGCAGATAGACTTTTATGCCAGAATATATGTACCAGTGTAAGTCAAAGTTGTTTCTAAGTCAGTGCTAATACATGAGCCACCAGCTGCTGGTCCACTGCAGATTTCCAGGAAAGAAAAGATACCACTATAGTATTGGTCCTGATACATTAGGGGAAAAAACAGCCTATTCCTCCACATCAAATAGCCTGAGAAGAACTAATGTACAGAATCAGATTACTGTAATTCCTGGTCCTAGATCCCTTTTCTCAGTTCTTTTTATGGGAATGAATGCTTTATGTCTGCTTAACATTATGTAGAGAAAGACAAAATGATTTTCCTTGTTTCATTACTATTGATGGTTTGATTCTTATAAACTGGCAAAATCAAAGAGGTTCCTTACAGTTCAAGTGTTTGTTACAGTTCAGCACCTTGTAGTTTCAACTGTAAGAAGAAACAAGGTTTACAAAAGTAAATTCAATTTGTAAATAAACTGTACTTTTAATATACCAAACATGATAATTGTATGCCAAACTAAGACATTCATAAAATGTGTCATACATTCTTAAAGGAACAATGTAAATTTCAATCTGTGAAGACTACTAATATTGACTTTTCCTCTTTAAAAAGTCCTTTTTTTCCTATGGCTTAAAAATCCAGACATTTTACATCTCCAGATATACATTCAACAGTATGGTATCAGACATCAGAGCTTTACCATAGAGCAAAGCATCCTGTTGAAATAACTTAAATACTATAGAAAAACAGCAAAACAAATACATTTTGCCCCATTTTTACATGTGTATTCTTTTTTAATTTTTTTTATTGATTATCAAGAACAGAACAGAAAAGAAAAATATCACTTGATACTCATAACAGTGGGAAAAAAAGGAATTTCAACAAAAACAAGCTCACATTGTTATTTCTCTCCAATTCCATTATAATCAAATACTTACTAAACATATTATACATCATACTACTTATATACTTTTATTACCTATTTCTAGCTCTCATTCTCATTATACTCATTATAATAATTTCATTCTTAACTCTATACTTTTCAATTACATTTAATCTATTACTATTGCTAAATATGATTTTATTTCTAAACATATCAAACTATTCCTAAAAGTGAACCTACCACCCAGAGCCAATTATGTTTCAACATACTCCACCTTCCAGAATTGTAATTCTTCTTGTGGAGATATGACACCTTCTTCTTTTATTAAAACCTTTTCCACAAATATCTTCCAAATTGCTTCGAATTTACATGTGTATTCTAACAGTGTCTTTAATTATATGATTACATATTTCTTTAAGTCATACGTCCTATCTTTTTCAGTATTTAAGATAGCAATTTTCTATGATCAGATGTATACATATATTAAGATGCCTCTTTGTTTCTACAGAATGTGATAGCCATGGAAACTCTTGATAAAAGATGATGAATTCTATTTTCCAACAGTTCAAGACACACTGAGAGAGAAAGAGAGAGAGAGAGAGAGAGAGAGAGAGAGAGAGAGAGAGAGAAACGAAGTAATTTTAAAACAAAAGGTGGTTCCACTTTTGACCTTGATTTGTCAGTCTTAAAAATAACCTAAGTTTGTTTTATGTAAGCAAGTGAACACTAAGTTCATTACTTAAGCAAACACAGGCAGATCTAATTTAACAAAGTCTTTCACACATACCATCTTTTTAACAAAGTCTTTTTACATCTGCAGCCCTCCTTTTCCCTTTGTTCTGTGTCTATCTGGAAGCTTCTATAGCAGTATTCGCACTGGCAAGACAGCAGGTTGGTGAAACACAGATTTTCAGTACAACATTGAAGCAGCATATCTGCAGTAAATAATGCAATAAAGCTTCAAATGGAAAGGATGGAATTCAAATCTAGCTGATTCTATTAGAACTGTGTGTGCCTGCCTAGGACAGGCAAGGTAAACAACAGCTCCTTCAGAATCGCTCAGTGAGTATGCATGAACAGCAGAACAGAGAAAAGAGGAAACAGATAAGCCTGCTTCACCACTTACCCCACAGCACAGATCTGCAAGTTTGGGCACCAAAATGGGAATTGTTAGAAAAGTAGGCACTGGTGAAAGAAAAATATATCCTTGGATGCATTTTGGAAGAAGCTTTCAAGTGGTCTCTAGAGGTTTCAACGTGATTTGATTTACTTATCTAAGACTTATCTCATCTGGCTTTTCATTTCACATTTTCATATTGCTAGTTCTGAATAAAAAGTATGTTGAAACATGTTGAACTTCTATCCTTTGTGTGTGTGTCACTGTCAAGGTGTGTGTGTTAGAACCTACCCCTATTCTTTTCCTGTAATTTCCATTTCTGGCACCAAATTTTCTGTTAAAGTAACACCCAGAGAGACTTCTTCTTTAACTGAGGTATACGTATAATGAAAATTCATATACTATTCACATATTTTGAACACATATGAGTGACATAGTTTTTTTGCATAGAAGTTAAACAAATACAGGCAGATAATGCCATTTACTGATTGGTTCCACTTATGTTACATCTTTTTTCTGACCCCACTATCTGCAAAGCTAAAATACTTTAGATCATGAAACTTAAGCAACATGTCGTCATCTTAAAAAAATCCAGTTTGGTTTCTGTTGCTTTGCTTGACCTGCCTTCACTCTCATTCATGCATAAAACTGCTAATTCAGTCAATTTCTAAACTGCCTCACAGTATTTCAAGAACTTACGGGATGGTATAAAAACAAAAAAGAAATAAAATATAGTGTCCATGCGAAATCATAATTCTTAAGATATACACGTAAAATAAAAAACACTAGAAGTCCATGTATCTATTAATAAAATCAGAAAAACACCAACTGAGCTAAAAAGGCTGAACTAAAATGGATTTAATTGGTATTGCTGCCACTTGATATATACAAGATATTCAACACTGTGAAGCTGCAAAACAGTTTTACTGGAGCACAGACACTATGTAAACAAAAATAAACTGGCATTTGTGGGCTGGGTAAGTATCCACTCCCTTGGCTGAAACACACTTAAATAAGCTCTGGTGCAACCTACTGGTCTTGAAACCAAAAAAGTAGTAGATTCCATGGATACAATTCCAATGGACCTCAGAACAAATGCATCACCCAAAGTTTTCGGGACACCTCATCTACACAAACTGCATCATGAAGACCAAGCAGCTATCCAAAGAAAGCCAGGAAAAAATTATACAAAAGCACCATTCACGGATTATTTTCTAAAAATCCCATAGTATGAACATTCCCCAAAGCACTGTTAAATCCATTATTACAAAATGGAACAAAACTAGCTCATCTACAACTCTACCTAAAACAGACTGCCCATCAAAACTCAATGACCCTGTAAGGACATTAGTCAGAAAAGCAACCAAGAGGCCAATGATAATCATGAAAGAGCTAGAGAGATCCACAGCGCAGAAAAAAGAATGCATCCATGGGACAACTATCACCCAAGCACTCCAAAGAGTGGTGAGAAAAAGGCAATTGATGAAACAAAAACATATCAAAGCCTGTTTGGAATGTGCAAAATGACATGTGGAGACACAGAAAACATGTGGGAAAAGCTGATGAGACCAACACTGAATCTTTTAGCCCTGTTGCAAAATGCAACATGTGGGAGAAAGCCAACAGTGTTCATTGCCTCAAGAATGCCATCAAAATGCATAGTGAAGCATGGTGATACCAGCATTGTGTTGTGGGGATGCTTTTACTTGACAGAGATTGGGAACCTGGTCAGGACTGAGGGCAAGATAGATGGAACCAAACACAGGACAAATTCTAGGGGAAATTATTTCCGCCTGTAAGGATCGTGGAAACGTCAGTGCAATTCATCTTCCAGTAACAGCATGACCCTAAATGTATGACAAAAGTAATACTGGGTATGTGTGTGTGGTTCTAAAGAAGCTGGGTGTCTGTGTATGGTTCAGTTTAAAGCTAGATCTCCATCCAACTGAGAATCTGTGGCACGACTTGAAAGTTATTCTTATACGATTCACATTCAACTTGAGAAACGTACAACAATTTTGCCAAGAAAAATGAGCAAAAATAAAATTCAGATCTGCAACACTGAAAGAGACTTATACAGGGAGACTCATGAGTATTAATTGCTACCACCGGTGTTCTACTTATTGACTCAGAATGTTGAATACTTCAGGAACCAACAAATATTAGTTTGGTTTACTTAACTTTTGTGTTGCTGTAAAACTATTTTGCAGCTTCACAGAACATCGTACATACATAAAGCGGTAGCAATGCTAGTTAAATCCATTTTAACTCCAGGTTGTAACACAACAAAATGTAGAAGAGTCAAAGGGAGATAATACTTTTACAAGACATTGTACGTCTCCTGGCAGTTCCCCAACAAAACTAGCCACTTGGAACACATGTGAAGATAGAATTTTAAGTGTACTAATCTGAGAGTAACTTCTACTCAACTCAGAGAAAAGCTTACTTTTAAAAACACAGGACTATGACTGTGAAGAAAATATATGAAGTTGCCTTCTTCCACTGTTCCAGGTCAGGAGCGGCAACTTCCATGGTGTTGCCATGCGGCTCTGGAGAGCTGTACCCCCGCTGTCAGCACACATGTCATTCCACCTTCTGAATTTTGGGAGGTTCGGAGGGTTACCCCAAAAAGGCCAATAGTGCCACCCAAGTCTTCAAAAAGAGCTATACAGGAGCAAAAAAAATGTGATGTCCCCAAGCCCCTGAAGACATGCCAAAAATGGACAGTAACAGCACCATTTACAAGATTAGGAAGCGCTACGGGCCTTTCTGGAGGAAAAAAAATATCAGTCTCTTAATAATAACTAGGGAGTTGAAACAAGGAGATCATGAAAAAAAATGGTTGTATTAGGCCTGCATGCAGCCTAAAGATCACACACTGACTACTCCTGCTCTAGCACATTACTCCTTCTTCTCTGCCCAGCAGTACCTGATCAAGCTGTAAAGCAGGAGGTCTTCCCCAACATTGCTTCTTCAAACACTTATCACTTAGGCCACGGATCAAACCTGGGACTTTAATCCAAGCATGTCGTCTACAGAGCTATGCAGGAAGCAGTTTATGTTTCTGATTCCTGAAGTGATTCCAGCAGTTTTAATCTTACAAAAACAATACTTCTTTTTTGCCGTTTATGGTTAAGTGCTTAAAGCTGCCAGAATCACATGGTGAGCCATTCACTCACTCAAACTGCTTGCCATGTGGAGCTGCTTTCCAAATGGCCGTGTTTCAAACAGTCACCCACAGTTAGTTATATTGCTATGTGAAAACAGCCGCATGTTATGACCACCATTCAGAGGCTCTTTCAAGAAACTTTAATGTGGCATGCATATCCTGTCAAGCAGCTCTTCACCAGATATTCACCATTACTTCACAGTGCATTAACTAGGGAATTTACTTTCACAAGATGCATTAACAGCTTGGATATAACACAGTGAATACAGCCTATGTTGATGGTTATTAAAAGAAGATTAGAAAATTGATGGAAGCTATCAATGGCTACTGTCAAGATAACTATAGATTACCTCCAGAATCAAAAGCTGCATACCTTTAAATATTAGCAACTGGGAAATGCTGGCAGAGGATAGTATTGAACCTCATGTTCTGCTTGGCATTTTGTTGGACACAGTGTAAACAGAATATCAGCCTAGGTAGGCCTTTCACCTGTTCCAATATGACCGTTAAGTTATTGAGCACTGCGCACATGAATTTATTCTCATGCCTGGGAATATTAACACATTGCTTCTTCCTCACCACTACTACTATTTTCTCAAACCATTATAAAACTTCAATGCCTAACAATGAACAGACAGAACGATCACTGAAGCAGAGAAAGTAAAACATGATCCAGTGTAATTCACCACAAATAACACTTGACCAATAAATTAATATACTTTGCATTATATACATCAATTTAACTGCAGAATACAGATTTCTTAACACTATAATTGTAAGCTGTCTCATACCAAGAAAAATGTCGGAGTGATATAGACATCATCTTTAATATCTGAGCCTACCTCATCACATATGTCTTTTTTAACCAATGAAGGTTAATGCCAGTATAATTGTATTAGGTCTTCATGTCAGTGGAGAAGCCTTTGTTGTTCCTACCACAGAAGACCATCACTGTTGTGTGTGTATGTGCCTTCAAGTCACCTGCTGACTTATGGTGACCCCATGAATTTCACAGGGTTTTCTTAAGCAAAAAATACCCAGAGATGAAATATAGCCTGCTCTTCTTTAAAATGCTGTTGAAACCACTGCAGGCATAACTTGGTGGAAATTATTTGGTTGACAACACTCACTAGTTATCCACTTTCCAAAATCAAACGTATCAAAGGGAAAGGCAAGGTGCAAGTTCATGGATAACTTCTGAGAAAGGGGAAAATCTAGACAAAGGCATGGCTGAACAAAGGAGAAAGAAGAAAATAAGGACAAAGACTAGTAAAGAGCTGGCAGGAAGCACCCTGAAAGAGGAGGATTTAAGATATATTTCCAAACCACTATGTGCACTAACATCCCCTACTCTGCTACCTGCTGGGAAGAAAAACTTCTTCGAAACCATGCATACCATAAGAGGTCAGAATACATAGGCAAAATACAAGATACCACAAATTAGATACATGAGTTACTTCATGCAGCCTTTTCTTGTTCAAGCATATGTCTCCCACCAGAAAAATATAAATGATGAGAGTATAAACTAGACTATGCAGAGCTCCATAGAACCAAAGCCACTCTTAAATTAAAAAGGAGTCTTATGCTACTTTAAATGTTAATAAATATACAATGGCCTAAGCTTTCACAGTCTATGCAAGTTTACTCCATCTAGACCACATGTGTCAAACACAAGGCCCCTGGCCAAATCCAGCCCGCCTGGCCATTTCATGTGGCCCTCGCACCTCTCCTGCATCTGCGACTCTCCCCACCACCACCTGGCAAGCCTGGGGGCAGAAAGGCATAGAGAGGGACTAGGGAGCAGAAAGTGCCACACTTTGGATATACTGACCAATTCTATTGGTACAGGGACAATAAACTACAATCAAATAGCCCCAAAATGTCCAAGAAAAAAAAGTTGATGCAGAGGGAAGGCAATTTAAAAACCAGTAATATTCGAATGCAGAGGCAATTATTTAATATGATAAAAGAGTAGATACATTTATATAGCCTTACAGATACAACCGGCCCTTTGAGGGCAACCATCATGCTGATGTGGCCCAATGTGAAATTCAGTTTGACACCCCTGATCTAGACTGTTATTTTGCTTTGTTTTCTGCAATCACAGGTACCACTCCAGAAATTCTTATATTAAGAGGTAAGAAATACTTGAAAAAATCCAAGAAGGAGACGCATGGTTCATCCACAAAAAATATACACAATAAATGCATCTGGTGGGTCTTGGAAGTGCCATTCAAAGTTCCCTTCCAGTTGTTTTTTCCTGGGGGGAAAAAAAACCTAGAATCCCAACATACAGGAGAATCTGCAATGCACCTTCTCTAGGCAAGGTTCTGGAATGTGTGCTGGCCTTCCAGCTCCACAGGTTCCTGGACAAGCTGGATTCTCTAGGTCCATTTTAATGTGGCTTTAACCCTGGTTATGGGATGGAGAAGGGTTTGGTAACCTTGGTTTAAGTCTTGTGCCAGGAACTGGACAGGGGAAATGTTTTCCTATTGCTTCTGGTGGATTTCTTAAGTAGCTTTTGATACCACAGCACATGGTACCCTTCTGGGCCACACTGGTTTCACCCCTTCTTTATGGGATGCACAGAGATGTCACTAGGAGATGACTGTCCAACACCCTGGCTGTTGGCCAGAAGGGCCATTCAGGGCTGAATTTTGTCTCCACGATGTTTAATATAAACATGAAACAAATAGGAAAGCTCTGGAGTTCTGCGTCACGAGTAAGATGATGACATCTCTGCTTACCATCAAATTCCAACTAATCTGTTTTGGTATGTTGTCAGTTAATAATGGACTAGACAAGGAAAAACAAACTGAAGCTTAATCCAGGCAAAACAAAGGTGATCCTGGTGAGTTAAAAGGCAAATCAAGGGGTAAGGATTTAACCAGTGTGGGATGAAGTTACACTTCTTATGATATCTCAGATTCATAGCTTCAGTGTACTCCTCAACACAACAATGAGCTGGGAGACCCAGCTGTCAGTGGTGGCCAGGAACATATTTGCACACTTAAAACTGGTATGCCAATTGTACTGTTCCTGGAGATGCAAGATCTAACCTTGATGATACATGCAGTTTGTCGCATCCTCTTTGGATTACTGTCTAAAGGGTACTCTTCACACAGCTGCTTTTGGAGATTATTCAGAAACTTCAGCAGATTTGAGATGGTTACAGGGACATTGTAAATTCCATATCACAAATGCTTCACAGTCTACCAATCTCAAGTTTCTACACAGTGAATTTTTCCAGGGTTTTTTTTGGGGGGGAGGGGGGTCTTCAGGAAAAAAGACTGAAAAATGCAATACTACCATCTCTGAAATATTAAAAAGTAGAATTTATAATTTGTATAATTACAAACTGAACTTACTTTTTAAAACCTTTATCCCTTTGCTACAAATGGAGGTAAAACATCCTAAATTATGAGGAACACCTAAACTATAAGACAACTCTTCATTTTTACCTGTTAGCAAAGCAGCCAAGAAAAGCACCCCAATAAAAACAAAAGAGAACATCAACTTTATTAAGTGAAAAAAATATTTTTCTCTTCCTTGTCCCCATTTTCCATAGTGTCAAGCGGCTATGACATATTCATTTCCACAAAAACAATTGAGAATAGGAAACCAAGACCAGAAATTGAAAGGATATGATACCAAAAATAGTCTTTAGAAATTATTTTGGTAAATATGTGAATACCTTCAATTAAACATTTTATTCATTATTCTAAAAGAAAATATACCATATTTTCAACTTTTCCAGAATAAAAGGCTTCACAGAAAAAACAGGGGAAAATTCCTTTTTTAAAACTGAATAGCTTATTGAATTTTTGAATATTTGAATTTTTAAAAACTTTCTACTACAAATTATTTTAGTTGTATCCTTTTGAATTATGTTGTAAACTGTGCTTAGGGTCCATACTGGGAGAAAAGTGGGATATAAATTAAACACATAAATGCATGTTAGCATCAGTCTATGAGCAAAGCTCTGTACATTATAAGATTGTATATCAGCCTAATGAAGCATGACATATAGTAAGACAGCCTGATGGCTTAGTGAATGCAAACTTGATTACTAAGATGTGACTTGCAACTGGCAGTACATTTCCAGTATAGTCATAAGACCTCAAAAACTGCACTGTCCACTACATACCCCCAGGCAGTAAGCGACCTAACCACAACCAGTTTTTTACACATCTACTGTGCACAGTACAATTACACCAAAAGAAAATGTGTAAAACATTTGCATCATTGCAAATGTTGAACTCTAAAGCAGCAGAATGTTTAAAAACTTTCCAATGGTTTCACCATAATAAAATGAATAAGAAAAGTATAAGTTAGCCAGAAGAACAAAGTATACAAAAGGAGAGAAAACAAACCATTCCTGACCAAAATCAGACAAAACCCAAGAAGCAGTGTTGTCTTGGCAAAACACACTGGAAAATGTTTAAATGAAGATGTTAACATCTGCTGTTAAGATAAAAAAGAAAAATAGTGGAATCTGTAAATAATTAAGAATTAATGCATGAGACAAATTTGCTGGAATTAAACCACATGTGGGCAGAACACAGATCTGGATCTATTTGTAGATCTCTGGAAGATTTCTAATAGGAGCAAAGAATTCTGACTCTTGAATAAAACTGCCCTCAACCCTAGATTATACTATTCAGATGAAGGAAGCTTGGGAAACAGGCAAAGATTTCTGTCGAAACTGAATTCCATTCCGTTCTAATGCTGGCAAACCGCAGAGTTCTGTATTCCTTAGTTCTAAGTATGTCTTGCACACCAAGCTCTGTTGGTAGATTTCAAGATAGTAGTATAGCAAAACCTGAAGTTTAGTCACCTATATTTCAAGATATATGACCGTAATTCACATTCTACCCAGCCTTGCAGTCACCACTGTGAAGACAAGAAAAGTCCTCTCAGACGATATACACAAACTCTCAGACTATGCAATCATAACTTCAGTTGGTTGTCGTCTGCATCAAAGATACTGTACTCAGAGTCTACCAGGTATGAACTAACCAAATTCACAATCAATAATATTCTAGTTTCTCATGAACTAAGTGCATTTTAGAACGCTGTCTTCAACTTAAAACTAAATATAACCAAACATTGCTGATTTTAATGAAACTTTCTTCCAGTGATTAGGACTTAAGAGCAGAGGTGGCAATCATACAATCCTCCTGATGTGGTTGGACTGCAGTGGCCAGTAACGCTAGCCAGCATAACCAATGGTGAGAATGCTAGGAGTTGGAGTACAAAAACAGCCAGAGGGTTGCACGACTCCCACCTTTGATTTAGAAGGTTATCAATTCACTCTGGTTTATTTTGAAGTCCACTGTGTTCTATGACACTGACTCCTATGTACACGTAGATTCACAGCAATGGAACATCTAACAACACAATGCTACTTTGATTTAATTATTTATTTGTGTTTAACCTTTCTCCTAGTCCAGGATCCAAGGTGGCTTACAACTCAGTCTTGGTTTCGACAGGATCCAAGTATCAGTTTGAAAGAGAAGTTGACCATTTTGCCACCAGCCGACGATTTGCGTACATAGATACTGAATATCTCCTGATACAAGCTTATAAAAGTAACAACACTAGTGCAATAAGCAGTTCCACAGGATCCTGGTCTATATGTGTATACCACTGCAATTTATCCGCTTTCTCCTAACTCACCTAGACTTTAAGGCAATGGATAAGGATAGTCAAACATTCAAAAACACAGGACAATCCATTGAAATCAGATATAACTACAGAACCAAAGGTTATACTAGCCACAAAGAATATTCTGGAACGACATTTTTATTTTTTTAAAAAAAGGGGGGGGGATAAATTACACACCACACAATCAGCCTATGTATTCAAGACTGTCTTCAAAGCATCTCCAAATCATTTATAACTTTCAGGACAGTTTATTGAAAGCTGGGGGTAATGCTCAACTTTAAACTACACTGAAAGTTAATTTCCGATATAAGTTGATACAGGTTTCCACTGTAGTTGCATAGGTTTATATAAGTTTCTGCTATAGGTTTGTTTGGGTTTTTTTTTAAAGGAAGCTCTGTAGAACGTCCACAAAGAGATCTTGGCCTTTCAAGCATTTGGATACCCAGAATGACCGAATTAAGTTCTACCCTGGTCCAGTCCAGTCGTCTAGTCACTTCAAGACTAATCAATGCCCGCATGGCGCCGGGACCAGAATGTTTCAACTACTTTCTGTTGCTGAGAAAAGGAAAGTTTCGGGGGGGGGGGGCGGGGAGAGAAAGAAACAGACTCCGGGAGCAAATACGATGTCCGGGCTCATTCGATTGGCTCTCTCGGCCAGTTCTGTTCTCATTAAGCTATCCAACAAAGCCATTTAAAGTCCCCTCAAGACACACCAATCGTTTCCGTCCGACCCCCAGAGGGGCGGGGGAGCGGGGAGATTTCCCGGCCGCGGCTGAAAGGGAGGGTCGCTTAGCGCAGCAGACCGTGCAGAGCGCCCGGCAACGTGAGGCGCATATGAAACGAGCGGCAGAGGCTGCCCTTCGCACCCCACGACGAGCACAGCAGCGGCATCCCTCCTCCAGCATCCCTCTGTCCCCCCTCCCCGCCCCACAAAAGAGCGGAGGAGGAGGAGGAGGAGAGTCTCCCGGTCCACGTGCACCGCCTGGAGGGGCCGCAGAACTGAGCCGCTGCCGCGGATCAGACCGAAGGCAGCCAGCCCACACCCCTTCCCCGACATCGAGGTTACTCACTTCGGGAGCGAGAGCGACAGCAGCTGGAGCGGCGGCGGCGGCGGCGACGCCCGGCTGGCTTTCCTGCCGTCACCGCAGCAGACCGGGGACTGAGACGAGCGCGCTGCCGGAGCCGCCCCTCCTTCACGCTGCCGCGTCGCAGCCAGAACCGAGGGGACGGGCAGGGCCGTCCGATACGACCGGGAGTCGTCGAATCGAGGACCGGCGGTGGGCTCCCTCGGAGGCGCACGGGGTGAAGGCGTCCAGGACGGGTCGCTCGAAAGCTCTCTCCTTCGGCTGCTTCTCGGAGGGGCTCAGCAACAGCTGCGCGCCCCAGGTGGCCTCACATAAGGCTGCCGCTGCCGCCACCGCCACCTCCTCCGCCACCACAGCGCTGCCCGCCGCTGCCCCCCGGGGCCGGTCCGGCCACCCCCGGCCTCGGAGGGGGGGGCGGCGGCGAGTGGGTCGGCCCGCGGCCCCAGTCCGGCTCTGGCTCTCATACACCCTCCCGAGTCCCTGCCGTGAGCGCTGCTAGGGCCCCAGCCAGGCGGAGGCGGCGGCGGCGGCGGCGGCAGCGCGGAAGCGGAGCCGGACGGCCAGGCTCGGCGGCGCTCCCGCCCCGCTCCCAGGCATGTGGGTGACTGAGTCTCCGCGAGGGGTGCGAGCGCTCCGCCGAAGAGGGGCGGGAGTGGGAGAGCGTGTGCGGGACGGCACGGGCCGCTCCTGCCCCTCGAGGAACGGGGGGAAAGCGGGAGAAGCCACGGGACAGTCCGGGTGGCAGTCGCGCGCCGGAGTCGCTCGCTTTCTGTCCCTCACACACAGAGTCCGCGGTAGGAGGGAGGAGAAAGAGAAGGGACGGCCTGTCGACGGCGGCGCGGAAAAATGACACAGGCCGTAACCTGGCAACAGGAACCCTCTCCACCCGCCCCCTTTTTCCGTCACGAGGCGGTGACGTAAGAGGTTGCGTCTCAAGGAGCGTCGGCCGAAGCCTTTTTGGCTCCCCTGTACAGGATAGATCAAGACGCCGGTGTAAACCGATTGGACCAGATAACTGCGGCGAGCCAATCCCGTCACGTAGCTTTGGCGCAGGCGCAGGCGCAGAATTTGGACGCGGGGTAAAGATTAACCGTTTCGGGGCGTGCCCGGTTCGCTGGCGTTGAGAAGGCAGCTGATCGCCCTAGATGGGGTTTTTTTTTTAATCAGGCGGGAAGGTGTTGGACTGCCACTCCCATCATTCCTAGCCAGCACAACCAACGGCAAGGGACCATGGGAGTTACTGTCAAGCAAGACCTGTGTGGCTCCAGGTTGCTCCCTGATGGAGTAAAGGTCCGCAAAGACTCCAGCGTGGTGTAAGGCGGCTTCCTCCGTTCTTAAGAGTCTCTGCGCGCACCGCCCCCCCCATCTTACTCTGAGCCAAGCGAGCGAAGACAGAAGAGCTTGTCATGTGCTGTGTCTGAAGCGAGCAGCATGAAAAACGAGCATTATTACAAAGCTCGGAAAGTTAACTTTTAAGACTGGATGTCATGACAGGCAGGAGCTGTCCGTAACTGAGCAGCGATGGGGCGATCTCAGCGAGCCTGTGTCAAGCATTGCAAATAACGTTTTTGAGACTCGGTGGCGTTTGTATTCTTACAGTTTTTACTATCTGTTGCCTCAAGTATTTTAGTGGCATGGCAAGTCACAGCTGCGATCAATAAATAACATAGGATTTTAAATTGCGGGTGTTTTACATTAAATACAACATTTAAAATAATGTTGAATTATAATAAAGGTACTCTTATGTTTCAAAGAGAAGATGGTGCCAACAAAAGAAGAGCTGGAGACTGAAACAAGAGCTGGAGACTGAACCTGCTAAATTAACTTTACTCCGTTTGTCTTATAGACAGCTATTATTTTAAAATATTTTTATGTCACCTTTGATAATAGGGTGGTGTGCAAAGTGTATCCTGATAAAATATACAATAAAGCAAGATGAGATACAACATTGAAAGACAGGGTATATGTAAAAGGGTAGCATTAACCAGCTTAATAGGCCAGTTTTATGCCTGAGCAAACCCAGCAAACTATGGATTTAACATGTTAATGAAAACAACATGTTGTCCGTTACATCTCCATGTGGAGGATGGACCATAATCAGGAAACTGCAACATATGAAATGTTGCAATGGTGCTTGAAAAAGGGTGTTGCCTAATTACCTCAAAACTGGAACAGGCTGATATTGAGAGTTAGCAGATGTTTCTGATGCTAATGATTTACATTTTTGGATGTCTTTTTCTAAAAAAAGATGCAAGGGCCAACATCCTGTTAGTGTTATATCCAAGCCTAATTCAACCTTATGCTTGCAAATGTATTGTTCTGGTCATTGTGAAGGTTTATATTCCCTTTCTTTCTCTTCAATGACCAAAACCTTCCATCCTCAACTCAGGGGGGAAAATGGCTTTCAGGGGGAAAAGGCTTTTAAAGAAACTATTTATTTATTTATTTTAATTTCTCCCCAAGCCTTCACATCTCTAGTGAGGAGCACTTCTGTATTTTGCTAGGCAGTTCTTCCAATCCAGACATCCACTGCCTTGTCCAGACTGTTGTCAAAGTTTTAGCAGGTTGGTCCTTGCCAGGGCTTGCGGTCTGCTAGCACAGCCTGAAGAAGAGAGGACAGTTCATAGCTAAACTATATCTTTGCTGTATAGATTAGAAATACACAGTTCAAATACACCAAAGCAAAACAACAACAATACTTATTTCTTACCCGCCTCTCCCGTGGAGAGAAGTGGGGAGTAACAATAGATTAAATAACAGCTAAAAAGAGAACATCAATTAAAACAGTAGTTAAAATGCATATCATCTTAAAAGGAAAACAATTACAAATACCTAAAAACAGATAAACAAGGGATAATACAAAATGACATCTCCCTCTAAACAAATTAGAGGGATGCTCTCATGGCCAAACATTAAGCAGATGAGAACCAAGAAAATGGCCTCGTTTTTGGTTTTTGGAAGATGCCCTTTTTATCCTGGCAAGCCAGTTTCCCAATTCTAAATACGATCTAATTGAAATATGGCAATGTCCAGTCAAGAATATACCCATGCAATGTTATGTGCACCTGTCATTTTCTCATCTACGCCAGCACAACATCCAGCTGGGCCTGTATGTGCCATCATATATGTAGGCAATACCATCCAGTGTAGATAAGATGCTTTGCAGATAACAATGTAATGCCCTGCCGCATTGTTTCCCAGCCTGGAGTACATGTACTGGTAAGTACCAGTAGTATGTACGGGTACACAAAAAGGAGAAATTGAATAATGGCAGGAAGTATGCACATGCCATGTGCACACAACATATCAATCTCTTGTGAGAAAGAAGCTGACATTCTAACTCCCAGGACCCAATCAGCACACCTCTTCTTACTGGGGTGCACCCCTCACTGGGGGTTGCTGTGGTGGTGGGCTAAACTAGAGGCTCTCTTCCTCTTTGCAACAGCTCAGGAAAGGGAGCCAAGGCTCATTTTATTCACCATGCAACAGAAGGTCCTGTAGTCACCTGAGGCAGAGAGCTGAGGTGTACACAACAACGGCACATGGTGGTGGTGGCAGCGGCAGAATATCCCAGCCAACTTCTCCAGGTAAATAATCCTGAGGCTCAACAGGAGGTGTGGGGGAACAAAAGCAGTGGTCAAGACCAGGCAAAGGGGGTTGTCTTGTTAGCAAAAGGGAATGGGGTGGGAGGCTAGTGCGCATGGTGTCCTAGTGTGTTAGGGAGAGTGGGTTCCTGTTTCTCCCCTCCTGTGGGGGGCTTGTGCCATTTGTGTGTGTGTGTGTGTGTGGCTTCTTTGCCTCCTTTGTGTACGCTATGCACAATCAATACAACACATCTCAGCTCTTACTGGTATATTTTTATTTATTTTTTTTGCATGACCTGAGGGGTGGTTGTGGAGAGAAAGCACAAAAAAGCATTAAAGTTGGTTCCCAGAGTTTGTCCTGAAGGAAGAATTCTGACTTGGCAGCAACAAGGATTGAAACCAAGCCCTCAACCATCACAGGGCAGGCAGCAACTCCAAGAGTTGGGGTGGTGGCAGCAAAGGGGAAAACAGTGAGAATCTGTGAAATGGCGTGTAAGGTGTGCATTACGATCTTTTTTCACAGGTCCTCCTGTTTCACACATGAACGCTCATATTGGAATGAGCCCACTGAGCAGAATGCGACTTGCTTGTTAGTCAACTTGAATAGAACTAGACTGAACTGCAAGCAAGTGACCAGGATGGGTACAAGGCCACCATTTCACACATCTTCACATCTTTTCCCCCTGCCTCCCCTCCCCTGCAAAGCTTGGAGTGATTAATAGAAATGTAAGAGTCTGTAAAATGTTGGGAAATTTTCCCTTTGGGTTTAAAAGGCGATTGGGCACTTTGCATAATTCAGTTCTATAGACAGAGGATGAGGGTTTTGTACGCATGATCCCAAAGCTGCTTGGTGCAAATTAAACATAAAATACCACACCAGTGGTTATGGAAAGACCTCTTTGGAGAATTCTAGCTGTCCACTGGTGGTCTATTAATTTATTAGTAATAAAGTAATTTACTGAATTCATTTATCTTTTGAGGTTTGAATGTAAATATATATGCAATGTATAATTCCATTACTATTTACAGTAATCCCATTATTGGGTTATTTATTTACAGTTACTACATATAAATTTGAAATAACAGTGACTATCCTAATTACAAACATTTTGCTAATATGAAGGGTACAGTTTATGGAAATGGTCTGCCAAGGAGTAGGCAAGTGAAAAAAAATATTGGAAATCACTGCCCTACAGCCTTGTTTCAAGTCAAATTGTTTAAAGTCAGTCTACAGAGAGGCCAACATGTTCTCCAGACACTTGTGGAAACACTTCTTCGTTCTGGCTGCAGAAATGATATACAGCTGCATCACAGCTCAGCATTTCTGTGTGAAGCAATCTCATGATTCTATATGTACTTTCAGACCTTTGACCTACAAGGATCAATAATTGCACAAAAAAGTAAAAATAACATCAAATGGGACTTTATACAATGAAGATAAAGACGTGACACCTGTGAGGAAAGAAGGATGAAGTAGCTGGAACATAAAGATGGCTGCAGACCTTAGAGGAGAACAGTGGCTGAGATTCCAAATTGTAAGTCCTCAAATAGACTGTTCCTGTCTTACAAAGAATTAGCTCTGATTAAGGTGTTACACAAAGATATCTGCTGGTTATTGCTGTCAAATCATCAGCAACAGGCCAAAGTCCCATGTCTACAATTTTCTTCTTTCTATCTGCTTTCTATCAGCAGCTGAATATGCTTTATATTGTTGGGCTTCAGATACACAAGCACCAAGAATGGGCTGGGCCATGAAACATTTGTTCAAACTGGTGGCTGCTTTGTCTTCTACAGTCTTGGAAAAGAATCTTATCTAGAATATCCAAACTTTAGTATTTCTTTTCAACACTATTTTAATAATGTCCATATAGTCTATGACTGAAATGCACATTTTATACTCCGATTTGGACAGGATGATTCAGAGAGGTAGAGAAAAATCCTACAAAATATTTCAAGCCATCCAATTAGTTTCACCAGCTTTTAGTGACAGGATATTATGGCCATATATGACATGAATTTTACTCTTTGACCCCCTACCAATGCTTTTTACTATCCTTTTCTTCTCCCAAACCAGTTCTTCTGGAGCTGCCCCTGGGGAAAAGTACCTGTTACCCCACCCTGGCTACAATAGGGCACTGTAATGTACTTACATTACATGCTGCCTAATCATTATGTTCAACTTGTACCTTTGTGGTCCCATATCGTCTCATCAAAAGGAAGCTGAACCTGCCTAGGCTCAACATTTCAACTGCACAGAGAACCGAAGAACAAAAAAGGCTATGTGATAATACAGTTAATGTCAAGTAAAGTATTTTATTACCTTTATAAAAGCCAGCTTTACAACAACTCTGTAATGTAGGCAAGTATTATTGCATGCATGTTACACTTGTATGGTTGAGGCAGAAGAAGCAGAAAAAAGAATGGCTAAAGAATGAATCTGTAGTGGGGATTATTTTTAAATATCTATTTGTTATGTAATACAGTAGCTGACTTTCCTCTTGCAATATGTGGAATTATGTGTTTATATAATTTTAAACCACATTCCAATCTCATGGACAGCAGGTCAATGTATAAATATAATTAAGATAATACAGATAAACAATTATTGGAAGAAAGCAGCAAGAAAAACAATAAAACAGACCAAATCAGCAAGCAGATAGATTTTGAGACCATGCTGAAATATAAATTGTCTTATTCCTCCTGATAAAGGGCTGGCAGGACTTGTTGGAAATGAATAGGATATGACAATGAGGTATCCCTTCAGCACCAGGGCACTATAGTGACAGTAGCCATTATTAGTATAAAGCTCAAAAAACAGTATTCCAGGAGCAGTGATCTACATCTGCCTTGTCTTCCCGAGAAAGACCCAGTCCAAGCCCTTCAGCTACGTTAGCATGGAACTGGTGTTGCTAATCCTTCTTCACTGCTTTGTGTGTGTGTGCGTGTGCGTGCATGCATGCGTGTGTGTGTGCAGGAGGAGAGGGGAAATGTAAAATACAAACATCATCCAGACTGAAAAGCATAGAAAAACTACTGCCTGCTGCTACCACACATATATCTTTAGCCTTGTTTGGCATGAGCTGGCAGGGCAGAAGTAGGAAAGATGTAGTCTCCAGATGTCCTCTTTGTTCAGTGTAGACTGCAGCAGGCCACTGCTAACTTGCCTCCTGTTACAGTCTGATCCCATGCTTACAACTATGTAACTGCCCATATTTGTTGTCGTCATGTGTCTTTAAGTCACTTCCAAGATATGGCAACCCCATGATAAATCTAATACAAGGTTTTCTGGGGCTGAGAGTGTGTGACAAGCCCAGAGTTACCCAGCAGGTTTCCATGGCCAAGTGAGGAATCAATGCCCGGTCTCTAGGGCTGCAGTCCAACACTCAAACCACCTCACCATGCCAGCATACCTGCTGATATACCTGAGGAAGTGCACTGAAATTCACAAAAACCATTATAAAGTAAATCAGGTAATTTTAAATGTGCTGCTAGAGTCTCATCTGGAGGGCTGTACTTTGCCCACCCCAGTCTGAGAACACATTACACCAGGGCTTTCCAAATGGTGCGTTGCCACACAATCTTGGAAATGTATTTTATTTATAAATCATATATTTTTAAAAATATATGAAAGGTTTTCATGAGATATGTTGTGTCCCCATACATTTTGTTATTACAATTTATGTATGTGTCTGTATCTCTTATAACAGGTTAGTTTAACCTCCGGTTTACTAGTAAAACTGAAACGTTGTGTTGTGTCG
Organism: Cyclura pinguis; assembly: GCA_030412105.1. Taxonomy (NCBI): domain Eukaryota; kingdom Metazoa; phylum Chordata; class Lepidosauria; order Squamata; family Iguanidae; genus Cyclura; species Cyclura pinguis. Next base: position 165,241,269 of record CM059603.1, on the reverse strand, counting down.
TGAAATGATGCATGTCTAAAAAAGTGTGTTGCCAACATGAAAGGTTTGGAAAACTCTGAATTACACAAAAGGGAAATAGAATGGGCATAAACAAAACAAACACACACACACACACACACACACACAAAGTCACAATTCATAATGTTATATGATTCCTCAACATGGTGGAATGGCATGACAGCATACCCTCCAACATTTCACAGATGAAAAGCAGGACAAATGTGACCAAGCAACATGAGAATATAGTCAAGATGCAGAAAGTTATTAATGAGGAAGAATAGACAGGTTAGGGGAGGATGCAACAGTTTGTGCTTGCCTGAGTCTACAGGGAGAGGCAAGGTTCTGCCCATCCTCTCCTTCCTGCTCCCTCCCCAGTTAATTGAGTGCAAACTACTTTTGCACTTGAACTCAGCTTGCATCACCTGGATCTGAAGACAAAGAGGGAAAGTAGGAGGAAGAAAAAGAATTTAGGACATTTTAGAAGCAGCTGAAAACATGGGACAACCTAAGATTAATTAACTGGGACAGTTGGAGGATGTGACAGCTAAGAAAGAACCAAATCCCAAAGGAACTGCTTTCTCAGTAAGACCTATGGTGGTCTTGGCTTTCTTTAGTCATTCTCCTACAGGCTGGTGGAATGGCTGGTGGATGACAATTCTGATGCTGACTTAGACTAAATCCTACTGAGCAACACAGAACTTCTTAGACAGTAAGTGAAGGACTGCAGTCACAGAAATTTAATGTCAGGCAGGTAAATCAATATATTGGCTGTAAAAGAGATTATTCTATTCTCCAATACCACTGAAGCCAGTTTCCAACAAAGCTATGAAAGAATCCTTTTCTGAAATCTCTTCAAAATGAATTCTTTGACTTTGTACCCAATGAGACTTAATATTTTACATCTATAAAATAAAAATAGGCTCACTTGGATGGAAATACCACAAACGTAACGGCATTCCCAATGCAATGCTAATTTTGCCAGATGTATTTATGCTGATGAGTGGGTTAATCTTGCTATTGTCTAATGAGCTCCAACCCATGAACTTTATCTTCATTTTGCAGGCTGCCTGGCAACACCCGAACTTGTTACCATTCAATTAACATATTAAAAAGGTTTGCTCAAAGGTGTTGCCTGGTCTATTAACAATTCAACAGGGAAAATTACAGTGTACAGGAAATTTACTTCCTAGACTTCCTAGTGAAGAAATGTTTATGACCATTTTGTCTGGAGAGGTGAAAAGGGGACAACATAAGGGAAAGGAAGGAAATGAGAGTTTGGTATTCACAGCATTCCTTGTGAAAGTGAAATAAACATTCTTTGTGTAACTGATAATACCTTCACATCAAAGCAGCAAGATAGTGGGCAATATTCTTTTTCACAGGGTCAAAAGCCCAGAAGAATCAAATCTAAAATAATCAGAATTTTCCTTACAAAGCTGGAGTCTGTCCCCAGGTTTATCTCTAGATCTTCAGGGGGTTCACACATACACATACAACCCACTTAAAAGATTTCCAGAGACTATCGCAAGCATCAGTAGAAAAGATTCACAGATTAAGGGCCTTTCTGCACTCCACTGTTATGGTACTATTACTCCACTTTCAACATCTTATGGAATCCTGGGATTTGCAGTTTAGGGAGGGGCATGTAGCATTCTCAGCCAGAAAGCTCTTTGGCCTCAGCAAACTACAAACCCCAGAATTCCACAGGATGTTGAAAGTGGTATAATAGCACTATAACAGTGTCATGCGGAAAGGCCCTAAGAAGTCATTAATAGCTGGCACACAGTGTTGATTGAGACTGTGTTTTTTTTAACATTTACTACTACACCTCTTCCCCCTATACATTTCTTTAATTCTTTAATTCCAAGACATCAGGGATGGGATGTCTGAACCAATATATTTTCTTTCTTTTTCTGTTTTCTCCTCTTCTTCTCTAAGGCCCTTTCTACACGAGGCGAGTAAATCGCTCCATGCCGTTACTTACCGGTTCTTCTCTCTTTGAAGCAATTCGGACTTTCCCTTAAGCCCTTCTGCAGGGTTCCTCTGTAGTTGCAGGGCGAATCGGAGCAGTGCAAGGTCTGTAGATCCGCATTGCTCAGGCTGAAAATGGTGGCTTCCTGTTCTTCGTGGGTCTGGACCAAACGCTGACGCTGACCATGCCCACAGCCCGTCCTCCGCTGATTGCAGGCTCGCATTGATATGAGCCTGCGCATCTGCACAAGTGAGAAGGAACGCAATGGCGCACTGCAGAAGATTGAAAGACTGGATTTTTCCGGTCTTCACTTAGCGCGCTGGAGGACCACTTGGGGGCGTTTTGGATCGGACTAAGGTGTGGAGCTAAGGTAAATAGTCCAAACCTAGTCTGGTCCAAGGTGCAGACATCCTCCGTGACAGGACGCCTTGGCCCATTTTAACTTCCCCGTGTGGAAAGGGCCTAACTCTTAACAGGTGTAGGCCATTTCCTCACTAGACTGTTATAGTACTATCATTCCACTTTCAACATCCTATGAAATACTGGACTTTGCAGTTTAGGGAGGGGCCTTTACACATCTAACTTCTCTCCTTCTGATTCCTTAAGATCCATGAGATGAATTATGACAGATGTGTACATATTAAGGAGGTATTCCTCTTCAGCAAGCACAGCAGAACTCCAGCAACATCTTACCTTGTCATTCATCTAGTGCTGATGTGTATGTGTGCGCACACACATGCATGCACATACTCGTACAATCTCCTTACATTGTTCAAAAAGCCCTTTGGGGCCATCACTAGCCATGTTTTCATAACTGGAGATATGCCCCGTCTCATAGCAAAATTATAGTATCACTGGGCAGCTCCATATGATGAATGTACCAAGGATATTGTTTTTGTGTGTTTTCAAGTCATTTCCAACAGCAACCCTAAGGTGAGCCTATCACAGGGTTTTCTAGGGCTGAGAGTATGCAATGCACTCAGGGTCACTCAGTGGGTTTCCATGACTGAACAGGAAATCAAATTCTGGTCTCTAGGGTTGTAATCCCAACACTCAAACCACAACACCATGTTGGCTCTCACCAAGGATACTATATCTCCAGCATTGTAAGTGTGTTGATGTATCTATTCTTGCAAAATGTTTATACTCCAGTACATGTACATTTTGTTAATAGATGAGATATACTCTTGTCCCCTGGTGAAGATATAATCCTGTGCTTGAAGGGCCTTCAGTAGATTGGTTTCACAGTTCCAACCCAATAAGGCACCCTGACACTAACACTTAGCCTTAACCCTTTAAACACAGCCTTGGTGTCAAAGGGATGGGGTCTTAAGTGTTTCCTCAGAACCATATAGTTTATTTAAGGTAGCATTTGTTCCTGGTGACTTTAGATAACACAGGCCAACTCCATAGTTATAAAATAAACTGTATCCTTTATTACAGTAACATTAGAAATAAAGTATCTTCTCACAGTTCATGTAAAGTACAGTGTTATTACAGTAAGCATGTCAAATTTCTGACAGTTTAGGCTAATAACTACAAGCCATAGGCACTTTTCGCACCTTACCTTTTCTTGCTGCCATTGCACGGGGATCGCACGAAAAGCCTCTTGCGGGAGGAAATCGCATCCCAGGCGCTTCCCTCTGCACCAGCTCCATGCTGGATGGAAGGAAGTGCGATAGCTCCGCCCCTTCCTTCAGCAGCACAGCAGGGTACTTTCCCAGGCTGCACTGGGGGAGGAAGCGCAGCCATCGTGCTTCTTGAGGTTCCGCATACCAGGTAAGTGCAGGAGGGACGCGGGAGGAATCACAGGTCATTTTTGGCAAAGAGCCGAAAATGATATAATCCGCGATTGCCATGGGATTGCTACGAGAGCGCCACACGATCGCAAGAATGTCATGCGGAACCGTCCTCATGATCCCGTGGCACTCCTGTGGCCATTTTGCGTAGGAAATGGTGTGCAAAAAGGGCCTTAGAAACTAGCTCTCTGTGTCTTTTCCTCAGCTGCTTAAATACAATCCAGCTACCCTCTCTGGCCAACATCTCACTGAAGGCTTCCTTTACAAATGGATTCTCTGTCATATATAATTCCTATCATCCATAAGCCCCTCTCATGCACACCAATGTAATGGGTTTCACTCTTATGATACTACAGCTATTGCCTAGCAGCCTGCCATTAAGTTGCAATTGCATTGCTAATTAGCTGACCAACAAAGCAACTTCTTCAGAGCTCCTTTCTACTGACAGTGTGAGGCCAGGTTCTAGGAACTATAAGGTGCCTCAAAAGTTCTGCTGAAACCTAAATTGTGTGCATGGATATTTATCTCTATGAGATCTTATGTAGTGGAAAAATCAGCACCTGAAAAAGTTTCAAAACTAGAAAACCTGGTTTAATCTTTTGTAATACATATTTTTTACTATTTTGATAACAACAACAACAACAAAAAATATTCAATAACGAATCAAAAACACATTACCGTGTTAGAAAAGTGATTTTTCTTATGGCTCTCTTCACCTTCTCCACACCTTAATTAATTGCTGAGCTGCTATGATTACTCCCAAAACTCACACATCTCTCTATTTTTCCCTAAAAATAATAACAATATATACCAGGAAATTGATTACTGGACTTTACTGCAAGTGTGTTATACACTATTGGAATTCTCCCATTTGAAGGGAGAGAAAAATGGGTTTGACAACACCGTACTACTTTAAAAGTCTGACATAGCCCACGCTTCCCAGCCACCACAGCTCCACTCCCCAGAATACAGGTTGAAATATGATGAACATTATATGAATTGCAAGGATTTTTGGTGAGGTCCTGTAAAGTTTTAAAATTCAAGGGAGAAGATCGCCTTATTTTGTTAAGAAAAATATATACTTAATAGTATCAGTTTTCTAGCATATTTCCATCTTTCTTCATTAAATTATTTATTCCAGTTCTTTGTATTCTTACAATCAGCTCACATGATCAAAAATCACTGTTATACATTTAAATAAGTTCGATATGTTCTTTTGTGGAAACCCAACCATTGATTTTTGCTATCTGTATTCCTGATGAGACAGAATGCCCTGACCAGGGGAACACCAGAGTGTTCTGCCCTTGTCATACGAAAAGAAGCTTCAATTTTCCATTACTCAGCTACAGTTTTTTACAATGGAGTCTCATAACTGCAGGAAGAGAATGAAGTGTACGTTTATGATTGCATCATTATCATGGTCACTGTGTAGTGATTGATTTAAGGGATTCACTATGGGTGGCACAGGGCAGTTAGAAAAGGCCTTCAATCTATGCGGGACAGGAAAGCACACTCAGGGAGAAACCTGTCAGTTGTATATGCAGGCCTAGAACTCTTTCAAATAATTCAGATTCACACAAACCTTACAAGATAAAGAGTTGTTTCATAGTTCCTTCTTTGGCCCTTTCTGCACTCTACCTTTTCACGCAGCATCCAGTGGGGATCTCGGCATCAGCTCTGCCAAGAGGGGAGCACTATGGGAGTGCTCCCCTCTACACTGGCTGGTTCCACGATGAAGGAAGCACAATGGCCCCACTTCTTCCTTCCGCAGAGCAGCCGGGTACTTTCCCAGGGTGCACTGGGGCTGGAAATGTAGCCATTGTGCTTCCGGGCCTTCTGCAGACCAGGTAAGTCTGGGATGGTGGTGTGATCATGAGTCATTGATGGGGAAAGCCCATCAATGATTTAATCCTTGATTGCACCGCCTGGGATTAAAGCAAATTAGAATGGATTCCTAACAAGAACAGAAGTAACACACGCACAGCATTTGCCATGCGAAAGGGTGCCTGGAGTGTCGCATGATCGTGAGGAGCGATCTACACGACGCACTCACAATCGCATGACGCTCCAGGGGCCGGCAGGCGCCAATCGTGCACCTTTTCATTTTCAGCTGGAAGCCAAAAATGGTGCGCGATCGTGCATTGCTCCTGGGCCCTGCGCATACTTACCTGGTGTGCGGAGCCTCCGGAGCCATGCCAGTCGTGCTTCCTGCCACAGTGCAGCCTGGGAAACTCCCAGGCTGCACTATGGAAGGAAGAGGCAGGGCTCTTGCGCAAGCAGGCAGCTCGTGCAGAGCTGAAGCAGCAGAGATGTGAGAGGCTCTTGCGCAATCCCCGCACCCCAGCACCAGAAAAAGGTAAGGTGCGGAAAGGGCCATAAACAAGAGCAGAACTCAGAAGTACCTTGTCACAAGGTCTTAGCAGGAGTTACGGTCACACATAACTTGTTACTTGTACTTAATTCATTTGCCCAACAGTGAAAGTAAAACCAAGTTATATTTGAATATCATGTAATCAGATGTAGCTTCACTCCTGTAACTGTAAGTTATACTAACTGTTACAGTAACAAGAATGTGGCCTCAGTAAATAGTGGATGAGGAATATATCATATGTTTCAACCACTGGCTTACACTGTTGCCTTCTGCTCTGTTGTGAGAGGAAGGTGTGTTTTCTACCACAGCCTAATGACTCAGAGTGTTTCAGATATTTGTAAAATAAATAAAACCAAAATATTTCACTTACTTTGAAAAATGGCAAAGTAAGGAGTTACTAAAGAGTGTTTCCAAAATACAACTGTAATAGTAAATAAAATTAGAGTATTATTGGTGTATTACAGATGTGTAAATTCCCCTATGGAAGCAGTAAGGCATTTTTGTCAGATGTATAATGTCTGAATTCAAAGTGCATGTGGTTGCATGTTCACAACTGATGTGCATCCATCTGTCCCAGCTGAAATTGGCAAGAGTATGCACAGACAAGACACACCACAGCTGCTCCACAGAGTCTCACAAGGCTGTCCATTTTCTTGTTCGGGCAAATGCTGCATCAGGACCAGCTCTTCAGAACAGGTTCTGAAGAGCAGCACCAGCCACTTCCCAGACGTGATAGTAACTTTTTTCTACAGAATGTACCCGGTCCTCTAAGAGGTCCTCAAAGCAGGATCTTGTGGGTGTGAACCTGACATTCCATTTTTCACTCTGAGGCTGAAACGAGCCCTTACAGCGAGGCATTTAGGGTCAGGTGATGATGGAAGGAAGTTGAGAAGAGTACAGTGGTATATATGAACAAAGTGGGAGCAGCATATGCCCTTTCACCTCAGGTAGTGGAAAGTTTTGTGCCACCACTGTGGCCTATGCATTTAGTCTAAGCAGATCCATCAGTTACATACACAACTTTTAAATCAGAGTGTAATGCTGTCTACCAATCCCCAATTGCCCCAGTTTGGCAGGGATAGTCCTAGCTAATCTTCTGTCATCTGGCTTTTTCAGCTGCTTTCAAAATGTACCAGTCTCCTCCTCCCACTTTCCCCTTTGTCCTCGGCTTACTTCAAGAGCTTCAAAGTGCAAAGGTAGTTTTCACTAAATTAACTCAGTAGCGGGAGGAGGAGAGGAGGGGTGGAATCTTGCCCTTCCAAGTAGGCTCAGGCAAAAGTAAGCTGCTGTGGCCTTGTGTGTTCTTCCTCATTAAGAACTTCTGCTATCTTTGCCACACGTGTGCACAGCTACATGTGCCTTATTTTCATCAGTGAAATGCTGGAGGGTATGAACTCAACACTGTTTTTATAGTATATGTAGCCACAGCAGCCAGTATTTGCCTGACAAAGCAGGCAAAAATGTTGGTTAGCCAGTTTGGTGCTCCTGAAGATGAAGGCTTACAGTCTGAACAGACATCTCATTGCAAAGAAGGTTGTCTGTCCATCTGTCTCTGCACCTAGAATCTGACATGCCATTTCTAACCTGAAGATCACCTCCAGTTGCCCAAGGTAGCTGCCCTTTCTTAGCCTGATTACCTCAGAAATGATGCCACTTTGGACTCAGAAAAGTTACTTTTGGGGTCTACAAATTCCATAACTGCTGCCTTGGGGATTCTGGGATTTGTAGTCCAAGAAGTAACTTTTCCTTGCTGCATCACATATAAGGTGCATGATACACATGTCAAGTCTGTTAACCCAGCTCATAGTCCAAGCAAAAAAAAAAAGGAAAGAAAGAAAAAATTGCTGGTGAGGAGCTGAACCGTAGTTATTTAAATACAATGTAGTGGTTACAATGTTGTGCATCCTTTATAAATTATAAAACAACAAGAAAGCATGAAGCAACATATTTTGCCTTGCAGGTCACTTACAACAGCTGGGTCAATATAATCAACTATCCTACAGTCACCTGAGAAAGATGACATCATATACTCCATTCCAAGGGGCGTTGGTAAATTCTGTGTTTTATGAAAACTGGCTCAGAAATTTTGGTTTGGAACCCCTTTCAGCCCCACTTAGCAACCGACTGGAGATACAGAGCTGTTTTCGTTTCCCAAAGGGTAGCTGGAAGTTTTCTAAGAAATGCTGAATTATTGATAGGTTTCATAATTATTCTGTGGCTGTGGTTACTTCAGATGTTGGGTTTGCATTGTTCTGGCTTGTTAAAAATTTAACAACAACAACAGAAAAGAAGGGCATCAGAGTCAATTTCTTCTGCCACATTGTTGCAAGTTATGATACTGAACGGTGTTACAGACCCCATTCACACCAGTCACTTCCCTTGAGACAACTAGTAAAGGCTTACAGTCCAGTAGATATGTGGCTGTATCAGCTTTCATCAAATCTCTTGAATAACTGCATTTTGTCGGTAATAACCAGAGCTTGGTAACATTACTTTTGGGCTCAGAATCCCCCAGGCAGCATGGCCTATTGTAGTTTCAACAAGTAACATTTCCAGTCTCTGGTAACAGCAACTATTTAGTTCACTTTCAAATATACAAGAATAGTATGCTATTACCTTTCTGAAATTCTTTATAGAGCCTGTTTTCTCTCAAGATAAAACTCTTCCCTCAATTTCATTGCCTGATTTGCTTGTGTTCTTGTGATTCCAAAGCGTATTGGGTGGATGCTCTCTTAAAATATCTCTCCACCACCTTCGCTCCTCTCAGTTTTTCATCAGAGTGTGTGTGCACACACACAGACACACACACACAGTGCTGTATAATACTCTGTCTAGCACAACGGATTACATTCTTACATGCATGTATAGATCTTCGAGTCACTTGTCAATTTATGACAACTCCATGAATTTCATAGGGTTTTCTTAGGAAAGCAATACTCAGAGGTGGGTTTGGCAGTCTCTGATGGGATGGGAGCATGTCCCTGGCGCTCTTCTCCACACCCGACTGGCTGCCTGTGGAAGGGAGCACGAGGGATATGCCCCTTCCTTCACACAGCAGACAGCTTTCTTCTCATGCCGCAGTGGGGAAAGGAAGCACGTGATTGTGCTTTTTGCCCTTCTGCATGGCCAGCTGCAATGGAAAGCTCACGCAGTTGGGGGTCGTTGACAGAGTTCTTCTGTCAAGGATATACCCGCCAACGACGTCACGCAGAAGCGTTGTCATGGTTCTGTTCCTCTTGCATCCCCCTGCCAGAAGGATGCCCTCCTGCAGAAAGGACCTTTCTCTGGAATAGAGCCTACAGCACATGGTATTTGTTGGTGGTCTCCTATCCAAGTACTAACCAGGGCTGACCCTGCTTAGCTTTCAAAATCAGATGGGATCTGGTGCCTTTGGAATAGTTAGACCTTGCTCTGACTATCCTAAAAGTCCTCCCCCTTCCCTTTTCATCCCCAAACAAGTTTTGTGGAGTGGCCTCTGGTTTCTTCAGAGGCTGAAGGCAAAAAAGGAATGAGTCCCCAAATGACTACAGGATTTCAACAGCTCTTCGTATCTTGTTATATAAATGACCTTCCAAACAAAATTTTTATCCTTACCTCAGGAATGCACTGACGTGTACTGCCTGGAATCCCCAGAAGGTGAACCATTCATTGGGTAGAAATGATCTGGACTAGGAAGGATGCATAGCTAAACAAAAGCACCCATGAAATCATCCTCAATCTGGCAGTGAGGTATAGTACAATTAGAATGTTAGAATGAGAGGCAGATCCACACTGCACATTATAACAGTTTGGAGCCACTTTTAAGTGCCATGATGCAAAAATCCTGAGATCTGTAGTGTGGTGGAAAGGCTTGCATTTCCATGAACCATGGCACCAGAATTATTTAGCAAAGAATTCTGAGTCCCTAATGAAGCAACAAATCCTAGTATTTCATAGGAAAGAGCAATGGCAGTTAAAGTGGCATTAACCTGCTTTAATTGTGCAGTGTAGATGCACTCAGAGAGCGGCAGATCCTCAACCTAGTCCTCACTGTTCTGTGAAACTCACAGCGTGACTTGGGGCTGGTCGTTCTTTCTCAGCCTAATCTACCTCACAAGGCTGTCATAAGAATAAAGTGGAGAAGACCATACAGACATATACCACTTTGACTTTATTTGAGGAAAGGAGGAATATCAAGGTAACTAATATAAATAGAGAAGAATAACATCTTGTGCTATTTCTACTAACATGAACCCGGTTCTCCATGTTTTAGTTCCAAACACACTCCATTATTTTGTTGATATACTGATTGCTGTTCAATGTGTCACAAAATGTCACTGGTTCTAGAATGGTGTCTATCAACAAATACTTCATTAGCAGTGTGAAAGGCTTAACGAAGTCAACTCAGAAATACTGAACTACAAAACCCTCCCATTTTAGGCCACAATCTTCCTGACTTGAGTAGAGAGCAGACCTGACCGTACCCAATTTTATGTCTGAACTGTTTACTAACTTTTCTATCACTCTACAAAATGCAATCCTAGTATTTTTCTCCTGTAAACAATCAGTGAAGAAACAATCATCAGTGCAATGTCTATGCATGTCAGCTTAGAAGTAAACCTCAGTATGGTCAATTGGGCTTACTCATGAATGAACATTTTTATACACACTATCTGGGAGTAAGTCCTTTGACCTCAATGAGATTTACTTTTGAAGGGGGAAAAAAAAAAGAAATAAAATGTAAGTAAGAGAACATGCCAAATTTGACACTCCCAGATTCCAGGGGTAGGGAAGGAGATCATAGCATGAGACAGAGTTTATTAAAATTTTCTCTGGCACAGTAATTACTATTTGCTGCTTCTTATCCCTGCGTAGAGTCTCAGGATGGTTGTGTATCAGTACAGGCGTGTACTGAGTTTTGATTGCTAAGGAAAAGAAGTTTCCTGCCAGATAAGACAGGATGTAAAAAGAGGATATAGCAGCATCTGGCTACACTGAACTGTTAAATCCTCTGCAGTGATCCAGGGATTAAAATTTCCCATTCTACATTGTTGGAGGGATCTAACTTGAAAACAACATTCAAGTGCAGTTCACATCTATCAGTTGTTAACGTTTTATTTTCAGAGATTTTATATGGTAATGAAAAATACGAACAGGCAGCTGGATGGAAAAATTCTCCAAATAGACCAGAAGAGATGTTGTGCGCACACACTCCCTGCAAATATTAGAATTTTTTTTTCTTTTTTTGCTTTTTAAATTCTGTTTGGAGAAATAACACAGTAGCTCTTAACAAATAGTATGGGATATAGTAATATTGATAGATGCTACAGTGTTCTGTTGAATTTATTAAATATTAAAGGACAATATTAAGAAGTGGTTTTGAAACTGAGATACTTTTTTTTTTTTGGTAAGGTTCTAAGGAAATAAAAATTTTCGGTGGCTTAATTGGAAAAGCTAGAATGATCAAATGTTGCAACTAAGATTGTAAGTCTGTGCTTGTGTCTCTCCGTGTCTTTTTCCCTTTATAGAGGAATACCAATGAAAGAATTCACATGAAAAACATTACGCTGTAATGCAAGAGCCACATGAATTATGGCTTCTGCCATTAACATATCAATTAGTTCCTTTGTAAGTCTTGCACCACAGGGACTAAACCAGAACTGGAAAAATTATTTTGTTGGCTGCAGCTCCAAAAATCCATGAGCCTTCATAGGGTTACAGTGTGAAAAATTAAGTTTCTCAACTCTGGAATAAAGTTTATGCTGAAATCATCTCTCTCGATTTGTACTTCCAGGGCCAAAATCTAGTAAGTATTGAAGATTTTATCTCCTTGACATGGTACCTATATATAGCCCTCCAGTTGTTTTGGCACTGCCACTCCCATCAGTGCAAGCTAGCACAGCTGATGGGGAGAGTGATAGGATTCGCAGTTCAACAACACCTGGAGACCAGATGTTTCTGGTCTTTGTTTTAAATAATTTCATGTCCCACCATGCCTGGAAGCTTCTTTGAAGCAGCAGCACTTCTGGTGGTGGGTACTTCAAACAGATACTCACCACCACCAGAAGCAGGACCTGGGGGATTCCTTGAAAGGGCTCTGTAGATACCTGCTTCTAGCCATGCACTCTGGCCAATATATAAGACCAAGGTTTTTTGCCTGCTTAGCTTACTGTAACTGTTGGAGTATCCTTGGGCAGCTACTTTAGGGACAGAGCTACTATGGTGTAGTGATTTGAAGTCACATATCTCTCAGGCAATGGTAAACCACTTCTGAATAAAACTTGTCAAGAAAACCCAGTGGTTTGGTTGCCATAAGTTGCAGTCAACAACAACAAAATCTTCTTCAACAAATGGGAAGGCTACTCCATTTCGCTTTTCATGTGCTTATTTGTTTGTTTGATGTTGATGCATTGTTTTACTGTCTCAGATACGATGTGTGTATTTTGTGTGACTACATCTGTATCGTATCTAGAAGTGCTCCAATGATAGTACAGTTTCACAGGGGGACTGGAAGGAGGTGCTGATAGTCAAGTGATAATAGAGAAGCAATTGCAATGTTGTCATAGGAGGCAGAGAAAACAGATGTTTTTATACCTTTCCCTTCTGTGGACCCTCCCACAGTCTACCATTATGCCCTCTGTAGTGGAAAAAATCCCAGAAAAACTTTGATTTACATGTGCAAATTGTCCCAATATGCTAACCTTCTTATCCTGTTATGCTAACTTTCTTAGCTTATTTCTCCCAGAAGCCTCTGCAGTTTCACTTCATGGTAAATCTTGGTCTCCAATAGTGTTAAATTTGTATAACCTTGATATCTGTGCTTATCATCACCTCATGCTTGGCAAGGCCTTGGAATGTAGGGAGGAACTTGTACTAATCACCTGTTTGGATGCATCACTAACTAGTTAAGGTATAAATACTGATAAATAGTTGTCAGAATAAGCATTATTAGTTTCTTTACATGCGCTATCTAGACAGATGTGGCAGGGTGCATGTAGTAACTCAGCCATCAGCACAGCCCAATGCCATGCTAATCATGATACCATCTGCAATTTTGCCTAGATAGGTGGTTCCCCCTCTCTCACCTAGGCATATATGCAAACGTAGTACACTTGCACAGAGGCAATGGTGTTCACCTTTCCCTAGAGGGTTGTGATCTCTACTTGGATTCACTGACTCATCAGCTCCAGCAATTCATTCAAAGGATTTTAGGGATAGAGGGGTGCCAAGCTAGGCTGATCTCTCCCTGTGGCAAGTATGAAAGGGAAAAAGGGACATCAAACTTGAGTTAAATTGGGAGGCGGAATGCCCTGGGGCTTCTGGATGGATTGGAAAAGGTGCGGGTGCTAATCTGCAGTTTGGGCAGGGCATCTCTCCTTGGGATGACCTTTTTTGCTTCCCCCGCATATTGGAAATTACAGCAAGCTTTGCCACACGATTACCAGACACCTGTTTCATATGGCTCTGGTAAGCATGTGTTGGACTGGACACCATGGAGCCCAGAGTTCCCTTCCCCTCTTTCCCTTCACAATGCAGCCAGAGGGGAATTGTATATGAATGTATTTGACTAGTGTATGTATTATTAAAGCTATGGCCATCCCACTTAACCCACAACCTGGTGTCTGCCCTCTGTCCTGATGCAATGCTGTACACTACCTGTACATCCATAGCAACTGCATAGGTTCCTTAGCAACTACAATCCTCAGACACTAATTAGCATCTCTCCCGGGTATGGGTCTTACTCAGGAGCACCTGTATTTCTGATCCAAAGGCATCAAAAGCTAAGCAGCACAACAAATGCTCTTAAAGCACCCTGGTTCTGTGTTGGGAGGAGAAAAGACAACCATGTTGTTACTTTCCTGCGTCTGCCTGTTTAAAATAAAATCTTGAGAGCTGGAGTCTGTGCTAAGGCCGAAGGCTGAATCGCCACCCAGGAAAACTCCAGGGATGCATGTCAGTTGTCAGTATGACCAGAGCCCAAAGTGGATAGACCAGCCCTCTATATCACATACCATACAAAACTTGTACCCATAGCACGAGCAACTCCCTCTTTGCCCCTGCTGCAATCACTTAGCTTGGCTTTAAAGCAGTGCCTTCACCTTTCCCAAAGGAAATGGCAAGGGATGCTCAGAATGCATCTCCCTTGCAGGGGCTCCTTCAATAAAAAATAAGAATTTCTTTTTATGGAGTGGGGAACCTCACTCAGCAGTTCAGTGGACTCAGTAGGAGCTTAATCCAGCTCACAGGCTAGCAGTTCTTCACCTCACGGTAAGGTATGCACTGCAACTACAGCTAAGAGGTTACTTTTTTGGATGACAGCTCCTAGAATCCCCTCTGGCCACATTGGTTTGCAGTTCTGAGAGTTGCAATCTAAAACATAATGTTTCAATACCCTGATTACAACCCATAGAGAGAGGAAGAGTTTGTTTTATGAAGGGATTGCTAGAGAAAGAACTAAAGCTGGTCAGTCTTAAAGCAGACTAGAGGAGAATAAGTAGATTGAAGAAGCCCCTTCATCAGTATCTCTCAGCAGCCACTGAAGCGACAGTATACTAGCAAATCCTTGATGAGGCCTGCCCCCTAAACTGCCTTGACAGTTAGAATCATGGAGTTGAAAGGGATGATGTCATCTAGTCCAAGCCACTGGCACACAGGAAGGTACAGCTAAAGCACATCTGAAAGATACCCATCTATCCTCTGATTAAAAGCTTCCAGAGACTATAACCATTTCCACTCTACACTGTTTACAGTGCTATTGTTCCACTTTCAATATCCTGTGGAATCCTGGGGTTTGCATTCTAGGGAGGGGCATTTAGAATTTCCAGCCAGAGAGCTCTTTGGCCTCAGTAAACTGCAAAGCCCAGAATGCCACTGGATGTTGAAAGGGGAATAATAGCACTATAACAGTGTAGTGCGGAAATGGGCAGAGAGTCCACAACTCTCTGAGACAGTCCATTCAACTATCAAGTAGCTCTTATAGTAAAACAGTTCTTCCTAACGTTTAGGTGGAATCTCTTTTCTTGTAATGTGAATACATTTATTTGTGTTCTTGTCTCTGGAGAAGCAGAAAACAAACATCCCTACAGCTATTTAAAGGTAACTATTATATCATCTCTCAGTCTTCTCATCTCAAAGTCAAACATACCCAGCTCCTTCAGTTGTTCCTCATAAAGGTTGATTTTGAGACCACTGATCATCTTGGTTGTCCTTCTGCGGACATGTTCCAGCTTGTCAATATCCTTCTTGAAACAAGAGTTCTTCAATTTATGAAGCACTTTGGAGATTTCTTTCTCCAAGTTGAGCAAGAGGCAAGTGAACTGTTGGTCTTCTTCCATGTCAATGTCATCTTCTGGGATGGAATCCCTTCTAGTGAAAGATGGAATTGAATCCTTCCTTCCTTCTATATGGATTCATTTCTCATTTACATGTGACTTTGGCAAGGTTCTTCTCCACTTCCCAACAATTTGGTAAGCCTTAGAGATTTCTCATGACAGCTTGTGAGCACGACCAACTGCTTCTAAATGCTTTCTGCCTTTTGTTAAAGAAAATTAATCAGCCAGTGATTACACCATCTTACTTTTACAGTAGCTGACCTTTTGATACTTTACATTTAGACTGAATTTTATGTGCTTTTCAACTTGCACTGCTGTTTTTCCCTAAGATTTAATATAGACTCTTTGGCCTCTTAATGTATGCCATATATCTACAGAAGTGTTCTTCTATTTTGGGGTGCTGTAGTGCTTGGAAAACTGATTTTTGGGCTAGAGCTCCAGTAATCCCCTATGCTACCTGGGAAATTTTGGAAGTTGTAATCCAAACATCAATTCTTCAAACTTGGAGGGAGTAGTAAGTAGGAACATGATGACCACACTTAACATACTTAATCCAGATAGATACACATATTGTTGGCAGTACTTTGGCCAACATGCCTATAGGCCCTTTCACACTCCACAATTATTGCACACTGATTCTACTTTAACTGTGATGGCTGAATCCTATGCAATCCTGGGGTTTGTAGTTTTGTGAGGCAGTAGAGCTCTCTAGTTGGGAATTCTAAGTACTTCCTCTCTATACTATAATTCCCAGGGTACCATAGGATGGAACCATGGCAGTTAAAGTGGAATCATAGTGCTATAACTATATAATGTGAAAGAGCCCTAAATTTTCTGGAAGAAACCCTCCACCTTAAGGTGATTCACCGTCACCCAACTCTCTTTTTCTTTCTCTTTTCTTCCCAAAGTCAAAGGGCAAAACTGGCTCCATGTGTTTCTCTTCGCTAAATTCAAAGGGCTGTCTCATTCCAAGCACAGGAAGAGATTTTGCTAACATACCAGCTTCCACTAAGGAATTGCCTGCTGCAGAAAGCAATCAACTGAACAAAACAGTGTTTCACAGCACCCATATAATATCTGAGAATGCTTCATTTATATCTGTAAATATTTTAAACATAGGCCTGTTGCAATTTTTCTCTCTGTTACTATAAAGAGTAGACTGCCTTGTTTTAACAGTACAATGTTCCTGACAAACAAAATTGGTGGCAGGAGGGAATATTGTAAACATAATTATACTGCCTTTACATATTGATTATACTACTAAAAATAACTCTGATAAAACAAATCAGTTTATTTCAGAAGTGAGATGTAAATGGAACAAAATTTAAATCACATATGCCACAATTAATTCTGTTTGTACAAAACAGTACCAGATGGTCGTCAAGCAAGCTGCCTGTATGTTGTGGCAGATGTTACACATTGAATTATTTATTTATTTATTAATTCATTCATTGGAATAAAAATAGTGTGAAGTGCCATCGTACTCTCATCCCTTGAAGTCAAATATGCTCCTGCTCAGTGGCTGACACAGACAGTTCATAGGTACCCTTTTTCCTCCGTGTTTCTGGAAAGATACACCCAAGTTCCCCTGTGTCCACCTAGTTTTGTTTTCATTTTTTTAAACTACGGTCATGTGCCTTTTCTTCAAGGGGCAAGTTAGTCATTTCAGCAAATTAATTCCAGGCTCTCAGCTTGATCTTGACCCTGGCTGGGAAAAGCTACGCTGTTTGTACAAACTGAAGACATAAATCTACCCTATTCCAGCTCAGGCTTCTGGTCTGTGCACAGGATCATAGAATCTTAGAACTGTGAGGAGCTGCAAGGACCATTAATCCAACCCCCTGCTGTGCAGGAATATACAACTAACCTAGTCTTGGAAGATGGCCATCCAACCTCTGTTTAAAGATTTTTGAAGACAGAGATTCCACCACCCTTCAAAACAGTCTATTCTACTCTCAAACAGCTCTTACAGCAAAGAAGCCCTTTGTAAGATTTAGCCGGACTCCTATGAGAACACACTGGACTGTATTCCAGTCTCTGGAGCAGCAGAAAACAAGCTTGCTCTATCTTCTACATAACATCCTTTCGGATATTTAAAGATAGCTGTCATCTTACCATTCAGTCTTCTCTTCTCCAGACTAAACACACCCGGCTCTCTAAGTTGTTCATCATAAGACTTGCTTCCCAGACATTTGAGCCTCTTGGTTGCCCTCCTCTGGACATATTTCAGCTTGTCAATATCTTTCCTGAATTGTGGTGCCCAGAACCAGGTATGGTATTCACAGAGCCGTATCTAGCAGAAACAGCATGGAAATTCTGCTCCTCCAGGGCCGCCATCTCCTCCTACACCACTGCTGCTGCTAAATCTTCTGGCACAGCTTTTTTGCTCCCTCCTGGCATTGGTGCCCAGGGCACATACCCTACTTGCCCCACCCTAAATATGCCTCTGAGTATTTGAGGTGAGGCCAAAGCAGAATAAAGTAACACTACTAATTCTCTTGATATGAACACTATACTCCTATTGAGCACTAACCAACTATTGTTCACTCTGACTGAAAGAGCTTTCTACTTCTCGCCTACATCAACATTTTGTAAGGTATTGATCCTTCATTCATGGGAGCTGTGAACTTACAAATGGATACACAAAAACCAAGTGAAGCAAAATAGACAAAAACCAAGTGATGTTAGCAAAAAAAAAAAGTCACAACCAATGTGTTAAATTTTGAACACTTTATTCCAAAATTTTTACAAAATACATGAAATTTTAAAAACAGTTCATTACCTATCCCATTCCCACCAAAAAAAACAAAAACAAAAAACAGTATTCACAGTCTGAAATCCCTAAAGATCCCTGAAATATTCCCTCATCAACATATATACGCTGACAAAGACAGAATGTTTATTTTGTTTAAATACAAAGAAAGAAAACTACAAAACAGAAAACAAAACAGAAAATATATTTTCTATGGATCTTTATCAGTTTCAACATCATAAACCCACAGGATCCCCTCCCATTGTTTTTGGATCTAGTATTCCGTACCTTAGACCTGCAAATCTGGGCAGAGCAATGGGTGCTTCCATGAGGGTTTCATGTCAGGGTCTCCAAAGCAGCCAAACTCAGGCTCATGTGGGAAGAGAGGGAAGAGGGAGATTCTTGATTTTCCCTTTTCTTTTTTCTTTTTTTTTTAACCACTCCTCTCCCACTGCAATCACGAGAAGGAAATGGTTCATATTTGGATAATGTTCTCCCTGGATTGTGGGGGTGGTTGCAGGTAGAGGGCTTAGACTGTTGAAGCCCACAGTTTGCTCATAGACCTTGTACCAACATCTCCCTCCTTCTACTTCTTTAACAATAGGGGCAAAACTCCCACAAAGTCAGGGCAGGACAGATCTCCTCCTCCAAAATGACAGCTATCTTTCTGAGCTGAGGGTAGGTAGGGAGTGGGCTGATCTGTCTTGTGACCGCTAAATCACCATCCCATTCTAAATAGCAAACTTACTTATACCAGCAGTGGGAATTACATTGCCCCTAGGTCTTGTTGCAGTGTAGCTCCCAGCATTCCTTGTCACTCACTATGCTGAGGTAAGACTGCCTGGAGTTATAATTCAACTACATCTGGAGGGTCATACAGTTCCCGTCCCTGATCTATACCACAGATGCAGAGAGGAAAGTCAAAGACTTTAATTAACTTTAATCAAACCATTATCTACAGAATAAATTTTGCAAGCATCCATACTATTTGAATAGCATATTTTTAGTCATCTCTTTCATTATACATTAAACAATGCACATCTGTGAGAGAAATACTTACAGTTAATACGGAAAGATGGATATTTTGTCATATACTCAGTTTACTGTTACTACCTTCATTGGATGGGGGTGTATAACATATTTATTTCTTTAGTTATATGGGACAATTAAATACTGCAACTTATTTTAGGAAGCATATATTTAGGTCTATCTGAAATCCAGAGATAGAACATAAAATGTTCAGAGACAATCATTCTTTTAAATATAATACGGAGGAATTTAATGGGGTTTGAACACAACGCTTTGCACCAATAATTACTTTTAGAATTTACTAGCTTATTTACCCAGCGTTGCCCAGGATTTTATTTTCTCATAGGTAACACTTGTTAGAAATACCTTAGGAATTACCTTTCCTTACCTTAGGAATTAGATGTAGTTGAAATACACAGATTTGAGATCCTGTATCTCTAATTCCCCAAACTGTCTTGTCCAGTACCTGTAACTTTTCCCGGTATTCTCCAATACAATCTGTATTCAGAGTTGTTCACATACAGAGGTTCAGTTTCTGAGGGAATACACTAGCCTTCTCCTTGCTGCTAGGCCTGATCTCCATAGCAACTGGCCAGGCCCAAGAGCTCTCTGGCTGAGAATTCTAAAGGCTCCTCTCTAAACTGCCAACCCCAGGATTCCATAGGATGTCGGAAGTGGAATAACAGCACTGTAACAAGCCAGTGCGGAAATGGCCTCTGAGATAATGTATAAATACTTACAGATAATATGGAAAGGTGGATATTTTGTCATATATTTAGTTTACTGTTATTACCTTGGTTGGATGGGGGTGTGTAACATATTTATTTCTTTAGTTATACAGGACAGTTAAATACTGCAACTTATTTTAGGAAGCATATATTTAGCTTTATCTGAAATCCAGAGATAGAACACAAAATGTTCAGAGCCAATAATTCTTTTAAATACAATATGGAAGAATTTAACGGGATTCAAACACAATGCTCTGCACCAATAATTACTTTTAGAATCTATAACCCTGTCTGTGCCTCAGGCCATACACTCTGCTTTCCCCAAACTGGCACCCTCCAGATATTCTAGATGACAATCTAATATCCCTGCCAGCACATTCATTGGCTTTGCTGGCTAGGGATGATGACAATGGTAATCAACACATCTGGGCAATGCCAAGTAAAGATAGGCTTCCATAAATGCTTGCTTGCCACTCCCAAACCTTTAACAAATCCATAAAATCCACTGATGCTAACAGGAATGCGAACAAGTAACTAGAATGAAAATTATAAAAAAGGGAGTCAGTGGCATGTTAAAAGAAAGCTTACAAATTATTACAGATTTTGAAAAATACATCATTCTCATGCTTCATGCACCACTAATTAGCATTAGCCATACCTCACCCTCAAATGTGGAGTGCTCATAGGAAAATAGTTAGGATGAGGCATACTGGCATGGATGTTTTTGTTGGCTCATTCTGTGAACAAGCCCTTTTGAATAAGTGCTTCCCTATTCTAATCAGTAGGTAATCATGCATGTTCTGTAACACAAGTAAACTTTGTGACCAGTGTTATTAAGGGGCATGATCAGCTTTATTAAATCTAGTATGCTTGCCTGGTACATGTTAAAAGATGATGTGGTCTTGCAAAATTTCACTAGGAAGAAAAAAACCCAGCAGCATGACTTGGAAGAAAAAAGTTGGAATGTCGCACAAGGGCATGCTTGTTCACATTGTATCACCAGCAACTTCTTCACACCCTGCTAAAGCATCTTGTCACAGTTGATGCTGGAATATTATCCCTCTATGCAAGGCTCGTCTTATACCATACCATATAGGCTAAAAGAGCCCACAATCATCTTAGCAGTGTTGCTATAGTGGGTGGCTTGCACTGGGGGCTTGCAGCTCTTGTGTCAGTGGGGTGGTAAATCAGCTCTAGGTTTTAATTCAAACTATAAATACCAAACATGCTGGATCCATTTTGGAAATAAGGTTCAATACTTAAAAGAACTAAAGTCTGGAGTAAAACCCAGGGCAGAGTAAGAATCCCACTGACATGGAATGTAGGACTGAAAAACTCAGTGAAAGAATGCCAATGGTTTTAGCCTAGAACAAATAACATTGATTTCCTGGTGGAGTTTGGACACTGTGAGAGCCAGTGCTCGGAAAGCTGTTTTTAAAAAACAATTAGATGGTATTACAGATCCAAGGCCCTTCAAAATAGATAATTACTGTTACAGCTGCAAGTTTAAAAAGTAACTCCTTGCATTGACATTTCTTGAAAATAACTGACATATTCATTTTTGGTCCTTTTAAAAATCTGGATGCTGAAAACCTGTAGCCTGTGATACTAAACTCAATTCCCCCTTGCGTACCTCATTATCCACTAGACATCTACAAGAGACCACAAGGTTCCAGTACAAAGCAGAGAATGATGGGCAGCATAAACCAGCACTTGAATCACATGTCATTCCTCCTCCATGATTTAATGAGGCCAGTATCCTATAACTGCAAAAGTAACTAAAATATTACAGTTCGTCCTCCACATTTGTAGGTTTGACTCTCATGGGTTTCATTATTTGCAAGTTTCTCCAACCCCTGTCCCCCCACCGCAGGCACTCCTTTTCCAGGAAAACCTTCCCCCTTGGCAGCTCTGATCAGGCCACACAGCCCTTTAAAAACCTGCCTCTGCTCCTCCACCAGCTGAGGCTGCATGCAGCCTGATTTCTCAGCACTACAAACCTCTCCTGATACCCACATCCAAGGAAGGGCATGGGCAAGAGAGAGGAAGTATAGGGCTACTATGCAGACCTACCTCTTCCCCTCTCCTTTCTCTGATCTGGTTTGGACCCTGGATGCCAGCTGTTTCCATCATGCCTTTGACTCTGTCTCACAGACACACACAAATACACTTTGATATTTGCAATTTGTCCAGTTTTGTGGGGGTCCTACATCCCTAACCCTAGCAAATGTGGAGGGCTTACTGTACACTTAAACCACAGAGGGATGAGGTTATCCTTCATTAATTTACAAGTAATTACATGCATTTACACCTAACTTATTGGGAAGAGGAACTGATCACAATTAACTAATTATTTTGTTTTACCTGTAATTAGTTACTAAGACGTTCCAGTGAAACCACAGAGAGTTGAAGTTGAACACTGCCTTGGAAAATTTCAAGGCTATGACAGTCTTATGTTAGACAATGTTGTTATGTGTTTTAAAGAGGAACCAAACAGTAACAGGCAATTTCTGTTCAGATACAACTAAGTCCAGCACCTCCTAATGTATATAATGTTCCTTTCTATACAAACACAGGCCCTTTCCACATGTGGGGGGTGGAAACGGGTGTAAACGCCCCAAAACGGAGCTTACCAGCAGCCGGGTAAGTCCGTCGTGACGCGGAGCAGCGCGACCTTGCTGCTCCGCAGTCCTCCAGTGTCCCAAATGGCGGCTTCCGGTTGGTGGAGGCTCTCCACCAACTGGAGAAGCTCGCCAGCTGGAAGCCCGCCCCCGGCAGATCTGCAGGCACGCACTTGCGCGCGCCTGCAAATCCTCATCGGAGCCGGGCGATGGAGCGGCACGGGGCTGCACACTCCGTGCTTTTTAAAAACCTCGAAAAAGAGGTTTTTAAAAAACACGCAGCGCGGCTAGTTCCGGCCGCTCCTGAGTGGATTCTGGTGTGGAACTACAAAAAGTAGTCCATGCCAGTCCACTCTACGGTGCAGAAGACCTCCATCAGAGGTCGCTCTGCACCATTACGGAAGCCCGGTGTGGAAATGGCCACAGTTCCAGCTTTGGAACTCTCCTGATGCTGTCCTCATCCCCATCATTCTCCCGGGTATTTGAAATGCTGTCCATGCTACATTCTTGTCTGGAATCACTGCACATTTTCTGTTGCTCTCATCAGTACAAATCTGAGCGAAGTATCACCATCATTACAAGAAAAGAAAATGAAATGCCATTGGCATGGCTTATATTTCACAACTGTGATTTAAACACACCAGAGAAAAGAAATTCAGAATCAAGGGTACCATGACCTTAGTACTTGAGAATATTAGTGTAACAGGCAATCTTACAAAAAAGAAAAGGTATACCATACTCTTGTGATTGATCATGGGAAGAAACAAAATTGCCCTGAGAAATGTTTGAAAGGCAGTTGGTTCTCTATCCACTCCAGAATATCACAATGGTAAAAATTAATTTCAGGACCTCTGTTTTACAGAACTGAAGTTGTCATGATATAGAACAAAACCAGCAGGGAGGAACGTGACACATTGGCATCAAATTTCCCAGGATCTGTAAGTTTTGTTTCTCTCTTCTGTTAATCCACATGACACCATCTTGACCTCAAGATTCGCAGTCACTGTGTAAACATTATTTAATAAAATAATTAATTTATTTTTCAGCATTTGAGCACTGTATCCTAATACACATTTTTCCAGTT
Organism: Cyclura pinguis; assembly: GCA_030412105.1. Taxonomy (NCBI): domain Eukaryota; kingdom Metazoa; phylum Chordata; class Lepidosauria; order Squamata; family Iguanidae; genus Cyclura; species Cyclura pinguis. Next base: position 165,217,602 of record CM059603.1, on the reverse strand, counting down.
AATTCAGTTTGTTATGACTTCTCCCTTCTGGTCTACTCTTGGCTTACAGCTAGACAACCACTTGTGGTAGAGGAGGCTACATTGGCCCTCTAAGGGACCTTGAAGAGGGGCAACTTCATCTTAATTTTTAGCTTTATGAAAATTTAAATTCAAAATGCTATTCCCTCTAGAGAGCACTGGGGGCAATTTTATCATTTTTTTGTCATCCCCTAGGTTGTGGAGAGGCCTTTTAAAAACCTAGAATTCCTAGCTTTACTTCCAGGTTTAAAAATGGCTTCTCTTTGTTTGAAAACAAAGTGGAGGGGGGCAAAAACATGGGAAAATTTATACTTGTCGTCTCTCAAGAGTATAGTTAGCATTTTAGTTCAAAAAATGGGGCATCAAAAAGCCTTGTGGGGAGTCCATGCATACCCTCCAAATGTCCTGATTGGGCAGGGGCAGTCCCTATTAATCTTTTGTCATCCCACTTTCCCCAGCTGCTTTTAAAATGTCTCCTCCTCCCATTTCCCTCATTCGTCTTCAGCTCACTTCAGTTGCTGCAAACGGAGTTCAAAGTGCAAAAGTAGTTGGCATTCAACTAACTCAGGGAGGAGGAATCTTGCTCTTCCCAGTAGGTTCAGGTGAAAGCAACCTGCTGCACTCTTCCTAGCCATCTTAGCCACACTCTAATGTTGACTGGCCATGGTTTTCATCTGTGGAATGTTGGAAGGAATATGCATGAAGCCCACAGGCCACACTCTCCCCAAGTCTGATTTATAGCAGAGTCAAGGGCATAGAAAGTTTCAGTGTCATGTTACTTGTGCAAAATAACAAAGAGAAAGTCTTTGTCATTACTGGACAGATTTCAAATGGTATAAAGACAAATATTTGAATTACACAGAACCCACTATTGTCCAGAATGGAAAAAAAAGTAAATTTTCTGCATATGATAGAAGTTTTGTAATTAAGACAAGACTGAACTGAGAATCAGATATGCTTATATTATGTTAACACAGTCAGAGAAATCCCAATACCCTGATCTGTTTTCCCCAAAAGCTCTTACTAGCTTTGCTAATAACCAAGTGATTGATTATGGGCCAGTGTGAAAACTACAGACCTCTGCTGAATAAGAATGGGATCTATTCAAAATCGCAGTGCTTGGATAGGAGAGCTGCTGCTATCTGACATTCAGTTCAAAATGGGAGAAGGCCCGTCCACTGCAGTGTCCTTTCTCAATTTGCTCTTTTCATCCTTTCTCTCTTTGACTACATGTCCCTTTCTAGTCCACCTACTTGGATCCTGGGTCCTGCCAACCCATAGTTATCCTTTTACATCCAGAACATGAGGCACCTGTTTTCTAACATAAGTATATGTGTGTATATTTTCAGCCTACATTTACACCAAGGTTGAGTAAATTGCAGCCCTCATGATGTTGTTGTACTGCAGTGCCTACCATTCATTGACATTGGAAATGTTGGCTAGGACTGCATGAAGCTGCAGCTCAGCAATATCTGGAGGACTGAGTTTTGCCCAGTTCTGATTTATACTATCTGAGAAGCTAGTACAGCTTTTCACAGGGCATTCCCAAAAGTCCATCATGGATCTCATCTCCATACTATAACATGGAAAAAGTAATGTTTTATACTGCAACTGCCAGAATCCCTGGTCAGCATGGTGGGTCATCATAGTCCAAAAGCAACATTTCCAGGTTCTGCCCCATACCCTAATCCAAAGTTGGGGTACAGAGGTCAGGCAGAATATAGGCCAGGTTTCGCTACAATATGACTGGGTGACTTGTAGTAGACTGGCTCCAGGCTGCCAAGTTTTCCAAAACAAACAAACAAATAACAAGTGTGTCCACCCCTAAATTAAGGTGTTGGAGCAAAGGAAGTCTTGTGAGAAAGCACGGGCATAGCACCTATATCAGAGCCTCAATATGCCCCAGCTGCAAAATGGGACTTAATGCTATTTCTTAAGAATTTGTTTTTATTATCATTTCTCAGTGCTTGAGAAATACCTAGAGAATATCTTTTATCTCTCAGCCTCATCCGTGAATATGACAGTCTTTAACCAGACCTTGAGCCAACCTGCTAACTAGCTTTAAAATTTAGACTCCTTGAGATGCACTAAATTCAAATGTAGATTTTTATTTGCATGTTGTCCCACTGTATGGCTTACAGAATACAGTTGGCAACTCTAAGATTAGGTTTTCATTGGCAAACTTTGGGGTCCTAGTAAACCAGGAGGGAGCAAAGCATAGCTCCCAAGGCTGCATGAAGCCTCCAGGACTAGGTCTTAGCCCCTCCGCACTACTCTGACTTCCCCTTTTCTGGTCAAAGCAGTGTGCATTGCTCAGTCACATAGGGACGGGGGGGCAATGACGGGTGGTTCGCCCCGGGCAACAATGTTTTTGGGGCATCCTGGCTTGTAGGCATGCCCCCATGCACCACAGCCACGCCCCCACACACCATGGCCACACTCCCACGCACCGTGGCCCTGCTTCGATGCACTGTGGCCCCGCCCTTCCTCCCCCCCCCCCCATGCACTCCAAGCTTTGCTACTGGTATTGCTTTTCCTAGAAGTGAGAAGCAAGTCATCTTTCAAATAGCTGGAAGACACTTCTCACGCTGTTTAACATTACAAACAGTATTCCCTTTTTTCCTGCGCTACATTTCCTACCCATTAAAAAGAGTATCTCTTTGTTGGCATTTTTGGCACTCCTTGTGACCCCCAGAAGGTCTCCAAGAGGCCCCGAGATCTGCCACAGTTCCCTACTCAATAAACATAGAAAATAAAATTAAATCACAAAGATCTGAAACAGAATAACCCCAGTTCAAAAATACCGACCTCTCACTAAGCCAATTCGAGCATACCCTAACTGTCTGAGAACCTGTGTCCTGGGACAGCAGCTTGGAAAAGTTACTGTTTTGGAATACAACTCTGAGAATCCCTCAGCAAGTTGTAGTATGCAAAAGTACTTTTCAAAACATTACCAAAAACCTTCATTTTAGAGCAATTCTGTATCTGTCAAATTTGCTGTTCCAGTAAAACCTTCACATGAACAAAAAGTACTGACTGCTTACACCAAATTTCAGTGTGATTACACCAGAGCCAGTGTTCAGGGAACTGTCTCCTAATAGACTTTGTTTAGAGACCGTTGTCCTCTCACCTCATGATGGAATTCTCCCAAAGATGTTCCTTTCATCTGAAACTCTCTCTACATTTTTCTAGGGCAAATAGTCTACAGTTTCAGTTAGTTACAGGAACTGTGTAATGCTACAGCCCTATACCACTGTCATCATTCATAAGAAAGTACAGCCACCTAGTGGCAACAATAATTTTTCATCCTTCCCTGCCCCCTTCCTCTGCATCCACCCACTTTACTCTTTAACCTACACAGCACAACGGTCCTTCTACATTCTGCACTGCCTGCCTGAAATACTACAGCTGAAAAGGGAAAGTGGAAGTCAAATACTGCTCCTTTGTCCAGAACACAGTGATATTTTGAGCCACTCCAAGAACTTTTGGTGGCTTGTTTGTAATAGATATATTAGTCAAGGATAGAATTCACAGGGGAATAATATGGAAGGTGAAGTCCAGCAGTCTTGTTCTCAGACACATTCAAGAAGAAATGGAAAAGAAAGGTTTTTCTTAAGTGAATTAGTTAAAATTAATTTTTTTTCCTTTTTAAAAATATACCTCAAAGTAATTATAGTGGTCCTTATTAATTAGAGTCATATCATTAACTTTTAATGCCCCCTGGTGTTTTGAACTACAGCTCCCATTATGTACCACCGATCATGCCAGGTGGGGCTGATAGAAATCAGAGACCAAAAATCTAGAGGATTAAATGTTCCCACTAGTTTTAAAGCAAAGGAAACTGTGAGCCCTGTCACACTGCACAAATATAGCACTTTGATTCTATTTTAACTGCATTGGCTACCTCCTATGGAATCCTGGGATTTGTAGTTTTGTGAGAGACAGTAGAGCTTTCTGGCAGGAAATTTTGCCTGCCTGTCCATAAACTGCACATACCAGGATTCCATGGGATGGAATCATGGCAGTGGAACTGGCTTGTGAGCACTATGACTGTAGATATGTGAGGGCTCCACGTCTTCAGCCTGCGTAATTCTGCAGGTGCATTTTATCTGTTCATCAAAACTGTCACTCAGCGTGCATAGACTCAGTGAAGTATACAAAAATATACATCACCCTAAGGAAAATCTCTGACAAGACACTGAATTTACAATGGACAACTTACAAGGTGAAATTCTATGTAAGTCTCAGCAAAGTAATAAACCCATTTCTCTTTGTGTTGGGATGGATATTGGCTAGTAAATGTCTTCCAGGGATAGACAAGCTAGCAATCTCCAAGTGCTTTGGACTACAAGCCCCACCACCCATAATTATTATGACTGGGGCACATAGAGGTTGTAGTCCAAAACCTCTGGAGGGGAGGCACCAGATTGCCTACCTTTGGTCTATTCAGTGTTTCAGAAAAGAAACTGATGTTCTTCAGTATAAAATAGCAAGCTAGCTCTTAGTGTCAATTGAGAAAAAGGAGAAAGAGAAGCCATTGTTCAATTTCCAATGTACAGAGTCTGAGAATCCCTTTCAGAATTATAATGGGACAATTACAGGTACCTTGGATTGGCATTGCAGTCTTTTTCTTCTTTCACAGGAGGCAAATATTCACATTCCTCTAAGAAAAGATTGGAGACAATGAAACCATTAGCCTAAGGAATTTTTGGAACATGTGTTCAATTTGAATAGCAATGACTACACGGTAGATTCCTGTAGGACATGGATATAATTTTTTATTTTTAATATTCTGTCTGCAGCCATTAGCCCATTTTAAAATCCTCATGAATATGTCGGAAGCCATAGTAACCTTTGCTTTATTTATGTCAATGAATTTCGTAGATGTGTGTGTGCATGTGTGTGTGTGTGCATGTGTGTGTGTGAACATCACTCATCTCTAGCAGTTTGCCTTTGTCAGAAGATAAAAATAAAGTGGGTAATAATAAAGTATCCATCATACAATCACATCTGTCCTTCTTCTGGATTACTCCAGCTGGTGAGTTTGGGTGTTGTTATGTTTTAACGCTGTTGCTGGGTAGCATCCGTCGAGTGTTATCAAACTGGTATGGCTTGCCCAACTTTGAAGACCACTAGCAAGGTCTTTGCCTGGCATCACATACTGGGAAATTAGATTTACTTTAGTTCACCTTGGTAGACAAAGGGCAGTGGGGCAAATCCCTAGATGTAATGACAAATAACACTAAATAAAACTGGCATATTTATACCATTAAGGTTCATCTGTCTATGAATACAGTATTTGGTCAGACATTAATCCTTATGCCCTAGGATAGGACATTTCAGGCCCCAGAGTCACATTTTGCTGCAGAATTTGTATAGAAATGGATTTATTAGTCATGTGGCCAGACCTTTTTATGAGCCAGAATGGGCACTAATCCAATGTGAATACAATGTGCCTCTCATGTCTCGTTTGGCGAGGACAAGTGAGAGGGCTTTCCAGGTGGCTGCTCTCAGCACGTTAAGTTCTCTTCTACAGGAGGTTAAGCTGGCCTCTCTCTGCTCTCCTTCCACCACCATTTTAGTTAAATAGGCATTTCACAATTAACTGATTGTAAAGAAAGGTCTCTGAATGGGATGCATGTATGGCACTTCTGCCCTTGTGTCATGCCAGCATGGAGTAGTGGTTTGAGCATTGGACTACATCCCTGAAGACCAGGGCTTGATTAGCTGCTCAGCCATGGAAACCCACTGGGTGACCTCGGACACATCACACACATCTCATCCCCAGAAAACCCCACGATAGGTTCACCATAGGGTTGCCATTAAGTTGGGAACCACTTGATGTGAACACATAGCTATATCTGATACTTTTGTCAGCAGGTTCCTCTCAGAGGGTTCATCTTTTTTTTTTAGTATGCTGTCAACCAGGTCACAGGTAGGCAAGCTTTTTCCAATCATTCATGCCCAAACTACAGCCACCCTGCAAGACGGTGCATTAGTACTACACAGCTGGGGATGCAAGAGGCAGACTGGCCTACAGCCACCCCATAAGCCAAAATGTAAACTCAAGGTTCCCTGCTGCAAGTCCAATATTCTATATGAAGGAAACATATAGCCTTCTCAGTGCTGTTGAACTGCAACTCCCATCATTCCTCACCATCAGCTATGTTAGCTAGAACTGATAAGATTCCCACAACCCCCAGGAGACCACACATTTTTCATGCTTGTTCTGCATGCTAGATCACACCAACTTTATAGCAAATTCATAATTTAGATTTTCTGGTGCCTGTATATATTTCAACCGCTTTTTGATTTCTGTATCTTCTTTTTCCCAAATACCAAATGTTTTGTGACCCTCTTATCCCAAACAAAACACATCCTCATCCGGAAGACCTGGCTTTAACACAACAGCTACTGAAGCAAACAGGCATTGCTGATTAGAATGAGGAGCCAGGAGGCACAGCTATAAGAATAATTGGATGTGCTCAGTTCTTTCCAGATTGGACAATAATCACAACTAGCCATCTGCTTAAGAAGGAAACAATGATGTTTATTCCAGGTAACAGAGGGTAAGAGCCAACCTAAAATGACAGCAGGAAGGGAATGATGTGGTCATAGCAACACGCCTGCAAGATGATCCTGGAGACAGCACGGAATAAAAAGTGCTAGGAACTGTGAGTCAACAGTGATATATTACAAAGCAAAACCAGCCTCCACACCCTCTTAATATTAAGATACAAATGAATCTTGAGTGTGCCCTTTTCATAATTAAAATATCACAAACGAATACTTTTCAAAATAAAAACTTCATCCTATAAACTGGCACCTTCATTATTTCAAAATAAGAATTCCCACACTATATAAAGATCAATTCTTTTTCTGGTATTTGCTTCTACAGTTATTTAAGTATTTCAGAATACTAATAAAAATATTTAGCCAAGACAAAGGGGTGGGAGTGGAGGACAGACAATGATTCATTAGAAAATAAAAATGTCTGAAAATAGGATGGGATAAATACAGACCATTTCGTTTTAAGCTGTTCATCCATTTATCAAGCTCTTCCATCTCTATTTCCATTACAGAGGGTGTGTCTTCTTCAAAGATAGGACTGAATAAAGAAACAAAAGCATATTTTGAACCACACTGTTTTGAATTGTTTGCATCCAGACAGAGATTTGCAGTGCCATTTTTATATCAGCCATATGTTAACCTGTCTTCACCTGTCAGTGAGTCTATTTTAGAGAAGCATTTAAGTGCCACTAAATGAACGTACATTGCCACTTAACCTAACAATGGAGCAAACTAACTCAACCCCAGGTTTAGCTATGTGACACAAGCTGCTATTAATATCCAAAGTGGCATCCTATACAAGTCATGGACATAGCTGCCCACTTCACCTCTAAACACAGAGGAAAGCCCATCTTGCAGATTTGCAGCAGTACAAAAGAATACCGTTACTTAACCTCTGGTTCCACTTTGTCACAGAGCTCGGGTGATCTTTATGTTTTTTTTTTTTAATTTCAGCTCCCATGATTCCTCAGCCAGCCCAACCAACTGCGGTCCAGGTTCTGAGACACATACTATAAAAAGATAACTTTTCCAAGCTCTGTTTTGTTACTTGTTAACAAGAGATGCTTGCAAACCCAATGCCTCTATTTGTGGGAAGGTGAAGATTACTGCCATTCACCAACATCTATAGTTAAGCTACCTAAATCTCCTCTTCCACTCCTTCTCTGCTTCTGTTGTTTTTCCTCCCCACACATCTATCCTTTCCACATATCCAAGAGAGTAATGGAATATCTGACATGAAGAAAAAAGGAAAGGGTGAGGAACTCAGCCTCCCACTTGTCACAATCTCCATCCTTCCACTCCTGATGGCTAGAAGTCCACTTTCCCTTCCAGGTGAAACAATCATCCGGGAAATGGATTGGTTTGACCAAATGCCGTACTTTAAACTATGCCTTTTACAAACTATTGATGATTTTAAAACAATCATGGAACTGCAACCTGAAGGCAGGAATGAAAGTCTGTAAGTTGCTTCAATATCACTTTGAGAGTGGGAAGCTTATTCATACACTGAATAGGTAGACAGATGGAGATGGGACAGAAGGAATTATTCAGCATCATACTGATAGACAGCGATGTAGACTTGAGTCAATAGGCTCGGACTTAAGTCAGACTTAAGTCGCTTCAGTGACTCGACTCAGACTTGACTTGGCAATAAATGATGCAATGGCTTGACTCGACTCAAGACTCGTATATTTTTAGTGACTGACTTGCTGTCCTAAGGTTCAGTAACATAAAACACATTAATCTAGAACAGCAGTTCCATCTCTTTTTGCCTATTGGTCACATGACGATTCATCTCAAGCCCAAAGTGTAGGTGCATTTCTCAGAGGGGAAGAGCAAATGGGTTAGGCAATGGGCTTGAGGTGGGCTTGAGGTCTGCTTAGCGGCCTGTCCCCACTGTATATCAGAGTAGCCTTCTAAAACTTTTCCGCAGAACAGAAGACAAGACTCAATCTCAAAGTGTAGGGTGCATTTCTCAGAGGGGAACAGCAAATGTGTTAGGCAATGGGCTTGGAAGAAGGATCCTTCCTTCTAAAGCTTTTGAAGCTTCAGTAATTGGGAGTCGGAAGGATCCTATTCCCCATTTCTGAAGCTGCAGACACTTTCATGCCCATTGGCACAAAAGCCTCCAGTCTTGGGAAGGTAAAATAAGAAGGATCCTATTCCCCATTTCTGAAGCTGCAGATGGCAAAACCGCAAATGTGGAGGGCCAACTCTGTTTAAATTTTCAAAACTGACTTTATTTGACTCTCTCCACAAATTCTGCAACATAGGTTGGAGTACAAAGTTGGCTCCCAGGCTTGAGACTTGACTTGAAAGTATCTTCAAGGACTTGAGACTTGACTTGAGACTTGAGACTTGACTTGAGACATGGAGTAAAAGACTTAAACACATCACTGCTGATAGATATGGCAAAATTAATCAGTGCTCTTATGGCTTTATTGTTATAATATGTGTAAACTGCCCATGTAATACAACCATGCCCTTCCCTAGCTACAACTACAGTGGGGTAATTTGTAGTCCTGTTAACCCTGAAATCTATGTAGCTCTTACCCATAACAATAGCTCAGCAGAGAAACATGAATGTAATACATACTCAGGAATAAGAAGCAATCTCTATAAATCTCTTACCTTTTGCAGTTTTCACTTCCTAGTTCCTCTGAAATAAAATGAAAGGTATTTTAAAAAGATGTAAGGTAAGAAAGCACACAGATATAGCTTATCTAGCACTACCAGTAACCAGTAACGGGGGAAGCTTCCAAAAGCATCTGGTGTGTGATAAGTTAAAACACATATTCTTCAAGGTCTTGTTATTCTTCAAGGTCTTGTTTTCAGCCCTGAAGTAACGGTGCACAGACAGAACAAGCCTTGACATATCATGGATCCCACTTTCCCTCACACGCTTGGGAAACCACTTTTCCTCTTAAAATAATGTTTCATTTGTGCCCATGGCTTGACTTGTATGTCTCACTACAGTCGGCCCTCCTCATTTGTGGGTTTAGCATTCACAGATTTGATTATTCTCTGATTACTGGGGGGAAGAGGATGGGACAGGTGGTCCCCTTTCTCCCTGCTCCTGCTCATCCCATCCCTTCCCCTTTCCCCTGCCTGCCCTTGCAAGTGAGTGAGTGAGAGAGGGAACACACACATAGTTGAGCCCAGCCACCATACCAGTACAGGTACTTTTTGTGTGTGTTAAATACGGTTTAGGGAATTTAGAATATTCCCAGTTTTTCCACTTTCCCAGGGATCCTGCACCCCTAGCCCCTGCAAAAGTGGAGGGCTGACTGTCCTCTGTACTAGTTATTTTTTCCATAATTCTACACCATATCCAACCAAGAAATTATGGGCCTGATTAATTAAGCCAGCACTGAGGACCAGCTCTGTCATTAGACAGATGATTGTTTCAAGCAGCAGATATCAGTAAGGTAGTGGTTCTTGTATGCCTTCAAGTCATTTCTGGCTTATGCTGACCTTACAGCAAACATAGCATAGGGTTTTGCTGAGTCACCCAGTGGGTTTCCATGTCCTCCAGAGATGTAGCCAGTGCTCAAACCACTACACCACACTGGCTGGCAACATTGTTAGACTGAAAACTAGAGATGGCTCCTGTACCATGAATGGTTAGATAGAAAAGGGAATTGCATCAGGTCACATAAACTTGTCACATAAACATCTAATAAAAACACCTGCTGAAATTCCCTCTTCTACACAATCATTAAAGATACAGGAGCCATTTTCAGTTTTCACTCTGGCAACCCCAGATACTAGAGAGGGGGAGTGGAAGGAAGCTCCAGCTATCTTCCTGAATTCCCTGGTGTGACGGAGTATAGGGGGAGTGGTCTCCTGAGTGGCAAAAAGCTGCCCAGCAACAGGTTGCCAGGCAACTAGAATGGCTACTCCGGAGGCAAACCCAGCTCCTTTTAGTGGGAAGGAGGGGTGAAGTCCTGAGTGAAAATATATTAATAGCAGGCACACTGGTTTTGTTAAGAGAGAGAAAGCTGCCACTCCAGTTTGAGAAAAGAAAAAGCAAGGCCTTGCCAGTGTTGTAAGATGTCTCCACACCTGGCTCTTTCCTTCTGTATGCAACACAGCCTGTCCTGGGTCCCAAACCTAGCCTCCTACCTTGGGTGTGGTAGAACAGATTATTCTACCACCACTGCTGAAGTAAGGACCATATCATACAACATCGTTATGACACCACTCTTCCACTTTAATTTCTATGGCATCATTCTGTGGAATTCTGTGGTGAGTACTGTATTGAATTCTGGCTTAGAATTCTAAATGTCCACCCCTAATATGCAAATCCCAGGATTCCAAACAACGTTGCCATGGGAGTTGAAGTGGAACAATAGCACTATAATAGTGTAGTGAGATAGGCCCCTAAGATTCTACTACCACCCCTGCTGGCTTCTGTGCCAATGGGGAAGAAACACCATTTTGCCTTCTGTATAAGGCAGCAAAATTTCTTGGGCTTTCCCCGTCAGATTAATTTCACAGGCCTGTTTTGCCAGTCTCTCCTCTAACCCAAGCACATGTGTTGCATTGCAGGGGGATATTATTACAGGAAATGGGAGGTAAATGCAAACCTCCTCTGTTCCTATGCAGCCTCCCCTCTGTCTCTGTGCTTTGCAAGTTACTTGAATTCAGATTAGCAGTTATTTGTGTGGTACAGAGAAAAAGCTTGGATAGGTATATGTGAGCCACACATGAGCTCTTTTCCTGCAATGTGTTCAGCTTTCTGCTGTTGTGCACACCAGTGGTAGCTAGGATCAGCCAGCTATTCTACAGCCAATCCAGTTAGTTTCTGTGTATAGAATGTGTTGGGTCACAATCTTGTCCCAGACTGCAGAATCTATTGGGCAAGGAAACAAGGCTGTGCTCAGTCTTATATGATTCCTCTGCACACAAACCCTGTATCTGTTCTCAAAGGAAAATTGGACAGGAATGCTATCCCTCATCCTTATGTATGATTACAATGCATAAGGCAATAAAAAACTTACATATGAACTGGAATCCTGCAGGGTTGTGGAGAGAAATAAAAAGGATATTTAAGTCCAAGCAGATATTTGTAGCTGAGGTGAGTTTAAGACTCTGACTGCAGCTTAGATGCATTAATATTCAGAACATAGTCTAGCAGAGAACAGGAGACTGGAAGCAATGAATTCCTTGAGGCTAGCAGGTTCAAACAGTGAAAGCAACATAATGAGAAGTCAACAACTGCCATAAAAATTGTTTACTTCAACACAGCCTAATACTGTACATGAGCAGTGCACCTGTTTTATGAACACAGAAGCTGTCGGAGATTACGAATAAGGGGCGTATTTTTAAAAAAATACACAAATACCCAAAACCTGGAGAGGATTGAGAAAATCATTTGAAATCACAGAGCAACAGAGGAAAATAAACTGGGTAGAGAGTAATTGCTAAGAAAGGCGTAGATGGAAGAAATATCAGACAGGATAAAGACAGAGAACTGCATCCATTGGGAGGCTGGGAGGTGGTATTACAGAAGCCTTTGGAACAACAGAAGAGAAATGTGCATTTCATACCTGGCAGGGTAACAGAGGTGAGATACAGACTGTTGGGTTTTTTTAAAATAAGGGATTTAGTACATCTGTGACTTGAAACATATCTCATTAGTCCTGTTCATTCATTCATTTCACTTGCTGTATGATCACACAAGGGAGCACGGGCAGCCTAGCTCAGCACCTCCCTTTGTCCCTGGTTTTGTTGTCCTCCAGTACATGGAGGGTAATAAGACAGAACTATAGATCCTCCACTTTCTGTGGGTGCTCTCTACATGAGTCAAAATCCTGATTTTTTTTCATGATTCCTATTTAAATGGAAAGTATCCGCAAACAGTGAATCATAGAATCATACAGTTGGAAGCGACTACAGAGGCTATCCAGTCCAACCCCCTGCTATGCAGGAACACTCATCAAAGCATTCCCAACAGATGGCCGTACAGCCTCTGCTTAAAACGTCCAAAGAAGGAAACTCCACCACACTCCAAGGTAGCATATTCCACTGCCAGACAGCTCCTTGACATGACATCCCTACAAATATTTAAACATGGCTATCATGTCCCCTCTTAATCTTCTCTTCTGCAGACTAAACATACCCAGCTCCCTAAGCCGCTCCTCATAGGGCATGGCTTCCAGAACCTTCACCATTTTGGTCGCCCTCTTCTGGACACTTTTCAGCTTGTCAATATCTTTCTTGAATTGAGGTGCCCAGAACTGGACACAGCATTCCAAATGAGGCCTAACCAATGCAGAATAGAGTGGTACCATTACCTCCCTTGATCTAGACACCACACTCCTATTGATGCAGCCAAGAATCACATTGGCTTTTTTGGATGCCGCATCATACTGCTGACTCATGTTCAGCTTGTGATCTACCAAGACTCCTAGATCCCTTTCACATGTACTGCTATCCAGCCATGCGTCCCCCATCCTACATTTGTGCATTCCATTTTTTCTGCCTTAGTGTAGGACCTTACATTTCTCTCTGTTGAAATTAATTTTGTTAGCTTTGGCCCAGTTCTCCAATCTGCCCAGCTCTCCAATCTGATCCTGTCCCCTGGCATATTAGCAACCCCTCCCAATTTGGTGTCATCTGCAAATTTGATCAGCATGCCCTCTACTTCTTCATCCAAGTCATTGATGAAGATGTTGAATAGCACTGGGCCCAGGACAGAACCCTGTGGCACCCCACTAGTCACTTCTCTCCAGGATGAAAAGCAGCCATTGGTGAGCACCCTTTGGGTTCGGTCGGTCAACCAGTTACAAATCCACCTAACAGTAGCCCTGTTAACCAGCCCGCATTTTACTAGCTTCTTTACAAGAATGTCATGGGGAACTTTGTCAAAGGCCTTACTGAAACCAAGATATGCTACGTCTACAGCATTCGTTTCATCTATCAAGCTTGTAACCCTATCGTAAAAAGAGGTGAGACTAGTCTGGCAAGACTTATTTCTGAGAAATCCATGTTGTGAAGCTCTTGTAGAGAGGCTCTTACTCTTCAGAACCTGTAAAGCACTGTGTACTTAGATTGCACTATAGAAATAAACAACGACAACAACAACAACAACTTGCCACCCTCCTTGTTAAGTGGGTGCCAGAAATTATAGAGGGAGAAGACTAAGACACTCCTCTCATCACCTGTTGATGCAATACATGAAAATTTCAAGTGAATAGGATTACACTTCAAACTCTACAAGAAGTTCCACCAAAATTTAATAGCAATTTATTCTCCTGTGGCTTGGAAATAAAAGTGGCAATACTAGCTAGGAGATTTGGGGAGCTGCAGTTCAAAGAAGCAATATTCCCAGGCAGTGGAGCTGAATGCTTTACAACTGAAATAGCATTGTTAGTCATTGAAAGAGAAGCCCTGTAGCACCGTGGAGTCCAGGATCTAAAATTACCCAGCTGTATCACTGAGGCTTCAGTACAGCAGATTCCACAGCCTTCCCTGCAGTCCCTCTACTATAGCTGTCTTCCAGAGCCCCACTAGAAGCTGGTGACAACTTCTGAAGGCCAAAATCAGAGTACAAAAGCACAGTAGAAAATAAATGCCAAAGATATACATATATGATACATTTTCTTTGGATGTTTGAAAAATATATTGGCAGGTGGAATCCTGGCTGGAATCCTATCTATATGTTACACTAGCAGTTGCCCTTTTTTCCCCCCAGGGTCATGCAGCAGTGGCAAGAGAAGGCAGACTAAACCCGCCAAGTCCTCACAGTCTATTTCTGCAATGCCTGATTTCCTTCATGGCTACAGCAGCTGCAGTCTTTTCCCTCTGTCCCCCACCTATGCTGGCTCAGTGCACCAACAGAATTCTGGCCAATTTGTGAAAGACAAAAGGACAAAATCCCATAAGCCATTACAATATTTTGAACACTTGAACTTGTGTGCCTCTCCAGTCTCCAGTGAAAATCCTCTCCCAGGTATATTGGTCCTCAGCATTTTACTGTATACTTTCTAAAGGCTGGAATTGTAGCGGTGGTGGTTCAATGAAACAATAGCCCATCCAGATAAGAATTCTTCCTCCCCATGAAAGTCTCCTTTAGACCTCAAATTCTAGCAGTAACTTAAAACTTGCATTGACCATTTAGGAATAGACTTTATGCAGCCAAAGAAAAGGGGAAGGCAAAGTCACCAAGGTCATTTCTGCACTACACTGTTATAGTGCTATTATTCCACTTTCAACATCCTGTGGAATTCTGGGGGTTGTAGTTTACTGAGGCCAAAGAGCTCTCTGGCTAAGAATTCTAAGTACCCCTCCCTAAACTGAAATAGAAGAGGAATAATAGCACTATTAACAGTGTAATACAGAAATGCCCCCAAAGTATACAAACATAGGAAATAGAAAGAGTTCTAGGTGTGAATTATTCCCCATCTCACTATCTATTGTGCTAGAAATTTGGTGACCGAAAAAAAAAATCATTGAGTGCCAGAATTCTTATTGGCAGGGGGACATCCAAATTTCACACACACACACATAGCTACACTTCTGCTAAATGCTCTGCATGTGCTTCCTTTTTGTTACATTATATGGCATGTGGTTTCCTGGATTGCTTTATTCTTTGAGTGAATTACATATTCTAGTCACACAATCCTTCTGTAATATGATTTGACATCAGCAAGCGGAAACAGCAAATTCCCCCAGTTCTCTCCACTGATGTTTCATTTGAAAATGTTAATGATACTGTTGAATTCTTGGAAAAGTTGCTTTTTATCTTTCTTCCTTTCCTGAAAAAGTTCTGCATACCCCCACTACGGAAGCAGACCAAAGGTAGTAAAGGTAAACCCACACCCTCAGATGTTCTATGATTACAATGGCTATCATTCTTGATCACTGAGGATGCTGGATTGGGGCTGGGTGAGATCACAGTCCAAATAAATCTGGACAGCCACCGGTGCCCTCTGTCATGAAGGACTTCTATCTCACCTGTGGAATTTATATATAGCTGAACAGCACTAAGATAAATCCCGGGAAAACAAAACAATTACATTATAGCCATCCTACCTCAAAGAGAAAAGATGCAGGTACTAAGAAGCAGACAGACCACATAAAATGGATTTCTTATATACAATGACATTGTGTTTAGCCAAATAGCATAGAGAAGGAATTAAGAAATGTTCTTGGTTTCCACCACACTGCTCAATATGTAATCTACCAGACACTGCCAGCATTCATGAAAGATTACTGAGCTCAGTCAGAGACTGGGAGTACCAATATTCATCTCTTTTTAGGAGTGGGCTTTGCTCATTTCTCTTTCTCACTATTACACTGCATAAAAGTTTGAAAAAAAATTACTTTTTTAGGCTCAAAAAAAAAAGGCTTGGGCCACAGCTTCCAAAATCCAACAGCCAGCATGACTTCTGATTATGCTGGCTGGACAAATCTGGGACATGTAGTTTTAGAAAAACTTTTCCAAGCTCTGGGTGGATAGAAAACTTTTTCTCCATTAGGGGATCGCTAGGCATCAGAACAAACATGCTAGGTTGTCATTTTCTCTGTATCCAAAGAACACAATTCTGGGCTTTTATCATATAGCTATAAGGTTCATCTTTGCTGAGTGGCCAAACATTTAAAAATCTGTTTCTTGCTTCTTCTTTTTTTTTACTACATTTTCTTTGTTTTTCAATTTTGAATTTGCTTCAGGGATAGTTTATGCTAAGCCAAGACTTGCCCTCTTGGGATTCAAATTTATAGGAGAGGAAGTGACTGAAAGAGAAGGGAGCTTCTTGCTTATTTTAGCTGGTTGAGACTCAAATAGGAATCCAAAGACAGGATTTCTGCCCAAGATATAAGGTCATAGGCATTACAAGGAAACAGTGGCACTTTCTAAGGCCCTTTCCACATGTGTGTGTGTGTGTGGGGGGAACGGGCGAAAACACGCTAAAACGGAGCTTACCCACAGCCGGGTAAGTCCGTCGCCACGCGGAGCAGCGCGAGCTCACTGCTCCACACTCCTCCAGCGTCCTAGATGGCAGCTTCCGGTTGGTGGAGGCTCTCCACCAACCGGAGAAGCTCGCCAGCCGGAAGCCCGCCCCCGGCAGATCTGCAGGCACGCACTTGCGCGCACCTGCAAATCCACTTTGGAGCCGGGCGACGGAGCGGCACGGGGCTGCGCGCTCCGTGCTTTTTAAAAACCTCGAAAAAGAGGTTTTTAAAAAACACGCAGCGCGGCTAGTTCCGGCCGCTCCTGAGTGGATTCTGGTGTGGAACTACAAAAAGTAGTCCACGCCAGTCCACTCTACGGTGTAGAAGACCTCAGTGACAGGTCGCTCTGCACCGTTTCAGAAGCCCGGTATGGAAATGGCCTAAATGAATGAGGACAAGTTGTTACAGGTTTTATTTAAAGATTCCCTATATGACATCTGGTGGTGGCATCTAGAAAATACAAGTACTGTATCAACTGTAAGAGAACAGAAGGTGAAATTTGGTTCATTGAGATCCATTAAGTTGGCTAAGCAGACTGATAGGAGTTGTTGAAATGGAAAATCTTAGGATAAAAGGATAAAAAGCAGAACACAAAATGAATTTTTGTCTGAATGGAAGTGGTTGATTTTTTTAAAAAGAATGAAGGAGATCTGATGACAATAGATTTTAAAATTTAAATTTTATATTACTATATGAGAAGTGTAAAAGTAGATTTAGAAGATATACTCTGTTGTTTTACAATTTTTTTAATATAAATTATTATTATCTCTTGATGATTGATCATCAGTATAAAGTAGTATAGAATAAGTTAACAATGGTTTATTAACTTGAGAAACTAAGTAAGTAAATAACTAAATTGATAAATGACTAGCAGCAATTAATAATTATGGGATAAAATGAATGATTCCATAGTTAAGTTTAAATGCTTAAACAGTATAACTGTTTGCAACAAGGTTGAGAACCAATTTTTAGTTATGTTTTGTTAGTATTTATTTTATATATGTGTAGGTTAGTATGTTTGTTGATGTCTGTATGATTGTATTTTTGTTGTTTGCTATATTGGTTTGTGTTGTTTCCCCCTCTTTTTTACGTAATAAAAATTAAAGAGATCTATTAACTTAAGATTTCAAGCAGTCTGAGACTTTTTTTTCACTAGGAAGAACTATGTTCACCGTCTCATTTTATTCCAGGAATCAATAAAGTATATACTATCAATGGCACAGACATGTGCTCTTGGTGTATGTTGAAGGAAAAGATGTAATAACAGTACAAGGATCTGTGAAAGAGGATATTATCTTAGCAACAAAAAAGTCTATCTGTTAAATGGAAAAAGAGATAGTTCAAAGACATAAACCCTATAGACATGTCTCCTTAGAACATGTGAGGTTGTCATGGGCCAGGAGCCCAGCAATAAAATGGATGCAGAGACAGAAGGTGATGAACCAAATGTGCAACAGAAGAGACCACAAGCTCCAACAACTTTGGACAAGTTGAGACAACTGAGTCCCATGAGAGTCTTATGAAAGGCCTGAGACTGATAAGCTCAAATTTGGTGGCCTCCAAATGTAGTTGCAGTACCAAGGCAGCACAGCCTTTTCCAAGAGTTCCATAATCGCAGGATCCAGTATTCTGAAAATGTGCCAGGCATACATTTTTGGAGAGATGGAAGAGTGCAACATTGCAGTCAAAAGACCTGCCCCATTATAGGCTTCCTAGGTTGTGGAATGGAGTAGAACCTGAGAGAGATAGGCCATTTCCACACGGGGTAATAAAAACAGTGCAGTGCGTCCTCCACGGAGGACGTCTGCACCTTGGAGCAGACTGGGTCTGGTCTACTTAGTGTAAATCCGCACCTCAGTCCGCTCTGGAACAACCCCAAGTGGTCCTCCAGCATGCTTTTGAAAGACCTGATTTTTCCAGTCTTTCGAAAGCACGGAGCGCGCCACTGTGAGCCTGCTCCCTTGTGCAGATTTGCGGGCTTGCACCAATGTGAGCCTGCGATCTGCCGAGGGCGGGCTTTAGGCTGGCGAGCTTAAGCGGTTGGTTGAGACCCACGACCAACCGGAAGCCGCCATTTTGGAAGCCGGAGCAGAGCGGATCGACGATCACGCACTGCTCCGGAGCAGCCTGGACTGGACCGGGGAGCCAGAATATCCGTTAAGTAGCGGCGTGGGGCAATTCCCTCGCCCCGTGCAGAAATGGCCTCAGTCTGCCACAAGGAGAATAAACAACAGGCCTTAGCTAACTATCAGACCTAAGTGGACCAAGTTGCTCATTGGTAACAATCCTTGGTGCAGCAAAGTTCTCCCTGACTCATCTCTGCTGTATGGCTGCTGCAGGCCAGAATATATCAGAGACCTATCTGAGAGAGCAGATATGGATGTGCATGCAAACAACCCAACATTCCTGAATGCGTGGCTGATATGGAGGGTTGGCGTTGCAGGGATGTTCACATTTCCTCCCAAGTTTAGCTGCTGTAGGTGAATGGTTACGTAGGCCCGAAGTCTTCCCTTCATGTTTTCCTTCTAGAGGTCAGCAAATACATGGAGGAGGCAGAAGACTCAGCCAGATCATCCCATTCCCAAGTTCCTTGTGTTCACAGGCCTTTCCTGTGACCTCCCCATATTAAACAAGTCAAGAGTTGGTTATATCTACACACACCTGTTTGTCCCTAATGTCTACATAATTAGCAACCCCAGTGCAACCGTGTCTTATAAACAGGCATACAAGCCCTATGCACATGCAGTTATGTGTTTATTGGGTCCATTCTCCTCTCTACAAGAGTGGTAAGGATTGGAGCAAGCTAGCACATTTTTGCTCCCCTCTCAAAAAAGTTAGATTCTATTCAAATGCTACCTTTGCACAAAGCTTAGAAAAAGAACTTTGGGGAAGTACAACTCAGAATCCCTCAGCCAGCATAACATAATTCACAAAAGTAACTTTTCTAGGCTCTGCCTTTGTAGCACAAGAGCCCACTTTCTTCACATTATCCAAGAAGCACTATATACTTACCTTGTTTGGATTGCTTTTGCTTGTGGTGTCTTACAATAAAGACGACCAGTAAAACCAACAGGACTAGCAGCAATGCTGCAGGGACTCCAAACATCAGAGCAGAATGTAAACTTTCTGGTTCCATCTCAGTTATTTCTGTAGTGGAAGTGTTCCCCATTTCAGAATTCTCCATTTCTGGCAGCATGGTGGTATCCTGCAGATCCTGGTCACTTGTTGTCAAAAACGTAGCAGATGTGGTAGTACCTGTTGTTACTATGATAGTAGATAATGGTGTGCCATCTCCTGAAGCCTCTACTTCTGCCATTGTAGCTGTAGAGTCTGCCAAATTAGGAATGGGAAGAAACAAGCCTGTCACTTTTACCTGGGTGTGAACGGGTAAAAATGAACATTATTTTTCACACACAGAGTTTAAAACCTGGTCTTTTCACCATGTCTTTTATAAGAACATCCTTAACATTACAAAGTACTGCTAACTAACAACGGAATCACTGTCTTGGTTTATCCTGACTGCCTCCTTCTCCTGATTAGACAAGAACTCATGGCTATGAGTCGATAATGGTTTCTGGAATCAGTCATTACGGCCAGCAAGCTGTAAAGCTGCAGAAACATGATCCAGAATCCAGGGTGCTTGAGGGAGCACCCAGTCTTCAAATAACTGGGGGGAAAAAAAATAAATTCGGAAAATAGTGAAAAGCAATCTGTACAGAACTGCTAAATGCAACAGTGCAGTTACATCTTGGAGAGATTCTCAATTAAATAAGTACAAGGCATTGTGCATTATGAGCCAGTATTGCGTGCTTGTTTAAACATTGGACTATGGCCCTAGAGACCAAGATTCGATTCTCTGCTCAGTCATGGATATCTACAGAGTGATCTTGGCAAGTCACACATTCTCAATCTCCTAAAAACCCCATGACAGGTTCTCCTTAGGGCTGCCATAAGTCATAAACAACTTGAAGGCACACAACAACCAATTATGCATTACAAATGAGAGACAAATTGTCTTGTTTTCATTGATTCTAATTTCCATTTATTATAATTACATCTCTTTGTTTTGTCTCATTCATTGCAATGAAAAACTCTTTCAGTCCTCTGTTACCTTTAACTTTCCACCCAAAAGGCAGAACATTTGCTTGCATTCTGCTCCATCTTCTATAAATCCACTAGCCAGCTCACCAGTGGCAAGCGTCCCTGACCTCTGATGAGCAGGATTCCCATGCTAAAACTGCACCATACTAACAGTTACATTCTTTCCTGGGTCATGCATGGATGGAAAGGGAAGGCAGACAAAATCTGCCAGCTCTGGCCAGCCCATATTCCTCCAGCGCTTTACTGTTTTCACAGCCACAGACTCCACAACATTCTTTTTCCTGCACACCATCTATGCCAGGTTTGTTACTGCAGTGTAATGAACCAATATGAGTCTGGTCCCAGAAGTACCCACATTCTTTTCACATAGGCTTTATTCCCAGTGCACTCTTCAAGCAGGTGAGAAGCAGTAGGGAGAAGTTTCCAAAGGGAGAAGTTTCACTGTTTCTTACTCTCTTTGGAGCCTGCACAAAGAAGAAAAGCACCTGCATCTCTCCCAAAGCCTCTGTATATTCCAGGGAATGCAAAGCTGGAGATTGGTAGTGCCAACAAGTAATGACTAGCCAAAAACCCAAGCCAACATCTCTGAGTCCGTGATTCGACGCCTGCCACCGATATACCCTTCCTCCCTTGAACATGAGATCTGCCAAATTTTGGATAAACTGGACAAAGGTTGTCTGTTTTAAATGAATGAACTATTGAAGAAATTTTAGTTTGTTTTATTATCATTCGTTTTACTACCATTGCTATTACTAGGACTTCTCATTTATTGGTTGCTGTAACAATGAATGAACAAACGAAGGTCATTCATTCATTTCTCTGTTTTTAAAAGAAATCCACAACTTTTATTGAGAACTATAATCCTCACCATGCAGAGGCATATAATTTCTGCATCTCTTGGAACTGTTCAGAAAAAGACCTTGGAGTCATGGCAGAAAGCCCATTATCAGTATTAAAATTTTGAGACCCTATATACAGTCCTTCTGTTACTGAAAAGGAGGTAAACCTTTCTTCTTTGTCCACATGTATTAGGCAACAGAGAACACTGATAATAGATCATTCTTTCCCAAGTATCAAATTCAGAAGGCATTCCGAAAGCTTGATGTTATGGTTGGCGAGATGTAAATATTTGTTCCTGCCTTCAAGAGCAGCACATACTTCAGACGCTTTATAAATTAATTGCTCCCAAAATAACTTCAGTCTAAGCCACTTCATTCCCCCAGTTGTGCTGCCAGACTCCGAGGGAGGGACGGGAAAGAGAGATAAAAATAAGCAACAGTTGGCTGCAGCAGCATACCAATATTATAGCTGAAGATCTCAGAAGTCTGCAATCTGCATGCCTATGCTGCTACCTTTCTCTGTCTGTATTTGACAGCAATGCCTTTGTGTCAAATGGGGTCACCAAGAAGCCTGAAAGAACCAATTGAACAGTAACTGCACTACAGACACTTTGCTGGAGGAGTCAGCCCAGTAAAATGCAATAAAACCCAACCCAACAGCATAAACCCTCTGGACTAGGGGCAGGGAACACGCTGTCTTCTAGATGTTGTTGAAACAGAACTCTCAGCGACGCTAGCCTGCCTAGGTGTGGTCAGAGTGGATGGGAGTAGCAGTTTGGCAACACCCGGATGGCCACATGTTCAACAGTCCTGCCCTGCGCATGCACACCCACCCACCCATGTGCATTCTATAATGGATCCAATTCTAACTGATTAGATATTCACAGAATAACCCTCTACACATGCTGTTTAAGGCCATTTCCACACTAGAGGCCATTAACGTGATATAGCATTCCAACTGTGACATTGTCATTCACACAATGCTGTCGGGTTAGGAACGTTGTCTTCCGCACTCTTCTGTCTTCAGTGGATGAGTAGCGGTACTGCCACCAGTGTTCCTTCCACACCATAGTGTCCTTGGCCACTCCCTTTCCTCGCCTTCACTCTGCCCCACTGCCCCTGATTAGTCGGGGTGGGGGTGTTTTTCTTTGGAAGCTGTACTAAACACAACAGTACACTATTGCATTTTCATGCTATAATGCCTACAAATATATGTAAAACAATAAAAAAGTTTTAACTCAAAGGAGAACTTTAAAATAAACATGGAGAGGTGATACATTTTGAAGTTATCATGCTATGGGAATCACTGAGGAAAGGGCAAGCTGGGAACACCCATAGTCCGCCCACTGCTTGGATCTGCAAGAACAGGAAGTGCTATCAAGTACTATTATGCTTCCGCACTGAGCCAGCTGACGCAATTGAAGCACTAATGGAGGCGCTTAACAGATTTTTTCTGGAACTACAATATGGAAGTTTGGCAATGCTTGGGGAGGGGATAGCAGCTGGACAGTGATGATGTTGTGTGATAGCATGGCTCCTGATCAAGAAACAGCCTGCTGCTATGGCAGTATAGCAGTGTTGTGTGGAAATGGCCTAAGTCTCATTGCACTCAGAAACGTTTACCCCCCCCCGGGGGGGGGATGTATATTATATATCAGCTGTAATAGTGCATCTTCAGTTGAACCAATTAAGGTTCAAGTGTTTCTATTTCATTTATTTTAGGGATGGAACGAATCCAGGATTTTCTGAATCTGAATCTGGATCCGAATCCCTGGAAGATTCTGCAAATCCATGAATCCCATGAATCTCGAATCTTTCGAATCCTCCCCGAGAGGGGCAGGAGAAGACTTGGAGGGGAGGTCGTGCTCCCCATAACCTTCTGTCCCTGGCCCCAGGAAGGATTGCGCTGGGCAGCAGAAGAGCTGGGAGCAAGAGATCCTGCTCTCCGCCTCTTCCTCCTGCCAGCCCAGGGACTGATCTCAGCTGGGACAAGCAGGAGGAGGATGGGGAGAGCAAGAACCCACTCTCCGCCACTTCCTCCTGCGAGCCCTGGGCCCAATCCCAGATGGAACAAGCGAGAGGAGGACGGGGAGAGTGAAATCTCACTCTCTGCCACTTCCTCCTGCCAGCCCTGGGCCTGATCCTAGCTAGGACAATCGGGAGGAGGATGGGGAGAGCAAGATCCCACTCTCTGCCACTTCCTCCCACCAGTCGTGGCCCGATCGCCCCATCTGCCGGTGGGAAGAGGTGTGGATTTGAAAGATTTGATTTGCCTCCTCCTGCCTGGGGATTCGGATCCGCAAATATCAAATCCTTGTCCAGGATTCGAGGATTCGCAGATTCATTTGGCCCATCCATAATTTATTTCATAAAGCTGAAAGGGTGCCAAAGGGCTGTTGGCTTATGTGGCTTGCTGTGCATTGTCAGCACAGTGCAGGAATGGGCTCTGAGGTGTTTGGTGTCAACATAGTGGGGCTGTTGATCCAGAGCAGAAGAGAAGCTCCCTGTGTGGCACTAAGACCTTGTATTTAACGGCAGGAAAGAGACACAGCTTGGGAAATTGCTTTAACAAGTAGTTAGTTACAGTTATAGTTCCAACACTCCAGAAAGTAGTTAAGATTCATCCAGACTGATGATTTGCACGTGTTTATATTGTGCCATTGAATGGTACTTCTTAATCCTTCTTGATCTTTCTTGTCACTTTCCTATCCAAACATTTTCTTGCTCTTTTTTTTTTTTTTAACTTTGCCACATTTAAACAGAAAGGTAACAAAGTTTGTTGTCTTTGTGGGCATCTGGCTTGTGATGTAAGTGGTGATGTCAGATGTGGATTAATCTAGCTCCCTCACAACCGTCCGAATGTATTTCCAGATGCTGCAGTCCTCAGCAGTCTCCTGTTTCTCCCACTAGGTCACCTTAATTTTTTTTTCCAAAAAAATACTTTTCTAGTGAAATAAAGAAATAGTGATAAATCGTCATGGTGTTATGGTGTGTAAGTTTCCTTGGAACAAAATTATTCCCCACAGCTCTCCCTCACCAAAACAGTCTCCTTCAGTGCCTCGGTTCGCACCAAGAGGATGTGTTTCTGTCTCTCTCTCTCTCTCTCTCTCTCTCTCTCTGTGAGAGAGAGAGGGGGGTTAGGAAACAAACAGAGGAACACCCCCATTACAGTTTGCCACTGTTGCATAATAAGCCTAGAGATTTTTTAAAAAAATCTCTGTGTCTCAATGCATAAGCAATAGATTCCTGAGCTTAGAAAGATCAACCCTCATACATGCACACTAGTCAACTTTAGAAGACTGGAGGAAAGCTTTCAGTGACACCCCTTCCCTTTACCAAACTTGCAACCTCAATCCAAGTTGAAAGTTATGTTTTTGTTTTTAGGGAAGTAAGTTGTTCTTTCAAAGCACAGAGCCCTTCTGCTTCATTCCTGAGGCTCTAGAGAGAGTTTTTCTAAAAGAAATTTAAAAGGTTAAAAGGAGGAATTCTGTGGCTGAGTGTGAAATAGAAAGAGGGCTGAAATATCCTGCAAAATAGGGCAGTGAGGAATTGGACACATCAGTTGCCAACTCACACGGGGACCAAATGTATCATGTTTTTTAAAAAACACTTCAGAGTAGTGTGGGAAAGAGAGGGGGAAATAATATGTCACTGGCAAAAGGTCATTTGGATCTTAGGCCATTTCCGCACGGGACAAGGGAATCGCCCCGCACCGCTACTTACCAGATCTTCTGGCTCCCTGGTCCGGTCCAGGCTGCTCCAGAGCAGTGCATGATCATCGATTCACTCTGCTCCGGCATCCAAAATGGCAGCTTCCAGTTGGTTGTGGGTCTCGACCAACTGCTGAAGCCCGCCAGTCTAAAGCCCACCCTCAGCAGATTGCAGGCTCGCATTGGTGCGAGCCTGCGAATCTGCACAAGGGAGCAGGCTCGCAGCGGTGTGCTCTGTGCTTTTGAAAGACCGGAAAAATCAGGTCTTTCAAAAGCACGCTGGAGGACCACTTGGAGTCGTTCAGGAGTGGACTGAGGTGCGGATTTACGGTAAGTAGTCCGGACCCAGTCCGCTCCAAGGTGCAGATCTCCTCCGTGGAGGATGCACTGCACTGTTTTTATTACCCTGTGTGAAAATGGGCTTAGATGTAAAAAGTAGGATATTCAACAAAAACAGGAGCAAGTGTAGTATAGTAGTTTGAGCACTTAACTATGATTCTGGGGACTAGCATGCAAATCGCTGCTCTGTCATGGAAACGCATTAGATGATCTTTGGCAAGTCACAGCCTCAGAGGAAGGCAGTGTCAAATTCCCTCTGAACACATCTTGCCAAGAAAATCCTGTGATAGGTTCACCTTAGGGTCACCATAGATCAGAAACAACTTGAAGGCATACAACGAGAGCAGTAAAAATAGGCCAACCTCTTAACACATTGTCTGGAAGAACCCTTAGTTACCAGTATAGTTACATTTTTTAAAAAAATTAATTCTTTCCTCTCCTGTTCTCAAAAGTAATTGATAATTTGTTACAAGGCCTGAGATACAACACAATCTCTTTCCAACCACCTCATCATTGCCTCAGTTCCCACAACGGTGCACAGAGCAGTAGTGTGAGACCCAGCAAGAGCCAGCACTTGAACAAGGTGACGTTCCTCCCTCAACATTTAATGTTACACATTCCTGGAACTATAAAAATAACTAAAAAATGACAGGTCTCTTGCACTCTATACAATCATGGCACTTCTGATTTTGCTATGGCTTCATTCTATGGAAACCATTTTTCTATGGCTTCATTTTATGGAAACCTAGGACTCAGGATTTCATGAGGGTTTTAGAATTCTCTGGCAAAGAGCTCTAGTCACTTCCCAAACTACTAACCCCAAATTCCACAGGATGCAGCCATGACAGTTAAAAGTGGAGTCAAAGTCCTATGTTGTATGGTGTGGAAGAGATCATAATGGCAATGCAAAGAAGTGAAACCATCCCTCATGAAGTTCAATTACAGCATGATTTGAAGTATACCTTTGTTAGTTATTTATAACTTGCTCTTGGAAGGAGATGGGGGGCAGATTAAGAAAGATGCTTCCAGCCATTCTAAGGTCTACAGAGAGCTGATCTCAAGTTCTCAGACAGAACAGTGTAACAGCGCTTGTAGAACAAGCTCAGACCTGCACTGTACACAGCTTCAGGAAAAAGGAAGATTGAAATAAGGTCCACCTGCATTTGCAGTTTCTCAGACATACCTCAGATATAATATATTTTTATCCATATATATCCAATATCCATTTCCTGCCAGCTTCTTTCTAGTCAGTTCTGCCTTTCATTTCAATCACAAGTGGCAACATCCAAAGTCCCTTTTTCTGTCCCATTAGTTATTTGCTGATTTCCAGAGTGTGAAACAGTTACCTCCCCACCCCACCCTGCCAAGCCGGTATAGCCAATTATTCACCACCACCCCATCCCAAAAGAGGAAATTTTTCAAGCTTTGCTCATTTTAGTCTCTAGCTACAGATGTTCAGTATTGTCTGCTTTCCTCTGATTATCTCTTGTCTATCATGGTGGCAATATCATTTCTCAAAGAATTTCCATATTTCAGGTCAGGACATGCTGTAGATATTTGATGAACATGAGCAACCCCAAATTGACTGAGCCATTAAATTTCCCATTCCCCAAGAGGTACAATAGTTTTCAATACAGGAAATGCATTCCAAAATTATTTTGTTAGCTGTTATCGTGCTCCAGTGTAGA
The DNA here is from genome assembly GCA_030412105.1 of Cyclura pinguis. NCBI lineage: Eukaryota > Metazoa > Chordata > Lepidosauria > Squamata > Iguanidae > Cyclura > Cyclura pinguis. Next base: position 165,190,377 of record CM059603.1, on the reverse strand, counting down.
AAGCCAAGGTGTTCTTTTATGAGGTCATTTTGCCACCTTAACTGAGGTGAACCATAACTTGCCTTCAGCTTCGCTGCCAGTGGCCACTTCAAACATTCCGTTCTGAGCTGACATATGTCATAGATCTCTTTCACACTATACAATTATAGCACTCTGATATCACTTTAACCCTCTGTGTCTCCATCCTATGGAGGCTTGAGGTTTGTAGTTTTGTGAGGTATTTAGAATTCTGCCAGAGTGCTCTACTTTGTTGTTGTTATGTGCCTTCAAGTAATTTCTGAATAAATTTTTGGGGGAGCTGAGAGTATGTGGCATGCCCAAGGTCACCCAGTGAATTTCCTGAACTGAACAAGGAACTGACCGCTGGTCACCAGAGTCGTAGTCTAACATTCAAACCAGTGCACCATGCTGGTTATACTATAAATCCCTAATTTCCTTTACAGTTGTTAAAGTGGTATCAAAGTGCTATAATTGTTTAATGTGAGAAAGGACTGTCCCATACATGCATGCTTTACCCACTAATGACAAGCATGAATTCTTCCATTCACATAAGAAGTCAATGCCACCAACTCCCCCTTTGTCTTCCACCACTCATATTACAGAAGTATCCCCTCGGATTTGGCTCCAGGATCCCCCACGGATACTAAAATTTTTAAATGCTCAAGTCCCATTATATACAATGGTATAGTAAAATGGTGTCCCTCATATGAAATGGCAAAATCAAAATTTGCTTTTTGGATTTTTTTCTAATACTTTCAAGCCATGGTTGGTTGAATCCATGTATATAGAATCCATGGATATGGAGGGCTCACAGTATATCTCCAGGCCACGGCCACAGACTTTTTGGGAGGGAGGACTGATGCTGCAGAGGAAAGAGAAGGTAGGAAAGCTTAGTTCTGTGAATGTAAACAAGACTTTCCAAACCTGGCTCCCTAATGAAGAAGGATGGTATAAACTCTGTTCCATCAACATAAGGAAAGGTAGGCTGTAGGCCACTATGTTTAAAGCAGATACATGTGGATGTTGCCATAGTTTTACTATAAGCATTCCATACCACAAGATAAGGAACTTTAGACCATCCAGACATTTTGGTCTTTAGCCCTTAGTCATGCTAGGAAAGGGCTGGTAGGATTTGTATGCCAAAATTTATATTGGCAAACTAACTTCTAACTTATGAATGGTTTTCAATCTCTTCATAATTATATATTTTGAGATAATCCAAACAACAGTGCTTTTCTAATAATCACAGCCAATTTGATACTTACTCAGGCAAGCAATACTGAGAGCAGGAATGTTCTTCAATTCTGCAGTCACTAGATATGGGATCAGTTTGTTAGGACTTCTAGCCCTTATTTCAAAAAAGGCAAAGCTACTTTCATTTCTTAAAGACGGTCTTTATCCAAAAAGTTTGTGCATTTTCTCCAGCAGCCTAAGCTTGCATACTCTTTAATTTGATGTATATTTCAAAGTTCATAGGCTTTAAATATTCATGTTTCTCTGCTTTGGAGAACTTGCCTGAGAAAGAATAATTTTTATACTTTCATTTTTCTTTAGAACTTCTCTTTTGCAAGAACTTCCTTAGTGGGTTTTAAAAGTTTAGAAGTCCTGCATCACGTCTTTTGCAAGAATGTGGTCACATGCACAAAGCTTTATAGCTCTGGAGATTCCCCACTCCCAAGTGATATTCTTACAAGGTGCTTTGCAGGTGCTAGTACCAGAAAAATAAATGCTTGTGTGATAGAACCCACACGTGAATAATGCTAATAGAAAATATAGAAACCAAAAAAGACCAGGGAGGAAAAAATACCACTAATACCAAGAATAGCATCAATAACCAGAGTGGGGAAAACAGTTTAAAATGTCTGCAGCATAAGTTAAAAGTTATTAAAAGCACAGGAAGACAGGGTGGAAATTGCTTGTTGTATAAATAATAGCTTTTACTATCTTCTTTAAATTGTCAAGTGCACATGTCTAGGAAAGAAATTCCATACTTGGATGTCACCACTAAAAAGACTCTTTATTAAGTAGCCATTGGTCTGACTTTAGAAGATGGGGACACCCAGAGAAAGTCTTCTGATATAGGTATCATTTAGCTGATAGATTCATGTACATCAAATATCCAAGTCCTAGGTGGTTTAGGGATTTTAAAAGATAGGATCAGCAGTTTAAAGGAGTCTGGAAAACAAACTGGTAGCAGGTACAATTCTTTTACTTATTTGTATAACTTCATTGTTGTATTTTTTTGATTAGCTAATAACTAGAGTTCTCTGCATGTTCTGCAATATATTAAAATATTAAATAGACAAAAATGAAACGACAACTAAAACAGTACACTATAAAAACAAGATTAAATCATCAGAATGAGCAAAACCACTTGAGTATAGAATACTCAGTGGCAGAGCTTGCAATGTGTGGAGGGGGTGGGGCTACAGCACATGGGGGCGTGGCCACGGCAAGTGGGGGCCACTGCACAGGAGGGCGTGGCCACAGCATGCATAGGGTGGGGCCTCAGCACATGGGGGCATGGCTACGAGCCCCAACACCCCCAAAAAATTGCTGCTGGGGCAAACCACGCCTATCGCCCTCTCATCCCTACACGACTAAGAATACTCCTCTAGAGAAAGGTGTTCCCGGTATGCCAAAATGCAGGTCAGAGAATAGGAATTCAGCCTGTGCTGGTCCTGGTTGGGATTACCAGGTTTGCAGCTTGGATGTACTCCTGGACTTCGATCAGAGCCTGGATACCCAGGTTTCAGTGATGGGAAGGAGTTCGTGCACACAGTTAAAGCTAGTGCATCAACTGTGTCCATTCCTTGTGAATTCAGGTCTGGTTACAGTGACAATACAGGCCTTGAATCTAATTTTTTTGAATTACTATAACGCAGTCTCTTTGGGGCTGCCTTTGGAAACTCTTCAGAAACTTCAGTGAGCCCAAAATACTGCAGCCAGACTGCTGACGAGGTTACAGAGGACATATAACTCCCTTGTTGCAACAGTCCCATTGGCTGCCTATTCACTGTTGTTGTTTTGTGCCTTCAAGTCATTTCCAACCTACAGGGACCCTAAGGAGAACCTATCATAGGTTTTTCTGGGGCTGAGAGCATGTGACATACCCAGTGTGGTTTACCATGGCCAAGTGGGGAATTGAACCCTGGTCTCCAGGGTCATAGTCCAATGTTCAAACCACTACACCATGCTGGCTCTCACTTATTCATTACTGGGCACAATTCAATGTGTTGGGTATGATCTCAGAAGCCCTATGTGGTTTGGGCCCAGGTTATATGAAAGTTTATATCTTCCTATAGAGCCAGCTTCGTCTCTGGTTTAGATATTGGACTATGACCCTGGAGACTAGAGTTCAATTCTTCTCTGCCATGGAAATCCACTAAGTGACCTTGGGCACATCACACACTGTCAGCCTCAGAAAACCCCATGATAGGTGTCAAGGTCAGAGACCCGGGCAGCGAGACAGCCCAGAGGAGGGAATGGGAGAGCTAGCAGAGTCCTGCCGGGAGGAGTCAAGGAAGCACTTACTCAAGGAAAGTCCATTTACCTAAGCCAGAGCATCAAGCGAAAGCCATAGACAGAGTTCCAAAAGCCAAGGGTTAAGAGTCCAGAGATCAATTCAAGGTAGCAGGAACCAGGTGCTGGGAGCAAGGAACAGGCAAGAGGAGGGCTTGAAAGAAGTTTGCCACAAGTAAAGGAAAGCTTCCAGGCAGGCGGTTATGTAGCCCAAGACACCGGTGTGGCTAGTCACCGCTTCTTGAACTTAATCAAGGAAGCCTCCCTTTGCTCAGCTCTCTTGAGTCTCCGCCTTGTTTGTGGGCTGATTGTCACAGGCTCCAAAGCATCTTCAGAATCGGATCCCTGTTGCCCTAAAGGAGCAGGCAGAGGAACGTCCGAGCCTGCTTGGTCCATGGCAGCAGGGGGAGCTCTTGAGCTGCAAGACTCATCTCCAACCAGAGCCACAGGGACCAACAGCTGCTGCTCGTCATCAGCAGCTCTGACAGGGGCTTCAGTTATCACAATAGGCTCGCCTTATATTGTCACCATAAATTGGAAATGACTTGAAGGCACACAATAATAACAACAATCTTCCTCTTTGAGCCTGAGAGCCAGTGTGGTGTCATGGTTTGAGCATTATTCTAGGACTCTGCAGATGAGAGTTCAAATCTCAGCCATGGAATCCACTGGATGACCTTGGGCAAGTCACACTTTCTCTGCTTCAGAGAAGACAAATCCCTTCTGAACAAGTCTGGCCCACAAAACTCCATGATAGGTTCACTTTAGGGTTACCATAAGTCAAAAACAACTTGAAGGCACACAAGAACATACGAGCCTGCCTGAGTTTTAAGATCCTCGGAGGAGGGCTTTCTTTCTGTCCCACGACTGTCACAAGTTTCCTCTGGTGAAAACATGTGAAAGGGACTTTTTGGTGAGCTTTCTCCCACAAAAGATTAGGTTGGCCTCTCATGCGTTTGGTAGCCTGAGTTCTCAGAAGTAAAACCGTATGCTGTTCAGACACTGAGATGAAGCTTTATTTTCTGTGGTTCCTTCCATGCTCAAGGTCACAGATCAACTGTTCTGACCTTCTCAGACACACAATAGAAAATCTGGGGTGGACTCCCTATATTTAGTCAAAGACATTCTAACAAACCTAGACTGGATCAAATAATCAAGTTGCTGCAAACATTACATCCCCATCATTGGAGGGAAAGACCTTACACTGCAAGGAAAGACCTTTGCATTTAGAGAAGTTTTGGCTGTTTTTCTGGCCTTGTTCTGAATCATCTTGTGGAATCCCTGAGATCCCATGTTGAGAGAAAGGAGAATGTATATATAATATACGCACGTATGCCTACATACGTATTTGAGCAACCCCATGTATAATGTATTTCAGAAATCTAGCCTAGATGCTACTACATCTCTCGATGGTTTCATTTAGAGTCTCAGTAACTTCAGGCATAGAATAAAACCTCACACAATGTTATAACAGAGGTGCCACAGAAACAAACTACAGTCCTGCAGCAAAACTCCCATTATGAGGATAATTACTACTGCCCCCAGCCTGCCACCACAGGCCTTCACGGATGAGAAGTCTAGAAGAAAAAAAACAGTTCCCAAAATAGGTTATCTCCCAGAGTGAGCAGAAACATTTCTGTTTCAAAATTAGGCTGGAAACCAGAAAAAAATTTATTTGGAAAATCAGAATCATCCCAGATGCCTCAAACACAACAGTCCCACCTCCTTCTCTAGCCTCTTGCCTAAGATATGGAGATTCATCAGTGGTCAATAATTGAAAAAATAACTAGGCTCCCAGGATCATTTCTTTGTAAAAGCCTCACAGCTGCCTCTCTCAATGGGAGTTAGTATACCTCTCTTCTTCAAATTAGCATTACCCACTCTCCAGAAGAACCTAGGTGTTTCTCTCAGCTAGACAAGATGAGTAAGCATCCTGCAGACAAATGGCAGGCTAAGCCCCCTCCAAGTCCACATTCTTAGACTATAATGCCGTCTATTATTATAAGTCTGGCCTGACAGTGTTTTTTAGAAACATTTGACATTCTTGAGTCTTAAGTCAGAGCAGATGTGAGCATGTTAGCAAAAGAATCCTACAGGTTACCAAGGACTCTACTCAGACAAAAAGGAGATCCCTCTGTGAGGAGAAACTGTTATTCACAACACTGTCTATATACGGTGGCACCAAAAAGTAGTCCTTCTTTGCAGCTACGCTCATCTTCGAGTGGATTTTCAAATGAACTCTGGTTTGTTTGTCCAGTCAAACTCATTCTGAGTTTTTTTCCATTCTGATTCCTATCACTGCCTTCCTTCTATCCCTACCACCGCTCATAACCCTGTTTCATAAGCAGGGATCTAATCTGGCTGTTATTGGTGGGTGAAAATGTTTAGCAATAATCATGTCAATCACCAGAGCCAAACTGATTCATTAGGGCATTGCTAGGAACCAGAGCTTGGGAAAGTTATTTTTTGTTCTATATCTTGGAACTAGTGGTCCAAAAAGTAACTTTTTGCAGTTCCATTAAGTGGCCCAGCAGGAAATTCCACAAACACCACCTGAAAAACAGTTGGATTTATCATGCACTGGAGGTGGACTTAGTAGTTGAGTCCACTAACAAAGCAGACATCAGTAGCCACTAACTATCCTAAAACTTATCAGACAACGATCTGTCTGTGACAAGGACATTATTGAAAACATTTCTCTACATGATGGCTGCTTGTCCAAAGGCCATTTTCCCTTGGCAATGATCTTTCCTTATCACTTTGGAGCCTTCAGTCTCGGTTGCTTTTCTTTGCCTCACCTCACACATTAGGAAATAACCCTGATACATAGGCCACTTCTGCATTACACTGATACAGTACTATTATTCCACATTCGACATCCTATGGAATCCTGGGGTTTGAAGTTTGGGGAAGGACATTTAGAATTTTCAGCCAGAGGGCCCTTTAGCCTCACTAAACTACAAACCCCAGAACTCCACAGGATGTTGAAAATGGAATAATAGCAGTATAACAGTGTAGTGTGGAAGTGGCCTAAATATTTTCTATCTAAAGACCACTCTCAGTTTTTACTAAGATTTAGACCACCCTTTCTCATGTGCTAGACTACAATTTCCATCACTCTAGTCAGCTACGAATACAACAGGACTTGCTTCTGTATAAATATGCATAAGATTCTACTGTAAATGAGAATGGAATAGTGAACCAAGTGCTTTTTTACACAACGGTAACAGAAAGCAGGAACAATTTCACCAGGTAAACGTATTGGTATGCAAAGTAATACAAAACATGAAAAAAGGTGGGGATTATTAATCTTTTAGAGCTCTGGTAACACAAGCCTTTAAGGGCCATCATTTTACAGTCATAACAACTAGATGAAAGTTTGCAAATACAGTCAGTCCTCCACATTTGTAGGTTTGACTTTCATTGATTTGATTATTTGCGAGCTTCTTCAATACCTACTCCCCCAATTCAGGTGGTTCTTTTCCAGGGGAACATTCTCTCTTGGCAGCTCTCTTCAGGCCATGCCATCTCTTAAAAACCCACCTCAGGTCATCCTCCTCCACCAGCTGCTACCTAGCCAGCTAAAGATAGCTCATGAGCCAATTTCTCAGCACCATACAACCCTCTCCACACCCAAACCCCACCACACACATCCCAAAAAACGGGCAAGAGAGTAGAAGTATAGGGTCACTATGCTTACTCATCCCCTTTTCCTCTCCTTTCCCTGACTTGTGCCACTTCCGCACTAGCCTGTTATAGCACTGTGATTCCACTTGCTACATCCTATGGAATCCTGGAGTTTGCAGTTTCGGGAGGGACGAACCAGTTTTGCATCCGAAACTGCAAACCCCAGGATTCCATAGGATGTTGCAAGTGGAATCATAGCACTATAACAGGCTAGTGCGGAAGCGGCCTTGGTTTGGGCGCCTCTTCTTCCCACCATGTCTTGGCCCCTTTTGCATAGATACATTTTGATCTTTGTGATTTTTCCACTTTTGTGGGGGTCCTATGTCCCTAACCTTAGCAAATGTGGAGGAACAACTGTATTTGCAAACTAAATATCCTTTTCAGAGAGCCGGCATAGTGTACTGGTTTGAGCATTGAACTGTGACCAGGGCTTGATTCTCCACTCTGTCATAGAAACCCACTTGGTGACTTGGGCATGTCACACACTCTCAGCCCCAGAAAACCTCATAATAGGGTCTCCTTAGGATCACCATGAGTCAGAAACAACTTGAAGGCACGCAAGAACAACAACAAACGCCCCTTGCACTTTGAACTGAGGGTGGGTTGTATGCTGTCAGCTTTAAGTACAGTATATGTACAGGATATTTTTATAGATAACTATTTTGTCATTAAAAACAAACAACACAGAACTATACCCTTACTTCTTGTTTATAAGATGCATGTTTAGGCACATAGTATCACATGCATACAGTTCAGACAATGGCCATTTCCACACTAGACTGTTATAGTGCTATTTTTCCACTTTCAACATCCTATGGCCCCTTCCTAAACTGCAATCCCCAGGATTCCATAGGATGTTGAAAGTGCAATAATAGCACTATAACAGTCTAGTGTGAAAATGACCAATGTTTTTCCCAATTATTTTCATATGAGAGACTGAAACACAGTACATGCTGTGCCTGAAAGGAAGAAAAAAAAAAGGAAAACACACACACATATAGCATCTTATCAAGATTATATGTTAAATATTTCTACAATCTTAAATCATGTATTATGGTCTGATACATCCAGCTATTATGTTGGCAGATAATATGGGTACTGCTTCATTTACCCATGAAATACTAATGTTGAATCATATCTCCTCAAAGCTTATATATAAAAAAGTTTGGCCTGCCTACAACTTCAGAATCCCCAGACAGTATGATTAGTGGCCACAGTGGCTAGGGTTTCTGGGAGTTGCAGAATTTGGAAGTAATATTTCCAAGCTGTGTATGTAGTATACATATCTACTTAGAAACTAGCCCCATTAGGTTCAGCTGAGCTTTCTTGAAGTAAGAATACACTAGGGGGAGGGAGCTTAAAATGATATCATGCAGCGATCTGTGGATCAGAAACAAATACGATATACAGTTAGTCCTCCACATTTAGGGGACTGACTTTCATGGATTGATTATTTGTGAGTTTCTGCTCCTCCCAGTTCAAGCACTTCCTTTCTGGGAGAACCTTCCCTCTCAGTGGCTCTGATCAGACTGCACAACCCTTTAAAAACCTGCCTCTGGTCCTTCTCCTCCTCCACCAGCCACTGCTTGGCCAACTAAGGACAGTTCACAGCCAGATTTCTTAGCACCACAAATTCTCTCCCTATGCCACCTCACACCCAAGGAAGGAGATGAGAAAGTATAGGGCCTCCATGCTGACCCACCCCCCTTCTTTCTTCTTTCCCTGATGTGGTTTGGACCCTGGGTACCTGTTATCCCCACCATGCCTTGCCCCCCACTTCCCACAGACATACAAATTTTGATATTTGCAATTTTTCCACTTTTGTGGGGGTCCTGCACCCCTAACCCTAACAGATATAAAGGGGCAACTATACAAATCTTAACACACCTCAAAATCTGTAGCCGAAAATGGGATCTATGGAATAAAAGCCAAAAAACAGTTGGGAATCAAAGCTGAAAGAAACAGTGCAAGTTTATACAAAGTGTCTTTACAAGGACCAGCTTTTCTGGGTGTGACACTTCAAAACAGTTCTACGGCATGAAGTGTGTCTGCATATATATTTTTTCTCAGCAGTGTAAAGAGCATGTTCCTACTTACCACAGTGGAGAGGTCTTTCATTCAGCAACAGAAATAAGGACAACACAAAGTGGTGGTTCTGCATGTTACCTTCTCAGTGACCAGGTAAAACACTGCTTTCATTCTCCTCAGCTCTTCAGAACATGTACATTTCCTGTTTCCTGCCTTTGTGGTGGATGTGTAAGATGCCTCAAGGAGATGCACTACATTTGATTGATTTTAGGAAGTGATGTAATTCAGTTTGGGCCTGTCAAAGGAACACGGATTGCAAAAGGTTGCTCTCAAAGCACTGACTCAGCTGAAAAACACCAAGGAGATTTCTGTGTGGAAAAAAAAACTTGCAATCCTCTCCTGTTTTCAAGACCTGACTCTTAAGCAGATCACAATACAACAAATAACATTCCTCTAACAGAAAGCAAAAGGCATTTTTTTAGTGTGGCGGTAATAGAGCACTTCAGATATGTCACATTGAAACTGAGATCTCAGAAGTCCTATTCACAACGGAAAAGTGCTTCTGCTGAGAGCTCCTTATCTATACCTACAAGAAAAACTTTACAGGGCATCTATTCCCACTGGGTTTCCCCTTTCTTCATTTGTATCCTTACATTGTTTTAACCAGTTTTATAAGCATCCTTAGATTATCTTGCCCTGAAAGGTGACATATATCATGCTCTATTTACATAAATTCTGCAGTTTCAGCTAGTAGTTATTTATAGACCCCACATTTCCTCAGCTCTGGGACTCAAAGCAGCTTACAAAAATGAAAGATAAATGTTCACACCACTTTTTAAAAATTACAAATGTTGAAGTATAATTAAGCTATCAATAGAATTAAATGTAATTTTAAAACATGTCCATTACAAAGCAAGAAATATGAACAATGAGGCACATTATTAAAAGTCCTTCCTCCATTTCCAAAAGTTTGTTGAAACAAACAAACAAACAAAAGTCTTCACATGCTATCAGAAGTACATCATGGAGGAGACCAGTCTAGCTTCAGAAGAAAGTGAATTCTAGAAACTGGGAGCTGCCTCGGAAAAGACCCTCTCCCATGTTCTCCCCAGATGTACTTGTGAGGGTAGTAGAAAAGAGAGAAGATCTCCCCTTGAATATCTCCAAGTCTAGACAGACTTATATGGGATAATATGATCTTTTATATACCCCAGCTTAATCTTGCTTAAAGTTCATACTGTTTATTAGTGTGCTCAAAGTCCTTAGCAACGTCAGAACAATAAATTGTTGGACTTCATCTCCCATGATCACCATCAACTCTGCTGGTTAGGGTGGCAGGAATTAATGTCCAATAATGGGAGCATCACATATTCCTCAGCCCTTGCGTACACAGTGAATGCTTAACCACCACTGTCAGTATTATTGTTCACTATATTAGAAATACAGAAGCATACTGAAGGCAACATTTGGAAAAGACTGAGTGATAGTAGCTTGCCTACAGCCTTGGAGAGTTGCTGCCCAACAGACAGACAATACAGAGACAATTCTCAGAGGTTCTAGCCAGTGGTGGCTAATGATAAGGGATTTGGGGAGCTGAAGCCCAAACTATCTGCAAATTCTACAGCAGAAACTTCTAAGTACCTCAAGAAGCTAAAAATACCAGGGCTCTGTAGGATGGAGCCATTACAGTTAAAGTGGTATCAATGTGCCGTAGCACTACAGTGCAGATGACAGTTGAAATAGATGGACCAATAGTCTGATTCAGTATAAGATAGCTTTCTGTGCTTCTCCGTTTCCATGGCAGCTTCCTGTCTCAACATTATACAGCTCAGATTTGCCAGAACAGGCCTATGCCATTGAATGGGAACAGTGCGGTGTGTGTGTGCGCTCAAGCCTGAAGAAAGCTCACACGCAAAAGCATGTAATTTCCAGGGTTTCAGGCATTTCACACCATGCCAAAAGGCAGGGTTGCTTTTAGCATATCCCATGCGCTTGTCAGGGACTAGCTGTCACCATATGGCTAAACATAAGTGATGAAAAGTGATCCTTTAGGGCAGTGTAATATTTAGGGGAGAAAGTGTGAGCAGTTGTGTGGTGATACATATTAATTTTGTAAACAGTGCAAGCTTTAGACAATTTCACACCTTGTTCATCTTATTGCCACTGCTGTTGTTATTTTTAAATTAGACAGAGAGCAAAGGAATTAGCAATGCTGCCTTAGAAAACAGCTTCTCACAGAGACTGCTGCACCTCCTTTCACTGTAAGATCTATCCTCCAGAATGGGAAAGGAAACAAAAAATAATGAAAGTGAATAGTCAGGGGCACTAGGTACTTCCTGGCATATCCAATTGCTTTCTCTGAACTAGCTAACAGAAGATGAAGGTGATTCTTACACTGAGTATCTATCAGAAAAATTTCAGGTGAATGGGGAGTGATGCTATAATCCTTTCCAACCCTCAATCTTTTAAAAGATTGGCCAGGAAATAACACAGATTCAGAGCATAACCCACAGTTTCTTGCATGTAAAAATGACAATCATATCCTGGATATTAGAAGGATTTTCTGGAGAGGTAAACTCCATTACTGAACTGTCATTCTTAATCCTACTCTCTTCCACATTCACACAGCCATTTCCACACTACACTGCTACAGTGCTATTATTCCACTTTCAGCATCCTGTGGAATTCTGGGGTTTGTAGTTTACTGAGCCCCAAGAGCAATCTGGCTGAAAATTCTAAAGGCCCCTCCCTAAACCGCAAACCCCAAGATTCCATAAGATGTTGAAAGTGGACTAATAGCGCTATAACAGTGTAGTGCAGAAATGGACACAGTCAATTAGCATAAACATTTTTAAAGAAAACAAACATTTCTCAGAATATAAGAATTTCCCCATATGGGATGCCTTGCTTGTGAATATTGGGAAGGGTGAAATCAGCTTATGACAATTTATATGAGTCCATAAAGGGACTCATATGCTTTAAAAATTGTCATGGAATTCCCATCTCCCACTCAGATGTTTCTCTCTTGTTTATTTACATTTTTAAAAACTTCTCTTTTGAAATAATCTCTGTAGAAAGCTGGTTTATCTACAATAGACCTCATATATTTCTTTATATACATTTTAATTTCGCTTTTCTCCAAGGAACTCATGGTATGTAGTTCTTTCCTGTCCACTTTACTCCCACACTGTGAGGTAGGTTAAGGTGAAAGAAAGGAACAGGCCCAAGTTTTCCCAATGAGCTCCACACCTGAGTGTGCTGTTGAACTTAAATGTTCCCGGTCCTCATTCTGCTAAATCTCCCTAAATCATGCACAGAATGAAAAATCCATGATGGTGTTGTAAAGCATTATTTATGAAGAACTGCTTGATTTAAAACCACTGCTGCCACACAGGAAAAACAATGGCAACCATAATGTGTCAATTGGCTCTTTTGTGGTAAACTGTGAAGACTCGTGTGACATCTTTAAGGTTAACAGATTTGTCACAAAGTGAGCATTTATTGCGTTCTGTCTAAAATCCAGTTCATAGTTCGTTATTTCCTATAGCTATGGAAGCAAGTGATGTTCATGAACCATTTGCCCAACGAAAGTGTAGTCACACACTGAAGACAATCTGAAGAGCTGTTTATGTCTAGAAAGAGGAATGTGTCAGTGAGTTGGACTCCAACAATACCAGGCATATCCTGGGTTATCAGAGCATGAAACACAAATTTACAATGTACATATCCGCAGAGTGAAGCAAAATTTGTTGGCTGGCAAAGAGTTAGAAAGCACAGTCTAGAGAGCCTTGTTTTCTGATTGGTAGAAATGCAGGAGGTGGCTAATCTTTCTTGGCTTGGCTGCTGCAGCGATTAATCTTTCTTAAAACATTGCTTCTTTTATAGGTCATCAGTTACAGTTTCTCAGCTATTATCTCTGAGAAATAGGTCAATGATTCATTTACTAGCCAGCTTGTTAATGGATTTACAATGCTAGTATTAATCTTCTAGCTCACAATTGAGCCAGTTGTTTGTTTATTAGTGGCCATGTATATCAGGGTGCTTTAAGTTGTCAGTATTGCAACAAAGAGCCATGCTAGGCAGAAACAGGAGAGAGAAAGGAACTCTTGCAGAAGGGATTTAAGTGACAGACAGCTCAGGCCTAAACATCTTTACTCAGTAGTAGCAGTCCTGCTTTCCATTGAATTTACTTCCAAGTAAGTAAATTTTTGTTGGCTGCCTGTATTGGCCAACAGACAAATTTTCCCAGACCATGCTGTTTAAAGCTGATAACCCCACACTTTCTCTAAGAGAAATGAAAAAAGCAAGGAGTTGGCCAGGGCTTAATCTCCAGCTTCATACAGAGCCCATCTCCAACATTTCTTCTGCTGAGCTCTGGAATATGCAGATGAACACTATGTAGTGGTGAATGGGGACTTTCGTTTCTATGGGGTGGTGAATTCAGTCCAGGTTTTAGTCAACACTTTAAAGGGCTGTCCAAGGTACTGAATTCTGTCCCCCAACATAGTTGGAGGACTGTGGATCTCTCCGTTAAAGAGTTCAGTCTAAATTCTGGAGCCGATTCAACATTCCACTGATATAGGAGTCACCAGGTTCCACTGAGCATGCATGTAATGCCTTCCCTGATTGAAGTGCAACTGGATATGTCACCAGAAGGATCTGCAGAACTATTTTCTACTTTAAAAAACTCAAAAAGTTTAGTCCTTGCTATGGGTGGGAAAGAGAATCTCTTCAGGTCTGCAGTGCTACTGGATGAAAGCTTAACTCTTGGCCACTGAGACATATTCCTTTGCTTAAGGACAGCCTAATTCATCATGAACCTGTCCAGTCACAAAAATTTAGAGAGGTCTAGTTGATAGGCATGTGAGAAAAGGCTTCCATTGTTGCTCCCATACTGTGAAGTGTGTTCCTTTCAAAATTATTGTGATTGGTCCCCCTTTCCAATGCTTTTAGGAAAAGCATTAAACACATTAAAAAAAAAAGCGGCCTTTTGGATCATTTTGCATAGTTTTGCTGATGTTCTCTTGTTTTTAATGGCTTTTGTTGATTCCCATGTTAGTTGTTTCACCTTGGTTGTATTTATAGAAAGACAGTATGTGCATGTAAATAAATAAATAAAACACATTATTTTCCAAAACAAAATAGTGCTTATTCCCAAGAAAACATGTTTGGCTTCACGGTAATAGAAGGAAACTCCTATTGTATTCATGTGATGATGACTCCACTATGATGCAAATAAATTCAAAATGGAAAACAGCATATGTGCACATTCTTTTTTTTTCCAATAAAAACATCATTGCGAAAATACAGGTGGTGTTGTTTCTCTTCTTGGTTTTTTGCTGGGATGTACCAGCAGCTGGAACTGGAAACCATGGAAAGGACAGCATGGGGACAGAAGAACTGAAGAATTAACCAGGACTATCTCAAGGGGACCCTCATAACTCTAGGGCTTAAAATTACTTAGCTAGCTGCATCTCTAACAGGAATGCAGCAGCAAGTGAAAAGGCAGTATCATGTTCACAGCAAAAATCAGCCCTTCTGCCCCTGGCTTCCTCCCTGAAATTCAAATTCCAAACATGCTGCAGTTCAGCTCATCTTTCACATGTCAGTGCTGAGCAGACAGATTGCTGAAGGTACAAGTTCAAGCAAGACTGGGACCATAGTCAGGGTGGAGCAGTGTCTAGAACAGCAGCAACACTGGAGGTTGCATCTAGCGGCAGCGCTAAGTGCAAACTAGTCAAAGAGTCCTGGAACTAGGGTTCAGGGACTTAACAAAAAGCAAAAGGAAAGGCAGCCAGGCCCATACAGAAATAGAAAAGCTAGAAAGCAAGGTAAGAACGAGCAGCATGCTTCCCACAGGCCTGTGGCAATCGGTTTAAAACTGAAGGTTGAAGCCCAAAGCAAATACCTTGAAGTAAATAACTGGAGTGCTCACTCCAGTTGTATATGAACCCCTCTCTCTATTTTTTAAAAAAATCTCTTTTATGGTTGGCTGTAATTCTTCATCTCAAAAATTTCAGTGTGGCAAGCAAATTGTGTTCCTTTAAGATAAGGGTTGGCAAGTTTTCGTCCCTCTGATTTCTGCTTCCCACAATCTCTCACCATTGGCTTAAGCTGGGGCTAGGCTGGATGGGAGTTGCATTCCATCAAGATCTGGAAGGCTACAAGTGACACATCCCTGCTTTCACATAATTTAGTTGCTGATTATGGGGAAGGGTGGAGTCTTGCACTGCAGAGTAGGAATGAAAAAGCAACTTGTATGCGTCGAGCCCTACTTCCTTTCCTCCCCCACCCACCCTATATATTCCTGCTTAAGAATGAACTGCTGTATGGATTCAGTAACTCATTTTGGGCTGCTTTTGTATTGCCTTGTTCCTCATTTTTAAAATGGGACTAGTGCCTCTATGACTTGTCATATGACTTACCTAGACATTGATGTTACAAGTATTTGCCTCACCAGTAAGTGTATGGGTTACCTAACTGCTTTTGTTTTTGTTTTACCCAAGGCCCTCTGTTTACAGGCACTTCCCATTTTCTATTTGCAGCACATTTGAGTTTAGTGTGGCATGTAACTGATGCTCTATGTCCTGCTCTCATCCATAGTCATGCCCCTGATTTCCATCTATGAAACTCTAGAGCAGATGTAGTGGTTATAGAAACACACCTGTTTAGCACTTACACCACCTTTCTTCCAGCATAGAATTCAAGGTGACTTACATGTTTTTCATCCAGCCACTGAGCAAAACTGCTTAGCTTCAGCAAAGTAACTAGTTGCATTGTAGGCCCACACAGCACAGATAGGTAGCACACAGTCCACTGTCTCCATGTAGCTATGTTTGCACATGCACCCATGCCCCTGCTACTGGCTCTGCCAGCAAATTTACAGCTTTTATTCACAAGATGCACACTCCCTGTGTGTCTTATTTATGAGCTGAATTACACTGCAGAAAGCATTATTTTACTTATAAACAAGGTGTGGCAAATTCAACAGGGGCATGTGCGTGTTTGCATGGTGCATGCACTAATTTGGCTACTGATCCATTGAAATTGTCCACTGGTAGATGTTAGTGGGGTGGTGAATCTACTCTGTGTTTTTAAAGGAGTGATCCAGGGTGCTGGAGGGGCTTGTCCCAATTGGTAATAGGTTGCAGATCAGCTTCTGAGAGATAGATACACTCTGCCAAACAGATGAGCTTGAGTTCCCACCCTGGCAGATGAGTGTGACCCACATTCCAAGTTCTTATAACAGGCAGCTCCTCACTGGAAGAGTCCTTGAATCCAGGCTGCGCCACACCTAGGGAGGGAGACAATTCAAGTAACAGAAAAGCATGAGTCACACGAACACAAAATCTCAGGAGAAGTTGTTTGACTTTGCAGCTGCCTCTCTCTCTTTAAGGTAAGCCTTCCATGCACCTCCGATTGCTCACCACAAGGCTTCTGAAGAACAGGATCTTACCATGGGTAAATTATGGAGATTTGTATTTCATAGTGTCACTATTTCTCTGATCCCAAGAATACAGGCTGCTTTTTATATATGTATACTGTATTTCAAATCCAAAGTAGTCTTTGCAATGACAACAACAACAAATTCAATTGAAAGGCTTTCTTTCTTTCCTCCCCACTCCTGCCCTCTGTATTACTTCCCCACGCACAGTCACATAGGGATGGAGGGCGATGGGGGTGGTTCGCCTGGGCCAGCAATGTTTTTGGGGCATCCCAGCTTGTAGCCCCACCTCCACATGCTGTGGCCATGCCCCTGTGTGCCATGGCCATGCCTCTGCGCACCATGGCCCTGCCCCGCACACTATAGCCCCCCCTCTTGCCCCCCCTCACTCCAAGCTCTGCCAATGCCCATGCAACCATCTGAACTGAAATGTAAGAATAGGCTGAGTTAGAATTCATGTTGTTTGTCAGTTTAATTTTTTGATAGTTAAAGCAAGTGTTTGACTTTTGGCAGTTTTGGGATGTAACTAAACAGTATGATCAAAAATAGTGCCGGTTCCAAAAATGGCAGGAAGAAAGTTCTTTCCCACTGTCGTAGGCACAGTGGTATAGCATTAACTTTTGAAGCACAGGTGCTCACTGTGACAGGCCCCAGAGCCACAGCTTGAGGGAGAATCCACAATGAAGGCAGCTATGTTGATATATATCAACAGATCAGTTTTAGCATTTTTTTGTCTCCACTAGGAACAAGTCTCTGTTAAAGCTGTTGTTGTTCTGTGCCCTCAAGTTGTTTCCAACTTATGACAACCCTAAGGTCAACCTATAATGAGGTTTTCTGGGGCTGAGAGTATGTGAAGTGCCCAAGGTCACCCAGTGGGTTTCCGTGATCAAGTGGAAATCAAGCCCTGGTCTCCAGAGTGATAGTCCAGTGCTCAAACCACTACATCACACTGGCTCTTTTGGTAAAGGTAACAGGTCTTAAGTGTCCATTCATGACCAAATCTCCCCAAGACACCTAGCATCACAGTACACATAGCTCATAATAATATACTGTTGCTGGGAAAATTCACTGTTCTCCCAACCACTCTGAGGAGTGAAGCTGGGTTCAGTGGGAAGAGGACACCCTTAGGAAGACCAACATCATTCCTGCTAATCAAAAAGTTTCAGTGCTTTGACCTTGGAAGCCCTGGCTGAATATGAAAAACAACATGTCAGTTCTCCAATGGCATTACACAACCAGTCTCTGCCTCTGATAGTGAAGCACCAACTGGTAGGGTCATAGGGTGGATTGCCCTGTTACTTCTAGCACTAGGGCATAGGGATGGGAAATGTACAGTCTAATTACATCACTACATAGATAAGATTGAGTTTATGTTGTCAAGGTGGATGATTCATGGTAACACCTCATGATGCCTCATGGTTCACTGATCATGAACTGCTTAATCATATTTTGTGAATAAAATAAGAACAGCTGCTTAACAAACGATAACCAGAATTATACAGAAAAGAACATAAGCTACCAGAAATTCAGTTTATATTCTTTATATTGTACCCATCTCAAAACAGAATGTCCTAAGGGTGGAAAGAGGACAGAAAAGATCGACCAGAATGATCATGGAGCTGGAACAATGTTCTCATGAAAAAAGGCTAAAATGTTTATCTTTTTAAATGTTTGAAGTACCTACTAGAATAAATGAATAGTGTGAAGATGTAATTTAATTCCTTTTTTCACTCACAGGTAAGGGCAACCTGGATTGGCCATGGATTCCACTTCTACCTCAACCATATAACTCACTGGGGGCACTTGGGTGAGTTGTTATTTTTTCTTAGTTCAGTTTTTTTAGACAACAAAATAGGATAAACCCAACTTCTCTACCCTTATTTCTATGGACTTACCCTATAAATAGCATAAATAAGTTAAAGCTGTGAAAAATTAGACTACAACTTCCACAGTTCTGCAATCAGCCCAGTGAGCATGCTGGCTGGGGAATTCTGTGAATCATGTTCCTAAAAAAGTGATTTTTCCAAGAAGTGAGTTAGATAGTCCATGGTGCAGTATCCATAAACATGTCACCAATATAGCTTCATTTTTAATTCCTTGGCATTTGCTCCAGTATATATGATATGGAGCACAGTACCCACGGCTGTGTACATGCCTTCAAGTCATCTGTCGAATTACAGCCACCCATGAATTTCGTAGGGTTTTCTTAGGCAAGGGATACTCAGAGGTGGTTTTGCCAGTTCTTTTCTTTGAAATCTAGCCTGCAGCACCTGGAATTTGTTGGCAATCTCTTGTCCAAATACTGACACTGCTTAGCTTTCATGATCAGACTGGATCTGATGCCATATTCAGACTGTAAACTCCAGTCCTGAAAGTATCAGTTTATATCCATCATATGTAACTTTTCAGGAAATTTCCACTGTTGTCTTATGTAGAACTTTTGCCAGGTCCTAAAGGGCTCTAGGCCAAACAATCAGGTAGCTACATCAGTCTTTTGATATGTTAATAATATCCTGGACAAGCTTAAATAAACAAAACAAAAGCAATCTGGAAAACCACACTGAGCATAGGCATGTCAGTGTTGACACTCAGCAACAACAGGCTCTAAGAACAACCGGTTCAGGTGCCTTATTGGCAGCAGCTATGAATCGGGCACCAAGGCAAAGCATATGGTTTGAGCAAAGGTTAAGCTTTGTCATGTTGTTGCACTGTAGGCCATAAATGTGTGGATAGTTGTACAATTTTTTTTGATGGCACAAAGCTATATTTCTCCCACCGTAAGCAGTAGAATTGCAGCTTGTTCCAAGTAGAGCAGTACAAAGCAAAGCATTGGGGATTAAAGCAAATCAGGTGTTTCTTGGCTGATTACCAACACAGATGAAAGCAGGTGTAAACAAGGCCATGACATCACAGCATAATGCCTGCCTATGATGGAAAAATCACAGGACAATAGGAACCAGAAACGTATTTCAGGAGAAAGCAGTGCTTCTGAGCAAATATTTCCTGATGTCATCACTGGTTGTGCAGAGACATCTTCAGCATGCAGGCATTATTCCACACAAGTTCACAGTGTGGCATTTGGACACTCAATTCAACTTCCATTTTTTTCAAAAATGTTTGTCTTCTAATGTTTTCTTTCTTTTTTAAAATGCACATTCTTCCTACAACATTCTAAGCTAATGGCTCTGCTAGTTCCTGTTTTCTTCACAGGCATTCACCAAGGTAGGGTTGGGTTAAGTTTGGTCCAAAGAAGAAACTATGGGCCTTTCTGCACTATACTGTTATAGTGCTATCATTCCATTTTTAACATCCTGTGGAACTCTGGGGTTTGTAGTTAACTGAGGCCAAAGAGCTCTCTGACTGAGAATTCTAAATGCCCCTCCCTAACTGCAAACGCCAGGATTTCATAGGATGCTGAAAGTGGAATAATAATACTATAACAGTGTAGAGCAGAAAGGCCCTATGAGTAAAAGCTCTGTGCCTGGGTCTCCATGGTTATAATATAATATTCTGTCCACTGTGGCTCTAGATCTTCAGGTGTTTAGGCGCTATTTACTGGAAGTTCAGAGAGCAGAAATTTCTAGAGAATATATCTACTCGTCATGGAAGAAGGGCCTTTCTGTTCTACTTGCAGAGTTTAGAAAAGTTACTTGTCATACAATAGTTCTCAGAATCCTTCCAAACACCATGGGCACTGGCCCAGCAGATTGGAGAATTCTTGAAGATGCAGTGCCCCAAAATTAACTTTTTCACATTCTGAACTCATTGCTCTGCAGTAAGCACAAGCTGTGCTAAGATACAGAGTGATCCAAAGGGCAGAATCAGTTATGTCAAAAGGGGAAATATACCACGATTTATTTTTCATTTTTTCAAAAAATGCAGGTCACATGAACCACTTTTCTTAGCACTACATCTGAGATATCTTGGCGTACAATTCTGACTTTATTTTTAATTGCACAAATTGACATGGTGCTCTGGTGTATGCATCTTAGATGGAAATGGATGATGCGTTAGCAGCTGAGCATGACCTAGCAGCAGGAGCTAAGAGTTTACTGAAATAAGTAGATATGGTCCTTGTTCCATATTGCCATCTGTGTCCTCTATCTCCTGGCAGACTGCATTAGATGAACTGATAGTCTGCTCCTAAACACTGCACCTGAATAACATATGGAAGATTAGATTCCAGAAGGCTCATGGGTGGGGGAGAATATCATCATATGGCAGTTGACCAAGAAAAGCACCATCAGTGGCTGTATTAGTTGCTTGCTTCCTAGCTATATGATTTTTAATTTCTTGTTCCAGCATCCATCTTATGGATAAGCTGTAAGATATTTTAAATTTCAAGATGGTAAATTCCCAAACGTACCAGATCCCATCTGATCTTGGAAGCTAAGGAGGGTCAGCCCTGCCTAGTACTTGGACTGCTAACCAACACCAGGTGCTTTCTGCTAGATTTCAGAGAAAGGACTTGGCAAAACCACCTCTAAGTATTCCTTGCCCAAGGAAACCCAATGGAATTCATATCGTTGCCATACGTTGACAGGTGACTGGAAGGCACCTAAACACACATACTAATTAGGTCCTTTCCACACATTACCATCCTCCTGGCAGCACCTGGTGATGATGGCAGCAGTGGTTCTCTGGGGAGGGGAGTGTGATTGAGCACTCCCCTCCACACCAACTCACCAGTAAGCAATGCAGAAGGCACGATGGTCGTGCGTCTTGCTTCTGCAGCCCAGCCAGATACAGTCCCAGGCTGCACTGGGTCAGGAAGCACAGCCATTGTGCTTCCTGATCCTCCGCAGCTCAGGTAAGTGTGGGCGGGCAGCAAGAGAGTGGCACCATTGCCAGTCATTGTCGGGGAAAACCTGTCAATGATTTGCCACGCAATCGCACCACTTGGGAATGGGAGAAGGATGGCACCCAGACAATGTCGTACATAAGTGTCTTCCAGATCCCGTCCATCTCCTGTCCCCAGTGTGGATGACAATTTCCTGTGGAAAGACCCTTAGTGAGGATCATAAGAACATACCCTCCAACATTTCATAGATTGCAAATTGAGATATATATGGATAAGCAACATCAGAGTGTGGTCAAAAGGGTATGGCCAGGCAATGAGACAACAAGAGTTATTAATGAGGAAGAATGCACAAAACTACATTTTTAAGCAAAGAAACCCTGGAATGTATGTATTCAGTTGAGGGAGGGAGGGAGGGAGGAAGGAAGGGAGGAAGGAAGGAAGGAAGGAAGGAAGGAGGAAAGAAGGAGGAAGGAAGGAAGGAAGGAAGGAAAGAAAGAAAGAAAGAAAGAAAGAAAGAAAGAAAGAAAGAAAGAAAGAAAGAAAGAAAGACCCACCCAAATGAGTTTACTGAAAAGGACAAGGACACAGACAAACAGTTTTGTCACTGCTCCTAGAACTTAATGAAAGGTGCTGCACCTGTGGTGTTTAAAATGTTACATGAAATTAAAAAAACAAATGTTAAGATTTACTTAAAGCTGAACAAGAAGCAATTTCATCTAAACTGATGTACCGCTACTGTCATTAACTGAGGGCCAGATATCGAGGTTTTCTGCCAGCATCCTCCTGTTAACCTGTTTGATTTCTGCTTTAACAGCGGCCTCTAGTGCCCTCTATGTTCTGCTACAATTTCTGGAGAGCTTTTAAGGTTGCAATGACAGATGTTCAACTCATGGGCTTGGAGCTTTTCCTTATTATGATTGTTTTGAAAATTGAACCTTACTCAGTTCTCATAATTGACAGGGAGAAATGAGGTCTCAGTCTTTAAAATTATTAGAAAACAACTGCCACAAATAACCTAGAACTATTTTTTTTTAAATGTGGTTGAAGCAACTTTTCTCTTAAATGTCTCTGATGCTTAACATTTATGTCACAGGTGATCTACCTTCCATGTAAATTTGCAAGAAACTTATTGTTGTATTATAAGTCTCCCTGGCTGCAGTCCTTTACACGTTTATCTGCAATTATGCCCCTCTGTGCTCAATGGATCAGACTCCTTTGTAAGTGTGAGTAGCATTTTGTCCTTTCTGGTATATTTGGGCATGCATTTTGATAAAGCCCAATTTCAGGCAAAATATTCAGGAATGCTACCATTTTCTAAAGAGAAACATTTAACATCTAGGGGCCATAAACTCCTGTAAACCAGAATTTCCATTTTTTAAACAAAAATCTGTAGAACATTTAATTTCATCAAGTGATAAATCTTCACGTTGCTTTTCTTTTTTAATTATGATTTCTAACCATTTCTTTCTAAATTCATTCTGTTTCTATGGTTTGTGTTTTTGAACTGATTAAACATAGATTGATCTGCCACCCAAGGCTTAAAGCGTTTTCTAGTCATACAACACACTGTTAAAGGAGAAATCAGTTTTCTCTCATCTGCTGGGAAGATTGCAGTTTCACTACACCATTACCTTAGGCTTCTCTGTTCTTTCCTAGCCTTGGCACTCAAGATCTTTGTCTAGATATCTAGAACCTACAAGGATTACTCCTTGCTTTTGCTTTCCATTCCAGTGAGATAGGACTACACACATGGTGTCAGTCCACAGTGTCCTCTGTCATTGCAAGACATTATCCCACACCCAGTTCTCCCAAGAGAGAGAAAATGTCCTCCTGCCATTTTCTAGGACAGGGCTTTCCAAATAGTGTGCCATGATACCTGTGTGTCACCTGAAGTGCATAGATGCGTCGCCTACAATCTTGAAAATGTATGTTATTATTTATAAATCATATATTTTTAAAACTATGACCCTTTTCGCAGGGCATTTGCCATGCAAAAGGGCCTCCAGAATGTCAGACGACTGCGAGGAGCATTTCAGATGACGTCCTCACAATTGCGCAATGCTGCTGGGAGCAACAGGCACCAATCGCGCACTATTTCATTTTTGGCTTGTAGCTGAAAATGGTGCACTATCGCACATTGCTCCGGGGCCCCACATGCCCTTACCTTGCATGCGGAGCTCCAGAGCCACGACCCTCGCGCTTCCTCCCCCAGCACAGCCTGGGAAAATACCCGGCTGCACTGCGGAAGGAAGAGGTGGAGCCCTCACACTGCCTGCCGGCCAGCTGGCAGAAGCTGCAGAGCCAAAGCAGCGGGGACATGAGAGCCTCTCGCAAGAGGCTGCTTGTGTGATCCCCACGCCCCTGCACAGGAAAGAAGTAAGGTGTGGAAAGGGCCTATATGAAAGGTTTTCATGAGATCTGTTGTGTCCCCATACATTTTGTTATTACAATTTATGTATGTATCTGTATCTCTTATAAGGGGTTAGTTTAACCTCCGATTTGCTAGTATGCGAAATAACGCATGTCTAAAAAGTGTGTCACCAACATGAAAAGTTTGGAAAGCTCTGTTCTAGGGAATGTTCCATCAAGGTTACACAGAGAATTGTCCGATTCTTTCTACGCAGGAACTGCCAGAAATCCCCGCTCTATCCTAAATGTGCATCATGACATTAAACATTTTGTTTGCATGTACAAAAGTTGTTAAAGAACAGGTATCTTTATTTGAATGTACATTTCTTCTAATAGGTAGGTCAGGGTAGGCAGGGGCTATTCCCTGACTCAGAGCTCCCAGAAAGTCAATTAACAGTTTTATTTGGGGTAGCCTTGAGGCTGGTTTCTTTCATTTCCTCTTTTTTAGTCTGTCAGGGAGGTTGGAAGAGCAGAGTGGGGCATGATTTGCAGCACTTTGGAATGTTTGGGGTAAAAATCACCCAGATGATTAAAATAGTGGGTTCTGAGGTCTTGAGGGATGTCCAGGAGGGAGTCTCCAGGAGTTGCAAAGAAGTAAATAAGTAAGTAAGTAAATAAGTAAGTAAGAGTTGGGTTTGTGTGCTGACTTACTCCAAAACTGAATGCAATTCTTGACCTCCCCAAAAGTTCTTTTGGTGCCAAACACTGCAAACACTGCCCCCCATTACAGCTATAGCAGAAGCTAGAAGCATTCCAATCCTTTTGCTTATGGGGGGTCCAGCATCCCCTCATTCTACTCAAATTATCCCTTGGCTGACAATCAAATTTCCCATCACTGGCTATATGTAGGGACCTTTACTGGGTGCCTAACCACCCTGGCTGACACCTATGGAAGATGGACTCCCAGAAGCTATCTAGTTCAAAATCAAACAAAGAAAATCAGTGCACAAGTGCAACCCATTAGGAAACCATCTCATGCCTACAAGAATTGTATAAGCACTTTAGTAACCAAGGAACATTCCCTCCCCAAATCCGTTCTCAGCTTTCTTTTTTTTTTCTCATCCTCAAACTGCCAGACTAATGCCAAAAGTATCTTACTATCTGATAGTACCAATTAACCCTTGCCTGCCACTGGACTGCTGTTAACATTTGACCATGATGCCAATAAGTACTCTAAAATCCATCTGCCAGAGGCCCAATTCAGTACATCTGTGTTGTAAGATAGGGTGACAATAAGTACTTGCATGCATAGATATTAAGGCATGTAATGCAACCATCTTGCTAGAGGTCTGAGTCTGGTCAGAGCTTGGATGGGTGACTGAATGTATCCTTTATGTAGGCTGCTGTGAATTTCATGGAATGAAAGTGGGATATAAACAAACATATAAATGTACGTACTTATTTAAAGCAATATTGCTTTAAATAAGTGTGTTTGTTTGTTTATTTGTTTGTTTCTTGTATGCTTTCAAGTTTTTTCTGACTTATGGTGATCCTAATGTGAACCTATCACTGGTTTTCTTGGCAAGATTTGTTTAGAGGAGGTTTGCCACTGCCTTCCCCTTAGAGTGCATGACTTCCCCAAGGTCATCCAGCATGTTTCCGTGGCTGATATTTTTAGAAAAATAACACTAAATGCTTATAGCACAAGTTGCTCTTGAAAACAGACAAGTATAAAGTTATATTTTTTAAAACTACAATAGTAACTATCTGGGACTTTGAGATGATAATGGTAGATAGTTTTCCTTTAAAAAATTATTTTTCAGTCCTTGACCATAAACCATCATTAAGTCCCACTGCTTTAAACAGGACTCATTCTGTTTGTTCTCTTTAGGGTCCAAGTATTACTTCGCTGTGTAAAATTTAAGAGGCTTACCCAATTCCTAATGTGAAATATGTGTGAGTTTTTCCCCTCCCACTTTTACTTTGATAGTTGATGATGAAAATGTGATGTCTTACAAAAACATTGCATTCTCCCTCTTTCAAAAAAAAAGGATTGTCTCATTTCTCAGTGAACTCTTCCGTTTAATCCCCTTCCTGTATCTCTTTATCTGTGAGCGCAAGCATTTATCTTTTTCACAGGTAGTTTCAGATTAAATGCTGGGATATAATTCACCTCAATGTATGGCTGTACATTATCAGTGACTGAGAGCCTGCCAGCTACTAAAGATGAATAGGTCTTTCATTTATAAAAAAACAAAGGTGCTCTCTGAAAAGTAAGATTTTAGTCCCCCAAGCATAATAGTGAACCAAGAAGGAAGTGATTTGTCATATGACTAGGCACTGGTAGTGTCAAAAATGATTATGGGCAAAGTCCTAAACACATTTACCAGGGATAAGTGCAGTTGAGATTTATCTCCATGTAAACATGCATATGATTGTGCGGCATGTAATGCTGGAACGGCCACCTTCAGCAGATCCCGGGGCTAGTTTTATACTCTTGTGAGCCCCTGACCTTTATAAATAGAACCAGAGCTAAGAAATGTTGCTTTTGGGAAATTACAATTCCCAGAATCCCATGGCATGCCATCCAACTGTCACAATTTGGCAGGGATAGTCATAATGAATACTCTGTTGTCCCACTTTTTCAGCAGCTTTTAAAATGTCCCGGTTTCTTTCTCCTCCTCCTATTTTCCTTTTCTGTCTTCAGCTTACTTTGGTTGCTGCAAACTACAGTTGCCAGATTGAAAACTGGAGATAGATACTGTACTTTTAATGTTTGTGTAGAAGAGGCAATTGCAGCATGTGTTGCTTGTCACACAACCAGGTAAGAAGCAACACCTGCTTGTTACCCTGTTTTCTGGGAGTCCCGGGAGGGACACCAAATTGCTATAAGTTGGGGAAATTAGTTTAAAGCACAAGTTGGCAAAACGAGAGGCAGAGTAACTTAGCAGGATCTTGCAACCCAGTGCTTACGGGGTCAGGCCGAGTCAAGAAGCAGACTGGTTTGAAAATAATGAATAGTCTTTATTAAATACAGGCACACGATGTAAGCAACACAAACACACAGATAACTAAGGAAAATAAAGGTATGAGTAAGATAGCGGGATTTTTAGAGGGATAGTTGGTTCGGGTGATACGGAACCTGTCCTGAAGTCCAGAAGAAAATGGAGAGCGAAGCTGGGGTTCGATGTATCTCAGCACGTGGAGCTGAGGGGAAGCTCGCCAAGCGATGCGGCAGCAAGGCGGTCTGGAATTCGGGAGCGATCCAAAGAAGAACTCAAAATCAGGGGTTTTTATAAGGAGAATTGTGACCACAGGCTAGGTCGGACTTTGGGAAAACAATAGATTTGGAGCTGAAGACAAAGCCTCTGAAAGGTCAGAATTTGAATGATCGAGTTAGAGCCAAATTGTCAATAGTATAGCTGGTATGCAAATGTGGAGTACTTGAGCGTTGTATAGCTCGATCATCAAGCTGCCAGCGCTAGGCAGAGGATCTTTTGAGAGTTGCTCGCATACCTAATGGAGGTACTTGCCTTGAGGTCTCCTAAAGCGGCGAGTCGGCTGTTTCTGGCCTGCCTGTATTGTCTTGGAATATTACGGTGATTATCGGCCGAGCCTGTATGCATGCTTGTCTGGGGGCCTCGCAAGCACATGGAAGGGATATGTGAAGCCGAATTATTGATATCAAAGATATCTTTTATATCCCCAAAGCTCAGGCTAGCCAGGGCAGTAACATGCTGAAATTCCCTCTTCTATATAATCATTAAAGGTACAGGACCTGTTTCCAGTTTTCACTCTGGCAACCCTACAGCAAGCTAAGCTCAAAGTCCAAAAGTAGTTTGCATTCAATTAACTTAGCAGGGGAATGAATAAAAAGGGGTAAAATCTTGCCTTTCCCAGCAGGTTCTAGCAAAAAACAAGCTGCTGCAGCCTGTCATAGCCGTCTTTACCATACTCTGATGTTGCTTGGCCACGTGTGTCCTTATTTTTCAGCTGTGATTTGTTGGACAGAGCCAACCAAACGTATTGCTAGAGCAGAATAATCAACATTCCAGACAATGAGTTACTGATCCAGAGCTTCCAAAGTGTGTATGTGTGCTTCTCCATTTTAGGAGAAAGAAAGATTTACGTTTTCGGGCATTACAAGATTTCTCAAGAGTGCTTAAGAGTTCCTTGGGGCCCTAAGCAGGAGCAAAGGAGAGCTGGTTTCAGGGGAAAACTGTCATAATGACCAGTGACCTTGATCCTCAACAGCCAGAGCTGCTGGTAAAGAGTACAGGACCAAATTATAGATAAGTAAATCCTTACATCACAAGTATTTTACACTTCTTCCTGAGAATGTTTTTTATGAAATATGGCAAGTGAAAAAAAACAACTGTTTATTCTTGGAAAAAAGTGTGAACTACCTCCACTTACTATCTCCAGTACTGATGTACATAATTTTAAAAACGTTTTAGCCTTGTAAATCAGTTTTAACTCATTGTTATGATTAGTATGCTGTGACGGGTCCTTCCTGCTTCCCAATTGGTGTGGCAATTCCCAGTCTGAAAAGGTGCCCTGTGTTTACCACACAGCTCTGCCTCCCCCCTCATAACACCATCTTTGTGTCAAAGTGTGAGGATTTTTTCAACGTTTATTTAGAAAATTATTTAATAATTTTATGGCAGCATGTTTTCTGTTTTACTTTATATACTGTATACAATTTAAGCCGAGTCAGTGTTTACAAAGATAAACCATAACATTTACTAGATAACAATAAGAATTAAGTAGCATGTTAGAATTCTTATGTAGGTCAAGTCTGATACATTTCTTCAGTGTATTTTTTAGACAATAGCCCTTTCTGCATGGGCTTACTACTGCAGGTTACTGTGTTGTAGCACTGAACTGTTCTGCACGTGGGAGCGAATTAGCTGCACTCTATTTTCTGTCGTTCTGCACGGAATCCTGTGATAATGCACTGCCATGTGGTAGGAAAGCGCGCTATTTGAAAACCAGAAAAAGTCCGAATCACATTCTGCCATCGAAGCAAATTCGGATTTTCGCAGTGATGCAGAAACATACATTCGCACCAACGCACATTGGTGGGCAGCAGTGGGCAGGCTGTGGGAATGGGAAGTAGTATGTATGGTATTTGCCGGTATTAGACACACTGGCATAAGATGCACCGTATTTTCAGGCTGCATTCGTTAGGGAAAAAAAATTTAGTACCCCTGTCCCCCATTCAATTCTCCGCGCCCATTGGCCACCCCCTCCTGCACCTCTCCAGACCCACTCGCCACCCCCATGCACCTCTCTGCACATGCTTGCCACCCCGGCGCTCCCCTCCACACCCGCTTGCCACACACAGGCACCTCTCCGTGTGAGCTCACCAGCCCCACACACTTCTCCACAACCACTCCCACTCCCACACACCTTTCCATGTGCGCTTGCCAGCCCTACACACCTTTCCACAATCACTCCCCACTCCCACGCACCTCTCTGCGCCCGATTGCCACCTGCATGCACCTCTCTGTGCACACTCGCCACCGCCACGCACCTGTTTTTGTTTACTTCTGCAAGGCTTACCTGACCAGGTTGTTTCATTTCAGACATACCTAATATGAGTTTTGGGCTCAAAATTTCTAAAACATGTTGAATTGCTCTTAATTTTTGCAGTGCAGGATCCTATCCCTATTCTTTCCATGTTATTTCTGCCTCTGGTACCAAATTTTACCAAATAACATCTCTACTTGGTATTATATTTCTTCCCCCCACCTCCAATAGCCTTCCTCCTTTCTTTGTTCACTGAGGTATACGTGTAATTAGGAACTGCCTAAATGATTTTATATGAAGAAGGTGGAACAGAATTTCATATACTTTGCACTTGTCAGACATTTGCTTTCAGCTTTTCATGTGGAAACTGACAGGGAATCAGATCTTCAGCAAGCAGCCTTGGCCATATTCTGCTCATGGGCACATCATTCTTTACATTGTTATTACTGGATACAACAAAAGAAGCCTTTTAATAGTTAGACCAGTGCTAGTAAATCTGTCCCTTTTCTTTTGGCCATTTCCACACTACACTCTTATGGTGCGATTATTCCACTTTCAACATCCTATGGAATCCTGGGGTTTGCAGCTTAGGCCCCTCCCTAAACTGCAAACCCCAGGATTCCAAAGGAAGTTGAAAGTGGAATAATCACTCTGTAAGAGTCTAGTGGGGAAATGGCCTTTGTCTCCCAATTAATCGTTTTCATCTCCTTCTTTCTCTGCAATAGTTAAAATCAATATAGTATCAAAGTTTCTTCAGATTCAATTAAAATCTTATCATCCATAATGTCCTTTCAATTTGTATGAAGGTATTTTATGTTAGTAATATGTTAGCATCAGAATATCATGGTGTTTCTTTGTTTGGTGAGCTACTAAGCTCTCTGACAGAGAATTCTAAATATCCCACAAAAGACAAATTCCAGGATTTCTGTGTATGGTATCAAGGCAGTTAAAGTGGGATCAGATAGCTGTGTAACAGTGATGTATTTAAGGCTTTTACTCCAAGTCTCAAGTCAAGTCTCAAGTCCTTGAAGATACTTTCAAGTCAAGTCCCAAGTCAAGTCTCAAGTTTGGAAGTCAACTTTATACCCCAACCAAAATTCCAAAATTATTGGACAGATCCAAATAAATTCAGTTTTAACAATTTAAACAGAATTGGGCGTCCACATTTGCAATTTTTCCATCTGCAGCTTCAGAAGTGGGGTATAGGATCCTTCTTACTCCCCATTACTAAAGCTTCAAAAGCTTTAGAAGAAAGGATCCTTCCTCCTCAAGGCTGTTTCCTAACCCATTTGCTGTTCCCCTCTGAGAAATGCACCCTGCACTCTGGGGGTGAGACTTGTCTTCTGCGCTTAGGTAAAGCTTTAGAAGGCTCCTCCAATATGCAGCAGGGACAGACTGCTGAGAAGACCTCAAGCCTGCCTCAAGCCCCTTGCCTAACTAATTTGCTGTTCTTCTCTGAGAAATGCACTCACATTTTGGGCTTGAGACAGATTGCCATGCAACCAGTAGGCAAAAACAGATGAGGTGTTGTTCAAAGTCATAAGGTTTCTTGATGAATATGTTCTATTACTGAACCAAGGGCAGCAAGTCAGTCATTAAAAATATACAAGTCTCAAGTCGAGTCAGTGCATCATTTATTACTGAGTCAAGTCCAAGTCGAGTCAGTGAAGCAACTTAAGTCCGACTTGGGTCCGAGTCTACCAACTCGAGTCTACATCACTGCTGTGTAGTGTAAAACTGATCTTGAGATTGTCTGAGAATCACCTTGTGTTACTTGCTGCTAATATTGCTCTCACCACACTAATTTCACAATCTTAGTCAGAACATGTGAGTAGTTCAGAATTATAAAATGCACTTACACAGGAGGATAGAACTTTTTTTTACAAGTTTCCATAAAATCCCTTAGCTTGTGGTTTTCCAAATCCTGCCCAACACCAATGGAAAGAAACATCATGAACTCAGAAATGTCAGCTACAGTAAACCATTTTAAACAATTGACAGAAAAAGGTTCAGAAATGAGAAACTGCATCCTAAATTAAATTTTAAAAAATCATAGAATCATAGAATCATAGAAATGTAGAGTTGGAAGAGACCACACGGGCCATCCAGTCCAACCCCCTGCCATGCAGGAACACCCTCAAAGCACTCCTGACAGATGGCCATCCAGCCTCTGCTTAAAAACCTCCAAAGAAGGAGACTCCACCACACTCTGAGGCAGCAGATTCCACTGCCGGACAGCCCTGACTGTCAGGAAGTTCTTCCTGAGGTTCAGGTGGAATCTCCTTTCCTGCAGCTTGAATCCATTGCTCCTTGTCCTGGTCTCTGGAGCAGCAGAAAACAAGCCCACTCCCTCCTCTACATGGCATCCCTTCAAATATTTAAACATGGCTATCATGTCCCCTCTTAACCTTCTCTTTTGCAGACTAAACATACCCAGCTCTCTAAGTCTATCCTCACAGGGCATGGCTTCCAGGCCCCTCACTATTTTGGTCGCCCTCCTCTGGACCTGCTCAAGCTTGACCATGTCCTTCTTGAATTGGGGTGCCCAAAACTGGACACAGTATTCAAGATGAGGTCTAACCAAAGCAGAGTAGAGTGGTACCAGTACCTCCCTCGATCTAGACACCATACTCCTATTGATGCAGCCGAGAATTGCGTTGGCTTTCTTGGCTGCCGCATCACACTGCTGACTCATGTTCAGCTTGTGGTCTATTAAGACTCCTAGATCCCTTTCACACGTACTGCTACCCAGCCACGTGTCCCCCATCCTATATTTCTGTATTCCATTTTTTCTACCTAAGTGTAGGACCTTACACTTCTCTCTCTTGAATTTCATTTTGTTAGCTTTGGCCCAGCTCTCCAATCTATCCAGGTCATTTTGAATTTTGATCCTGTCCTCTGGCGTATTAGCAACCCCTCCCAATTTGGTGTCATCTGCAAATTTGATCAGCATGCCCTCTATTCCTTCATCCAAGTAGTTGAAGAAGATATTGAACAGCACTGGGCCCAGGACAGAACCCTGTGGCACCCCGCTAGTCACTTCTCTCCAGGATGAAAAGCAGCCATTCGTGATCACCCTTTGGGTTCGGTCGGTCAACCAATTACAAATCCAACTAACAGTAGCCCTGTCCAGCCCGCATTTTACTAGCTTCTTTACAAGAATGTCATGGGGAACTTTGTCAAAGGCCTTACTGAAATCGAGAAATGCTACATCCACCGCATTCCCTTCATCTATCAAGCTAGTAACTCTATCATAAAAAGAGATCAGATTAGTCTGGCATGACTTATTTTTGAGAAATCCATGTTGACTTCTCGTGATTACCATGTTGCTTTCTAAGTGATTAGAAACTGACTGCTTAATGATCTGCTCCAGAATCTTTCCAGGTACTGATGTCAGGCTGACTGGGTGATAATTATTTGGGTCCTCTTTTTTTTGCCTTCTTGAAGATGGGGACCACATTTGCCCTCTTCCAGTCTGCTGGAACTTCTCCTGTCCTCCAAGATTTCTCAAAGATTATAGCAAGCAGTTCCGCAATGACCTCTGCCAGTTCTTTTAATATCCTAGGATGCAATTCATCTGGCCCTGGAGACTTGAATTCATCCAGTGTGGCCAGGTATTCCTGTACCACCTCTCTACCTATTATGTGCCGCATTTCCCCTGCTTCCTCACCTGCTCCCCAACCACCAGGTTGAGTGCTTGTATCTTTCTGGGAAAAAACTGAGGCAAAGAAGGTGTTAAGTAGTTCTGCCTTTTCTCTCCCCCCTGTTAGTAATTCGCCGTCTTCTCTGCGCAGCAACCCTATCATCTCCTTCTTTTTCCTTTTGCTGCGGACATATTTAAAAAAGCCCTTTTTATTGTGTTTAATGTCTCTGGCCAGCCTAAATTCGTTCTGTGCTTTAGCCTTTCTGACCTCCTCCCTACATCTCCTAGCTACTTGCTTAAATTCTTCTTTGGTGGTTTCCCCCTTCTTCCATTTCCTGTACATGTTTCTCTTAACACTTAGCTCAACTGAGAGTTCTTTAGTCAACCATTCTGGTTTCTTCAGATGCCTTCCATTTTTCCTCCTTATTGGCACAGTTTTAGACTGTGCCTTCAGTATCTCCCTTTTAAGGAACTCCCATGCCTCCTGAACTCCTTTCTCTTTCACTATTCTTGACCACGGAATTCCAACCAGCAGCTCCTTAAGTTTACAGAAGCCCGCTTTTTTAAAATCTAAGATGAATGTCTGGCTACATTTATCTTCTCCGTTCCACTGAATGCCAAATTCCAATATGGCATGGTCACTCCCCCCTAAAGATCCAACCACTTCTACCTCATTAACAAGGTCATCCCTGTTGGTCAGGATCAGATCTAGAATATTTGATCCCCTTGTGGCCTCTTCTACCTTCTGGACCATGAAATTGTCTGCAAGACAATCAAGAAACTTGCTGGACCTTGCTGTCTTGGCAGAGTTTGACTGCCAACATATATCCGGGTAATTGAAATCTCCTATTATTACTGTATCTCTCCTTTTGGAATGTGCAGTCATTTGGTTGAGGAAGTCATCATCAAGGTCCTCAGTCTGGGATGGAGGTCTGTAGTAAACCCCCACCAGAATATCCCTATTGTTTCTCGCTCCCTTAATTCTTACCCAGATGCTCTCGTCCTGGCTTTCTGGGTTTAAGTCATGGATCTCTTCACAGGTGAAAACATCCTTGACATACAAGGCTACTCCTCCTCCTTTCTTGTTTGGTCTATTTTTACAAAATAGGCTATACCCCTCTATTCCTACATTCCAGTCATGAGACTCATCCCACCAGGTCTCAGTGATGCCTATCAAATCGTATTTATTTTGTTGTACTAGGGGTTCAAGTTCATCTTGCTTGTTTCCCATATTCCGTGCATTAGTGTAGAGACACTTAAGTCCCCGGGCCCTTCCTGCAAGTCCTGTACTATAGTTTCTACTCCTCCCACCACTGGCCGCTTGTACTACTTGTCCAATACCATTCGGGCCTCTTCCCCCTGCGCTCGCCAAGTCCTTGCCCTGAATAATATTGTCTCCCTCCTCAGCGGAACTTAGTTTAAAGACCTCTGAATCCTCCTTGCGAGACTGTTTGCAAAAACATTCCTGCCAAGTTTCGTGAGGTGCAGCCCATCCCTTGCCAGAAGCCCACGTTCATGGAAATTCAGGTCGTGTTCCAAAAACCCAAACCGTTGCCGGCAGCACCATGTGCGGAGCTAGTTGTTGACCTCTGCTATTGCCCTTTCCCTACGTGCGCCATATCCTTGAACAGGGAGGAGAGACAAAATGACCACCTGTGCACCAAGGTCCTTAAGCTTCGTCCCCATAAGCTCATAGTCCTTTGCGATGTGGTAAATGCTGCTCCTCGCAGTGTCATTGGTTCCGACATGAACCAAAATGAGGGGCTTATGGTCAGTGGGCTTGACCAGCCTGGTTAGCCTCTCCGTTATGTGGTTGATCTTGGCCCCAGGAAGACAGCAGACCTCTCGATTGAGCTTGTCCGGTTCGCAAATTGCCGTTTCAGTTCCTCTGAGCAAGGAGTCCCCAACAACCAGAACTCGCTTACTCTGAGGCTTGACCAGGGCTCCTCGATGAGCATGTTCTTCTAGTACTGCCTGGGCATTCTGTTGAGACTGGGAGCATTGATCTAGTTCCCATTGCCGAAGTTGGATTCCTTCTCGTTGATATTCTGTTCTCTCTTCCTGGTGCTCCTCATCATTCGTAAGGCCAAGAACTTTGAAGTGATTTTGTAGGTTGAGAATCTCTGTAACCTTCCTGGACCTTCTGCTCCTACATGTGACATTCCTCCAAGCCTCCGTTTCCTGGCACAGTGTGCTGACTTCCTGATCTGACAGCTCCTCCACACATTCAGTCTTCCGATAGGTCTTCTCTGCCCTATCCAAAAACTCCTCCCCTTCCCTAATAAGATGAAGATTAGAAACTCATGCCTCCAGCTGGCGAACCTTCTCCTCCAAGAAGGTCACCAGCTTGCACTTGGTGCAGGTGTACCCGACAACATCTTGTGGCAAGAAAAGGAACATCCCACAAGTGTTACAGGTGACCGCGGCAGCTCCCTCACCTTCCATCCTAGATACTACAGAGAGTAGTACAGGAAGTAGTTCTAGAAAGAATAACGGCTTTCTTTCTGAAATTCACCTGTATAAGCTACGTCTGCTCTACTGATTGCAAAGGGTTAAACTTGAAGGATTGAAGTAGAGGACTTCAACAGCGCATGCCAAAGGCGCGCGCCGTTGGGAGCTCCTAATAAGACTCCTCCCCCTAGCTGGCTGCTCCCCCTCGTTAGTCAGACTGTGTGCTCAGGGAGAGCACACGGCCAGCACAAGGAGACTAAACAAAAACAAGCAGACAAACAGACAAACAAGCACAGCCCCACAAACCTGTAAACACACCTGGTCTAGGATGTCTTCACAGACCCAGCTCTCCCTCTGCTCTCTCCTCTGGGACTTAGGAAGAATCCTATCACATTTCACATAGCAGATCAGCCTGTAAAATGTGGATTTAAAACAGTGGGATTATCTCAGTATTGCACAGGTTCTGTAGCGCTAAGAAAACATCATTTTCTGTACCAGCTATCCATCAGGGAAGAGAGGTGTGTGATGTGAGATCAGGCAAGCAGAACAGCTTGCAGTTTAATTCCAATAAGTGCAACAATGTCAGTTACTTCCCCTTCACCCACAATTGCAAATACTGACAAGTACAGTCAGTCCTCCATACCCATGGATTCTGTATTCACAAATTCAACTAACCACTGCTTGAAAATAAAAATAATAACAATAAAATCCAAAAAGCAATTTAGTATCTACGGGGGAGGGGTGGAGGAGGTGGTCCTGGAACCAAACCCTAGCAGATACCAAGGGCCAACTGTATTCTTATTTTTCACACTACTTCCCCACTGCTACCATTATGAGTCTTCAGGAAACAACTGCTTGGGGATTTTGTCCACGCCTATAGCATTCAAACATGAGCAGAAATCTTAAGGCAGTTGTTGAGCTTAGAGCAAGATGGAAGCATATCTGTTTTCAGAGCTTGAGAAAGTTAATTTTTTCGACTAAAAGATCTCGCAGCTAGCAGGGCCCTGGCCATTTGAGATGAGAGTCTGGCAGTTTAGTCCAGAAAGTAATTTCTACAATCTTCATCTGTTGTTTTTTTTTAAAAAACCCCCATAGAGTAGCTTTCTCCAAACTGGCATCCTTCCAGATGGACTACAACTCCCATTATCCCTAGTCAATACTGTGCTGCATAGGATGTCAGGGGATGTGGTTAAACAAATACAGAGAGTATCTTGTCTACGGAGGAAACAGGAGAAATCCATCCTATAAACCAGTGGTAGGCAACTACTGGTCCTCCAGATTGCAACTCCCATCACCCCTTATCACTAGTTATGCTGGAAAGCATTGATGGAAGTTGCAATTCAGCAACATTTGGAGAGCCGCAAATTGCCCAGCCCTGATATAAAGTGCATGCATTGGGAGGAGAAAGTCAGTACTGATTAGTTAAAAAGCAATAACTTTACCATTAACATAGTAAGTAGGGGATTTCCATTGAGCTACACCAAAAGAAAGAAAGTATATTGAAGAAGCACCAGACACCTGTTGATTCCTGAGATTCTTGCAAACAATGCTGGACAGGATAGACTTTAATCTGTTCCATCCACACACTTACATTCTAAAGCAACAGCCCATGCTGAGGATCACTTTCCATAGATTATTTATGAACTGTGAAGATATCTGAGTGACCCAACTGTATATTTTTGGGAAGTGATCCAGTGCCTGTAAATTAAGGTTCATTGGTAACCTTTTGAAGAGAAAAAAATAACTAAAGAGAAAGGCAGAATAGCAGGCATTTACATTTATTTAGGGAAAGTTTATATTTAGCAATCAAAGAAAGATTTTAGAGCAATAGCATAGTATTCAAATAAGATGGTGAGATACTAACTTTGCAACACAAGCCACAGAATTTTGTATCATATATAGGCAGTGAGGCCTGTTCAACTTTTTACCCACTAAGGGAAACCCAGTCTGCCTTAGCTACACACTGTTGTATGGTGGGTGTTTGACAACCACGGCCAGCCCTGCCAAACAACTTTCTCATGTAACAATGTAGTAGTGGTAGTCTCCTGCTGCTCCTTATAAACTTTCCAGCTATTATTTTCTTCTTCTCCAGCTGTTGAATAACAGAGCTGTATATGCAACACATTCTTCCTGGATTCTACCGCCATTATCAAAATATAATCTAACTGCTAGTACAGACAGCTTCTGTCCATGGACTGGGGCAGGGAGGAAGGCATCTTGTCGTTCACCCCAGACATCAAAATATCTTGAGGTGATAATGCTTCTGCCCACGTAGACAGCAAAATCTGGATGATTACTGAATCCTTGGTGTGCCTCCAAAGATAGCTAGGGTTTGTGGGTATAGTTTTGAAGGTCACGACTGAGGTTTGCACTATACGGACATTTTTAAAATGTACTAATCAATTAAAATCTTCCCTCTAAATACTTATTTGGATGCTATAAAATTCTCTAAAACTGCTAGAGAATTATGAAGAGATTAATTCAGCTGATGACTTCTGAGGAATCTTTGAAGAGTATCTAAAAAGCTACCCAAGACTCATTCTGGGACACAAAAGTTCAGGAAACTGACTGCCTTAGTCTCTCTGCAAATTCGACTTGAAATATATTTTTGAGTCCATTAGATCTCATTGTGAGGAGTCATTTCACAGCTTATCAAGTCATCATCCAAAGCTGCATATTCTTCCAAAGATAAGACTTTTGGAAACTGTACTCCTGCAGCCAGTGCATATCCAGTCAAACTGAAGCTACTTGCAGCCTCTGTATTTACATCAGCCTGTTCCCCAGATTCTGATATAAAACCTGCCTCAATGTAACTTTTAACAATTGTCCCTGAGGATACAGCTTTCCAACAGAGCTGCAACATACCAAGAGCATCCAGTAGAGTCAGTGTGAACTCTTTGCTACTGTCTACACAGTCTATAAATCTCTTGAGAAGAAGAGACCGATATTTGACTTTCAGACTCTGGATAACCCCTTGTTTCATAGCTGTAAATCTGGAAAGAGAGCAAGAAGGAAAGAATACAAGTCTGATACACTTTAAATTCTTTACCTCTGGGAAATCTGGGAAAGGGTCCACAAAAATAACGACGTGACGCTTCTGTGTTTGAAACTTCTTATCAAGTTTGCTCAGCCATTGTTCAAACATGTCTGAAGTCTTCCATGGCATAGCATTGAAGTGGTATTCTATAAGATGTGACTTTGTCCTCTGAAAGCAGCAGGGAGTTTTGTTTTTTCCAAGGACAAGCAAAGGAAGTTTCTCAGAGGCATCCATGTTTGTACCAACTACAAGAGTTATTTTTTCCTTGCTCACTTTCCCCACAGAGCATGTTTCTCCTTTAAATACAAATGTATGACTAGGTAACATCCGATAAAACAATCTTGTTTCTTTCATGTTAAATATATCATTTGGCTGATAAACCTTTAAATAGTAAGGCAGAATACTTTGAAGCCAAACTGTTATTGCATTGACTGCAGTAGCAGCTGTCGGACTAGTAGGAGTAGCTTCTACCAACTGAGATCTGAACGCTAATCCATACCTTGATTTAAAGCGATCTAGCCAGCCATTACTGCATTTGAAATCACTGTGTCCAAGTTTCTCAGCAAAATGATTGGCTTTGATGCGTAGCAACGGTCCATTTATTCGCAGATTTGAACACTGAGCCATTTGGTACCACTTCACCAGAGCCTTTTCCAGATCAGCATAATATGCCATCCTCAACCTTTTTCTTTTTGGGTCAAATGGCAAAGACTCAAAGGCTTCTAAAATGTTATTTTTCTTCTTCATAATGGAAGACAAGGAGTTTCTCTTTATGCCATACTTTTCTGCAATCTCTGTCTTCTTCTTGCCATTTTCTATGGCGGCTATGATGTCAATTTTGTCCTGGATTGTCAAAGTTGTCTTCTTTCTTGCCACAGGTGAAGCTGAAGAGTCTGCCATCGTAGAGTCAGAATGCTTGGGGAAGCTCAAATGCATATAGACACGTTTGCTCAGTTACCTTGTTATCATCAATGACTTTAATTAGATTGGCTTTCAAGTCAGCATGCTGGAGTCATGCTAAAATAAATAAATGTCACAGTGTTGAGATTGGCAGTGCCATGAATATGTTTTTGCATAACATAAGTACATGGAAACATGATCTACTAGCATTGTTGCCTAACAAAAATAATTCTATTAACTTCTCCAAGATAATATCAAGCATATAGTATAATTAATCATTTCCTTTACAGTAATTTAGTAATGCTTCTGTATCCTCCTATCAAAATAAAATCTATATTGGAATTGGAAAAAATGGTACTGCTGTTTTATTTTCAGAAGTCTGTTGACAGATGCTTCTATTTGTTACATTAGCTCTGTTTTAAAATATATCTCTGGCACCTCACCCCATGTCTGTTCCTTTCTCTAACAGTGTAATCCTGCCCTTGAGTTATAATTGCATACCCTTCAGCATTTCACAGATGAAAACCAGGATACTTGTGGCCGAACAAGATTCATGATTCCCAAACGTATTAATCAGGAAGAACACACAAGCTAGGAGGAAATGCAGCAGTGTGTTTTTGTCTGAATCTACAGAGAAGGACAAGATTCTCTCTCCCCCACCACGCGTATCCTCTCTCCCAAGTCGAGTGCAAACTGTTTTTGCATTTGGATCTCAGGCTGTAGCAACTGAAGTAAACCAAGGATGAAGGGCAAAAGTGGGAGGTGGAGATAAGAACTGGGGCATTTAAAAAGTAGCTGTAAAAGTTGAATAGCAGAGGATTAATTGGGGAGTGATCCTGCCAGTTTGGGACAGTTGAAGCATATGCAATTGTTGGTTGAAGACAATATTTCTCCTAAACTTTTGTGGGGGAAGTCACAGGTACACTGTAATAGGACCTTTTTTAAAAGTCAGCCTTGTGTACTAAGAACAGCCTTTGCGACTAACCAAATGGGTTTTAGAGTCCCTGTTAGAATCATGGCCAAACACTAACCTTCACCCAGTGCCACAGAAAAGGTTTATTTGTATTTATTAGGCCCTCCTAGATAGTTTAGGTTGACGGTTTAAGATAGCGAAAAGACATGCAACTGATAATGGAATGGAGGACTAAACTTTTCTCATTACCACCCTGCTTGTACAGCTCTGGTAGTGATTATGATGGGAGATGAGTTACAACTGCACACATTTAATTCCTTTGTTCAGTTCTGCACTGTATAAACCCTGGGAATCCATCTTCTGTGGACCTCTTCTGGGTGGGTGAGGTTACCCCCGAAATCAGAGATCCTGTTTAGCTAACTATGGTGAACTGAAGTGTAAGCCATTGTGTAATTTGTGTAGAATCAGTTGCTTAAAGATCTAGCTTTACAACTTGCTATGTGGAGATCCTGGAGCCCTAATAAGTTAAAAGCTTGGAATACATTTCCTGCTACAGAGACTACCTATGCAGTCTATCACCAATAAAGCAGAGGTAATGTGTGTCAGTTTTCATTACCAAACAAAGTCGTTTGGGAGGCCTAGAACTGCAGCCAGTTTCAGCTCAGAACACCTCATGGTACTACTGCAACGGCATTACATCATTTTAACCTTGGTGCTAACATGACACTACTGATGTGAAAAAGGATGAGTTTGGCAGGCTCCAGGAGTTTATTCTGAATCTTGTGAAAAGCCAAAGATTGCTCCTGTTCTGGAAACTGTATGCAACTTTATCTCAGAAAAGACTACACATAACATACTCTGGTTGTATTCTTGGCCTCCTTTATCCTTGTTAGCTTCTGCTGCCACCAACATTGGCTCTGCCACTAAAGCTGTGCTGATGAAATTGGACAGAACCACACCCCTGTCCTGCAAGTTCTGTGGTGTGAGAGGGCACTCTGATACCATCCTGCTTCACAAGGAGCTACTGCAGTCTTCGCTGCATTTTAATGGCATCTTCGATGGTGGCAAGAACCTTTGTGGCAGCTGCCAATTTTGACAGCTGACAAAGTCCAGTGAATGGGGGGGGGGTTCAATGCAGCCCCCTACCACCAAGAAGTTGCCCCCTCCTGCTGTAATACATACACCTTGGTTTTCTGTTTTATTTGGGATTTCCACTTCACACAGTCCACATTCCACATTCAACTGAGTGCTGACGTGCTGGCGGGGGTGGAGGAGGGGAACTAAGGTGGAGATTTTAACGTTGGTTCAGTCTGAGTTACGTTATATCTGCTGTTGAAACATCTATTTTCAACCTGTGTGGTGGTGGCCTTCCAACCTTTACTCATGACTCTTTCTGCTACTAGACCAACTTCAGTGATTCTACAGCTGTTGCCATAAAATACTCTAGCTGGGATTCAATGTAGGATAAAACACATCAAGATTTTATAAATAAAAATATTTCTTTATTTAGACAGTAAACAGTGAAAGAATTTCATGTTGAGTATTTCCCCTGACTGATCTGAGCAACAAGAAAGTTCAGAGATGTTACGTTGGATTGATTTTCTTTGAAAAAAGGTCAGTGGTGGCTTACTAGCATTTTGTTGTGTTTTTGGTTATTTACAGAGTATATATTTGCATACTGGTTAAGCATATCAAGCAGGTTATGTAGGTGTATACAGTTATACACATTCCAAAAGACAGCAGGAGTCCACTGCTCCCCTATCAGATAAGAGGCACTCCTACATTGCTGGATACCTTTAGTTTACAGCACTTCAAACTTTTAAACTTCTTAGGTTTGTTTGTTTTTTTTTTCCTTTTTTTAACCAAGTGGTCTGGGGTGCTGGAGGCCTAGCTCCTATTTTTCCCAACTGTCTTCCTTCTTTCCTTTCCTTTCTTCCATCTTTCCTTCCCTTTTCCCCTTTCTTTATAATCTGGCTTTGTGATAGGCTCTCCAGGTCAGAGTTATCTCAGGTTCTGAAATTTCTGTGCCAAAACCTGAGATCAAGGGACACCTTGTGATGTCACAATGAGGAGACTCTGGTGATGACATTAGGCACAGCACATTAAACATCAACCGCAACTGCACAAAGTATGCCATTCAAATAAAAACCATCAGCTCCAATGAGTCAAAGACATAGACCTGCGGAAACTTTTCAAAGCATCATGCTCATCCTGAGATTCCACTCCCTGCCCTGAGAACTGGAGGAGCCGGGCTCTGAAACATCCTAGGATTGTGGGTGTGATGAACCCTGGTAGGAGGAGAGTGACTGGGAGGTGAGAGATCTGTTCCTCTTGTTATTCCACCCCCCCGCCATATTATTGATTGATTGGTTGTTACTGGAAATGTGGAAGCAATTAAGGGCGAGGTGTGACAATCTGGCACTGTCCCACTTCCTTCTTTAAGGTTAGACCGTTTCTGCACTAGACTGTTGTAGTGCTATTATTGTTGTGGACAGCCAGAGAAGCGAGACCGGCAGTTTCAGAAAACAAGAGTTTATTTTTACTGCGCAGGGATCTCAGTGGAAATCAACTTCCAAAAGACTGAGAGAGCCCCTCCCCTTCATATTCACAGCAATTTATACATTCTCCAGTACAGTCATCACATGTTCAAGAAAGGAAACAGATACATACAAAGGTTCCCACCGGCACAATAGACCATTCTCTGATGTTGCAATTCTTAATGTATCGAGGCCTAGCAGAAGCGAGCTTGCCAAGCAGAGGCGAGCTGCCAACATTTCAAGCTCTCAAGGTTCCATTGCATTCCCACAGTTCTTTACAAACTCAGAGAGAAATAACTGTTTTCCCCATACCTAGAGGTCATCTAGACTGACCCCACCACATTATTCCACTTTCAACATTCTATGGAATCCCGGGGTTTGCAGTTTTGTGCCCCCCCCCCGAAACTGCAAACCCCAGGATTCCATAGGATGTCGAAAGTGGAATAATAGCGCTATAACAACCCAGTGCGGAAATGGCTTTAGCCTCTTTCTGCCCACCAACGTTAACAGATTTCTAATGGCACAGAAAAATGGCGTTGAAAGAAGTGCTTGTGTGTTGTGTGGGTCATCTTTTTCTCCACTTTGCTCCGTCCTCAAGATGTTGGTCTTCTTATTATCCCTAGCAGTTGCTTTCTTTAAGGGATGTTGCTTTCAGTGCAAAAGATTTGCAGAGCTACCCCTCTGAAAGTGTTAAGACTATGGGCCTTTCCGCACTACCCTGTCATAATGCTATTATTCCACTTTCAACATCCAATGGAATCCTGGGGTTTGCAGTTTAGGGAGGGATATTTAGAATTCTCAGTCAGACAGCTCTTGCCCTCAGTAAACTACAAACCTCAGAATTCCTCAGGATGTTGAAAGGGGAATGATAGTACTACAACAGTCTGGTGCAGAAAGGCCCTATGAGTAGTTGGATTTATGCTAACACCTTATTACAGATGTGCCAAGAACCATAGACATACAAATTATAAAACGCTGAGATGTTAAAAAAGTAATGATACGTTTATTAGTCTTTACAATGAGACAAGATACACACAGATATACTCCTATGAAAAAAGATATACTCTTATGAAAGAAAGAATAGCAACACTTTTTATTTCATTTATCGTATTATAGTTTCGCACTCGGAGGAGTGCCGTATATAACAGCATTGCAACCTGGAGGTATCTTTGATTTTACGCAGTCTATGAGTTCGCCCCTTTGGCGATTAGAAGAACAGGGGAAGAGAAATAAAGATCAAGGCGATAGACCCGGATGCTATTTCTATGGTTACAGCGACGTCAAAAATGACGCCTTCCCTTGCGCAGCCGGCCCGTTTCTGACGCCGGCAAGACTATAGAGTGACAATCCGTCGCTCTACTTCCGGCCAGACAGTTCCGGTCGGTGTTGGAGTTGTGGGGGGTAAGTGGGGGTTAGCAGTGTAAAGAGGGCGGG
Source organism: Cyclura pinguis (assembly GCA_030412105.1). NCBI lineage: Eukaryota > Metazoa > Chordata > Lepidosauria > Squamata > Iguanidae > Cyclura > Cyclura pinguis. The sequence goes on along the minus strand of CM059603.1, from coordinate 165,146,099 downwards.
AAAGACCGGCGCGACTGATCCTCTCTGGCGGGCCTTTTCTCCCTCCCGTTTGGCTCTCGCGGCTGGCGGTCGCCGAGCCGAAGGTAACGGGGGAAGGGGGAGGGCGTGGGAGAGGGTGGTCGCTCCTTCCAGCTCGGGAGGGAGAGGGGGAACGGAGATGGGGAGCGCCACCTGTCCCCTCGGATGGGGCCAGTATGAGGCGACGGCTTTTTCTCTTTCCCTAACCCGTCTTTTCTCGCCCCTATGTTCCCGTTTCCTCACCAGACTGTTATAGCGCTATGATTCCATTTTCAACATCCTATGGAATCCTGGGGTTTGCAGTTTAGGGAGGGGCTGAGCCTTATTACAGGCTGAGCCCCTCCCTAAACTGCAAACCCCAGGATTCCATAGGATGTTGAAAATGGAATCATAGCGCTATAACAGTCTGCTGCGGAAATGGCCCCCGTTACACTCCTTCTCCCCGCCCTCGGCTGTCTACAGGGAAGGCAGGCTGGGGCCCTGGCCTCTCTTCTGCTCCGACCTCTTAAGCAGGGTGTAGGGCCTCAGCCACGTATGAACGAGGGTGAGGCGTTCCTCTCCCCTCCCCTTGCCCTAGTGGCTGCTCCACTTCCTCTTGCACGACAGGTCGGGGCTCAACAGGTGCTGCTTTACCCACATTGATGGCACGGTGAAGGGGTAAAGGCATGTTCGATCTCGAAGTACCTGTCATGCAGCTATTAAAAGTGCTGGGAAACTTGCCATGAAGAAAAGAGGCAACCCTGGGGCGCACTTGCTTTCTAATCTATCATGAGGCAGGCGGGGCAGCCATGTGTGTACATTTGACAGGGAGCAGCAGGAAGTGCTGTGCCTGGAATATAACTTTTCTTGTTAAAGTACCTTACTTTGTTTTACCCATTTTTTTTCTGTTTTCCTTTGGTATTGTTCGTATCTTTAGTTTGCTTGTTGCTGAGACAGTTAAATCAGATTTTCGGATGGAAAGCTGAGAATATTGGGTCCTACTCAGTGATCGTTTCCTGGAGAGATACGCTTCTCCTTTTCTTTCTGCTTTTCAGGCTCCGTAATCACCAGCCATTACCTGTGTGGGTTTTATACAGAGATTTTAAAGTCTGTAATGTTTCTGATTGACAAGGGCAGCTCTTATCATTCATTACCAGATACAGTTTGTAGTTCAATATTGTTTGGGATTTTCGGCTTAAGTAACTGTATTTTTGTCATGAAGAAGAGTAATGGTGAAACAGTTTGTAAACATCAATAGGAATGGTACACCTTGTCTTCTTCAGTCGGTAGGTAAAACTGATAACCAGACTAGATTGCATGGGCTGGTTGTATGTTTATGTGTATTGACTGCCTCCTGTTTTGTGACAAATGGTTTTTGCTAGTGAGATACAAAAGAATGGCAGTCATATGGACGTTGAATATACTTTGGCCAGTTATCACACTTCTCAGATTTCCGCTTATCACTAACTTAAATACTCAGTTTGTTGTGTCTGTATGGTGCTTTCTGCTTTCCTATATTGTTAGAATTTTAATGCTGGAGATTACACTGTGCAACATGTGTGGGCAAATCATGTGCTTTGCCAAAGCCCTATGAAAAAAGCAATGTTATGTATGTTTTTTAAAAAAATAGTAGAATTTATCACTACTGGAGTTTGTGCTACAACCTACTTGTATCCCAACTTTCTTTACACTTTCAGGTTGATGTATGTGATTGTCAAATCATTTTATCCTACAAAAATCTTATGAAATCTGTTAGGTAATAACTGACTCAACTAGCAATCTGAACTCCGTCTTCCTGGTCTGTGCGCAGCATTGTGTCTGTTATCCCATAAAAAGACTTACTATGTTAAGTTGTGTAAAGCTTAAGTTTACTTTGTTATGTTGGAGCGAGTGTTTAAGATTTGGAAATTTATGTCAGTTTCTCTCTTGCTGGAATGGATATCAGGTATCCCTCCACATTGTTGAACTGCACCTCCCAGAATTCCTCAACATTGGATATGCTGGCTAGGGCAGCTGGGAATTGTAGTTGCATGATCCCCATCCCTACTGTGTTGCATATAAACTCTAAGGCTCATGAAACAGTCATAAGTTCTAGATTGACTGAAGTGCTTTGTAACTCCTGTGCAAAATTTCTTGATGCTGACTAGTGATGAGCTATCTGTTTGGTTATTCAACCAAATAATTTTAAGGATCTGTACACATTTGTGTTATTCCCTTTTTTCCCCCTCAAAGAATAGTACAGTTTGCCATCTGGAGGCTCATATTACATGTTCTACGTCAGTGTTACCTTGCTAAATAATGGTTGCTTGAGGATAGATTTAGTGTGGAACTACTGGATGAGCTTATACATGAGAAAAAGTTCTGAGGATCCTTACGCTCATATGCTTTCTCCCTCATCGCTGTATTTTGAAACTGTTGATCTTTATTTTAAGCCAACTACAGGGTACCATTTTATGAACCAGCTACAAATTGTGAAGTTGGATTGAGTTGATACATTTTGTGAACAGAAGCCACTGGGATCTAACACAGGCTCTATTCTGAGGAAAGGAAGGGATGTGATGTCTCCAGATTCTTCTCCCCCTCCTCCTAGCTGTGTCTCTCATACTGCTCTGATCCCCCAAATCTCCAGAGCAGTAAGGAAAGAGAAAGTTGAGGAAAGGAAAGAGAAAGTTCAGAAAAATCTCTCTTCTTCTAATTTGAATAGATGGCTGCAAAACTCAGCTCTGGGTCCAACTTGTAGTCTGTCCTTTTGGGTCACGTGACTGCAAGCAGTTACTAAAAGTGTCTGATAGCTGCTCATGAGCAGCTATCAGGTGAGAAGAAAAATAGGGGGGTGTGCACAACCTTCATGGTGGTTCTGACAATTTGGCAGTGAATCTGAACTCTGAACGCATGTTTGATCTCTGTATTTTTAGTATTTATAATTATGTTTCTTGAGATATTAGAACTAGCTTGGACATTAGAAGACATTATTAGAAACTTAGACAGCAAACCGATACACACTTGCTGGAGTGGTTATAGATTTAACTCAGCAGGGCTTATTCCTCAGCAAATATGGGTAGGATTGCATTACGAGGAGTGTGGGGGGGAGGGAAAAAAGTCATTTTTGCTAAAGGAATTGATAAAAATGCTAATTGAACAAGTAAACCAGGAAGTCTTAGAAAAGGAAGTCTATTGACTCGCACAGTGACTCGCACTTTTGTTAGGATGTAATAAAAAGTTATGAGCAATAACATCAAATGGAGGTAATAAGGCATATATTCTGCCTTATGCAAACACAATGCACTAGCAGATAGATATAGATAGATCAAATAGATCATCACGTTTCATAACACTGCATAATTTGGACAGTGGCAAAAATAAGAACTGCAATCTTTGTTAACTGATAACTTGCCTTCTGTCGTAGGAGTTTTATGTGTGGCCTGAATAAAGACTTTGAGATGGCTGCTTGAATGGGCACAGTATGGCTAGAACTCTGTCAGAAAATCTCTCATATACCTTACCTGTGCATTCAGTTGAGAATATTGATGTTACATTACACCATAAGATGCACCCTGCTATTTTCAGATGGGTTGCTTCTATACAATTTCAGATGAGTTGCTTCTATGCAGTTCTTCTGTAATGGGAAAAAACCCAGACTTTCCTTGCTGACTGCCAGGTTTAAGTTTCTGGTTGCCACTAGTGACCATATTTGTGGAAGCTTGATCTTGGTATGTCAGAAATGCATAGAATCATGGAAAACCACAATCACTGTGAAATGTGCTAATTTGCTGTGTAAGGTTGCTTAACTTCCTGACCTGAGTTTACTGGTAGTCATTACTTCACTTTTTGGAAAATTCTTGCTATTTCTATGCAACTAAGGTTGCATTTCAGAGACCAGAGGAGTTGTTTAACATTAGGATCTTAATTTCAGTAGATAATGTCACTTTATACATTAATTCTTGTAAGTAGGCTATGGGAAATAAAGGCTCTCTATGATTACATTGTGTATGAATGGCTAAAGCCACACTGTACTGATCACTGAAATCATTATAATCAATCAGGTGTTGCCAAACTACTTCATCCTTGTAGTTTAGATCTCTCCCAGTTCTCAGTTATTCTTGTGGACATGCAGTGAAGTGAGATCGTAGTGGTATGAATGTTCATCAAAGCTGATAGATATACAAAGTTTAACAAATACATAATAATACAAATACATAATAACTTCACATGGGCACATTATGACTTAACAACAAGTAGGATATCAGAAATGTAGATGGTCAAAGCCTTTAGCAGGAGCTGCAGAGAGGAAAGGAAAAACAATGCAGGAAAACATGACAGGCATGTGATATGGCCTAAATATCAGAGAGGAAAGGGAAGAGTTGTGCCTTCAACCTGAAATAATAACATTTAACCTCACATTGCACTTTATTTATAGTGCTATAACACTAACTTATTTTCTGGGGGATTTATAATAAGCAGATCAATTCAAATATAAAAATATATAGAGTCTTAAAGTAAGGGTAACATGAAATAACCACCAAAACAAAACTCATAACAACCTAGAATTAAGAATACTGAAAGCTGAGAGCCCCAGTGTATGAGTAGTTTAAGGAGTGTAGTGACAGGAGGGTACTCACCATGTGCTAAAAACGAAACAGGGAACATATGATGTGGACGTAGTGGGATCAAGTGGGATAAACCAGGTTGCTCTTTCAAGAGAGGCTCATGTGTTCATTGATACCGCAGCATGAAAAATTATTGCAATTCTTTTGGGTAGAGAGGGCAAGAATGCTAGCTGAGTGAAGCTTATATTGTCTCCTAGTCACCTGTTTCCTTAGGCTCACGATATTTGATATGGAAGTCGAAAGTTGCATCTGTTTAAGGTTCTCATGAGATGCAATACTAATACTGTGTGATTACAACAAGGATGTCTAACTCTTTCAAGATCTCAGTGACCCCCCCTCCATTTACCCCAGGGTGGAGACAAGCATGGGTAGGTTGGGGTGACTTTAATAAGAATCATGGGAAAGATTAATTGTTCTCATCTTGCTCAATCTGCCTGGAACTACATACATTTTTTAAGTGATAATTTTTTCATTTCATGCAATTACCTTGTTTTTGACTCAGCATCATGCTTAGATAACATCTTTATGAGGACCACCTGTTATATTGAACAAATTCCTCTGAGTTCTATGGGACTCCCCATGAGGCTAAATGCCATACAAAGCAGAGGAAAGAGAAAAAAAAAAGAAGAAGAAAAAGTGAGTTGATGCTGGCAACTTTTGTGTGGGACTTAATAGCTTCAGCATAAAGCCAGTTCTTATCTTGTAACTTTACCCTCTTCTCTGTGTATCATCCAGGTAAATGAAGTGTTCTGGAGAATCCAGAATCTTTCTTACCGCTGTGATGTCTTGATCAGCCACAGTATTATGGATTTTGGATTTTTCTTATTTGGATATAGATTTTTTTTCTTATGAGACAGTATATGCATCCTTTGATTTTTGCAATTGGCATATTTTATTCTTCTCTGAGGAAGGAATAACCTATAAGTCTGAAACTGTTCTTCTGTCCCAACCAAGAGCATTGGTTCTGATAAGAAACCAAGATACAAGCACTATTCGCTGAGCAGAGTAAGAAAAGCATTAAAAGATTCCAGAAAGATCTCATTGTAGGTCTGCAACAGGTATAGAAGTTCATGTCCTGTAAAACACACACACACACACACAATTCTCAAGTGTTCTGAATTCTTCAGATGCAGTATCTAGTTAAATCCTTGAACAGTTATGTAATAATTTTTGATAGTGACAAAAGAACTTATGAGAGGTTCTGTGTGCCTGTTCTGTTCAGGTCACCTAGAATAAAATGTAGGTCAGACATGGATTTGAAGAGAAGAGGTTGTGTGGGGTTTTCTTGTAAAAAGATGTAGAATACACTTTTTAATATAGAAGTGAGTATGGAGTTAAGAACAGAGAGTCCGGAGCTGCTATTAATCCACTGGAAGGGAACAACTATGAATGACCCCCTATTTTTTTTTGGATTTACCAGTATTAACTTCCTTTCTAAGAGACTGCGTTTATGTATCGTTAGAACTGGCAGTGACCTCTGAAGAGTTCAACAAGTGTAAGCTATATTTTCTCTCCTAAAGCAAGGCAGCAAGGTGTAGCTCACTGTCATGTAATACATGTGATTCAGCTTCATCATGTTAATTGTAAAGGATGTTACCACGTGTAGATAACATGGACTATGTGACAGAAATATTCTTTATTAGATCTAGTATAAATAATAATTTAGAATGTACTTGTATATTTTTTATATTAATGTTACTATACTTCTAGAAAATCCAATTAAACATTGAAAATATTTCACTTATATGCTTCTTAATTTTGTATGCTGAGGCCATATAAAATTTAGGTGCTCAGACTTGGAGCTATCCTGTATTTCTTATATTAGTTGTGATTGCATGCTGAAAGGTTCAGTAGTTTTAATTTCTCTGCGCACCACGTGTTTCCACTTAAGGGAAGTAATTGGAGAAAAATATATACTGTGGATAAATTTCAGTTTAAGACAAAGTGATGGTCCTCTGCTTTTTCGAGTGTTACAGTATAGTTGTCCAGTGTTCAGTTTTTAGTGGAAAAGGGGATTATGAGTTTGGGGTGGTTTTATCCTAAAAAGTATGGGCTAAATGCAGAAAATGATTTGTATTATTTAGGAGTGTTCTTTGTATCTCCATGAATCCAGAACAAAAATGACCTATAATTTAGACAGATTTGTAAGATGTCTAAATTGAAGCAGGGATTCTCTGAAACAGATTGAATCCAAATGTGGGCATTGCTAAAGATTTGTTAGCAGTTGTGATTCAGAGACATGCAGAGATGAGATACAGGCAGTGTACCTCTTCAAACTGATTGCTTTTCTCCAAGCTCTCTGTATAAGGAAAATACCAGTTCAAGGGGGAAATGAAGGGATGTAGTTTTGTTATAACAGAATACTTTATCAGGGCTCTCCAGTCCCACTGATGTGAGAGAAGGTTATTGCTTTTACTAGCACTCTCTCCCAAGAGCAGAGATGTTTGAAATGTTTTGATATTTGTAGCATCCAAGAGGATGTCGCACAAGGTGCTTGCTTGAAAATGCTAGATGTTTTTCTACCTTTGTATATTCCATACAGGGGTCCCCCTTTATCCATGTCTCACTTTCCAGTTTCAGTCACCTGAATTCTGAAAATACTACAAGGAAAATGTCGGTATTTGGTGGGTGGCACCCGCAGGGCCTGCCACCTGCACGTTGCCTGCCTGCCTGCTCACCCCAACTTTAACTGCCCCTCCACCAACAACACACAGAAAATGGCTCTGGAGTTGGTGGAAGCAGCCCTCTTCCCCATATACAATAGGATTCATTACTATCCACAGTTTCAGGTATCCATGGGGGGTCTTGGGATGCATCCAGATGGCGGGAGGGGTAACTATTTATCCTTCACCTCACTCCCATTGGATTTTCTGTACTTCTGATGCCAGTTGAGCGGGGGGGGGGCTCAACTCTGTTTTTGGGGAACATAACTCTTGTCACTCATTTCTGTCTGAAATTTTGCAGGTTTTTATTGTTGAACATTTTGGATGTTTGCCATTTATATGCACATTTATATGCCCTATTCGATTTGAAGAGTCCCCTTCTACCAAAATCAGTACACCTAAGCTTCTGAAATCTAACGGTTTCTTAAACAGGGCCATCTTGAGCATTTTATACATTTTTATTTCATAACAGCATAGAGGGATGAATGTATCTTTTTAAAAAGAGAAAAACAGACAAACCTCAGGTTGTGAGGATTTGTTTTATACAATTGTGTATCTCTTCATCTAAGATACGGAAGATTTGACCCTTTTCGAAATGGCTACTGTCATTGTGATTTCATGCACTTCTGCTGAGACAAGATGTTCTTGGCAGTCTCATTTATTTATAATGATATATATCCCCAAACTCGAAAACCTACTTGTCTGACATTACACAAGTATAATCCCATCATAAGAGGTTACTAGGCTTGCAAGTTTCTGTAAACTGATAAACAGGAAACAATTTATAGGCATTTATTGATTTCCCATTAAAGTCAGTGGTAGGAGTAAAAATTTGAATTTTCAAATTAGATTTAAATTTAGACTCAAGACACATGGAAGGCACCTGAATCAGATTGAGCTGGATTAGTGACTAGACTGAATGGTGTGGTCTGTGCTCTGTCCTCAAATTAATGCAGGTTCCTTTGGGTTTAAACAAGTAGTTTTAAGCATTTACATTAGGATATGCTTCAGATAAGCTTCAAAGTGAAATGTTAGATAAATGATCCCAAATGTCATGAGACAGTCATAAAAGTTTGCAGAAACAAAATTAACAATCTTTGTAGTGTATGTATGTTACTTAATCTGCTTTGTGAAAAAATATATATTGGTACATTTTAGCTGATAGCAAAGTACAGTATTACAAGATTACACAAGGAGCAGGTCCTACAAGGATACTTTGAAGTTAGGGTAGGAGAATTGGGTATTGGTTACAAGATTACTGGAGAAGGAGAAAGGAAAAAAAAAGGAATAGCATCTTTTCTCCATCCTGAAGCCTCTCTCTGTGACATCTAGAAGAATATTTTTAACTTTATGGAAACATTTTCTTGATCTTAATCCCTCTAATGAATCCCAGTTATAGGACACAGTAAACTGTTAAGAGCTGGAGTGGGCAGATTTCTCTTTTACTCCCCATTTTTCCTTTTCATTTTGTGCCCCAGTTGTTCTCTACTTCAATATCTTCAGAAGAGAACATCCCCTTGGGACCTCTTTTTGTTTTGAGTTTTTCTGTTTCTTTTATTTTACTATCAAATGTTCTTCTTCTGGATATACTGAATTCACTACTTAATTTTTTTGGTAGCCTTGTTTTGCTTTCAGGGAAGCACTCAAGTTTTGAAAGAGTTAAGAGAGTAGAAAATAAAATACATTTCTTGGTGTTAAAGTACCATAAAGTTGGAAATCATGTATTTCTTTCTTGATCCATTTTGTACAGCTGCCTGCAGTAAGTGGAGGTATATTGGCAGCATATATTGTAATAGACGAAATGTTTACATTAGACAGGACTTATAGAAATGAAATAGAATATCAATCATAAAACACATGATAAGTCTGGAGATTTAGGTATTGGAAAATATCATAGTAGGTACTTAAAATTTTCCAACTACTGGTATAAAGCATTTTGACTAGGTAATGTTTGCGTTTTTCTAGGATTGTTGATTAGATGTCACACACTTTGATCTACAAATAAAACTTGTTTGTAGTAGCTAATTTCAAATAGTTAATTTAATTACTTAGGAATGTTTATATGTTTGAAAGTAGTTACTCAGGAATGTTTATGTTTGAAAGTACTATAGCAGGTAACTGCAATCTTGGTAACATATTTTGAAGTTGCATCTTCTGATTGATGGAAATTGTATTGTGTGTGTGTGTCTGTGTGTGTCAATCTGGCAAAGTTCGAGACTGTAAAGAAACTTCCTTAAAACAAATTCTTTAGTGGGGAGAATTTTAATGCATACTCAACTTGTTTCATTTCCAGGTATGTCAGAACACAGCAAGAATTCCACAACTGCTGATGGACCTCACCAGGCTCCAGAAGAAGTCCAGTCTGACTCTGAGGTGATTGGGTGATAGATGTGGTTTTGGCTATTTGAAAATCAACCAATCCGGTGACAGGCTCAGACTGGAAAAACATTTTGAGACAATCTGTTATAGGTTTTTTTTTTAACATATAAGAGGGAAATATATATATGATTCATTTGCATTGATGAATCATCAGTGCTTATTGTGGACTTAAGTCGAGGAGGACAACCTCTTCAGAAAGTACTTCTTGTAGTTAGCAGCCTGTTATTTTGAATGGAATGCATTGCCTGTTCTCATCCCAAGTTTGATTTAATCAAAGGTGGGCGTACTAACTGGGTGTGATGGGAATTGTATTTTAGTATTTCAGTATAGCTTGAAAGTATCAGCTGGGAGAGGCTGCACTAGAGTGTATAGCTTCTCTTTTGGTGTCTGAGTAGTTTCCTGCAAAATGCTCTATTGAGCTGCAGAACCTAGAAAATATGTGGAATTTTGCAGTTAAGACTGTTGCTTATATATTATTCAGAAGCATAGATATTCCGGACTATACCTTCAGATGAGGTTGGATTATATCAAGTTGTTGCTTTGTTGCTTTTCAAGGTGTCTTAGCCTACGGACAGAATCTTTTTCATTTTATCTCTGGTATTATGGCAGATTCTGCATAGTTAGCTGCACCAAACCTTGGCTGCAGGTTTAGAATAGCCTGGCAGGAAGCAGGGAGGTGGGGGAGGTCTACAGGTCTTTAAAGTTAAATAAAATACCAAGATTAAGTATGTAGTGCAAGATAATGATGTTTTAGTGGTGTTTGTTGGTTCTGTGAGTTAAGGGAGGCCATGAGACTTTTAAATAAGGAAGACTAAATATGAAGGCACACAACAACAATATAAAAGCTATTTAGAATAAATGTAGCTGGTTAAATTGGTCCTGGTTGAATTAAAACTGCCATTTAGAGTTCTAATTTTGGGGGTTTTAGAACTCATTGCTGTTATGTTGATACAGTTGTTCAGCTTGGGTGAGATTTGCAATGCAACAACAACTGGGGGCCTCAAGATTCACATCTCTGCTGTAGGGTTACTTGCATGAATTTAAGGATCATGTCTCTGTGGAGACAACAGAAAAGGCCTTGCTTTTTCTTTTCTCAGACTGGAAGGGCAGCTTCCTCCACTCAGTCTACCAAAGCACCTTGCCACTTTATGCACAGTTCTGGCCCTCCCTAGAAACACCACCTTTGTGTAAACAGGGTAAGGCCTTTCAGTTATTAATTAAAACTCCGTTAATGATTTATGATAGCATGGTTCTGGTTAGGTATAACCACTGAGAATCATTCAGTTGAGACCAACTTTATAAGAAACATAGTGTAATCTTTATTAATACAGCAAACAGAATAACTTATTGGTTTTGTATGTATGTCTAAATTCAAACATCTTCAGACTGGGTTTAAACAGTTTCTTGTCTCTTTACAACAGCATAAATGCACAAGTCACTCACACGCACACATGCAGAGCACTCTGGCTTCCCTCTTTGCCAAAGGCTGTGTTCCCAAATCTTGAACACTCTCTGAACAGATGTATCAATGGATTGATTTCTCTTCAGCCACTTCTATAGGTTTCCCTGAAAAAAATACCCCTCTCATTCAACTCTCCTCAATTGAATAAGAACTCCTCTGGCTAAAGGATTCACCCTTTGCCCTTAAACCCTGAAAGTCTGACTCTTCTGGAAATCTCTCTCTCAACCAAACCAGTGTGCCTGCTATACATACATTTCCACTCAGGCCGTCAACCCCTCCTTCCTTCTAAAAGAGGCTGGGTTTTCCTCTAGAGTGGCCCTTCTAGTTGCCTGGCAACCTGTTGCTGGGCAGCTTTTTACCACTTAGGACACTACTCCCCCATACTCCATCACAGTCTCCTTATTTGTTTTAAAAGACTGTTTATTAATTTGACATGTTATTTGCCTTCAAGTCCATTCTGATTTATGATGACCCTGTTGTGAGATTTTCTTGGCAAATGTTATTCAGGGGAGGTTTGCTTTCGTCTTAGGCAGAGCAAGTTTGAATTCTCCAAGCTTACCAGAATGAGCTTCAGTGACTGTACAGGGAGTCAGACCTGGGATCCTGGAGTTGTGGTCCAGCGTTGAAATCACTGCACTACACTGTGTCTCAATTGTATCATAGAAAACAGCATTAAACTAGCAAATGGCAATGCTATAATGGCTTTTCTCTAGCAATAACACTGGATGTCAGTGAGAAGTGGGCCTTACTGAGAAGGCATGGATAATTGTGTAGGTTTCTTCTCTGACATCTCTCGAGTGGCATGTATCCCCGAAGTATGAAAACTGTAAAAGCTTGAATATAGTAGTCAAAAGCTGCCTTGCACTGTAAAGATAAGCCTTAGTGAGCCATGAGCTTATACACTGCCTCCTCTTCTCTGATGCAATTGTGAGATGATCCGAACTTTCTGCTTCTGTTAACTGTAGTTTAATGTTATATCTGAACCCTAAACCCTAATTAGTCTTAACAGTTAGTTTACCAAAACAAGTTGGCTATGTAGACCATGGATTGGAGTTGTCTTTAGTAAAACATAGTTAAGACTAACCCCAGTTTGTCTGTGTTTGGGTGAAGTATGGCTTATGGGCTGCATATGACTTTCAGACTGAACTTTGCAACCCTGGTAACCTTTAAAGCATTCAAAAAGTTTTAAAAAGTTGTTCTGATACTAAGCCATTTTTTAAAATGGATTCCTCATGGCTGTGGTAACGGAGAGGTGTGTGTGTGTGTACGCTCAGGGCTTGTACATGCTCGCATTTATAATATTAGTTAAACCATGGTTTAATATTTTGTGTAAATGCAAACAGTGACTGACTTTCTGATGTAGAATTGGTGGTTAAATATGACCACTACAACGAGAAGACATCTATTGCTTCTGGGTTTTCACCAGAAAAACCAGACTGTTTTGAGGTAGAAGGAAACCTGTTCTAAGCTTGGAAAGGCTAGTTGTGTGACAGAATGGAAGGCAAATTAAGAAACCTGGCTTTGTGGATTTTCTCTTTAACCCACACAGTGGGTAAAAGTTAAGTTTCCTTTTATGAATTTTATTGGTTCAGATGTTGTAACTGGAAGACTCTGAGTCTAGTTCTTTGCCTGTTTACTCAGAAGAACATCTTGCTGGAACTTGTTCTGGAGTAAATATACATAGGAGAATAAATCTTGGGTGTTCATATTGTGTTTTGAACTAAAACAATGGGAAGTGAAACGCTATTCTAGTTCAGCTGGTAAGTCTTATAGTTTCAGCTGTAGCTTTCTCTGAATTTTGACTCATGAAACTGGAATTTCAAGTGAATGAAACTGTCTTCTGTTCTTTCATAGGATTTGTATAAGACACATGTAAAACTGATTATTGTTTTTCCAAAATCCTCTGACTTTAGCTTGGCTGTCTGGGATACTCTATGTAGCATGTGTGGTAATGTGTGCGTATGTGTTAATGTATGCAGATGGTATGGCAGTGAAGTCTGCATCTAATCTTAAACACAAAACATGTGTAGAGGACATATTTGGTAAGTGTAATAGCCAAGTGTTTGATTTTAGTGTGGCTTAATGCTATTTTGGTATTTCTTTGTCGCATTTGCCTTGCTGAAATGGTGTTCTTTAATCCCCGGAAATAATACATCCTGCTTACTCCAGGTGGCTTTTTTTTCTTAATTAAGATATAATTTATATTCTGCTTTGGCTTCTTGTTCTTCTGTCCCATATTCTTGGATAAATTGGAGGAGCAGTGTCAGAGCTGCTGTTTATGTGATAAATTACAATAATTTGTATTCCTTTAGTAAAATAAAGTCTATAATCACAACCCTACATTCTGCATAGATAATGCATTAGGTTTTTTAAAGTGCCCAGTCAATAGTAATGATCTTTGGTTTAAACTTATCTTGCTCAGGAGTGTCAAAGTTGAAATATGAATACAGGTGTTTCCTGGTAATGAGATGTTAATTAAACCTCCTTATTCACATTCTTTAATTCCAATGAGGACTAAAAGTTGCCATGTGGATTCTGTTTGTGTTGTATTCCACTGGAAGCTGAAAATATATATCTAAAGAATATCTAAGAGAAGCAAAATAAAATATTGTATGTCTATGTGCTTTCAGGTTGCCTGTAGACTTTTGGCGACACAGTGGTGCCACATGCGGTTTTCTTAGGCAAGGAATACTCAGAGGTGGTTTTGCCAGTTTTTTCTACTGAAATATAGCCTGGAGCACCTGGCATTTGCTGGCAGTATCCCATCTAAGTACTACCCAGGGTAACCCTTCTTAGCTCCCATAATTAGCCAGGATCTGGTTTTATTAGTGTGTTTAGGCCCTAAAATGAAAAATAGTTGTAGGTTTTCAAATATCAGCCTTGCTACTAGCATAATCTGTATGCCTTAAAAAAAATTGGCCAGTACTTGGTCTTAAATAAAAATTTTCATTGTTAGGATATCTTCCAAAATATTCAGCATCCTTGAACTAATTTGGTTCATGGCTAGTTCATCTGTTATAAAGTTTCCTATAGGGCCCATAGGGCAGTCTAAGAATAGCTTTTAACAAAAGACGCTGTGCCTTAGATTGCATTTTGAAATAAGGCTTTGTAGTATACTTCCAGGAAGAAATATGAAAATCATATTAGTGAAGAAATATTATTGAGGTTGCATTGCTTTCTCCAAAGGAAAAAATACCTTGTGATTACATTGAAAAGTATTCTGCTGCAGCTAGCACTGACAATTGTGCCAATATTTTGTCCAGATTCTACAAATTCTGTTGAAATACAACTACGGTGTATATGTGCCTTCAAGTCTGGTGCATTTAGGGTGTTTAGGCCAACCTCTACATTAAAGCAAAAATGCCCACAATGCATAAAGGTTGCCACTGGGGGGCACTGTATCAGCGACATAATTTACAATTAAAGTTTTCAGCTGGTTAAAGACTTCTATCCCTCCCAATTTTATGGCATGACATTTATTGTACTATGTTATTAATGTTTGTTTTATTTTTGTGAACTTCCATGAAACCAGGGTAAACAGTTGTCCAGGAATTCCTTTAAAATGTTATGTGAACTATTTAATATTAATGTGAGTTGCACAAAAAACAAAGAGTTTTTCCCACCAGAAAAAGTCCTAAATTAAGTTGTTGGTAGAGTTCAGAAGAATTTAAATTATTACATAGGTTGTAAATTAAATGATTTCATAAATACTTGAGAAATCATTATTTCTCAGCTAAACAGCATTGAAATGTTTGTATATAGATGTTGAGCAAGTACAGCCATGCCATAAATGACTTGTTTGAGCAAGTAATTTTTCTGTAGCTTGCCAGACTAGCTGCTGAAAATAGGTAGATATATCTTATATGAGTAGAAAGGAACATCTTCCTTTTACTTGGCAGGTGTGGCAAAGACCTAACATAGTTTTTGTCAGCTAGGGTGCATCTAACTGGCAGTCCCACTCCCATTTTTAGGCATGAAACTAAGAACATGTTTGTATTTAATACCAACCGAACAGAGCAGAAGAAAGTATATTTGGTTATCCAACATACTGTAAGCTTCCTTGCGCTCTGATTTCCATTATAGCTCCCTGAGCAAAAAAAACTATACAAGGGGTTAAGCAACCCTTTTGAAATGTGCTAGAGCTCAGGGGAGCTGAAGGAGAGGCAGTGTTTTCAAAAGTCAGGCAAAAGCACTTGCCAGTAATGGAGGTCTTGCTGGCAACATTTTTTTTTCTAGCCATTTTGGGAATCTTCTTCATCCTCCGCAGCCCCATTCAATACGGCCTCATGACTCGCTATGAAGTATTGTGGAAGGAGAACTATGGTGGGAAAGAAGGAGCAGGAAGATTTTCTCCTGCCAGCCCTGTGGTTCTCCCATAAACCAATAAAATCAAGAAGGCAGAGAGATCTGGAATTGGCCCATGGTGCACGTGCAAGTTTTGTCGATATTTCGTTATCTTGACTTATCTTACTTTCAGCGATGTATTACTTTCCTATCAGCTTACAGCTGTGTGCACTAGGCTTTTGATCTCTGTTCTGTAACCTGTAAAAACAGATGCCATAGTTGCATGAGTCATTCATACAATCGGATGTTAAGTGAAAGAGGAAGTGGTTTGCCAATAAACCAATGATTAATCTGTTCGAAGTACAGTATCAAAAATATGAATCTGTTCAGATTAAGCAGTAGTATCATACTTACATAGGACAGACCACTAAGGCTTGTATGGGAAAGACATGGGAACTAAAAGAACAGCAGTGGTTGTCTTTTGGCCCTGCATGGGCTTCTAAGAAGAAACAGGGCAAACCATATTTCCATCTGGCACTGTGACAATCTGTTGTTTGCTTGATTGGATGTACTCATCTGCCTTACAGGCATTAATTATTGAGGCTGTACAACCCATGTCAGATGGATTATACCTGGTACATTACCCTTACATCTTGTTGCAAATATATTTTGTTCAAAGAAATGATCTGCTGTGACCCAAGAATATTTTTTTGGACAGCACAGCTAAGTGCCAGGAATTTTTTTAAAATACAGTGTCTATGAAGCACAGGCTACTGTATAGGTTACTAATTATTTTAACCATCTTCAGTGAGGGTGAGCAACTGTAGCTCTCCAGATGTTGCTGAACTTGATCCTGTCAACTGTGGACAGCATAGCCAGTGGTGAGGGATGATGGGAGCTACAGTCTAGCAACTTTTGGAGGGCTTCAGTTAATTGCTGAAACAGCATTGGAGGGTGGGACTATGATCATCTGGATGAAAGACATATACAGCGTAGTTTGCTAGAAGGGTTAATAATTAGACAAACTAGGTTTCATAAAATTGTTGTGCAGGGATATAGGTTCATGAGATTTTTTTTCCTCAAACTGCCATATCGCAAAGCTAAATATTAATAACATTTGGAGAAAACTAACATCTCTTTTCATGTTGTAGGAGTGTTCAATGGCTCAGGAATC
This sequence comes from Cyclura pinguis, assembly GCA_030412105.1. Lineage (NCBI taxonomy): Eukaryota > Metazoa > Chordata > Lepidosauria > Squamata > Iguanidae > Cyclura > Cyclura pinguis. Next base: position 165,129,533 of record CM059603.1, on the reverse strand, counting down.
TCCAAAAAATTCAGCAGCAGAGATCTCCGTGACGAGCAATGGAGAACTTGAGGATACACAGGAGCACAACTTTAATAGGGTATGAATGTAGAGTTTTAATTGAATCTCCTAAAATGCTTGCTAGTAATCCATTTACAATAATGCTTCAGCAATCATGTATTGCTTTGATTAGTCAAACCTCCTTCTGCTTAGAAAAACTTGGTTACTGGTAATAAATAAACTTGCAAATTTGCAATTACAGTTGGCCTCCACATTTGCTAGGATTAGAGATATAGGACCCTTGCAAAAGTGGAAAATCACAAATATCAAAGTGTGTGTTTGTGTGTCTGTGAGAAGGCATGGTGGGCAGAATGGAAACCCAGGGTCTGAACCAAGTCAGGGAAAGGAGAGGGAAAGAGATGTGGATTGGCATGGTGGCCCCGTACTTCCTCTCTTTCACCCATCTCCTTCCTTGGATGTGTGTTGGGGCATCAGGAGAGGGTTTGTGGTGCTGGGAAATGGGGCTGCAAGCCAGTGACTGGCAGAAGAGGAGGACCAGACATGGGTTTTTAAAGGACTGTGCAGCTTGATCAGAGCTGCTTGAGAGAAGATTCCCTGGAAAAGGAACACCTGAGGTGGGGGGGCAGGGGTTGAAGTATCTCGCAAATCAAATCCGTGAAAATCGAACTCACAAATGTGGAGGGCCAAATATACTTGACATTAAGGTTCCTTTTCTTGTTTTCTTTATTTTTTTAAAGCTAATATGTTCTGATTAATAAACAAATAAGTCAAGCTAAATATCCAGAATTATTAATGAAATCTTGTAAACAAATATTAACTGAACTAGCATGACCTAGAGTCTAAGAGCTTAAATAACTCAACTCCATTTCTTTTTGAATCTGAATTCATTTCTATTTTTAGGTTTCAAGGCTATGTTAAATGTTGACTATTCATATAATTAAATGAGTTATTATTGCTACTGAAGTGTTGCAGTAGAAAAGTATTTTAGGTGGAGATTGCAATTGTAAAATATAACTGCATTAATAAAATGGTAAAATACTTCAGCATCCACTAGGGTGTACTGTAGCACAAGAGGTAAACCCTGTTCTGCCTCCTGGGCAAGTCTCTTTCCTTCTGTCTGTCTGTCTGCCTTCCTTTCTTCGTCTCTTTTTTACTTACTTTCTTTCCCCTCTTTCTTTTTCTTTTTCTTTTTCTTTTTCTTTTTCTTTCTCTTTCTCTTTTTTTTTTTTTTTGAGAGGAAGTATAGAACCTGCCTCAGAAATGGAAGGTTTTAATATTGTGAGAAAAAGCCACAAAGGGTTTTCTGATTTTCTTCTGCTACAAACTGTATTGCTGTCACTTTAGGCAGCATAGGAGCTATAATAATCAGTCCAGTGTTAAGATGTTTTACAGAACAATTTACTGAGAATGATGAGGTGCAGCCATCTTATTTTTCCCCCAAGGCCCCAGCAATGACAGTTTTGTGACATAGCATCATTCTCATCTAGCCCTTGCAATGGTACTAGGTTGTTAATTTCTTCTACTTGGAGTCACTGCAAATTGCATTGCATTGGTTAAGAGAAATAAACTGGAAAATACTGCATTGTTTTCTCATGTAATTTTAAATACTTGTCCTCTGAAAATTAGTAATTGATTGTGCCCCCATCCTCATATAGATAGCCTAGTATACACATACATTGGCCCAGCTCTAGTATGCACTCCATTTGTTACCATATTATCTCTAAATGTTGCAAAAAACTGGCTGGCTGGATTTCCAGCAAATTTGGAGGGTATGTTTGGGGTGGTCTGATTTCACTCAAAATTCATTTTGGGGGTGTGTGGGAGACAACCCATTCTTTTAATACATGCAGAGTAGACTTGCAGATCAAAAAAGTTGCATTTTTGAAGCTTTGTAACTATATGGATAAAATTAAGTGTCTGTATCTTACCTCATCACATCACACCAAATTTGAAGGAACTGTTTGAGATAGTCTTAATTTACAAGTTATGCAATGTACATAAAATCCACAAGTTATGCAATGTACATAAAATCCACTTGGGAGACTGGAGGTGCCCCAATTATTTTTTCATTCTTAGATAAGCAGTGTATTTGGCAGCCTATTGAGAGCAATATGCTCTCTTCAGGCCCAAATAAAGATGCCATCATTTCCCAGGCCAGAAACTGAAGAGTTATGAATGAGATGTAAGGATTCTCCCGAGCAATTCTGGGTCTTGCAGTTAGTTGTTCATGTGTTCAATTAACTTAGTGTGGTATCTGTTTTAATCTGTATAACTATATGGGATGAGCCTTCTGAAACGATCTTCAGAGTTTGTATTATGTTATCAAAATGATAACAGCACCATTTATTAAAAACTGTGGATCAGATGTCAAGAGTATATTGGTGTAACTTATTCGTATAATTACAGGGGATCTATTGCATAATGAATTGACTCTATGTCCCATCACAAACAGTTTCTAAAGAAAACTGAAAAAGCCATTCACAATCTGACTTGTGGAGCTGGTGTTGCAGAAATGCTACTATGTTTAAAGAAAGAGTATATGCAATACAAAGTAAATCATTCCCCTTTACCACATTTAGTAAGTGTGCTTGCAGGCAGTAATAGACATTTATAATATGCAAACAAAATGGCTGAAATCTTGTTGGTATAAAGATGGTATAAAAGTAGGTGCCAAGGGTTGTGCTAGAATTAAAAAGGGAGGGGTAGCTTGATCAATAGAGTTAACTACTTCTGTATGTTCAGTCCATGGTATGTGACACTGGCATGTTTATGATGATGACTGAGTTTGGCTGTTTTAATGAATTGCCAAATAAATTAATAATGGATTGGATCTAGATTTAGGCATCCATAACTGAATGGACAGAAAGTGAGCTTACCTGCTGCCTTCACCTACAGTGTTTTTTCCATCCCACTGAAAATGCTATACAGAGGGCCAGGGAGACTGTTGAATGGGTTGAGCTGTGTTCCCCAGGGTGGGGGGCCATCTCAGAAAATTAGGTGGAGGAATCATTTGTGAGGAAAGGCCTTCCATCAGCAGTAGGTAGATTCCAGATTAATTTCCTAAAGTTTAAAAGAAAGCCAAATTTCATGTCTCAGCTATTATGTTGAGATGTTGGGTAATACATGGGAAACAGAAACGTCAGTCTTTAGTACCCAGACATATGTTTGAGGTCCATCTGATTCTCTAGATAGCAATTATGCCCAGAGGCCTGGAAGGTGCCCATCTGCTTGAGCAGGTTTGTGCCTGAAGGATTTCCTAAATGCCACTTTTTATTGCTGCTGAGTTCTTTGAATAGAAGAAGTAACAACTGATCTCAACAAACTTTTGGGGACACGGTGCAGCAAGCTTGCATTAAAACATTAGATATGTGTTCAAGGCTGATGTGATAAAAATATTTAATTGTTCAGATAATGAAAATGAGGCCCTTGAAAGTTTTAATAATGTAGTCTTGTAATGCTTTTGACCAACCTTATCATCATATTCCTTATTTCTTTATCAGATTGGAAGCCAGTAGGGCTTTGGCATGTTATTACTGAGTAATGCTGAACAGGCGTGCATAGTTATCACATTACTTGAAGTAATTCTAATGTAGAAAGGTATGTGCATAGATTGTATATTCCTAATGTCATTACTGGAAGACGCATTAAATGGAGTGGCTGACTGGCAGGTTCCTCTTAACTACTGTTTAACACAGGAAATCTAGATATTGAATTTCTTTATAGTATAGCCACACAAAGTTACTGCTTTGTGCAGTATGAATAATATTAGGAATTTACCTTTGTCGATTAAATAATTCATTTTTGTTCATGTAAGTGCATTTAATAATTTTTTAAAAATAGGGTCCCATATTATTGTTGTTTGCTTTCAAGTCATTTCCAACTTTTGGAGACCCTAAGGTGAACCTATCATGGGGTTTTCTGGGACTGAGTGTGTGTTATGCACCCAAGGTCACCCAGTGGATTTCCATGGTTGGGGAATCAAACCCTAGTCTCTAGGGTCATAGTCCAATGCTCAGATCACTACACCAGCTTTTTAGGTTCTCATGCATAAGCAAAACATGCATTGTGTTCTGGCTGAAGATTTTTCACAGAATAAATTGTAGGTGCATAACATTTCTTAAATTATCTGGTTTCACAAAAACTAGGGAAATGGCATATACTTAACTATATAATCACAAACGAACGTTTGTGTTTGATTTCTGAAATCATCTTAACATGAGCTTGTCTCTTCCCCAAAAAGTGTAACAGGAAAACTGCCTTTGCTTGTCTTCATACTGTAAATGTCATAAATGTGTAAGAATCACTTCATGCAGACTATTTTCTACAGGTACTTGGTGATGCAGAGACAATAAAGTAGGTACTGCAGTCTGTGCCGTATACTGGTTTTGCTGTATATACACACTTTCTGAGCTGTTAACTTTCTGCTAATCCTGTTTTCTTGAGGCAAGAAAAAGACAAGAGTGTTATGTTCTTCCCCAAAGTATAGTGCCATAAAATCTACTTGCACAACTTTCTAGAGAATAAATATAAAGGCTCTGTTCAATACCCAGTGACTTCGTTAAGGAACCAATTGTGGATCTCCCAAGTGAGCAGTAAATTGCATTGCCCATTTAATTATTACAAGTTTAAAATGCTGTATACTTTATTGGACCCCATGTGACCAATTATTTTGACATTTCTGTATCAAAAACACCAAGAAGTCAAATTTTCCTCCCTTCACTATGGAAGAGGTATTCTAAGAGCAAAAGCTGGAAAGAGAAAATACAAGGTTAGTACTTATCTGTGAATGGTCATTCTTAGATGACTGAAGGAGCAGTATGTATATGGCTTGCTCCTTCAGTCACCCAGAGAACATGAGGCAAAAGTAGTTCATAGAGAATTAAGGGAAAGTCACATCACAACAAACAAGATATTCTAGCTCAGGGTAAATTTTTGATAATATTTGAACAGTCTGAATAACACATGGATGTTGCCTATGATTGAGAAATACATGTTCATTCTTAAAAAGCTCTAACTACAGGACATAAACAAATTAACAAAAGCAAAAAAATGCAAAGTGAACCAGGTATATTCTCACTGGTCAGTATAGTACTTCTTGCTGCGAATTTCAACATTCTGTGAAAACACAATATACATGCTTAGCTGGTGGTTAACTTGAAATGAAAAACTGACTGGAAATAATTTTAAAAGTACGTTTGTGCACTCTTCATATATAATGTCAGGTCAGATTTGTACACTATGGGGGAGACAGATTTCTTCCCTGTGTAAGGTAACATACAGTATTTGTTGTTGTTGTGTGCCTTCAAATTGTTTCCAATTTATGTAACCTTAAGATTTTTCTAGGTAAGATTTATTCACAAAGGTTTTTTTTAATGCTTTCATATGAGGCAAAAGTTAGAATTCAGGTTGAAACATACATATGCTTCCCTTACCTGTGCAGATGTGCTTTTTCAGGTGCTGTAAGGGTTGATATTCCAATCTTCTCCGTGCAGCACTCGAAGACCCCCCAAAGGGTTTTAAAGACCCCCCTTTAAAAGTTTGAAGCTACTTCTTACATGCATTTTATGCTTTAAAGTGGATAGGCAGAATTTGAGAAGCATCTGGCAGCCCCTCTCCCAGCCGGACACACAATGCTTACAGAAATGCTGAGACTCTAGAGGGCCCCCACAGATTTTAGCATTGATGTTGTCATTGTGCATCTCGCTATGGGATGAGGTAGTCTGACTATCTCTGATCTTGCCTGCTCATGGTGAAGCACAGAACACCTTTTTGAGGTGGCTTCAGGTCTTTTAAAGTAATCTGGGAAGGGGGTGTATGGGTCAGCTTAGTGTGTATGGTCCACCTGCAGATCCTTCTGTTGCATTGAAGGGATGTTGAATTGAGGCCTGAGAGTATGTGACCTGCTCAAGGTCACAGTGAGTTTCCACGATCATGCAGGGATTCAAACCCTGCTCTCAGAATCTTAAACTAATATTGAAACCATTACACCACACTGGTTCTAACATGCAGTACTATATGTTCATATTATGATTTCATCTACTATACTGTATTGCTGTGCCCATTTCCCCATATTGTTTGTGTTATACTGTTGGCTAGCAGGGGTAGAGAAATACAGTGTCATGATGTGGGAAGAGGTGAGCATTGCTGCACCATGTAGAGGTGCTTGGAGGAAAGGTGGGACATAAAGATAGCAAATTAAAGGAGAGTGGATGGCCCTTAAAATGGGTGCCATTTTCAGTAATATATTTTTTCCTGAAGTGTGTAGTTCACTGTAGAATTCTGGTAAGAGCTATAGTAGCTGAAGACAGGATTCATTCAGTTTTAGGCTTCTAAGTTTTGGCAGTTTTCAACACTAAACTTTAGAGAGTTACCAATACATTATTTTTAAAAGGGAAAGCGTAAAGGTAAATCAGTTTTCTGTAGGGCAAGTGCTTCATTCCATTGAAGCCTGGATAAATTGTATGTGTTTTCCAAACCTTTGAAACAATTGAGTACTGAATTAAGTTATAGGTAGACTTTGGCATGCTTTTGTGCCTATTATGGTCATTAACATTGTGGTTTTGAAGCTAAAGCTGACAGCCCTTCTCAATAAAAACAGACTCTCTTGATTAGAGATTAAAACCTTAATCCCTGGTGATTGTTCATTGCTACAACACTTTGGCACTTAGCGCATAACAGAAAAATGTTCCCGAACTGCCAGAATTTGGGTGTGGAAAGGGGATGAGAGTAAATGAGGGTAGTGAATGGATACATAGAGATCCAATAGAAAGCAGCTCTACAGAACGTTTGTGAAAAGAGCAAGTAACTTCAGGAAAGTAAAGAGTAGATAAACCCGTCTAAGGAAGTTTCTCACTGTGGAGGGCATCATAAGTCAGCCTTCACTGAATCATGCACATACTCTGTACTGGCAGAAACAGACAACAGTCCTTCATGTCTGTTGAATCGACAAAAAGCTAGAGAGGTCAGTGCCCACCTTGCTAGTAAGGGCAAAAATACATAAATTTAGAAATCTTGCCCACTCCTTCAATCAGTATATGCAGTAATGGGAAAAGAGGCAGGACATGACTGGTTCTCTTAATATCATCACTTTCTTTTCAAAGTATGATAATGCTGCATGGCAGAAACAGGTCACTGTTTGCTGAGCAATAGGGCAAAATATTATCTTTGCAGTTCTCATTTTTGTAAGCTTGCATAGTTTTGTTTTTAAAACTGAATATCCAGGGGAGGAGGTTGCCCTTGATGTTGGCTCTGTGAGTTTATCATGATGCATGCTGATATTCTAACAATGTTTATATCCTTATTTTACTTTGGTGTAGTAGCCATAATCTTAGGGAGAGGAGCATTCCTGAGAAAGGCATATTCATCCAAAATGCAAATATGTCAAGCTTTTGTTTGAGCTTGCAAAAGTACAGCCAATCTCACTGTAGAGAAGGCAATGCTCTAAATTTTCTGTCTGCTTAGCACTACAGTGCTCAGCGCTAATTATAGCTATAATTAATGATAAAATGACCAAGCATTTTACTAAACCATGGTTTGGCACACCCACTCCAAACTAGCTTTCTGTTGGTTTGTAAGTCAATTGCAGACCATGTTGTTTCAAGAAATCATTTTGCTAATCAATAATTTTATTTAATTAACAGTGGGCGGGGCATGATGGTCTGGATTCATCCTTATGGGCCTATTTAAATGTACTACTGAACAATTGTTTGGTGCTGTATAAACAAGCCTAGAGGGCTCTAAGACTCATGCATTCCTTCCCTTGCTTCACATGGTGATTCCCTACTTCTGAGCCTTTTTTGTTGTGTGCTTAGCCTTGCCTCAAAACTCAGCTTGATTCTAGCCTGCAGGAAATTATGAATTATTGTCTAATTGTATGGAATAATTGTTGGAAGTATGTGTTGTTGCAAACTTGGATCGGAAATAGGGAATTGCAGGGAAGAAAGAGGAAGCATTTAAGTTTGAGGCTCCTGAAGAACTGTTCAGGTAACAGCAAACAAGTTAGCTGGTGAAACAAGCAAATAAACATTGATTGATATTAGTGTTAAGTAGCCACTGTAAAGGCAGAGCTTAGATTGCAGTACCAAGGATTGAAAAGGCAACCTGTTTGTCCTTCTTGAATGCCTTTTGAAATGGGTCCAGACCCCTGAAGTGTGGCTTTAACTTGACAGTGTTCAGTTCCGTGCCAACAATCTTGACTTCCAGTCTCTTACCCTTGAAAAGTAGGTAAATAGTACGAAGGATGGGCATTAAAGGCCTTGTGATTAAGTCCTGAACACTCCCATGGCTTAATGTGAAGTCTGTTTTGAGGCATCTGATAGTGACCTCTTTTCTTAAATTGGTTAAGGAAAGGAAGAAATGGCAGGGAAGCCTCAGAAGAGCTGATAGGGCCCATTTTGAACCTTTTTTAAAACTTCATTTAATTCAGGCCTTATTACAATCAGGGCTGTTCTGAGTTGAGTCCTGGAGTGTTGGATAATTGTTAATTCTACTTGCTGCCAGTTTCCTAGCATACTGCTTATTTTTTATGTAGTTTTTGTCAAGCCTCTTTAAGACCTTTTGTATAAATCATGCTAGTTCACAACACTCCTCAGGACTCTTAAGACACAGAGCTAGGGAACATATTGTCCTGCATGTATTATCAGACTGCAGATACCATTATCCATACCCAGAATAGCAAAATACCAAATGCCAAAATAAAAAAGATTGCTCAGTGTTTACTGATAAGGACAAGGTCAACATAAGACTTTCCTGTTATGAATTACTGCTTTGAATATTTACTCATTATTGTTGTGACCACCTTAGCTTTTAAAGAAAAGCCAAAGAAAGAAGGAATTTCATACAAAATTGTTTCTAAGTTACAATACTCTGCCTCAAGTCAGGAAAAAAATTATCTGACATAAACATGTTGACTTGAATAAATTTGCATTCATCTTGACATAGCCACTTAAGTCATCCTGAATATAGCTAATCGGGAGACAGTAGGTTTACCTGATGAAAGTTATGCTGGTGGAGGATGGGTTGTGTTGAATGAGATTTAATGTGTGGAAAAGTTGGAGCCAAAACCATCAGGGAAGAAATGTTAGTGCTAGCGGTATTTTTTTTTTTAAAAAAAAACTAAATCAAAGCACATTCTGGAATGCTGTTGCCATTGCTCTAGCCTAGTCAGGCCTGCTCTGCACTTGGTATACAGTATCTGGTCCACTAGTATAAATGAAATCTGTAATGTAGGCTACAAAAACATATTCTGTGAAGTCATCAAAATAGAACATTATGACACCATAAACTAGATTCCAAGAAATAGAATGTATTGTTCAAGATGAGTTTGAAGGATTGTAGTTATGCCTAAATGTTCTCTTGTCTGGGATCTTTACATGGATATTCCATTTTATTCAAATATTTCTAAGGACTTGAAGCGGTCCCTACCAGCTGGACTTGGTTTGTCTGAAACTCAAATTACATCACATGGCTTTGACAGTACCAAAGAGGGCATCATTGAAGCTGGACCTTTTCAAGGTAATAATAATTTATCATGAACATTGACTACTACTAAAAACATGTTACTTTTTGATAAAGGATTCTATATAGCATTCATTGTCACTAGTCATATGTAAAGTATTATTTCAGCAAAAGAATGTGGGAACTGGCAAGTCTTTCACTAAACTTGTATATGAAAAACAGCTCTAAAAACAGTTCTAAGGGCTGTTTTGTAATGGTAGGAAGTAATGCCTGGGGTTTATTCAATATAAAGGAGAAGGATTGCTGCAAAGAACTAGAGATATTAAGACCTGGGAAAAAATGGAGGAAACTGTTTTACCCATTTTTTCAGATGTTTTTCTTTAAGAAGTTTTTTTTTTTCTGAATTTTTCTGTGTCTTCGGATCTCTACAAGTAAGTCTCTATATGGGACAATAATCTCTACTCAAAAGAGCCCTAAGTACATGTACAAGATTTCATTCTGGTTCCTCCAATATCTTGTAGATAGAAAATGTATTGGTCCAATAAATATGGATGTTCATGGTGTATATCCCATTTTCAGGTCCCTCACTACCTATGTCACCTGTTATATCACCTAGCAGTGCAGCAGCTAGCAGACTGGCTGGACAAGGGAGTGATTTAATTATTCCGAAAGGTATTCACAGGTTGAAGCAGATAAAACCCTTGCTAATATAATACTAACTCGCAAACATACAATTACTTAACTTGTGATTACTTTCCTTGCTATGACTAAGTATAACACCAGCTTTTTCATGGTACTGTCACCTGGCAAAGTAACGGATGTGTTTTTCTTTCTGCATACTATCTTCCTTCTGTATTAAGCATGATCCAATCAATACTGTCTTCAAGAAAATATAAAGAATGACAAATCAGACATTAAATTTTATATTTAACCTTGATATATTACTAAGTAATAATCATGTTAAATGCTCTGTTTTAACTGGATATATAATTTCTAATGAACCAATGAAATGGGTTGCTTGAAATTGAGCAAGACAGTTCAATCCTGGTGTCTTTTACTCTCAGAATGTTGAGTAGTCCCTTGGTCACTTGCGTAGCTTTTTTGCAGACATATCATCTATGGTGATTTTTATAATATTTGCCAGCAGACAGCATTGTAAAGGAATGTCTGAAGGTATGCGAGGCCTTAAATTGTATCCATCTTACATGGCTAAAATAATAAAGATATTCTCAAAGGTCACACAAAGTAGTGCACTCAAGTATTGTACTAGTTGCTTGTTATACAGGCATCATACTTTACAGTTAGTCATAGACTACATACTTGTGGGTATGGACAATCATATATGGAAATAAAATGATCTGGTTATTTTTTTTTTAAAGGGGTTCTATTAGTTGTTGATACTGCAATTATAGCCAAAATGCATTCTTGTTGGGTTCTTGTGTTGTGCTTGGAAAACATTTGAGGTTACTTTTTTTTAATTTCAGAAGTCACCATCCTTCATAACATGCTGTATCCAGCATACAAAAATGACCGCACCAACAAGAATTAATACTACCCTGAAAATCCATTGTTCTGAACAAGAACATCATAAAACACAAATGTGTTCAATGCATATGCTGCAGTTCGTAGGGATTTTTTTTTGTAACTTGTTATTTATCTAAAATATTTATTACTGTCTACTAATGACAGTTTAGTAAGCAGTTTACCCACCAAAACTAAATTTTAAAAAATTAAAACAATAAAGTTTGAAAATGGAAGAAAAATATCAAACTGAGTAACAAGTAATATATCTGTTACTTTTTAAAAACCGTTTTATTTGAAAACCAGGGGTTGTTTTTTGTTTGTTTTTTTAAAAAACAATTCCAGGCAAGCCAAGAGCAATCAAAAGGCATACAGTGAAAAAAATTCTTTAGAATTCCTGCACTATTCCTGCTTTGGCCAGGGGAACAAGATGATTTCAGGCTTTGCATGGATGTATGTGGGCACAGGTGACTCTTTGGGTAGCTTATCTGCATGCTGTTTAAGCTTTTGAAAGTTAATATCCACATTTCTTCTTTGGCTCTAAAAAGGACCGAAAACAAAAAGTATGATTGCATCATCTAGATTCTGTCAGCAGTTTTGCTGTCCTAATTTGGCCCAAGAAAAATTTCCAGGTGTTTTTAAACACAGCCTGACTTGTAACATTTTTCACTAATCCAAACCAGGAAGACTGTTAGTTCAGTCATCTCTGTTTACATTGGTCATAGTACAGCAGGACCCCCGTATCCGCGGAGGATTGGTTCTGCCCCTCTGCCACGGATATTGAAATGCACAGATAGTAGTGAACATCCTGTCAACACCCCCCCCCCATAATTTAAAGTACAGTTCTCCCACTTGCACGCCCCGGGGCCTCCGCTCGCCCGTTCTCTGCATGCCCACCACCACCGCCCGTGCAGGCGTGCTGGTTCCAGCCGGCAGGGGTGTGCAGAGCAAGCGATCTCCTGTTCCCTGCATGCCCATTTCATTGACATCAATCAAACACTTATTTCAGATATAGACTTTCAGATACGGGACAATGGGGAGTGTTATAACTTAGAAGAGAAGACTTAACCCTCCTCTGAGCAGTGCAACCCTCCCTATAGTTTTAAAAAAAACCCAGCAACGTAGAGCCCTGTAGCCTCTTGTAGACTAAAAAGTTTAATAGACTTGACTACAGGGCTGTTTTTAGAAAGCAGTGTTCTGCTGGTATGAAGCTGTATTGCAGGATGGGGGTACAGTTATAGGAAAAGTTGCACTGGTAACCTGTTAGTCCCTGTCTCTGTTTTGTGTGAATATGTAACTGAGAGAAGAGGGTGGCCACTTACTTGATAATTGACCCTATGCATTTTCACAAATGAGGCCTGTGTTTGGCATGTGGCCCCTTGGGCCAGAAGAAGAGTCGTCAACTGTTTCTTTGTGCTTGCTTCCATTATGTCTTATTGCACATGAAAGCACCTGAAACAGATGATGAATCATGTATAGAAACTATGTAGTGGGCATATTTTAGGTATCTGACACAATTGCAGGTTCCCGGCATGCCATCTTGTGGCGTTTAATAGGTGTCTGCTTCATATATAAAATATTTATCACACTGCCAACAGGACACACACTAAAAAGATATTTTTAACATATGTAAAGTTTCCTGAATAACCTTTTTCTGAAATTGTGAATGGGATGTTGTAAGTAAGATGGGTTGAAGAGAGTGAGAAATGCCTCTGTTCCATTGAGAGCATAAAGCGTCTGTCAGGTAGGCTTTGCAGTTATTGCAGTAGTTAGCTGCAGTAGTAATTAATGGTCAGTTTCAGCTGTTTCTTCCCTTCATTGTGCTGTAGTCATGGGGGAAGTTTGTTCTCATTCCTGATAGAGCCCCTTTGTTTTGTGAAGGAGAATATGTTCCTGGATATGACAGGCAGAAGTACTTTTACAAACTGGTATGGTGCCTCATAATTGTGAAGCAAGTCCCTCTGAGCTTAATAGGATTTGCTCCTAAATGTACTTACATTTCAGCTGTGCTGTGCTGAGATTTGAAGGAACCGGTCTTCACAGCTTTAGTGAAACATGCTCCTGTGATGAAAATATATAAATATACAATACCTGGGAAATGATTACTTTTTTGTTCTGTAATCCCACCTGTTTGTTTTGTGCAATTCAATTACAAGTAACAAAGTTTTTGTAAATTTCTTTCTGTGCTTGGACAATTTTTCCAGTTTGATACTGTGAACAATGTACTACCTGTCAAATGCAGAAATGAATTGGATCAGCACTGTAGAACTTTCTACCAACTTAGTAGTACAAGAGAATCAGAATATTTCAACACTACTTAACTAACATTTCCAGATTATTAGTAATGCTGACTTAAAAACAAATGCCTGAACAATCTTTAGTATAATAGTAACACAAAGATGAATGAGTTGTGCCTTTTAGAGTTAAACTGAAAATATCTTTATTAGTAGCCTTGCATTTCATTCAGCAGCTAAAGTCAGCTACTTACTGATTGGACCTGACTTCTTATATATGGCTTCTAAACAGGCAATGTAAGAACGCAACAAAAAAGTGGACCAGTTGTTCTAGCAGAGGAGACGAAGAATCCAGCAATGGAAAAACTGGAGCTTGTAAGAAGATGGAGTCTGAACACTTACAAGGTTTGTACTGGTTTCATTGTTGCAGTTGTGGTATTTCTCATGTAAAAAAGATTTGGCATTTTACCAGAACTTGAAGGCTGAGAGACTTGCAGGGATTTTTAAAACTTAACCTTCTGCCACAGTGACTCCTTGGAGGGAAGAAAGGTTTTTGAAACAGTGATGTGTGATAAGGAACACAGTTTATTTTCTAAAGTTTATTTCTTATTTTGAGTACTGTGTGATCTTGATTACGTTGACGTAGGGTATTCAGTAAAAATGCACTAATTTCTTTAAGCCACCCAAAGGATATGTGTTTTCAGGCACTCACATAAATACACTGCAACTAAGTCGATAACAATAGCTGTGGAGACATTCAAAATGGTTGTCTCCTAACAGAACTGCTGAATTTGGTGAGAATTTGCATCACTAATTGAGTTTCATAGTTACGTATTTGTACGGTATGTTTTGTATGGTAATTTGTGTTTCCACAGAGCTGCTTTGTGAGTAGGGTGGAGAATTCATATGTCATCTTCCAGTAGGTTCTCAGCAAGGTTAATGCCACTCCCTTAATCAGGCAAAAATCATTCCTTACTGTGACAAGACTCCCTCATCCATCCAGGTTGCTCCTACTACTTCAGCTACAAAATATATCTATAATAAAAAACAAACAAAACTTTGAATTATGTTTTCCCTTGCTGGTATAATTATTTTCTCTGTTCCAAAAGCAGTAAACATATTCTCAACCTAGAAAATAGAAAAACTTGAGCAGATACTGTATAACTAGCCACCTGTGGATATCATGTTCAGATATCTGATTAACAAGATGCATCTTTCTCATGACAGGGAGTCACATCTCATACGTATATACTCACACGGAGAAACTTAACAGGCTTTTTCACACCATTCACAAGTATGCCGATGAAATAGATTCTTCTTGCTTTGCCTTGAGCCCTGTACATTCTTCCCATATAGCAACTGACATATGGGAGGGCAAACTGCATGTTTATTTCAACATAGGTATGCTTGATTGGTGCAGCCCATTTGCCATTTCAACAAGGAGTGAGGGAAAAGATTGCATTGAATAAATACATATATATCGTAAAAGGTTACAACACTGTGCTATGAAAATCTATATGATCTCCTTACATTTCATTGTGTACATATGACTGTGAGCACCAGTATATCACTGAATTAAATCCATTTTCAGTATTACAGCCTAATAATTGTTTTCAGAACGTGGTTTTCAGACTCACATTGTTAGATTCATTCCTTTACCCTTTTTGTCCTAGCATAATAATATTTTTATTGTCTTGCCCAAAATCAAGCAAGCTAAGGTGTTCAGTCACCATAATTTATCTTGTTTGGAAAGCTATAAACAACCTTTTTATCCTAGAAGAACCCTGAAAATAATTTTCAGGTCTTAGGGAACACCTGCATTAAAATTACTGTAGCTACAGCTTTTAAAAAACTTAATTTATTATCATGATTTCTCACA